>OZ005740.1:20611945-21919712 GCA_963930735.1 Dioctria linearis
GTTCACTTCAATCTTAAATCGCCAATAAAATGCTTTCTCAGTCATTTTAAGCTTCGTCGCTTCGTCAAGTCCAAAAAAAGAAGAAAGCTTTTTCATAGTCAGATCAGTTCCTGTTTTTGTCTTAACTAATTGAAAACAACGACAAACTATTACTGAAAAGCTTGTGCCTGTTAAGCTTAAATTTTCTATGGCTTAAACCAACTTGATCAGTAGCAGCTTTTAACATATTTTCGGATTCGGCAATGTTTTTAGTAAATTTCTCCTAATTTAATCAATTTAAACGGCGGCGGCAACTATCGATTTTTGTATAACTTACAAAAATGTTATGAAATTTCATAAAAAAAATCTCGCACCCATGAACAGTACCTAAATTATCACATCTTCCTGACATTAAGAAGAAATTAATTCATAAACAAATCAGCCTTTGAGATCAAGTAACAAAACAATAACAAGGCATGAAAATCGACTATATAAGAAAATTACAAAAAAAAGCCTTTAAAAAAACCATCACGCATGCCCAAGCCTAATTGAATCAATTTCCGGTTGATTAAGTGATTTTCTGTACTTTCAAGTAATTGTGCTTTATTGAGATGAGCTCGAGAAAGAATTATTTCTGGTTACTTAGCAGTCATTAACACTTTTGATCTTTAGAGTCCCTTAAATTTATAAAGCATTAAAACGATTCGAAAAAAACCCAACCTTTATGGTCCATCCTTCCATTTTACCGCTTTGTAAATAATAAGCTTGGGTTAAAGGTCATCGGCCAACATAGAAAAAGCGAAATCTTGGAAATAGTAATAACACTAAAGTCGTTTTCATCTCCCCGAGACCATGGATCATAGTTAGAGTGATATGTGTACAACAGAAGGGGTCAACGTGCCTATCCTAGTCAAATGGCACTCTGTCTGGAGGAGCTGTTAATCTTAATTATCTTTTGAGGTTGTAATTGTTAGACAGCTGACACCATCTTTTGTTGAGAAACACTACAAGAATATTCATTCGTTTTAGACAGAATTTTCGCGGTAATCTCGATTAGTGATTAGTGAGTGAGTGGACTGCTCTCGAAAAAAGTGTTGAACCCGTCATTTCGGAGAGTTATTTGAATTCTTAGAAATAAAAAAAAAAGAATATTTAATTAGACAAGCCACATGTGGGGGGATTACAGAGAAGTAACTGTTAAAAAAGAATTATTGTTATTATTGAACAAGCAAACTTTTTTTTTTTATTAACTAACAGCAGAGGGAACTTTTTAAACTTTTAATTGCGTTGAAATTATTAATCCTCATTTTTTTAAGACCCAAACACATTAGGACATAACGGTCTAGTTGTTTGGTCCTCTTGATGAAATATAGCCGATCTTGGAGAGCTTATTTATTTTCAACTGATTTTTAAAAGAAATTTTCTGCCCTTGCATAGGAGAGCCGGTTAAATATATAAGATGTGTTCAGACATCATCAGTATTTCCTTACAGAATACCATCGATACTCATTTTATACAATTAATTGTGAAAATCTAGAATGTTGGCCTTCAGAACTTTAAAAGCAACTCCATGAACCTACTTTTTGATCATCCAAAGGATTCATACCCCATTTATGATAGTACCCTCAGCAGCTGAGAGGAGAAGGGAGGATAGCCAAATTCTCTTTAAAGTATTTGGTAGCTATGTATATATTTCCGCTGCTATTATAAGGTTATAACAGCTAAAATCAAAGCATGTAATACAGTAATAGCACTCGTTGGATGGGGAATTAAGAGAGAATAAAACTGTAAAATATTCCTGAGAAAATTTCGCTATTTTTTAAGATACAAAAAAAAAACGTTCATTCGTGATCCATCGCTTTCTATTCCTTTCAACGTTCAAAAAAAATTCTTATTCATCAAGACAATGGTGAAAAAAATACGTTTGACGAAAACATTTTCATGGGTGTCGCAATTCTACGCTCATGAAATAAATAAAGCTGTTGTGTGACAATTTTACGAAACATCTGGAGTTATTCTCACCAAAGAATCCTCCTCCATAGAGCCACTTTTCTTCACAATTTAAGCTTTGCGGAAAAAAGGTACCAAATCTTCAAACTGGGAAAATATTTCAGGTCTAAAGCAGGCCATACACGATCCGTTTTGCCGTGGTTTTACAGTAAAACCATGGCAAAACGGAACGTCTGTGGCGAACACCACGTTTTGAGGTTCGGATGTCTACTAAAACCAGAATTCGGGTCATGCCAGAAATCTTTCTCAAAACGTGGGTAAAACGTGGGCAAAGCATTAAGCAGGCCATACACGATCCGTTTTGCCGTGGGTTTACCGTAAAACCACGGCAAAATGGAACCTGTGTGGCGAACACCACGTTTTGAGGTTCTGATGTCTACTAAAACCAGAATTCTGGTCATGCCAGAAATCTTTCATAAAACGTGGGTAAAACGTGGGCATAACATTAAGCAGGCCATACACGATCCGTTTTGCCGTAGGTTTACCGTAAAACCACGGCAAAATGGAACGTGTGTGGCGGACACCACGTTTTGAGGCTCTGATGTCCACTAAAACCAGAATTCTGGTAATGCCAGAAATCTTTCTGAAAACGTGGGTAAAACGTGGGCAAAGCATTACATGTGTGGTGATTGCCACTAAAACGTGGTTTTGCTCGTTCATAATCAAAGTTAATTTAATAATAAGCTAAGAAGTAGGCGAGATTTCTGAGTGTTTT
This sequence comes from Dioctria linearis, assembly GCA_963930735.1. NCBI lineage: Eukaryota > Metazoa > Arthropoda > Insecta > Diptera > Asilidae > Dioctria > Dioctria linearis. The sequence continues at coordinate 20,614,650 of OZ005740.1, forward strand.
ACATTTAAAATGTACACGGCAAGAAAAGGAAGAAAGAAAAGAAAAAATCAAAAAAAAAATCAAACTCTCTTTAAAACTTTTATGAATAAAGATAAAAAATGTGAAAGCGCAAATTGCATGCAACGAAACAGAATGGAAAATATTTCGTTTTCGTAAATAAATGAGAAGGGTGGAGTTTTCACGTTTTACTCTCATAAAATGTTCCCGCGCTTCTATGAAAACCGGTTTTTGCTGAAATATTGTGAGAATAATTATTAATTTTGTCACTACAAGATGACGGCAAAACGTGGTGAAGTTGTTACGTGTGTGGGGCTTTTTCTTGACCACGTTTTAGGTTCTCATCTCGACTAAAACGTGGTTTTAAAACGACGGCAAAACGGATCGGGTATGGCGCCCTTAAAACTGGCTTCCCACCGTTCGTGGTCAACGCGCTGTGGTAGGGTCTAATCCGAGGTGGCGCGAGCTCGCCTATGATTACTCGTCCGATCCATTTCAAATACAAACACAAATACTTTATTAACATTCATTTCATATGAGCAGTTGCTCCTTACCATGTAATTATTCTGTGTAAGGAATTCAAAAGATTCATTATTAAAAAAGTTTTATCAAAACTAGGCGCTGTGAGAAGTGTATAAGCGCTGCGTCTCCCGGCGCAAGTTTGTCCGCACTAAATCGCCTAGCCCGTGCAACCACGAACCGTGCGAAGCAAGCTTAAGATAAATCGGAATTGAAGCTCATAACGATCCTGTTCTCTGGGCAGTGGCTCTTGAAACATCTTCTCCAAAAGATTAGATTGACAAAGTTGAAGACTTTGCACCAAGAAAGATGAAATAACCGAACATGTTCTCTTTATTTTTTATTGTTTTAATGTTACTACTTAAAGTAAGGTTAAGATTTGGCCACTAGAGCCCTACGGACATCGCGATTAGATGTGATCTATTGTGCCTTTTGTTACTATCACTACTCACATTTGCTTAGGTGAAAAAATGTTGGAGGATCAGCCGAAGAAAATTGAAAACTTCTGCGCATGTAATGTTATATGCTGATCTTTCTGTCTGATCTAAGATCTAGAGCTCCCCAACTAGACCTAGCAAACGGACTCATATTCTGAATTATTTTTTTTCCAAGTCCCAGTAGAAATTTTAGAAGGTGACTCGTGAATTTTACATTTATATAGTTCGTAGGAACTACCAACAGATACTGCACTCTTCTGAGCCGTGACACATTTACACTCTGCAAACAGTCACAATATTGCGAATTCAGACAAAGGGAGATATTTTGTCATTTGCATCGAGTTTTTTAATTAGTACCAAAAATCGAAGGCGAGGTTGTGAAGATAGTCGTTCCGAAAAAAGGTTCTAAACAGAAATTGTTCCTACAATTACAGAACAAAGTGAAAAGTTCAAATCGAAAATTCTAGTCAAATGTTAAGTGATAATGAAAAATACTTTCAATTCGTTCCGCTCCAGTTACTGTCAATTTTTGAATACGTATAATGCTTTCCTAACGAAATGTAAACCGTAATGAATGGAACGGATTGAATAGGACTATGAAAGTTAAGCATATTTCACCTCTTTCCAGAATATTTTATATATGTATGCACCGAAAGAATATTTCGTTAAATGGAGAAACTAACAAAGTAATGAACTCTATAATGACTCATGATTGTATAAGTATTAACAGAAAAAGAGCTAGAATAAATTATGAAACAGATTGGATCTATCGTATAGGAATGAAACGGAAACAGAAAAGGAACTAAAATAAATTATGAAACAGATTGGATCTATCGTATAGGAATGAAACGGAGTGGATTGAAAATATTGTGGGTTAGCCTAACAATTAAGGCTAAAACACAATATGGGCGGCACGACAAAAACGCCGTAAAAAACGCCGTAGAAAACGTCAGTGAAAATGCAATGTGAGCGACAAGGGCTGTCATCCGTAATTAAATTTTATTCTGTCATTTGTGTCATATAACAATGGGAAAAGTTTCAACAAATAAATTAAAAAAGATAATTAAAGTTGCTTGTGCAGCGTTTTTGGCATACGAAGAGTTTAAAAAACATAGCCTAGCCAACATAGAAGAAGATGGTGGGTCCGGGAGTTTTATAAAACTCGGCCGAAGTTGGGTTTTTATGAAACCTCTTTTATAGTAATGAAAGACCGCCATCCGGAGATGTTTTTTAAAGCTACGAGAATGACTGCTTCTCAATTTGATATCCTTTTAACTTTGTTAAGCAATCGTTTGGAAAGGCGTTCAATCCGAACACCAATTTCACAGGAATGTTGTTTGGCCTTAACGCTTATGTAAGAAGGAGTACATTTGTTTTATAAATTGACTAAAATTACGATATCATTTTAGCTACCTAGCGCATGGAGGTCAAAGAAATATTTGAGCCTGGAAATTTAAAATCGGTGTGTCTACGGTTGCCAAAATAATCTTGGAAACATGCGAGGCAATATGGGATGAGCTCTCATGTATTTACTTGTCACCTCCGAATGAAAGCGATTGGTCAACCATTTCGGAACAGTATTTAAATCGTTGCGGACTTCCTAATTGCGTTGGAGCTATTGATGGCAAGCACATCAATATTGTTTGTCCACCGCGAGCAGGTTCCTCATAATATAATTATAAAGTACGTCACTCATAGCATAGTTTTATTAGCTGCATGTGATGCTAATCATTGTTTGACAATGGTTGATATTGGTACCTATGGGAGTCAGAGCGATGGAGGAATTCTGCAGGAAAGCTTTTGGGGAAAGAAAATACTAAGAGGGCATATTTCTACTCCAAAATATGCCAAGTTGCATCAATGAATTTTCCGCTCTATTCCATAGGTGATGCTGCATTTCCTCTTAGGAGCAATCTGATGCACCCTTGTCCAGGTAAACTGCCATGTTTAAAAAATATTAATATTTATTTGCTTTAATAAAAGTAATCATATTACAGGAAAAAACTTGGACGAACAAAAGGGCAAGAATGACAATTGAGAATACGTTTGGGATAATGGCTGCTAGATGGAGAGTGATAAGGAACGACACCCACTTCTGCCCTGAAAACGTCGATAGAATAATTAAAGCAATATGTGTTCTTCACAATTATCTTAAGCTGAACAGTGAGTCATATTGCCCTCCAAACTATACGGACAATATTATAAATGGCGAGATTATCTCTGGAACATGGCGGAACGAAATAAAAAATTTAAGAAGTTTACGTCCGCAACGCAACACAAACAATCCATCGAAGGAAGCATTTCGCTTGAAGAATGATTTATCAACATTTTTGTTCAGCTTGAGAGAGGTATTCTTAAAGTGAAAGATGGCCTTTTATAATAATTCAGTTTTTATTATCAAAATATAATATATACATAGGTATTTGAGGCATTTCATTTTTTATACTTCTGTAATTCGTTCTTTACAAACAGCATTATTTGTGATTGTAGTTCCAGCAGCTCTAGGGGAGATAAATCCATGGATTTAATTAATGTCGATAAAGACTTGAAGAAGGAGTCTAAGGAATTGTCCTCTTCTGGCCTTCTTACTTCTTCGAGGAGGTCTTTCAAGAAATCCTTAAAATTATCAGCTTTAACTGTTCCTTTACTGGAAGATGGTGTCGAAGTGCCTCGTCGGTACTCAAACTTAGAGGTCGAGGCTTGTAGTGTTGCTGAGCTTCTTGACTCCAACATGCTTTGCGAAGAAGACGGATTGCTGCTATTCCCGAATATTAAAATTACTGCATCCTCTTCTGCTGACATTGAATTTGTATCAGTTAAGGGTTGTAGGGATGTGGGCGGTGGTGATCTATTCATATCAAAAATGTCTTCCAGCTCAGAGGTCACGCTGTCTTCGACGTGTAAATTACAGCTTGTTCTAAGAAATATAATATTTGAGAATATTTTTCAATGTCAACAAAGCCAGACCCACACTCTCAGAAGGGAAGAGTTCTTTAAAAACAACAATAATTCGAAATATTTCCATTTTTTGCGATCTACATATGGTAGCACTATCAGACGGTTGTTTAGTCATTCGAAGTTCGCGAATGAACTGGTCTCTTAGAGATTTCCACCTCAAACGACACTTGGATTCTAAAAAAAATAAAAACTACATTATTTTGAACGAAAACTTTTTCAATGTGAATTACCTTCAATTTCGATGGAATTACTAATTTCTTTCCAGATTTTATCTTTCTTGTCGAACCTCCTATATTGCGGATGAGCCTTATCATATAAAATACGGTGGCATTTTACCGCCTCAATTAGTTTTTCTTCCATTCCAGCTGAGGTTCTTTAATAAATGTTTTTTTTCTAATTAATTAACAGAAATTACTGTTTAAATAAATTATCACCAAAAAATTATTACGCTTTACTTCCCGCGATACGTTAAACGTCAAACAATACATATGAACGCAGCCCAAAATCTTAATTTTGCTAAACGCAGACATGAAAGATGTCTTAAAAACGATGCATTATGGTACTCTGAACATATTTTGTTAACAATGTTTATTTCAATTAAGCGGGGGAAATCTTTGGCGATCGGATATAGCTTGAGCTACTTTCTACTTCTCGTCATTGCGCCGAATTGGTAAGTCCTGGAAAATTACTCACAACAGAGCACAATATATGCTAAATGTAGTGACTGGGGTGTATGTGACCCAAGTGCATGAAAATGGGGCTCCCGACGAAAAAAACCGAGAAAGATTTCTGAATCAGGAAAAAAGTACACCACCCGATAGTACTCAGTGAAACCCGTTTTCCGATCGAACATAATCCTACCGAGTTAGATCCGGTCTAAGATGCGAAAAATCTAGTACTTCAGTTCGATTAAAAAAAAGATGGAAATGTGTGTGTACTCAAACTTCTGGTAAGCCTAAGGAATTCGATTCTGTACTACATTTTCCTAAATGTATTCGATCAAAATTTGACACCCCTCCCCAAGGCTTCGCCCCACTTAATTGAAATAAACATTGTTAATAAAATATGTTCAGAGTCTGATATTTTAGCGTTTAAGACATCTTTCATGTCTGGAATAATCAGGCCTAAAATGAGCATTCCCCTTATCCTTGTTTACACTTTTGGATATCCTTTACTGAGACGAGCTTTCCAAAAGCCTCAGAATCCTATTTTTTTTCTTATAATATCCACGACGAATATACTCTTTATTTGTAGATGTTTTATTAACTGTATTGATGTCAATAGATTATCTAAAGATAGCTTATGCTTTTCGTCCTCTAAACCATCACATAGTCGCAGCACTGTATCCTCAATGACACCATGTTATGTGCTAATAATTGAAGATTTTTAAGACATCTCAAATTTCGAAACGTATTCACCTTGGGAGGCTCTACACCAAGATTTGAATCCCCACCTCTATGTTTGCCTTTAAAAGGTATGATCATTTCACCAATTGCCTGAAATTCTGTTGGTGTAGAGGCTTTACAAAAGTTTCTGATAACATATCCATAATAGTGGACGTACTTTTAAATCTTCACATCCATTTGGTATGTCCTTGTTCGTCGGTAAATATTTGGATAAAATATGAGTATGGTGTTGCACCAGTTATTTTTACTTCACGAGGATGTGTTATCATTTTCATCATACTAAATTGCAGGACGTTCATGTTGACTCATATCTATATCAACTGGGATTTCATCGTCTTTTTCCACAGCACGTCTCCGTTTTTCGAATGATATTATTAAACGATTCTAAATGGTCACTTTCACTTTCCGTATCACAAAACATCATAAAAATTTATAAAATTCCTTATAATCTTACACAAAATGTCGAACTATACTTAACGGTTAGTATTTCAGTAAAAACACTACCTCGAACGATAACTGTACACATATCTGTATGTTTGTAAACGTCTTAAAAAAAAAAACAGAAAATTTCTTTTTTTTTAAATTTCTAGAAATTATTAAAACCCATTATATTTTATATCCTACTTATTATTATTTTTATCAAATATTGACGATTTGTTCAAATAATCCAACAACATTGACTGTCGGAAAAACTACCTTACGCAATTTTCATATCGCTAATTGTACATCGCAAATAACATTATAAGTGCTGCCAAACTATAAGATTTCAATTTTTCTTGTTGAGAGATTCTGTAGTGCATAATTAATTATCAAAATTTTGTTCTTTTTATTAATGATAGTAATTATAATTATAATAAATTAAAGGTCCACATATGTGGCCAAAGGAGTCAAGAGGATTGGGATTCAGGACGGGTTAGTCATACATACATATGTGGAATGAAATTAGACTAGTACTTGATTTTTGTGGTACTTTAATAAAAGATTTCGATTTTGTATAATTACTGAACTCTATAAACAAATTTTTGTGTATACTTATCGAAAAACTTACAATTTTTGGGTAAGTATCATTGGCCAAGAAAATGATCTTCTAGCTATCTTAGCACGATCGTTATTTTAATTTTAGTCAATATCCGGTTGTAAAGACGTCGAACAACTTTTTAAACTTATTCTACAGCATGCACATTCGTGATACATTTAACCTGTAATTTTCAGGATGTATAGGGTGTTTTGTAACAACAAGAAACATCAAACTTATTAATCGCCCTGTAATTCAATAAGATTGAAAAATATGTACACGCATATGTAGATTAAGTTGGCTACTCATGCAGAGAACCTAATATCTATAGAAATTATGACATATCTGTGCATGCGTGTGTGTTTGTGTTTCGCTATTATTTTTTTGATTTATAAATTTTATTTTGGAATGTTAATTTTATTTAAATAATTATCTACCAAAGAATCGCTTCAGTCAATTCGGCACAATAGTTGAATGTTTCTTAACCGTTATTATCAATATTTGTTTAAAAGTCTTTTGTCGTGTCGTGAGAATTTATTAATAAAGCCAACATCGCATAGCTTCAATAAATGCGCAAATATTCAAAACTTATCATCATCTAAAATTTCACCCTCAAAAGAGCTAATAAAGAACAGGTTCTCGCCGAGAGATAAACAAAAACAGAACATGTCAGGGTACCACCATTATATTTGTAAGCGGACTTTTTCTCAGGTGTTTTATTTCGCTTATCTTCCTCAGTCTTTGGATACTGGGCAACGTCAACGTCAAAGTTCAACAAACTTTTGCTTAATTTTTGCATTTTGATTACTGCTTATTCTAAAAATAAAAGAAATTAATCAAAAAACATTTGATGAACATTTTTTTTTTTGAAACGAGATGACTTTAATAATTTCGCATGGTGTTGGAGTTTATTTTTTTTTCTTTTCATCATATCATTTACAAATGCTTGGGGGAATAATTTACAACAGAATGAATTTGAAAAGTATCTGGTTAGAAAATATAAATGCAGAGAAGGTTTTTTTTTGTTATATTATGCTATTGGCGTTTTTAAATTACTTTTACATTTCTCGTTATGTTACAGTACTGTAAAAAGTAAGTGTGAATTTGCAATCTTAAGAGGTGTAAATTTACTCTTGATGTATTATGATATAGGTTAACATGTGTAAAGTATAATTTTAAAGCTTTGAAGTGTAAATCAAGTCGTTATATTGTACATATATACACTTATATATGAAATTTTCTACAAAAACGGTGTAATTTTACATCTTGCATATGTATTATTACACGAAATTGTTAAATGTAAACAAAAACAAAATTTAAGTATATAATAAGAGAGTGTAACTTTGTTTCGACTTCGATTTGATCATATAACCGCATTCATAGAATATAGACGTATGGAGTTAAGTAGTTATCAATACAAATGAAAAAATTTAAATTGTTATGAAAAGTCTCTATATAATGACAAAACTTCGATCTGAAGTATATAGTATGGTATAGTATTAGTATAGTTTACACATTTTAAAGTATCTTTACAACATCTTCCTTTAAACTCTATTTGAAGTGTAAAATTACTCACGCAATTATAACAAAAATATTCCAAATTATACAAGCATGTAAATTTACACTCATTATATTTTCTCGCATTATAATAGTAAAATTCATTATTTTTTCGAGTGTAACTCTTTGTAAAGACCTGATATTAGTAATTTAACTAAACTGTAAGCTATTGAACTAAACGTGCAAATCTTTTGTTTTGTACTAATCTACTACATTGTATAATTGTAATACGTATATGTTACTCACCAACCAGATTACCATTTAGCATCTATAATTTTGATAATGCCACCATCTTATATAAAGAAAACACTTCGTGTTTTTTTCCAACATATACCTATATTTAATTCGGATTCCTCTCCACAACCCCTGTAAATACGATCATCAACAAGTCTCATCCTGTAAGGGTGACCGCTAAGAAGAGAGTGCCCAGTGAGAATTGACACTAGGATTCTCGGGGTTGGCTATTCTAGTCCGAAGGGTCATCTAAGCAAAGGTGAATGTGTTGACGGCCGGCCCAAACCGAAATATTAGAGACAAGGTATTTTGATGCAATCCAGATAGTCGAGGAAGATTCCTTGGAGGCTATACCAAGGCAAGCAAGCTCGTCCGCCTTTTCATTCCCGCTGATATAACTATTTAAAATAATTAGGTGACCTACTTTAAGAAATTATCAAAATCATCCAGTAGATAATTTATATCCAGGACCGGTTGCATTATAGACTCACTGAATCTCCCACGACCTAACTTCGATTATTATGACATAAACAGTAGACTGTAAAAGACAAGCAAAAAAAATAGAATATTAGGCTTAATTTCGAAAACCGCTGAATCACCGCTGTTATGGAAGTACACCAGAAGCTATGTAGTTTTTTGTGGTGCGGTGCATCGAAGCTTTCTTTCTTCCATTTTTACATATATATTTTGGAGGAAGATAATCGAACTTTGGCTGAAACAAGAACAGTCTAAATAATTTTCCTTGGATGAAGGTTTTTGAGTGAGACGATGAAAATTGGTTTGGAGGAAGATTGGCGAAAATATACTAAGAGACATAGAGGATCTCTTTCATATAGATTCTATAGATCCTCACAAAGAATCCAATATACAAGTGTAGATGGATTTCAACGAGTTTTTTTTTTTTTTTTTTTAAACAGGGGGAACAGGAGGAAACCATCCCAAGCACGGAGGCATAGCGGCCCATTGTACTTCCTGTCCTCTTAATGAAGCGCATCAGGTCTTGGTGAGGAAGGTTTTTCAGCTCATCCACAGATAGAGTATCCAGTCTGCTCCGGGCGAAGCCGGGCACTCACACAAAAAGTGTTCGGTTGTCTCAGGCTCTCCCTCCAGGCAGGACAGACACTCAGTGCTGTCAACAACCCCCATCCTTGTTAGATGAGCGTGAAGTGAGCTGTGGCCGGTGGTGATGCCAACCACAGTTCTACATTGTTTCCTTCCGAGCCCCATGAGAATATCGGAGATATTCCCATTGGGCCCATCAAGAAACAGTTTTGGGCACCTACAAGAACTCAGGTTCTCCCATCTCTGCTGATGTTTCTTATGAACATCTGCTTTGATGAGAGACACTATACTCGAGGTGGCAACGCCTACGGCGGGCTCCGGTCCGAGGAACGGAAAATCGGAGCCAGCCCTAGCTAAAAGGTCAGCCCTTTCATTCCCCATGATCCTCATGTGACCAGGAACCCACAGGAGGGACACTTTGTTGTCAAAACACAACTTATCCACGATGACCTGCAATCCCCCAGACGTTATCCGAGGGCCATTCAGAGCCATCAAGGCTGCCTGACTACCCGAAAGCATAGCGATGTCTTTCCCCTTGATTTGCATATCAAGCGCTAACTTCGCTGCCATTGAGATGGCGAAGACTTCAGCCTGGAAGATAGTGGTGTGTCTTCCAAGCGAGTACTCCATTCCAAAATCAGGCTCAGGAAAGTAGATACCTGCCCCAGCTCCCTCATTACTGAGAGAGCCGTCGGTGAAGATTTTTAGAGCAGACCGGGGAAAGCTCGATAAGGCACCTCCCTCAGTCAACGATTCCCTTGCAGGAAAGCTCACAGAGAAGCGACGCCCGAAACGAAGCTCAAGTACCATCGCATCCCGTGGCATACTGGTCAGAAGGTTTTCCAAGTCCAGCTGATACGCCATAGAGCAAGGAGAAGAGCCATTCCAGCCGTCCTCCCAACATCCCCATGAGCGCAATCTGCACACAGCCCTTTTGACCTCTGCGTGAATGACAAGATCCAGCGGTGGCAGATTGAGTAGGACCTCAAGAGCCGCAGTAGCCGTAGATCGCATGGAGCCCGTCATTCCCAAGCAGGCGAGCCTTTGCAGGCCCGCCAGCTTCCGGATCGCAGTCCCCACAAGCGTCCTTGGCCACCATACACAGGAGGCATATGTGAGCATGGGTCTGACGATCGAGGTGTACATCCAATGCACAACCCTCGATTTCATGCCCCATGTGCAGCCAAAGGTTTTCCTGCACTGAGCGAAGACCCTCATAGCCGCATTAACTTTTTCCTCTACGTGCAATCCCCATGTCAGCTGCGAGTCAAGGAAGACTCCAAGGTGTTTGACATGAGGAGAGAGTTGCAGAGTGTGTCCTAAAAGCTTTGGACGAACAAAGTACCCCAGCTTCCGTCCTCTGGAGAAGAGCACCAGGCTGCACTTTGCTGGGTTCACTGTCATATCATGACGGATGCACCAGTCCTCAACAATACTGAGGCCTCGTTGCATGAAGGCACAGGCAGCAGCCAACGAGGAGTTTAATGGATATTACAATTCTGCACAAAGAAATAAACAGCTAATCAAAATATTATATACAGGGTGACCTGTATGTGGTGTTACACCCGAAGGCTATGGATAGCTCATGCTTAGACAAGTAAAAAATTGCGAAATTTCGATTAAAATTTTTTGTCACCGATTTTGACAAGTGAGCACTCATTGGACGCGGAATATTGATAGAAATATAACTGTTAAGATATTTCTGACCAAGACTCGCTAGTTTCAAAAATATGCCACAAAAACCTTTCGTGTGTGGCTTGATTTCAGGTGGCACTTCCTATGCAGTTTTTCTTGCTCTATTTTAAAAACTAGACATTTATTTAGCAAAATTCCTTTTTAATTCGTTTTGTATTTCTTTCCCCGTTAAAATAACCTCACAGTCGTCAAGATTGGTGAGAGATAACGGGACTGAAATATATTTGGGTATGTTTTTATATGTAGATTACCCTGTAACTTCTTTATCTTTAAGGGTATTTTTTGACCAGAAATTGTTATTTCAGTCACATATTAACTGTATTACCTACAACCCTTATAAATTGTTGGGTTTTGTATTCCGAATTCGTAAATCTTTATAATTCTCTAATAAAAAGTCATGTAGAGTACGCATGCACTATATATGGAACCCTTTTTATGGGAAATATGAACTGCAAATTGAAGCAGTTTAGAGAAAATTCACCAGATTTCTTTTATATAAAACAGAAGAACGCTATTTTGACTATTTTACTCGCCCCTTGTTATAGAATCAAAACAAATCATAACGACCTATTTAACGAAATCGAAATCCTCGGTCTTAGTCTCTGAACCTTTAGAAAAATCATTACAAATGAGATTCAGACTCCCCTTCCTTAATAATCACTCCACAACCCATTTTTTCCTCCATTCTTCTCGTATCATTTTTACTTTTTAATATATTTTTTTTTCTCTTTTATTTCCTTTTTTTTCCTATCTAGTTTAAAACTTCTCTTGCTCTATTTTTAAGTTATTTTTATATTGTTGCACATAACTGGTCTATAGTCATAGTTAGTAATTAGTATGATAGATGAATTCTTATTATCAATATTTTATTCTTCTTCTCAAAAAAATATGAAATAATCAAATATTTGGATTTCGATATTAACCGGTAGCTTTTAATGAGGACTATAAAGTCATAAATAAATAAAATAAATAAAATAAAATCTCTATGATGATGATTGTAAAATTTGTTAGATTGATAATAATCGTTGCACCTTTTCAGTGGTCTATAAGCTTTTTCCCTTCTCTTCACCGTTTTGAAGTTATGGCTCAATAAAGTTAAAATTTCGGAATTTTAACTCAATTTTTTTTTATTTATCTACTACTTTTATCAAAAAATACATCAACAGCACGAATTTTTCATATTGAATTTAAGAACCTCAAAGCTTCGCTTTAAAATTACAAATCACAATTTATACGCAAAATATAACCCGTTCTGAGTTTTTTGCACTTTTTCTTGAACATATCCAGCGAAAATGGCATAAGAAATTCATTACCAAGTGAAAATTTCCTACTTTCTGCACATTTATTGAACTTTTCCGCTGGATATGCTTAAGAAAAAGTGCAAAAAACTTGCAAAGGGTTACATTTTGGGAAAAAATTGTTATTTGTTATTTTAAAGCAAAGCTCTTGGAATTTTTAAAACTAATATGAAAAATTGGTGCTGATGACGTAGTTTTTGATAAGAATATTGGTTAAATAAAAAATTCCGAAATTTTAACTTCATTTAACCATAATTTAAAAACAGATAGAAGCAGGGGAAAAACTTATAGACTATTGGAAAGGTCAAACGATTAATAATCTAACAAATTTTAAATCATCTTCATAGGATGTAACGTTCACAGGTTACAGGGTAATCTATGAAAACATACTCGAATATGTTTAAGTCCTTTTATCTTGGAAGCCGTTACAACACCATCATACAATTTTTTGCTTGTCTAAACATGACCTATCCTAGCCGTTAGGTGTAACACCACATGCGGGACACCCTGTATAGGTAGGTGCATAATAATTACAAAAGAAAAATTCTTTAACAATTTTCCTTTCTTCAAATCTATAAATTGGTCCTAAAAAAAAAGAAAAGGATGAAAAAAACCTAACAATATTCTCACAGATAAAAATACCTGTTAACGTTAAGACATAGAAAGAATTAAAATGCTGTGAAAACATTCACCACAAAACAAAACAAAACAAAATAATTGAAATCATCACATTTCTCATAATCAAGTGGGCTTAGATCCGGCATTAAAAGCACTCTAAAAAAGCAAAAAAAAAACCCCTATTAAATGTGAACCCATTAATCTAATCCAAAAAAAACTTCAGTGTGACCTGAACATCTAAGGTGCGCTTCCTCATTTAAACAAGTATCTATCAAAAGTCCCCCAACATTCTTCATCTCTTCTTCATTAGATCCCTTAATAAAATTTATTTCTTTGGCCACACTCTTCTAGTCACAACACAATAATTAAGCGAACACAAACGCCACGCGCCGCCGCCGTCACTCCTCCGTCACACATTTGAATGAGTGATTAAAAAGACTTTAAAAATCGCTTGCAACACTTAACAACAAAGTATGTACCGTTAAAGTTCATTAGCACCAACCACCTCATCAGTTTGTAGCAGCTGCAAAATTACGCAATTTTCTGTCGGGCGACGTGAATATTGTGAATTTCTTACATAGATACTATCCAGGTAGGTCATAGTCTATGACCTTTTATGTCAATTATGCGAATTAAGTGCCACCATGCGGGAAAGATAAGATTTATATTTTTCTTTTGTACTATAATTTACTAAAATCTATATCAAATGTTATTCGCAGGAGATTTTCAAACACTAGTCGATCGACATTTTTCCCGTTATATTAAGTATAGATATCAATGACCAATATATGTATGTATACTCGTATATGTAGATCTAAATCGTCTTCCAGTTCAACACCGGTTTTCATCGTCAAATCGTCCATCTCTGTAAATGACTGACATACCTGTCACTATGAGCGAGTTAAATAAGGAGTAATGAATATAATAAAATCGCGTTTTTTTCCTTCCCTTTTATCTTGACTTGAGCTCACTCTTTCTGTCTCCCATTTCCCAGGGGAGCAGAACAGCAGTGGATGTGCATGTTTAAAAGAGCACGTCAAACAAATTTCTTTCTCTCAAGATTACTCACCTGCATTTAATGGCGCCCGGATGCAATATCCGTGTATAGTTTTCTTATGGGTACAATTTCGTAGTTTCCAAATATCTACCAATACGATATACGACCTTAAAGATAGAAAATATAAATTTATAAAAATTAATAAAAAAAAACAAAAACAAACAAAAAAGCATAACAAAAGTTTTACAGTGGTGATGAAGAAAATTAATTAATGGCAAAAGCCTAATCAAAGTCATCATCTTCGACTTTGTTTTGTGTTATAAAACCATTTGTTACATCCTGTCGAATCAGTTCCCATAATGGGTCCATTTGGGTCCTTTAAAACAGAAAAAAACGAACTAACTACCGCAATATCAGCTTCCGTTCAAAAGTTATTAATAAATTTTATGTTATGCTAAAAGTGAAAAACTTTAATTATGTTCTGGAAATTAAACTTTTTCACTCTTGGCATAACATGAAAAATATTAAAAACTGTTGAACGGAAACTGATATTGACGTAATTGTCATTTTCAGTGCCATCTTTACGTTTGGGCTTGTTGGGCCTGGGACTAGGGTCTCGAGATCTATTGGGACCCCTAACTCCTGCGATCGTAGACCAACCGATGACCAATTTTTCAACCAGTAAAACAACCTATTACAAGTTAGTTTAGCTGTTATAGTTTGACTAACGAAAATAGATCATGGCATTTATTCGAAATTCTTTACATGGCAACAAATTATTCATAGAAACATGTAAAAAAAAACATCATCGTACTGACAGTATTTGCAGCTCCAGAATTTTTATAATTTATTCCCTTTTTCATGGTCTACTTTGGTAATCAGAGGAAATTTTTATACTGGTTGATTATGTATAAACATAATACTGGTAGCTCTGACTGGTTAAGATTATTCCGCTAAATCATTTGGTTACAAAATATAACTATAAGCCGACTCGTATGGGCGAGGCTTTCCCTTTACTTTAAATAGGACATTCGGATGGGGATTCCCCTTAGCCACCACTTTACATTTTCTTTTCGAAATTAAAGATCGAGTTACTATATTTTTTTCATAACCAAATAGTCCAGGAAATTAAGACAAATAAAATAAGTAAAAATCGAATTTTCAAACAAAACTGAGGCCAAGCCGCGTGAAAATGTAGAAAAAATAAACTTTTCTTCACAGACAGAGATGGACTCAGATTTTTTGATTGGGACATTTCTCTTGAATATTCTTTCTCTTCATGAATCAAATCACTTATTACCTCTGATTGATCATACTGAAATATATCGGTGATTGTCAGCGAATAAAATCTGAGTCTACCTCTGTGTGTGAAGATAAATTTATTTTGTGCTTTTTCATGCGGCTCGGCCTCAGTTATGTTTGAAAACTCGTTTTTACTTATTTTATTTTCTGCCTTTTTCACGCTAACCCAAATTGTTATGCTGCATGCATGCTATTTTTAAACAATTTTATGATGGCTGAAAAGACACAGATTTACTGAATTTTCCCGATTTTCCATGTTTTCCACAGAGTTTTCCTATTACTATGAATTTTTTTTAAAAATTTACATGAATTTTTTTTAAAAATTTACATGAATTTTCTTCGATTTTTCATGCAAGTTTTCATGATTGTTGAAAAGAAAGTATTCATGCCAGCAGGACGGAAAAAAATGCGCATAGCTTATAAAACTTTTTTGTCGGAAAAGTCGGAAAATTCCGGAAAATTTTCAAGAAAAATTGGAAAATTCAGCATTTTTCCTGAAGCAGATTTATCACTAATCATATCGATGAAAATTTTTCCGATGATTTTCCCGCTTTTTCGGCTTTTTCATGGAGTTTTCCACAAAAGCAACTTTATGCAACTCATTTCGCTCTAGAACTTTGTCTTAGTTTGCAAAAAAAACTCCGGAAAAACGTTTTACATGAATTTTCCTCGATTTTTTCTGCAAGTTTTCACCATTGTGGGAGAGAAAGTAATGATGGCAGTTGATAGGGAACTTGATCCTTCATAATTTAGAAAACTTTTTTACCGGAAAATTTTCCGGAAAAGTCGGAAAATTCCGGAAAATCGGAAAACTCTGCATTTTTCACTAATCAAATTTATACCAAATTTTCAAATGAGTTTTCCAGATTTTCCGGGTTTTCCATGAAAATTTCCGGTTCACATTTTGATAGATTCAATTGTCACGCGACATGAACCTGTGTGCCAAATTTCAGCTCACTGTGATGACGAAAATTGGGTCTACGAGAGTGTCGAAAATAGTAAAAAAAGAAATATACAGACAGGCAAATTCGTTTAGAAGTTAAAGGGACGGGCTGGCCTCAAAAAGGGCTAATCTTCAGAAAAATTTTAACCAAGCTAAAAATTAGTATGCACTTACCCTTTAGCTTTCCAAATAAGGTGTGAAAAGTCCCCGGAATTCGGTTATCCGCATAACTTGTGACAGCCCAAACACTGGGAAAAAAATTACCTCTTTTCGGTTTTTTACGACTATCTTCGATCCTGTCAGTCTTACGACGGCTATAAGGTTTACTTATAAAAACGAAAGAGCGGGAAACTCTCTTCAAAAAAAGTGGAATAAAGCTTATAATAACACAAATAGTTTTCCCATAATCTGGCATTGAAACTCCAATACAAATTTTGTATCGATATTTAATTGCATGTAATGATCGAAATCAAGGGGTGTGTTCACTGACACGATAGCGTCCTGTAGCGTTGTGATAACGTTGAGTTGTGAACAAATGTTAAAAGAATTACTTTGACAGTTAGTCACTACAATGGTGACTCTTGTGTAACCGAATTGCAGTGAACGCAAAAGAGAATAATGTAGCAAATCAAATATTTTTGACGTTTGCAAAAAATAAGTAATCTAAAAGTAAACATGAACGTCAAATTGTAAATAGCGTTATAGTTGGGAGATGAACTTTTATCGACATTACAAGGAAATAAAGTAATGCATTGAAATTGATTTATAATAAAAAAGCTTTTTGGTCCATCACACAGGCCATATTGTTCTCATCAACCAAAATTGATATATTTTCAGTTTCCATTTTCATATCAATGTGACTTTGACAAGACAAATTTATTATCGCACAACTTTACTATCCTAAATACGCGTAGTGAAATAATGCGCGCTACCTTTTACTCTTGGCCGTCTTGAACCTCTGAGAAAGTAAAAGGTAGTGACTACCTGTCATTTGCTGTGTACAGTAAACGCACGATAGCGTTTTGTAGTGACTGAGTAGCGACATTATGTCACCATTTTTCTGTCGGTGAACGCACCCTCTGCGATATTTCTGACGTTTTAATAATGAAACATCTTTCGAATTTTTACGTATAATTAGAACGGTTATTGTTGGGAAAGACGTAGATCTCTCGGTAATTTTGGTTGCTCGCACTCAGATTGTTGAAGAGATCATCTTTCTCAAACCGGGCAAAGGAAAAGTCGAGCGAAAACCTTACGCTTTTCAAAGTTTCAGCGATCACAAAGCCATCAGGAATCATCTTCTACTTCTAAACGCTTTCACTAGATGTGACACAACGTCTGATCTTTTTCATAAAGGGAAAACTGCAGCTCTCAAACATTTCGCAAAACGTCAAGCCCTACGTGCTTCGGATGGAATTCGAATGTTTCTAGCTGTGTATGGCGCTCCAGTTAAACAAGATGACTTGAAACATAGATGGCAGAAGATCTAGGTGTCTACGGAATACCAGAGCACAGTATACAGATTGTTAAATGGGTAGTGTATTCTAGAATGGACCATAACATGTTTTAGATCGTGCCGAAAGCAATTGTTTTTATAATAGCAGTTTTATATACATTTGATCGACTTCCTCAACACTTCAGATACGAAAAAATATGAAGCACTCGACGTATACATCATTTCAAATGTAGTGGTCCGTTCCGGAATGGACCACCCAGCCGTATAAATTTTATATACTTTTTTGGTACTGGTTGCGACATCTAGTTGCTTGCACTCATATCGTTATCTTTTCTTTATGAAAACTGTAGGCAGAAATAAGTCGGTAAATTTGAGTTTATTACCCCCAACATCTGACGCAACTAAAAAGCACCTATATTGTGTTTACTACCAGGTGCAGTATTGGTTAGGAAATCAGCTGAACCCGTAATATTGGGGATGGGTACTCAAAAACGGTATATTGGAACCAATAACAACATCGCAACTTCCTGCCCCGAAGCGTCTTTTGAACATGACTTTTTGTAATTGTTGGAAAGTCTATGGTACATTGTGCGGCCGTCGTAACTTGGGCCTCCAATGTTCAGCAGTTTGCGGCAATAACCGTGGGATATCTTGCCTGAATGCTGCCCAAGTGGAAGATTCGATAGAAAAAGAAACGATATCGACGACTCAGAAACCGATTCTATTGATTTCGAGCAGTCTTGGAGCTTCCCACCATTCCCGCGAGAAAATCAAGACCAATTCGAGAAAGAAGAGGAAGAAACCGAAAGAGATTACGCTGCCAGAAATTATTAACATAAACAAACTTCATTTTTTTAGTTATGTATTCCTAAATACGTATCGAAAAATGCTCTCTGTACTTATTACACCCATGCTTACTAATACAAACAAAAACAAGCATGCCGTTTTTTCATATTACAAAATTGTGACTTGAACTAGTGAAAATTACGTAAAACTACCAAATTACAACAGCTACTAACTTCTGTATAACACTTAACTATAGTATAACAGTTAAGTTAATCACATAAAAATTTTACAAAATTGTGACTTGAACTAGTGAAAATTACCTAAAACTTCCAAATTATAACAGTTACTAACTTCTGTATAACACTTAACTATAGTATAACAGTTAAGTTAATCACATAAAAAATTTACAAAATTGTGACTTGAACTAGTGAAAATTACCTAAAACTACCAAATTATAACAGCTACTAACTTCTGTATAACACTTAACTATAGTATAACAGTTAAGTTAATCACATAAAAAATTTACCTAATATAAGGCAAATTATAAGAACCTTTTGTTATTGAATTGCATATCGATCCAAGCAAACGAATACTTTAATACAAAATTAGTTTTTATGCAAGTAACTAACTATGTACAGACATATATAGGTACTTACATAATTTATAGTTTTAGGAGACAAGGACAATGACTGGGATTAGCAATTAATTTAAACCGAACAAAATCTGAAAATTTATTATCTCACTCAGCAAAAGTTTAATTCAAGCTTATCAAACTGTCATAACAATTACATAAAATAGATATAACCTAATCGGTGTTGCGTACTTGTAAATTAAAACTGGCATGACGTCACTATCTGTTATGCCTTACAAGACTGAACCTAAGTGATCTCAGAATCACGATTTTTTTTTTCGTTCATTTTCAACAGAACGAGCTGTGACGGTAAATTATGTTATGGGGCAACTGGATTACTCTATCTCTCGGCCGCTAAATATCAGAAACATAAAGGTGCTTGCCTTACATGCAAGCAATAGGTAACAGAACAGTGCAGCTGTGCAGCACGTATATAGGCATATTTAGAAAATTGCAAGTGTAACTTGATAAGAGCATTTCAAACTCAAACTCAGCAGAAACCAGTTCGTAATTAACTCAAACATTCTCATTACCTTAAAATTAACTTTACCCCTCTGCTCTTCCCTCCTCTTTCGCTTAAGGTGTGCTGCTTATTTTTTCCAAAGTTCAGTGCCTTTGATGCTTTGCAGGGGCTATGCTATAATCAAAATGAAGACAACACCACACCTAACAACACTACATCAGAAAATTACCGACAATGTCAGGGATCAAATCAACACAGCAATTGAGTAAAATTTTCAAGCTTTGCTTTGATTAAGATTATTTTTTTATTTATTTTTTTTTTTTTTTTACTTCTAACGTAACCATCATTACTACACTGCACATCTGCACATATCTCTGCTCTGCTGCTGCTGCTGCCTGCCTGCCTGTCAGTGTTTATTTACATCATGCGCGCTCATCAAAGAATTGCATTCACCTTGGCCTTTCAATTTCAAAGAGTGCCAAGCTCAAGTCCATCTGGTTAGATGGGAAATTGAAAGTCATGAAATGAAAGCAAAATTCGAAATACATAGTACACAAAGGCATGGATGAGGAACAAATGAAATCACGACTCGTTGTTAGCACTTGTTTGTAGAAGAATAGTGCAAAGAGGTCCAGTTGGGATGCGCCAGAACTTACATACATATATATCTAGAAGAGCCACTTCTATGGCTTAACCTCATCTTCTTATCTCATAGATGAAGGTACATAGTTACAATACAAATCCTCGACGTTCCCTGGGAACAATCAAAAGATGCTACAGGAAGGTATGTAATTCTACCTATTTGATGTCAGCACTCAGCTTGACTCAAGCTCAGTGAAGAGAATCTCTATGGATACTCTGGCTAGGCAGGCCTAACAACAATGTTATCGAAAAGCTCTTTTATTCCCATGGGACAATGACTAGGAAAATTATATGAACCGAGAAAATCACGGATGTTGTTATGCCATTAATAGTAATTTTGATACCGATTAGGTTGGGAATTATCATCAAAACTTTTGAATGGAAATAAACAAGGTAAATCGATAGAACATTTTGCATTTGGGAGAAAATTTCATTGATTTTAAGTTAGTCAATAAAGGACAATTAAATTGCAAAGAGGAAAGCCCATTTTAGGCCCGACACCTCCAGACATGAAAGATGTCTTAAACGATTCATTATGATGTTCTGAACATATTTTATTAATAATGTTTATTTCAATTAAGCGGGGAAAGCCTGGGGGAAGTGGAAAGTTTGATCTAGTACATTTTGGAAAATCTAGTACAAAAACGGATTTCTTAAGTCCTGAGAAGGAGTTTGAGAACCCACACTCCTATACTCAGAGGCTTAAATAGCTA
This sequence comes from Dioctria linearis, assembly GCA_963930735.1. Lineage (NCBI taxonomy): Eukaryota > Metazoa > Arthropoda > Insecta > Diptera > Asilidae > Dioctria > Dioctria linearis. Next base: position 20,635,379 of record OZ005740.1, read on the forward strand.
TGTATAGCCATCTCCATACTCACTGTTTTTTAATTCCCTCTTGTTTATTCGAACTGAGGTACTAGATTTTTTACACATTAGATCGGTTCTAACTCGGTAGGGTTATGTCCGAACGGAGAGGCTAGAAAAAAAATTTTGTCTGCATACTCTTAGGGGAGTGGGGAGCGGGAAGTGGTTCCAAGACATGTTGAATAACAATTTAAAGGTGTCGCCGAGTACTATCTGGTGGTGTACCTTTTTCCCGATTCAGAAAACTTTCTCGGGACGCTTTCGTCGCCGGGAACCACATTTTCATGCACTTGGGTCAGATACACCCCAGTCACTACATTTTGCATATATTGTTACAGTTTTTCCATGGCCAATAGTGCTCTGTTCTGAGAATTTTTCTCATAGGAAATCATTTTCCACGGCTACCAATTCCGCGCATTTATGAGAAGTAGAAAAGTCCACTTTTTCACCCAAGAAAGTCGCCAAGCTACATCCGATTGCTAAAGTTTTTGTTAACAAAATATGAGCAGATTATCATAATGCATCATTTAAAACATCTTTCATGTCTGGAGGTGTCGGGCCTAAAGTTGTATGAAACAATAATTCCAAAATGTTGGCTGTAGTAAAATAACAATTAATATAATTTTATAATCATCACCAAGGTCAAAAGGATTCGAAAAATTTAAAAAAAAACACCTGTAATATACAGGTAGTATAGATACCATGGTACACACATAAACCACCTGTGCGTCGTTGCATACCAGTAAACCAGTGCTGGGCAATACTTAAGTAAAAAAGGACTTAATTACTACTTAAAGTATATTCATTATCGTTACTTAAGACTTATTACTTAGTACTTTTGAAATGCCCCACTTAGTACTATAACATAAGTACTTGATGGAGAAATAAGAATTTTAAGAACTTTTATTTTTAATGATTCTAAATCAAATTTATAAATACAAGAAGAAAAAACAACCGCCTCGTCCGGGATTTGAAACCGGGAACCTTCCGCTTGCCGGGCGACTGCTCTTACCACTGAGCTAACGAGACAGATGATTTTCCCTCTTGCATTTATCAAATTTGTAACTAGCCTACTAAGCCACGTTTTGCTTTCAGCTGGCATTAACCAGTAACGATGAAAGCGCACAAATAAATTGTAAATTCAATTTTATTTATTTTTCCCGCGGACGGGAATCGAACCTACACTTGTTAGAATCGGTCAATGATGGAGAAATAAGAATTTTAAGAACTTTTATTTTTAATGATTCTAAATCAAATTTATAAATACAAGAAGAAAAAACAACCGCCTCGTCCGGTATTTGAAACCGGGACCTTCCGCTTGCCGGGCGACTGCTCTTACCACTGAGCTAACGAGACAGATGATTTTGATTTAGAATCATTAAAAATAAAAGTTCTTAAAATTCTTATTTCTCCATCATTGACCGATTCTAACAAGTGTAGGTTCGATTCCCGTCCGCGGGAAAAATAAATAAGTACTTGCTTCTGTTTACTTGTACTTAAGACTTAGTTTTGTACATAATAAAAAGACTTTTACTTACATAAGTATTTCTGAGTCTATTAGACAAACTCTCTAGATAAACTAATATCATATAAACAGGACTGGGCTGGTAGAACAATTTCCAGTACCAATACCAATATAAAATCGACGATGCCTCGACGTAACCAAAGGATAAGCCAGCAATGCCTCGCTCCATTATAAAATCAACGATGCCTCGACCTGATGTAGGAAAGGCACCAATTTTTTTTTAGATATTTACTGGAAATTTTTTCCTTAGATTTTTTATGCATTATTGGATGGAGGCGACAACGAGTGCTTGGGCCTCTTGCAATTTTTATGAGCGTAGCATTCATTTCTTATAGAAAATGTTTCGGCAGCATTTTTTTTTTAACTTTGGTGACCAACTGGAGTTATTTTCAGATACAATACTTTCATGTGCGCCGTTGTCGGCCTCCAAAAATGCATAAAAATTCTAAAGAAAAAATTTCCAGCAAATTTCTATCAAAATATTGAATACTTCTCCACATCAGGTCAGGGCATCATTAAGTTTATATTGAAGTGAGGCAATGGTGGCTTACCCTTTGGTTACGTCATCAAGTCGAGACATCGTCGATTTTATATTGGAGCGAGGCGTTACTAGTTTTTTTTATTAATTGCCCAGCCTTTGTATGATATTAGCACAGATAAACCCAGATGTCCAGACCTTATACGGTTCAGTGATGTTCAGTCACCAACTGAAGTTGAAAGCACATTGTATCGACTAAGAGCTTTGAAGCTTTTACGAGAGATTCTATGCGAGAAACATGGCTCTTTGAGATTATTCCGGGGGTTACGCTAACGATACAGCGCCTCAATGGTTATAAGTTTCTGCCTGCAACACTGCACCGCACGATGGCTGTTCAAACGATTGTCTTCGAACTCTCTCACAGCCCTCCACGTTTGCTTTCAATTTTATCTTTACATCTCTCTTGAAAAATGAGAGCTTGGTAAATGGCTTGTGAGAGAAAAGCTTTAAACACTTGTTTGTCGGTTAGCCGCAATAATTGCCGTCAGTTTAAAGTACGGTGAATGGTTATCTGTATTTTTCTTATTTATGATATTAGTTTGTCAATGGCAGAACATTGCTCGACAGAACAACAAAACTCAATAAAAAAAAAGCTGTGCAACAGATTGTGTTTGCTTCCTTACGATTTACTTATTTTGCTTAGTTTTGGCACTGGTTCCTATATTATAGTTTTTAAGTTTATAAAGGTATTTATTTATTAATACTAACTAAACTCTATAAATTTCATTATATTACTGCCAACGTACAAAGATTCTAAAAAAGTACTTTAAAAGTACTGAATACTTTTTATACTATTCATACGTGCGGTACTTGTACTTACTTGGGTTTTTTCCATGGTGTACAAAACTTCTTTTAATGATTTCAGCGCCACTTTCAGGTAGTGACAAAATTATCTAGCTTATAACTTTTTGTTCAAGTAGGCCTTTTTGAATAATTATAAAATTATATTGACTAGTTTATAACCATTGAATAAATAACTAATAAGGAAGCGGGGTACCGTGCGAATACAGTGTACGTGGCAGTTTGACCTATGAACGTGGTGGGGGGGGGGATGACAAGAAGGCCTACTTACTATTGTGCTTCAGTTAAACATTTCTGACATTTCATATTTTATGAAATTGTTATTGCTGTCTAAATTATGTCAGTCGTACAAAGGAAACGCCAAGAAATATTATCTCAAAATAAGGGGGCGCTAAAATTTTGTTTATTTCACATAGCAATTTGAATTATAAAAAATGTCCCCCTTCAAAATGTCAGAATTTCATTACTGCCTTGGCGAGACATATACAAACACAGCACACTAATACATTTCGCCGAGTGGCTCAGGTTTTCTTCCGATAGCCGTTTCCTTATTAGTTATTTATTTAATGCTTATATATAACATACGCCAAGTTGACATTTTTTAAAAAAACGCCTTTTCTTTAAAAGCTGTCAAATGAAACTATATCCGATCTGTCAACTAAGCATGGTAAGGAGAATACAATGGTATCCGAACGATGGTACCTATACTAGCTGTGTATGTCAACGGTATTATAGGTAGGCAAAGCTGGGTATCATCGTAATCCATACATATTTATGAATATGTACGTATTTATCTACATAAATATACATAAATATACATATAACATAGTTCACTAAAACTAACCAAAAAAAAAAAATCATCAAATAAATTGCTAACTAAAAGATAAATCAACAGAATTACACCCTTTCTTCTATGTAAACACATTCTTTAAATTCCCTGCACAGCAAGACTTCCGCTTTAATGCATAGACCAGCAACAGCTAGCGATTCCAATCTCCCGTAGTAGGTACCGCTGAAAGCAACACCTAATTGAGTGCATTGTTCCTATTTATCTGCATACTTGTCATTTGCATTATTCAGAGCTAGTTCTAAGATCAGCAGTATCATTAATTTATGCAACCGTGAAGTTTTTACCGAGCCCAACCGATAGATTGCATGCTCAAGAAGAGCCTTTTCATGTTGGAACAGTTGTGGGTGGATTCGGATCTGTCGGTAAATTTCAAACTATCTTCCCGGAAGGATCGACATAATTAATTTTGCCTATACATACATACATACTCGTACATATATACGAAGGCAAGGGTCTTGTTGTTCGGTGGTAAGACTCAATTGTTTTTTGACCCGTGTTGCCTGCAGATGAGTGTTAAAAATTAATTCTCGAGTTGTGGTGCTCGTTAAAATTTGTATCGCGGATATCTGAAACTTTCTTGTTGACATTTTAGATAAATCGAGGAAGAAGGAAGAATCTTCTTACATATATACAAACATACTTCCATATACTTATATATATTTATAGAAGAAGAAAGGATAGTGGTTATCCACCTTTCTTGTTCATTGCTCTTACCCACCATTAATCAGCTGATTTTCAAGCAATTTTCTCTACCATTAAAAATGCTTACCCGGAATATTATGCGGCATTAAAAACATAAAATTCCAAAAAATTCACTGATCTTAACCGGTTCGGTGGGTTCAGTTTGTTGGTTGGTTGGTTGATTTCGTTAGTCGGTGGATTACTCAATTCATTGCTCTTCAATGCTTCATGCTTCTTCTTCTTCAGCATCTTCTTCTTCATTTTCTACACACAGCCGAGTATAAAGAATCAAAGTAAAGTTCAACATCAAAGTCAAGGACAAACCGAGTGCAATTACAAATTGAAGTGGTCAAGAGAAAAAAAAAACACAGGAAAAAAAACCACAACGTTCGAATGCACCCTAATGGATGACCAAAAACGTTTTTCAATATCTGCGGCATCAGTTAGATTGGACGGGTCCGGATGCAGTCATTGTTATTGCCCACAGGGCTCGTTTAAAGGTAATTATGCACCTACTTACTTACACTGTTTTTTTTTTCCTGACAAACAAACCTTCTTCTTACAGAAGGCCGATTAGAAAGAAATGGAAGGGAATTCGATTAATTGTACAATTGCAGTACCTACCTAATTAAATTTCAGTAAGAAGTTTAGAGAGTTCTTTTGAACTCTTGAAGGCCGTTGGAAAGGTAAGAAAGATCAAAAACTTATTTTTACAGGATAATTGGTTTTTCCCATTACTTCTAGTAATTCTGTAAGACTTTGAAAGAGAACTGAAAACATATATTTTTTATAGAGATTTTTTCTGACCGTTAAAGTACCACAAATCGCATAAAGTTTTGCTCCTTAATGCAGGCAAACTGCAATTTAATGTTACTTCGTGACGCCTATACCTATATAAATGGGTCGTATTTTGAATGTAGATGTTGTTTTTTTTGTTTTTTTGCTGCTACGTTTATAAATTCCACAAAATACTCTATTCTAACTGACTAAAATTCAGAATTAAATTATCGTAACTCTGTATGTTTTATTTTTATAAAACTAATTATGAAAGTTCAGGTATAGATGGAGTTTGTTTTAATATTAAATTTATCTTAAAAAGTACAGGGTGTATGGTCACCGTCTAAAGTTGATTGTATGCACAACTTCACGGCCTTGCCAACGACTGCTTAACCAATCCTGTACTCCTCTCCTCTCAGGAGTTGTTGTAGTCTAAATTAAAAAATTCGGATTTTATTACCTTTTTTTACTTTGACCTCTATTTTTTTTTTGCAAAACAAAACATTAACATTACGTAATTTTTTATAAAAACTGTAAACTGTGGGCTCTCCTCTTTTTTTTTATTACAACCTATGTGCTATCGATATTATTGCTGTAGCAAATGTTGTAGATGCTCAAAATAATGTAGCGGCCAATTTGTCATAGCTTATTGTTTTAAAGTGTACTTAGTTTTTAATGGTTCGTTTCTATTCAAAATTTGTTTATAATATGTTAGTATTCCTTTGTAGTAAGTTGTGTGCCATTATGCTCTTTTTATATTTAATATGTATTATATATGTGATTGCCTTCGCATGCTGGAGCCTGTTCTTTGTACTACTAATTGTAGATGCCAGATAACATTTCACCCCTGGACAGGGTGAGATCAATGTGTAACGTATTTTTCTCTCGATCTTCCGGGTTGAATATTGTCAGTTTGAATGCTAGAAGTCTAAGAAATAAATCGGATCAATTTCAGGTAATGTTTGCTGGTACCAGGGTTCATGTATTGATGGTATGCGAGACCTGGCTTAATGAGACTATTAACTCTGGATTGGTTTCAATCCCAAACTATTACATTCTCAGAAATGACCGCGCGAATCGGACGGGTGGTGGTGTTCCATCTATGTGCATAATTCGTTGAATGCTTCGGTTGTGTGGGCCTCTTCTCCTGGACAAAGTCTAAAATTTCTTGGCGTTGAATTATGTTCGGATTTCCACAGGTGCGTTGTGTTTAGCACCTACTGTCCACCGAACAGTTTTAATCTGGAGAATGTTTCGGAACTTACTACAGCATTAAGTTCTGCTAGTGTACGATATCATGATATTGTGGTTTGTGGCGACCCAAATGTTAACGCTTTTAATGCTAGTTCATCTACAGAGAATCTGTTTTATATTTTGCAAACGTTTGATCTGAAATCAGTGAATCAGATACCTACTTATTTTAATAGTTCTATTCCAACCATGCTTGATTATGTACTTACAACCAACTTAAATAATATTCTTTTCCATAATCAAATTTCTCCTCCCACAAACTTTGATCATGATTTTCTCTTCACAACTTATAGAATGAATCTCACTGCAGTCCCCAATGTTATGCATTTTTCCTACCGTGATTTTAAAAACATCAACTTGAACGAGATGATAACAGAATGCAATGAAATGTCATGGGATGAGGTTTTTATTAATAATATCTTGAACAATAAAATTGAGACTCTCGTCTGCACACTTTCTTATCTATACGATAAGTACGTTCCCTTGAAGACTTGCAATATTCGTTCTGATCAATGCCATTGGATAACTAGGGAGGTTCATGCTGCCATGGCTGAACGCGATTTGTTATTAAAAAGATACAAACGAACTAGAGATTCTGCGGTCCTTAAGGAATATAAAAGGATGCGTAACAGAGTTACATCCATGATTCGAGTATCTAAGCACTCTTTTTTTAGTTCAAAGCTTGATACGTGTCTACCGGCTAAAAAGTTGTGGAAAAACATCCGGAGTCTAGGCTTACATGGTCGTGAACCTGTCAATATAAATAAAGACCTAAACACTCTAAACCATTATTTTGCTTGTATTGCAGGTAAGGCATCAGGTTCGTTGAGCTCTGCAACAACTGGTAGCATTGGCGATGCTGTGGAAGATTTTGCCTTTGCATGTGTGGATGGCTCTGAGGTTCTTTCGGTGATATTCTCTATTAAATCAACAGGTCCTAGTCCAGACTCACTTCCACCTGACTTTGTGAAAGTGCTCGCTCCATACATATTGATACCACTTGTTCATATTTATAATTTTTGCTTAACCACGCCCCAATTTCCAACTCAGTGGAAGAAAGCACATGTAACACCTATTCCTAAAATGCCCTCTGCATCCAATCCCAGCGACTTTAGACCAATTAGCATGCTTAGTTTCCTTGCTAAAGTTTTAGAAAAAATTATGTCCCAACAAATAATCAAATTTATTAACGAGCAGAAGACTTGGACAATGTGGCAGTCTGGTTATCGACATGGGCATAGTTGTGAGACTGCACTTCTGAGGGTATCTGCAGATATCTGTGAAGCTCTCGATAAGGACCAGATGACAGTAATTGTTCTTCTTGATTTTACCAAGGCATTTGATTCCGTAAACCACCAAAAACTGCTTTCGAAGTTGAAAAATCAATTGGGCTTTTCATCCTCTGCCATTCAGCTTGTTGCTGATTATTTACGCAATCGATCACAAATGGTAAAAGTAAAAGATCTTTGTTCTGATCTTATATATCTTCGCTCTGGTGTGCCACAAGGTTCCATTATTGGCCCTCTACTTTTCACCTTATATTTAAATGATTTACCGAATGTTGTTACTAATTCCTCTATTCACCTTTACGCGGATGACGTCCAGATTTATTTGAGTAGACCAATAGGTTTGATGGAGGATTGTATTTGTCGCATTAATGAAGATCTTCGTAGCATATATGACTGGTTACTGCTGAATCAACTTTCGTTAAATCCAACGAAGTCGCACTGCCTAGATATATCGACCAATTGCCATCACTTCGATTCTTTCAAAGGTTTTTGAATCTATCATTAACTCAAAATTAATGAAGTATCTAGAAACTAATCATCTCACCAACGATCGCTAATATGGCTTCCGAGCTGGACGCTCATCTGGAGACTTGCTGACCTTTCTTACGGAACGTTGGAACCGTAGTCTTCACAATTTTGGTGAGTCTAAAATCGTTGCCCTAGATATTTCAAAAGCCTTTGATAGAGTCTGGCATCCAGCCCTTTTAGCCAAACTCAAAGCACTTGGTCTCTCCCCTCCTCTTGTATTATGGATTGAAAGTTTCCTATCTAGTCGCCAAATACGTGTTGTATTAGATGGCGTTACGTCTGAACCGCATCCCATAAATGTCGGTGTACCTCAAGGCTCTGTTATCTCTCCAACTCTCTTTTTAATTTTCATTAATGATCTGCTTTCCCTTACTTTCAATCCCATCCATAGTTTCGCAGATGACAGTACTCTTGATTTCGCTTACTCCTTTGACACTCTTGCGGAATCCAGGGGGAATGCTGCATGTGTTAAACGAGATTGCATGACTAGATCATTGAATAACGATCTTGCCAATATCCTCGCTTGGGGCAAAGCGAATCGCGTCGAATTCAATGCATCAAAGTCCCAAAGCTGTCTTATCTCATTAAAACAAGATCATAACTTAACCACACCCGTTTCTTTTGATGGAGCATTCATTTCTGATTCACCGTCACTAAGCATTCTTGGCATTAATATTTCCAGTAAGTTAAACTGGACAGATCACATCTTCTCTGTTGCCAAAGAAGCATCGAAATGTCTTGGATTTCTGAAAAGGTGTAAGAAATATTTCAGCCCGTCAAATCTAGCGCTCCTCTACAAGTCCTACATTAGACCTAGAATGGAATACAACTCCCATATATGGGCCGGGGCTGGTCGCACAGCCTTAGCTTCATTGGATATTGTCCAAAAGAGAGCCTTCAAGCTCATTGGCGATTTGGCAATAACTTGTCATATCGACTCACTCGAGCACCGCCGCAATGTTGGATGCCTTTCGCTCCTTTATCGCTATATGCATGGTCAATGTTCTGATGAAATATCTAGTCTAATCCCTTGTAGAATGATTCCTGCACGCAATACTCGCGCTGCAAACCGCGCACATCCTTTAACCCTTCAAATTACTTTCGGCCGTACAGTAAAATTCAGAGATGCTTTTTTATCCCGAACAGTGCGAATGTGGAACAGCTTACCATCTTCTGTTTTTCCTCCGGCATACAATCTGCGGAAGTTTAAGGGCGACATACATCGGCACCTCCGCCACTTTCCTCATATCCCCTAATCCTTTCCCTATCTCCTTCCTGCCATGCTGTGCTTTGCATCATAGGGTATCCCCTGCGCTTGGCTTAATAATATTAAAAAAAAAAAAAATATATATATAGGAGCCGGATTGTTAAATCGGAGCTCCCTCCTGTTTTATTAAATAATTCCGTTCTTGAGTACGTTGACAGCCTCAGGAATCTTGGAGTTTATTTCAGTGCTGATTTCAAATGCTGCAGTCACATTTCAAATTTAATAGGCAAAATCTATGGCACTTTACGGCAACTTTGGATAACGTCTGCTTGGCTTTCTGTGGGCATGCGCTTAAAATTGGCTAAAAAGCTACTTATTCCAATCTTTGCTTATTGCAGTACGATCTTTAGCAAACCTGATGCTCGGTGCCAGAGAAAGTTAGATGTTGCTTTCAATGATGCACTACGCTATATTTATAGACTTCCTCGGAATGCTCATGTGTCTCAGTATGTATTGTCACTGCTGGGCACACCTCTAAAAACGTATTTAGGCCGCCGTGAACTCATTCTTCTGCACAAACTTATATATAGCAAGCTTCCGGAGTATTTGTATGAGAGATTGCACTTCTTGCATTCGGAAAGGGGTTGTCAGCTTCTAGCCCCTCGGTTTTCCTCTCAATACGGTGAGCGCTCTTACTTTGTTCAAGCAATACGAAAGTGGAATATTCTTCCTGCCAATATGCAGCGAACGGGCTCTATCAAGCATTTTTCTTCTTTGTTAAAAGATTTAGGTTTTTAGGAGCGTAAATGGCACTTACTTTTTACTTTTTATAGTTAGTTAGTTTTCTTGTTTTATTTATTTTATTATTTATTTCTTATAAGGTTAGGTTTAATTTTTTATTCTTTTTTTTTTATTTCCACTAACTTTAATCTAAATTTTTTTGTTTCGCTTTTATTTTATTTTTATTTTTTTTATTTTATGGTGGTATGTTTCGGTTTGTTTTTATATATATTCGTATATTTTTTTTTATACAACTTGTTTTATTTATTTATTATTTTATTTATTTGTTTATTACTTATTCTTACTTTTATTAATACTTATTTCGTTACCTTAATATGTTTTAGTTAGTTTTTATTTTGAACCAGGAACCGCACCAAATTAGAAGTACCTATATAAGATATTGTAATCTTTGTACATTGGACGTTAATAAATTTATTATTATTTATTATGGAGGCCCTTAAAGAGTTATATATATGTATAATTATAGTCGATTTACTTTTTAGGTGTATCTCATGTCTCGTAACAAAAGGCTGATATGATAATTGCAATGTTACAATCTAATCCCGATAAACGGCCAACAATCGGACAACAACTTCTGAATCATGAGTTTAAAAACAGTAGTCCGCTGCCTAGAAGTTTACCGGCATCCTGTTTGACAATAGCACCGCACCCTACTCTCTTGCTAGAATTGAGCAAGGCCAGCAGGGGAACACCTTTAATTGGAAATAAATGTAATGGTAGTGAATGATACAAAACTGGGCTCACCATTCTTAAAGAATCAATTGTATGATGCTATTACGGACAACTAACAAATCTTATAAACATTAATCCTATTCAACTTTCCGGCAATCTAGGAGATGACAACAACGAATCCAACAGCGCAGTCTCTTTTCTGGATATCCAAATGGGTTGATGTAATATACGCATGTGAACCCAACTTAATTATATGTAATTGAGATTACAGAATCTCTACTATGTATGACAGTCGTGTCTAGAAGTTTGGTATATCTGAGATAACATGGTAACATAACACAACAATAATAATTTATTTCCGTACAAAGATTACAAAATCTTATTGTACAAAGTGAATTAGGAAAAAAAATTATAAAAAGAAAAAGTATAAAATGAAAAATAAGATAAAAAGCAAAAGCAAAAAGATAATTATTTAAAACAAAAACAAAAACTAAGGAGCAAGCAAGAACAAAATAAAATACACTAGATTACACTAAACTAATACAAATGAAAAAGAAGAGAGAGTAATATTGTACAGAGATTAGATAGAAGATAGATAAAAAGACATAGACTAAAAGCTGAGAGACACTCAAACTTCCAATGATTTTTAACAAATATCCGCTGATTTAATGAGCTCTGCAAAAGTTCTGCCAACAGTCGTGCATTGAACATCACATTATAAAATATTCCACTTGCGAAAAAGTAAGAACGCTGTCCATACCGCAACCTGCAACAAGGGATCAAGGGATTCTTATGTCTAGTCGATTGCAAGAACGAAAAGATACGATGGCTTCCGATTGTATATCAGTTTATGTAGAACTTTTAATCTGTGTTGGGTTAAGTAACCCTCTAGAGGGCAACCAAGCAAGGTCGATATATAAGGCGATATGTGACAGGTCCGAGGCAGCCTGAATACGTAGCGTAACGCGTCATTGTATGCAACCAGGAGTCTTCTACGACACACTGTGTCCAGAGATGAGAATATTACGCAACCATAGGTAAAATGGGGTATTACCAAGACTTTAACCAGTTTTTTTTGCATATGAAGTGAAAGTAAGTTAGAAGTCAGCCACAGCTGCCGTAGACACCCATATATTTTTCAAATTGTAGCACTGATACGGTTGCAACAGGAGAACTGCGAATTAAGCTCAAAATCCAGGCTCTTTGCAGAATCCACATAAGGAAGTCTGGTGTTATTTATAATTACTGGTGGTAAATTATCAGTATCAATGTCTTTTCTATAGATCGCCAAACAATTTGATTTAACAGGATTTAGTTCTAAGCTATTTTATACAGACCAATCATACACACGCTGGAGATCTTCATTGAGTCGGCATACGCAATCCTCTGTTAAGCCAATTGGCCTGCTGAGATACATCTGCACGTCGTCAGCATACAGATGTATTGCAGCGTCATGGATTACGTCGGTCAGGTCATTTATATATAGACTGAACAAGAGTGGGCTAAGTATTGATCCCTGGGGGACACCACTATATAAATTCGCTACGTCAGAGAGGGAGCTCTGTACTTTTACAAGTTGGCTACGTCCGATCATGAAGCTCTTGAAGAGCTGAACAGCAGATGAAGAGAAAAAGAATCCTTGAGATAGCTTTTTCAGCAGCTTATCATGATTAATAGAGTCAAATGCTTTGCTGAAATCGAGCAATACGAGAATTGTAAGATGGTCATTATCTAGAGCTTCGTGAACATCCGACGAAATTTTAAGCATAGCAGTTTCACAGTTATGATTTGGACGAAATCCAGACTGCCATGTAGTCAAGTAGCCGTTTTTATTTATGTAGTCGATGGTCTGCATATACATACATAATCTTCTCCAATACCTTAGCAAAGAAGCAAAGAAGACTAATTGGGCGATAATCACTTGGAGCAGAAGCAGAAGACTTTTTGGGGATAGGTATTGTAAGCGCTTGCTTCCACTTGGTGGGAAACTTAGACGTCGTTAAACAGTGGTTATATATATGGGTTAAAACTTTGATTATTTCCCGTGCAATCGCTCTAATGAAACGAGGAGGCAGCTCATCTGGCCCTGTTGCATCAGATTTAATTGCACACATATCCAGCAATACCTCCCTTTCGTCAACATTCTGCAAGGCAAAGCTATCAACTGGAAAGTTTTCCGTAGCAGTGCTGCAATCAAATGCCAGAGACGCTGACATGGAATTCGTGACAAAAAAATCATTAAAAATATTGGGATCTCCACTTACCTTTGGAGGATCACTTCCATATATACCCATATTGCGTATGTTTCGCCACAACTTCCTCGGAGGTAAATTTACTTCCAGCTTACCGCCAAAGTAGGCACGCTTAGAAGACCTGATCATGCAATTGCTCCTATTACGAACGAGTTTATATCGTCTGTATATCTCAGCTGATTGTGTGACTCTATATTGCCTATATGTATAAGTAATCGCGTTCAGCCATTATGGTTTGTATTTCTCGTGTTAGCCACGAACACCCCTCAGCCCTTGTGCGTCGTGTCAGGAGTGGTACATTCCTGTCATACAGATCAGCCAGCACACCTGTAAGAACATCAACCTTATCATCCAAAGATTTAGATGCATAAACATCACTCCAAGATATCTGTCGACACTCAGTCAGAAGTCAGTCATAGCTAATATTCTTAAAATCTCGATATGTGTAAATAACTTTGTTGGGAAACGATTCCAGCTTAAGGTCATAAGACAGAAACAATAAGTCGTTGTCAAAGTCACTTGGTGGAGTAATCTGATTTTGAAATAACACCTTATCACCTTCCAGTACTACCACTCACCAACGAACCACCCAACCAAATTTTTTTTACCGATATTTAACTCCCGAACATCACAAAATAAGTAAAAAGACCGCATTGTTTTACTTCCCCTCCACGGAAGCTATGTCTATAGAAATATACGAAAAATTGGCCATCCACAGCGACATGTTACTCATAATTTTCCTCCGGTCATACTCCGGTCATACTCCTGAGGTATTCCGTACCGAAAAGGTTAAAGTAGTAAAGCAGTACACTTTGTCATAAATCTCTGCTCAACTGCTGTATTGAGTCGAGTCCCATGGTGTAATAGAGCACACCTCAAATAGCGCTTCAGAATCAATATGATTATTGTCATGAAAAAGTCATCTTAGGATCAATTATAGCTCCAAACCCTAGTTGGGTGTTAACTGATTTTGAATTAAAACACTAAACTAGTCACTAACTAAGAATAGATCTAATTGTGAAGGGTGGTTTGATATATGAAAATATGTTGGTAATGAGCTTACTACTCTAAGATTTACGGATTGAAACAACGAATGAGTCAGCAAGGTTATTCACAATTTGCAGGTCAACATTAAAGTCACCTCTAACAATTATAAGCTCATAACGTGAGTGATCGAAGACAAAGTGTTTATAAAATCTGCAAAATTTCTAGCGTTATAAGTTTTAAGTGACCAATAAACTGCACATAGATCAAATTTTTGTCTGCCAATGTTCAATGTAAATAAAATTCAGTGACACAGAATTGGTGCAAGCAATAACTCTAGCCTTGAGCTTGTTAGTAATGTAAATGGTAGCCTCGACTCCTAGACGATCACAGCGCTTTTAATCATCAAACAAGACTAAAGAATTAATAATACCCTAGACAGACTGTGTCCATAATGACTTAATTTTTGATTAAATGGACAAATGAAATCCATCATGGACCCATTTGGAACATTTCACTTCATTTTCAAATGGGCCAAAATTTACTCCATTTAATAAAATTGCAGTTAAAAGTGCCACCTACCGTCATTAAAATTAGCTAAATTTATTGGAAACTGGAAAGTTTTTCCAATAAAGTCAGCAATGACAGGAATCAGCTGATTAATATTTGACTTTTTCAAAGAATAACAAAGTATGGGGAAGGAGCGAATAGTTTGGCCCAGAGCGGCAGAAATACTTTTGTTAGAATAGTGGGCTGAAAATATAAGAAAATTGAGAAGCCAAAGAAAAAATATCAAGGCTTTGGAAGGCAAAGACATTCAAGTAAAAATTAGCAACTTGACTCAGAAATATAGATAATATAAATTTTACATTCATTTAAACTTGAAAGCATTTTATTTCTAATTTTCATAAACAGGAGCGGAAAATAACCGGCCCTTCTGGTGGAAGCCCATCTAACTGGTCACTATATATCAAAATACATAAGATATTGGGTGCTTTCAAATACAACAACATAGAGCTATGCGTGGAGAGTTTTCCCGAAATTGAAACTCAAGACGAAATTGTAATTTTAGTTTATTTGTAATTGTATGTATCTTAAACTTATTTTTTGTATGGATTAGAGCCTCAGTAAAGTACATAAAATATATAAAGTACATCAAGTTAATTCACCAGAGTCCAAATCCTTCTGCTTTTGCAATTTGAAAGGTATGTCGAACCCAAAGTTGCTGCCTGTCGACGCAATCTCTTTGCAGCTTTTCTTTTCTTTTTTACCTCTTTCAACAAAAACCATGCCCTTCTGTCTAAATGCTTTGAAATTACAGCAAATGCTCGCAAATTTTCTTGATAGCATTTAATTAAATTATTCAACTCTGCCATCATCGTTACTCACAGTGAGGAGCTGTCAAGTGGTATATAAATGACATTTCAGATGATCTAATTTTCGTCGGCAGTGTGTCACCTCTTCATTTCCTTAAAATGACTTAATTTCAAATTAAGTCATTATGGACACAGTCTGTCTAGGGACTTCCAAATGCAACCACGATTCATTTACAAAAATGGCATGTCAATTGGACACCAAAAACATCAACTTCGACTCACTCATCATCATACGTGTTACATTAAATCAAAATCAAGTTTTGAATAGCAAGACCTGGATGGGAACCAGAACTAAACCAATTCATGTCAGTGAATAAAAATGTATATATGTACCTATAGCTCAGAAATTAAAAGTTTTTGTAATTGTTATAAAAATTTCTAACTATAACTGAAGACAAAAGATTGCAAAATTTTACTGATTATCAAAATATGATTCACAACAGAGGAACGAAGAGCTATCATTGAATTAATAAAACTTGTCTCATCTCTCTACCTATAAATAGGTACTTAATGAGTCCTTTATAAACATGATACTGTTCCTTCCTTCTATACTATCCTTGATCGATCGCATACTAACAGTTGAATTAATTTTCCATGGATAAAATTATCATTCAGATTCATCACGCGTCCACCTTGTAAAACGTAATCAAAGACTACACGCACAGTTGATTTGTTTATGATTGAGAGAATCGCAAGGAAATTAAATGTCATCTTCATCCGAACTTAGTTATGTTTGACTCATACACTACCCCTTGACTTGGTGTATCCCATCCAGACGAAGACGGCTAGAAATTATATTATTTGTATCTATCCGGTTAAAACATACATATACATATATATCGATAAAGGTACATATTTGATTGCCCAACTCCTACACACCAATACTAATAATAATCTCCTTTGGTTGACTATCATTTGCAGTCCATCTATCGCGCCGCGATGATTTACATAAACCAAACTCAATAACCTTTGGCGCAGTCGCAGTGATATTTTATGCTGATCTGATGGAGTCTAATCGGATATTCCGGAGACGTTTATCTGTTAAGGCGAAAACATTTCCGGTTCGGAAGGGAGATAAGTATATAATGTAAGTGTCAATGCGCACGATTAAGTAGATATACATATTGCACGCCTCTCTAATCATATGAGAGGCAAAAGTATTCAGTTTTTTTTTTTTTTTTACATAATTACTGCACCTGGTTATTGGTGTTTCCTGTAATGTGAAAAAAAATTCTAGAAAATGTCTCGCTCTTTTGTATGTAGAATTGAATAAAATTTTGTTGATAAATTTAAGAAGAATTTCATACAACATTACGGCAGCCATGTGCGCACGCTCTTTCATAGATATGTATACAAACTTATGTTCGTCTCAGTTTTTTACGAGGAATGCCTCACATAAACGATCGAATCGATCGAGTCTTCGGAAAAAATCCTTAAAATTAAAAATAATATAAAAAATAAATAAATAAATAAAACAAAAAAAAAATATTACGAAAAACAGAATCTATCAACTCGTGATCTCATAAAAACGAAGGAAGACGTTCATAACAAGCTAAGGCATGCGGAGTTGCGGCCCCAAGGTAAGATACACAAGATACAGCGACCATAACTTAAGAGCCTGAGCTGAGGAGCTCTGGTACCTCTACCTATGTCTATGACCGTAATCCTATTGTCCGCCATAAATAAACCAATAAACCAATTTACTCTAAAAATAGATTAAAGGATGGCATGGGAACGATTGCTGCGCGGCACAACAACTCGCCTAGATGATGATTGATATCGCGATTTCGCAACAGCTTTAGGCGATCGGAAGGCAGCTTATGTGGACGATGAGTACAACAATAACAATAAGAAGAAGAAGAACAACAACAACAACACCAACTACGGTCAACTATAGTTTAGGTATAGTGTGTGGCGGGCGGAGGACTTTGTAAATCAAAGAAAAAAGACATTTCTGAGCGCAGAGTATTTATGTCAACTTAGTCAATCTATTTGCGCTATAGGTAACAATTACGTTGTGAATCCTTTGGATTATTGAAATTTTTTTTCACATTCCACAACCAATGCTGCAACGACGCAACTGCAACGGTGAGAAACGCAATAAGAATTGAAATTGACTCAAGTAGTAGGTATGTAGTCGAGGAATAGGATCACAAGACCTGCAATTACCACCATTACCGCACACTGCAACGATACGCATTAACACAAGACGGAGTATCTGGAAATGGATTGCCTTAGGGTTTTGCGATCATCTTTATTTATTAAACCCCAGCATTCGAAAACCTCTCATTTTCACAGCTTGTAGAAAGGAGAAACCGCCCACTGGTGCTAACATGAAGTAACTCGGGTAAGGCCCCCATCTTGAAGCAATTAAAAGGCAAAACATAACAGAGCGTTTGTGCCGACTCTGTTGGGGGAATTTCTGATGCTGTGCTGATGTGACTGTGACTCTTCTTCTTCAGAACGTTTAAAGACTGTGATCGTGGCTGGATTCGTGGAGTAATTGTTGTAGTTTTTCTCACAGTTCTACATTTATCAAAATAATTAGAAAAATAATTACCGTTATTTGTTATTTGTAATGGTTGGATTTTCTTTGCTATATTAATATTATTAATCTTATGGTTTTTTGCTCTTGGTTATTAGAACAGGCAGTAACTTCTTAAAAAAACTAGATCAGATCGAAGCGGTAGATAATTTCTAAATTTGCCACTTAATTGAGATAATTTAATTTTTTGTTTGTTTTATATAGGTATGTATAGGTAGGTACTTGAGTGAGTGAGTGAGTCATGTACATACTTCGTTTATTGATGGGAACTTCTTCATTACGAATCTTTCCTTCGAATTGAAACTGCCAACGCAAATTTAAACTCAGAATTAAAATGTCACTATCGAAACTGCTTTTGTGTGCAACGTACATTTCAGGAGTGTATTTCTATAAGGGGAATTTAACCTTTCTATAGACATACATTAACTGCAAAGTCAAAGGTGAAATCAGAGTGAGTAAATAATCGAATGACCTTTCTGGGATGGGACCATAACTATAAGGACCGGTTTCACAGTTCAAGTTTAAACTTTAGATGTAGTTTAAACTCAGTTATCTCTTCAACACAGTTTTACAGTGGTAAGTTAAACCTCGTTTAAACTTAGTTTAAACCACCAAAATTGAACGTTTAAACTCAGTTTATCTTTAATTGTGAATGAAGTGACATTTCGATTTGACACTTGCTCAATTAGATTGGTTTTTAGACAACATTTGTGTAATTATACAATTTGTGTGATGAATTCAGACCAGGAAGATATTAGCAATGAAGAAATATCAATCATGTTAACTATAACATCCAGATGACAAAGGACAATGAGAAATCAACCAAATCATTTTGATGAGCGGGACGAGAAGGATTTCATAACAAGATTTCAGTTTCTCGTCTGCGCGTACTCTGTCAGTCCTTTAAAATTCGATGATCTTTTTATGCCTTTCAAAAAATTTCATTAATAATGTTGTTCCTCTTGATGAAAAGTTCGTCGTGCGTTTCAAAGAGTCTTTACTCTTTTTCGTAGGTTTAATTAATTTATTTTATTGTCACAACGTTTTGGCCGGCAATATTTTGACAGTAAATGACTCACAATAATTCACAATTGTACAGAAAATACCTTGTTAGTTCACAATTTCATAGTGTTGCCATATTAAAAAAGATCGAACACTGTGAAACTCATTTTGGTTAAGTTTAAACTATTCACGTAGTTGAACTAATCCTGAGTTTAAACTCGAACTGTGAAACCGGCCTTAAGACTTTTCAAATTTCCAAATTTGTATTAAGTTAAAAAACCGAAACCGAACTTTAAATCTTACGATGAATTTAGCACCGCCATCTGACATCTGAATGGTGATATTCCTCGTTCCTTCTGTCATATTGGGCCTGAAAAAAATTGGGAAAGTAATTTCTGTACTGTTCCACAACCTCTCACAAAACACAACAGTTGAAAATTGGATTTTGTTTTAATTTCGATAAAATATTCAGGCAAATTGTTCATGTAGGCACTTGTCGGCTAAATACGCTCCTGGGCTTATTAGGTAAAAATGTTACTGTCAAATTTTGAAAGTACTTAATGAACAACCTTAGAATATAGAGACAACAGGGAGTGTTGATACCTGTTGAATATCACATACCATATAAATTAGTAATAGAAATAAAAGGTATCAAAATTCCATAAAAACAAACAGATTGAATGTATGTATATAACATTCATCATGATTGCTAAATTTCATAGCTCTTACAGCAAATTTGTTGACGAGACATTTCCCACATTCTTGTCGCCACAAAATCGTCTGGCAATGAAATTAGAATCCGTCAAAAATATTTTGTGGTGATAAGATGTGGGAAATTATGAAATAATAAAATTTCATGTTGCTTAGATTTTAGCGTTTACGAAAATGTCAAATAAGCATCTTTTTATTATAAAAATTTAATTTTGTGTAAAATAAAATATAGTACAATCTTTACTTTTATCAGAAGCAGGCGTATTCATTTTTTACCAAGTTCTCATCGAATCGTTGCACTAGTTTTGTACTAGGGTAAGACGTAAAGTTGCATAGGTATTGTACTTAGGCAACGTTCTGATAAACGGGCGGCAATTAAGCCAATTGAATTGTCGCGGTACAAAAAACAATACCTGTAAAATTCGTTTGCATGAGCGTGGATTTTTTCAGGGTCCCGTGAAGTAGGTTAGCATTATATTGAAGATAGAGACAAATGAAATTTCCTAATTTACAACAATTTGTATCTAATTTAAAACTTGTGAAAAGTGAAAGATATTTTATTTAAAAATAGTGCTAAATAAAGTAAAGAGTGTAAGTAATTATCTGTTGATATTATAGTGATAAATTTCTAAGTGATGTTCATGTATTTTCAGAATAAAGTGTTCGGTGAAAAATTGCCACAACAACACCAAGGTACGACGTGGGAAATCATTTTTTAGTTATAAAATATTATTTTGTGTACTTTACACACACCTTTTTATATTAAATTAAATTAAAAATATATAACAAAAGCGATGAAATGTTGAAAAATTTCTTCATCCACCGAGATTTGTTTACATTTATAACAGCTGATAAACTCCCAGGGTATGTTGGCGTAGTGACATCGAATAAGAACATTTTCGGTGGGAGCAAACGCAATATTTTCAACCATATATCTTGTTGCCCCGCTCTCTATATTGATTCTACTATACGGCTTTACTGAGCTTTCACTCCAGCGACAACAGATACTAACACAACCAGAATTTGACTACACTAAATTTGGCTTATCACACTTTCTGTACTCTCTATATTCTAAGTGAACAACTTTATGTGCTCTTAGACAGAAAGAAAGCGAAAGTGACAAGCTAACATAATTATACTTTAACAAAATATAAAAATAAACATATTTTACCAAGTGTTAGTGACAGTTGTAACAAAAGTTAGGTACCCAGCTCTTTTCTTAGGGTAGATTTGGACTAAAACTTTATAAAAGGAGAAGTGTGTCGTCAGCATTTTCTCCTATTTTCTGAGTACGTGTACAGGTGTTGGGTGCTTTTGGGTGATAATGTTAAAATGTGTTCACCCAGATCTAAATACGTGAACAAACCTAGTTTCATTTATACGCTGACGGTAATATGCAAGATTCTAAGTGGTAGGTATGGCTGTTTTAAAAATGAAACCGATTACATCAATGATAATCCGAATAAGGCCGAACTTAATCTGAATATCGCTATCGCTGATGATCTTACCGAAAATTTTCGATTTTTTATGTTTTCAAGTACGATACAGTTAAGGTTATTTTGCCAATATAAGGTCTGAGTTGGGCTGGATCTTAGGCCATAAAAACTAAGAAAGTACCAAGATTAAACATCCATTGATACGGGAAGAACATTAGTAAGACGGTCAAAATAAATGTCAAACTCTGAGATTTCATTATTATTGCGAAGCCGGCACGCGGAGCTTTTTAGTCGGTGTAGGTTTCAGAAATCTAAAGTGACAGAAGGCATTATAAAAATCCACCAAACTCACCGAAACCGATAAAATAGCGTTTAAAGTAGTCACGAGGGAAGAGAATATGTTCATTTTTTTGTCAGGATATTACTAATCGTGGGATCCAGGAAGTTGGTATTTATTGCACAGTAATTCGTCAATTCAAAATGCCAAAAAGCAAGGTTACATAAGATTCTCATGAATCAACATCAAAATAAGAAACCATATAGATGGCACTTTTGTACAAATTAGGAGAGAATCTATGCAATGAGGCTGGCCTGGTTGATCCTCCTGTGAGAAGGGCAGTCAAAGAGGGAGACTAGCAATGTTCATCGATATGTCTTCACAATTCAGTTCACAGTTCAATTATGGATGGTAGTCTCTATTCACTCGATCCAACCCGGTGAATTGAGAACACCCATACCGCTGCCGAGGTCTGATTACGCTTTGACTGATTCTTCTGCAAACATATGAAGAAAGTCGCAAATTCGACTCATCAGTATCTCTGACGTGTATGTAAATGGACTGACTGATCTCCTATTTCATGTGATGTGACATCAATTTTTATTTCAGAAAGTATGCTCACACTGTCAATGCTACCAACTGTCGTAAACTGGCGCCATATTTAAATTATGGGGATTTACCGAATTTACCACAAAAGTAAATATTTGGGACTATTGTTTTTTTTTTTATTTTAATTATGAGTCGAAGGATGTGTCTTTTATAAGGCTGTTTTGGTAGGAAAGATTTGATTTTACCAAATTGCCAGCTCTACAAATACCGCTGAACCTTAAGCAATTTCTTGTTAACAATTGTTACAGTTCAATGGGAAAGTGTGGTTTCAAGGAAAGTGACAAAAATATAAAATTGGTGCCATTTGATTTCATGCATTTTTAGTTGAACAGCAGTCCTTTTATATATGTACATACATGTCAGTTATCAGCATGCTTACCGAACTGATAAATCTACGATTACTGCAATCTCAGGCCGTGAACTCAGATGCTAGAAAAGGCTATAAGAAAATTATGGTGGCGACTTTTACTGATATTGAAGGACCTCTTTTAGTAAAGGCTACCACCTTAGATTATATAGCAAAAAGGATTGCGTATGCTGTGAAAAAACCGTGTACGTGTGTAAGTTTTTTTTTTACACAGTGGAGAGAGTAGGAGGGGGTGGGGCGAATAACAAGAGAGCTTGGTACTTTATTTGGTGTCAGTTGGATATTTCTGCTCATTTCTGACATTCCGCTGTTCTTTTAGTGATTTTTTTTTGTAAAGAAGTGTGATTAAGGGCCGGTTTCACAGTTCAAATTTAAACTTAAGATGTGGTTTAAACTCAGTTTATCTCTTCAACACAGTTTCACAGTGGTAAGTTAAACCTCGTTTAAACTTAGCTTAAACCACCAAAATTGAGCGTTTAAACTCAGTTTATCTTTAAATGTGAATGAAGTGACATTTCGTGCGTTTCAAAGAGTCTCTACTAATTTTCGTAGGTTTAATTAATATATTTTATTTTTTATTTTATTTTTTCACTTTCATAGGTTTAATTAATTAATTTTTTGTCACAACGATTTGGCCGGTAATATTTTGACAGTAAATGACTCACAATAGTTTGCTAGTTCACAATTCCCTAGTGCTGCCATATTAAAAAAGGTCGAACAGTGTGAAACTCATTTTGGTTTAAACTCAGTTTAAACTACGAACGGAGTTTAACTAATCCTGAGTTTAAGCTCGAACTGTGAAACCGGCCCTAAAAATGATAAGACTTTATAATAGTGAGAAACAATAGTGATATATTGTTTTGTGCAAGTGATTTTATATAATCGAGACTCAGCAATCTTGAATTATGGTGATGAAGTGCGTTGAGCTCTTCTGCAGAAGCAACCGCAGTTATTGCCGTACGAATTACAATTGTATTGTCATTGTTTTCTTACGGGTACTTATATGTCAGCCATACAAAGGCAACGCTAAGAAATACATATTACCAGAAAATAAATGGGGCAATAGGAAAATTCTTAAAAATGTAAAAAGTTATAAAAAACATATAAAATTATAAATTTCAAAATTAATTTAAAAAATTTCCGATGCAATGGAATAAATTTCTTCAATACATAATAAAATGTCAACAACTAAATTATGTGGCCGCTCTATTAGTTTACTACTAGTAGAAATTGCTCATATTTTTACCATGTTTCTTGCCCCGCAAGGGGCAGTTATTATGTAAACCAATATTAATTTAACTGAAAAGCATCAAGGTGTTTGTAATTCATGAAGAAAACATATAGAAAATTAAGTCCCGATGAGCCTCCTGATGAGCATTCATTAAATCTCATCGAAGGGCTCATTGGATATCATGAAACTGCTCTATATATACTAAACCAGCAATAAATAAATATTTATTCTTGTCATCATTGTGTCAGATGACGTTTCTACTGGGAAAATTTGAATTGATTTTTGTGATTTATTTATTAAATTTTTAAATTATTTTTAAATTAATTTTTTGAATTGTTTTCCGCGGAAGGATTGTCGCTCATATGCTGAACAAGACGTTATGTCCATATCCTTACGCCTCAGCGTCGAATTCAGAAAAATATATGAAATCAATCATTTATAAACTCATCATGACACTCATTAATAAGCTCATCGTGACACTCATTGCTATGCTCATTAATACCCTCATCGTGTCACTCATTGACATGCTCATATGCTCATCGTGACACTTATTAATATGCCCATTAATAAGCTCATCGTGGCACTCATTATGTAATCATCGAAGTGCTCATCTAATATTGTAAAATGCATAAAAGAGAAGCAAAGTATACATTTCTAAATAAGTGAAAGAGATGCAATATCTCATGCATACTATCTGTGGATAAATAAATCAATGATTTTTTTCCCAGTTTTGATTCAAACGCGAATAAATTTCATTAGTACGTTCATCTGATTGTTCATGAGGAGCTCATTGATGAGCTCTTCATGATATGTCTAACAAGGCTACTTCCATGATTAAACAAATACATCGATGCGATTCTGCGCCATGAAGACGAATGCCTAAGTTTTTATTCCTCATAGCCTATCCTTTTTGCTATATAATCTCAGGCTGCCACCAGGGGCGGATTTCCCTATAGGTAGCCGAGTAGGCCCGGGCCAAGGGGGCAAATTTAAGGGGGCGGCAAAACTTGGTGAGATTGGTTTTTTAGTTGTCGCGCCCTCTTTGAACACGTCAACGTTTAAAAATTCAAAAATGTGTCCATAGCACCCCGAAAAAGATGACACGTATGGAGATTACAATTATGAAAATTTTGGATCATCGAACTGGATTTTTGCTTACTAGTTTACTCCAAACTCAAGCGCATCATTTTAATTTTGCTCCACTATAGACTACATATATTAGTACGTACTGGGTTATTTGGTATTTTCGTTGCCACTTTTCATGTTTTACAGGGAGTAGAGGGGCGGCATCTTCTATAGGCCTAGGGCGGCCAAGTTATCAAATCCGCCCCTGGCTGCCACACACCCCCCATTTTATCACACATTTTGCTTGCGCAGTCATAAGTCGTAATGCAAGACGAAGAACACAAAGAGCCTCACTAGCGATTCAATTCCTCCATAATTTTCGTTCAGTTTTATGCTGGAATTTATTAAAAATTCACATTTAGCTTTTTGCGCATAATGAAAATTTGCGGCAATCGCACTTACCATCTTTGATTTCTTTGACGAACTATACTGTTTTAATTGTTATCGAAAGAAGGTTCTTAAGGAATTGATCTTCTTAAGGACTGCGTTCTTAATTTGCATTCGAATCAATTTCTTCATTTTTTCTACCATAATATCGTACGGAGCATTTTTCTTATGTTTGTCGGTATATATTCTTTTGATAAGATTTACCACAGGCATTGATGCTCTCTATATAAATTAATGAATTCTTTTTAAAAATTCGCAGAAAACTTATCTTAGCAGCTCGATTGCTGCCGCTTATTCGCTTGAAAATAACATTATGGCCAGTTTCACAATCAAGGCTTAGGCCAAGGTTTAAATTGTTCTACTGTTTGAAAGTCAAGGTTTAAGTTACATAACCGGCTTAAGGCAAGCTTTACTTAAGCCTTGTATCTTTGGAGCTTAAGCTTCAATTATCTAGTTACCGGTTGTTGATATTACACAATTGTCAATTATTTTCCAGGTGCACAAATTTTGGTTTTAACTCCAAGTTTTTTGGAAGAAAGTAATATAAAAGGGAATTTATCTGAGTGAAGAGAAAATTGTGCAATTTAATAAATCCCGAAGTGTCAGACAAGAAAAACATTTCTAATTCCGAGGGATATCGGGTCTCTTCTGAACTAAAATTTGCACTTCTTTTGATGTTTAAATTTTTTCCACTTTCCATATTTTATTACAGTCTCATTTTAAAATTCTTCTTGTTTTTTTCGCTTAGTTTATAATCCACAATGACAATTTTCCTTTAAAAAAAATCACAATTACTGCAATGGTGACAACTTAAAAAATTTCATCTGCAGTTTAACTAAGCCTCAGTTTGCAGAGTACTGTGAAACGGAAAATATAGCTTCAATCTGGACTGTGAAACCAAGACTAAATGCTAATCATCGAAATCCCACATACGTTATAAGTTTTGCTTGTACACGCAGAGAAAAGTCAAACATGATTTCGTTCAAGCCAAGCAATTGACGGAACACACACTAAGACTAAAACTGTGGAGCTGTAGTTCATCACGGCTTATGACTATACGTAAATAAAATTGTACGATAAAACGGAGCGTATATGGTTGCCTTATAACACATCCTTCGATATGATTACAAGTATTATATTCGCCTCCATCTCCCTCTTTAACCAACCAATCAATCGACCAAAGAAATAATATAAAGCTATGACGGAAATCTTACAAAAGTTTTTCGCGACAATTTTTACTTTAAAGTTAAAATTACTGTGAGACCATATTTGAGTAGGTAATGATAACGTAATATTTTCCTATTAATTCACCTGAAAAATAACTTTAATATGATTTCGAAAAACTTTTTTTCTTTCTCTCATTTTGATGACATTTTTAACTTGCCCCAATATAACCCAATTTAGATTTTAACATATGAGGCCTCGACGATTAATAATAAGAAAGGAGAAAAAAATCCCCCATAAATTTTGTTATCCAATTCTTTTATAATAATTTTTATCGTTTTTTATCGTGTAACACCCAGCAAATGATTTCGAATTGATTTCGTTTGTAAATCGCAAGAAAAAAAAATATTAGCTTGCTTCTTCTTGCGTTTTTGTGTACGACAAGCTTGCTTTGTGGGAAAAAAAACTTGGATTAATTAATTTTGATTGGAACCCACAAGCATTGTATAACTTAACTGCTCAATCGTACGCCAAAATTGCCAAAGAATGTTTTTTTTTTTTTGGCAAACTTTCCTGTCACTGAACAGATATTTCGCAATTAGTCTGTTGGTTGAGGAGAGATGATTTATATCCATTGAGGTCACATTTAAATAACTTAATCACACAGCTCCTCTGGTTTCTTGAGTCAAACTTAGAAGAAGTGTCGTAAAAAACACTTGATGGGAACTTGGAAGATAAATTATAACTAAATGATCATGGATACGACGAGTGCATCTTACTTATAAAAACAAAAACAGAAATAAAAATCTAGACTTTGTCAGTGTATAAAAGAGCTTAGAAAAAATTAATCAGATATCTTTAAATCCCATCATTCCCGCGAGAAGTGTAATCAGAATAACCAGTTCCTACTCGAAACTATACCTATCCATAGCAGCAGTAGTTAACAGGGAGACTTATAAAATCGAAAAGTTATGTTCTTGCCGTTTTTTTTTCCAAACGTTTGTTTTGTTTTTTTTTATACTTTTGAACAAAATCCCTGGAAATATTGCCACCGCGAAATTAACTGATATGATCCCGTCGTCGTCGATGGTCGTGATTCTATGGTTGGGCCTATAGATGTTCTAAAACTATGTAAATCTTCTTTAGACATTTTGTAAATATGTGTGTAAAATGAATTCAAAACTAGCATCTGTGATATAAATTCTTTGATCTTTTGTTCCTGAGTTCATTAGTGGCGCGCGCATGATACTCTAGTAAAACGCAAGCGGCCGGCAGTGGCGAAGCGATATATGTATGCAGGTACAAGAAGAATTTCATACGGATTACAGTAGATTTAATCAAATCATTAAGAAAGCATGCAGAAATGTTATGAATTAGGTGATAAATTCAAGATTTCATAATTATAAAATATGCGTTTTTACTATACGGCAAGAGAAAACAGTTTTGAATGATTTTGAGAGCTAAGTTAGGACATCTTTAGATTGCTTAGAGATAAAAACTTGAAAGATAAATTTTGAATTTTAATAGAAAATGTTTCAAGATATATTCCTAAGACATTTTAAATTATTTTTATAAACTATACTTATTAAAACGTAGAAATATATAGCTATAATTTGAGCATAATTTAATTAGTGTAAAACTTAATATTAAATATTGCCAATAGACAACAACAATTTGAAATAAAAAAATTAAATTAATTTTTATCTGTATGCATATCACACCCCATTTTTGTAACCTTACTGGTATTATATTATTACTATAGCAGCATAATACCGTTATCAAGAAATTAGAAAAAATTTGATTTTTTGAAAATCTTTGACCCATCGCAGACGAAAACATTTTAGGGGAGGACGGAGTTTCGCTTAGACGTGCCAAACAATAATGTTCCTTCGCGTAGTTCCTTATATGATTACCGAAATTAATTGTGTGTGTGTTCAATTAAGTCACAGTTTTTTATACAAACAATTACTGTATCACAAATTCACAACACGTAATGATTTTTAAATTATGATATTGGACCCTATTCTGTAATTTTTCATAAAATAATATTTTATATTATTTTATGGCGAAAAAATCCATTCTTCATAAAATGAAAATAAAATATTTTAAAAATTCGTATTCTGTCGTGGTTCCATAAAATTATTTTATGAATTCTTTTATGAACACGTAACATAAAATATTTAGTACACTCGGCTATGTTTTCTATTACTTTTTGAACAGCTGGTCAATTGACATTTGCGTGATACTGTATCAAATCACCCACCCTGCCAGTTATAGAGGCTGTCGGTACCACATAGCACACAAGAATAAAAAGGTCAGCAACTGGGTAATAAGTTGCACCAAGGAAATCACCTTATAACAAACAACAGCTACTTCAAGGAAGGTGTAACATTTGTAGACAATTTCAAAAAACCTAATAATAATAATAACTTCCCACCGTTGAATTCCACGGTGGGTGGCATGCGTAATAGCACTAACAATGAGAGCATAGGCATTACTCAATTTAATGGACTAGGGAATGATCTAGGCGATTTTCTATCATGGCCAGTAAAACTTTTTGGCATATCAATGAGCAGATTTACAGAAGTGCTACACGAATTTAATCAAGCTGTGCAAAACCAGCCAGAATATAAAGTTCAGACAATGTTCCTCGAATTCTCATACAAATTATTCAACCATGGATTTAAATAAACTAAAATTCCTAGAACTCAACGTAAATAGTATCATAACAAATTCGAGAAGGGTACAATTATATGACCATATACAACACTTAAATACTGATATCGCTTTCATTGTGGAAACGAAACTTAACTCAAAACACAATCTACAATATAGAAATTACAATATTATTAGAAATGATTACCGGCAAGGAGTCATGTTAGTTCTCAAAAACCAGCTCAAATACGAAGAAGTGCCAATAGACCTCGACATCCCGTGTATTGCAATTGCGCTGTCAATTAATATAAGTAATCAAATTAAAAAAGTTCTCTGTATATGTGTATACATAGATGGAAATAGTTCAACAGAAACGGTACAAAACTTGCTCGGATTTCTCCTGGAAACCGTAGTTAAGTTTGATGGAATTATATTAGGTGGAGACCTTAACGCTCGACATAGAGCATGGGGTGACTCAAAAAATAACAGAATAGGTTACCAAATATATAGATGGATTACTGGACAGGGTAACCTAGAGTACAGAATAGTTTCCCCACAACAGAAAACATTCCCCAGAAGTGGATTTATTATTGATCTCTTTGCAATAAGCACAGCTACGGAAACATTTATTAAAATCGATAAATGCAACACAGTGGACTCATTCTCCGATCACTATGGAGTACTTATGGAATTGAGCCTAAGAAACTCAGAAATAATACTCAACGAACCAATCAAAAAATACTCATATGAGAAATGGACTGGAGCTTATTCAAAAATAAACTCGACGAAGAACTTAAGTACTTCAGTATTGATAAAAACAGAAACCTAAACGATTTTAAAATTGATATACATATTGAAGAACTCACAGCTGCAATAAATAGAGTCAATAGGGGCAAGGCATATCAAAATATTAAAACAAGCACCAAATACAGCAATATGCCAGAGGAAATCAGGAAAATACTGAGAATTAAAAGAAGACTTCAAAGAACTCGGAAGAAATTACTACAGAGAACATTAAATATAAATGACATCAACTACAGAAGACTTACTTGCCACATAAATATCGGAAACACCTTACTAGAAAATCGCATAAAACACCATATGGACACAAAATTCCAGAAACAATTGCAAAAAATAAGACCGGGCCCTTTCGCATTCCAAGAAATCAATAGAATAACAGGAAGAAAAAAAAGGACAGACTGTTAAAGTCGTCACAATTGAGAAAAACGGGCAAGACCAAAAAATATATGACAAAGATGAAATATGCAATGAGTTCGCCAAATATTATGAAGAAATCTACAAAGTAAAAATACGTTCGTATTGTAATCAACTAACATCAAACGTGAATGAAACACTTGCAAACTTCAACGATACGTATAGAAACGAGAATGGGAGAACTGAAACTGTCACTACGTTCAATAATGACAATTCTGCACTTAAGCCGTCGGAATTCAGGGAGGAATTTGTCCATCCAACAGAAACATTATACATATGCAACAGCGTGAATAGAAAGAAATCATTCGGGCTGGATGAAATCCCCAATATTATTGTACGTAACTTATCAGGAAAAGCCATAGATATACTAACAATCATTGCAAACAACTGTATAAATAACTGCTACTTTCCAAAAGAGTGGAAGAAGGCAAAGATAGTACCAATTCCCAAAACCAAAAATGCAAAACAGCTAAAAGAATTTAGGCCAATTTCTCTCCTATCAAATCTTGGGAAAGTTATAGAAAAAATTATGGCGGAAAAGCTGGAGGACTTTATATCAAGTGAGCAACTAATTCCAGACTACCAATTCGAGTTTAAAAAAGGGCACTCCACAGTGGATGCACTCACGAAAATCCACTCGGAAATTACCACGAATCTTAGAAACACAGATGTTACAGTAATTTGTGCATTAGATATAGAGAAGACCTTTGACTCAGTTTGGATTGAAGGACTTCTCTATAAATTAATAATATACTGAGTACCACACAGAATACGTCTGTGGATCAAAAGCTTCCTTAGTGATCGGACCTTTACAATAGCCATAGCAGACAAATTCTCCAGCATAGCTAATATCTTTGCAGGGGTTCCCCAAGGCTCAATAACGGGCCCTAAACTTTATAACTTCTTCCTTTTAGACTTTCCACATATTGAGCAAGATGAAGAGGGACAAATCGATTCCCAAGCAATACTCTATGCAGACGACACACTTGTAATGTCCAAAGATAAAGACCAATTTATTGCGGAACAAAAAATGAACCGGCACTTAAAAGAAATTGAAGAATACTATAAAACATGGGATATAAAAATTAACACAGACATGTTCGAACTCATATGCGTAAGAAATGCCCTGGATAATATAAGACTAAAAAGACAAGACGTGGCAATCAAAAGTAGAAATATCAAAGCAAATATAGATAGGAAATACATAACACCCAAAAAAGAAATAAAGTACTTAGGAGTTCACATAACAAACCTCTTCAAGTTTAACAAACATGGGAGAAAAACAATTGAAAAAGCAAGAAAAGCATTCTATATGTTAAGATGCCTTTTCTATAATGAAGCGCTAAGTACAAAAACGAAAATACTAATGTATAAACAGCTAATAAAGCCAGTAATATGCTACGCATTCCCAATATGGTATACAATCTCACCAATAATATCAAAGGAACTAGAAATATTTGAAAGGAAAATAATCAGAATAGCGATTCGAAAGAATTATAAAACCAGACACAAAAAATACAGCAATAAATATATTATGAACGAAGCTAAAATAAAACCCCTAATGGCAGACCTAGTGGATCTGACACATAAACACAACAAAAGAATAGAAAGACACCCAAATTATGTAATACAGGAATGCTATAATAAGCAAAAAAACATAGCAATAAACGAAGAATATTATATCACTACAATAAACCTCTGCAATGAAACTTCTCGAAATCATATGAATGAAAAACACGAAACACTAGATATACCTAAGTTTTATGTAACCAATGTAAAAACTAACCACAGAGGATGGTAGTATAGAAAGAATTATTAAACCAAAATTAAACCAAAATTAACCAAAATTAGTAAACTCATACTAGTAAAATAAGAAATTACAAAATTAAAAGAGCAACTACTAAATGATCATAAACGGAATTTAAATTAACTACATTGTTAAAATATATGTATAAAAACAATAGCAAACAAAAAAATAAAGAAAAGAACTAGACCAATAAGGAAACTAATAGTATAAGAAACCCTAAACCTTGAACTAATGACAATATTAATGAATAATGAATTAACTCGAACAAATAAAGACAAATGAAATGTATTAGACAAGAAAGATGGCCAGAGTGTGAATATGATCGGGCGCCGCTGCTGACACGACGTGACAGTAGCGGCGCGGGAGCATAGGCACACACGCATTTAGGAACACCTCCTGACTGCTAGCAGAGTTCACTGCCTACAGATAACAGTAAGAAGGTGCTCCCACCTAGATTAAGTAGTAGTTATAAGTATTTTAATGTCATCAAAGACAAAAGAATGTACTCCAAGATGCAGGAAAGAAAATAAACAAGGAAATACTGTTCAAAAAAAAAAAAAATATGAAAACAAATATTCTGAACGCTAGAAAGGTAGTCATACCGTTATTATCATATATAAAAAAGACAAAACTGTAACAAACTTCATTGTAAAATAGTGAGACATCAATAAAGGCATTGCTAATTGCTAAAAAAATCAAATCACCCACTAAATAATCATTTATGAAAGCAGCTGCTTTCTTAATAGCTCTTGAGATACCTTGGGTGTAAAAGTGCTGAAATATGACAACTCCTGAGTGGAGTTTGATACGAACCATGTCCATAGAAATGCAAAACAGCAGAAAGACATCCATTCTGTTTACTTTTAGATTCCTAACTCAAAGTGAACGGAATAGATTTTCGATGATCTAGTTACTCTATTTGTTTTATTAAAACGAAACATTTTGGGTATAAATTAGAATTATTCATAAGTTTGAAAAATTAGTTTACAAATCACAATATAAGAAGTTTATTAATTATCCAGCCGGAAGAACTTTTGAATCCAATAGCCTAGTACTAAGGTTCGCGCTAAACTAAATTTTAGCTGGTCCCCAAAATCGGGCCGTCCTTTAGCAGCTAAAATATGACAGCGGAGACTCAGAGAAAAGATATATTAAAAACAAGAAGAAGAAGAATTTTTTAAGTTTTTTACGGAAATACAACGCCCGGTCATAATATTTCTAAAAACAGATAGTTAAAATTATTTAGAAATATTAAAAATATTAAAATAATATACATAATGTATAAACAATAAGAAAAAAAAATTAACAATGATATTGAAAATACGGCCACAAGAAGAAATCCAATTCATCCGTACTTACAGCAAAAATGTACAAAACTACGTTAACTACAACAATCCGATCAATAAATTTATCAAATCTCAGAACTCTGACAATAAATATTTTTAGCGTGCTAAAGAACGGCCCCGGGCGGATAAATTCAAGCTAAATTTTTGGAGACTTACTGGTGGTGCCATCTCTAATCAAAACCCAAAGGCAAATTTAGCGCGTTGACCTTAGTACCGCTCTGGCTAAAATTCATGATAAATTTTCGCCAATATCTTTTAGCTTGCTAAATTTTCATACAAAATTTCATACAAAATTTAGCTTTGCGCGGACCTTAGTACTAGGCTTAAGGCTGGGCAACTCACATGGATCGTAGGAATCGCGAAGATATCGTATCCTATGATCTCTTCTGCATAAAATCAAAACCTAGGCAAATATAATTAACTTTTTATATTTTACCATACTGCACCAGTGCAAATTTCTACAATTTCTGACAAAATTGTAATTTTTATGTATGGCGGTGGACATTTTAGTTTTTTAATTAAAACAATTTTCGCACAACAAATCTTAATTGACGCATGTAATTTTCATAAAATGTGTCAAAATAAAATAAAATAAAATTCCTGGTACAGAATAGGATTTTAGGGAAATATTTTATTTTAAGGCAGAACATAACATAAAATTATAAAATTTTACCGACAGAATAGGGCCCAGTTATCACCTCAAATCGCAAATAAACATCTGTACAGCCGTCCGATGAGAAATTTCAGAAATTTCGCAATTTCAAAATGGCCGGCTTGCTGTAGTATTGGTATGCTGCCCGTACTCCCGATCGAAACTTGGCATTTCGGCATTTTTCCTCCCCCCGAATACTTCTCGCCGGTGCCAATATCCTCCCATGTATGGTCTATGGCTTTGAAGTATGATTTTCGGTCCCTCTTTTACTACAGAAAATTATAAAGGTTCCTAATTTTGGATCAAGTTCAATTGTCTGGCTGAATGCTCCATTATAAGAAAGAATGATTGAAAATGAAATCCACAACACACTCTTCACTGTCTAGGATATAGGACTGTGAATTTTCGAAGCTTCAGAAGAATATTCGAATATCGAAACTTCAAATGTCGAAATTTCTAACTTCGAAGCAGGGGAATATAATGAATGACACTATCAGGAAACTGAATAGTTGTTCCCTATGCTGAAAATAGGAACAGTCCTTTTCATTCAGAGAATCATGTTAGTCAGATTAACATCAACAGTCCAGCACAATGGACCGCTCTAGCCTCCGTGCTTGGGATCTATCGTCCCCCTGCCTTAAAAAAAAAACATCAACAGTGTCATACTTTTGACCAGACAGATAGAGAACTACCCTGGAAAAGTGACTAAAATAGATGGTTCAACTTTCAAAGTTTTCTCTATGTATATTCAAAAATGGCACATACTGGAAATGGCTGGCACCATCAAATGATGAACAATGGTAAAAAATAACTGACATGCTAGAGAAAATTGAGCCATTAAAACCAGCTTTTTGTTGAAATGAAGTTTTGGAAGTAAGCTTTGTTATTTTGTCATAATTTTTTTTCTTTTAGTTTGTTTCATTGTTGTTGCATCATTCCATATCAAATATCACCAATTTCTTCGAAATTTTACATACTCATACTTTGGGGGGTTTGTGGAGAAAAAAAATATAAATTAAAAATTGTCTAGTTATATAATTTTTCAAATTTGAAAAAAAAACAATTTAAAATCATTCAAGTTTCACCAATCATGCATTTGCTCACAATAAATTCTTATAGTGAATTTTTTCACAAATGTGTGCACTGCATAATATTTTAGGGCTCAAATAGGGCTAATTTAATGCCACTTCCCCGACTTTTAAGCTCTAGTACTTTTAAAAAAATATATTATGCAGTGCACACTAGTGTAACAATGCTATTTAACCTATTCTCAGTAGTGGTGGTCCTAACTTTTAATAAAGTTGGATTATCCATGGATTTTTTTAAAAAGTACTAGAGCATTAAATTCGTGGAAGTGGCATTAAATTAGCTCTAATTGAGCCTTTTGACGTATTCAAAACTTTTCTTCCATGAAATTGCGGTCCCAACTTAATTGACGTATTTTTAAGAAACTAAGAATTTATTGGTGAAACTTTAATGATCTTTTACTCCTGATCCTGTTAAGATCCCAAGTTAGAGTTTTGATATGTTTTAGAGGATAATAAAAGGTAGAAAATAATATTAGAAGCACGTCTGCCAGGATATTCAAGGATAACGGTTAAAATCCTTGTTCCTAATGTCCTTTTTTACATATATTTTTGAGATGCTATTTTTCTTACATATGTTGAAATCCTAACTTTCAAACGAGCCATGTTTCACCACTTTCATTCATAACTCTCATTTCATAACTCAAAATACGCAATGTAGGTATAAGGAAATTTTTTAATTTGCATATTTTTCTCCTCAAACGCTCCAAGTATATGTACAGATTTTTAGTCGATTTGTTATGGTATGACCCTGTTCACAAAAAAATAAAGAAAAATAAAAAAATAAATTTGAAAAAATAAAAATCTTCGATTTCGGGTCAATGCTTCTCAGCAGAAAGATTAGCTCCTGCGCAGGTGACGTGGTTGTATGAAGAGCACAGTCTACAGGGGTACAATGCGGTGGAGGCGGTGCTATCACCACTACTCTGGCTACTGATAATGAATGAAATCCTCATTAAGTTAGAGAGAGAGAGAGCTTTAAAGCAGTTGTCTATGCGGATGACGTATGTATTCTGGCAACTAGCAAATTTTTCTCTACTATTAAGAGTCGAGTATGTGCTGCTTAAGCTAGATAACTTAGCCAATAATAGTAGATTGAGGATAAGATGCTCTAAGACAAAGCTAGTGCTTTTTACAAGAAAAAGACATGAGCAAAGTTTCAGACTTCCGATGCTGGGTGAAGAGGATCTTACCCTCTCCAGCGAATCAAAATATCTGGGAGTCATACGCGATTCAAACCTGAAATGGAAGGCTAATTTAGAAGAACGTGTTAAGAAGGCCAGTGAGGCCTTCTACACGTACAAGAGAATCTTTGGTGGGAACTGGGGATTAAAATCCAGGATGGTACGTTGGATGTACACAGCCATAGTTCGGTTGATCCTCTGCTACGACTCCACGGTCTAATGAACGGCACTGAGGAGGAAATGGATGCTGGATGCTGAGCTGGTAAATAAGAAATTGGTGCAATTATGCAAGACCAGCCCTGAGGTATTGACTATGCGGCACAACGTGACCCTATGTTGGGTTGCTGGCCACAACGATATTCCAGACAACGAAATGGCTCATGAATTGAGCAAAAACCACTCTGAAATGGATAGCTCCACTACAGTAGCTTATGTAAGGATCCCAAATTCAATCTTTAAAAGAGGATATTATCAGGCGCGCCTATCAAAAGGCTCCGGTTGATCAGCTTGGAAATCTGCCGTATTGCGAGGCAATTATGCTCTGCATATGATAGGAAGAGGACAAAAGAACTTCTTAATGACAGTAGAATAAATATCAGAAATCTAGAAGGAGTCATTACTGGTCACTGAGCCATAGGAGATCGTGCTAGAAGGCTGGGTATAGCAGCGAACGATTTCTGCTTGAGCTGGAAGGACTCGGACGAAATCTGATCCGTCGAACACGTATTTTGCGAGTACCACACTCTGATGAATAAGAGAAGTTGGCTCTATTAGGTAGTTACTGTTTTTCAAGCCAGGGGGAGCTACACAGTAAAGAGTGCATCTTAACCTTGGCTGGCTTCATGGGGGAACAAGAGTTCCACATGAATGCATTTATGAGTTCGTGCAGTCTATCGCACCTGGCATTGACAGAGATAGCGACCACCTCCTCCAGACCATGCTGGAAAGCAATTTCGAATATAGAATTCCATCCAGGGCAGAATGTGAATCACATTCCGTGTTTCAACCATTGACAAACCCAATTATAATATATACTGTTGGTTCTAAGTCCGATGAAGGAGTTTTCTGTGAGGAGCCTGAAATGGAGTTCTCCATGCACCTTGAAAACCACTCCACGGTTTTCCAGGCAGAAGTCAAGACCATCCTTGAAGCGGGAAGACACCTCCTTAACTCAGACACTGAGAATAAGGAGATAGCCATCTGCTGGGACAGCTAGGCAGCTGTCAAAGCTTTGTCTAAACCCTTTATAACCTCCAAATTATTAATGGAGTACAAAACAACCCTGAATTCCCTTTCTCAGAATAACAGGGCCTCAAAGGAACCTGCTCTACACTCTACAGTCGGGATTGCACCAAAACATCTTCTCTCAATTATTTCAAGCTGGGCTGACTGCCAACACAGTCGCCTTTGGTTAGAAGATCCCACGGTTAGGACAACAAAGGAACTGTGGGGTACACCAAACTCAAATCAAACGAATAAACTCCTAAAACTCAACAAGCCAACCCTGAGAACTCTGGTGTCCATTCTCACTGGGCATTCCTCTCTCAAGGGCCATCTTCACAGGATGAGACTTGTTGATGATCCTATATGCAGGGGTTGCGGAGAGGAGTCCGAAACAGTGACCCACTTTCTATGTCACTTCCCGGCACTCTCAGGAATACGTTACAGAATTCTTGGTTCACACATCCTGGAAGAGATACATGATGCCGGCAAGGAGGGCTGGGAGCCAATACTGAAATTTATAAGAGCGTCCGGTTGGGACCTATGAGCGATCGCTCATGGGTCTGGATGGTGAACAATGGGCCTTGACTTGGCCTTCGATCGGGGGACCTGAAAGGGGTCCCGAACCTCTTAAATCAATCAATCACTCAAAGAGTTCAGATGCATCCTGAGATTCCTAAGATAAGCTGGATGGATCTAAGGCGGTTTTAAAAGTTATCTCATGAGATCAAGAGCCACAATGGATCCACTGGAGGTCTAAGTGATGCAGGCTACTCTTCCAGCTGGCACCTAACTTAACCTAATACTTTGAGTAGTCAGTTCAACATTGGTATTGCTGTAACTATATACTTATATACAGACCTTCCCTATTTGCAGTCAAGTCTCATCAAAATAAAATATATGTTTTTTTTATATATATAATTTCTAATTTATTGTATTTAATATGGAAATTTTATTTTAACTACTACTCATTCAACGAACCGTTATTTTTCTATTCAATTTTAAATTCTGTTTTTAAAAAAAAAATGTTTTTTTTTTGCTTTTTTTATAAGATATTCACTACACAAAAGAATCATGACATCATCGAATTCTCAGTCACAAAATTATTATTAAAAAGAAATAAACCAAAACGATAGACGTCCTATCCCAAGAGGCTTAAGAATCGCATCAAAATCATGAATGTTGTTGATGATGATCATAATCATCATCGACAATAAACCAAAAAAAAACAAACAGTTTTTTTTCTCTTCATTCAGATTCTATTCAGAATCCATCCATTCGCGCATATTGGTCCAGTGAACCTATAAGAGAGGCATCATCTTAAGTAGTTTTAATTCGTTTACATAAAATAATATCAGACAAGCATGCCATTCTGGAGAGAAATGACCATCAAGGTTCAGTTGTACATTGGCCCCATGAAGTTCGATTGATTCTCCACCTTTTTCTATAGGTTTTCTTGGCTTAGTGATTTTTCGATGAAAAAACAAATTTAATGAGTCTGCAAAGAGGAAACATAAATAAATTTCATTCGATTCTGTACGCAAGTTGTTTGAGGTGCTGCTATAAGTAGAAAATGAATGCTTTGCATGCTTATGGTATTTTGCGCATACAGTTTTAAGCGCGTTTTTACGTTCTTCGTAAAACTATAAGAACACAAAAATTTTAAGCATTTGATTTTTTCTTTTCACAACTATACTGTGACTTGTAAGAAATATATATAAATTCCATAAGATGAAAGATCTAGCTTTGAAAATAGTATGATGACATCAAGAAGGTCTTGGGTATACTATACGTAAGCATATACTGACTGGCAAACATACATACATATGTATGAAAATCTTATTAGAATTAACATCAGAATTTTTATCTGATGCATCAACAATTAACTATTATTCCTTCGTCGAACTCTTGGATCTTCCTCCAATGTCGAGGTGTATTTTATAACAAAGTTTTAATTCTCAGACCGCCTTATAATATGATCTGGGTATGTAGGTATACGGATGCCCATCTCTATACCTGTTGCAGTTTGTTTTTGTTTTTCATACACCTTATACGAACTTTTTTTTTTCTTATTTTTTTTTTTTTAACATTTCGTCGTTTACATACAGACATACCTTCTCGTATATAAATTGTGTCTGAACCTTTGGGCAGTTCTGTTTTTTATGCGCTCCCCTTTTCGCAGAACTCATAAAAATAGTGCATATATACGCAGCCAGAGAGGATATTCCATGGATGACCACATGTCGTGGTCGTCTAACGAAGATTTTGGATGCGCACAGCTAAAGCTAATGTAAGTTATGTTGAGAGGAATCTCATCCGTCCGTAAACATTCCAGAACCAGTAGATCCACCTTTTGGCCCGAGGAAGTTCGATAAAAAACAGTCGAGAAAGGATTTTAAAAATCGCAAGAAAAATGAAGAAGAGAAAAAGAATAAAACAATTTTGCTTGCCTTTTGGGCAAAATGGAATATGGAGACACTTGGATTTTCATCCTTTTTAGATTATATGCTTGCGCAAAATGTTTAGAGTTTTTTTTGTTTTTTTTTTGTTTTTTATTATATTATCCTCTCTTGCAATTATGATGGAATTTGCATTTGAATTATTATTTTGGATGAACGTGATAATTTCAGAAATTTTGTCATAAGATGTTGTTGGACAATATGTACCTACTTCAAGTTTCTTTTAAGACGGTAATAAAATATTAAGGAGGTGATTTAATTGATATTGATGAAAAATAAAAATATTTGATTGCATGCATGTTAAGAATAACAAAAAAAACTTTATTATGATCTAAGTATATCTTCAAAGGCGATCAGAATCTATGTACGTGTAGAAGATGATGGAGTTTCTTAATCGATAACTTTTCTGATTTTTCATATACACAATTTATGGCATAGTTGTATGGCAACGCGTCTCTGGCACATTTCCGAACTCTTGATCAACCACTATATAAACCTGGCAAATTTTATTTCGAAATGCGCATCTAACAATACTTTGCTGATTGTAGGAAGGTTTAGCTAGGTAGGCTTTGATTTGAATGTAAATTGAAAAAACAACAAAATTTGTAGTTTGATGTCGACCGACCATAATTTTTTTTTTTTTTATTAAAGGCAGGGGTACAAGAGTTGTCAAGCGCGGAGGACAGAGAGGCCCATTGTACTGTCCTGCTAGAATCCCTATCGCCAGAACCTTTCCTGTCCACTTAATTAAGCGCGTCAAGTCTTGGTGATGAAGATTTTTCAACTCCTCTACAGATAGGAGAGCAGACCCTTGACTATCCAGCCTGCTCCGGGCGAAGATCTAACAAGCACACAAAAAGTGTTGGTTGTCTCAGACTCTCCTTCAAGCCAGGACAGACCCTTAGGCCTATAACAACTCCCATCCATGTTAGATGAGCGTGAAGCGAGCTGTGACTTGTGGTGATGCCAATCACAGTTCTACATTGTTTGCTTCCGAATCCCGAAAGAAAATCAGAGATGTTTCTATTGGGCCCATCAAGAAAAATTTTTGTGCACCTGCAAGTACTCAGGTTAGCCCATCTCTGCTGATGCTTCCTATGAATATCAGCTTTGATGAGATACCCGATACTCGAGCTGGAAACGCTCACTTTGGGAACCGGCCATACTTAAGAATATAAAAGAAAAAATAATTAGGTTGCCGAACTATTGTAACACGGAATAAAGATAAATCCCCAAGAGGACACAACGCAATACCAGAAGAGTCGATGTTATTTAATGATCACAATATAAACTTGTTTATGGGTCGCCATCGACTTGGTCAGGCCGAATAGAAGCAATACATGCCGGCGTTGAGATTAATCCTGTTGCAGCCATCAGCCATCGCGATGTATCGCTCCTCTAGCAGCCATCAAAACGGTATAGGGCAGGCTTGTTAACCGCAATCAACACCAACGTAAATTTACACTTCTCCAGCCGGAATTAGGTCGGCATAGGGTTGACTTCATAGCAGTAATCAACACCAGCGTTAGTTACATCGTTCCTCCATCCACCATCAGGTCGACATAGAGTCGACTTGGCACCTGCATACCACAACAGCGTGGTTATTGCTCTAACAACCACCCTCAAGACAACCTAAGTTTGACTGGATACCAGAGTGCGCTCGAACTGTCATAGGGACAGATTGGGCCTGATAGGTCGCTCCCTCCACAGGTTAACTCGGCATCAGCTTCTAGTCGCACTCAAGCAAAATCTGTGCCACCACTCTCTCTCTAGACTCAGCCTTTGAGAACCAAAACCTCTCCACGGATTGGTTTGCGTCCGTCCCCAGTGTACCTCAAACAGACTTCGTGTCGCCGCATCCTTTCCAGTCCGGCATCCAGGACGCTTCGATGCTCACGCAGTAGGAATAGTCAAGGCAACAGCGTTCATCAGAACGCACCGCTGTCCTACTTAGCAGAGACCTTCTAGCGCCATCAGTTTCCTGCATTACGCAGGCTCACCACACGCCACAATTTAACTCCGTTGAAGACACGACATTGGGAACGGAATATCCCCAACAAGACTTGGTATTACGCCAAAGTTGTATCTAAAACTTTCACTTCAATACAACAAAATAGTCCCTCTGAAAAAATCACCTCTTTCATAAGTGAATACTTTCCCATAGATCTTTAAATTCACAAGTTTTGTCACCCTATTATATTCTACTTCTGACAATTTCAAGTAATTCTTGGTCCTTTATTGATTGTTCACCATGTTTATAAAGAATGACGTATTTTTTAAATGTAAATGCAGTCGACTACATTTTCTACATGGATAATTGTAAAATCTTATATGCATACTTTTGTTGAGGCGATACGACACAGTTCGACTAGGTTAGGTTAGATTAGGTAAGAGGGGTGCCGCTAGACAACCAGCCAGCCTCACTTAGACCTCCAAAGGGGCCCATTGTGCCCCTAGACCTCATGGGATAACCCTTCAAGCCGCGGACTTATCCTGCTTTCCTTGGGAAACTCAGGATATATCCAAGACCTTTAACCTAGATCCATCCTGCCTCACTCAGAAGACTCAGGATGTCTCTGAACTTTATACTTTGAAGCTCCCCCAGACTTGAAAAGAA
This sequence comes from Dioctria linearis, assembly GCA_963930735.1. Taxonomy (NCBI): domain Eukaryota; kingdom Metazoa; phylum Arthropoda; class Insecta; order Diptera; family Asilidae; genus Dioctria; species Dioctria linearis. Next base: position 20,678,015 of record OZ005740.1, read on the forward strand.
GTAGCTACCTAGTAGCCTACCTCTTTTATTCATCAGAGAGGGGCATTCGCAAAGCACATGTTTGATGGATTCAATTTCCTCCGAGTCCCTACAACTCCTGCAAAAATCGTTTGCCGCTATTCCCAGTCTTCTAGCATGGTCCCCTATGGCCCAGTGACACGTCATGACCCCTACTAGATTCCTGGTATTGCTCAGCTGCTATTAAGCAGTTCCCTTGTCCTTTTCCTGTCATATGCAGGCCACAATTGCCTCGCAATACGACAGGTATCCCTGCTGGTCCATCTGAAGCCTGCCTTTAGATAGATGTCCCTGATGATTTCCTGTTTTAAAGCTCCGATTGAGATCCTCACGTAAATTCAATTAACAATAAGTTCTACTGCAACTCAAACAAGTTCAAAAATTTTAATTTAAAATTGTCAGCAATGAAATTGTTTCCTTTGCCCAGGCCTGGAAATGAAGATCCAGAGTCCCTAGGCTCCTTTTTTATATAATTGAATAAAACAAAAATGTTACGTTTATTTTTCATTTATTTAACGTACATCGACCTTAGAAAATAAGCAAGCAGACTTAGAAATATCAGAAAGAAGTACAAAATTAATTATATGCAAAGAAAGTTCGTTGCGCATACGAATACGCTTAGATTGCCATGCGACGAACTTTCGTCTCTGCAAAGAAGTGGATTGCCTCACTATAGTTCACAGACTGCTGTATTATTTCTGACATGTATATGTACAGCGCAAAGAATTAATTGAGCCTGATCTCCTCTGTGGTGGATCTAGAACTATTCACTAACTAGTGTTGAAAACGACCGTTCTGCCGAGCAGTTTGACCATTGGTGTACATAACAACATCCGGAGCGCTATTCCACATTTGGATAGATGTCCAAAAAGGCTTTTTCCCAGGATGTACTTGTATAACTCCAAGGTCAATAATTGTTTTGCCCGTGTAGCAAAGTCTCGTCTAAATATCCTAGAAGATAGAAGACTTACAAGTTCCGTGCGCCCTCGCGGATATGTTGAGATTCCAAGCTATGTAGCTTCATGAAAAATTCAAAATGTTTACTCAATTTCTCGTAAGCGGAACCACATCTTTGTACTTCTGCAATCAAGTCTATTGATAATGACGTTGAGAGCCGTAACTCTGAATCCGTTCCTGCAGGATAGTGCAACTTCGATCTCGTTTCTTTTTACTACATCAATTGAGAATTTGCCGCCCCGTTTTGCTTATTGGTAAATTCGTCCCTGTATGCAGGCAGAATAAAGCGAATTAAATTCATTTTTTTAATGTCCGGTGTCGTATGTCCTTCATCCATGTATACTATTTCGGACCCTGGCGGGGACCCTAGTCCACTGCCTATTTTGCTTAGTCAAAAGTTCACCATTGCCTTTACTGAGTCAGTCAAAAAAAGTTTCGATGCTAAGTTTACATATATATATGTAAGCAAAACCATTTATTTCGGCTGATCCTATAAATTGAACGGGCCTACTAATTCTTCTCCAACAATTTTTTTTATTTTTATTGTCATAAGAAATGAAACAATGAAGAAACTGTTAGACAAAATGGCTACCCCTCCCTTTTCAATTTTTATACCCTGGATGAAATCTATAGGGGTATACTAAGTTTGTCATTCCGTTTGTAACACCTCGAAATAATGATGGTAAAACAAAATGGATTGGACACCCACGCATAATATTAAAAGTTATTTTGATTTTTGCATGTCCGTCCGTCCGTCTGTCTGTATGTCTGTGCGCACGATAACTCGAGAGCGCGTATACTTAGAGAGCTAAAATTTTGTACACGGACTTTAAAAAAAAAAGTAAAATTAAGTTTGAAAATGAGACAACTCCTTCGTGGGGTTGCCATACAAAACTTTCGTTTTCCACTATATATTTGGACACTGCCTGAGAACGCATCGATTTAAAGAGCTGAAATTTGGTACATGGTGTTTTCTTTCTACTAGCAAATAAAATTTCAAAAATGGACTAAATCGGGCAACTACTTCTTGGTGTTGCCATATAAAAATTTAGGATTTTAACGTATAGAGTGAAAACGATCAGTCCAAGAGATTTTTATTATACTAAAAACTTCTTCAGAATACGAAATCCTATAAAATTAGTTATAGTCATTTTTTCTGTCCGACAAATCGTTCTAGAAATATATGCTAAAAACCACTTCAAAAATCAAACTTGCATAGATCGGTGATCATACGAAATTTTAAACGAGCATTCATCTAGGGTATCATAAGAATTGGTCTTAGACCAATTCTAGCTTTTTTACTTGTCTGTTTATTGAAACATATTTCATTGCATACCATCATAATGCAATCGAGTAATTATAATTAAACTAACAAACGAACAGAGCTAAAACCCGAAAGATCTCTCTCCAATTTAAGTCACACAACTGCAATGTGTAAGAACTTCAATCATTTATGTAAATTCATGGGGTGAATTTGATTTATAGTAACACCGCCTATTTCCGCCCGCACACCCCCATCTAATAGTTGATCCTCAATTTATACATTGCTGATCCATAGACTTACAATTTTATTTAAATCCTTTGTAAGTTTCATGTGTTAAAGGATTTATTTTTTCAACTATCACCATAAATTTCAGTTAGGATTTTATTCATATACTAAGTAGTATACAGCACATGCGCACTTTGCACGAATTCGTGAACGCGCAACGCAAAATGCTTTAATACCCTGATCATGCCAATGCTAATGGTGGACTGGATGAATCTCAAGAGTCTCCAGCACCATCATCAACAGCACCATCATCAACAGCACCAGCACCAGCAGCAGCAGTACCAACAGCAAAGAAACGACGATGGCGCAACAAAACAATACCATCGCGTTATTAACCTGAAGATCGCGTGTTGATTATGTTGTAGGTACACAATACAATGCGGCACCATGATCATCGCGTTATATTATGCTTGCATATAGCCCTCCTGATGATGGTAAACTGGTGGGGGAACTTCCTTTTAAGTTAACTCCCTGGATTGAGTTCAAGCATTTTTGTTCGTGAACTTGACTTTCGAGCATCAAACTGGATTCTTCGTTTTAAACGCTGCTCGATCGACCAATTTTTATTATAACCTGAGCTCTCTTTGTGTATATCGCTATAACAACTAGGTAGAGTAGAGGTATATTGTGCCGGTTAAGTACGCCTATATTATTATTCAGTGAACTGCGGTGTGTTGAGGTTGAGCGAAGAAAGTAGTATAGTGCTCTTGACGAAAGTGAACTTGTGCTCATCTCTTGAACTTTTTATTAATTATTGAAGAAACTTTTAATCTATACCTTGCCAGTGAAATTTTATTTTCATCGATTCTCTTATTAAAACAAATTTTTTTTTGTTTTATATTTTGTGTTTTATTAATTTTTACACATTTTTACACTATGGCTAAATTGGTGCTGTTTCTCTTGTGTAGTGTTTTGGCTTGTATTGCAGGTTAGTAAATATTTAAATTTTATTAATTGTAAAAATTTTTAAGTGATTTTTGTAAAAATATTGATTGTACTTAGTATGATCATAAAGAGAAGAAAAAATTTTAAATTTTCATGACCTCAGAGACTTGGATTTTATATATTTTTAATGAAATGGAAAAGAAATAAAAACTTAGTTCAGATTTTTATATTAAAAAAAACAAAGTTACATAACTAATTCCATTTGTTCTTTACCATCTGCTAGATGTATGTCACCTATGATCAATCTTCACTTAAATCGAACGGAAAAAATTAATCGACCACACTTAAAGTAGTGCTCCCCATCTACATATGTAGTATATAAGTATCCCCAAAAATAGTATATTGAATTCTAGAACAGCATAAATCTAAATATTATTATAAAAAAAAAATAAACTTGAATTTTACCACATCCATTACAAGGGCTAAATTAAAAACGAAAATAATGTGATACCGAAGCCACATTTGAAGAGCAGAAAAAATTTGTTTGCAAAGAAGGATAAAAAATATAAAAGCAAAAAATCTGATTTAATTAATTTTTATAATTATACTTAAGAGTTTTATTAAGTATTTCCCATAAAGTGATTAGTTTATCATTTTCACGCTAACAAAATACTGTAAATTAAGAATCAAAATATTGTGTTAACACAGAAAAAAAAAACTGAATTTGAAATATTAAAAATAATTAAATTCAAAAACCCTCATAAATCTTAGCATTTCCATGTGAATACATCATTTACTAACGCATCTTTCGTTTCAACCTTGGAAAGTAAGAAGACAAGGACATATATTTCACAACCGATAAGCGTGAACAAAGAACCTATACAATGTGTAAGGTCTACTTAAAAATATTAAGTATCGTCTAAATGCATTAAATCTCTTTAGTACAAGCGTACAACAAATTTCAGTAGTTCCACACATATATCTGCTTACTTAATTCATTAAAGAATTTCTCAATCCACAGTTACCATTCCATTGTCTATGTTATCTGAAAAGGAAGAACATTCTACAAACCCTAACCACCTAAAGTAAAACAGTACCGTTCAGTTACAAGGTATTTAAATCGAAGAGTATGTAGAATCATACTACTCTGTCAGAAAAACCATGATAATGTAAATAAGATTTAAGCTCATATTACCTCAAATCATGGATTTGCAGTAAAGTCTAGAACTCTAGAGTCACCGAATCTATCCCAATTAAGTTGCAGTAAACGTCGTCAATATTTCGATTTGTATATAATAACTTGCGAGAGATCATTTATCAAAATGCGAAAAGAGTAATGGCCCAAAAACTGATCCCTATGGTACCCCACATTCGGTCACTGGAAAATTGCAAAATGTCCTATTGTTGTGAACCTTCTTATGGCGGATTGCAAGATATGATGAAATTAATTTTCTATGAAGGTTATAGCGAACTTTAGAATCGTAAATACCTAAATATATATGATTTGATCTAATGTTAGATCTATGCAGTGTTGCCACTTTGGCTGCAATCATACCAAATGATTACTTTGGGCAACGTTTGTTTACAGGGATATCCCTCAAATATTTTGGCTGCGCTAAAATATATCCAATAACTAGTATGTATTTAGTGTAAGGGTATAGTATCATTATTTATGCAGACTGAACTCACCCATCATTGTAAGCCATAACCGATTGCGATTTTAAAATTCCTTGCTTTTCTGAACACATTTATATAATCAAAGAAATGTAAAGGGGGATTACGAACTATAGGCTTAGAAAAAATTTATGAGCATAGCTCAGGTCAGCACCTAAGATTTTTCTCTTTTATAAAAAATGAAAAAAAGAACAGATTAAGTTTTTTAAGACAAAGTTTCAGTTAATTACTCTCTATTGGGTTATATTTATCTCAAATTTTAAGTTTCCTATAATTTTTTTCGCGTGTAGTTTCGCTTAGAAAACGTTGGCTACAGAAAAAAGCTATGCTGGAAATATTTCGAATGGACTGAGACAACGACACAAAAATTTATTAGAATTTATAAATTCTATTATTTGCTAATAGGTTATATAAAGATCAGCTGATACTCCATGACGTTATTTTGCACGTTCTTTAGCGGGAAATATTGACCAGGCTATAGTTATGTAATTAATGTGTTGTGATAGATTAAGACTAAGTCCAGTCGATGTATACATTCAGTAATCATCCAAACTTGTATTATACAAAGGGATGTCTAGAAAATATCATATTTTATTCAAAGCCCAATTCTCGTCCAATATCCAGATATGTATTTAAGGTTCTACCATAAAACATTTCGATAAAAAAATCCTGTATGCTCTGCATACTTTTATGTTATAAGGGATAATATTGTTATTCAAAATTATATTAGAAAAATAGTTGGTAAAGTATGAGTTATTCCACTTTATAATATTAACACAATCGAAACGTGCTATTGAAGTAATATAAGCGATTTGTGCATGTATACATAGTAAATAAGAGTGGATCAAAAATAGATCCTTGTGGAACTCCACAAAACAGAGAAAATCAACAAGAAAATATCACCATTCAAACAGATCTGCTACAATGACAAACTAGAAGTTCGAAAATCTGGAATTCTTAAGAATTAATCCCGTAAATAGCCGGAACAATACGTTACCCCTTAGAGAGGTCAATATATTATGAACTTTGGATCTGATTGAAAAATCCCAAAAAATATAATCTTGGAAAATAAAATTCTGAAACAAAAAATTCCACAATATATAAAAAAAATTAATTTCTTACACTTTTTAAAAAAAACTCCAGATTTCCAATATTTTCCGGTATTTTGAATTCCGAAAATTTGTAATCGAAACAAGTTGGGTATGAAATCTTAGAAATGAAAATTCGAACGAAAAACCTTTTAATACAAAAGATTGAATTTCAAAATCCTACAATAAAAAAAAATCTCTTATTAGAGAATATCCGAGAGATGCTATGTTTTGATTTTATACATATTCGTATGGAGATTTTGTTACCAAAATCACGGATTTTAAAATCTTCAAAAAACAGCACATTTGTGCAAAAGATACCGAAATATCAAATTATAAAATTTGTTCACATTTTGAACAAACAAAAAATAACTTTTTTTAATCTTATCGCCCGAATTTCGTATTGCGAGATCTTACATTTAAGAATTGTGTAATTTTAGACCCCTGGAATTTTCGGATAGCAATTTAAGTTCGAATTTGAAAATTCCAGAAGTCTGAAATTATTTAATTTACCTGGATTTTATTTCTGGGATTCTGTAAATAAAATTCCGAAATATCCGAAATTACGAAGAATCTCTTTAAAATTTTGCAATTTTGGAAAAAGACTAATGAGTATTTCGAAGATTTCTTTTTCGGTTGTTTTTTCACGTTTCAGACTTGGATAAAATCCTTAATGAAATCATTATTATTTTCTTCATGCAAGGCAAGTGCTAACACAAAATCTATGAATACCTACTATTATTAAATCTAACTTGAAGTTTACAATTTTATCCCGAATAACGCAGATTAACAGACGCATCGCTGCGATGAGGATTCTTGTTGGACCACATTCCAAATTTTCATTTCCATGCAAGAAAGCTTAACGTAACTTGGTAGCTGTGAAAATATGTGTTAACTTTGTTAAATCTATTCTGCCATTTCTATTTGTATTGCAGTCTATTTTTGCATTACTTATTCACTTCAAGTCTCATGAAATTCCATGAACGATCGTAACACAAATAACGATATAACTCACGATAAAGAGCTATTACAGCTTTCAAAAAAAAAAAAAAACTAACAATTTTACTCGGATACAATAAATTAAATTTTCCGAAACTATATCATGTACCGCAAGGCTCTATTTTGGCCCTAATTTTGTTTTGTTTAAACTTCGGTAACTATAAAATCTAAAGCAATGTTGTTCCATAGAATGTGTACGTCATAATACCTAATGAAACAACAGTTATATATATCAAGTAAGTGCAACAATATTTAAATTCAGTTCAACCTAAATTGAATTCCATCTTGGGACTTGTAAGTTTTTCTCTCTGCCGACGCACGGGTGAAGAAAACTTATGCAAATTTTGAATGAACTCTTTTCTTTGTCTTGTATCTTGTGTAAATGAAACGCATTTAATATTCGAAACAACCCTTAGAAGGAGTCATATACATAAATGTATGCAGAAGAAAACTGAGCCCAGACAACAAATTATGAGCTTAGCTAACATACATAAATAAATAAATAAATAAATAAATATGAAGACAACTGTTCCCTTCAATACAAGTGTGAGGAAATGAACGGTTTCCGGTCATCTTTATTTAATTAGCATTCCAGTCTTGCAGAAATTACAGAAATTCAAATGAAGCAAAGGTGAAGAAAAGACTGTGTGCCATAGAAGCCACATAATTTTTAGATTTGTTCGCATTTTTAATGAGACTCATGCGAGCAAAAATCTTTGTATGTATACATGTACTTAAGACTTGGAACATACTTAGAACTAAACTTCTTGAAGTGAAGTCGTGAAACATGTTCCACCATGATCATATTATTATAGGGTCTATCTCGCACAAAGAACACAGATCTCTTCTTTAGTCTTCTCGTCTATATTCGACATGTGAACCGGATTCTTCGTCAGTACACAGAATGAAGGAAGTATGGTAGTTCTTTTAAGTTAGATAGAACTATATGCAGCCGAAGACAGGCGACAACGAAGACATCAAAAAGCCCTTTTGAAGAACAATTAAAATGTCTTTTCCACCCGTTTGGTTTCTTGATAGGCTCTTAACGCACAGAACGGCACCCGCCTATATGATTTTCTAGCCTAACTTAAGACCACATAGAGAGAGAGAGACTGGAGGAATAGAGAGAGAGAGAGAGAGAAAGAGAGAGAGTGAGAGATCATTAACACATCAAACGCTCCCTGTTCTATAGATACCAAGTATAGGTACATAATTGCAGAGGTTGATTGACCGCGACAATCGACGTTTTTGTTTCTTTATCAGCTGTAGATTATCGGTGTCATTGCGTTGCGCGTTCTTTTCATTAAGAAAATATTCTTCTTCCAGTTTTCTTCACATTTTCTAATGTTGACGGCTGATGTCCGCCCCATCGATGTTTCTTGTCTTATGCACAGCTATTCTTGGTTCGTATACTATCCGACTGTAAATGGAGTGGATTTTTACTAGTATTTCCTTGTTGCTATTATTACCTATAGTTAGTCAACGTCGTCGTAAAACACATGAATGAGTCTAGCAAATTATAAAATACCACAAGAATGTAGTAAGAAAAAAAAATTACGCGGTAAACATAAGATTCTTAAGCCTGCTGCATTTTTCTTTCCACTTTCTATTAAGAATGGAACTGGTGTTTTATGTACACAGTTGCATCAACCGTTAAATTGTGGCGCTTTATCAATATTTCATTGGAAGTTATTTGTTTTGGTTTTGTAATTATTTTTTTTTTAAAGGTACTACTTTTGTGTTTATTTTCTGGTTTAAAATCAACCTGCTACTAAGGTTAGAGAAACGAACCATATATTCTTATTCTACAAGAGAAATGAGCCTCTCGAGTAAAATCTTCATTATTAGCAAAGTGAAATGAGTAACTAAATGGGAGTCAAGACTCCAAGTCAATTCCAATTAATTTTCTTGTTTAATTTACTGCATTGCAGTAAAAACCAAAAAATTGTAGATGGCATCTAGTATAAGTAGATTTTACTCACCGACGAAATTTAATGTCTTCTTCTATACTGCAGTTCCTACATTGAATATCTGCTCTAAAGAATCGATCGAAAAGATCGACTAACTAATTTGTTGGTTATATCGTTGAAGATAAATGTGGGAATTGGGGTATGTTACTATAAAACCCAGCCAGAAAGTAATTCAGATTTCAGAGGTAGTATAGTCACCTGCACAATTAGAGTCGTGTGTACATAAATAAAGCAAAGAAAGCAAGCTAATTATTTACAATTCAAAAAAGTTATTTCTCCAATGTATTCTAAAAAAAAATGCATGTGGGCTATAGGCACCCTCAATAAAACATCCACTTTGAAAGGTGATACCAATAGATCAGGTCCAAGAATCCAAGAGCTCCTGGATTGCAGTCCATTATAGTCCTGTGCTCAAAAACAAAAGAAAAAAAGAATGGATCTCTAAGGCCGCTCGACGAATACTGAAGTAATAAAGATTTGCTTATTGGTAAGAAATTTCGCCGAATTCCGTCTAACTCGAATTCAATGTGTGATTGAAGTAATGTTATGTACGAACTATAGTAAGATTCAAGAGATTAACATTCGTCGCACAAATACATACAAACCTTAAACCAATCGGCTTAACCGACTTTTGCCATATTATAGATCTTCAATTCACACTACCTTTCGCTGACTTTCACACGTTACGAAAATTCACGTAGCCTAACTTATATGAATTTTAACGAATCAAAATTCATACTCACTTCTATGACTCATACTGAATTCCATTATGGTTTACAATTGAATATGGCAGAGAATTTCGCTAAGTTTATCTTCTTCTTTTTTCGATAAGTCATGTAATCTCAGTATACACATAGTTGAGACTTTACATCACTGTTCTCCAAAGCAAGTTTTATTTGATTTTTACAAAAAAAAAAAAACTGCAATTTATAAAACACCAAGTATTAATTAATTAATGAACGACACTAAATTCTTTGTTTAGCAATCTTGACTTGACTCGCCAAGTTACCGTTTGCTTCCATTAAAACTTAGCTAAGTCTGGCAATAGTTGACTTATATTTCAAGAAAAGTTTTATTTTACTAAATAAGTGAGATTTCATCGATGATGATACCTTAGTCCTTCATTTCCAATGGAATAAATAATTTTACTTCAATAGAACGACAAAATTAAAAAAAAAAAAACAGTAAGAAAATTGTCAGGTCGACGCAAACAGGAGTTGAAAAGAAATTTATGGAAGTGGTATTCTCTTGCAATTCGTATCAATTAAGGGTTAATTGTAATCTAAAATGAGGGACTGGACGGATACTTATCGAAATCTTGATATGATAATAAATCCTTTCCATACATACGTCATATTATAGTTAGCGAAAGTTAGCGAAAACCGTCATACATACGTCAATTGTTGTTGATTGCAATTTTGTTGTTATTTGTGGAGAATGAAAAGGGCTCTATTCGTCACCTGACTATCGCAGAATTTTTGTATAAATTATTAGTATGTTGAGTCACCTGATTTCTTATATGTAAAAGAGAGAAACCGAAAATTCTTGGTCCCTCCATAATTCTAACACAATTAAGAAATCCTGGCTTACTTTTACAATTTTTCTCGTTAAACCACCTGGACTATCATAACATAATATGGTATTGGATATGTATACATTTTTGAATCACCCTATATATCCTTCCATATGTTCCAGTTCTCATATATTCCATTTAGTTATGTAAATCAGTCCATGTTTATCAAACAAAATTCACCAGAATTTCCTTTCAATTTGCCTCTTTTTGAATGTGGTAAGCCATCACGAAACATAAAGATGGTAACCGATGAAATTTAATATAATTAAAAAAACTTTACTTGCACTTTACACGACCGGATTAAAGTTTATCAAAGTTTTCATACTAGAAAAGGTTACATTACCCCGAAACCTACAAAACATGCTTTTACACTACCGCATTCACACGCTTTTCAAAAGACTCAAAGAAGACAAATTTGATTAAAGGATAGTTTTTAAGGATTGGTACTAGATATACTCACTTACCTAACAGGCAGAGGTATTGGTTCCGAAATGGTTCTCTCACTGAATTACTCGGATTCAACCGATGCGTAGTCCGCAAAATAACCCCGAGTGAAGAGAGAATTTCATGAATCCAATATGTAATACGTAATACCTGCATGGGCTGATAAATTTCCGGAATGGAAGTGAAAACATTAAAATTGTAGGGAAAATTCATTTTTATAGTTCCCTTTTAAAGCAATACACTTATTGCAGCGGTCTTCTAACATTTTTATACATTTCGAATAATGCTCGTCACTCAAGCCCTCAAAATAAGCGTTTGTTGCGGCTATAACCTCATCATTCTAATAAAATCTCTGTCCTTGTACCGATTGTTTCAAATTAGAAAACCAAAAATAATCCGTCGGAGCTAAATTTGTAGAACAGAGTGAAAATGAAATGAAAATGATACCATATGCATCCCAAAAAATGTCACCAAGAATCTTTTCAGCCGATTTTTTCGTCTTTTGTCTCGTTTTGGGCGGCTTTCACCAGGCCCCAGCCACTCAGCCACTGGGTTGGCTATTGGATTGTGGTGTATATTAGTGGATCCATGTTTCGTCCATAATTATGAATCGATGCAAAAATTCCTTTGGGTTACGATTAAACATCGCCAAATTGCTCTAGGAATCATCAACACGTTGGTTTTGGTCACCGCGCACACAGCTTTTTCGTTTTCAAATGTTTATGCAAAATGTTGTCTTTTCACATGCCCATGACAACAGTTATCTCACTTAGTTTCACTTTGATTTTTTTTTTTTTATGTTTTCTGAAGTTGTCACCTCAATCGGACGTCCCGAAAGTCCAGCATCTTCAGTGCGTACGACCACGTTTAAATTCATTATACCGATCGAATACAGTTGTTTTCGACGGAGCATATGTCCCCAAAGTTTTACTTAAGACGTACGTAAAGTTAGCACCGCAACTTCGTCTGATATAGTTTGGAGCTATCTCATAATTTGTCGTTAATTTGTCGTGAAATCCATAAATTTGTCGTGTCCTTTTTTCTAAAGGAAACTGGATGTGGTGCTAAGTTGACGTCAAGTTAGCACCGCACACTGGAACTCGGCCAAAACTTATCGGATTGGAAAATCATACATCTTGAAATTTGTCGTTAATTTGTCATGAAATCCATAAATTTGTCGTGTCCTTTTATCTAAAGGAAACTGCATGTGGTGCCAAGTTGACGTCGTCAAGTTAGCACCGCAACTCACTGGAGCTCGACCAAAACTTATCGGATTGGAAAATTATACATCTTGGAATTTGTCGTTAATCTGTCGTTTATTTGTCATGAAATCCATAAATTTTCGTGTACTTCTTTCTAAAGGAAACTGGATGTGGTGCTAAGTTGACGTCAAGTTAGACCGCAACTCACTGGAACTCGGCCAAACAAAACTAACTTGCACCACATTCAGTTTCGTTTAGATAACTAAGAGGACACGACAATTTTATGGATTTCCTGACAAATTAACGACAAATTCCACGATGTAGAATGTTTCAATCCGATAAGTTTTGACTGAGTTCCAGTGAGTTGCGGTGCTAACTTGACGTCAACTTAGCGCCACATCCAGTTTCCTTTAGAAAAAAGACACGACAAATTTTTGGTTTTCACGATAAATTAACGACAAATCAGACGAAGTTGCGGTGCTAACTTTACGTACGTTTACTTAAGTCATCGAGGATTTTTCGAGATTGTAACCCTTTCAAATACAGATATTTCATTACTGCACGAATTTCGTTATTTTCCATTTTTTTTTTTTTTACAAAGTAAAAGTAGTCACCCAACCGACAGAAAACTAATGTAGCAATCGTCGAAATGTCATAATATATTTGACAGTTGGGGTTTAAGCGAATAACAACCATATGATTAATATATGTATAAGGTGCCATCTAGTGTCCGATTCCGGAAACTCATCACCCCATATGGTATACCTCCCAATCTACCAACAAACTAGTTCAGTTACTTTCTCCTCAATACCCTAGACATACCATCCTTCGATAGTCTAGTGTCCTTCGCAGATAATTTGATATGAAAACAAGTAAAAAAGCTAGAATTGGTCTATATATATATATATATATATATATATATAACCAATTTTATAGGATTTTATATTCTGAAGAACTTTTCAGTACATTAAAACCGTATAGGACTGATCGTTTTCACAGGATACGTAAAAATCATAAATTTCTATATGGCAACACCAAGAAGGGGTTGCCCGATTTAGTCCATTTTTGAAATTATATTTACTATTTTTATGGAAACACTATGTACAAAATTTCAACGCTCTACGTTAATGCGTTCTCAGGTAGTATCCAAATATGTAGTGAAAATGGAAATTTTGTATTGGCAACCCTACGAAGGAGTTACCCGATTTGTCCAATTTTTGAACTTAATTTTACTTTTTTTTTAAAAGGCCATGTGCAAGTAATCTCTAAGTACAAGCGTTCTCGATTTATCGTGAGTGCAGACAGACGGACGAACAGACGGACATGCAAAAATCTAAATAACTTTTAATTTTATTCATGGGTGTCCAATCCATTTTTCTCTACCGTCATTATTTCTGTGCGTTACAAACAGAATGACAAACTTAGAATAGCCATTAGATTTCATCTAGGGTATAAAAAGTATGTAATGAAGTGCAATGTCTGTATAAGAATAGATTTTCCAAATTGAGACGACTTTCTAAAAGGAATGTAAGGACAACCAGATTAGTATCATGACCATCGTTTATCTTCTATATAATCTCTCTGAGGTATGAAAGCGTAAGTCAATTATAGTAGTTGGCCGTTAAAAGGTACAAATAAATCAAAACAAAAAAATCTGTGCAAATTAACAAACCGCATTTAGTCCGCATACTTCGAGAAGAAGAGTATAACAAAATTTATGACCTTACAGAGTTCATCTAGATAGTGCTAGGCCCTAACTCATTTCAATTCTGACTTCTCACGACCAGAAATTATCTCTGCGCAATAATAACGACATACATAAAAATGAAAGTGAGATAACTAACTTGCAGATTTCCTTTAAAAAAAATATATTAAAAAAACCTCTAATTTATGACGATATTCTTCATCTTGCATAAGTAAGAAAAGAAAAAAATCGTTTTCAAGCATGCGCAAAACGCATATCGGAAACGCAAATCTTCGAAACATGCGAACCTGTCAATAATTTATGCCGCCAACTCAAAATGGGCAATAAATACTTAACGCGAACTAAATTTTCTAAAGATTTTTATTTTCTGAAAATGTCAATTTTTTTTATTTTATTCAATTTTTTTTTTACTCCAGTCCAGTCTGAGGGCTTCAATTTCATTAGACTTATTATATGAACCGGACAGTACCTGTACTAAAGAGTGTCTGCAAGCGCAGACAAACTGCTTGTTAACTGGCTCGTTATACAGTTATATAGTTGAAAATGGGCTTTGTTGAGATTGTATTAAAAAGGCTCTTGGAAAAGAGGAGTTTCAAATAATATAGTTAGTTAGGCTGCAGATTATATGCGTAAAAGGCACTTGGGTGTTCTCAGTCATTGATATAATTTATTGCTCATCCTGACGGAGATCTTCGAGGTTATATTCTCTTCAACACGATGATGATAGGAGGAAGGCACATACGAAAATTCTTCGAGACTTCTCATAAGAAAACCATAAAGTTTAGCATTCTGGCAGGGAGGCTGACAAGCAGGCAGGCAGGCAGGCAAGAGGATTACCATGATCAACAAATTACACACTTTTACAAGATTTATTGATATTTTTTCACGCGTTTTTAATTCATTGGGGTCTCGTATTTCATGGTAATCGATTTTAATCTCTTCGTGGCACAATTTGTATTTTCGAATTTCCTTAGCAGTGATTTGTTTTTAAAGAGGTACGTAGTTCATTGATGCAACAATTTGTACAATTGTAGATTGAGATAGAGGCTACTAGTTAGTTACTAGAAATGTAATACATATGAGTTGTGCATATTATGTAGATATTATGCATATAAGTACCAAAAAAACAGAGAATACTAAATCAAGATAATGGCATCCATACGCATGCGTAAGAGAAACTTTTTCGAGCATTGTTTTTTTTTCGCAGTGCGATAATATTTCACTGGTATTAAGCATGCTCAGCAATATATTCGATGCAAGAATTATACCCTAGACACACAGGACATACCAATGATCATTGACGGAGCAATGATCATTGCATAGCTCGTGTGTCACTGCATCATTGGAGCAATGGTCATTCGTTTCGTCATTGCACCAATTGTACGCTTCCACAAGCTCATTCGTTTGAAATTATTCATTACTTGTCATTTCTTTTAGCGATAAGCGCGCTTTCAGTGGTGAGAAACTGAAAGTTATTGGAAAAATCAGCTGATCTTCCAGCCATCACTGTCAAATGTCATTTGTGAAATTTGCTGATACATTTTTCAAGGTAAATTTTGAATATTTTCCAAAGCGAATTATTGAAAAAAAATTCTCTTTAATATACAAGGCTCGAATCACTTTTACACAAATTACTTCACAATTCACAGTTTTTAATTTACAAAATTGAGAACTGTCATCTGTCAAATAGAATTACCGTCAAGATATCGTGTGCTTGCCTTACCAAGCAATGATCATTCGATCAATAATTAGTGCGTCATGTGCCTAGGGTATTAACGTGATTTGGTGTTAAACTTTTATTTCGTTCGTTAGAAGCTATACAATAATAAGCCGAGTCTACAATCATCGTTAATCACATGTCCTAAATACTTACTCTATTAATTTATCTAAGCTCTCCGATAGTAGTAACATGTGAGCTATCGACGGAAGCAGATAGAACTTTCATAAATGCGACTGAGTTATCAGATCATCCAGTGACATAGCTATTCCAATGCAACCAATGCGATCGCGTAGGGTTCCTGATTCAAGGCGCCTCAACGAGCCACAAGCGATTCTTTTTTATCGAAACATTTTTTTTTTCGAGTAGCCGCACGGTTTTCGTCCCTAAGACCTGCGAGATTACTATCCGCGGCCGACAGTTAAGATACTACGGCCGGAAATTGGGAAGATACACACGATCAAGGAAATGGGCAAACTTATAGGTATAATCATTAAATTCAATTATATGAGTTCGAGTTTGTGCGAAATCTACTCCTTGTTGCTTCTTTTTGACGATTCCCGTCACCGTTACATACGTGGAACGGTCATTCTGCAAACTCAAACTAATAAAAAAAAAAACTATCTACGAAAATCTATGGGCCAAAGAGCCCCTATCGAAATTAGCACTACTGAGCATAAAGGCAGGAAAAACAGAAAGGATGGAAGGCTCAAATTCATCGATGACTTCACAAGCTCTAAATCTCGAAAGACCTTTTAAAAGTACCGCGCAATACTATTTAAAATTAACTTCGCGTTTTGCCTTTTGTTTTTGGCGTTTCGCGTTTCGCGTTTCAATGAATTTCTGCAGGCTCTATATTGTTTTCTGTATAAAATCTGATTTGAGATTAAAAAAGAATTATAATTTCGGTTTAATTCATTTATAATAAAACCCAGACAGCTTTCAGGCGTTTACTCACAACTAGTCGCCTTCTCATCCAACGCTCGGCGGTCTACGTTCGTTTTAATATGCAAAGGGGAAGGCTACCATTTTTTATTTTTTTTATTGGGGCCCGCAAAGTCTAGTTACGCCACTGTAGATATTATTACTCTACTACCCGCTAAGCTTTCCTGAGTTCTTGAATCTATTATTACGATTTCTTGATGCACATTAGCACCGTATTCTACTACATATTGCCTGCAAAAAAAAATCTCTTCGCGACATAATTACGGCAGATGTTCCTTTCTTACGCCCTTTTCAGTTTTTCTCCTTTCAGGTAATCCTCTCTCTCCTAACATTTGACCACCTCAATGATTTATTTTCTTCGACACATTAGAATTGTCAATAAACGTAATGGTTTACTTAACGCTTTTCGGTGTCTTCAATTTGCATACTATAATCTGGAAGATATCTTCTGACAACGAATACTTACTTATTTCGAATTAAATCTGTTCTATATATGTAACGAGCCTAAGCAGTTTTGAATGTTCGTAAAGTTTAAGTGCAACTATCATTGATATTCGTCATTGATTGGTTGATTTTTGGTGATGTGGTTCATTTGGCCCTCTGAAGATCTTCTTCGGCAAGCGTTTTTAGAGCAAGCTATCTTTAAAAGCCATTGTGATATTGGTCTTACTGTTTTTGATTGACCATTTGACAAAAGTTCCATTGACTTCTCTACAAGCTTTGGTCTTTAGCATCACCTCAAGGTTCTTAAAGTAATGTGTCCCATCCTTTATAGGTTTGGACTATAAGGTCATACGCAAGCCGGTCTGATCTTTCGAACAAAATAAATAACATTTTTGGCGTTCCTCAGAGCAGCCATGTAAGGCCATTGGTCTTTATTATTTACAATAACAATATAGGTAGGTATCTCTCATGACGAATTCGAAAACTCTTTCCTAATTTCGGCTATACCGAAATCTTCCGTACTTTATATAAAAAATCCGAAACTGCAATTACAATGGATCGTCTTTATAGGTTACCTATCTATTCAAGTTTGGCAACACAGTATCATGCAATGGATGTTTTCTATGTCATCAGTCTACCGCCGTAGTCTATCAATTCATCTGGGCTCAATTGGGTTTTATGTTGGTAGAGCGTCATAAACATATTTAGATAATGAAGCTCATAGTTCATTGTTTCAGTTTGCTCGCTAATGCGAATTATGGCAATAACAAAAAAAAATTCCAGCAGCTAGCCCGAGCTATTCACAGAATACAATTGCCGAAAATAAAAAGGACTTAAAATTTTGATTTCCTTTCCTATTTCTATATAGAATTTTTGAGAACTATAGCCAGAAATCAAGGTTGTAATGGCTAGTTAAAAAGTTATCACTTTTCACTTTAAATTACTAGAGTACCACTATTATAATAACAGTTTCGTGTACAACTCTTAAATTCAACATTTAGATATACATATAAGTTGCCAAATTTCCTTTTCTCTACTACTACTTAAATAAGGTTGTCGCAGAAATTCCAAGAACAACATACCTTTTATCTGTACGTCCGCGCTCCATTAAACTAATGCGAAAACCTCGTATATTGAAAACTTTCAGTATACTCTATGCAACCATCGATTTAAAAACCAGAAAATTTATCCTAATTGCAAATTTGTAGCAGCTTAATCTTAAAGTTTATCTCTTATCAGGATTCGTATTCATGTAAAAAATTTCCTTCCCCTTTGCAATCTAAACTGCTTGACTTTAAAACAGTTTTACTAATATATAAAATATAAAAAAAAAAAAAAATATTAATCTTCGCAGAATTTAAATTTATTTATCGACAATAATTATCAGTTTCTTTCGGCCTCTTAAAGTCTAATCACTACTGCTTAAGAAAGCAGCAGACTCCAATTACATACAAAAACAACAAAAACAAACCAAAAAAAAACTCCACAAGCCGCCAAAAGGCATGATCCTAAGGTACTGAAATGAGACGCCGCGGAAATATTTCTAAAGGTAGAAAAAAGAAAAGAAGAATTTCCAGACCTCTAGACGTCAACTCATAAAAATTCACCGCGCTAGAGTGTACCTCTATACCTACCTAACCTAGACGGTCTTCTTAAGCCGACAACAGAGGTTCTAAAAGATTGCGTTTCTTCGGGATTTATACAGTGTGCGCAAACGCATATTACTTTGTCTTCGATGCGCAAGGAAATTGCTATACATTGTACAGAAGATCCTTCTCAGTATGGATGTATATAAGCAGAAGCACCCATACACTATACATATATACCAAATCAAATGTGGAATATAAATTTCTTCTACATCACAGAACGTGTGTCTGCAAACGTTACAAATGCCTCTTTGCTTGATGCGATCCCAATGTTCGAAGTACCCCGATCCTCAAAACAGGCGGACGGGAGTCATATTGAACTAAGTTTTATTTTTAATACTTTTGCACATGCGCGTCACATGAAGCGATCAAAAATATAATTTAAACTTGACTTAAATTTATCCCACTCTGCGGGTGTAGATCGTGCTAATATAGTCGGAGTATCTAGTAGGATCAAGAATAATAATACTGTGGATTGAGTATAATAGGTAGTATAGTGTGGCAGACAATATACTTGGAAGCTATGTACATACAAAGATAGGGCCAGAAGTAATGTGTTATGCCAGTCATGTGCGCGCAATTTGTTTTACCTTACTTCAATCTAGCGAAGGATGATGATCACATGCGAGATATCATCAGGCAGGATCAGCATAGCCCTTAAGAAATTCTTTTATGTTGTTTTAAGTATTCCAAGTCTATCCAAGTACATTGCATATAAATTGAATTGCAGGCCACACAGGATTTTGACGTTTCGTGAATAATTCAAAAAAAAAAACGAAGCTGCGCTCAACAGATATAGATTTCATTTTAGTTTTGTGTCAGATCAGTAAAACTGACTCTGTGTGGAGTTTTTAAGATCGTACAGACAAAGTAAATTAACGTGTGCCTGCATATAAAAGCCCTTCGAATCTATCTTTTATAAAAAGAAAACAAAAACCTAAAAAAAAATAAACGTTGATGCTGGAGTTATGCACGTTTTCTAAATCGAAAAGATTTCAGTTTTCACTTTTTACAGAAGTCAAGAGAATGCCAAGTCAACGAGACGTTCCTCTTGAGAAAGAATTGCGCTGACTCCCTATGCAATTCTTTCAGGTTATCAAGTGGTGTGGATTCTTATTTCAGCCAGCAGCCAGCGTTGATTTATGATCTTATCGTTAAATAAAGCCATTCTTGCCGGTTAATTTGCAGAGGTCATTGCATAACTAGACGTGACTTGGTAAACGCTTCGCAATCATGGAACGAGAAGAAAAGTCAACAAACTCTAGGGCTCCTGCTGTGGCATGCTAGAGTTTTGTACCTTCTTCTTGGGCTTGCAAATTTGATTTCATCTTACGGTGGTGGTGGTGGCGGTGGTGGTGGTACTAGGCTTGGTGGTACTAGGCTTGGTGGTACTATATATGTAGCTGTATTGATAGTGTCGTGTTCTTTGGTAGTGATGTTAGTGTACAAAAGAAAAAATTACTATAATAATAGAAAATTATAGGTTTAAAAAGGCGTCAATGGAACACATTTTCTTGCGCTACCAATCTTATACTATGTATGTAGTTATACTACAGATAATATAATATATGATGGGTCGTCCGGACATGATTCGTCTGAATTCAGATTACTTGAGTTCGTGATGTACTCTGGGAGTTATTTATCGGCACATCGAATCTTACGAGATGGAATTTTCAACGATTGTGTCAGATTAAATCTTATAATAGAGGTATAGTACTCACTCCTCTTGTTAATTATTTTTGATTACTTTTGAAGATGAGAGTTCAGTGCTGTGGATTATCAATTCAGAGCGCCTTTTTTTTTCTTTTGCCTTGTATGAATCAGCAGGAAATTGACTCTGTAGGAGTTAAGAATAATAGGAAATTAACGAGAAACCCCATAGGTAGACGATATCAATCATTGAGCTTTAAGAATGAAAATCCGAATAAAGTGATTAGGGTGTGCATACTTGTACACGATTTTTTTTTTTTTACTTATACTGATGAATATAATTATGTCTGAATTTATAAGTAAGTTTTTAGTAGACCCACCTCCCGCTGTTGCCACTAAAGTTTCAATTTTTTTTTTTTTTTTAACTTAAGTAGTTTCTCAAAATTAAAGGCCGTTCTTTGTAAGAGCATTGTAAGCATCTGAATTACATCATTAGTTTTGCAGGGAAGTCTTTACATGCACATCGACTTACAATAAGAAAAGATAGCAGCGCTAAAGATCAATTTGATTCTACAAAACTTGAATGGTCATCAAATTCATGAGTCGATTTAAATTGATTTTCGCTGCCTAATATAATATAATGGTGAATTGAAAATAACGAAATACTTCCTCTCCTGTACATTATAGTTAAGCCAAAGATGGATAACTGGAAACTTAGAATGAGTATTTATTCGATATGAACTTATGTTGCCTGTCAAAAGTTAGGTCTAAACTATGTATACTAAAAAACTCATCAGAAGACCGGCCACCATAGAGCCAAGAGTCGATGAACTCGATATATCTTATGAAGATCACTATCATTACTCGTCATATCTACCACTTTTTAGTGTATGTTTTCCTTAGAAGATATCGAGATAGGCTAATGATAAGTGAGCGAAATTATTTTTTTTCAAGATTTCCGACTACTTCACAGCAGTTATCATCAGATGGCTATAAAATCTCAATTAATCATTCCAACCAATCCAAAGTGGACAGCTAAGCTGTCGACATTGAATTTTACTTTTTTTAAAGAAAAAGAAATATCCGACTGCGTTTTTAAGGACCACTTGTTTTTCTCTTTGACTTGCAGATTCGACCGATTATTGTTGAAAAGGATGCATGTGCTCAGCTGCACATGCATATACTCAGAAAGAAAAATTTCGAATGTTCTAGCCTGATAGTTCTAACGAACAAAAACGAGCACTCCCACCAAACCATTTCTCGAAGTTTTGCTTTTGCGAAGAATTCTCGAAGAAGTAAAGAGTAGGAAAGAAATAGTTCCGGAAGTAAATAAAATCCATCATTTGGGAATACTTCGCTTAGCCAAGATGAATTAGAAGTTTTGACTTAAAACAATTTACCTGATCTGATTTTTCGATAATTTTTCGTTTTAACTAAAAAACTCGTTACCTGCTCTGAAGAGTCAAGTAGAAACTGTAAGTTCTCAGAATTTGTTCCGTTCCTAATTTCATGCGCATTTTAGAAAATTCTATCATTTCTGACTGGCTCTCGTCAGCAAAAATCGTGCGTACTCCCTCAAAGACAAGAAAAATTTCCTTTAATTTTATTATGAAGGTAATAACTCGTTGACCCGTTTCGATATCGATTCACTTTTTCAAAGAAAACTCGAATATATAAGGCTATTATATGCCACCAAACTACATTCAAAAAGTTCGAGATAATTTCGATAAAACGACTCGGAATCGAATCGTTTTTACGATTCGATATAGCGTTCCTTTTTTTTCTTTTTCGGATCGACATCGAATCGAAAACGATTTCGAGATCGAAGTCTTAGTTCACCTTAACGAATCGTGTTCGATTCGATATCGTATCGTAATGTTTGCTGGGCTCTATATCGATTACAGAAAATTTAACAAAGAACGGAGGAGAGAATCTGTCTCTCTTACTCTTAATATAGGACCAGATCGATGAACTCCAGGAGGGAGCAACTGTACCGAATTTCCCACATACTATCGGCCCTCATGTCATACTTCAGAACTTAAATCTTAAATTTTACTTTAAGTTTTGTTCTTGAAATTTCGCTATTTAGGTACTTTTATACTGCACTAAAAGCTATACCCCCCAAAACCCTGCAAAATATTTAAAAAAACTACCAAATTTGTGAATTGAAATCAATTTAGATTTTCGAAACGTAACTTCGATTCTAGAAATGTAATTTCGATTTTTCGAACTTAAGTTTAATTTTTTTTTTTTTGTGTAATAAAAATTTCACTAAAACTTTCGCCAAATTAATTTTTAATGTATACAATATTTCTCCTCTATTATTTCAGGTCAACGTATAACCACAATTCAATTAGATGGAGTGCAATATTTCATTAGTCGAATGAATCCATATTCACCAGAACTGAATTACTTTTTAGCATATCAATATTGTCGTTCTCTTGGTCTTCAATTGGCATCATTTGAGACAAAAGAGAAAGTAGAATCAATGACACAATACCTACAGAACGCCGGTTATAGTAAATATGATTTCTGGACATCAGGAAATCGACTTGGAACAGGAATGTTCCTTTGGATGAGCACAGGATTACCATTCAATGCAACATTCGATTATTTCGAAAATACATTAGATGCCGTTCAAGCTGGACTCTTGGATCCAGTCGATCATAATAGCAATACATCACCACAAAGAACAGCTAGAGACAGGTAAATTTAACACATGTATACATTTACAAATAAATATATATTTCGACTATGTACATATATGAATTTCTGTTACTTAATCCTTTTTTTTTACCAATTTGCAGTAGTAGCGGATTAGAAAAGGGTTGCGTTATATTAAAGACACCCACACTAAAATGGATGCCTGAAGACTGTTCGACTGTTAAAGATTTCATCTGTGAACAAACTAGGTGCTACTACTATAACTATGGAAGTATTCCAGTGTCATCGGCGCAGGGGTAAGGATCAGTGTGGACAACGCACTCCTATGTATCTGCCCGCCATACAAAAGAAATATACAAAAAATGTTTTAGTTAACTTTAGGTGAGCTGACCCCCAACAAGATCAGAACAAACTCATTTATAGTTCCACTTCCATTTCTCTGATTTTTCCTCCCTCCTTCTAAGATAATTAATTTATGCATTTAACATTAACGCAACTTTGAATTCATAATTGATTGGTGTATTTCGATTCGATCGACAAAATTAGATATTTGAAAATATGATCGACATGGACTTGAGTTGACAAAATACGACAGAGTCTCATGTCGAACTTCTCCATTGAATGTGTATTTAATTCAATTGGATTTTTCGATTTCGACAAAACTCGACATCGAATCGAAATATCACTAAAATAAATACAAACCTATATAGATATGTTTCGATACAGCTTGAATTTCAGCTTACTAACTATGACGCCTCATAACATAAATTTCATTAATTTCTAGAAGATCATTTTGTCCTTGGTGGTTAGGGGTTAGCTGCTCCCACCATAGAAAAGGTTTATTTTATGAAAAAATCGTTTCCAAATTTGTATGCTGCCCTCTCATCCTTCGATCTAACTCTCATTCCTTCTATACACATATATACATACTAATTTTTGATTAAATAAATCACAGCATACACAATTTTGAGCCAGGGAATAATTTTTTCATAAGATCACACCTTTTCAATATGTTACACACACACACACCCACACACACAAAAATCATTAACAATTTTCTTATTTCAGTCGCCCAATTACATCAACCACAACAACTAGTATTCCATTATTTTCTACTACACCAATACCATTTCTTTTCTCATCGACATTTGCTACAATTGCAAAGAAATCTAACGACGATCATGTTCTAGACATTTCGGAACCATCCCTTGAATCCTTGAAGCTGTCTCATGAAAAAACTCTAGAAAATGAAGATGCAGAAAAGGAAGAAACTATTAAAGAAGAGGGCATAATTGATGCACGAGTAAGAGGAATTGTTGAAGAACAATCGCAACATTCTGAATTAGAATCAGAAAATAATCACCAGGAAGATGAGATTGAAGAGTCTGATCATGAAGAAGGAAGAAATTTGAATGATGAGGATAAACAAATCGATGAAGAACAACGAGTTGATGAAGAACAAACATCTGAATCAATTAAAAATAATGAAACATCGCCAGAACAACAACAGGTTGAAACAAGCGATGCACCAACTCCATCTGTTGAACAGCGCCTAAAACAAATCTCTCAAGAAATTGAAAAGTATGGTAGTGCTGAAAATCCTGAAACAGATATCGGACACCAAAGTTTCCTCTCTCTATCAGATTTGATTCGAACTCTTCGACCTAACGATAAGAAAATACCTCAAATCGATTCTGATTACTCCAACACAATGAGAGTACTCGGTGAAACGCCTTCCATTCTTGGCAATGACGATTCAAGAAAGTTCAAGGATACTGAATCATCAAATTAAGAATTGAAGCGCATTTCTAAATTAATTGCAACATTTCTTCCTTATCAACATCATCAACATCCCTTATCATTATCATTCATCATCATCCTTATCATCGCCACCACCATCACAATCATAACCCCATCATCATAAATCATAGGCAGAGGTTTAGTATGAGGAATGATCATTATTCTTCTTCTCCCAAAATGCTTCGAAAAAAACCTTCGAATCGATTTTTTCGAAGCATTTTACTATAAAATATCATAGGTGATCTCTTCTCTACTGAACTTCTGTATCACTTTGCATGTAGATGATGATTCTATCATCAACTCAAAATCATATATTATGTCATTTCTGATGAGTAATTTCGATAATTTGTAAGCCCCGCACCGTCATCCTTCCTGCTCCAATCATAATTTTAATTTGAACGGGTCTGTGTGTATTATTTCTTTTGTTTTGTATTCTCTTAGTATGCGAATCATTATTTTGTAAAAAATAAATTTGTAATAAAATCGGACAACATTTGTCAATAAATAAAAATGAAAATGAAAAATGTTTCTTTGTTTTACTTTTTATATGGGTTCTTTTTCTCTCCTCCACCACATGCAACGATACTGTTTCCAATAGCAACCGATTGTAAACCGATCAGATATTACCTTACCGAGCGATTAAGAAGACTACAGCATAGCAATCTCTACATGGTACAGAAATTGACTTTTTTTTAACTGCTGACCACTAGCATCGAGGATAACGAATCCTAGTGATAAGTTTTTCTCAACTTAAGTGTGTTAAGAATTTTTGACGACCAAAAACGAAACTTCGTCGATGAACTATTTCCCGAGTCATATTGAAAGTCATTAAACGGGATCCGCAAGTTTTTAGCGAAATCAACAAAATCTACAGTAGATGATGCTTGACGCTTCTTTTAATTTTAGTAGTGCTGCCATCGCTCTGGTAGAGGATTTCTTGGCAGACCGCAGCCAACGAGTGCATATTGATAATAATTCATCTTCTGCACTGCCTTTACTTTGTGGGGTGCCTCAAGGTTCAATTCTGGGACCTTTGTTATTCAGCTTATTTGTCAATGATCAAGATGTAAGAATAACTTATATGCCGATGTTGTACAACTCTATTTAAGCCGAGCGATCGGTCTTCTTGAAGACTGTATTGAACGTATAAATTGTGATTTGGAAAGAATTAACACCTGGGCCAAATGTAATCACTTCATACTGAATCCTGCAAAGTCTCATTGCATTAAATTCTAGAATAACGGTTTAATTGAAATCCCACCAGTGACTTTAAATAATGTTTCGCTGCCTATTGTAAATAAAGTTGAAACGTTTGGAGTTGTCTTGGATCAACACATGAAATGTTGTGATTACATTAAAGCCATGGTCAGCAAAGTTTATGCAGGGCTCCGATGTCTATTGCTTTCATCGGGTCTGCTGTCTGTTAGCATGCGCTTACAATTAATTAAAGTTTTAATCTTGCCCCACTTCACCTATGGCAGAAATGTGTTTCCCAAGCTGGATAGCATCTGTGCCAGGAAAGTCACAGTAGCATTCAACGACTGTATTCGGTTTGTTTTTGGGCTGCGAAGATTTGATCACGTTTCGCCTTTCCTTTCGCGTTTGCTCGGATGCTCCTTATTCACTTATTTGAAGAGGCGAGCTTTGGTTTTCTTATATTCTCCTCTTAGCTCGAACAAACCAGGGTACTTACGCGAATTATTTCAATTTACAACGTCACAACGTAACAGGAACATATTGATTCCACGATTTCATAAATCCTGCATGGAAGGTTCTTATCTTATTCAAGCAGCTCGTTTATGGAATAATCTTCCGTTGAATGTTCAGAGTGTTGGCACTGTCGGCGCGTTTAAGAGATGCATTGATACACACATAATTTAACACTAATATTTTCTTTATTTTCTAGTAGTCTCGTAGTACAATTTTTTAACTGAATTTTACTTCCTCTTTAATTAATAAGAATTTGCTTGAACTTCCTTTAAATTTTTAATTCTTATTTTAAGTTGTTACTTTTCTAGCACCGCTTTATATAACGTACAAGAAAAGATGTGTACTCTTGTGTACAATAACCGCAAATAAATATATTATTATTATTATTATTAAATCCCAAGTACGTGAGAAACTCCTAGATAGCAACAATTGGTACAAGCACACCTGAAGACAAAATAGCACCGGCTTCGTCAACTATTGCGAGTTCAATTTCAAAATCTCGCTTCCAGAACATCTCCCTGACTTAAAAAAAAAACAGTCTTATCTGAAGGTGGAAAATTTTCCTGAACAAAGCCGTTTTTCCAATTCTCTCAATTCAACCTCGACAATACAGCTAAAATCCCAATGACCGACAAATTTTTACGATTTCTACAAAAACGCGTCAATAAAAACAAATCGGCCAAGTGCGAGTCGGACTAGCACACAAAGGGCTCCATACAAGATTTAACACTATACATATACTTTTTAGATCGAGCAAAAACAGGGGACCCCCTTCATTTTATTGTTATTATATGTTTTAAAAGCAGCTTTTGAAAATTTCATGTTACGGTTCAAAAACAACACGTTTCTTGTATGGGGGCCCCCTTTAATTTTTAATATAATTTAATTTTTATTATTTGTTGTTGTTATAGCGGCAATAGATATATATATGGACGGACAGCGGAGGCTTAGTAATAGGATCCCGTTGGCACCCTTTGGATACGGAGCCCTAAAAATCACCTATGCTACCGTGGCCTGTCTTCTCGATGTGAAAAAATACTTTAACTCCATTTGAAGAGAAGGCCAAGTTTTCAAACTCAGGATATGTAATTTTTCAATTTCATATGTACATCTCATTCACATGCTAAATAGATTTCTCTCAGATAAAGAGTTTCATTGGTGCTTAATTAAGAACTTCTCATTCGCACACAAGAAATTAATTGCGGGCTTTCCGAAGAGTTCAATACCCGGACCCTTTAATCTCTTAAATTTTGTTCTCCAATGATCAGCCATAAAATTGTTGAGGATCGCATTCAAAAGAACATAAAAATCATCAAAAATGACAACACTAAACCAACAAGTAGAGCCAAATACTATACAGAATTAACTTAAGTTCAGTCTTCATGCAAGGCAGTTGCTGGGAAATCTAATAACGCCCTAAGCCTAGTCAACCCGACCAATTAGATCTAAAATAGAACTCTACTAAGAACAGGCTCTCAATAGATTCACAGAATTACATATTTAGTTTCCCAAAATGGCGCAAGATTTAAAAGGAAAATGCTCCGGATCTGCTCTAGATTAAAGTCAGCATAAAAAATTAAGGAAAAACTTATCATAAGAACATAAAAATGACCGATCGCGCAATCAGGGTTTCGTACCAGAATTTTATTATCACGAACAGTTGATCGACCGAATTTAGGTCGTATTTAAAGCTAATCCAAAGTTGTCCCTCATAAGTAACTAGAAAACTAATTAATTGTGTAACATTGTTCCGGAACATTAGTAACGTTTTCGATTATGCGTTTCGACTTTAGTTAGCTTTATATTTCATATGTTCTAAACACTACTGTATAATATGCAGTGCTGATATTCAGCCGGTTCGCACCGGTTCGACCAAACCGGTTGTTAAAAAAATCAGAATTTTGTGAACCGGTTGTTAAATAACTCAGTATTGACATTCAGCCGGTTTGCACCGGTTCGGCCGAAGAGCTTGTTAAAAAAATCAGAGTTTTGCGAACCAGTTCTCAAATAACTCAAAATACTAAAATGAAACTTTTAAAATGTTGTGAAATATACATTTCTAAGAAGTTTTTAAAAAAGGAGCGTGAGAGACATTAATAAAATAACATTTTATTGTGTATTTCCCTTTGCCAGATGAATTGCTAAAGTTTTCAAAACAAAAGCTTTTCGAGCTATGTAAATAAATAAAGCTCTGGAATAAGGAGAAAAAAAACTATAACTAATCTTACCATACAGTAGATGAATGCCCTTATGTAATTTCGTCAGTTTCTGTGCAAGTTTGATTGTTCAAGTGGTTTTCGCATCTATTTCTAGAACGATTCGTCGGACAGTAAATATGATTACAACCAACTTCATTTGATTTTATATGCAAAAAAACTTTTCAGTACAATAAAAACTACTAGGAATGATCTTTTAACAGTATACGTAAAAAGGATACATTTTTGTATGGCAATACCATTTTTGAAATTATATTTACTATTTTTGTGGAAACGCCTTGTACAAAATTACAGTTCTCTAATTAGTCTCACATTAAATAAGAAAGCAGTTCATATTATATGTATATGGCAGTGAATGTGACTACATTTTGTCTCTTAACTGCTTTCACTAATATACGAGTCAATTTTTAATACAGCGATTGCTATCTAAATCGAAAGTGGGAGGAAGAAATATTCTTATCGCATGCATATACTTTTGCTAAGTACCATCCAGGAAAGCATAGAGGTTAGGGATCGGCATTACTTTAGATGTGAATAGCTCTGTTTAATGAACTCGAAAAAAGTTCGGAGCAGAGCAGAGCTCAACTTAGGTTAACTGTCAAATTAAAAGTAGAGCAAAAAAGTGCAGAAATGAGCAGAAAGCACATTAAACACATTTTTCTGAAATTTTCTGATATCTGTCAACAAAAAACTCAATAATTTTTGAACTTTTACCAGAACTGTCAACACAATTTACGGCTCTCAAATGCTTGCTCTAAGTTACTCGTTCGAAAAAGGTAGAGCAGAAAATCTTGCTTTAGGTCACTACAGTTCACTTTAAAGCAGACTTATTAAACCGAGTTCAATGCACATTAGAGCGCTTTAGAGCAGTGCTCTGAATTCATTTCTGCTCTTTTCTGCTCTAGAGTAACCTGCTCTGTAGAGTAACCAATAGCAGTTTATTAAACAGACCTATATTGTATGCGAATGTGTCCGTACAGGGTGGCTATAATTCTTGCGATAAATTCTTTTTCTTTTAATAACTTTTTTTGTTGTATTATGTATGTTGAATGATGCCTATTAAAAGGCTGTTATGAAACGCCTCATAAGGAAAAAAGCTGTCAACACATTAATCTAATACTGCTCTAAAGAGCCGCTTGAGCACTGTCACAAAGCCAGATCTGGTAACGCTATGACGGCGCCTTTATCACCAAAGTTATGACGTCAACTTAAAAATGGTTCCAAATTTTTCGATTTTTGTAAATTCGAATGCAATTTTTACCCTTTCTTATATTTAAAACTAGCTAAAGTTGCCGGTTCTTGGAATTGGATTCTCTCCTAAGTTTGTATATTTTCCTTTTAGTTTATTTTAATATTTTTAATTTAATTTAATTTTTTTATTTTATTTTTATTTTTTTTTTATTTTTTATTTATTGGGATTCGAACTCTTTATAGCCAATCTGAACTTTTCTTAAGATTTTAAAAATTTGTTGTCATTGAAAACAAGCCTTATAAAAGATCTGACACAGTTATCATTAGGATTACATGGTCGAGAAGTGACAGTAAACAGATCACATAGACTAATTCGAAGGTGCATAAGAGCACTGGAGCTAATGAAAGTAAATAAAGGAACTAATGAATGTTTGTAACATAATCCAATCAGACGCTTATAAACATTATTATTGTTCATTGAGAATAAATGTGTTCGTTTGCCAAGCGGTATGTTAATTCAATCTGTTATAGAGAACATAAAAAAAAGTGTAAGTAATTATTTGGTACCAATTTTTATGTATTGAATCCTTTTACTTTCGCCTGGGCTAGAAAACGAGAAACAATTAGAGAATTTGTCCACGCTATTGAAATTTTCTATCTCTAAAAATGATTTTCGAGAGTTGGTTGATTATAAAAACCCACATATTCCTGACATATTTTAAGGAGCCAGGATATTTCAAAAATTGTTTCAGTTAGTTTGGTCGAAGTTGGACGACCGTTCAGTGTCATGAACATTATGGAAACTGAAAAACGAAATTCCTTGATGATTGAAAATTTTTCACATTTTATGACAACAAATCTCCTTGGAAAACCTTTAACAAATTGGAATGTAGCACGATTGGTAAAGTCGTAGTTACAACGTGGCCATCATAAAGCTGAAGATAGAAGAGCAAAAAAGAAATGTGATAAAAACTATTTTGAAAGCCAATAAGCTACCGGGTGCTTATTGTAATACTAGTAATCTAATTCTTATCCTTAAAATTCTTGGTCTTAAATATAAATGCCCTGCTGAGCTCGCTCATTGAATTTTATTAGTTTTCTAACCCTTTTGATATATTTCCGTTAAATGTTAACATTCTTAATAACACTCTATATATCCAACGTTATAACGTAGCTTTAATATGGAGCTTTTTCAATAAATGTTCTTGTATTGAATAGTAATTTATTTTGTTTAATACTCGAGAAAGTATTTTACCTCACTATAATGAAGAATTAGAAACGTAATTGGATAAGCGAACCGGTTGTTAAAAAAATTGGATATCAACACTAATAATATGTATTGTCAAATTTCAATAATATTCAAACAGAGGAATGCAAGAGTGATCTTATAGGAATTGGTCTTATTATTAAAAGTTGTCTTAGAAATTAACACAGCTAGCAACTACGAGACTGATGAAAAAAAACCACAGTTTCCCTGCTATCTAATCCCCTAAACCCTGATAATTTCAAAATTTTAACTTGAGAGGCCTAGAAGTTCAGGGGACGGTGTTTATTCGTACATTTCGAACTGTATCTTTATAACAAAGCCGCCAAAAATAAAAAAATAAAATAAATAAATTTTTTTGAATCTTTGAAAGTAGCCCTTTGAAACGATACCCCACACGATACAGAGAAAAAAAAATTTGAGGGCAAAACTCACCGCCATAAAAAATATTTCATAATCTTTGACTGCCGAAGTATGTGCACATCACGAAGACTTAACATTTTGCCAAATTTCAAATTCCTACATCACATCGTTTTCGAAGAAAAACGTCTGTGACAGATAAACGAACGGGCAGAAGAGTGTACATATAAGGGCTCCATTTTTTTTCTTTTGATGCACGGAACCCTAAAAACAAAGCAATTAGAAGAGAAAGAAACTTGTAAAATCATTTGTTGCCTGTTTTCATAACCATGCAGTACGTTTACATGAATACTTGAAGTATACTTCAAGTAGAGATTAAGTAATCAAAATATAAGTATTATGTAAACGCATATTGACTTCAAATATACTTGCGTCAAGTAAATCACAAAAATTTGTTCGATTTACTTGAAAAAATTCATATAAACGAAACGAGTAAGTACTTGAAGAATTTTCTTTCCTGCGAGTTATGAAAACGCAAAGATTAGCAAGAAAAAGATTATTTTTGATATTTCAGGTTGTGATTTTTAGCACTTTTCTCAAAATAGTTATGTAAAAATCCGTACCCAAGTATTGAACCTAAATATCAAAAACTCAATTTATTGCGCTTTAAAACAATATTTTTACTCCAATGATTAATAAAATCATGGGTTACCCTATTTATAATAATTTTACTAATAAAATAGTACATATATTTATTTAAGATTTTTTAAGAAAAACACAACTTTTTTTGTTTTATCGGCTAAAAAACTTTTTCGCCCGAAAAATTGTGCAGAATTGTCAAAGGTAAAAGTCACTTCAAGTAAATTTCAACCCAAGTATGTTGGAATTAATTCAACCAAGAACCCTACTTAAGTTTCAAGTGGATTTCAAGTCAAGTACTCAAGTAAACATGCAAACGTACTGATGGATACTGAATCGTATTTTAAATAATTTTAAATGTTATTCACTGTTTCTCTATTTTAAAACCCTTTGGATAAAAGCAGAAGCATTCCGAATACAGAAAACCTCATTGCAGATGAAAAATTTCGGATAAAAATGTATGTTTGACGGACAATATGCCAGTGTTGTTAACAGAACAGAGCTATTTTTTATGAAGACGAAAAAAGGCCCGGTCAAAATACCGATGTGTGACCGGACCTAAATGATGACATTCATATTAAGAAGTATCTGCACAGAAATGATTGCCTGAATCCAAATTCCACAATATTTTTGCCGAATCTTGCGCGACATCACACTAAGCCACTCAAACTTTAAAATGGTTTGAAGCAATGGTGTCCAAAATTGTCCCGAAAAGGTGAAATCAAAAGATATTGTGACTCTGTCGTAGCTTAGGCTTGTTACACATTTTGTCATTTCACCACAAATTAGTCGTACTTTTATATTCACCAAATTCATTTGGATTTATCCTTTTCATCAACCATAGAATAAACTAAAATGAATTTGCAATGAGTCAGAATACACGCCTAAAAGTACGACAAATTAGTAAACTGCTTTCGAGGTTGTGGCAAACTGTGGTAAATGGATACTCTCTACCAGACCTGTAAAGTACTTAAGTACATTGGTACTTAAGTACTAGTAACAGTACCAGTACCTGGACTTGTACTTGAAAAATTTTAAAGTACCTGTACCGGGACTTGTACTTGAAATTTTTTTTAAGTACCAGTACCGGGACTTGTACTTGTACTTAAAATATTTCAAGTCCAGGTATTGGTACTGTACTGGTACCACTGACATATATAACATGGACTGCCTGATTTGGTATTTCATATGGGTCAACTTTTTTTGGCAGGGGTGACAATTATCTTAATTTCAAGTTTTACTTTTGCTTTAATATTCATATTAAAAGTTCAACAAATTATAGAAGCACTCGAAATAATTTCTCTTCTTGGAAGCTTATCTCCTACAACATCAAATATTTTTTAAACTTGATTTTTAAAGAAATAAAATTAAGCAATTTTTGTCTACCAGCCCCTAAAAGTAGCTATGGGGGACAGAGAAAGGATTACAAATATTGTATTGCAATCTATTTCTATCCTATATATTCATTTGGAAAACCACTGAACTAAAAATGGACTTGGTGTATTTTGTATAGAACTTATTATTTGTAGTTCAGCGGACTACTTTATTCCAAAAAGTGACAACTATAGAAATGTGATCCCATAATAATGTCAAATAATGTAAGGAATTTCAGTAGTATCAGCAGTCCATTTTATATATGTCAGTGACTGGTACTTGTACTTGGAATTTTACAGGTCTGCTCTCTACACCTAAAGAGCCAGCCAAGAGGAATCTCTCCAAAGTGTAGAGATACCTCTTTGCTTCTTCTCACTTCTTCCCTAGAAAACCGGTATGCATACTGCATCAAGAATACTCTTGTAGGATGGCCCAATTAGATCAATACAAGTGCTTAAATTAGAAATAATAATTTGAATTTGGCATATGAAGTGTCATTTTCAGTTCATTCTGCGTAATGCAAAGCTTGCTGAGCTGAATAAAAACATGAAAAAAAATCAGTAAAAACGTTTTTTCATTTAGACGTATATTTTGACATTAAAGTACGACAAAAGAGCAGAATCAACCGGTTGCGTAAAGGAGCAAATCTGCAACCTCATTGCTAAAAACGTCAAAAACTTTTAAATTTCTGGGAGACTTTGGAAATGTTAATGACAAATGTTAAAGAGAAAAATCACGTTATACTCCAGGAAACGAATAAATATATTTTTTTTTAATTAACAATTAACAAAAACTGTTAGGATTGAGATGAACATGTCCGTCTCGATCGCGGTTTTTGTCACGATCAACTATTAAAGGCATGTTTTAATTTATAACTTTTCACCTACCTCTAAATCGACTGATACTATTCAATAAGCTATTCCTTCTTGCCCTGCCGTTGTTTAGATTAAACCTAGATGACACTTTCGGCATTTCCGATGGTCACTTAGAATTTCGGCTAGCCGCGACAGCTTTTTTATCCCTGAATCGAATGCAACTTGAGTCTGTATCCCTATGCCTTATAGTTTTGGCTCTGAAAGTACCGGATAGATGGACCTGTTTATAAGGTTTTTTTTATCAAATAAAAATATATTAAAAATAACTAACATGAATTGTTTCCAACAAAATGGTGTTTTACTTAGTAAAATATTTTATGAATTAGTTGTATAGTTGACGGTAAGTAAATTTCCAGCGGATAACGAGATGCAAAATGGAACAATGGTTTTAAACTGCCTTCTTCGGAATAATATAGCAAATAAATGCATATAATACATACCTATACATTTAATAATTAAGGAAAAACTAATAGACTTAAATATTTTAAAGGTAACGTATCAATTTCTAGGCTCAACATTTTTTTTTTTATAAATTAGAAATTAGATAATCGACACATTCCAAATTGAGTTGATGTTCTGGTGAAGATTAGACCATTTGCCTTTATTGATCCATCTACCCCATAATACCTCCCAGAAATGTCCACTATATATACATTTTTTTTTTATTTCATTCAATAGACAATTTATTATTAATTAATTATTACATGAAACCCCGCACTACAGCCAGCCATTATCATTTTTTTTGCACGTGTTTTTTGCATACTTAATGGATTAAAATCGCTTATCACGATACTCTCTAAGTGACGGAAAAACCAAACTACAAGTTTCAAAAGTAATTTTTCATTTTTATTTAAGAATATTTATTTTTACAAATTTCACAGATTTTAAAAGGAATCTGAATTAGAAACCAAAACGTTTTAATTCGAAATTTTAATTATGTATTCCACGAACATATATTTTCTTTCTAACAACCTAAAACAACGAACTAATTACAAATTTGCTAACAAATTTTATTGCCATTTATTTGCTTAAATTAGAATTTTAACAATGTTTTAATGATTTAAATAAAATAATACAGGGCTCTATAAATAAGATTCCAAATTAAACATCCCACACATTGGCGTCTTAATTAACAGTTACTTCTTTGGTTTAATGGATCGACTATAGATACATTATCAACTATTAACACGTGTTTCAACGCTTGTCGTGAAAAATTTCCAAGAAAATAATTACGAACATTTCAGTGATGGGTAAGTTCGGAATTTTTAGTACTTTAGATTGTTTTGTGAATTAATATATTCATTCACCTCTGATTGAACCAATCATCCAATTCGAACCGTATTTGGATTCTCCTTAAAACAGGAATGCGGGGTTCGCATAAAATTCATATAAGTACATGAATGAGTCGGTTCGGAAACCCCTTATAATATCTCGAAAGGGTGGGTATTAGCGAAATAGGGGGAGCCATCAGTGATCAATAATAGCGTGGAAGCGTGTAGAAATATCAACAAATTTGCAATCTTATGAATTTAGCTCCCGCTTCACATAATCTAGCTTATCAGCATTTCTGTTTGTTATATATTCTAAGGGTTTATCGACTCAAATGAGGACTTTGTCGAAAAATTGCCGATTCGATCTATCGAATCGACAAACCAAATACGGGTCCCGAGCGTTCTGTTTAGTTCTACACATTTTTTTACATATCTTTTATTAGCATCTTACTTATGCTTTTACAAACGGTAGTCGATGAATAATATTTTACTTTCCATGATAAAGCTCTAGTCTTCACAGCTTGTTCATCGCATATATCCAGAGTTGTGAAACTTGTTTTGATTTTACTCAAAGGAACTACGCATCAGGAAACATTCTATTAACGCAACTATATGACTATGGCAGGATCCATTCAAAACTCGTGAAACTCGTGCTACTTTTTTCAGCATTGCAAAGCCGAATTTTACTGTGCTCGTCATCCACTTTCAGAGTACATTTAATTCAATATAATTTTTGCAAGCATCTTGATATCTGCCTCCCATTTCGCTAGTAACACGCTTTGTGTTTTTTTACGAAAGTAGAAAACGAAATCGGATGTTAAGCTACTTTACTAGAAGACGACAACTTCTCTATTTCTTCTACCCAAGTCATGTTGAAAAGACTACCTACTTCCCGAGGATACAAAGTGTCCATCTAGTATTAACACTAATCTTGCGAAATGAATCTTGATAAAAGATATACTCGGCTCTTACCCATTCATAACGACGTTGGGATCTGATTTGAAATAATCTGGTGAGAGCCTTCATGCCACGCTATGCTGTCATATTAGAAATGCGATTAGTCTCTACATTGAATAGCCTCTGCATAAAGAATGTCATGATACTTGAACACCAAGGAACAATGAGGAATGAACTAACTTATCTGCGAACTGCAGCCAACACTAGTGTTCCTTTACATGAACCAGAACGTACTGTTTGTATTGTAGCCTCAGTGATAAGATCTTTCTTCAAACACCCCTTCACTAACTACTAAACTCCTTCTAGAATAAACCAAAAGGAAAATTCAAACTTTATTTGGAAAAGAGATAATTAACTGCTTTCATAACTAATCACAGAGTGCTTCACACAAATCTTTTTAAATTTGATTATCATTGGTAATTCAGATTATCTTCCCTGACTTAAAAGTGAAGCTGAAGTGACTGAAAACGTTCATGCTGTCGGCATGGCCAAGATGAACAATTTTCTATCTACTCCACGAAGATCACCTCAAAACAATACCTCCCTGGAACGTATTGCAATTCACCAAGAATACAAAAAAGATCCAGTAAGTAGAATCCATGAAGTAGGATAATATCATTAGACTGTATTGATCCTTCCCCATTATGCTTGGAATTCTGCATCTTTTTATTCATACATGTAGATCGCGTCTCGTGTGCGTTTGATACATGTAGATCGCGTCTCGTGTGAGTGTTTTAATTAAACACAAAGCGAAATTTATTGCCAAACAATCTAGCCTCCTTAAAACATTTTCTTTTTTTATTTATTCAAAGTCTATCTAGAATACATAATTAGAAAAAAAACAGAAGCTGCAGACTTAAATATTTGAAATAATGCTTACTTCGTACAGACTTGAAACAATAAATGGGGAAGGGGGAAAAAAACAAAAAATATACAATAAGAAAAAACAAAATTGTAAATTTACTATTTACAGGGCATCTCTTATCAGTTTTATTTAATATTATTTAGTTTTTAATCACTTTTAAGTTAATTAAGCTACCCCGCCATGTGGTCAAGTGCAAAGTTTTGGTTTTTTTTTTAAATTTGTCTCTTCTTCTTTTCTTTTTTTTTTGTGTTTGTTTTGTTTGATTTTTGGGCCTTTAATATGTGTCTGCTTTGCATCATCATCAACACTCTATCTCTTTCTCTCTCTCTCTGATTAACTAAAACACACGCGCGTAACTCACGAAAATTGGCTATTCTCACAGAAATTGTTGTGGTTGTTCTTAAATATATTTATAGTCTTAACAATTTGCTTTTTTTACATTTTTATTTGATTTTACTTTCACTTTATTGAATGCGAGGATTTTTTGAGTTTTAGTTATTTTCATGATGCATACATTCTATTAATGTCGTGCTGGTATCTTTCTTGAATTTCTCTCCGCTTCAATTTGAATGCGGCTGTTACCAGGCCCATATCAGGTGACCAAACTTCTTTACATAATGTAATTGCTGCGGGAACTTCATATTTTTGTAGTTTACCTAAAAAAAATAACAATTTTTAATTCATATTATAAAATGGTTTTCTATCAAAAAAATTTACATTTTCTTGCATGATCGGAAATTTCTTTAATAACTGCTTTCTCCATTACGGGTGATGTGCACAATTCTTCGAATTTTGTGTTATTTAAACCGTTTTTCAATGCTAAATCTTCCAAATGTTTTGGATTCGGCACCACTAATGCAACTGTGAATTCTTTTGTTGAATCGCCGCATATGCAAATATTCTCAACGATTGGACATGTTTTCAGTTCTGATTCAACTTTTCCTAAGGAAATATATTCTCCGGCTTGTAACTTAACCAAATCTTTTTTTCTATCTGCAATAAACAAAGAAAACACACAAAAAAACTAGGTAAAAAAAATTGTTTTTGTATGATGGGGAATTTTATTAACGAACTTACCAATAATTTTAAGTACTCCATCAGGATGGATTTCACCAATATCTCCTGTTTTAAACCATCTTTTTCCATCCTCTTCGAAGAAATCTTCTTTCGTTTTTGTAGGTAGCCTATAATAACCTTGTGAAACGCTATCACCGCCAATTAGTATTTCACCCTAAAGAGAAAAATTTCATAAAAGGTGATCATAATTTCTTTCTATTTATATTTTCTTACTTTATTCTTATAGTACCTGTGAGAAGCATTCCACTAAAACTAGTTAACTTAAATTATCTTCTATAGCTATGAAAGAAGGGTGAGCAGAAGATCACATGGCATTTTTGTTGGTAAGCAAAGGGGATGAGGACAAACTTTACTTATTTTTTTAATAATTCCACACAATTAGGTAAAGTTATCTGCGTTACTCTTCGCTAAATTTGTTGCTTTTCTTAGCTTTAGTCGCTAAGTATTTACTCTTTCTACTTGAGAAAGCTAATTGAAATCGGGATCTCAAAGAAAGTTGTTCAATATCAAATCAGAGATTTACTTGAAACACCTCATTATTTTTCTTATCGTAATCATTAACCAGATTCAGTAGAGGTCTGTATACTGCATAATTGTGCAAGCTGAGAGCTTTGTTGGAGGAGAAGCACAATATGTCCATTTGCTACGAAAAGACAGTAAGCCTTCGTCTTAGGAACTCATTAGCAAAAGTACATGTATATTTTTCAGAAACGATAGTCTCCGCAAAAAATAATAAAACTGATATCAAACTAGCAAAGAATCAGTTGGCTGGAAACCATATAAAGTAGAGGATCTGCACATTTTGTGCTGATGAAGGCAGCCTGTTTCACAGGTTCGTCACTTACCCGGATGTCACGAAACTAAATACGCATTTGTCAAAAACATTAAAACAGCCGGTGACCTTATATACTATCCTGCTTCATGCACTCATCGTAACCTTCGTATGCTCTTAATTAAGTACTGTATGTCCTGATTACGTATGTTTTTAACTAATCTTCCTCCAGAAATGCAAATCCTTAAATGCACATCAGGTGGCCAAAAAAATGTTCAAAACATGTTGGCCACACTTTATATTATTTCTTATCTTTTCGGACTATCAAACAACACTAATTTTATACCCATGAATATAAAGTCACACTTTGATAAATTATGACACCAACTTTAACTCTACATAGTCTGTTCCAATCGAACCCCACAGATATTTTTTTAACCTCCTCATTAGTTTGTCAAGAATTAGCTTTTTGATACACCCAAAAATAATGTTGGCCCAATCCTTGATAAGGGACGCACATGATCTTATCCGTAATTCTTTTTAGGTGCTATCGCCAAAACAGAGTATAGCAAAAACAGCTTATATCCAAGTATAATAGCAGTCGCTCAACAATTTAGCGAGTTGTTGGGTTTAATGGATAGAGAAATCCAAAGAATGGATATAAAAATGTCGAATTGCAATACACAGAAAAAGGCGATAACGCATACCCTGCAAAAACCAACGTAATAGAAGGCTTGAATTACGAAGGGTAAGTAAATAGTTGAACTTACAATCTGGGCTTAGGATCGAAGTATGGTTTAAGCTTAGGCTTCGTCTTACTCAATAATGTATGGGAGAGCCTCCCTCTCTCAAAACAACAGGATACTCGTTCTGTGGGTGCGCCCAGCAATATCAGCGGGAACAAAAGAGCGGACGAGCTTGCTCGTCTTGGTTCAGCCTCCGAGGAATATTCCTCCAAAATCGAAATTGCACCAAAACACATTCGCTATTATTTCGATTTGGGCTGATCGCCAACACAGTCGCCTTTGGATAGATGACCCTTCGGGCAGAACTACAAAGAAACTATGAGGTGAACCTAACCCAAACCTAACGAATAGATCTTAGGCCTAAAGAAGCCAACCCTGAGAACTGTAGTCTCAATTCTCACCGGCACTCTTTTCTCAGGGGAGACTTGTTGATGATCCTACTTGCGGGAGTTGTGGAGAGGAATCCGAAACGGTGACTCATTTTCTCTGTCACTGTCAGGTTCTCTCAGGAAAGCTCTAGAGATTCCTTGGCCAACACCTCCTGGATGAGCTGTATGAAGCCGGGAAGGAGGGTTGGGATCAATACTCAGTTTTATAAGGGCGTCCGGCTGACACAACAATGGACCTTGTTCTGGCCCACGTTCCAGAGACCCCCTCAGCGCCCCAACGTCTCTCCCAATCCACCCATTCATCCAACTCCACTCAGACTGTATAATTTCATACTTCTGTGTGTTTAAAAATTATACAATAATATCAACA
Organism: Dioctria linearis; assembly: GCA_963930735.1. Lineage (NCBI taxonomy): Eukaryota > Metazoa > Arthropoda > Insecta > Diptera > Asilidae > Dioctria > Dioctria linearis. The sequence goes on from OZ005740.1 coordinate 20,719,021, forward strand.
GTTATTTCACGACCAGTCATTTCATTAAATCTAGAATTATACACAGAATGATTGGAATAAGAAATCCAATACCAGGCCTTTACGATACGCTAATCAATTGGATATCTTTTGGTAGATGTCCAGCGGATATAATAGAGACAAAATTAAGCCGCATACAGACTTCCCAAGCAAAGACAGAATATGTTACGTAAGTGTGGTCGTCAACCGAATACATAAAACCACTTTGTTATAGCATACGTTTCTGTTTGGAATATATTTGCCAGAATATGTGGACATTTTCAAGTTAACCGACTCTGAATGCATTATGGAGATTGAAATCAATCAACAATAAGCGGCGACATATAGTTACGACAAAAAACAACTCAACCAGTTTTGCAAAGCATGGTTAAAATTTCCGGTACATGGATTTCCACAAATACATATCACGAAACCCATCTCAACTTTACGTGCAGTATATTGGATATAGTACGTATAATACTGGATAAGAGTATTTCATTTAAGATACATGCTCAATAGAAATCATATACGCAAACAATTATAACTGCATAAAATACAATCAAAACTCATAACTTGAAAAAATATCGCATGCCAAGTAAATCGAAAATTTTAACTCAAGGCTCTATATTATTGTAAACATCCGAGATAGACATGGTTTGATATTGTTTGAGAATGAATCAAACATTATTGTTGGCAGATATATGCTTGAGAACAAAGTTGTTTTTGAAGATGCGATGAGGTGTATTATAGGAGATAGTTGCTATATAAAGAAAAATAATAAAAAAAGTAATTGGATATTAATATCTCTTCTAAATACTGTGTGCAAGATTTTATCATGTTTTGTATTTATTGCTACATTCTTGAAACCAGTTAAAAGAATTTTTAGACAAATATCTACTATTAAATTATGCAGGATCTGGATCTATCATAAATTTTTTGTGAACTTAAAGATTATATTTCAAATGCAGTTAATGTTGATATAGAAAAACCTTAGGTCGCAGGCGTACTAATAATATATGTGGAGAAATCTTTCTCCGATCCACTTCAACTCTGTTTTATCTCTGATATATTTGTTTGACAATAACTACTGCTACCAATTTGTTTCTTTCCTTCACAAAGACCATATTGAATTAGGTGAGATAAAAGGTATTGGGTAAAACGCCAATGAAATAGCGATATCTTTTAGCATATGATTCTATAGATTACCTTCATATATAACAAATTACATGCATATATGATTTTTATCTCATTATTGAAACTAAATTGAGTATGTACGCAAAATGCTCAGGGGCCCTAGTGTGCAATCTCACTCACTCACTTACCCGATACCACGTGTTCCTTTATTCTGAAACGCAAGCGAGTGAGATTTTTGTCGGAAAGTGAGTGAGATATAACTACTGGATATACGGTACTCGACACGGCCATTTGCTTTTGATTTGAATAGCTTCTCCGCCCTAAACTACTAAAAACCCTAAAAACGGTGTTCTGATAATCTTAAGCTTGCTTTCTTATCTTTAGAATCGAAATAAAATTGTTATACCTTCCCTAACAAAATTATATAAAAAAATTTATCTGAACCAAATGCCTATGATTCCTCAAACAAAAACTCTCAGCTGATTAATCATTGTATATGACGCTCTGCCTACAGATTCGGACTCCGGCTGTACATACACACATGCAATTATTACTCAGCTGAGAGTTAGTGAACGTAAAATGGTAAGGTTACTTTTTAATCAAAACTTTTTTTTATTATTTTGTTAAGTAAGGTATATAGTAAGTGTAACCTTTGGAAAGGCAAGGAACCAACCTGTAAATAACTAGAAGACTATTTTCCTGTATAGATAGTAGTTTAGGCTCTATAGCATATATAAAGTCACATCAAAAATATTCACCACGAATGTGGTGGATTATTTTATTTAACAGTGTACATCTCATTGCATTTGTTTTCTAGAATACCTAAATGGTGGGTGAGTCAGATCGAACTGAGTGAATACTCTCATACAATCATAACTGAGTGAGAATGCAAAATAGGGCCCCAGAGCCTTCGCGCCACTACTTAATTTTGGGCTTAAAATACTTCTTAAAGCATAACGTAAAAGTAGAAAAAGAAAAATACTAACCTGTGGAAAAGGTTTATTTGTAACTCTATAATTGCCTTCTTCCCAATTCGTTACACGAATATCACACATTGTAGTTGGACCGCCAGCACGTCCAAATGACATGTCGAATTCTGTTGAAAAGCAAATCAAAAAATTAACACCTTAGTTTTCAGCTCCTGAAAAAAATTTTAAAACTGTACCATCCATAACAGTTGCTGCTGATGTTGTTTCTGTAAGACCATATCCTTGAATCAGATCAACACACAAACAAATTTTTATCTGTTCATGAGTATCAGGAGATAAAGGTGCACCACCAGAAATCATCATACGAACACGACCGCCAATTAGTTTAGAGACTTTTTTGAAAACTAACCTAAAAAAAATATATAGTATGTAAAAATTGATTCAATTATATGCTCTAGTCATAATCATATATCGTACTTGTCAACTAGAGGTGTCTGATAACCGCGGGACATCCATTTCGCTTTGTAACTGTACAAAAATTTAAACAGAGCCTTATTGAAAGGTTTCTGTCCGTTAACTTTATCATTGATTCCTTTTGAAATTCTGTCCAAAATGAGCTGTATTAATGAGAATAGTTATTATTGCATTTACATTTGTTCTCCTTTTATTTTTAATCATTTCTTACAGGAACTGTTGTCATACAAGTTGGCTTTAGGACGGATGCATCACCCTTGGAACCTCTCATTATTTTGCTGCTTGTATCAATAAGTGTTAGGGGAGTTGAATAGCCAATGGGTACTCCTGTTATTAAGCAAACACTTTCAGCAAGAAGTTCGAAAACGTGGGCTAGTGGTAAGAATCTGTATGTAGAAGAAATAAATATTTTTTAGTACTACAAACATATTTTAAAGAAAACTCAATAATTACCCAATTAATACGTCGTCAGGATATATCCTAACTGCATCACAGAATCCCTTCATTGTGGATATACAATTTTTGTGCGAAAGAAGTACGCCCTTCGGTGTACCTGTAGATCCTGATGTGTACATAATAATAGCTATGTCATCAGGTTTTGGCGGTACACCCTCTGTAATTAAATTAAATTGAAATTAAAAATCAGTTTAAATGAGAATCGATGGGAGTTGCATATCTGAGTCTTAAAGTAAAAATTTTAAGAACGTCATTTTATGCATCAATATTAAAAAAAAATCTAAAACAGAGCTACACACAATTTGGATTCCTCGTCTAATTCAAGGTACATGGTTGATTAAAAATCTATTTTTGCTAATATGAGTTGATAATCAAATGAATTTAGCATAGTTTGAAATGGATTCACTGTATCGTTATTCGAGTTCAAGTATAACAGTGCATTACACCATCAATTAACTTTTAGAGATTTTAGAGATTTTCGTGAATTCCTTCCCCCTTGTCTCTGGGTTACTTCAGGGTTCTATTCTACGTGCAGTTCTATTTTTTTTTTATTTTTGAATAGACGGCTAATCAACAAAAATAGGTTAGCCACTTGACGCTTATTTATACACAAATAGATTTGATTGATGTTGGTATTGTTCATGCAAACGTTGTTTCGAAAAGAATATTAGAGTGGACTCTGTTACTAACAGATTTAATCAACCAGAAAACGTGGCTGCTTAAACTTTTATTCATATAGAAATTAGTATAAGCGGTTAGCAATACGATATTGGTAGAGAGCCCATGGACAAAATATTCTAGGAATAGCGTATCTGTAACAAGTTAGGGTGAATAAATTCGAAAAACCTTGTGTGTGCATTTTTATCTTTGCGATACATTTTCAATCTCACTAATTCCAAAGCTAATTGGCAAATAATCCATGAGTTTTGATTCGAGGTATTTTGTATATTATGAACAAAATATGTATAATATTTCGTGCAGAATGTTGGTTCAAAGTTCACCTAAAATTGTATTTCCAATTACAGCATTTTGTCAATTAACAAATCTACCAGATCTAACAGAACAAATTGTTGTCAATGAATTTTCTATTACAGATGACTTTCTACTTTTCTAAAAAATGTCTTGAAGACATTAGACGATTTTTTTTAATATATAAATTGTTCTAACTGTCCTACCTGCTGCACTGAACATCCTCTATGAAGCAAGGAATTCAAATTTGAACCACCTACTTAAACGTGTGCCAGATTTATTACAGTGACCTTCGGAATTCAAGATAAGTACCAAGGACTCAAACTATCAATTCACACGAATTCGATTTCTTGTCGCAACAAGATTGAAAATGAACTGCAGATTGTGTCAACTTCTAGCGATCTGCAGACGTTAGAAGTACTAATGGCGCATATCACCCAGTACATATGTAGATTCCGCCAAAGAATATTTTTTAAATCCTTTTAAAATCAAGACCCATATTACTACAGTGAATTCAATCAAATCCAGACTCAGAGCATAAAAAATCTAAATATATGTAGAATCAAGCAGTGAGTGGACAAGGCAAGCTCATGAACAGTAGACTGTTATCAGATCGTTATTTCAAAATTATATTTCAAACAGATTAAATTATATGTAGGTAAGACTAATGGCGGCAACTAATGGCGCTGTGATACCATATCGGATCAATGGAGTCTCCTTTATAACGCGGAAAGAATGTAAAGTAGACCATAACAGTCAATGCATTTTATTAGTTCTCCAAACTATTTAGTTTTGTTGTCTGCTATTACCCCCAGTTATTGAAAGTAAACCAGTAAGTTCCTCTTAGCTTAAATAAGTTGAAATATGCACAAAGAACAATTAATGTTGAAATGTATTTTTACGGAATCCACATGCTTCCCACAGAGATGTTAATGGGACTCTTAACTTCGTATCCCATCTATCAGTGGCAAGATTAATAGCCTGTTGATCGGTGATGACCACTGACATATATAATCTGAACTGCTTGATATGCTATATCATGTGGGCTCAATTTTGTGTGTCAGAAAAGAGTGCTTACGTTGGTGTAAAGTGTAAGCATTAAAAATAAAAAACATTTCGGTAAGTTGAAAAAGTGAACGCGCAGCTAGAAAAATTACACTAATAAAACCTTTCCAATTTCTGCTGCGTATCTAATGAATATATTTGCTTTGGAAAAAGACTTTTTATTAGTTATAACTCTACATAAAACATAAAATAATTATTTCGACGACCCGACTTATTTATTTGTTGTTTGCAGTTCTCTCTCAGTTGGTACTTGGTGCTTAGATCGAAATAGACTGCTATATAGAAGTGATAAGTAGAAAATTTCTCGTCTAAAAGACTTAAATTCATTGAAAAAACAAAAAATTTAAAAAATGGAAGAAAGTGCAGAAAAATTGAACTTTTCGACAGAGCGAGAGACCTCCTTCATTAGTATGATTACCTCTGATCGCCTACCATAAAAAAGTTCAATTTTCCTGCATTGCAATCTGCAAATTTATTGATTTTTTTATTTTTTCCATCGCTTTCAGTCCGTTAGACGGGAAATTTTCCACTTATAAGTTCTACTTGGGTTATCCATGTGCCGTATGGCGAGAAGGGGGAGTAAACATTGAATTTGAAAAATGTAATAAGTAATCTAGATACTTGCTTTTTTTAAGAAGCATTTATATGAAATAGGTGTGAGACCTGCTCAAGTTCAATTGTTCTGTATAGAAGTGAGCCCACTTTCTGATGAGTATTTCTATGAATGTAGTCAGTCCATATTAAATATGTCAGTGGTGATAACTGTTGAATTTGTAGAGTTTTAATTGCATTTTAAAAGCCAATATAAATTTTAATACATTTGATATTAGCCTAGTGGTATTGCTGCGGTCTTAATGAGGACTGTAATATTCCAGTAATCCATAGGTTTCTTGTACATTAAGGCAAGAAGAGTGAACTGCAGCTCCCATATGGACATCCACATAGTGTCCAGGATAGATAACCAGTGTTCTGCCGTGACCATGGTCCATGTTTACTAAGCAGTCTGAACATATTAGCAGATATATCCAGGTATAAGATATGAGTTAATGTTTTGGAATAGAGACCAGTAATATTCCGGCAAGCTTGTTGTTAACTATTTATTCTAAAGTGCTCAACTAAACAAAGAACCCATATATGAGGCGAATGTTCATGTCAAATTTATTGCTACAAATATTGACACGTATAAAAAGCTAGATGAACATTTTTAAGGCGTTCTTCTACATTAGCTTAGAGTCTAGTACAATACCTACAACTTTACGTAGGACAATTTTATATTCGACTTATTAAGAATTTTCATAAAATTCGGAAAAGAAACATTGACACAAAATAGGGTTTTCAGATACCTAAGGAATCTATTATTTAAATCAAATTAATATCTACACTACACAATTTTAGAAGGAATTATGATTGAGAAAAAAATAAGACAATTGTCTAAGCTTCTAAATCACGATGATGCATTTTTGCCAACAAACACCTGAAAGAAAAATCACTATCTTACCAACTTACCAAATTTACTTTCAGATCCGTTTCGTGCAACCTGGGCGAAAGGTAAGACTTTTACGCCTTCCTTAAATCCATCTGTATCAGTTTTATGTAGCTGATCCTCCATGTAAATAATTGTAGTTACTTTGGGAGTACTAACCAAAAGATGTTTGAATTTTGACAAAAGTTCATGTGAAGTAATCACAGTTGTTACTTCAGTCTCATTTATACCTAGAAAAAAAATATTTTTACAATCAACTGCTATTGACACACAAATAATATTATGTAAAATTTACTAACAATGTGCCACAGCATCATCTCCAAGTGTTGCATACACGGTAACAATTGGTAAACTCTGTTTAAAGCATCCATGAGCTGCAATCATCCATTCAGCTCGAGTTTCAGCAAAAATCACAACATTATCGCCAGGCTTAAGACCCAACTCCCTAAGGCCACGACCAAAGGATGCTGCCATTTTGTCAACTTCCAAGAAATTCTTCCACTTATATTCACCCATATTGTACTTTTTGAAAACTCTCCCGCTTGGTTGAACTTCGTCTTCTTCACTCAATATTTGCCTTGTGCCAAGGCAACGTTTTGTAGAGTGAATTTTTGCGACGTATGTAAACATTTTCTCTAATGTATCAATGTTGGCCTGCAACATTTTTACATGAATCTCACGTGGAGGCTCTATAGTTCGATATGTTATCTGAGTATCATCTTGACTTATTGGTTTTGCCTGAAAAGTACAATATAATTTACATTTATTTATAAAATTTTATTAATGTTTATCTATAAATGGGAAGTGAAAACTTCTATTACATGAGTTAGTTCAAAGGATAGCCGAAACCAACAGATTAAGTCGTAAAAAAATCACGTAAGTGCACTGTAAAAATATTTAAAATGGTCTTGCCATTAGAAACTTGGGCAGAAGTTTAAAGATAATATGCAGTACTCAACTGATAGAAAAAGTAGTCTGAAAAGCATAGTTTTGTCGTGCTAAACGTAGTTTAATATACATATAGTACTCTGTTTTAAAGCTACATATAAACGAATTTGAAATTTTCCGTTTTCTAGAGAACGAATACAACCTGTGATAAACGGTTTTCAAAATATGAAGTGACATTCAAAACTGCTGGATTAGTTGTCTGATCAAAACGATATTTAAGCTCTGTAAATAAAATTTCAAGAAATTGGGAAAGCACAGATTGTATTAATTCTGAAGAAAACGAAAAATTTCAAATTAATTTATGCCTTTGAAATAAAGTATATTTTCCTAGCACAAGAAAGAGTTTAATGAAAGGCGGCGATTAACAGGATCTATCTAATAAAGATCCAGTAAAAATCTCGATCTGTTTAATAAAATGCTAATAAAATCATCATAGCACAAAACTACTATACGATACGCTTACGTCAACGAATTTAAGTCGCGAAAACTTCCTAGTTATCATTTGGTAAGTCGTCTGCATGATGCTGAAAGTCATTCTTGTCGAGTTAAAAGGTGAGTTAATATTTGAACTCGTCGTTGTTGCGACGCAACATGTAAGATTATACTATGGTAAAAAAGAATCCGTGACTACTTGAGCAATTAATTAGTCGTACTAAGCTCTTGACATTAGTCTCCTTGTAAGCGCAAGAAATTTGATCTCTGCTAAGAAACGCCGTTTGTATCAGATATATGTAGCCCTAGATATTTATTAGAATTTTAATAGAGTCTGGTACCCTGATCTTATAGCAAAAGTAATTTGAATTTAATTATTTTTTCTTGGCTATCTGATGTGCGATATTTACGAACATCACCCTAGTCACGGCGACGTGCGCCAAGGCTGTTGTCTCTCGAGATCTTTTCTTGATTATCAACAATAATCTGATCCCCCCGTTATTTTCAATTTCATTCATAGTTTCGTTATAACAATGGTCTGCACTTCACTTACTTCAATATCACTCAAATAACAGTCGAAAATCCGGATGAACGTGAGAACGTCTCAAAATATGTAAATTTTCTTTCTATGCTCATAAGACTTTTGATAGTAATAATACGTGATGGTATTGAACTTTATTTGCAACAAATACTGGTGGGATATGAAAGGTGTTATTTATAATGAGTTGCTGAAACCGTTACTGGCGCCGTATACAGACTGCAACTAATGCGTACAAAACTAGCTATTGAAGAAAAACGACCAGAATGGGACAATCGAGACGATAAGATAATACTTTCACATGACAATGCAAGACCTCATATAGCTCAATCAGTGAAAAGCTATTTAGAAGGGCTGAACTGGGAAGTGTTACAGCGCCCGCCATACTCACCGGACATTGCACCTTCCAATTACTATTTGTTCCGGTCGATGCAGTCAGCCCTTAGTGGAGAACGGTTTCATTCTTTTGAAAGTTTTCAAATTTGACTCAATAATTGGATCGCATCGGAGGACGAGCAATTCTTTAGGGATGGAATCTGCAAGTTGCCGGAAATATGTGCAAAGGTCGTAGCTTCCATCGATTTTTCTTATATCTTGAGTAATTTGAAACTGATGGGGATGAGGGCTTAGGTTCGATTTCTCTGAAATTTGTGTGTACTTAATTTAAGAGGAAGACATATATGGGAAAATGTCCAAATTATAAAGTGATTTTGGTGTAACACTTACTGGAAAATGTTTAAAAGGAAGGAACATAAAGTAAATTAAGAAAATTGTCAAACCACTCTTTAATTAATTTAGATTTCTTGCATTTTCATATATGGACTATATCTGACTATCATCAGATATATTTTGGGCAAGTTGTATCTATAAACTAAACATTTTGACAAAAACTCGTTTTATATACATACATAAAAACATATTACAAATATTTCACAGATCGTGCACAAGAAATAAGTACAGAAAACATAATATTAGACACGAATTATACTTATTTATATAGTGTGTTCCATATGTGATGTTACACCCGAAGACTATGGATAGGTCATGATTGGACAAGCAAAAAATTGTATAGGTAGGGAGTGAAATAATATCACCCTGTAACTTCTGAACGTCACACCCTATGATGGTTTATAATTGATAGTTGTTGTACCTTTCCAATAGTCTATAAATTTTTCCTCTCCCTTTCTCTGTTTTAAAGTTATGGCACAACAAAGTTAAAATTTCGGAATTTCAACTCGGTTTTTCTTATTTAACTACTATTTTTATCAAAAAAAAACACGTCACCAACACCAATATTTCATGACAACAATGACCTATCACATTCTGTATCCAAAATGTAACCCATTCTGAGTTAATTTTATGCTTGTCTAAGCATGACCTATCCATACCCTTCGGGTGTAGCACCACATACGGGACACCCTGTATAAGACTTATACATAATTTTTCCTCCAAAACACTTTCTTTATATTTAAACAAAAAACAAAAAAATCATACACGCATGCCTTATCACAATAATGAAATTCACAAAAACTCTATTTTATTCGCAATGAACGGACGAACTCATGTTGAACTTTCACTTTATGAATTGAATATCATCGGCAAAACGATAAAGAAAAAGTATCGCCAATAAGTAGCGCATGATAAGATAAATTTACTTGAATTTCATGTTTTTAACTTTTTTTGTAAATGTCATTGGACACAAAATCTTATCAACGCCGCTCTCCATAATAAGTATATTTAAGTGATTCGCAAAATTAATAAAGTAGCTTATAGCAACGAAGTGCAAAAGTTTTAGAGATAAGAAAAAATATCTTTATAATTGTATTTTATATTCTAAATATTTTAATATTAGATACTAAAAAACATCCGAACAATTTTGAACTCATTCTTCATATTATTTATTTTTAAATTTAGAATTTAGTTGGTAGTTAACCGTGGAATTGATAGTTTAATTTGCATTATTATAAATGAAAAAAATAGCCCTGATAGAATAATATCAACTGGATGGACTTTTCAGAGGTAGCCTTAATCTAGCTTAAAAATTTGAGGAATTTGGGTGAATATGCTCTTTCTAATGCGCTATGCCTTTTAGTTACTTAAGACCAAAATCCAATAGCGGCATCGGCTTCGCCTTTGGATTTAGCATTGGCATCGACATTGACATTGCCTGCGGCATTATAATAATCCAATAACGGCATCGAATTCCAATTACACAACTTAGTTTGCACCATATTTTATCATTTTTAAATAGTTTTTATAATCCTTGTCACTTTCTAGATACAAACATGGATTTTCCCGTGTAAATTCCACCAATTTTTTTTCAAAATTCACTTTAAATATCAAATATTAACTGACCCAGGCATCGGCATTGATGCTGATACCGATGCCGTAATTGGGATTAGCATCAATACCGTTTACAGTTTTTGATTTTGACAGCTGCAAACTTCAATGGCCAATTCCGATGCCGCTATTGGGTTTTGGTATTTGGTATTCTGGATTGAAAAGTACCATGCCCACAATCATTGCACACACCGCACACCGACTCAGACAAACCACATCAAAACATGAACCAGTAGAGCCAACCAGGAGACTCATCGCCTTGTAACAAAGTCCAATCAAATTCTCAAAGTAAGACGAAGCTTCATACTGATGAGTTTATTTGATACGACCTGTCTTGGAATGAGTTCGTGGATGTTCATTACAATGAATTCTAGACAAAAAAAAGACATCGAAGTAAAACAGTACGTCCCAAAGCTGCAAGTACAGGGTTACTACTCATCAGGAAGTTTGATGAAAATTTTCGATTTTAGAGTGCGTTCGAATCAATGTTTTTGTGGGTATCATACTATTTGGCATGAACATTTGTAAATAGCTGCTTAAGGGCGGTATGCTAGGAATTCAGTCATGGAATTTTCCACTTATTGCTTAAAGAAAAATTAAAATTAGGTCAAGAAATTTTTCACAATTTGGATTTGACAATATATCTCAGAATAAATAAAAAATTAATTCCCAATTGTATCTAATTTGCCCATTACGGAATGAATTATATCGGATGTGTTATTATATTTGTTATTTTGACAGAACAATTTACATGAAAACTGTGGAATTCATTATAAGTGCATCAAGTCTAGTGCAAAATCGCCGACTATTCCTTTTTTTTCTTCAAATTATTCCACAAACGTCAAAACTCCTAACAGAAATAAGCGTATCGGCACTTATTTCTCTAAGGAATATTGCCATAAATGGATTTATCGAAAAAGAACGACATCTTTTTGTCGATCGAGGACTAGAGTTTTCCTGTTCGAAATTCGTTTCTGTACCATATTGTTAACGAAATCGGACCAGAAAAACATTCCTCGAGCAATCCACGACCTCTTTTAACATAGTTTTTGTATAGGAATAGGAATTCCTTGGCTCTAGCATACCACCCTTTACGACTAATCAGCAGAATAGAAAAAGTCAAAATCATTAATTTAAAATTGTTCGAATTTCTCATGTATCTACCACCTACATATCCTGTATGTACCTGTATAATTTCAATATAAAATAAATTTTTTGACAGTGAAATAAGGAAAGTGTGAAGTTTTAAAAAATATATATATATGTATACTAATTAAAATTGAGTTTGAGAAAGAAAATTCTTTAAAACGAGACAACGAGCCAACCAACACCCATTTACAGTTCCTTTTACACAAGTTAATATTTTGGAAGTGAAAAAATAAAAATAAAAAAATTATTAAAACCTCTGGATCATTCGCTGAATACTTGAACTTGGCCTCGATCACATCTTTTATCCGTACAGCCTAACAAATAAAGTATAAAATTTAGAAAAATTTTAAAATAAACATTTTCAGACAATTTCAAACAAACGCATTAAAATTCCTCGAATTTTGTTGATAAAGAAAAAACTATTTATCAAAATTGGAAAATTATGATATGTACAAACCAATGGCGTTTGTATGAAAGTCACTGAGAAATAAAATAATAATTTTAAATTTTTAAACTATTGAATAAAATCTGTCGTTAGCAATATATTTAATATTCCTTTAATAAGTTCCTTCCATTAATTACCACAATTGAAAGTCCGCAATAGAATCAGAACAGTATCTACGTGAAATCTAGGGTACCATCGACTAAAAATCTATGGATTAGATGGAAACTAATAGACAAAATAAAGAGAATGAATACAGCCTTGAGATACTACGGTGACATTGATTGTATACCGGTTAGTTAGAAGTTCGACAATCTCTTCTTAACTACATATATGAACATCATTCTGACAAAGTGAACGAGATAATTTTTTACTGCAACAAAACGAAAAGGAATATGCTATGCTTATGCTTTTAAAAAGTTTAGTTAGTAAAATTCCAGATGGACGTGCAGCACCTATTACTGATTTCAGAAAGTGTTCGGATGTCATGGAGCATCCTGCGATAAACAGTTCCTGTAGTGGACATACATGTTGTATCAAAACTAGATATGTGTTCAATATTTCAGCTATAAGTGCCTTTAATTGCTTTCGCATGCTTTTGCATGTCCAAAGTAAGAATTGAATAACTAACTAACAAGAAAGCTGGATATCGAGTGAATACAGTGTACGTGAATAAGCCACTCACTGACAGTCGGATTGAACTTAATTGGACTTGCTTTGACGTAATCATTTCAGAATTCCGGGAATTCAGCAACTTTTTCTAATTTATTACATATTATTAATAAACATTAGAAATTTGAAATAGCGTTAGCTTGAAGTGTATATTTTCATTTAATTTTATGTCGATTTCGATGAGACTTCGGTCCAACACCAGTATAGCACTTTTCTAGCAGTGCAGCACTGAAAATGTTTTATAGTAGAAGTGACACACTAGGTTGCACTGAACTTCCCCTACTTTGCACTGGATATTTTTTCATTGTTACAAATACATATTCAAGTTCAATTGTCATCTGCTTTGTCAAAGCGTACTTTCACGATTATTTGCGAAATTTTTGAGTTAAATTAATTAAAAGGATAGGTAATTTGCATAAAGTTTAAGAAGGAATTTGTTTCTATCAATAAAGAACATTTATTTAGTTTGACATTTCAGGGTATATAATACGTGCCTATACAAATACAAGGAATATGACAGAAATATGTTCGATGTGCTTTAGTGCTTTACTACCAGAAAAAGTGCAATACTGATTTAGTGTTTTGTAAAATTATTACTCATTAAAAAATTAAAAATGTCTGTCAGCGAGTGGCTTAAGTTTTCACTTGGTATACTACCGAAGCAGCTATAGCTAAACTGAACAATACACGTATTAACACTGGTACTTCACCTACTTACCAGTTTCGACGAGGATTATTTTTGTGCGACTGAATACCAGAAGAATGCTAAATAATAAAATTTCAAACATTTTAAAAAACGTGCCAAGCTTCAGAAGAACAGATATTGAAAGTACCACCACTTTGTTGTGATTAGCATAAAGTTAAAGATCGACACAGGTAGTAATTTATTAGTAGGCAACAAAAAGAGAAGGAGAGAAACTGCCTTGGAGACACAAAGAAGACGAAGATGAAAAAAAACTAGATATAGTAAATGGGCCCTACCACAAAGACATGTCCGCCAAAAATATTCCAAACTTCAAAGGGGAGCTAAATTTCAGAGTTCGCAAGAATTTATTTATTTATTCCAATGATAAATGTTATAACTGGACCTAAAATCTTATGTGTGTTCAGAACCATTGATATCACACAACATAGCAGTATATCAAAGGATTTAAGATGAGTAATCAGTTGTCAGTAAAATATCTCAATCGTAGCCCAGACCATTTTTTTTTTTAGTAACTATCAACATCTATATCCTTACAAATGCACGCACTGGGTTTAAGCCTCGACCATTTTCGTTAGAACCTATCTACAGTTATATTTCCTACAATTGCACTCATATTATATACAAGGATATGTCTATGCCCAATCCAAAAAATTCGATGGAGTACACGAATCTCAAACAACAAACTTTGCGGTCGTCTTTGTCAGGATCAATGAAAATATAAAAAAAAGGAACTTGGAATTGGAATTGAATGATCTTATAATATCGAAACAGTAACAATTATAGGAACTAGATCTAACAGCACTTCCTAAAGGATCAGATCCGCTTTAACATAATCAGAATCCGACTAGAAGAAATAGTCATGAATAAATGAATGAATTAGCTAAAACCTATCACACGAAACAATTGTAATGACTACATACTTCACACTATTATCGATATTGTTATCATAAAATAAAATTCATTGATGTAATAATATTTTTGCAGGCAATAAATCACGTTATATCACTTGAACTATATATGTACATACGAATCCTAGGTATATTTATAAGGAAATCGATTCAAATCTCTGCGTGTAAAAAGATTTTATATCTTATCACATCACAATAAATACAATGACATTCTTTGCAGATTATTTCCATTTCCAATGCAATTTTTCGAAAAGATAAGATCAGAATATGTTGACTTTGTACCCGGTCAGGTGTTTGTCATAATAAAATATTATGTGAATGTATGACAGAGCATATACTCAACAACAACAATAATAAAAAGAAAAGGGGAGAGAAAAAAACATACCGAAGAGGAAATAATTAAGATCGCACGTACTTTGATACTTTGCACTACACGAGAATATTATATTTCATATAAATTCTATGAAAACCTGATCGCGGCGCGCCGTCGCACTCTGACTGATACCGCCATATGCTTTACTTTATACCGAAAACCATTCAATTCTTGTGTTTACGATAAAACTTTTGCTTACAAATCTCATAACCAACGTGAGGAGTCAATGTCCATTTGATCGTTATAATATAGGATGAGTAAGTGTAGTAGTATAAACAACGCGTTGACCGGTCGAATAAGAGTAAAAAAAAAATAAAAACAAAAGAAAAATTTAATTTAAAACGACCTCTGTACTGGGTATAACTACTAATATTATTATTATTAGTAATTACATATAGAAATTTTGAAAACGTGGTAGATGATTGCTTACTGATATTATTGTTGTTGGTGTTGTTGTTGTTCGTGCTCAAAAACGACTCAGTAATTTTGTTTTTGATTTTTCACAAGTCATGGGTTTTTTTTTCACAGAACATCATATTTAATATGAAATAAATTACCTTTACTCTCCTCGATGATTGTCTTCGTTTCCACGGTCTCTGAAGCACTAAATATACCGGCAAAGTTATTATATCACACACAAAAGCAATTGCTTTGATGGCACCAATCGCCGTCTGAACCCAGAAGCTCTCCATCCTAAAAAGAAAATTGTACATTACAAAAACAAAATCTTGACTCGTAAGCGAATTTTTAAGAAATATCTACACAAACACATAATATGAAAAGACTTATTATAAGCTACCTTTTAATTGTAATAAAATATGTATGTAAGTAAACGTGTAGGGGCGCCTCCTACAACTTCTACTGATCAATGTTGTCTCTAAATAACAACTTGATCGTCAGACAGCACATTTCCTACTGAACTTAAGTGTGGCGTTATACAAATTTCAAAAATCTTTTGATAATCTTACTTCTGAATTGAGCATAAAGAATCATATAGAAAACGTGTGATAATGATAAGAAATAGTTAAATTCAAGTAAAAGCGCTACAATACGTAATAATTTGTCCTCGTGATTTATATATATATATATATATATATATGTATGTACATACATAAGTGCTAGTTAGATAGATAAGCTTTACCTGTTCTGCAAATTGTTGAAGCGGCCACCTTTGGAATCATTTTATCATTTAAGGAAAACTTGACTTCACAAGATGCAATTTGCGATTTGATAAATACAAAAAAAAATCCATGAAGACCTACTTATAAATTATAAATGTACAGTTATTAAAAACCTTTTTTTTATTCCTTTTTTCAATCAATTAAAAATTTCAAGACTTTCACAAATAAGTTCTAAAAATGATATTTCTCAAATAAATTACTTTTCTGATCTAACGACACATGACCTTTTCGGGTTGGGGCGGGCGAACCGAAGCATCATAAACAATGTGCTTGATGTGCCTTGCTCCTCCAGTCTCTGCTTGGGATTAATACTGTAACAATTTTTATAAATTTTTGGGGGTTTCACACATCAATGACCAAGACAGACGTTTGTTTGACTATCAATTTAAGCTAGTTAGAAGAAAAGTATAAAATTGTTCTCTTATCAATGCATAGATGCTATAAAATACTGAAATTTATGCGATTCTTGATAAGAAGAAGTATTCCCGTCATTTTCTAAGTTAAATCTTACATAAATCTTCGGTTGCATTGATATAAGATCGAAAGACAAAAAACTTGTAGACGAGCAAAGTACAGATATTCTTACAGACGAATTGATAATGTTATACTTTTTTTTTCTTACTTTTTACTTAGCCCAAAATGAAATTGTTTAATTACAATAAAACATTAAAAATTGTTTAACTGGAGTTGCACGTGTATTTATAAAATTTCCTTTATCTACCTTAAGGATTTATACCTTTAGAGCTGATCAGTCTGTTAGGAAATTTATTCAAAGAGTTTTCAGAAATATAACTCTGCAGAATGGATGGTGTTCCTCTTTCGATGGCTCTCTTGGAAGGAAATACGAGAAATGTGGCTTTTTTTTAAAACCACAATTCGATTTATTTAGCTCGATGCATTTTGGTTAATTGTTTTTCAACTTATTTAATGTCTTTTCAACGAGTTCTACACTGGTAAAGTGCAGCTCTACGTGTTTTTGTTGTTGCATTACACCGGTGTAGAGCTCGTTAAAAGGAATTCGACATAAGTTTCCCAAAATAAATATAAACAAGAGAAAAAGTTATAATTGGTGTAAAAGACCAATAATATTATATCCTAGATGAAAATTAAAGTGAAAAACCCAAGTTTTGTATAGCAACACCAAGAAGGGATTGCACAATTTAGTTCATTCTTGAACTTGTATTTGAAATTTATATCAAAACTCCGCGCCGTCCACAAAATTTGCGCTTTTCGCCTAGACGCGCTCTCAGGCAGTTTCCAAAATATATAGTGAAAACCGGAAGTTTTGTATGGCAGCAAGAAGACGTTGTCCGATTTAGTCCATTTTTGAAAACATCATGTACCAAATTCCAGCTCTCTACGTCTACACGTACTCAGGCAATGCCCACATATATAGTGAAAGACGAGCTTTTTGCGAAGGAATTGCCCGATTTCTCCCGAACTTAAATTTACTTTTTTTTAAAAAAGCCCGTGTACAAAATTTGAGGGTTATCGTGAGGACGGACAGACGGACGGACATGCAAAAATCAAACTGACTTTTAATACTATTGCTGCGTTCCTTTTCTCGTTCAGAATGAATTTTTTCAATCCATGTCGTTCTTTTTCCCGGGCCGAACGATTTAGTTTCAATTTGTCATCGCTTTTTTCGGACTCCGAATCGTTCTGAATACACCTGAGTTTTTCCCGGATTCAAGCAGAACGATTTTAATTTGTATTCGTGAATGTGTTGTGTACAATTTGGACGAGGTGTTATTAGTTGAGTTTAAGTTGCCAATAGCTTTATTTTTCATAAATAATTTTTACGAATTAATACTTGCTTTTATCAAATGGAACAAATGTCAAACACTTCAAATGATTGTGTTTCGTTCCTTTTATATGAGCACAGAATTAAATTATGACATCGTTCTGTCGATTCATACAGATTTATTCGGAACGAGAAAAGCATATGTGTGTTACAAACGGAATGACAAACTTAGTATACCCTATGATTTCATCTAGGGTATAAAAACACGATTTCGCGAGTTCTGGAAAATGGATGCTTTTTTCTTCAGTGATGACGATGTGGAGCTAGTTTTTAGGGTTCCGTACCCAACGGGTAACAACGGGAACCCTATTACTAAAGTGCCAAACACAATTCCGCCGTTCCGATTCAATTCGATCCGTTACGTGCATGAGCACAATTGTTCCGTTCAAACTTACCATCAGTTTTAAATTTCTCATTGAAATTTTTCCAGATTTTGTCTTTTCTTTTTACATCCGTGTAAAATTTGTTGCCTTTGTCATAAGGCTCTTCTTTTTTTTTTAATTTCTTCAATAAAAACTTCTTCATCCATCTTGAGTTATACACAAACATTGTACAGGTAATTTTTCTAGGTTATGTTATCCGTAAAAGTTGAAATTTGCTCAACTTCTCCGTTTCGATTCGATCCGTTTCGATCCATTTCGGCGAATGTGTCCAATTACACGTACGTCTCATATAAGCAAATTTGACATTTGTACGTATCGGATCGAAACGGTGCAATTGTGTTTCCCACTTTAGACTTCGCTGTCCTTCCGTCACCAGGTTGTATCTCATGTATCGTAATAGGTAGACAGTTGAAATTTTCACAGACTGTGTTTTTCTATTGGCGATATAACAACAAATAAGAAAAATAAAATAAAACTAAAAATTAAAGGGGGCCTCCATACAAGTAACGTGATTTTTTCCTCGTTTTATTCTCATTCATTATTATTATCATAAGTACGCATTTTTTTTCAAATGACAGCATTATTATTAGTTTTTCAAATGACAGCATTATTTTTTCCCATGACGCCTACTCGCATTTAAAAAAATAAATAAAAAGTACATAGTGTTAAATTTTGTACGATGGTACGGAACCCTTGGTGCGCGAGTCCGACTCGCACTTGGCCGGTTATTTTATCTTCATGTTTAGAAAGAAAAGTAGTGTAAATTGGCCAAATCTAGTTGAATGGAGCGAATAGCACATCCATTACTTTTCTGTATTTAATCTTTTGTTGGCTAACACTACTTGTTGGTGTATTATGTGAGTGATAACTTAAAAAACTTGGGAATTTGACTTCATGTTTTAGAAGTTCCCGACCTAATATTTCCATTCCAATACATTTCTTTAATTTTTGCCGACGTTATTTACTAGACTTCTTCATTATCTTTCATTTAAGAAACAAAATTATTTGTGCTACAAATAGTATGCAAGAAATTCGGATTGAAAAATGTACGAAACTTGCAAATCTTGGTACTGCTCTTACACAGGATTTGAAAAATACGTTCGTCTGATTGAGATGTTTACCATCTCAGCTATTTCGCGTTTCTTCACTCGTCTTTTCATAGAAAATGGAAGCTCATATGGATTATCTATATAGTTGGGACCTTATTCGGACGTCCTGGGTGCTCAACATCATTTGTGTTATTTTAAGTATACAACTAAATTTTGTGAATCACTAGTCCTCATAATACTTGTTTCTACAAAAAAAAAATACCTTTGCTTTACCAGCATACGGATCCCTTCTAGCAAAGAACCACAAACTTAGCCACTTTCTTACTAAATGTAGAGGTGTATGAAATCTATGTCAGTATGACATGATGGAAAACTTTCTTATTGAAATATTTCGCACTATGCGATCTTCTGCTTCTGATTCGTTTTCAATTGGCAATTCCGGATTGTGATTTCAACGCGTAGTCTTCAGTGACTAAATCCAGCTATGTGATCTACTTACTTGTGGTTATTTTGCACATATACCATATATGTTGTAATGATTATCTTAAGATATATAAATTCTTTGAAGCAAATCAATAACATTTGATCATTAATGCGGGAGAAAATATCTAAAAAAACAAAGCAGTTAACTCTCGTTTCACTAACCTTATTGTTCTTCACTGTTTTTTTTTTTTTGTATCAAGACCATGTGGTAACAATATGCAAATGCTAAAAGTTAAGAAAAAACTCAGCTCCTGATGCGGAATTTAAAATATTACGAGTCAGAGAAGTATGAAGCAAACTAATCGACTGTGATCCTCACATTCTCAAAATGTTATCTCTTATCTAGTATTCTAAGGGATCCTGTTGTCCCAATTAATAAGCTTCACGACATAATGTCCTAAACATGAGATAGATCTAAGGACAATTTGAAAACTTTGGTCTATTACATAATAAAGTCTAGGCTTTTGTGGGAATGTGAGCAAACTCTAACTGAATTCAACAGAATCATCCGATTATCCTCGATCTATATAGGTATGTAAGTAGAATATTAAGGTTTTGTTGGAATCGAAAATGCGAATCAACATGAAAATCACGGCAACATCAGATATTATGCATTAGAGTGGACTAAGTACCTCTGTATACATTCAGCATATAACGAACACACGGAACCCCTGCCAAATGTTTGCACACCAATCCTACACTAACTACATATAAGAAGACAATTTTGAGACGATGGTAACAAAAAGGCATCAATTATCTTAAAAATAAGGTTCAATATGTCTTTTTCCCCACCATAAGATCAATAAGATCTCAATTAAAAGAAAATTAGGGGTTTTCCAATTCTAACTAAATGTGGAAAGTTACTGAATATCGATGTAAAATTGTTGGTAATAGTAGGTGTTCGAAAGAAAACTAAAGGTCTTGAAAAGAGGTTGGACATGCTACTCGGTTAACCAAATTCAAAACAATGGAGGGCTCCTATCTTAAGTACATATATTGGATTGAATGTTGTTTTTTTGACTAATTGGAAAGCAGTTCCTCTGCTCCTCATAATATAAAGCCTTAAAGCTTTTCTTTTATTCGACTCTATTAATTGTGTTTAAAAAGGTTCTACTGCCTTTCCTCAATCCTACTCATATATTTACAGACGACAACAATCTTTCATTTCATCTAAGACTCAAAGTTATGTTATCTTTGTTTGACCAACTCCCAAAATCTCTGAGACCATCTCAAACTCACCCTGATTATGAGAAATTTGATATTGGTATTTCGAGCAGTCTTAGTGGAACTGGAACTGGAGCGATGTAA
Source organism: Dioctria linearis (assembly GCA_963930735.1). Lineage (NCBI taxonomy): Eukaryota > Metazoa > Arthropoda > Insecta > Diptera > Asilidae > Dioctria > Dioctria linearis. The sequence goes on from OZ005740.1 coordinate 20,740,244, forward strand.
GAAATACTCATTTATATGCTTGATGTGTGGTGGATCAAGCAAAGCCTTAAGTATAATTAATCCTCATATAACCACACATAAAATCAAAAACTACTAAGCTTATTTCATTTAAGGGATGGTGAAGGGAATGAAAGAGGATTTCGAGCTAGTAGAGGATAGTATTGATAAACTTGAGAGTAGGTATTATGTAGTGGACCATTAGGAATAATTAAGATATTTTGAACCGCCTGAATGGCAATATATAGTTTTTTGTCGGCAGTAGCTGTTCAATGAGCTCTTATAACAAATACTGCAGAGTCTGTGGTTGTCTGCTTCAATTATACCCACCGAAATACAAAAATCGCTACTTTATTTCATCAATGGCGATATTTTATTCTCATGTAAGGGGCTCAAATTTTTTGGCGTAATTGAAAATCGAATTTGAAGATTGTGTCAAATTTCTCTACGGGCACGAGAGGTGTTCATTATCGTCACCATCTTCAAGGGATCTGTGTTTCTTTTCCTCGACTAGACATTTAAGATAGAAAATACCGCACTTTTGTCACAATGTACTTAAATGCTCTTAACCTCTTGTCTTTACTGTTAGTCTTGTGAATAATCTTCATGTATCAATTCAGCGTACAAACTCCGTTGGTTTATTTAAGAAAAAAAAACTTATTTTAGTTCTAATCTAACAAACGGACAGTTAGCATCATGATACGACCTCTACTGCATTCACTTCTTCTCTTTTCTCGCATCTTCTTTGTAGTTATAGTTTTATATAGAGTTTTAGGGCATTACTTACTCCCGCCATGAGCCCCTGAAAATGAAAAAGTGAAAAAGTCAAGTCGGGTCGGGTCAGGCAGGAATAGGACACCCATTAGGGCCCTCTAGGTAACGTATCCGGCATCCATCAATGATAATGGTATGAAAAACCTCAAATTGCATCATTGAAACATGTTCGACGCGAAGGTTAGCCTTGAAGGACAATAACTGGAAATTAACGTGAATTGTTCACATCATGAGGAAATACAAGGCCTGCAATGCCAACAGGCAACAACTGATTGATTTAAAAGAGCACAGCGCATATTACCAAAACACATGAGCTTCAATGTGCAGAGCGGCGTATTGAACCTAGTAGAAACGCAGAAAGAAAAGTTCTGTGTTAGTCAACAGAACTCCAAGATTTGGACATCAAAAGAATAGTGGTAATGTGTAGCAGAGTATAGGAATTTCGATCGGCAAAAATACATGATGGAGAGCTCCGAAAAAAATTAAAAAAAAATAACCCGGCCGTATATTGAGAACATTACAGGCGAAGGTTTTTTCTAGGCATTAACCTCTCCCATCATGTCTGAATGACACTTACTCACTGTGCCACACATTTTACATAATACTGCGGGCCATGTATTAACCAAATACCTTTGTCACACCTACGTCTCTAGTAAGTTAAATACCAGGTTGCACATTGCAACTAATAAGTTATAAAAAGAAAAACTAATAGCGTTTACTTATGACAAGCTATACTAAACCACAGACAACATACAAAAGATAAGAAAATCTTCATATAAAACCGGATCACTTTTTTAAAGCTCTTTAACTTTTTATTCAACCAAAGAAAGCTTTCATTACGAAGAATTTATGTGGCATAATACAGGAAGAGAGAAAGAAAATGTATAGAGCTTTCTATTAGAGGTCCATTAGCTCGTTTTAATTCGACCGTTTTTTGTCAGCTTTTCACATCTAGATATAAGTTGTCTCTGACTAATCTATGCAAAATATGTATGAGCAGCCGTAAAATTGGTCTCCCAGTCAACACGAGGAGGAAGAAAATGTTGGCACAAAAAAACCTCTAGTTAATGTAAACGAATAAATGAAATACAAACATCTTGTTAAGGCCTTAAAACGCGCATGAGCGACTGAACTTGTTGAAAAAAAAAGCACAAGAAATGTATGATAAAAATACAATATTTTTCATATGAGAAACTTACAATGTACACCCTATACCCAAAACGGTGCATTAGTAGCAAAGCAAACTAATTTTAATAATAATAATAAAAAATGTTTTAATTAATAAGCAAATGAATATGGAACAATTAAAAAAATACTTACTGATCGTCATCTTCGATGAACATTTTGTGATGTTTATGAGACTACAATAATAACAATAACCAACAATATTAAATGTCTCGTCTTATTATTTATGTGTTTTGTATGATCTTTGTCTATGTTATAATGTTTGTTTTTTTTTTTTTTTTTTACTTCACCAACTGATGATTTTACCAAATATAATGGCGCACACAATAATGAGCACAGATGCGACTATCGAGACAGTTACAAATAAAATATGTTTTCTTCTTTTCCTGAAAAAAATAAAAAAAAATTGATGGTAAAGCATAATGTTTGCAATATTATTAATGATAAATATAAAATTAAAAAAATTAAAAAAATTTAGTTTAAAGGATAGGGAATTATTTTTATGGGATTAGATTATATCTAAGATAAGATGTGGTGGGTATATATAGGTAATAGATATGCCAAAAATGAGCAACGAAAGTATAATCAGTCAGATCCCAGTAACCAACATTCATACATACATACATTTTTAGATATTAACTGTTTCAAATTATTTAATTTCTATGGTAACAAAAATGATAAGTTTAATGTAAAAAAAAAATTATATAAAATGATCATGATGAATAATTTTAATTTAAAGCAAACGGTAAGCAAAGTATATTTTTAAGGAACCACAAATAAAATCGTACAAAATGAATCTACAAAAAATCTAATATTTAAAAATCTGCCAAAAATATTAATACAAATAAAAGAAAATTCGCATTGGGTGAATCAAATATTTTGAAATAGTACTTCTATGATAACTATTGAGTTATGGGAGAAAATTCAATGCGTCATTTTAGCAATTAATAATATTATAAACGCTAAATATGAAGAGATATGATTAGTTAATGCCGTTTTATTTTTTTATATTTTTGCTATACAAATGTGATACTTTACTTTATCACCAAGAACAATAATTATTTATTTTATATTTTCTGAACAAAGTTCACACAATATCACGCGAGTTATTGTTATCGGTTTTAACGGAACGACGACGATGATGACGATCAACGGGGGTGCGGTAGTAACAAGTGAGTGCAAGTAAATTCTATCTCTTTAATTTACATATATTGACGACGTGTAATAAAACAAGTACAAAAAAATATCATTCTGTTGGCATTTGGAAATTTTAACCCCTAGTGCAAATTGTTTAAATCTAATTAGTTGCAAATAAACCAGCTGTTGCCTTCAAACATTAGCGAATAGTGAAAGGTAGGTGTATATATAATAGTGCAAAGTCTAGCTGTAATCTACATAAATATAGTAGGCTAGCATTGAACATAAATGCGCTTAGTTTAGTTTTCATACTTTTTGATATTCGAATTATACGATGAATGGTAACAACAAATGAATTTATTATAGTAAAACTGTTTTTATATTTTTTGATATTCGAATTACACGTTTAATGGTAACAAAAAATGAATTTATTATAAATAGTAAAGCTGGACGATAATTTGATATTATAAAACCTATACTAACGAAAAATTTACAGATATTTAATTCTAGTACAAAAAAACCAACGCCGAATATTAATAATATAATATGTATTAAAAATTAACGAAATTTTGGCAATTGTTGAAAATATATACTTTATAACACACAACAACTTCAACGAAAGATTTGAGGCATATAGCTGCTAAAATTATTCAGGATTAATATTACGAAAATTCGTGCATTTTGTTGTTTTTCTAAAAAGTCACAAAATTATTCCAAAGTTAACTAAACGAAAGGTATTATTCCCTCTCAGTTAGCAAGATCGATGTTAAACGGCTGCATTTTTCCCATCAACTAATGTAAGTTAAAACGTGGAAAACAGAGCATCACTTGGTGACAATGGTGGAGGAGGGAGGTGTAATGTATGTATGTAGTATGTAGATTAATAATTCGTAGAAATGAGATCAAGCGAAATATCGCACACAAAAATAGTAGATTCATTCCATTTCATCAAATTTCTTCTAGATCCTAGATAGGCTGTCTCCATAATGACTTAATTTTTAATTAAATGAAGTCAAATGTGTAGTGTGTCACACAAATGAGGTGCATACAGAGACAACATTTCAGTTCAATTTCAAATGGAACAAATTTTACTCCATATTAGTGAGATTGAAGTTAAAAGTTCCACCTACTATCATTAAAATGAACTGAATTTATTGGAAAGTTGAGAGATTTTCAAATAAAGTCAGCCATAACAGCCATCAGCTGATCCTGACTGAAATTACAGATGAAAAGTAAAATAGCATTTCTGAGTGAAGCTCAGACTTCTGGGAGTGAAGCTCAGACTTCTGGGACGGCAGACTAGTCATCTGCGATACTGCGTTATCTGCTCAGTGGAAGGCCTGTGTCACTTGGTCTCCCAGTCACTATTTTTTGGGTGCACACTAACTGTTTTTATTTTGGCATCTTTCAACAATAAAATTTCTTCTGTTTAAATACTTTGCAAGCACAGCCTATAGGTACTTGCAAATTTTCTTGATAAAATTTAATTAAATTATTTCACGTTTTTTACTCACAGTGAGGAACTGTTAATGATATTTCGAATGAACAAATTTTCGTTTACAATCTTTCACATCTTCATTTCCTTGAAATAACTGAATTTCAAAATGAGTCATAATGCAGACAGTCTGTCTAGGGTATTAGGCTCATTTTTAAGAAAAAATTTACAAAATAATCACGAGTTGAATAGTATTTGAATATCACATGAGACTAGACAGGCTTTTTGTTTCATAATAACAATGATAAGTTTGTCAATTTAATCTTTAAGGAAATTAGTCAAATATTTACGAAACGCTTTGTTGTTCGTGTATCTATAAAATAGTAATAAATGAAATTGGACAAAACAAAGGGAAAGGGTAAGAGATTTAAAACTAACTTCATTTTATTGGAATAAAAAAAAAACTTATTATTTATTTGAGTGTTCATTATTTTTAATAACCTTATTATATCTCTTCGGTATAGAACTAATAAGCTTATCAACTAATAAGTTTATTATTTTATCCTATTCACTTTTGACTGCTTCGTATAGTTGATCAGCATTTTGGAATTTTCCATAGGTTGCAAGCTTTCTGTTTTGTAATATCTCAGAGATTCTCTATCGCGTTTAAGTCTAAAGATTGGGCTAGCCATTGTATTACATCAATCTTCTTTTCATTCAGCCATGTTTTTACAAGTTTGAAAATATGTTTTAAATCGTTGTCTTGTTGGAACCTTCATACCAATGGCATGTTATCGTCAGCGTGTGGAAGTATAATACTTTCCAGTATATTTTTATACTGGAATCTGTATATGATGCCATCAATTCGATGTAGAGGTCCCACGTCCTGACCGGAAACATATCCACTCCAAGCCATCAAACATTTTCATCCTCCATGATTCACTGTTGGAATACAGTATTTTGGATTCAACCGCTCACCCGGCCGTCTGCAAACGTGTCTCATTCCATCTGATTCTACATCATTCAGATGGGATTTGTCAGAGAAGAGAATAGCATTTCAATGGTGCAGGATCCATTCACCATGCCTCCTTGTGAAGTCCAATCGTGTTCGTCTGTTCCATGCAAAAAGAATAGTTTTTTTGCAGCTCTATTACAACTATATTAAGTTTGACGTGTCTAAATCTGCTTTTGATCAGTATTTTCACTCAGATTCAATCACAAAACGCTTTAAGTTGTGTCGGTGCCATAAAAGGATCACGTATAATCTCCCGAGCAATTAACACATCCGTCCAATGTGTAAGTTTTTCTTGGTCTACGCCCTCTATGAAAAGTTTGCACGGAGCCTTTTGCTCAATGGAAAGAAAATTGATATGATACAATGTCCAATCCCAATCTCCAAACTTAAACCCGATAGAAAATCTCAAAACAGAAAATTAGAAGCTATGGAAAATTCAGAAATGCTGATCAACTATACGAAGCGATCAAAAGTAAATAGAAAATTTTTTTCAAAATAAAATTGATAAACTTATTAGTTCTATACCGAAGAAATGTAATGAGGTTATTAAAAATAATGGATGCAAAGTTCTCTTACCAGTTGCCTTTGTTTCGACCGAGCGAAACATGCAGTTGTTATATTTTATTTTTGTTTTGCTATTTATTTGTTTTTTACGAAAATTTACATTAGAAGTAATAAAGAGCACTGAAGTAATTAATAATAATATTTTGGTTTTGTATTAACCATTTGTAATACAGATATATAAAAAGATGGAGAATAGAAGAATTTTAAGAACTTTTATTTTTTACGATACTAAATACCTACAATCATAAATACAAGAGAAAAAAACAACCGCCTCGTCCGAGGTTTGAAACCGGGACCGCTTGCCGGGCGACTGCTCATAACACTGAGCTAACGAGACAATGATTTTCCCTCTTGCATTTCATAGTTTGTAATTAGCCTACTAAGCCTTGTTTTGCTTTCAGCTGGCATTAACAAGTAACGATGAAAACGCACAAATAAATTTGTAAATTTAATTTTATTTGGCGGTTGTTTTTCCTCTTGTATTTGTGATTTGATTTAGAATTGTTAAAAATAAAAATTCTTAAAATTCTTCTATTCTCCATTTTTGACCGATTCTAATAAGTGTGGGTTCGATATTTCTGTATACTTATATTAAATCGCCCCCTCCCTACCCATTTCCTCATCAAATTCCAAACCATTAGAATTTACCTTCAATCCCCGGCTTATGGTAGCTCTACCTTAACTCTATTAGGGACCTAGTCCTAAGTACATGTTTAACTCAAAATTAAGTTTAGGATTACATCATCAATAAGATCATCAGTAATTGTCAGTATGGCTCACTCGAAAGCTTCTATTCATTAAGATACGTTTAAAGTTAGTACTTTTGTAAGGGATCAGTCTGCTTTTCGTTCTAAGAAAGGGTCAAATATTTTTTCGACGCGCCACATACCATATTACAAATGAAAAAGTGTTTTGATTTTGTTTCTTACACATGAATCAGAGGAATTCCTTCAAATTTTAAAATCACTAATCAATTTCCTTTTTATGATGACACATTCGTCATTATCTCTTTTAAAAAAAAAAAAGTTATCGTCTACATCGTCGCTGAAAAATCTGCCAACTCCAAGCACCATAACACACTGTTGTCCATACGTGATTAGATTAAATATACAGTTCAACTGAGGTTAAAATTCAGCATTTCATTCCGTTCGTCCGTCACCTCATCAATGAATACAAATACTAGTTAGGTACACTCGCACTGTTTTTACAGTTCAGAGCCACCCATTCCTTCTAATTCTTGCTGATTCTGAGGTTCCATAAGAATGTCATTATCAATTCATTGGCTTACTTTTATGGTACGATCTCTTTGCCTAAAAGATAAATTTTGCTGGTGCTTCCTTCAATATGAACTTCCACATCAATCAATTACCAAATAAGTCTCTGAATCGTAAATGCACCAAAAAATTAGAAATGGGAAATTTGTGTTAATTTAAAAATAACATTCCAATACTATGCCAGATCGTTTACAAAATATTAGTTGTCCTCAACGTTGTGCCACACGCCCACACCAAACGACTAAGCATTATAAGATTAATAAGAATGGATGTACAGGGTGGTAGAAATTTTTTAAAAAAAAAAACAGTGTTGTTTCTTTGTATATTTCAAATTATACTCGGAAAATATTTTTGAGGTCAGCCCGTCCCTTTAACGCGTACACGAATTTGTCTGTCTGTATATTTATTTATATATTTCTTTTTTACTATTTTCGACACTCTTCCATTTTTCGTCATCTCAGCGAGCTGAAATTTGGCATACAGATTCATGTCGCGTGACAATTGAATCTATCAAAATTTGAACCGGAAATTTCCATGGAAAACCCGGAAAATCGGGAAAAATCATTTGAAAATTTGGTACAAATTTGATTAGTGATAAATCCGTTTCAGGAAAAATGCAGTTTTCCGATTTTTCCGAAAAAAAATTCCGGAATTTTCCGACTTTTCCGGTAAAAAAGTTTTCTAAATTATGCAGGATCAAGTTCCCTATCAACTGGCATCATTACTTTCTCTCCGACAATGGTGACAACTTGCAGAAAAAATCGAGGAAAATTCATGTAAAACGTTTTTCCGGAGTTTTTCCAACCAAGGAAGCGTTTTGCAACCTAAGACAGAGGTGTAGAGCGAAATGAGTTGCATAAAGTTGCTTTTGTGGAAAACTCCATGGAAAACCCGGAAAAGCGGGAAAATCATCGGAAAAATTTTCATCGATATGATTAGTGATAAATCTGTTTCAGGAAAAAGGCAGAAAATAAAATAAGTAAAAAACGAGTTTTCAAACAAAACTGAGGCCAAGCCGCATGAAAAAGTGGAAAATAAACTTTTCTTCACACACAGACGTGGACTCAGATTTTATTCGCTGACAATCACCTATATATTTCAGTATGATCAATCAGAGGTAATAAGTGCTTTGATTCATGAAGAGAAATATCCCAATCAAAAAATCTGAGTCCACCTCTGTGTGTAAAGAAGTTTATTTTTTCTATTTTTTCATGCGACTTGGCCTCAGTTTTGTTTGAAACCTCGTTTTATACTTATTTTATTAAAAATAAATTTATAAAAATTTCAAAAGACAAAATCTGCAAATTGAAAATATTCCAATTCTAAACCTCCGGGGACAAAATCTCCATAAACATAAACCAATTTTCAAAATTTCTAGAAGTAAATAGCAAAAATAGGCGTGATGGCTAAAGTTCATAAAAAGATACTATCTAAAATTCGGGATATATCCTTGGGCTGAATTTATGCATACCTAACTAACTTAATTGTCGTAGAATTTACAATACACCGCCTTTATGCATTCTTGGCCATTAATATTTCCAATAAGTTAAGCTTTACAGATCACGTCTAGTCTGTTGCCAAAGAAGTATCGAAAAGTCTTGGATTTCGGAACAAATGTAAGAAATATTCCAGTACACCGAATCTAGCGCTCCGCTACAAGTCCTACTTAGTCAGACCTAGAATGGAATATAATTACCAATCCCAACCACATCTGGGCTGGGGCTGGTCGTACAGACCTTAGAATATAGAGAGTACAGAAAGCAAAGTTAACCTAAGAAGCAGTAGAGTAAAATTGGAAAATTTCTGGTGTTTTTCAGAATGAAACAAGTAAATTCATATACTTTCGTTTTTTGCAAGAATGGGGGAAAAGAACTTGGCTATGCATTATTGTCGTGCAACTGAGACAACGAGTTAAAAACAAAAATCGAGAGAACGTAGGATTACCCGTTCCTGTTCTCTCTATATTCTAATAAGAAGATAGGACACAGCCGAGCAAAATTGTAACTTTTTCGCAAAACCCTCAAGAATACTTCACAGGCCATGAAACAGACTCGCTCGCTACCACATGAGAGCCCCAACAGAGTCCTGACATTCTAAAATATTTGCAGTGTTCTTATGTAAAACTGACAAAAGTTTGATTTGAATAGCTCCTCCGCCCTAAACTACTATTCATACAGAAAAATTGTGTTCTGATAATCTTAAGCATGCTTTCTTATCTTCCGAACCGAAATAAGATTTTTATACCTTTCTTAACAAAATTATTTAAAAAAATTTATCTGAACCAAATGACTACGATTTCTCAAAAACTCTCTGAGTAATCATTATATGTACATATATGCCGCTGTGCCGTTATAGCATACCGTGGGCTGATGATATCGAATGCAAAGATTACCTAATAACAAGATAGAAAGCAGCCGAACAAATTGAAAAATTTTCGTGTCTTTTAGAATGAAACAAATAATGTCATATACTTTCGTCTTTTGCATGAACTTGGCTATGCATTATTGTAGTGCAACTGAGACAACGAGTTAAAAACAAAAATCGAGTGAACGTAGGATTATCCGAACGATTAAATCTTATCGAATCCCTCAAAATCCTATCAAACTAATAATAATAATATACTTCAGGTCACACTACCTTACTTTTTTAAGAAAAAGATAAATTTCGCTTTGGCCAAGGTGCTGAAAAGAGATGTAAAGTTCCCCAAAAAAAAAAAATTGTCATTTTCCCGAAAATATCAGAGCATCTAGTAGCATGAGTTTCTTCTACTTAATCTCTTCAGAGCAAAGCAAATGTAAACAGAAGCACGTGCTGTTCAAATTCCAGCAACATGTGTCCATTACAGAAACAACATGCGACTAAACTATGTCAATCAGTACGTTTACATGAATACTTGCGTACTTGACTTGAAATTCACTTCAAATTCAAGTATGGTTTTTGGTTGAATTAATTCCACTTACTTGACTTGAAATTTACTTGAAATGACATTTTACCTTTGACAACTTTGCATTAGGTTCAATACATAAGTGCGGATTTTTAGACAAATATCTTGAGAAAAGTGCTAAAAATTACTACCTGAATTATCAACAATAATCTTCTTGTTCCTCTTTGCCGTTTTCATAATTCGCACACATGAAAAACGTTCAAGTACTGAAGTTGGGTTTACATGAATTTTTTCAAGTAAATCGAACAAAATTTTCTGATTTACTTGACTCAAGTATACTTGAAGTCAATACGCGTTTACATGATATTTTGATTACTTGATCTCTACTTGAAGTATACATGAAGTATTCATGTAAACGTACTGAATATTTCAGAAAAACCTGTTTTCACAAAAGCGGGGGAACATTTTATGAGAGTAAAATCTGAAAACTTCGCGCCTTCTCATTTATTTACGAAAATGAAACATTTGCCATTCAGTTTCGTTGCATGCAATCTGCGCTTTTTAAAGATAGTTTGATGTTTCTTTTTATTTTTGTATTTCTTTCTTTTTCTTTGCTTTCTTCCTTTTCTTGCGATGTAAATTTTAAATGTAAAACACTTGGATTTCACGCCTGATTCTTAACTTGTTGTTAAGTTAACTTTGTGTAAAACAATCAGAAAGCTCTTCTGTGTCCTAACTTCTCATTACGTAACCTTGGTACAGACTTAGCTTCATTAAATATTGTACCTTCAAGCTGATCGGCGATTTGCCAACAACTTGTTGAATCGACTGACTCAAGCACCGCCGCAATGTTGGATGCCTTTCACTCCTTTATCGCTATATATATGGTCAATGTTCTGATGAAATATCTAATCCGATCCCTTGTAAAATTATTCCTGCACGAAATACTCGCACTGCAAACCGCCCACATCATTTTACCTTTCAAATTACTGTCGGCCTTACAGTACAATTCCGTGATGCTTTTCTATCCCGTACTGTGCGAATGTTGAACAGTCTACCATCTTCTGTTTTTGCTCCAGCATACAATCAGCGAAAATTTAACATACCTTAGAGACTGCGCCACTTTCCTCATGTTTCCTAATTCCTATCCCTATCTCCTTCCTGCCAAGCTGTGCTTTGCATCATAGGGTATCCCCTAAGCTTGGCTTAATAATATAAAAAAAAACATTACCATTAATGGCAAATAGAATCGTTCGGCACACAATTGGCGATATGTTTTATTAAGGTTGCACTTTTTTGTCCACAAAGAACGAGTCCTTACGTGGACTTCCAATTTAATCGTTATTTGCCACGGACACGACATCTTCAAAGCCTGATAAAGAGATGAACCCGTTAATACGACTTTGGAAAGGAAAGTACAGTTTTGCCAAATAATCTCTTTTACACAAAGTTTTTGAGTGAATGTAACTAACTCGTTGCAAAAGTAACATACACGAGAGAGCTTATAGAATATATAATGCAATGTCATTGACCGTTGTACTGTATGCGTAATATTATGTAATTCTTATGTGATTGTTGTAGTTTAGTTGGTTGTTGCGTTATTAGATATGTGTTATATGTACATAATTAACAGATTTCCCACTAAAAGAGAGATTTATGTAGCTCTCCTTTTTCCGCTTTTCATCTTGATTACACTATTTTATCCATATGTATATTTATAACCAATTATGTACGATGTAGGTATATAATAATATACATTACCACGAAATCTCTCGTTGTTTTGGAATAAATTGAGTCGATGATTGATCTTCGTATTCAGTCACTGCAGTTATAAAATCTACATGAGAATTTTTCGAATTGTATATATCACTGTTGTTGCTTTGAGCTATTGGCTCTGGATTTTGTTGTTGTTGTTGAATTTTCAACGATGATAATTCTGATTTTTGTTTACATTGTAATAGCACGGCACTATTAAATTCTCGATAAATTAACAAATGTTTGCGATATTGAAAAATCAACCTCTTTGCAGCCATGTTTTAATAAATACTGTCAGATCAATGGTAATTAAACTAAGCAAAAAAAACTATATTCAAATAGAAAAAGTACATTTGAGTTTGAGACCGAAGTTCATAAAACTAAGCAAGTGCCAAAATTGTTACGATTATGCATCCCTATGTACATATGGAGATACATATGTATAACGATACCGGCAGATATTGCCAATATACATAATGTACAGTAAAATATCATCAATATTGTCAAATTTTATTAAATTTTATTAAAACTATTCTAATTCTTTCAATTAATAACATCTCTTCTAATCGTATGTACGTTTTTATACAATTTTTTATGTATTAATTTCTATTTTAAATAAAAATACTTTAAATAGAAATTTCATGCCTAAAATTATTATGCTTCCTTCATTACCATTTAATATATACACTAAAAACGTGATGTGATTTACCAAAGTAGAGACTTGTTTAAGCGAAGCCCGTGTATTACAGAAGTATTTCCGCAAATCGACAAATCTTACAGAAAAAAACAATTTTTTTTACTCAAGTATGTACCTATACCGAATAAAAAAAACAGAACCACACTAATTGACTATTTTCAAAAACACGTGAATGTTAATTTTCATTTATATTGAAAATGCGCGCGCGCGCATTAATTTGTAAATAATTTACAGCGGCTTGTGTTACGCGAACATTGAAAATTCAACGGTAACGGTTGAGCTTGAGACAGCGATGTACGACAACAGCGCACCATGTTCGTGTGACGAAATAGGTAAAAATCAGAAGTTTTTCTTTGACCATGCGCAACTTTTTTAGATCAAGGTCTAGGTTTCACATTTAATTTCAAGGTGAATTTTATTTAAACATTTTTCTTTTATTTTTAAGAAAACTTGATTTTCTTTAAATATACAAATTTTACACTTTCTTTTCTACATAATATAATATCTAAGTAGGTATATACCTAATGTATGTGCGTTTCAAGAAATGCAGTTCAAAGTTCGACAGAATATTTTTGTTGTTTCAAAATTTATTTTCAGACAAGTTTTAAATTGTTAGTATTGAAGCTCAAAGTTCTGTTATATTTTTAAATTAAGGTGATTTGATTTGTTGATAGATCTTATATAATTCACGACAAAAAAAAATATTTCTATGTTTTCAGTTTGATTTCTGTTGATTTCTCTTGGTTAAGAGCTTTTGGAAAATAAATATTAGGTATACATTGTTGCGCGCTCTCTATATATGTACATATGTAATTAATTTTAAATATTATTGCGACATTTGTAAACTTTTTTATTTTCTTTTTCAAATGAACACTAGCAGAATCTTGATTTGATATGAAGCTTATTTTTTGTTCCAATAATTATAACTAAGTATAACTAAAAGAATATTTTTTTAAATATTTTCCAATCATGGAAAAATTTAAATAAATAAACGACTGTTAAAATAAAAATTGTTAATTGAAATTTTATATTAAATAGTATTGAATTCGTCTTCCTGCGACCGTCGGATGCAGAAAAATATACTTAGTTTCATATGAAAATATAATTCCATGATTTTTTTTCGTGGTAGGAGGACAAAAGATCCTTAGCACAGCGATCAAGGGGTCCCATTGTCAAAGTTAACTTAACTTATTAGGTTATCGTCGAAAGGAAACTATGTCTAAAGTAAAAAGAACAGGATGGTATTCAGGTAGATCAGATTAGATTTGTGAAGGGGTGTATAGGCGTTAGCCTCGCAATTACTACGACCTGAAAGATCTATTGTGAGTCCTCGTTGAATTTGCTCCATTTATAGGTTTAGACTGTTAATAAAGTCTAGAACCATTCTGGGGTTGACGTTCCATACGTAACTTTGTGGTGGAAAAGCATGTTCAAGGTGGAGTAATCTCCGCCTGGCCAATGCTTCGCTGTTGCAGAGCAAGTGCTCCGAGGTTTCGTGAGCATTCTGACAGAAGCGGCAGGATGAAGTCTTAGCCAAACCCAGCTTGTTTAGGTGATACCTCAAGGTGCAATGGCCTGAGAAGAGCTCAGTGATCATTTTGAGCTCTGTTCTTCTAAGGAGTAGGAGTTCTTTTGTTTTTCCGCCAGAGGTGTCGATAAACTTTTTTGCCTGACTGTAGCCTTTCCCAATACAGGGATTCTTGTTTGTTCTCCCAGTTATTTAGGGTAGCTTTGAGGTAACACTTTGAAGTGCCACAAAATGCCTCTGGTCCGACAAACTGAGTTTCCGCTCCTCTTTTGGCCAAGCCATCCGCAATTTCATTGCCTTTGTGGGCCTCATGTCCAGGTACCCACATGAGGATAACTTTGTTTCTCCTTGATAGATTTTTGAGGGTTTGTAGACATTCCCAGACTATCCCTGACTTGACAGTGTAGGACTTTAAGGCCTTGAGGGCAGCTTGACTGTCCGAGAGGATATTAATGGTTGATTATGGAATTACTATATGAAGGTGAAAAGTAATTCAACACTAAAATTGAGCAAACAAATAAAATATTACTACTATCAAAAGCCTCCAAAATATTTAGGAACGTATGTAAACAAACCACCATCTCGTTACCCGTTCAATGACCATAACTATAGTGAATAAAGCTACGCATCTGCCGATCGTCACTGGAAGGAAAGATTATGCACAGCAAGTAGCACAAGATGAAAACTTTTAGCAAGTTTTTCTTTTTATGTACATATGTATGTATATGTTCATCGACATGTTCCTTTCTTTATACAAATATTTCAAGTTAACGAACGATGGCTTATGAAACGGACTTTTACAGGTCCATGTTATGTGGGAATCTGAAGAATATTTGAATATTTACTCACCGGCGATCGAAATAAATGTCCTATCTGATTTATACTTGGATGTTCTACCCACAACAGAGCCACTAACGTAGTAATCTCCCCTCCCCCTTGACCAATTTACCGGATAATATTATTTTGTTACTGAAAAGCCTCGATGATCCAACGATTTACATAAAAATTAATATCTGGCCTTAGAAATTTCTCTTATGCCTTTTAATTTCCGGTGTGAGATTAAACGTTATTTGAAGTCTTTTTGATTCCGTCTATATGCCCCCATATTGTAAGAAACTGGAAAAAAAATTTATTACCGGCGATCGAGATCCGAACCCTGAAATACTCTGATTTGTCTTTAAAAGCACGGAGGCCAGAACCGGTCCATTGTACTAACCCGCTAGAAACCCTATCACCAAAACCTACTTGGCGAAAGCTCATCCACAGATAGGAGGGCAGATCCAAGCGTATGCAGCCTGCTCCGGGAAAAGGCCAGACAAGCACACAGAAAGTGTTCGATTGTCTCAGGCTGGGCTTAAAAGTAAGCCAGACATTCAGGGCTGTCAGCAACACTCATCCTTGTTAGATGAGTGGAAAGCGAGCTGTGGACAGAGATGATTCCAACATCCGGTCTGCATTGTTTCCTTCCGAGCCCCAAGAGAAAATCAGAGAAATTCCTATTAGGACCCATCAAGAAAAATTTCTATACACCTGCAAGTTCTCAGGTTCGCCCATCTCGTTTATCCTTCATACGAACATCCACTTTGATGAGAGATCCGATAACCGAGGTGGCAACACCTACGACGGGTTCATATGACGGTCAACCAGGCTTCGAAATGAAAGCAACATTCACCATTCCCAACGTCCTATGAACATAATATAAAAGCTTCCATTTTTCAGAAGACAGAGAAATGACATGTAGATCAGGAGATTTAAAAGCTAGAAAGACTTGAAATTGTCTATTTTACCCAGTGTAAACTGACTATATGTTGGAAATAGTTAATTATTTATCGCTGGTAGCGAATGATAATGTCAGCACACCGTTCAACTGTAGACCTTCTTGCACAATTCTTCAACTTTATATAGGATCCATGGGGTTTAGTTAGAACACATATGTTAACCCTTCGGTTAACTCCTTAATGCTCAGAAAATTGCTATCAACTCTCGATATAAAACGGTCCGTATCTATCATGTTTTTGTCCAGCAGATACTTGCAGTTTGGTTCCAGTCGCCTCCAAAGTCAATGAAAAGATTTTGAATTAGTTTAGATAACTCCATATAATGACAAAGGACTCCACAAAAAACCCATGATGGCCATATTGAATGCTATGTACCCTAAACACTTTCTCCCACTAAACATAAGGACTTCATCAATCAAACAACTAAACTTAAATTAAGCAAATAAACGCGGTTGTGTTCTGAATGGATACCACCCTTCCCCGAATCTTAAATAACCACAGTGAAATAACCGCGCCCTTTACTGTCTTTCAATTAATGATAAAAAATCAACATCATAGGAACTCACTTAAGAGACAAGAAATATAATCGGATTATTCACGACATTGTGTGGATCTTGTAAAATGTGAATGAATGAAGTAAACTCACTTGGCGTGTGAACTTACTTCATGTCAATACGAACAGTGTCAAGGTTAATAAACTGCAGGCGTCGCGAATGCAAACTAACGGGGACACAGCTATGTATGAATACCGGGATGGGTACAATGATGATGCCACTACATGCTGCTGTTTCTAACCTTGATTTTCTTGAGAGTTTTCTTTTTATTTGCCAAGATTTCAGCGCCCAGCTAGAATTACATACTCAAGAGTTTTTCAGGAAGCTGCAATTGGAGAATATCAACTAGTTAATGCCATTGTGCCTATTCAATTACTGTTGATACTGGTGTAAATACTTGAACCTTTGACGTGTTTTACATTTTAATTGCAAGTTTATCAAAATAATTTATATAAATCATTTTAAAATAATTGCAGAGCATCTCAAAAAGTTTATAGAAAAAAAACATGTTGTTTACCAAAATTAAGATGAATTTTATATCAGCATTGATATGCAGTTCTAAGGTCGTGAAACAAGTTGATTTATGAAATTAAAAAAAATCATTATTAGCAAATGCGTCAATTATTTTCAAATGATAATGATACCCACGTGTATCACATCAATTATAAATGTGAACTCATAATACTCACATAGAATTGCTCAGATCTAAATATGTTATTTATAATATGTCTATATATCTAGTAGTAGCTCCAAATTTCTTCTATCTTTCAACCCCAACGAATCGAATCCCGCATGAGGTATCGGGCTAATAGACGAAATTTTAACTACTTTAAAAAAAAAACTTGGACATATTTGGATATATCATTTTAAACTGGCTGCGAGCCATCGCGAACTCGCATAAGTAATTGCGACGGCGACAAAATGACTTTTTTATTTTTTGTTAACAACTTCACCTCAATCACCGATTTATCTTGAAACTTATGTTTTTTTTTTTTGGTCCCTGATTTATTAGCAATCAGGGCTATAATAAAATTCATCCCGAATTCTCGGTTAGCAGAATTACTTGTAATGTTTTTTTTTCCTTTTAAAACCCGTAATAACCCATAACGTTATACTTAGTACGAAAAGTATATCCGTGAGACACAGCTCTTTACAAAAAAAATTGACGCGAAGAGCAAAAATTTGAGTTCCAGCTCTGAATTTTCATTTTATATTTTTTTTTTTTTAAATAGTAAAATTTAATTCTCTAAAAATCTTTCACTAAAATGACTTTATAATTAAGTTTCCTTAAAAAAGAATCAAGACAAAATACTATCAAATTAAAAAGTTATGAAATTTTTAAACAGTTTTTCTGAAAATCCAAAATAGTAAAAAAATCATTATTTTTGATTTGAGCTAACTATTCTAGCTCTCTATTCTAGTTATTCTAGTTATCTCTTTAAATTTAGATTTTTATGATTGACATTCGCTCAATCCTTTACCATTAGCAGCTGCTAACTGCACCGTCATATTTTTCACATTATTACACTCAATAGTAATCAGGGGATTCCCAGCAAACAAAGTGAATCGAAAATAAGTCGCAAGTAACTTGCCATGGGCAAGCATAACCCTCGAAAACGATATTGCCAAATGCTCGCTTGTAATTTAGGCGGCGGACTAAACGGACATAAGAAAGCAAGGTTAAAAAGGTAATTTACACGTAATTCGCCTATTCCTTACCAAAACCAAGTATATATATATTTTTTTTATTCTTGCCAATTGCGAGGGTTGAGTAAATTACTTTTAATTTACCAATTTCAACTCATTTTTAATATGTGTGGATTGCCATTTTGTAATTCACAAAAGTAAGGGCAATCTTTTTTAAATATTACAATATCTTATTATAATTTTATTATTGAAAAATAAAATGCGTCAGCAATTGTAATAATTGTAAAAAAGCATTGTTGAAAAATTTAATAAGAGCGAATTTGATAGAAGAAATATTGCAAATTTTTCACGAGGCTTGCTAAAAGCGAGAAATAGGCAATAGTTGAAAGAGAGGCAATCATATACACGCTTTATTGCAATAATGCTGTCTCTGTTTCACAACTATTGCTCATTCCTTACTTTTCACAAAACCTGACCAAATTATTTGCTGGGTTGTTAACTGGGGTTTTCATGCCCAAACGTGGTCGACCGGTCACGAGTTAACTCGTGTTTCATGTTCAAACGTTGTTGACCGATCACGAGTTTACTCGCGTTTTCATGCCCAAACGTTCGATCACGAGATAATTCATATTTGTACTTACGTTATCTATTTCATGCTTGTCCGAGCGAATTATAAATAAATTGTAGTTATGACACAGTTTTTCAGAAGACAGCTATGAATCTGATATTAGCCAGTGACATGATGACATGTGTGTATTCTGACAGTATTCTACTCTTCCACCCAGTCTCGACATTTTTGAAATTCCACAATTTATGACTTTTGAGAGCCTATAATGTCTCATCTTTTTAATTTGACAACTATTAGTCTTGTCGAAGTTTTAATCACTTATGAGTTATTTGCTTTTAAACTGAAACGAATTTTATTTAAGCAGATTTTCGCCAGAACTGTGCATGGGGTCAGATTTAAGGGGATACTTTGGGCTTCTCAGATTTAGTTAAAAACAAAATCATGTTGGCGACATATTAATAACGGTTAATTTGGAAAACAAGGCGAAAATTATAAAATTTCAAATATAAATTCTTATATGGAAAGGGCGCGCGGTAAAAAAAAACATTTACCACCCCTCCGAAATGTGGGAATTATCTATTTATATATACATACAGCGTGTTTCGTCCATGGTGGCCATAGAGCGGGAGGTGATAGTACATACTCTCCTATACAAAAAAAAAAAAATGTGCGAAAGAGGGGCCATATCAACCGTTTCGGAGTTACAGGGTGATTAAGAAAATATTGTAGGCTTTCACAAAACACCCTATATCTGAAAAAGTACAGGGTGTACGGCCACCGCCAACAGCTCATTGTATGCAGAACTTCATGTCTTTTCCAATGACCGATCAACCAGCCGCATACTCCTCTCCTCTCAGTTATTGTGGTCTAAACTAAAAATTTCGGGTTTCTAATGGTGAATTCTTTTCACCAAAACCGAGCAGGAACTGAACTGAACCAGAACCTGTCAGATTTACACCGAACTTAGCCCTGTCTTGAGCGGGGACAAGGTGAAAAGAATGCAAGAAAGTAAAATACATGAACCAGGCCGGTTTTGTGGTGAAAAGAACAGGTAGACACTTGGAACCTGTTTTATTATAATTTAAAAAATAAAAAATAAATCACTTAATAAAATAATTCCGCACATCTATACTTTTCAATGCCTTTTTAAAATGTTCGTCGTTTATAATTTGAATAAAAAAATAAATCACTTTGACAAAATAATTTCACTTCCAAATGTTTACACATACTGATAACAAATAATTTTGATTTGACGTTTATTTCGGAACCGTAACCACAAATTTTCATGGAACAAGAAAGTTCAAAACCGGAGCAGAAACCGAACATGAACCGCTGTGAAAAGAACATACGTTCTGAACCAGTTCTGTGTCAGTGCGGTGAAGAAAACACTTTGGGTGTAGGAACCGAACGAGTTATGGTTCAGTTCAGGTGAAAAGAATTCACCATAACTTTTTTCAGAGTTCAGAAAAATTCATTCGCGAATGGAAAAAATACATTCTTATCATTCTTATTCATTCGCGAATGAATACTTGAGCCGAAAGATTCTTGAGAGAATGTTTCCTGCCGAGAATTTTCTATTCCTGAGAGAATGAAAATGAGAGAATATTCTGCAATGGCAGCAAAAGAATGAGAAAGAATGAAAACCAAACATTCGGATTGAAAGAGAACATTCTCATATTTCATTCTTTTACTTTCGGTGAATTCGTGTAGATCGTAACAGATATATTGTAAGGTCAAGATTATATTAAAAGTTGAAAGGTTTTCTTGTGATTTTAACGTATTATCATGGGTCGCAAATCCAATATAGGTAAAAATAAATTCGTGACTTATGATAAGAACACTGATTCCTCAAAGTGCTTGTTATGTGAAAGGGTTTTAAAGGGAAATTTACTAGGAAATATTAAAAGACACTAAGTTTTTTCAGGACAGAAAAGGATATACATCCATTGAAAAAATGTGGAAAACACACTGAATGAAAGCCTAAAATCACCATTATATAAATCGGTTTGCGGGGTAAAAGAATGAAATAGAATATTCTTTTCCACTTTTTATCATTCGCGAATGCAAAAGACGTGGGACTGAATAATTTCATTCTCTCGCGAAAGAATGAAGACGACTCAAACATTGTGCGATTCATTCATTCGCGAGAAAATGAAAGCTAAAATTCTCCTAAGAATATTCTTTTAAAGAATGAATGAATTTCGATCATTCTTCTCACCCTGCTTTTTTTAGCTTGACCTCATTTTTTTTACAAAAAGGTGGTTGACTTAACTTTTTTTAGAGAAATTGTAATCTGTGGGCTCCCCTCTTTGATTTCACCTATTACACCTATGTCCTAACTGTATCCATTAAACAGTTATTAGTTCATAACTTGCAACTTCGAAACGGCCCTCCCCCTGCCATAAAATTTTTGTTTGTCTACTATCACCTCCCACTCTATGGACCACCATGAAGGAAACACCCTACATATGTGTATCGCATATTATTAATAGTAATTTTTATAACTTCTTTTAGTATTACTTTTTAAAGCTGAAACACCCTGTCTATTATTTATATATCATATTATCAAGACCAAAGAAAATCAATAAATTTGCCACAGAAAAGAATCTTTTTCGTGACCAACTCATGCATATTGCGTGACAAATTTACTACCGAGCCTATTCGATATTATTATGACAAATAAACGGTTGCCCTGCCTCTAAGCTTAGAACGAGGGTCGATGAACTAAATTGATATACTGTGTTGTCATTTAAGTTGTAATAATAATATTATAATATTAAGAACACTATGTATAAAAAAAATAACTTTTCTTATTATTATATGAAAAATAAGGGCTATATAGGTACTCGAAAATAATCTCTATAATTATTGCAGAAAAAAACACCTCTTAGCGACTTTTACATGTTCACTAAAGAAACGGGTAATCCATCGAGTGTGAAGCTATGCATGTTAACTGGTTATTGATCGAATGACCCACTTGTTTTGTAGCACATAAATAAACACCACATCGTAATATATCTGCATACATATGTACGTACATACTTGCAAAGTTTTTGTTTTCTGCAGTAGATTTTCGAAGTCTTCAATTTTGTAGAAACAAAAATTTTTTTTTTTAGTTTTTCCTGATAATGGGGTTTACTGGTGGATAAAACTTCATTTCTTCTATTTTTAAAAATTTTGAACAGAGTAGAAATAATTGCGAAATAATTGTTGAAACTGTAAACCTGAAATCTTAAAAAAAAATGAAACGCATTTGAATTAAAAAATCGGTTAAATCTAAAAAGCTAAGACCTAGTATACGAGTATCAGCTTAAATACAGCATTAGATTTTGTTGAAAAACTTCGCAATTACTTCATTCTTAAATGTTCGAAAAATTGCTTAAATTTTTTTTTAATTCCTCGAAACTTGAAAAAACATTTGCTAATTTCGCTTTACATACATCCAATCCAACCAACCAATTATTTGAGCCCAGGAAAATATTTACCGACAGTATATTTTACTGTATCGTGGAGTGGATTAGAATATCGTAGTCTTTATTTAACAAATTCTAGTTTATTTATTCCTGTCAAATATGTTAAGTGTCGATTTAATTATGTGCGATTGTATGAATCACTAATAAGGGGATCCCGAACACATTATAAATCGAGCTAGCTATTTATTTATTTATTTATTTATTCTAGTCTACAGAGTGCGTCTCCTCCTACTATGCAATATAACTTACAATATAAAAATCCTCTTCACACAACAACTCAAGCAATAGTTATTATAAATATTAACTAAGTTGTAAAATTATAGCGCTAAATTCAGGAAGTAGGTAATAATAATAATAATATCTTTATTTACTGCCAAGTTACAAAAGATTTAAAATCTGAAAAAAGTACAAGCATGAGTTGGAAATATAAAAACTAACTTAATATGTAGGTGAAAACCAAAAACAAAATTTGGTATAATATTAAAGTAAAAATAATAATAAAAAGAAACAAGTAAAAAAGCTAGATCAATTCTAATGATACCCTAGATGAATGCCCGTATGTATGTAATTTCGTATGGTCATCCATCTGTGCAAGTTTCGTTTTTAACTGGTTTTTCACATATATTTTTAAAGCGGTTCGTCGGATCGCAAAAATGATTATAACAAATTTCATAGGATTTCATATTCTGAACAACATCTTTTCAGTACAATAAAAACGTCTAGGACTGTTCGTTTTCACAGTACACGTAAAAAACAAAAATGTGTATATGGAAACACCAAGAAGGGGTTGTCAGATTTAGTCCATTAAGCTCTCTTGACTATTGCTATGAAAACACCATGTACCAAATTTCACTTCTCTACGTTGATGCGTTCTCAGGCAAAGTCCAAATATATATTGGCAGACGAAATTTTTGTATGGTAACCCTATGAAGGAGTTGCTTGTGCGAAATTTCAGCATTCTAAGTGAACGCGTTCTCGAGTTATCCTGAGGACGGACAGACGGACGGACATGCAAAAATCAAAATAACTTTTAATATTATGCGTGACTGCCCAATCCATTTTGCTCTACCATCATTATTTTTAGGTGTTATAAACGGAATGACAAACTTAGTATACTCCTTCGCAGACCGAATCGTCATGGGTTGGCATGGTTGTATCCCACGATGCTAGTCCAATACATGCTGTGGCCCTCTGATACGCATTTGCGAATGATCCCTTTGTAATGACTCTGGGCCAATGCAGCAGCAATATAGCTGAACTTTGTCTAGCAAGTTTATCAGCTTTCTCATTGCTAGAAAAGCTTTGATGTCCTGGGATCCAGATTAGGCTAACCCGATTGGATCTACTCAGTTTGTCAAGGCCACTTTGCCATTCCCACACGATCTTTGATTTCACCGTGGAAGATGAATTTGCTCTAATTGCTGCCTGACTGTTTGAGAATCAAAATATAAAGATGGTTTTATTGCTAAATGCTCTCCTTAGATTCGTATAAGCACCGTTCAGTATCGCATAAACATTGGCCTGGAATACTGTAGCTTTACCCACCATGCTCTCAAACCTAGGTGCACCGCTCATATTCGGCCCCAGACACCAATATCAGTTTTGGACTCACCCATATACCAGGTGCAGAGATGTGATATTTGAGTTGTAGCAGAGAAATTTGGATTTCCCTCGAGATTCCTTTGATTTTCTGATTCACTGAGTATCTCGATCTCGAATTAATTAGTCGAGAAATCTCTTCCTTTTACTACACTGGTATAATCTTTGTAGTTTCCTTTCGATATCGAATTCATTCTCGAAACTCTAGCCAGATAACGATTTACTCGCAAGTCATTTACGAATAGGGTTTCCAATCCGGATTATCCGACCCATTTTGACTATTCGGTAATCCGGATATTTTTCCTTAATTATCCGATAATCCGGATATTTTTGACATTTTTTTTTCAGGAAAATACTGTTTTCTTTGTAACTGTTCAGCAATTTTCAAAAGATTATACAATTACTTTCTCAAGTGGCAGTTTTATTTATTATTATTATTTATTTATTAAAGTTTCTTTGAATAAACAAGTAAGTTGTCTTGGATGTTTTTTTATCCAAATTTTAAATAAAACAAGTAAGAAAGCTAGAAGAATTGGTCCAAGAGTAATTCTTATAATACCCTAGATGAATGCCCTTATGACCCGGTTTAGACGGGTCAAAAGCTGGCTCTGCCCTACGAAAACTTCTCGGTATAATATGACGGTTGGGGGTAGGAATGAAGCATCACCCACCCTACAGATTTCGTGCGGCAGAGGCAGCATACTGAGACTGACCTGTCTAAACTGGGTCTATGTAATTTCGTATGGTCACCCAACTGTGTAAGTTTGATTTTCTAAGTGGTTTTTCGCATATATTTCTAGAACGGTTCGTCGGACAGTAAAAATTATTATAACTAGTTTCATAGCATTTCATATTCTGAAGAACTTTTGACACACACAAAAATCGTCTAGGACTGATTGTTTTCACAGAATACCTACGTAAAAGATCAAAAATTTTATATGGCCCAATTTAGCTCATTTATGAAATTATTTTTACTATTTTTATGAAAACGTCGCGTAGAAAATTTCAACTCCTTGAAGGAGTTACCCGATTTGTCCCATTTTCGAACTTGAATTTATTTATTTTTTTTAAAAAAAAAAGCTCATATGCACAATTTCAGTTCTCTAAGTACATGCGTTCTCGAGTTATCGTGCGGACACACAGCCAGATAGATAGACGGACAGACGTACATGCAAAAATCAAAATAACACTTAATATTATACATCGGTGTTCATTCCATTTTGCTCTACCATAATTATTTCTATGCGTTACAAACGGAAGGACAAACTTAGTATACCCAATAGATTTCATCTAGGGTATAACAAAACCTACTAAGAACTGAAATTACATGATAACAGTGTGGTTAAAAATTAAATATATTTATAAATAAAATATTGAGTTAATCGCCCAAAAAGGTAGTATATACATTGTTTATGGAGTAAATAGATGTCTCCAGATTCCGGTGTAGGAGTTTTCTGTTACCCGTATGGCGTTATCCATATACATATGAAGTGATTATTTATACAAAATCGACGATGGCTCGACTTGTTGACGTAACCAACGAGTAAGCCAGCAGTCAACGACGCGACATTTAATTTTTAACCATTTAAGGGCAATCAAGTTTAAAAGAATTGTTAGATGTCCTATTACCACTAGAGACTGCAGCAAAGGAATTAAATAAAAATTCGACACTTTTGACCACTGAATGTGCTTATAAATTTCTATTTGAAAGCTTAGCGAGTTTAGAATGAACTTAGGTTAAAATTTATCGAAACATATGAAAGTAAATCTTCTTAGAAGCAGGCAATATACCACATTCCATAAATATTTTGATTATAATTCAAAAGGTGCTCCCATTACATTGCCAGTCTGTAGGGATAGCTGAAAGTGGCAATTTCTTCTGTTGATGAGCAGAGCAACGCAAAAAACATATTATTCAATGCATTTCTTACAATAAAGCCAGCATTTACAATTTCAATCAATTACAATTTTGAAATTTTCAATGCAATAACTTTTTAAAATATTCTTTTTTAAAAACAAAATCAATTTAAATCATATAATGTTTTTTTACTATTTATTAATTATTATTAATGTACATAATTAAAATATTTGAATAAACAAATTATAAAACACCATGAAATATTGGATTCAAGCTATTTATTTATTTTGTTTTTTGTTATCCGGATATCCGCATTATCCGGATATTTTGAGTTTTCAGTATTCGATATCCGGATAGTCATTAATGTCGGATAATTGGAAACCCTATTTACGAATCATGATGGAGGAAATAGCTTAGATATAGAGCAAGTCCGCACCATTATTGTAAACAAACGATTAAGATCTGACTGATCTGACTGAAGTAAAAATGAATTTTTAAATAATATCTTAATATCATCGCCGAGTGAAAAAAAATTTACCTCATAAAAATAACAAAGAACAATAGACTTACATATATATGTCATATATACACAGATGCATCAAAGGTAATCGCAAATAATTTACTTTGGCAGTTACAACTACAAGATGTTTAAAATAAACCAATCGAAACAATCTTTATCATTTTATTTTGCTGTACTGTTTAGGGTTGTCTCACATCTGCTGTACAATCTTTTGTTTATTGGAGTGAGTGCTATTATTTGTTTCAATATGGCAGTTCAGATCTGAAACACTTTATAGGTATGTTAGTATAGTTTATTGTATAGCTCAGTGGAGGTGGCTGCTTTCAATCCAAGTCTTCATTGGCTATCCCTTATAATTATTTACGGGGTGTTCCGCCCATATGGTAGTATAATCTTTCACAGGGAGATTGAGAGCATCAATTTAAACAAAAAGATTTTCTGTTGGAGGAAATAGATTTTTTTTTTTTTAATTACATAATCCCCACGGAGAGTTAAAAACAGTATTTTTAAATTTTTGTTAATCACCCTATAGCTTCTAAATGATATACCCTATAAAGATGATTTAAAATTCAAATTCAAATTATTAAATTTAGCGAAAAACAGCAGCACAATCGTAAGAGAACCAAAAAAGTTTGCGCAGTTTGGATGCACAGTGTGATTAGTCATTTTAAATTGAAGACCTTGGGGCTCTTGAATTCGATATTCAAAACTGGCGTTAATACCGTATTCTTTTGAAAATGTTGTAGATAATAAAAAAACAGGTCAAATTCCGATTTTATTTATATTTATAAAAATATAAATTTCAAAAATAATAAAAAGAAAGTCTTTACTTTTCCTGTTTTTTTTTTATGAAACATCATGTAACTTTAAAAATACGAGTACAATTTATTGGTACGTCGGATGAAACGGAGTACCGTTTGCCTTTTCTGCTTATTTCACTTTAAAGAGCGAAGAGACATTAAACAAAAAGGCGTACCAAACTTCCTATTATTATTTGAACTAGTGTGGTATACAAAATATTTAAGCGACATTAAGAAGTTGGTTTTATTGAGGATTTATTTTGCTTATTTTTTTTGTGCGAAAGTTTGCATGTTTTCATGATTTTTGAAAGAATTAGTCTACTTAGGATAAAATCAAATAAACAATTTCATTGCAAACTTTTTTATTATTCTAGCGCTGAAGGTCATTTAGCACTTGCTTTATCGTTTTTGGGCAAGTCAAAAATGAATGAACCATGTTTCGTTGTTTTTTATTTTATACAGGTTAAACCAAACCAGTTCAGTAGCAGTTAAATGAACAAAAAATATTAAAGCTAATCTTATCAATTGAAGAACGTGTCTTTTTCTAGTTTGTTAAAATTACTTAAAAGTTTCTTTATTTAAGACATTCCTTGAGTTCAAGTTCAACCTTTTCTTTATCCTTATCAATGATCTTAAATTTTTAACTGATTGTAAGAGCATGTGTATGTATGTATGTATGTATGTATGTGACATAATAAAGCTATTATATTTTCGATTAAGATGAATATTAGCGTTGCCCCCTACTACAAGGGTAAAACTGCTACTTTTTTCTCTTTAAAAAAACCTACTACCGCATTTTTCTAATTTACTGCCTTTTTATACCCTAGATAAAATCTAAAGGGTATGCTTGTCATTCCGTTTGTTACACTTCGAAATAATGATGGTAGAGCAAAATGGATTGGACACCAACGCATAATATTAAAAGTTATTTTGATTTTTACGTGTCCGTCCGTCTGTCCGTCCATCTGTGTGCACGATAACTCGAGAACGCGTTCACTTAGAAATCTGAAGTTCGAAAATGAAACAAATCGGACAACTCCTTCGTTGGGTTGCCATACAAAAATTTCGTTTTTGGACACTGCCTGAGAACGCGTTGGCATAGAGAGCTGAAATTTGGTACATGGTATTTTTATAGTAATAGCAAAAAAAAATCAAAAATGGACTAAATCGGGCAACCTCTTCTTGGTGTTGCCATATAAAAATTTAAGTTTTTTATGTATACTGTAAAAACGATCAATTCTAGATATTTTTATTGTACAAAAAAATTGTTTATAATATGAAATCTTATAAATTTGGTTATAATCATTTTTTTTACCCGACGAATTGTTCTAATTGCACAGATGGGTGACCATATGAAATTTCATACGTTTTTTTACTTGTTGAATTATGTCTCATTAACAGGAAGTGTATTATGTTTTCTAAGGAGCTAATGCAATCTCAACGCCATATATTTTTGTTAAGATTAATAAAGCATACAAAACCAAACTCTGAAATGATTTTACTTCAAAAAAATCATATCTACTACCTAATTTACAATATTCGTACATACTATCTGGACCATTAAGGCTAAATTTTTGATAAATGTTATCTAAAGGTGAAATGACGGTCTAGATGGTTTGTGCGGATATTGCAGGGATCTGCGGAGATCCCCGGAATTTTCAAATATGAAACCTTTGCGGCTTGTTCTTGATCTCATGGGACGCCTTTAAGAATATGGAACCGTAGAAGTGGCCCTTCTTCCTATCTTATGAATAACCTGGAATACCGGAAAGCCCACAGTCATAAACTCCTTCCGTATATTGAGCACTATCCTTCCGATCATTTAATTTATCAACAAGATAACGCTACGATCCACATAAGAATTCGACAAAAGATGGTTCTTGGTGTACAATATCAACCTTCTCGGTTGTTCGACCCGTTCTCCTGATGCAAACCCTATGGGGGATGGTTAGTTTCGATACCAAGGAATTTAACACAATCAATGAGCTTAAAGATACCGTTGAAGCTGCCTGACATACCTTGACTACAAAATGTGTATATACTTCGTGGAATCAATGCCAAAAACACTTCTGAACATCGTGGCGAACAAAGGTGGAACTACTGATTATTAATAAAAATGATTTATTTATTTTTGTGCAATCTCATTATTGTTAAATTAAATAAAGTTAAGTGCGTCTATAATAAGGCAACACTCATTTTGCTCATTCCCACAACTTTTTATCAAATTACTCCGCAAGTACGGCAAATCTTTTCTTGATGTCAGCGATAACAAAAAGGCAAATGGGTTTTGTCATCATACATTTTTGTCGTTCTTGATATAGAGATGGGCTACCGCACTATTGCATGGTACGTCTATAACTTTGCAACGCAGTGTATAAGGATTAATTTGAAAGTAAACACAGTGGCATTTCAACGGTATATTAATTTTTAAATCTGTTAATAAGTGTTGTAATTATGAGTTATTATCACGACCTTAAATGGGCAAAAATGTGCCTTCTGTACATAGGGACAATCAATTCGAACCTAAGCATGCCAACTACTCTCATTTCTAGATATTACCAGATTTTTCATCACGGAAATAGACTCTTTCCCGGATAATGAAGACAAATCAAAATATCGACGGAAATATTATTCATTCCGGATAATAGTTTCCGATTAATCGAATCACGGATAATCGAATTTCGACTGTATTCAAAAAGGCGGGCAACGCTGATATAGATGCATACATATATAAAATCTCAATCTATTCAACTTCAATGTTTTATATGCAACATAATCACACATGCACAATTCATTGCCCGTCACCATCAAGACTTCGTCAATTTCCAGCGCAGCGAATATCCGAATTCATGAAGATCTCATTTGTGACATCAATGAACATAAGAAAATGTAATAGATGGAAAAGTCAGCTCACGGTAATGCAGAAAGTAAGGAGGCAACTGGTTAAGAGGCAGACAATGAGTGAAGTCGCCGAGAACGAGGCTACTGTAGTTACCACGGGGAATAGTTTAGTTTTGGTTCATGTTGAAGTCTTAACAGTGTAGTGCAGATATGGAACACTATTTTCTTATTAGATTTTTTGACGGAAATCAACTGATTTTTGGTCTCACCAAGCCCGCCGCGGCGTGGCTCGTTATGCCACGCTGCAAAATAAAGTGTTCACACCATGAGCGGCGTTTTTTTCGAAATGTATTCTAGTTCCGATGAAAAAGTAATCCGAATTTGACGAGTTGCAGGAACTTATTGCGAATGAATAAGAAATCTTGCCGCCAGCGGCAGCAGCAATATTGTATTTTTGAGTATGTAATCTCCAAAATCGCCGAGCGGCAACTATTCCGCAAAACGCTGCACCGCGCCGATCCTGGTGTGACACCCCCTTTATCTTACGCTCTATGGCCACCTGTTTCCACTACATATGGCTTAAATGAAAACTTCAATGAAGGAAAGCTTACTTCACTAATGAAATCACTGATTCATACGTAATGCAGAAAGTAGCCGTTATGGCTTCGGTCATTTGACATCGCAATATAAATGTTAGTGATGATCTCAGTCAAAATGTAGGTATTGTAGCCATTTTCATTGATGATAGCATTTATTCTTTTACTGATTGTGTGATGGTGATTATGATTCACTCAAATAGATATACATATGCATGTAGGTATTTATATATGTATGTAGGTACATACAGCACGGAATATAATTATTTACGATTATCACAAAAGCATAAAAATAAATTGTCAAAATTAAGACACTGTTATTATGTCATAGATTCTATAAAAATCTGAACAATTTAAAGACCGAAACTTTTAATGAAAGTCATTACAGGAAGTACATAGACGCATTATCTTGATTATATAAACTAGCTCCATTTATATTGCCATCTTTTGTACATAAATATACATATAATATAATCATGCATTCATTCAAGTCTGCGCGCGCTGTTTAAATAGAAGTTTGTAGCGCGATGCTATTGTAATCACGAAACCACCCCATATGTGTGTTGGTGTGCTAAAGCTAATCTGCTGATTTGTTGGATGACTGGAGAAAAAAAATGCTTGGACTGACTGATTGTCCTAGTAACTCAGAAAGTTCGCACCACAAGTACAAAACCGTAACATAAATCACGCTGGACATTGAACAAAGTCCATGTCGAGTTCACAATTCGCGATTCAATCAATTTAAAGTAATAAAAAAAAACAACACACAAATGGACTTTATTCCAGTGCGCCGCGCATAGCGTAATTTTGCGGTGATATCCGTTCCGTAGTCGTTCGGAAGAAATGTAAATCGATCTTTAGTGGAACGGTTTGGCGGACTTATCGATTTCAATCTACATGCAATCAAACGCCATCACAGCTGTTTCGGTAGATCATATTCTGGTGGACTGGGGTTTTCTGGGCGCTTTGGTAGCTAAACAAGCGTGAAATGAGGTGAAGACCTTTTCTAACTGTTAGTTAATTTATATTGTCAATTGAGTCGCTTCGTTAATTGATCTATAGCCACACGTTCATCCATAGTATAAATAGGCTCACATTAGACACATTGAGCTTGGTCAGGTTTGTTTGTTTACATGATTTAGTTACATTTGTATATTTTTCGCACTTATAGATGTTTAATATTTAATTGATATCCATATCTACCTGATTCGCTTTTTATGTTGATAACATAATATTATATGTGTTGACATTTCATTATCATACCAGAAGACCATTTGGGCATAGCTGAGATTTATTATTTTATTAGTACATTGAACTGAAAAGCCGGGAAAAGATATATACCAACAAAATAAGACATACATACATACATATTATCCGTTTATTTTGAAAGTGAAAGTCCATTTTTTCTTAAGATGAATTATTTAAATAGTTTAGTTTAAATAAATTTAAAAAATAATTTGAAAATTTCTATAGGATCCAACAGTAAACTTTTGTGTGTTTTAAAGTTAAAGATAGTGTAGAGCGGGGTTGGTGGATTGAGAGCTGTTTTTGGCATTCCAATATACTCCAGAAGATAGACTATAGTGGTTGCAGGAAAAAACAAACTATCAAATACCTTTCCTAAATTTTGGTGGCGGGTGTCAATGCAATGATGCTCACCAGAAATGATTGGCATGGGAAGGAGATGGTTGTACCATTCGATATTTTTCTCTTTACGGATGGAAATGTAGTCCAGAAACTGCCAGTGGCACAACTCTTAAAGACTTCTGGACAAATGCAGTGTCTTTTAGGCAGAGCTCGTAGAGATTTACTAGGCGGCAATATTGGTGTCTACATATGTGTAGAAAGTCCACACGGCACATCTGCATATAGGTACACTGACAGCCAGACAGCCATTAAGGCGCGGGTTGCTGTGTTGGTTAAATAAAAATTGGTGCAGTTATGAAAGATCAGCCTTGAATAATTGACAACACGGCTTAAGGGGACCCTATACTGAGTACCTTGGACACAGGGATATCATAGGCAACGACATGGCTGATGAGTTGACCAAAAAGGATCTGAAATTGATAGCTCCGAAGCGATAGCTCCTGTGAGGATCCGATCGGAGTTTTAAAAGAGAAGATCATCAGGGGCGCCTATCAAAAGGCAAACCTCCGGTGGATCAGCACAGAAACCTGCCGTATTGCGAAGCAATTGTGACCTGTATATGACAGGAAGAGGACAAGAGAGCTGTCTAATGGTAGTAGAACGAATATGTACCATGAATCTAGAAGAGGTCATTACAGGTCACTGGGTTATAGAAGACCATGATAGAAGGCTGGGAATAATGGCGGACGATTTCTGCAGGAGCTGTAAGGATACGGAATCCGTCCAACAGGTATTTTGCGGGTGCCTCGCTCTGATGAATAAAATAGATAGGCTATTAAGTAGCTACTTCTTTTAAAGTCTGGGAGAGCTGCAAAGCAAAGAGTTCAGATGTATCCTGAGATTGAGATGAGGCGACATTTTGTGCATCTTTTGTTCTGCCCTGTTCTGCGGAAATACAGCTAATGATACGACAATCTTTGTAGAGATAATTTCCTGCTCTATTCCAATGCTTGTTTTCTGTTAAGACCTTAAAATACAATAACAAAACAAAAATCTATGTTTGAAAATTCAGTGGCTGTGAACCCTTCCCTGTCCAGGAGACGGATACTTTCATATTTTAACAAGTTTTCTTGATCTTAAATTTATTTCGAACAGGAACAAATAATGTTGTTTCTTCCGTTGCCTGTTCCAATTCCGCCCAACCTTAACGGCTTTTAAGATTTTATCAAAATCTCCTAGAAAATATTACCTGCTTTTTCATATGCGCTTGAAATTATTGACAAAAATCGCCTTACAAAACGGACTCGGATTAGTGTAATTGGGGCACGATATACGCCCGCCTAAATTCCACTGTAATAAACATTTATAACTAATTATTTTCATTTTCATTACACTTTTGTCCATTTTCTGTATTCTTGAGGGCCCCGAACACACATATGAGGTTCTTAATTATAAGTTATCAGACATGCTTTTTACGAATGATATGGTGTCAAAACGTCTGTGGCTCCTTAAACGCCTGTAGCCTAAATGACCCAAGCTATCATTTCCGGGCATGATGTTTTCTGACAGTGCCTTAGACTGATTGATTACCCAATGCATGAGACATACCAAATACTCAAAGGTAAAAGGCAGATCTGTATCATTTGATGTGCAACACTAAATTTTATTTTTTGGTAAAATGTACGTCAAAACTAAGGACATCTTGATTTTTATCTGTCTCTACAGTGCGTAATCAGCCTTAGTGTAGAACAAACCCAGAAAATCGCACAAAAAACTTCAAAGCAGTCATGGCCCTGCGGGAACATAGAAAATGAAGTGTGATATAAAGCTTTACTGCATTATGTGCAGGTTACGACGACCTCTTCACAGTCAGCACTACAAATCCCTGCCAAAACAAAGCTGGTGTTTGAAAATTATTCAAAAAAAATTCGAAATTATTATATCATTTTTATTTATGTATATTAATTCAATATCTTTATATCATACATTATATTATTGTCTGTCACTTGAAGGGTTAATTATACACAACGACAATGACAGCACTTAATTATGGCTACAGATTTTCCACAGAGAGAAAATTAAGAATTATCCTTCTAATTCTAACGGTCTCTCTCTGTAGCAACAATTACTTTAGTACCTAAATAGCAAGCTAACCAATGTAAACGGTACGTAAAATTTCTGAAAAGTTAGCCTATACCGTTCGACTCTCTAATTTCAATTGTCTTAATCCAAACAAATAGATCTAAAGTGCTTGCCAGAGTAATGTATACCATCACACGTTGATTACCACCGCACATGAAGAAAAATTTACATGAGCTTCTCGCTCGATACTAGATATGCACAGCTCAAAACGGGAACGGGATGTGAGCAATTGAGAGAAAATCTTCTAAAACTAACAAAATTTTTCCTACACGGGGTCTGCAAATATATGTCAATTTCTCGACACTTACTATATTATAACATTTTGAACAGCCGATCACGAGTATAACACTTGCTGCTATAATTCGTTATACGAATATATATTGTACTTAAGTTGAAACAAAGAATGCGTTCACTTTGTCGAGTCACTCGCCCCCGTTTACTGCATACATTCACATGAATGCCGAGGTCAAGGCAAAGTCTGAATTGAATTGATAAAATTTTGTGATGTCGGATGTATTATTTGAGATTCTGCTATGAAATTCAGACTTAAGTACTGGAGTAACACGCTCTATAGAATTCTGAGACGATTGAGAAAATTAGATGAAAAGTGCTCCTTGGACCTTTAATGAAAATATTTCTAGGGTGCAGCTTTAAATGTTTTTAATAAAATGAAATTTTTAAAACTTCCGGTTGATATAGGGGTGATGTGGGTTCAGTTAAAAGCATATGAAAATTTATCTGATAACAATTTTGTTAAGAGTTAAGACATTTTCCTTTTTAGAGAATTCTAACGATGATAATCATCGTGACTCCGAATATATTTGAAATCCATATACCTATAAGAAAGACTGTTAGTTTCCCGGTTCCTATAGAAGCATGTACGATGGATAAACTGTCAAGAAAGCTTCTAATATGATTGAAGTTTTCGACTCTTTATACAATACTAAAATATTTAAAATTACAAGCTCTCTGATATTTTAAGTACCGTAATAATTACCCCATTTTTAATATACAGCGTGTTTCCACCTAGATGGTCCATAGAGCAGGAGCTGATAGTACTTACTCACCTAAGCAAACGAAAAAAAAAAAACATTTTATGATAGGGGACGGGCAGTCCATATCAACCGTTAGTATCATTGGTAAAATATAAATTTCCATTTTCCCAATGAAACAATGCAATCTGGCGGAATTTTTGAACCTTTTCAGCTTAGTCTGGATCCGGATAGTTCGAATCCAGATCCGGATACCCGAATTTGAGGAATCGGATCCTAATTATTCCGGATAATCGGGTTAGCAAATTATTCAGATACTTTCAGCTCCAATTTGGTCCCATCGAAATCGACATTACTTTGACTTTTGATAGCCCAGCCCAGCAAGAAGAGCACCTAATCGTGATAGCCACGAATAGAATTCGAGAAGTGTTTGAGTCTTTGCTAAATCATATCATGTAACCCTAAAGTGGGAAACACAATTGCACCGTTTCGATCCGATACGTACAAATGTCAAATTTGCTTATATGAGACGTACGTGTAATTGGACACATTCGCCGAAATGGATCGAAACGGATCGAATCGAAACGGAGAAGTTGAGCAAATTTCAACTTTTACGGATAACATAACCTAGAAAAATTACCTGTACAATGTTTGTGTATAACTCAAGATGGATGAAGAAGTTTTTATTGAAGAAATTAAAAAATATGAAGAGCCTTATGACAAAGGCAACAAATTTTACATGGATGTAAAAAGAAAAGACAAAATCTGGAAAAATTTCAATGAGAAATTTAAAACTGATGGTAAGTTTGAACGGAACAATTGTGCTCATGCACGTAACGGATCGAATTGAATCGGAACGGCGGAATTGTGTTTGGCACTTTAGGATGTTGCCTTAGGCAAAGCTGCTCCGCTATTACATTACAATCCAATAAGAATCTTCGAATGTGGGATTGAAATATAAACAAATCTGATATTAGGGTATTAAACATGCAAGAGTATCTCAAAGTTAAGAAGAAATGCAAGAAAATTAATTTTGCTTTTACGCTGACGTACAGGGATTTTATACGATATAGGTATGTATCTCCACGTTTCATTATTTGAATTCTTTTCTGCGACTCGGTGTAATCACTGCAATCTGCCACCGAGTCTGTCATTTTCGTGCTCTTTTCTTCCCACCACACTAGTAGCATCTTTTCTACCTCGGTTATTTTTGGTGCTGCCCCTGGTTGAAAATCTCCATACCCAAATTTTTTCCCGTTTCGGGTGTTGAAACAATGATGTGTGCCTGTTTGATGGTGGACTCCAGTGTGTGAAGCGGTTGGACGAAAATCAAGTTAGTTTGATTTTTAGAGGGTTGTTTGACAACATATTATACAGTGTAGAGCAATGTTTGTAACGCATTCGTCATTCTTGAGTGAGTGAAGAAAAGATAATAGTTAACAATGCTAGCAGCTGTTTCACCTTAGGAGGGCAATAGAGGAGGAGGTGATAGTATTCACCAAGCCAAACAAAAATTGAAGGGCGGGAGCAATAACTACCGTTTAGGAGTTACAGTGATTAAGAAAAAAAGCTAGTTTTTCACAAAACACCCTGTATTTTAAAAAGTACTGGGCGCACGGTCACAGTTAAGAGCTTATTGTATGCATGGTCTTTCCAACGACTGCTCAAGCAGCCCCATACCCCCTCCTCTCAGGAGTTACGGGGGTCTAAACAAAATATTTCAGATTTTTTTACTTTGACCTCTATATTTTTTTTTTTTGCAAAACGGTCGTAACAAAGTTTTTTTATAAAAACTATTAACAGTAAACTCTCCTCTTAAATTTGACCTATTATACCCTATGTGCTATTTGCGTCTCTTAAAGAGTTATTAGCTCAACACCTATTCATATCATACCGAAATTAGCCGATATTTTTTTTAAATGACGTGTTTTCAGTCACTAAGGGAACAGAGGTTTGAGAATAGCTTTCAAAATAGGTTTTGAGCTAATAACTCTTTAACGGCTGCAGATAGCACATAGGGTATACTAGGTCAAATTAAAGAGGACAGTCTACAGTTTATAGTTTTTATAAAAAAAAAAGTTATGTTAACGACCGTTTTGCAAAAAAATAGTAAAAGTAAAAAAATCCGAAAGATTTTGTTTAGACACCCGTAACTCCTGAGAGGAATGGGGTATGTGGGAGTTGAACAGTCGTTGGAAAGGCCATGAAGCTCTGCATACAATGAGCCCTTAACTGTGACCGTAACTCCTGTAACTCTTAAACGGTTGATATTGCCCCCCCTGCAATACAATTTTTTGTTTGGTTAGGTGAGTACTATCACCTCCTGCTCTATTGAACCCCTAAGTGGAAACACACTGTATATTCTAAGGTGTTGACAGTCGTTTGAGGTTATATTCTATTGTTTTGATTGAGCTGGATTTTTGTGTTATTTATTCTTTTTAACCTCACCACACCAGAACTGCCAATTCCACATTTAACAGCTTCGAACTGGAATGACCCCAACACAGTTCTGGTGGCTGTGCGATTCCGAGGCAACGTATTCTAAAAGTTTTCTGGAAGAGCAACTATCCAACGAAGAGCTACCTCCATATACCTACCTAAGTATAGACCAAACAGTCTCATTTTTCTAACTGCTGGAACAGAATTCTGCAAAGTCACTCGCTCCTGACGCAAGTTAACTGAAAAACAATTTAAACATTGTTATAACGCATATGTGTTATAATTATTATTACAACCACCAGAGATTTTCAAATTGTTCAATTGTTGTTAGTTAATTTTGGGTTTTATATCATTAAGGGTGCACACACGATCCATTATACTTCAAATGACTCATTTTTTCCTTATACTTGACCGTGTGAATAATGGACCCAGTAAAAGTTCAAGTAACATTGAAAAATCATCAGAAAAATCTTGATTTTTATCAAGTACATTGTGCATTCTGTGGAAGGGCTACTCTAGAACTTGACAAGTAACATTGAATAGTGTGTGGGCTATACCTCCGTAAAGCCCATACATTTTACTTGACAAGTAGGTATCACTGACCGTGTGTGGGCCCTCATTGAATATAAAAAAAAAATCCTTTTAAAAAATAGGACAAAATACCGATTTGAAATCTTTCTAGCAACTACAAAAAATATATAAGTAGGTAGGTACCTATTGTATGTACCTGGAGTAGAATCTTCTCCTTTATTAATCATAAATTCCCCGTTCCGGTCCCGATTTAATAAATGTTGACCGTATTTATTCTAAATACGGAGGAGGGACAAATTGCCCTCATACCAGATTTTCTTTACTCAGCCTCCTCATGGGTGGATGTGTAGTCAATTTTATCGCGTGATATTCAGGGGCAAGAAATTTCAAAAGATATGAAAGCACGTGTTTGCACGTGCGCACACCTATTATCTCAAAATGCACAGAAATATATTTATAGGTAAATTAAAGAGAAATACAAAATAATAAGAGACTACCCCTAACTTATCAAAGACGCAAAGTACGAAATTAAATGAAAATATGTAATCATCAATTCTAAACAAGAAATATTTTTCTATTTTTTTAATTTTATAACCCCACCTAACAGCAAAACCAATGTGTCACGATTTTTACCGGTATATTTGTTGCCTGTCTGTGCTGTCCGGCGGCTGGTTGACTCCAAGCCTTGGTGCCGCGTGACTGACAAACAAGCGACATTTGAACTTGTTTTTCTCGAAGAAGTTAACATTTTTTGGAATGTTCAAGGCGCTATAAATTTGCTATAATATATTTCATGTTGTTATTATTATTAAACCGAACAACTAAAAATGAATAAACTTCAAATGACTTTTTGGTCCATTACGCAATTATTTAATGTGTGAACTGTTTTTTTTTTGCTTCTTTTTTTAATACTACACAACACTGCAGCACGCAAAAATGTTATTTATACAGGGGATGAAAGCTAAAATTAAACACGACAGACAGAAATTTCTATCATCCAAACACAATTAAATAAAGCCAATGCAAATGAGTAGTTTATTGGGCGTATACAGAAAGCAATATAATAATGTAGAGTAGACAGAAACGATTTTATAAAACACATCTTGTAGTGAGAAAAAAACA
Source organism: Dioctria linearis (assembly GCA_963930735.1). Taxonomy (NCBI): domain Eukaryota; kingdom Metazoa; phylum Arthropoda; class Insecta; order Diptera; family Asilidae; genus Dioctria; species Dioctria linearis. The sequence continues at coordinate 20,779,536 of OZ005740.1, forward strand.
TTCGTTTTTTAAGGTTAAGTTAAAAAAAAATCTGTTATAGAAAAGGGCTGAAATGATTTATTAAACAGCTCTGCCAGTGACAACTAAAAAATAATTAGGCATGCAAATACATTACAATTTGCCATTTGAATTATTTTATCGTTACAAATTTTTTCTTAACTTTCCCGTACTACTTGGTATTGTACCGTAATTGCATTCAGTCATAAAAGGAGGTCGGGCATGCAGTTTTCTATAGCTATAGACTTTCTGGAGGAAAGTAGGCGGGGATAACTATCTGGAAACGTTTTTATCTATACCAAAACAATTATAGCAACAAAAGAAATAGCACTACATACCTGATGAAAAGATTCTTTTAAAGAAATGTTATAAGCACAGTTTTTCAAACAAAACCATTAACACAAAATAATTATGTTCTTAATTTGCCACTTGCCACAAAATTTCTAGGTTAATTATTTGTCGAACGGGGAAATGAAAAATTGAAAACACGCACACAATTATGAGAAAAAAAACACTACTTTTAAGCCACAGAATTTTTTCCCCTTCAGTTTTTCTCGAGGAAATCACAGTATATCAAAATCTGCAGATTGCAGTTTGAATATCTTTTTTACGAATTAAGAAAAGCGAAAATTTTATTTATATTTACTATACAAAATATTCGATAATATATAATATTGTATGTTTATAGATGAGTAAACGCGCGCTTTATCAACCGTTGCGTTCAACGTCCCGTCGGTTTTTGCAGAGCAGTAAACATAGAAAGAACACAGAGGGACGAAATCACACGACAAAACAACAGCACGCACGACGACGGCGACAACAGTCGACACTCGACACGATGATGAAAATAAAGAGCAGACAAAGTTTGACTTTTCTTTTCACAAATAAACAATTCACACTTATACATTTCGAATTGCAAAACCACGTCATAGATTTCAACAGACTTTTTTATTTATGTATTTTTATATTTAATTGCAATTTCAATATAATTAAAAAGAAATAAAATCATTTTGTTTGTATACGTATCTCCTTCTAACTCACAATAAAATGTCACTTTTGATTATTTTGTTTTTCATCATTGCATTCCCCTATGAGATTATTATTAAGAGAGAGTTTGTGAAATAAAAATATTACGAAGAGATTAGAAAGGAAAGGAGAAGAAAGAAAACTACATTATTGCTAGCTACCTACCTACCTACCTATTTCGCACACAACAAACTAAACTACACGTACTTTCTTTTGTCTCATACTATTCAATGTTTATTTTATATTTCTATCACTTTCGTGAATGTGGCGTGATCTCGACGTCACACGGCGCATGACACATTTGAATTTCTGACGGTATAGTTTTTCAATAAAATTGAAGAGAAGGAATGGATTTTATTTTGATATGGGTTCGTGAGATGAGAATCTTATTAGCAATAGAGAAGAGCGACATTAAATTATTAAGAGAAATGTTTTTTGAAGTTTCATTTTTATCCATTGATTGATAATTGTATGGAAAGAGTATATTATGCCTTTAGTTTACAGTATCGCACAAAATTAATTTTATAAATTTACGCAATGAAAATTCTTGCTACTTTAGATAATTATTTTGTTATGAAAATAATTTTTTTTTTCGTTTAACGGAGGCACTTCGTACATAACCTTAAAGCAGAAGTTTTATTAAATCTCAATTTAACTTAAGAAATAAAGGTTTTATTTATTAAGTACTTAGATACTTATGGTAAAAAAAATTAGTATTTATGTTCGTCCAAACGGTATTATTTAAACGCCTGCGGTAAATTCGTCAGTTTTCTTTTTTCGTCACATCAGAATACTGATGATCTATCCTGGAGAATATACGGGGAGCTACGGATTACATTGTTCCAAGAGTAGACTGAGGCAGCCTTCTCAACTAGCATTCCTAGCTGAGAAAAATGAGATGGTAATCGATTGCCAAATGACTCTGATATATGATGTGTCTTTACGGACGGCTAGAAAATGGATGTGGGAGTGAAAGCCTGGATGTACGGAGCGCTCCCGCAAATACAGAAATCATACCGACTATAGAAGAACATTTACAAAGGCTGCATCAGGATTTGTATTGACAGCCAAGCTGCAATCAAAGCTTTGGACTCGAGCATCAATAAATTGCGACTAGTACAACGATGTAGCTGCAAGCTCCGGAAACTGGGTGTTAACCACAGTTATTCTCTGCTGGATGCCTGGTCACAGTGACATACCTGGAACCGAGGCAGCGGATGCTCTGACCAGAAAGTGTTCCGCTATGAATATATGTCTAATGGAGGAACCCATAGTTCGAACCCTAGAATCAGTGAAAAAGATTATAGATGTAAAGGCCTGTAACCAATCAAATCGCAAATGGAGAGAACGGGTTTCAGGGCGATTTCAAGACAGCTTGGTCCGAAATTATCCTGTTAAGACTGAATCTCTGTTGAGGAGGAACGGGATTGATGTGCGTAAACTGCAATTATTACTGGACACTGCCTCTTTGGCAAACATGCAGAACACATGCTATCTCCATACAATGACTTCTGCGGAAACTGTATAGACGAGGAAGAGGTCAAGAGCGTTCAGCACCTGCTATGCGAATGCCCTAACCTTGCTAACGAACACGCTTGGTAGCTACTTTTTCTGCAAACTTGGGAATTAGCAGATAAAGTTAGGCGACCTGGTAACGTTCCCGTTTGTTGATTCTTGTAGCTGGTTTTATCGCAACTCTTAGACATATCTTTTCCAGGCAGGGTTCCAATAGTGGCATGACAATGGACCATAGATGGTCTAAGTGCGACTGATTGTATATGCTCTTTACTATGGCCGCCACTCTAAGTAAACCTAATCTAAATAAAAATAACATTTTTACTATTACTGAAAAATGTGCTCCTCTGCGTCTATCATTTTTCCGCTCATTATTTTCAGTACATATCATCGTCTTGATACTAATTATTAATTGTTAAACAAAATTTCAGCATGAAGGAAATAGACGTATTATAAGCAATTTATTTGTCTGAATTTTATGTCAATTCCAATGTATTCCATTTAATACAACTGGAACTGTTTCCAAATACATTTTGAGTATGAAGGAAACAAACAGATTTTACCCAAAATTTGTGTAATTTTTTACTATAGAAATCAAATAGAAAGGTTTAGTCCATTCTTATTATATGTCAGTGGTTAGAAGATGAAAATAATTTACATAGGCGATTGATGAGATGACGAGGCAAAGAATCACCAAGATGATTCAAATTGTACCAGAGAATTTTGGGAAACATGTTGAATTTTATCCTGAAAATAATTAATTTTAACAAAATGCGAATTTTATAAGTCGCCTTGCTTTATTGTTGCTCAGCTCTTCTGCTCTCGGATTTTTTAATTATGATTTGTTTAATTTTTTGTTGCATCCCCTGTGGGTGGGGCCTCCTACTAAATTAGTAAAAATAGCTTTTAATTTTATTTAATATTATTTTTTGTTTATTCTATTAGACTCACTATGTTCTATGTTGGTTGTTACATATATAGTACACAGTTGTTGAATCTTTTACACTAAGTCAAGTTTTTTTTTTTTTAATTTATTCGTTCTAATAAGAAATCGTACCATTAAGATATAATCTATTTTACTTGTACAAATTAAATTCAACATGGCATTAAAATAAAAATATGTATATATTGTATAAAATGAAAAAAACATAATAAAATAAGATAAAAGAAATAAACACGATCTGCAATTTGTTAAAAAGATAATCAAGTTTCCCAAATACTTCGCAACCGTACATTATGATAGGAATAAGCAGAGAACGAGCAAGAAACATGCGCGTGAAAGTGTGGTAAAATAACTCGAAGTCCACAAGGAGCGAATACTTTATGTATTATTGATTTAATGTGATCACCCAAAGTGAGTGTTTAAATGCAGAACACCATTCAGAGATGTCTGCATTTAAACACACTCACTTTTATATATTTCAGTACAAAGATTAGATTTTAATGAACGAAGTATGTAGCTGTAGCATTCACATGAAATTAAGGAAACTCTCCTTCATCTCCATCAAAGCTTAAGCTTAGAAAAAGGAAAAAAACAACTAGCACAGCTGCGGTCATTAATTAATGAAAAGTGTGCTTTGTAATTATTTTATTTGTATATCTAAAATATATTTAAAAACTTCCATAAACAGCTGGGATATTTAGTTATGATATTTAAGAATTCAAAGAGATTGTTCCGAACTTCAATTCGAAAACCTAAAGAAACATAAGATATCAGTTAAAAGTTACGCTAAAATTAAATTCAACTTTATTCGATTACTTTATACAAACCAAATAAAAATTCAAAATTATTTTATTCTTTTTCACATGAAAAATGAATCTTATCCTCCTCCTTATCCAATGTAGATATCATTGTTTATCTACTGATCAAAGTCGATGAATGAAAATCAAGGAAATGTTGCACAAAATAGATTTGATCAAAAATAACGCCACATAAATAGCATTTTTTACATGCTTTGAAATGAGTTCTTTGGATATGATCTTGGATCAAAGGACGCGATGATAAAATTACGGTACATTTTTTACATTTAAATTGATATCCAGTGTCCAAAGAGTACTCTTCAGTATATAGGGGATCAACAGTTGTTGAATCTGTCCCTTCTTTGGCACCTCCACCAATTATAAACACGCCAGATCGTGATTCATCATTTGAAGCTTTTGCTGATGTTGATGCTGCTACTAGTTTAGTTTTTCTTGTTGTTGAAGTTGCTTCCTCTGTAATATCCGGCTCATCTGGAAGAATTACATCAGAAAGAACAAATCCATCGGCTGGATTTAGCATTGTACTATCCTTCGGAATATAAAATTTCTTCAAAGTTCGAGAAATCACCACTTTATAATCAGAATTACTGCTGAGATTTTCTGAAGTTTTCGCCGTTGGCATATTTATCAATTTAGGATCAATCATAGCATTTTCATCAATCTCCTTAGTATTTTTAGATCCAGAAGTTTCATCTTCCCCAATTTCACCACAATCATCTGGTATTATTAACTCTGAACAATTGTCCAATCTGTTTATATTTGGTTCCGAAGCCATAAGGCGCGTGAACGGTAAATGTTGTGACTCAACGGTTTTACTTTGAATCATCCTGGGCTCTAAGAAAACACTATTTTTAACATTTTTGGGTACACTTTTAATTAGTGTAGTGGTATATGATGATGGAGTAGTATTTTGCTGGCTACTAACTGAAATATTTGTAGATGGTGGTTGTACAGATGTCTCCTGCGGTGACATAGAAGTAGATGTTACCGGCATTGGAGGACTTGTGGAATATGTATGATCTTGTGCTACATTAGTTATTGTGTCCTCCTTATCATCATCCACTGGCAAAGCTTGAGTTGAAGGAATACGAATTTTTCGAAATCGAAAATATTCGGGACTCTTATTTCTTCTGTTTTTATTAATTGTACTTCTAGTAATGTTTGTTTTTCTCTTCATGTTAACAACATTAATCAATTGCCGCATATTCGATGATGTTGGAACCAAACTCTTTTTCGAAGCAGCACGAATTTGAATGTTTGACATTGGTGTGCTCGTGTACCCTGCTCTTCTTTTTGATGGTCCAGGTTGAATTGATTCTTCTGTACGGTCAAGATCCGGCAAAATAGAGTCCTCACTTCGTAACATTTCCGTAGGGGTTAATGTAGTAGTACTAATAGTTGTAGTTGTAGTAGTAGTATTAGACGTTGTCTCAACATTTCCATTCGAATCAGCAGTGAGGTATTCTTTTAAAAATTCATAAATATAACTTGCTGTCCTTAAATCACAGTCCCATTTAATTTTTTTCCGTCTGCGTTTACCTTTAGTCAGTTCACCAACCGAAAAACCTTCACTTATTTCTTGCAGTTTTCTTGTGACCTCTCTGGAAACTTCTTCATCAATTAAATTTTGGATTTTTTCAAAAACATTATTAATTCCTGTTCTTTCTGCTCTTAGTACATTTCCTTCAAGAACTGATGTGGATGGCTTTGGAGTGGTTTTGGTATTACTGCTTGAAACACAAGAAGCAGCCGCTGTTACAGAGTTCGAAGATTCACCACTCACAGCCATGCTAGTATTATTATTTTGAATTATATCCGTATTGTTTGGTATTGAAACCATCGGTTTGGTATTACTGGAAACGATGTTATCCTCGCTGCCTGAACCAGTGGCAGCAATAAGTTTAGTTTTACTTAGATTCCGTCGCATGTATTCCGTTCTTGTTAACAGTTTTGTTTCGACAACAAGATGACACGGAACGGACAATAAATTTATAATAGGAGCTTTAAGTTCCGTATTATTCAAAACTTCTTTTTGTAAAGGAACGTTTTCCGCTGTTAGCGCGCCAAGTTGAGAAGTGCATTCTACTTTGTCAGATATATTGTTCATATCTTGCGGAATCCGTTTGCTTCCTGGATAATGTTTTTGTGGTAATAATTTCCGTGTAACAATAAGGTCCGGATTTATGAACATCAATTTTTTCTCCTCTGGACCTAATTGATATGAGGTCACCCTTATATTTTGATTTGAGGTAGCCTTCCTTAAGCATAATTCGGAAGCACCAGCAACAGTAGCAGCAGCAGCAACAAGTTTACTTGTATTTTGTTCAACATTAACATTGCTCTCAGAGTTATGCTCCAGTTTCATATTCTCGGTGTTTATTAGCTGTTGAGCTTTCTTTGATTTTGCTGAATATTGCAATAATAGTCTTTTTTGAATTCTCTTACTTTTAATTGGACTTAAAAGACTCTCTTCCTTTTTATCCTGATCTGTTTCATTCTTCTCCATTAATCCGGAGACAGATATATTCTTTATGGTTGTATTTTTAAGATGTGGGCCCTTACACTGCCTCAATATATCTCGAACTACATATTTCTTAAGGCGAACTTTCACTTTTCGCAATTTGATTTTTTGAACTTTCGTATCATCACCTCTTTTCATTCCTGCTTTAATCTGAAGTGGAAAATTGAATACACAATGTTAATTATATCGTAAAATGACATTTGTAAGATAACAAAATATTTACAATTCTGGGCAGCATTCCGCTTTGACGCTTTTGTCGAGCGGATGGGTTAGGATTCTCTTCACGTTTACTGACATCCTCTATCGTTTCCTAAAGTTTGAAAATCATAAAACTGAGCTAGATATTCGTAGATCTGAGTTTAACTCACCGATTGTATAGTTACTGATGGTAAATTAGCCAATTGTACTTTTAATTCCTTTTTCGCTTTTGGTGGAACTTGAGTTGTTTCAGAGTTTCCTTTTGGAGAATTCTTCACAATATTCTGAAATTATCATGACATATGTATTACTTTTCTGGCATCAGTAGAAATAGGGCAGTCACTAGTCTAATTAAGCTTACTTTGCTAATATTTCTGAATGTAATAAGTTCATTAATGAAATTTGCTCGGAAATTTTGCTTGCTTAATTCATTAATCCTGATTCTAGCAATCATAATAAATGGTAATCGACCATCTCCTCGGCAAATGTCTTTTGTTTGCCAAAGATACATGTACAGAAATGTTAGCGCATGGATATTCCGTATAACACCAATTTCGTCTAAGCACAAAATTATTTCGGCTTATTTGAAAATAGAGATGGCTAAGATTACAGAAGGGGTCGTAAATTATCATGTCTAAAGTGATTTTAGCATATTTCAGATTCCTGATTGAGAGGTATCGTTACTAGAACCTTCTTAACAATTGCATCAGCGTTCGGTTGGTATAGGACATTAAGCTTCCGAAATTGGACCAAGAATTCTGAGTTAGAGGATTGCCCATAATAACTACCGATATACATTCTTGCTATTATCTCAAATGTGTTATATTAAGATTGAGAGTACCTAAACTACCAATGCTCTTAGCATGTAGTGGATTTTCATCCCACTTAAAAAGCTGAAATAAAATTCGTAGAGACATATTTGAAACGAAGTGACATTATTAAGCTTTTTAACACAATCACTATAAAAAACACCTATTTCTAATTTCATTCGAATATATATTTAGCGATGCGATCCGAACTGAAAGGTGGGCTTTTCGACAGAATTACCAATAGGCATGCCATTCTTATTTGAAGTAAACATACCGCTGGTTTAGATTCTTGCAATATATCCTCATTATTGATTTGATCCATTGTTGTCAATAAGTCCTCAGTGGCTATAAACTAAAATATAGAGTTGCTTTCATGTTCAATTACTTTTACAAAGCTTCACATGTACTTACCTGTTCCTCTGGCTTTGTTTTCTGAGTAGAAGTACTTTGTTCCTCTTTCATTGACTTTTAAAAAACAAAAAGTTAAATTAATTTTTCAAAATTCAATCTAAGATAAATCAATCCAGCCTTACCAAGTTGCTAGAATTTTCAGCTTGACTTGTTATAGATTTGGGATCTGAGGTTACCGGTAAATCATTGGCATGCATTGAAGTTTTCTGAAAAATTCCTAAATTAAATTTCCAAGAGATAATTTTAAAGATGTGCACTTACAACTCCCGGAACATTCTTTGCTGTGACAGGTGTGCTTGTAAGATTATTTTTGAATTTGCTGCCTCTAGATCTTTTAAAATACTTTCGCGCAAACGAAAGATCACTTTTAGCGCTTCCTTCTGGATTTATTGTCACAGGTGTGCGAACAATTGCATTTTCCATGTCTAGAGCTGATTTAATGGTTCTCTTAGAAATACTTATTGATGGGCTAAAAATTTGTTTTTTCTTAACAAGACGTCGTGATTTAGTAATGCTTTTTGATATTCCTGAGACATCCGTAGAACTTTCAGTTACGGCCAGGACATCGCCTAGAGTTGATTCATCAGATATGTTCTTAGATGTCTCTAGCAGATCATTTGGACTTTCTGTTTTTTGTGGTGTTCTAGTGCCCGAAAAATCTTTTGGACTTCCCATTAGTGGTGTAGTAGTTAATTTATTTTTCAAGCCACGTATTTGAGTTGATTTAGAATTCTTCTCGCAGATATCCAAGTTATCTTTTGAAATTCCCACTGTTGATGTGGGAGTAATTTTATTTTTCAAACCACGGACTGGTTTAGGAGTATTCTCAGATATTTCCGATATATCCTTTGGGCTTTCTCTTTCTGATAGTGTGCTCATAATTTTATTTTTCTTACTATAGGCTAGCACAGGCTTAGAAATATTCCCTGAGATTTCTGAGATTGGACCTGCCGCTACTGATGTGCTAGTCACTTTATATTTCATCCCATGGTCTAAAGATTCTTTGGAAGTTTTCTCCGAAATCTCCAATGCATCCTTTGGGATACCCGGTACTGCTGCGCTAGTCATTTTATATTTCATCCCATGGTCTAGAGATTGTTTAGAAGTTTTCTCCGAAATCTCCAATGCATCCTTTGGGCTTCCCGCTACTGGTATGCTAGTCATTTTATTTTTCAACCCATGGTCTAGAGATTGTTTTGAAGTTTTCTCCGAAATCTCCAATGCATCCTTTGGGATACCCGGTACTGCTGCGCTAGTCATTTTATATTTCAATCCATGGTCTGGAGATTGTTTAGAAGTTTTCCCCGAAATCTTCAATGCATCTTTTGGACTTTGTTTTTCCAGTGGTGCATTAGAAATTTTCTTTTGCAAACCTTGGCCGAGAACTGATTTCGAAATATTTTGAGGAATCTCCGACGTATTATTTTGTACATTTTGTGGAGACTGAGAAGTATTCATTGCTTTTCCTTTAACTGGTTTGCTGTTGAATATACCACTCAGAGTTTTAGCAGCATCTTTTACATTTTCATTTGCTGGTGTACTACTAACTTGATTTTTCAAACCACGACCTACAATTGGTTTAAAAGGGAACTTTGGGCTTTCTGTTGCCGGTATACTTGTAACTTTATTTTTCAAACCACGACCTACAGTTGGTTTAAACGTATTCTCAAAGCCTTCAGAGACTCCCTTTGGGCTTCCTGTTCCTTGTCTGCTTGTAATTTTAGTTTTTAAACTAGAACCTAGAGCTGGTTTCGAAGTTCTCTCAGTGATAACAACTGAATCATCGTCTGGATTTGCTGTTATTTCTTTTTTGATATTTATATTTTTAAAGCTACCGCTTAAGGATGATTTAAAAAATTTTTGAACAATCGACGGTAACATCTCTGGGACTTCTTTTTTGATACCTCTTATTGGTTTGCCAATAGCTTTATTTTTTATACCACTAGATAAAGATGTATTAAAAAATTTCCGAATATTCTGGGGTGAAGGCGTCTGTGTAGCATATTTTGCGCTCATTGTATTTTTATTCCGAATATTCTGGGATGAAGGCGCCTGTGTAGCATACTTTGCGCTCATTGTATTTTTAAAGCTACGGCCTAGATTTGATTTCATAAACGTCTCCATATGCGGTGTTGGTGTCTTTTTCCTTATGCTTTTTTTAATTGGTTCGATTTTTGGATTTGAGCTTATTTTATTTTTAATCCATTTTTTTAACACAGGTGATGATGCCGGTTTAGCCGAGTTTTTGTCTTCCTTGGCATTCGTCTTCTTCTTTTTGTAATTTTGAAAAACAAAAGAAAATATTAAAAAATGCGTAAAATATATAACAAATTTTAAATTTACCTTCTGGGAGGTATCCATTTTACGTCTAACTGTTTCAACTTCTTCATCACTGCTGACGGCGTCTAAATTCCGGATCCTTCGTTTTTTGGGTTTCTTTTTTTCAGTTTCTATTTAAAAGAGTTTAAATTTTATTAGCTTGGACTAATTGGGCCAATACAAAATGTTAATATCGAATGAGAGTAATATATGAAAAATGTATCTCGCTATGTGTGATAAAATTTAAGGAAAACAAGTGAAATTCAATCGTTTAATCAATAAATGGACTCAAAGCTCCCATATGAATTATTCTTTATTATAACATTGAAGGTGGACAATTAGTCGTCTAGAGCAGACTGAAATTCAATTGATGTCTATAATGTATTAATAATGCAAAAAAATCGAACGTTTCGACCCAGCGATCAGAGGTCTCATTAGTATAGTTCTCTCTGATCACCTACCATAAAAAGTAGGTGCCCCTGTGATTGAACTTCTATGGTAGGCGATCAGAAATAACCATAATGATGACACCTCTCTGATCGCTGGTTCGAAAAGTTCGATATTTCTGTAGTTTTATTACAACATTCCCAACATTTTCCGTAAGTCTACAACAATTTCTTGGGTATTCGCCTTTTATGATAATTTATATTTTTCCTTTGTCTACTTTGCATAAAAAACGATTGTTTACGAATTCCTTTTTGAGTAAAATATATTCACCTTCTTTGATAAGTCAAGTGTTACGTGCGGTGGATAGTCGTGTTTAGCGTGAATTTTGTTTTTAAAGTGTTTTTAAAAGTTTTTAATTACATTTTAGTGCTTTGTTTGCGTCTTTAGTGTTCTAGTTTGGTTATTGTATATTGTTTTGGGTGTAATTTAATTTATACTTTTTATTTTCGTTTTTAGTGCTAGCTAGCCCCACTTTCTTTTTACATAATGTGCTTTGTTTGTACTATCTTATTACGTTTTTTTTTCCAATCGTGTCGTAATTTAATTTAATTCTTGTTATTATGAATTGCTGTGCTTTTTGCCGCTCCGAATTTGATGGCTCTTCCGAGTTTTTAGCGTGCGATGGTGTTTGTGGTAAGGCGTTCGCATGCGTAAAACTTGAAAATGGGGCCTTAAAATTGTTAAAAAAGACTCGCAATTTACTGTGAGTCTGCGATTCTTGTGGAAGAGCCCCTGCCCATACTTTTTTTGCTACGCTCGCTTTGTACAGAGGTGACCTGGACAACCTTAAGAGCATGGTGGTTGGCCTACCGGACAAGGTTAATCTTAATGCTCAGTCTATTGAACAAAAAATGGTTAACTGCTCCAGTTCAACTGTCGTTGACTGCCCTCAACAACCAAAATCGGACCACGGTTTCATAAATAACCGCTCTAATAGAAACCACAAGAGCAATCCAATTACAAAGAGGAAAAAAACTTCCAAAAAACAGGAGGCTCTGCCGACTGTACCTTCTGGGCGCCAACCTAGAAATAGAGCTAAAATATGCAATATTATTCCAAAAAACTAAAGTCGCTTTCCCTTTACTATCAAAATATAAGGGGGATTCGGACAAAAACTGCACATATCTTCAAATCCTCTGTTGCAACTCCCTCCACCCTTCTTTAAGTCGTGCTGCCTTGCCTTGGCAGCGCCGCTTAAAATAATATTTGAAAAATCGCTCGATAGCAGCTATGGAAAAACTCTTTCATCATACCTATTCACAAAAAGGTAGTAAAAGTGAAATTTCTAACTATAGGCCTATTGCAAAATTATCTTGTATGCCCAAATTATTCAAATCTATCATTTACTCTCAGCTATCGGTTTCATGTAAGAATTAGCTCTCTTCAAACCAACATGGATTTATTTCGGGCAGATCTACAACCACTAACTTGTTGGAATTTGTCTCGGATACCATTCGCGGGTTTGCAAAAGACTACCAGACGGATTGTTTTATACAAACATTAGTAAAGCCTTCGACAAGTTATCTCACTCCGTGATACTCTTTAAAATGGAAAAGTATGGGTTTCCCCCAACATTTCTAAAATGGACAGAGTCTTGAAGGCTTCGTGTGGCGTACCTCAAGGGAGTCACTTGCGCCCGTTGTTCTTTATTCTATCTATTGACGACATTGTCTCTGTTGTGAGGTACTGTAAGGTCTTGATTTATGCTGACGATGTTAAGCTTTTCGCTCAGATTAAATCTGTTCACGATTGTGAACAGGTACAGGGTGACCTTCAAAAATTTTACAATTGGTGCGAGAGCAATAATTTGGTACTCAATATCGACAAATGTAAAGTTATGACTTTCCATAGGAATCAGACACCAATCACTCATGGTTATGAGTTCTCGGATTCCTTGATTCGCCGGGTGGACTCTGTCTGTGACTTGGATGTCAAATGTGACCACAGATTGAATTTTATCTCCCATATAAACTAATGGTATCAATTCTATGCTGGGTTTTATAAAACGTTGGTCCCGAGAGTTTTCAAATCCTACAATAACATTGCGTTTGTACACTTGCTTTGTGAGACCACTTCTTGAATACGCTATCCAGGTCTGATCTCCATTTTACGGTACACACATCGACCGCATCGAGTCTGTTCAGAGAAACTTTTTACGATTTGCTCTCAGACACCTACCCTGGAATAATTCATTAATAGTTCTGTTTGATGAAAACCCCGGGCTAAACTGGGCTAGACTATCTTGTTTTTTTGAAAAACCTGGGCTACCCCGTGCTTACACTAAAAATTTCTCGGGGTAATGGTTTGACAGTTGTCACTTGCAATTTGTTGTTGATTGGGACGTATAAATTATTTCTTGAGCAGAAATAAGCAAAAATTAGAAGAAAAGAAATAGAAAAATAGCTAGACCACATTTTATTTGTATTCACTCATTTTATAAATAACTTTTTACAATTAATTATATTCAGGAGAACTGTCAGAGAAATGTGATTACATTAGATTTACCCGGTGTTTTAAAAACTTGTTCGATGAATGCACAAAACCCCGGGTAAATTTGGGGAAAATGTAGGGGAAAATTTACACGGTGTTTTCATCGAACAAACCTAATTCTTCCGCCTTATGAGGATCGCTTGAAGCTTTTGAATATGCACTCGCTTCAAAAACGTCGCATGGTTGCCGATGTAACGTTGGTGCATCAACTAATAAACGCGAATGTTGATTCTCCGCTGTTACTTAGTAAAATCTCTTTCCGCGATAGTGGACACAATTTCGGAAAACTACCTTGCATGTTAACTCCGCAAGATCCAACTTTTGCATTTGTCGTTGACGTTTCTAAGCATGTTCTAAAAAAAAGTCTATATAATACTTAGTTCTCTGTTTCTATGTCGCTTTGCATATCATTTCATCCGGTGTTTGGTTTATGTTTAGTTTAACATACTAATAATAACACCGACTAAGTGATGAAAAGCATGTATTGTTGACCGTTTATTTATTAAACGTGTCCATGCAGCGAGCTTGTGTTAAGCTGGTTCTGATAGTCAATTGAATATTTAATTTGCAGGCGTTAGTTAAACTTAATTTTTTTTTTATTTTTGGCTCAAATAAATAAGAGCCTTTTCCACTGGCGTTGAGCTATAGGTAAAGTAAATCTTATTTGCAGTTTAAGAAAGTAATTCTGCGCAAAAGGATAAATAAGGATATTTTTTTTATGGAAAACCACAACAAACTTTCGAAAACATTTCCACGCAATCTACCACAGCCTTTCACATCTTGGCTGTAATATGGCAGACAATTGTTTCCCTAACAAACATACAAATATGTAGCTCATTTGGAGCCGAAAGTTTTCGTTAACAAGAAATTTTTCCAAAATGTGTACTTAAAGGAAACTAAAAACGGAACAGAAAATTGGTGTAAAGCTTTTCCAATCTTTCCAACTTTTATTTATATCTTGTACCATATAGAAAGCAGACCTGTAAAGTAGTTAAGTGCTAGGACCAGTACCAACCAGGACTTACCCGTACACTTGTAATTTAAGTCCAGGTCCTAGTACTGGTACTTGTACTTGGAATTTTACAGGTCTGTTAAAGAGCGACCATCATCGGCGGAAGTGAAAATAAATATGAGAGTCTCAAGGTTCGGTTTTGGGTGAAAAACCTTTTCTTTCTGTATATCAATAATATTAGAAGTCTTATTCAGTTCAGTAAAATAGCGTTTTTAAGTTTGAAGACAAAAAAGCATGTAATTTAAATTCATAATAGATGTGATAGGATAGAATGTGAAGGGTATTCGAAATATTTTGGTGCACTCTTGCGAAGACAAAGAATTATACTGACTACATAAGAAAATTTCCAAAATAATTGGATTTTTGAAAATAATAAGGGTATTGACCGTAAAAAATTCTATAATTATTATAAGATTCATTACTTTTGTTACGCTATTCTTACTATTCCGTGTTACTATGAGTGTCAAAATGTAGGAAAGGAAATGCTTCGATTGAGCCTGTTTACATACAAGCTTCATGCGGTAGAGACAGTATTCTGCCGCACGAAGCTTGTAGGTAGGATGATGGTCAGTTTCAAGCACTGCAGTGTGTACATGATATGCCGATGTATTTGTTCCACTGACTGAAGGCACCTAATAATTTAAAGCTAGAACCTGGAATTAATGTTCTTAAGTATAATTTGATTGAATATATTAAAAATAATTTGTGAAACTATGACAGCGATTTCAACAATTTAAAATTGAATAATCTTTTTCGAGTGTAAAGAATACATAATTGTAAAATTTTATATAATTAATAAACATTACCGTTATTATTCCTGATTCTGCAAGAGGTGGTCAGTTGACCGTGTTGGTCACTGACTTATAACAATGCACTGAGCGTATTGCCATTTTCCTATAGGAAAGAATGGCACAAGTTTTACAGTTTTCTCTTTCGCCTTATGGCAGAGTTGGAGCTACCAACACAAAAAATTGCTTACTGAACGTTTCTTATGCCATTTGATGTTTTTATGTTGGCTGCAGATGTAATCACTGCAGAAAGTATAAGGTAAAGATAGTGTTTATCATGCTCCGCCTCTCTTACCAATACGCAGGATACAGGTAAAAATAAAGTCGGAATGAGTTTAATTCTTTATAAGAGATTAAAATATTACCTGGACACAAGAAAATATATTTATTTCGTTTTTCGTGTGTAAAATTTCATCTAATTGGTTGAGATTTACATGTTTTTTATGTAGTAAACGTTTTAAAGGGTGCTCTAACGGTGATATACAGAAACACAATATTTGTGCCACATGAAATAGTAAATTACTCAGTCCATTGTTATAAGTCAGTGGTGTAGGTAATATCACACCGACTTTGCGATGCTTCTTCTTTGTCCACTTACTAACATGTACGAATTTAACACTCTAAAGCTGATATTCAAGGCCAGACACGGTCTACTACCCAACTACATTACTAGACGTTTCGTTTGGAGTGCCCTGAACAACCACAGAATTGTCCTTCACAGGGTTCGTACGCAGTTCGGTGGGAAAACTGTGTTCCTGAGTGGGGCCGTATGTCAGATGAGGCTAGACCCAGTGCTTCACTAAATTCATTTAACTCTGGAGCTCTGGACTTCCTGACAGCAGCTATCTAATGCCCTTCCGCCTTCTATCATATCAATGATCTTTGTGTCAATATTGTCTCTGGTTTTCTTTAATTTATACTTCAGTTGCCTCACAACATGCGGTCCTGGGCTTGGACATGTTACCTGATATCCATCATTCAGAAGCTTCAACTATCTATTTTATTTTAAACTATCTGCACGTAACTCCATATTAATCAAATTTGTCTAATACTAAAGCTCGCTCTATTATATTACTTGCTGTCAACTCTGACTATCATTCACTTCTAATTCTAAGGATTTTCTAGACATGTATGTAAATCTATTCGCTAGATGCACTGGATTGTGCTGTATATTAAGCTACTATTTCTATTTTATTTTATTTTATACTGTACTATAGCTTAATGTTATTCTCGTTCTTTTATTATTTGTTCTGCTACAATGTAAATCTACTATGTAACTTTAAGATGTGCCCAGCGATATGCGTGCCTTTAGCACGGGTACTCAAATAAATGAATGTTTATGTTAACTCTTAGTGAGAATCTTATTATTGGAGGTAATATTAAGATTAGAGTATAGAACTTTTTTATTTAAGGCGCACAATTACTAGTACTGTTCTATATTTGACTGCTAGAACAGTTTTTGTTGCTCAAAAATCTTAAATAATAATTGAAACTTTATTTTTATACTTACGTCTCTTTTCCGGAGATATTTGCGAATGTTCTGTGATCGAATTTGTAAAATCTTGACTACTTTCAAAATTTGTTGAAACCTCATCATTTATATCTTTATATGAAAGATCTGAGCTGTCCAGGTCCAATGATTCTCCTTGAATTGTGGAATCATCAAGATCATCTCCATCAATTGTGGAATCATCAAGATCATCTCCTTCAATAGTGGAATCATCATGATCATCTCCTTCAATTGTAGAATCATCTGAATTATCATATTTCATTTGAAAGGGAGCTGCATCTTCAATAACACTATGTTCGGCGAAACCGAAATTTGAATCTTCACAATACAAAGAATTAAAAGCAATCGGAGGACTAACAGTATTGTAACTTATAAGTTTTCCTTTTGGACGACCTTAAAAGTTGAAAATTTTAGTAAATTTTTATTATAATACATAGAACTGCTGAATTGCATCTTACTTGTTGTGAGAACAACATCCTCATATTCTTCCAAATACTCGACATCTTCCATTTTGCGCGGTAAAACATTCAACTCACAAAAACTTTTCAATTTTTTCCAAACACCAAATTACATATATTCAAATAAGAGATTGTCCTTTATTAAACGCAGTTTCTCCCAATTATATATAAATAATTTTAATATCCTGCTAAGTTATTTTCCTTTTTTCATCCAATAAACGTTTATATCGATGTTGAAAAAGCGTCCAAAGATACTTTGACAATTGCACAGAACAAATTAATCACACACTTGGCGAAATATCATGGATTTTAATTTTTAATCTTTTGCACTTGCACAAAAATGTTTTCGCACATCATTCATAGCATAACACTTTGAAATATTAAGAAATTATTGCAATTTTCTTCATCAGACGAAATCATATTCTGACACTTGACCCAATACCGACATAAGATTAATACAAATGGCGTACATATATGGACTGCCATAGGCCATAATATTAAAAAAGCATTCTTATAGCGCGACACTAGCGCCAATAGTTTTAAACCTCTTCCGTTGGTAGGTCGCGCGTGCCACCATTCGGGAAAAAAAGCTATGTGCAAGGACAAGCACCTCTAAAGTGTACTAAAAAAGCGCCATGCGGCGGAGTTTGGAATTTTATTAAATATTATTAATTTATTAAAAATGTTTAGTTTCCGGTCGCCGGTCGTAAACGACGTTTTTTTATTTTACTTAAATATTCGCAGTATACAGTATGTGACGTCATAAATTGCTTTCTATTTTGCGTACAATAAAAACAGTAAGTTTTTGTCTTCACACGGTCGCCGTGTTACCGTAAAAATTGTGCATGCAAGAATTTCTTGTGTACATGCAGTCAATGAAAATTTTTTTATGTATAACATCAGAATTCAAGCTAGTGAGCCGTGAGGTCACGCAAAACCCTCGAGAATTTCCCAAGTCATATGAAACGCGTTGGGCTTTGGGTTGTAGGGTGTCCGTTCTCTAAAATGTTCTATATTGATACTTATGGAAAAGTGTCAAACATTTACTTTATATATGCTATAGAGCCTAAACTACTTACTATCCATACATAAAAATAATCTTCTAGTAATTTACAATTTGGTTCTTTACCTTCCCAAAGGCTACACTTACTGTATACCTTTCTTAACAAAATAATAAAATATTTTTGGTTACAAAGTAACTTTACCATTTTACGCTTCCTAAGGCCTCGCGCAGACTGAAAGCGTAGCACAGCGTAGAGTAAAGTGGCATTTTTTCAAAACCATTGTTTCTTTGATATTGCGTATACTGCAAACATAGCATAGCGTAGATGAGCGTAATTTGAAACACACAATTGGTTTAATTTTTAGGCTCGTAGAAAGCGACAGTCGTGATTCATTGGCTGAAAAGTAAAAATGGATTGCGAAATTTTAATATGTGAAGTGTGTGTTCGACCTGCGTATTATCATTACGCTCTGCTGCGATACGCTCTCAATCTGCAAACCTTACGCTCAAACTTTCATTGGATAATATATGCTACGTTGCTCTATTCTGGGCTACGCTGTGCTACGCGCGGGGCCTAGCTCTCAGCTGAGAAATAATTGCAGGTGTGTATGTGCAGCTGGAGTCCGAATCTGTAGGCAGCTATATTCGATATCATCAGCTCACGTAAAGCCCTCGAGAATATTTCACAAGCCATGAAACAGACTCGCCCTCACTACCGCATGAGAGCCCCAACCCAACGGAGTCCTAACATTCTAAAATATTTGCAGTGTTCTTATGTAAAGTTTGATTTGAATAGCTCCACCAACCTAAACTACTAATCATACAGAAAAATAGTATTGTGATAATCTTGCTTTCTTATCTTCCGAACCGAAATAAAATTGTTATACCTAACAAAATTATTTAAGAAAAGTTATCTGAACCAAATGACTACGATTCCTCAAACAAAACTCTCAGCTGAGTAAAGCGTGAAATACAATTACGGCTGATCTGTCTACTGAGGCGAACACCAACTATGCACTTTGAGCAAAGTTTAATTTAAGTCGGAGTCGCAGTCAAATTCGAGGTTGCAATTGTATATTTGCGACATGTATTTACCATTTGAGCAAAGTCGAAGCCGAAGTCGAAGTCGTAATTGTAATTCGCGCTTAATCATTGTATATGCCACTGTGCCGTCTACATGCCGTGGGCTGATGATATCGATTATAGCTGCCTCCATAAGAACACTGCAAATATTTTAGAATGCAAGGACTCCGTTGGGCCACGCATGTGGTAGGGAGGGAGTCTGTTTCATGGCTTGTGAAGTATTCTCGAGGGTTTTGGCCAGGTACAGCATGCAGTAAGAGATCACTCTCACTGCTTTTTGTATGCTCGTCATGGAGGAAAAACTAAAATTTCATCTTAAAAAGGTCCTAAAAGCAGGTACCGAAAATAACTGTTATTATTTTGTTGTCATATATTTGATAGAAGATAGAATTTGTCAATTTTTTTAAACAATTTTTATTGCAACCGTATGAAACAGTTGCCCGATTGGTCCTATTTTTGAACTTAAATTTACATTTTTTTTAAAACGGCCGTTTACAGTGAAAAACCAAAGCTATATATATAGCAACACCAAGAAGGGGTTGCCGATTCCAATTTTTTCTTTCCCTAAGAATCTTACTCGGACAGGTATATTTCTTGAGGGAAAAAATTAAATTTATTTTTAACTGTTAAATGCTGAAAAAAATGATAAACTCAATTAAGGAGTTTTATTTCTTGAGGAAAAAAATAAAACTCATTTTTAACAGTTAAAAGCTGAGAAAAATGAAAAACTCGAATTATGAGTTTTATTTTTTGAGAGAAAAAATAAAACTCATTTTTTAATATTAAACCGAGAGAGAAATATAAAACTTAAGATAAGACTGTTATTTACTCAGAAGAAAATAAAATTCCCTTTTTAACTATTTCATTAAAAGATAAAATATAAAATATCAATAACAAAGTGTTAAAACCAGACTTTTAAAATATTTCTTATAACTCTTTCGGTCCCTGCCTAAAAGCCCAAAACTGTCGCTCCCACAGCAAAATGAAATTAAAGCAAATTGCAGCCAAATGTGTTTTCTTTCTAATAGTTTAAAAAAAAACATAGCATGTAGAACAAATTTATGGAAATTATAGCGTTTGAACAAAATACAAGCAATTTTTATATGAAAAACTCCTGCAATAAGACTGTGGATGTCGCCTGTTGACCGGCCCGCTGCTCTCTTTTCGACTTTGTTCATGGCTTGTATATCCGGGGGTTACGGAAGTATTCTTGAGGGTTTTGGCTGATGATAATGAATGTTGCTGCCTACAGATTCGGACTCCGGCTGCACATACACAAATGTAGCTATTACTCAGCTGAGAGTAGTACTTTTAAATCAAAATTATTTTATTATTTTGCTAAGTAAGGTATTGTTGCGAGCGTGGCCTTTGGTTCGTTATTTCAAACACAATATTAAATAATTAATATACAAGTTCTTTATTTCACTCTAACCATATAAAATTCACAAACATTCATTTAATCAACTCAACTTTAATTATCGCAATCCAATTACAACACTTCGGCCTGTTTATTACTTTCGCTTGTTAACACTGCAACGTCTAAGACAAGACTCTTTTTCTGGCGGTGACAACTGTTATATTTATACCCTAGAAACTCTCCAGATTATTCTGGAGTGTTCTATTCCAGAAGCTTCTTGACTGTTCTATTCATTCTATTCCTGAACCTTCCTGTAGATTCCATAATCAATTCTCCGAACCTGAAGTCGTTTACTTTCGATTGCCAGTAGATGTCACCAGTTTTCTCTTTCTATTGCCCGTAACACTGCCCCCCTCTTAAACTCGTTCGTCCCGAACAACAGGTGGTCCACCGTCTTGATGCTCGTAGTATTGACACAAGCGATCCAGATGGACTATTTTTCGTTTGCCTCCTGTACCACGTTGAATCCTGTATACTACGTCATTTATTCTAGTTAGTACTGAATATGGCCCTCCCACTGTTGTTGTGATTTTGAAGAGCATCCCTTACGTCGGTTCGTCTATATATAGCCAAACAAGATCACCTTCATTGAATTCTGCTGAATTCGCACGTAAGTCATAGCGGGTCCTCATCCGATGAGTACTTACTGTTAATTTCGCCCCCGTGGCCCCTTGTACATCAGCTCTCCGTTTCAATGGGGCTCTGACATTACACTTATACATTTCCTTTCTGCTGCTACGTAGCGGCCCTTTGTAAGAAGCACACACAGTGCATCTGCGACACCATTTCTCTACATCCTCCCGCATATGTAGCCAATAAAACTTTTCTCGCATTTTAGAAATTGTTTTATTCACACCCAAATGTTCTCCAGATGCTCCACGATGCATTTTACCTAGAACATCGTTGACCTTTGATGCCGGCACGACTATTTGCATTCGGAACGATTTACCGTTAGGTGCTTCCCATTTGCGTTTTAATATACCGCATTCAACATGAAGAGAATTCCATTGAGCCCAGTAGCTTTTCACTCATCCTCGAAATATCCTTCCATTCTGGTTTTTCTATGTCTGCTTTTCAAGCAAGAATAGGCGATATTTCCGGATCTTCTCGTTGCGCTGTTCGCAAACTCTCGATGTCCCAACCTGTTGATGGTTCCACAGTTCCCAACTGTATAGTAGCTGTTTTCTCATTTCTTCTCTCCCAGCCGTAATGCTTACATTCAGGTTCCTATTGACGTTGTACCAAGGCTTCTGCATTTCCATGGATACGTCCTTTCCTGTGTTGGCTCTCAAAGCCATAAGGTTGAATTCTAGTCTCCCTAAGAATAGTTTGCTCTCTGGCTCTCCAATTTGGACATTCTTCTCTCCCTTCCTTTTCTGTTGATGCCTTTCGACGGCGTTTCCTGCAGTCGCTTTGCAGGTGTCCCAATTTATTACAATCCCAACATCGAAGAACACTACGTGAAGGGGGGCTCAGTGATAACTGCAATCTATTGCAAGTCTGCTGCTCAGCTCGATATCTTTGCAATTCCACTTTCCTCTCTTCATATAGAGATTCCACTCGTCGACGTTTTCTGCAGTCTCTTTGTAGGTGTCCTGGTCTATTACAATTCCAGCATCGAAGCATACCACGGCAAAGGTGAGCTCTGGGATGACTGCATTCTATTACAAGTACATTCGTCAACCGAAATGTCTCTAATTCGTATTGCACTCCGCGAAGCTTGTCTGGCCGATTCATACACTAATGCATAGGCTAGTGCTTCTGCTGTTGATTTCCTTCCTGCTAGCCTTAACGCTTGTTGTAAACTTTGATCTGCAATAGCGTTCACAAATGCTTCCGTCGCCACTTCATTGCGAAAATCTGCATTCACACTGGAGTATAAAAGATGAGCTAATCTTTCCACATCTGCCTGCAGTTGTTGTAGTGATTCGCCATGCTTTTGAGTCCTGTTGCGTAACTGTAGGCGATATACTTGCTGCATGTGTTCATCTCCGTAACGTAATTCTATAGCCTGTACTAATGAAGAGTAATTACGTTGATTTTCAATCGGTACAGTTTGTAACAGTTCTGACGCAGGACCTCGAAGTGCTAACACCAGGGCTATAGCTTTGTCTTCATCATTCCATCCATTTACCTCTGAAGCTGCCTCGAACTTTCTCTTGAAGATATGCCACGAATTTTGTCCATCAAATATTGGAGCTTTAATTCTACCTGCTCCGGATATTTCAGCTGCTACGTTTAGAGGCTGACGATCTTTATTCTTTCCAGATCTGCTTTAAAACTGTCAAGCTGCTCGGTGACTTTTTGTTGTACTCCCGACACTTGTTGTCGAACTTCCAACACTTCCTGCTGGATTTCTTCAATTTTTACATTTTGTTCGTCTAATGAACCTTTCAGAAAAGTCTTCTGTTCCTCCAAACGAGTTTCTAGACAATTCTCCAGAGAGATCTTTTGTTTGTCCAAACGGGTTTCCAGAGATTCCTTTTGCTCATCTAACCGGGATTCCAGAGAAATCGTTTGTTCCTCAAAAGCATTCTTTTGTTCGTCCATAGATTTCTTCTGTTCGTCGAGAGAATTCTTTTGGTCATCAAAACGGGTTTCCACAGATTTCTTTTGTTCCTTAATTGGTCAAATGCACCACGTAATTTTTCTGAAGATTCTGGGAAACACAATTGGAGTTTTTCAGTCAACTTTATAGCGCCAGCTTTCTTCTCAATCTGACTGAAAATCCGAATTGAACACAACTGGCGTTTTTGACATTTGAAACTTTAACTTGTTTAATGTTTATGAAGAGAACTTTTCTTCGCGAATGCCATTAAGCGAAGTCAGTACTCAGCAAAAGTTTCAAGTTTCAATTCATATAACGCTCCTACTAGATGTGATAAGGCAAGAAATTGAAATTAAAGCAGTCTTAAAATATGTTAAAAAACTGAATGAAGGAGAAAGTAATGTAGTGAATGAAATTAAAAAAAATTCAAGGTGAATGAAATGGTAACGAATCATATGCAAGTGTAGTGAAAAAAGTTCCCCCTGTAATAGTAAAGCCAAAGGAAAAACAAGAAACAAAAGTCACTCAAGAAAAAATAAAGAAATCGGTTGATCTTAAGGAATTGCCAATGAAAATTAATAGTGTTAAGAACAAACTTAATTAGTTGCGATAGTGAGGAATCATCAAAAAGAATAGAAAACGCGTTAAGGTCTAAGATGGGTGATAAGTAGGTATACTATACAGCCGGCAATACTAAAAAGCCCTAACGTAATTGTTTGCGGGATGAATGAGAAACATAGTGATTCTGAACTATTAAAAATGTTAAGTAACTAAAATGATATTAAAAAAGGAGTAAAAATTATAAAGATTGTTGAATCACGAAAAGTGCGTAATATATATAATGCTATTTTGGAGGTTGGAAAAACAACATTTGACAAAATGATTAAAGAAGGTAAATTAAATATGGGATGGGATAGATGATCCGTTTAGGATTTCATAAATGTTAAGCTATGTTTTAACTGCTGGGGATACAATCATTAAGCGAAAGAATGCCGGAACAAAAAAGTGTGTCCAAAATGTGCTGAAGATCATGAAGAGAGTGTAAAACACTCAATCCAAATGCACTAATTGTCTATCTGCCAAATAATAGACTGAATCTTGATCTGGATGTAAATCACGATTCCCGAAATAACCAATGTGTAGTGTACCAACGGAAATTAATGGTGGAAAAACAAAAAACTGATTCCTAGCAATTACAAAAAAAAAATTAAAATGTGTGTATATGAATATTCAAGGGGTTATTAATAATTTCGATGATTTAGAACAAACTATAAATAAAAAATAAATTTGATATTATATGTTTTTCTGAAACTCATCTTACGGAGAATACAAACTCTGATGAAATTTTAATTGAAGGATATGATATTATTAGATGACCAAGTCAGTACGTTTACATGAATCAAGAAGTATACTTGAAGTATGCTTGAAGTAATCAAAATATCATGAAAAGGTTCATTCAACGCGTAAATTTCAACTTAAGTAATTGAAAAATTAAATTGAAGAAAAATTCAAGTCAAGTATTTGGAATTAATTCAATCAACCGCCCTACCTGAGCTTCAAGTGGATTTCAAGTCAAGTACTCAAGTATTCATGTAAACATAAGCTGCAAAAATTGGTGGCTAGTAATAAATATTAGTGCCATAGGAATAAAATTACAATGTGCAGTAGTGTATAGATCACCCAGTTCTTCAAAAAGTGAATTTTGCCAAAGTTTTAAAGAATGGTTAGATGAAGTATCTGATTTCATAGGAGACATTTTAATAATGGGTGACTTCAATATAAAATGGTATGTTCACGATACATATAGGAATGCAATATACGATACATGTTTAGATAACGCGTGTGAACAAATTATTTCTGATCCAATAAGAATAACTCTGAGATCAAAAATTTTAATTGATTATGTGATAGTAAAAAAGTGTGTTAGTACCATACAAAAGAATCTAAAATTCAGTGACCATGATGCTATTATGATAAGAGTAAATAATAATATTGCGGTAAGCAATTGCAAAGTTAATCTTTAAAAAAAAACTAAATTATGATAAAATTCGATTTATAAGTGCATTAGAAAACAATTGCTTAAAAAATATTAAACATACATATCTCTGACTTTAATACTAAATCATTGAATATTCAAAATATATTAATAAAAGTATGTGAAAGCCTTTGTGTAAAAGTAAAAGAAAATATTTCAATGAATAATTGGTTCAACTCTGACCTAAAAAGATATAAGGAGTACACTCGATTGAAATACGACAGAGCAGTGCTATTAAACAGTGAAAGTGAGTGGGGTCAATACAATTCTTGCAGAAATATATATAAAAGTAAATTGAGAACATGACTTCATTCAAAATAAAATAAATTTAAGTTCGAATCAAAAAGAAATGTGGAGAACAATAAAACAACTAGTTCTAAAAAAACAACATAGTTTTATTAAAGAAATGAAATTCCCTGACAGTAAATACAGCGAAGATACTATTATTGCGACAAAATTTAATTCTTATATTATGAACAGTATATATGAGGTCGGTAACTCAATAACATTATGTACCGTACACAAATTACATTAAAGAGACAGAATCTACATTTAGATTTGAACTTATCCAAGTAAATGATTTGGAAACTATGTATATTAAAGAATATGAATCATAAAAGAGATTTGAATATGCTGAACGCTTGTATGATTATTGATTGCATGAAAGAATTGGGTCCGGCACTTGTCGATATTATGAATGAATCATTAAAAAATGGTATCTTTCCCGATAGCTGGAAACAGTCAGTTGTCGTACCAGTTGAAAAGGTGAAAGGAAATAAGAGCTGTGAGTTCTACAGGCCGATAAACATGCTTGCAACACATGAAAAGGTGATCGAAAAAGTGGTACAATTACAACTCATAAAATACCTCGAAACTAATTCTATAATCACACAATGTCAATCCGGTTTCCGTCATGGACACTCTTATGACACGGCAATAAATGTAATAATAACAATGTGGAAGGAGGACCAAGATAAAAGGAGAATTACAATAGCTGTCTTTCTTGACCTAAAAAGAGCATTTGAGACAGTGGATAGACAAATTTTCTTGTAAAAACTGGATAAGTATGGAATAAGAGGAAAGTAAAAGAAATGGTTTGAATCATATTTGAATAATAGAACACAATGCACAAAAATAAACGTTACATTATCTACTGAAATAGCAGTGGATGATTATTAATTCTTCAAACATAAGTCCAATTTTTATAGAAAATAACCAAATTGAAATTGTAAATGAAGTTAAATATCTTGGTGTCGTTATAGATAATAAATTAAAATTTAAAAGTTATGTGTGCTATTTATGCAAAAAGATTACTAAAACGATTTCATTCTTTAAACGCTTAAGAAATAAATTAAATACAATGACAGCGATAAAGATGTATAAAATCATTAAACCCCACTTTGAGTACTGTTCAACGGTTTTACTTGTGTGCACTAATGAGATGATGGCAGGTTTACAACGTCTACAAAATAAAGCTATGAGGTCCATATTAAAATGTAATAGATATACACCTATTCAAGTTATGTTGAACACTTTATGCTGGATGAATGTAAAACAAAGAACAATATTCAATGTACTCTTCGTCTACAAAATTAAAAAAAAAAAACTTTTG
This sequence comes from Dioctria linearis, assembly GCA_963930735.1. Taxonomy (NCBI): domain Eukaryota; kingdom Metazoa; phylum Arthropoda; class Insecta; order Diptera; family Asilidae; genus Dioctria; species Dioctria linearis. The sequence continues at coordinate 20,806,496 of OZ005740.1, forward strand.
CCGCAATACATCTGTCGAACAGTGGCGTATGTCGGAGAGGTGCAACCATATCCCTTAAGAAACGTTGGAGACTTTAGACTAAATTTATTGAGAACATCGAGAGCACAAAATATGATAATGTATCGAGGCCTACAGACGTTTAACCAATTACCAACTAGCTTAAAAAATTAAAGGAATATGATGATATATAAAAGAAATCTAATAAGTTATGTTAAGTGTAATTATGAGCAAATGTACAAATTTTTTGAGATAATGAATTGTAATGATATTTTATTTAGTAATATTTGAATTATTTTAAACCGTAATATTGTATAAAATAATATTATATTATGCTAATAAATAAAAATATATATATATATTTCATATAAATGTTAAACATACTACTTTGTATTTCAACAAGTTTCATTAATATATTACAATTTCTTGTTGGTGAAATATTGGGAGGTACTATTAGAGTCAAATAATTCAAAAAGCTCAACTAAAAATAAAAAACTCTGCGTTATTGACTAGATCTATACTTTATCTTTCCAAAATAGTCACAATCTAAAGAAATGAGAATATTCTAACAGAAACTTGATTTAAAAAACATCAATTTTTACCCTTTTTGACAAGCTTCCGAGTTAAATGTCTCCATTACAATACAATTTTTTTAATTTTTGCCGGCGTTATTTACTAGATCTTTTCGTTATATTCAATGTAAGATATAAATCATTATTCTGCTACAAATAGTTTTTCACAAAGTCGCATTGAAAAATGTACGAAACTTGCAGATCTTGGTACTGACCCCTCTTAAGGAAAGACAGAAATGCATCCGATTTTCCAAAATTTCGATAAATTCATGCTCTTTTGGATAGTTTTCGAGATGCTTCAGTTATATTAAAAAAATTATATTTTTGGTCACTCTTTACTTCTTAACTGTTTCAAAAATTTGCTAACAGAATTGGGAGTGTTCAAAATTCCCTCAAGTTGGCAACCATTGGACTTGAAATTTGTAATTTGATCAAATCTCTCAAGCTAGCTGGAAACTAGCAAAAAAATTAAAACTCTAATTGTGTTCTTCTATACTGGTTTACGTTGTCAACAATTATCAAGCTGGCTGAAAAGATCCAATTGTGTTTCAGGCCTTAAAATGCAGCTTACAGACTGTGTATTTGCTTCTTATATGGTATACATTCGGAAAAAGATTAATACTGGCCGATTAAAGAGTAACTTGTAGTATTCACAATGTCAAAAATCTATCAAGGAGAAATTAAGTTATCGTCATGTGGGTACCTGGGCATGAGGCCCATAAAAGCAATGGAATTGCTGGCAGCCTAGCCAAAAGAGCAGCGGAAACTTCCTTTGTTGGACCAGAACCATTTTGTGGCACTTCAAAGTGTTACCTCAGATCTACCCTAAATAGCTGGGAGAACAAACTAAAATCCCTTCATTGGAAAAGGCTACAAAGACTTCGTCAGGCAAAAAAATTTATCGACACCTATAGCTGAAAAACAAAAGAATTTCTACTCCTTAGGAAAACACAGAGATTACAGAGCTCTTCTCAGGCCATTGCACATTGAAGTATCAGCTATACAATTACAATGGGCTTGGCTGAGACTTCATCCTACCGCTTCTGTCGGGATGCTAATGAGACCTCGGAGCGATTGCTCTGCAACTGCGAAGCATTAAGCCTGAGTTACAATGTGACGCTGTCGCGAATAATATTGCTGATGCTAGATGCTAACGCGTTCGCAGTCACTGTTGCTTATGCTGTTCCAATGATGACTCTCTAACATGTGTTGAACTTTCGTTCCATTAATAAAAACTTCCAATTTTCTCCATAAATAAATTGCCTCAACTCCAGCTGTCACGGTGTTGCGTGTTGAATTATTTTCAACTTTAAGCAACGCGACCGGCATCAGCAAAATCTTAGCGACAGTACCTGCGCTTGAGTACTTTCATACATTTTAACTTTTGGCAGACTTAGTGAAAGCGTCCGCGACACGCGACACCGTCACATTGTAACTCAGGCTTTAGCTAGGCGGAAATTACTCTACCTCGAACATGCTTTTCGTCCACCAAACTATATGTGGAACCTAAGTCTCAGAAAGCTTCTAGACTTTATTAACAGTCTAAACCTAGAAAGGGAGTAAGTTGAATGGGGTATCACAACAGGTCTTTCTGGTCGTAGCGAATGCGAGGCAAACACCTACACATCACTCCACAAATCTAATCTAAATTGACAATGCACACCATTTGGTGACCCATTTTTACCAGCGAGTTTGTTTTTATTTTTTCGAGTTATGTAAATTAACAGAGAAAAATTGAAAGCGTTGGAAAGTTTCATGTATTTATTGAACATGTAATACGGCCACTAAACAGCTTTTAATATACTTCCATAGATATCAATTAAAAACAACAATATAATAGCTGTGCACTATAAAAGTATTTATTACCACCTAATTATTTTCGTTACAAATTTCACCATTATCTTTTGGAAGTGAATTGAGGAACTCATCGAGTATTTCCATTTCTTCGAACTTTATATCGATACCTTCCTCTTTTGTGTTACTTGTAAATTTATCCATAAATTCTTCAAAAATTAGTTCCTTTTTTATAGTCTCTTCCATATTCTCTACATTTTCTTCAGTTTCCTCCTTTATGATTTTCCGTTCCGCATTTGAATTGATAGAATCCAATTCAAGGCCCTCTACTTCATGACTGCATTCTGTTTTGGTATCTTCTATTTTGATATCTTCTATTTTTATATTCTCCGTAAGATTTGAATTTTCTAATTTCTCGAACTCTTGAAATATTACTTCCATTTTACTATAAATGTGCATATTATGAGTCTTTCCAGCATGCGCTGCATAGTCAGCGAAACATCTAAAGTCCTCTTTAGTGCAGTACGTACAACTAAATGTAGAAATACCGAATTTTTCCCTCCACTTTTCTTCTTTTTCACAATGTATTTCTTTAAGGAGGTGACTACGAAGGCTCCTTCCCACACAAAAAGTTTGTTGGCAAAGATAACACTTGTAGACAATTTTCTCGGATACTTTTAATGTACCAATATTATGTATCTCGAATTTATGTCCTGTTAGACTTTTCCTAGAGGCAAAACCTTCCTCACAAACATCACATACGAATGGTTTCTCACCTAAAAAAATTAATGAAAATTGTAATCATAAAGCTGCTAGTAAAGGAATTATACTGAAAAATGCCTACCTGTATGCATCCTCATATGTTTTGTCATGTGCGGCGTAGAGATTTTCTTTTCGCAGATATTACATTGTATTTTACTTAAGTGCTTGAGTTTGATATGAATTCTAAGTGAATGTGTATCCTTATAACAATTATTGCATGTTTTACATATAAATTTTCTCTCTGTTATATGTTTCAATCTGTGAGATCTGAAATGAGTGTAATCACGGCAACGTAAACTGCAGACTTTACAAATATATCTATCAGGATCTTTACGTTTTGAGCAATGTTTTAATGGAACCGATAAGTCTTTTGTTGCAATCTTATTTGTTTCTTTAAGTCGCACTGTTCGGGATTTCATACGGATACCGTAAATTGTATCTCTGAATGAAACATCACAACCAAATCGTTTATGATGGTCTCTTAAATTGCTAACATGTCCAAATCGAGCACCACAGCTACACTTGTGAGGTTTTTCACCGGTGTGCGAATTTAAATGATCCAAATGTTCAATTTTTGATTTACTCAGCCTACCGCAATGTTGGCAAGTTCTTGCAATACGTTCGGTTTTTCTATATTCAATGCGATTACGCCCACAGTACATTTCATGGTGTGTACAAGCAATAGTATTTTTGCAGATTTTTCCACATTTACAACATAAAAGGGATTTTTCTCTGTGCTGCTGTACATGGCGTTCCATATGCCCACCTGATTTACAAACTTTTTCACATTTTATACATTCACAATTACCATTTTTTAGGTACTTGAAAAGCCTCTCTCTTGCTGGGTCAGCTGGTGCAACGTATGCAAAATCCAAATCCAAATCGTAGTCTTCTGTTGAAATGCATTTATCCACGCTCACATACTTTGTTTTTTCTTCGTTATTTGTCTTTTTCACCTTTTCTAGTTTAACTTCTTGCTTTAAACGATTGCATTGAACAGATTTATGACATCGGGGAATCCTCAATACAGAATCAATATATTCCTCTTTTTCAAGCTTATTTACTGTGGGATTTTGATGAGCTTTTAACGCATTTTCAGTTTCAATTTTTTTCAAAGCTTGCTGCGCTTTTTCCGCTAATGCCCAATTCAGTCTTTCCATTTCTATTTTAAGCATCTCTGCTTCAGTTACAAATCTTACCTTTACCTCTAAATGTTGCGGTATATCGGTTATATTTGTAATAGGAGAAAACATTTGTTGGGGTTTATCTAACACCTTAACGATTTCTTTTTGAAATTCGTTTAAAACCTTTAATGGCATATGATTATGATACTCCTCCAAGTTTATCGGCAGCGCAGACTTTCCTGTTCTGACTAAGCTGTTTATGTTGACTGCATTTGTAGTAAGTGTGCCCGAAACGCCTGATAATGCTGACGTTGTTGTCATCATGCTATTTAGCTTTGCTGGAAGAACTGGTGGATTCATAATAACATTTGGGGATATTGTAGGTCCTACTGGAGCATTTATGAAGATTGTAGGAAGTAAATGAAAAGGTGGCGTAATTGTTACAGGAAGAATTTTCTGGATGAAAAAAAATCGAAATATTTATATTGAAATTAAGGGAAGAAACGAGAAATACGGACCCTTAGGTTGCTTGATTGTTCGTTAGTTTCTTGACCATTTCCTTCTAATGGAATGAATAAGGAATTTGGAAGCATACTGAACTGGAAAGTTTTAAGCGTTTCCGGCAATTCAATGTAACTTTTCCAATGTATTTTGGTACAAATCTTATATTAATATATGAAATGCTTTAGCCTAGTCTAGCTTATTTGACGTAAAAGCTATTTAAAAACTTAAATATAATGATAAATGCAATAAATAAGTGTAAAGTCAATAAACTTTAGTCTGACAATTATTATTCTGTTTACGTCTGACTGAAAGTAGAATAGGATAAGCACGATGAGACTTGTTACATTAAAACATATTAAGTGACACTGGACGCTGAATTTAACTGAAAGTGAATTTAACATGATAAAGCCTAGTATCGAGAGCGAGTAATGTGACATTTCCATATAAATTTTAGCGCTGGTAAAATCGGAAGCAAAAATTTTACTGATGATTTTAATAGTGCAGTACGGAGTTTACTGGTAAAAACTGAATGTTTCCCTATTTTAATATAGATGGCGAATTGTATGTCTCCACTTGTTGTTGTTTTGGCGTATTTCGTAATAGACTAAGAGCTGGAGACCAAAATACTTGAGTCATTTTATAAACAAAATTTTCCATTTGGTTAACTTACGAAATAACTTGCTTTACAAAAAAGTGCCTTATCTAGGTAGATAAGGTACTTAAAAACGGGCCTCAAAGTGCACTATCTTATCAGAATCAGGTATTAGAGGAAATAGAAAAATAGTTATAGTGCAACAATGAATTTCATTATAATATCTTGAAGTAGAACATTTATCATCATTTATCATCATTTATCATAAAAATGTACAATTATGACATTTTCTGTTTCTATGACAATTTTCAGATTGTTTTTTAAATTTATTAAAGGATTTAATTTTAATTGACAATTTTTAGATTGTTTTATTTATTTATTGGAGGATTTAATTTCTCTTAAAAATTTTCAGATTAATTAAATCCATCCAGAAACCACGTAAGTACGCACGTTTTGGGTCTTACCACTGAAAGTGATGTCCAAGTCTACATAACCATGAACAGTCGCCATGGCACCGTTAGCTACTTGTACCTGTGTCCGATACCTCTTCAATTCAACTTCTGCTTCTGCAAGCTTCTCTAGGGCTCCTTGGCCTAGGATGCTGACAGTGGCACCACTATCAAGTAATCCAGTTTCGGATCGCCCGAGCAGTCTTACTTCGGCATACGGTCGAATGTCGTCTGGCATCGACACGGAAATATGTGCCAATCTCTTTCTTTCCTGTTTCATTCGTCGACAGTATTCCCGCCAATGAACGGTCGATCGTTTCTTTCTATTTCCAAGGTCCAGGTCAGGATACATAATTGCTGCTAACTCCGCTACCGGGGAAAAAATGCGGTCTTGTACTGCGTTGTAGTTTTGCAGACGCGTATGATAAGGCGTCAGCGGGTATAAAACAGGCTCACGCCCACTCGTCATAACAGAGCTTGGTGACCGTTTTAATACAGAAACGACAGGAGGCCGAATCTCCTGCTCAGTAACATTGCCAGCAAAAAGTACTGTCGGTTTTATCGGAACGTCGAAGATTAAAGACTCTTCCAAAGAAGTGTCTAGTAGTGTCGTGGGCTCCCTACAGGTGCAAACGGGAGCTTGAAAATCTGCCGAGAAGTCAATCAGATTGTCTCTATCAGTGAATTATCATTGACATTGAGACTGTCTAAAGGATTGTTACTATCACCAGAATCACTGAGTGATATTAACGTCGGCGTCGGATTATGTCTTAATAGAGACCAGTACCAGTCTTTAGCTAGTCCTGTCAACAAGGCGAACATGTGCTTGATCAATAAGCCGAAGTCTCCTTCTAACGAGGAAATAGTCCTCTGAAAATGAATTCATCTACGGATAGTTCAGAATTATTTCCGTTATACGACAGGTTCCATCTCCTGATTGGACTGCCTGAGCGTCTATGCCAGGAATGGTCTTGAGCTTGTTGGCCTGAAGGTGGTGGTGCCGGAGGAGCAAAAGCTATTGGAGGTGGCGGAAAATGTAAGAAGGAAGGACAACAATAACATGGCAACTTTGTTAGGTTAGGCTTAGAAGATTGGAAAATTATAAGAAAATATGCAATTGTAAATCTTCTAGGATCATTGTATTGAATTTATTAGTTTTAAATTTTTGTTAATACATTTGTGAAAATAAAAATATAAACATAAATATTTATTTATTTATTTGAGCATATCATACAAGTTACATAGATTTACATTATAGCAAAACAAGTAATAGAAGAATAGGAGCAGTGTGAGCTCAATATAGCTACATAGTATGGTATGGTAAAGTATGATTTACCTCAACATTAGCCAAACAAGTAATAAAGTAGAGGTAGTGGGAACTAAATATATACATGGTAAAGTGTATAAGACTTATATTATAGCAGAACAACCGAAAGCTGAAGACTGTCGACCAATCGGCTAAATAGACTGAGAATCAGTAGGCACAACTTTAACGGCAAGATTGGTGGGGCAATTTGATAGCTGTAACAAGATACCAAAAGAAACGATCGATCAATTTAATGTAAAATATATACGGATGGAACAAAGATTTGGATCACTGCTAAGCTAGCTCGAGCGAGAAAAATATAAATGTTAACAGTTAATTATAGGGTAAAATAAATGTTGCATTTCAGACATCAATAGCTGAAATTACATAGCGGAAGGCAAATCAAGTAACTTCATTCAAAAATCCTGATCCTATTTTACTATTTTATGTTGAGAAACTCGAATTCTGAAACTTCAAATTTTTGACTACACTACGCTACGCTTTCTGTCGTTCACCGAGCCAAGGTCACCACAGTAGTAATTAACTATCAAAGTAATACGTTTGACATATGTTTACTACGCTATTCTAACACTACTACACTATCGTATTTTGGATAGTGAAATGTAGCGAAGTGATGTTTGGCCATGGATACGGATGGAAGGACGACAATAACATGGCAACTTTATAGGTTAGCGTATACAGTTCGAGCCTTTATTATATTTTCCCGAATGATTGTTACCTGAGTTATGTAAATAAAGGCAATATGATAAAGACTATCTCATTTTATTTTATATTAAAAAATCTTCTTAGTTAAGATTGTTGGAATTAACAAATCAATTTTCTGCCTTCTTGATAAACGGTATTAATATGAGGGCAACCATAAAGATCATTGTATCGTATTCATTCGTTTTAAATTTTTGACAGCTGAGCAATTGGCTTAATTCCACTTTGGTTTGGCACAGCCCTGGAATTAGCTGGCTAAATTTCCAATGCAAACTGGAATTTAGCCAGCATTTAGCCCGTTTGGCAAACGCCCTTACTCTCACAAGTCAAGTCAAGTGTTCTTCACACGCGATTAACGAAATAAAACGAATTATGACGAAATTATAACCGAACCGATATCCCGGGATATTTGAAAATGTTTACGTACAGGCTTTAATTTTGGCCTAGATTTCACTTTTGTCTTTGATTCACTTTATACTTTAATTGTTCAAATAATTATTAACTTAAGGTTACACGATGTCGAAATTATTACAGCCTGTTGCGGGACGGCAAGCTGTGTTCTTGTCTCACAAGTTCACAAATGATTAAAAAAACCAACTCTTTATAGTTATCGCTAGTACTGTACTTCTAATTATCGCAATCCAAGTAGTTTACTTCGTTCACTTCACTGTCTGAAATAATACTCCGCCTGCTGATGTGAGAAGCGCCGTATTTATACTCTGCGAATTATCCTAGAACTTTCCTGAATATTCCGTTTTCCGAACTCATAGTTTACTAGGATGTCACTAACCTAAAGTTGTTTCCATTTCCAACAGATGTCGCGTGTGTCACTTTGTGGCACGTAACACTGCCCCCTTCATAATATTTGTTCGTCGCGAACAACAGATGGTCCACGGTCTTGATGCTCTCCGTATTGACCCAAGCGATCTAAATGAACGATTTTTCTTTTGCATCTTGTACCGCGCTGATTCTTGTATTGCATGTTATTAATTCTAGTTTTAACTGCATACGGTCCCTTCCAGTGTTGTGATAACTTTGAAGAACGTCTCGTGGCCTCGTGCACATCAGCTAATCGTTGTCTGAGCTTTGTTACGTAGTCTTCTGGTAACTTTTGTTCGCCTTTGAGTATACCAAACTTGAGGTCGCTAGGTAAGCGCATTTCCTTTCCGAATATGACTTTAGATGGGCTTTGTCTGGTCATATTGTAAACAGCTGATATATAAGCCATTAGAAATATAGGAATATGTCGCACCCAATCGCGCTGATTATAGTTGAAGACCTTCCTGAGATGTTCGATTAATGTTCTGTTGAAACACTCTTCCATGCTTTGATTTTTATATCGTCTCTTATCTTTGATTCCTTTGTCCTCAAATTTCTTGCCGTTTTGATCACCGTTGTCATCCTTTTCATTGCCGCCTTTGCTCTTCTTATTATCATCATCGTCCTTTGCGGTATGGGATTTCAAAGTCATGAGGTTACAGTCTAGTCTCCCCACGGAAAGCTTGCTCTCTAGCTCGCCATCTTCTCCCTTCTCCTTCTGTTGTTTGCATTCGTCCTCGTTTCCTACAGGCGTTTTGCAGGTGACCCATCTACTACATTTCCAGCATCGGTATTCTGCTGTGAGTCTGCTGCCCAGCTCGATATCTTCGCCCATCTCGATAGCTCTGCCCTTCTTCTAGCGCTTTCATTCGTCGGCATTTTCTGCAGTCCCTTTGGAGGTGTCCCAGTCTATTACAATTCCAGCAATGAAGAATACCGCGTGAATAATTGCTCTGTGATGGCTGCGTTCTATTACAAGTACATTCCTCCACCGAAATTTCTCTCACTCGTACTGCACTTCGAGAAGCTTGCCTGGCAGATTCATACGCTAATGCATAGGCTAGTGCTTCTGCTGTTGATTTCTTTCCTGCTAGCCTTAACGCTTGTTGTAAATTTTGATCTGCAATAACGTTCACAAATGCTTCTGTTGCCACTTCATTAAGGAAATCTGCATTTACGCTAGAGTACGAAAGATAAGCTAATCTTTCGACATCAGCTTGCAGTTGTTGTAGTGACTCGCCATGCTTTTGAGTCCTGTTGCATAACTGCAGGCGATATACTTGCTGCATGTGTTCATCTCCATAACGTAATTCTATCGCTTGTACTAATGAAGTGTAATCACGTTGCGTGTCAATCGATATAGTTTGTAATAGCTCCGACGCAGGACCTCGAAGTGCTAATACCAGAGCTGTAGCTTTGTCTGCATCATTCCATCCATTTACTTCGGAAGCTGCCTCGAATTGTCTCTTGAAAATATGCCAAGAATTTTGTCCATCAAATATTGGAGGTTTCATTCTGCCTGCACCGGATATTTCAGTTCCTTCATGCCGAGGTTGTCGATGCTTCATTTTCTCCAAATCTGCTTTAAAGTTGTCAAGCTTCTCCGTAACATTTTGTTGTACTTCCGACACTTGTTGTTGAACTTCTAGCACTTCCTGCTGGATTCCTTCAATTTTCACATTTTGTTCGTCTAATGAATTTTTAAGAAAATTCTTCGTTCCTCCAAACAGGTTTCTAGACAATTCTGCAAAGAACTCTTTTGTTCATCCCAACGGGCTTCCAGAGAATTGTTTTGTTCTTCTAAACATGCTTGCAGAGAATCCTTTTGATCCTCATTAGCTTTCTTCTGCTCATCCAAACGGGCTTCTAGAGAATTCTTTTGTTCTTCTAAACATGCTTGCAGAGAATTTGTTATGGAACAATGTTGAGTGATTAGCTTTGGACGTAAAGTCCAGACTGCCAGAATGAGCTGACAGATCACTCGACGGACAGCGTTGGCTGCAGGGCGGCACGCTAGCTCGCCTCGGCTCATTGGCGGAGAGTGTGGGGAGGTTCCACGAAAAACCTGCCGCTGCCGTCAGCCATAATCAAAAAAAAATGTCGTGCCTATTAACTAAAAGCCGGCACAGATTCGGTCCTGAAGGGATCCTTACGTCACTTACCCATATCCATCAGCGAAGGCGCAGATGGTTTGCCTTCTGTGCGTGCCCCAGCCACCCATCTGACTCTGAGGGTAGATGTTTTCAGAGTCCCTATTTACCACAGCAAGTTCCCAAAAATTTTGCAATATAAATTTACAAGGATGATACCACTAATAATTTGTGGATGGATGTACATATAGCCCCTGTATGGCGTGAATAGGTCATTAATTAGAATGATAACTTCTTTTAAAATTACTATACTATTAAAACTTACGTGAATAATTATTTTCCAAACTTCGATGACCCGATGAGCCGATGAAATTTTCCTGGACCGATCAGTACGCTGGACGATTTGCCAAAAAGACAGATGTAACCAGTCTTCTTCTTCTCCTTCGCATCCGCATGTCATCTCGAGCTTGAGGAAACGCATCTCTCTCGGTCGGGGTGCGTTCAAGTTTTCTGCTATGGACAGCAGCCAGCCGGCCTACACGCTTCAGTATGTCATGTAGCATATTGCTATATGCAATACGCTACGACCGTAACAAATTTTTTGATCCTCATTAGCTTTCTTCTGCTCATCCAAACGGGCTTCTAGAGAATTCTTTTGTTCTTCTAAACATGCTTGCAGAGAATTCTTTTGATCCTCATTAGCTTTCTTCTGCTCATCCAAACGGGCTTCTAGAGAATTCTTTTGCTCTTCTAAACATGCTTGCAGAGAATTCTTTTGTTCCTCAAGAGCATTCTTCATCTGCAGGGCTGAAAGCTCCATTTTTGTCATTAAGGTACCCAAAAGCTGTTACTTGTTCATCGCAGGCTCTTCTTCAGCTTCAGCTTCTTCTTCAAAAACAAATGTCTCAGGATTCTTTTCTTCCTCTATCAAGGCTTGTCTAAGTCGCTCGACTAGAACATTCTTTAGACCTGTCGTTTGCAATGACCGCTTCCCCAACTCCACTTTCAATTCCTGTATGCGAAACTCCTCTAGTTTGCGCCCTATTCTTGCGTCTTTTGTAATTCACTCACAGTTTAATATAAAATTATCTTTCGGAATTTTTAGACACAATTTCACAAAATTAATCACTCTTTGAATTTCAAAGTCAAATGCCACCACTTTACTTCGCGATTTGATTTTACTTCTGACACCAGTTATTACGGGCGTGGCCTTAGTTCGTTATTTAAAACACAATATTTCAGATATAATTCAAAAGTTCTTTCTTTATTTAACTTTACTATTTACTTTCACAAATTCACAAATAATTATCAAATGACTCTTTAATAGTTATCGTTAGTACTGTACTTCTAATTATCGCAATCCAAGTAGTTTACTTCGTTCACTTCACTGTCTGAAATAATACTCCGCCCATTGAATAAATAACTAATAAGGAAACGGCATATCGGGTGAAAACGTAAGCACCTCGGCGAAATGTATTAGTGTGCTGTGTTTGTATGCACTTGGCGTTGCCATGGCGTTTCCTTTGTATGACTTTGTATAATTTATCTACCAATGACAATTCAATTGTAAACAAATAAACCGGCATTGGTAAAATGTTAAATCTTTTGCCATGGCTCTTTATTTTTACAGATATTTCACTTTTATTTTATTTTAAACACAATAACTAATTAGTAAAGCTATTAAGCTTACTTGAAGAATGCTTTTCCACGACAATAACGCCGTTTGTTCCACAGCACAGCCCAGCGCACTTCATTACTGTTTTTTAAGACTCCGGAGTCTCTATTACACAAAATGTCGTTCACAAAAGAAATATTCCGCACTTATTTCACACTAATATTCATAAAAATCACGTTTAATTACTTATTTTTCACAATATCGCGAACTCAAAACCGAACCTTATTTTTAAATAATATGAAATGTCAGAATGTTGAACTGACACAAAATATCAACGACGCCCTCTTGTCATTTCTCCCCCCGACCTTAGGTCACCCTGTCATTGAAATGCTTAAACACGTACACTGTATTCGCACGATACCCCGCTTCCTTATTAGTTATTTATTCAATGACTCCGCCTCCTGATGTGAGAAGCGCCGTATTTATACTCTACGAATTATCCTAGAACTTTCCTGAATATTCCGTTCTCCGAACCCATAGTTTACTAGGATGTCACTAACCTAAAGTTGTTTCCATTTCCAACAGATGTCGCTTGTATCACTTTGTGGCACGTAACAATATTTTATGTTAAAAAATTCGAATTCTAAAAATTCAAAGTTTTTAACACACTACGCTACGCTTTCTTCCGATCACCGTGCCAAAGTGTGTAGCGTAGTAATTAACTGTCAAAGTAATTCTTTTGACATATGTAACACTACCCCTTCAAGCAAGGCGAAAAAAACGTGACGAAAATGTAAACATGCTTGCATAGAAGTGTACGCAAAAGAAACGTTTTGGTGTTGTGAATGCGTAACAGAAACGAATCATCAGTCCAAAGAGAAGTGAAACTGAAAACCGTAGACTGTCAGTGTAGTGGTAGTTGACATTATATTACACAAACTGTACTCTAAAGTGTTACGTTTTCGGAATGAAAATTACGTTTAGTTTACGAAACGTTTTGCATGTGGACTCAATGGCTTTTAAAGAAAACAACAGATTTTTCTATTTTAAAAAAATAGCATCACAAACCTTAATAAGGATAGAACAAAAAAACGTTTATTAAGGAACCATTGGCTTACACTACGTTCCAATGTTATTAGGTACATCGAGCAGGGTATAGATAATTGGAATTATCGATAGACTACAAAATAACTTAGTAAACTAACAAAAGTACAATAATAATAATATAAGTATACCTATTCAAATTTTGTTGACACTCCAAAGTTTTAATAAAATAAAAATTAACGCGGCGTTTTGTTATTCACAAACAAATTAACATGCACCACACAGCTGTCTGCTGTCAGGTTCTTGACACAGGTCAATAAATCCAGAAGTACGTTTTCAATACGTTTTCCTTTCACTTTAGGTTTACACTCTCAAATGCTTAGAGGGAGGTACGTTTTCAATACGTTTTTGTTACGCTGTGAGTATAGTGTTCGTGTACTATAGGGCCGTGGGTGTATTAGTAAAACGCTATTCCTAAAGTTCATGTTTTCGTTTCACTTTAGGTCACTGACATGTATAATATGGACTGACTACACTCGTAGAAATGCACTACAAAAAGTTGGCTCACTTCTATATTGCTGACTCTTTCGGTCTAAGGACCAAGTACCAACTGAGGGCACTTTAAACTGCAAATAAATAAGTGGGTCCGCCGAAATAAATGTTTTTTAAATTAATTATTTGAGGTTCTTACTGATAAAATTGTTTACCAACGGCAATTTATTCATTAGATTATCATTCATTATCATTCATTAAATTCGAAAGGTTCGATTTTCGAGCTGCATAAGCAATTGAGCCCATACGTAACCCCCGCAAGATACAAGCCATGAACAAAGTCGAAAAAGAGAGCAGCGGGCCGGTCAGCAGGCGACATCCACAGTCTTCTTGCCTTGTCTTACTGAAGGAGTTTTTCATATAAAAGTTGCTTGTATTTTGTTCAAACGCTATAATTTCCGTAAATTTGTTCTACATGCTATTTTTTTTAAACTATTAGAAAGAAAACATATTTGGCTGCAATTTGTTTTAACTTCATTTTGCTGTGGGAGCGACAGTTTTGGGCTTTAGGACCTGTTTAAGATGAAATTTTAGTTTTTCCGCCATGACGAGTATACAAAAAGCCTTCGGCAACTTCATGGATTGTATTATATTCCGGGGGTTACGGCCCATATGAAATAGAAAGTTAAGCAGTCCATATTATATATGTCAGTGCTTTTGGTGTATACTCTCAAATGTTTAATAACGTTTAGAGGAACGCCACGCTACAAGACGCTATCGTGACGGTGAACGCACCCATTCTAAGTGCATTATAAACATGTTTATTGGGCATTACTATTAAATTGTCTGAAATATGTCAAAAGTTCAAACCTCTTGCCTACTGTCGCCAGACATTGGTTTTGTTTCAATATTTACATTTCTATTGTAATTTAAAAAGCTACAATATTTTTAAAACTTATAGAATAGAATAGAAAAATCATTTATTAAAGAACCTCAGTTTACGCTACGTTACAACGTTTGGTACATCGAGTAATTAATAGCTAGTTGGCATAATAGAAAAAATACAAAGTCGTTTAGCAAAATAAAAAAGGAGCAATGAAGAGACTCATTGCGGTAGAAATCATTTACAGTAATATAGTTACACAATAGAGAGCACCAAGTATCTTTTTATATTTCAATGAAACATCTAAAGAATTCTCGATAGAGGGTAGAAGTGAAATTCACTGCATTTAATCTTGCTACTATAAAATCTCTCGGTGGCTTTATTTTGTTTTTTATGTAAATAAAATCTATTAGAAATCCCTATCCCAACAAAATTCAGCACTTCCAGAATGTTGCCCAATTCATCAATCAATACTATACATGGAAATAATCAACAAAACAATATCAGCTCAGAAAAAGTGAGTTTATTTGTGTATTTTAATAAAATGATAATTCAAAATCAACAAAAAATATTATTTTTTACAGGCAATTCTTCCTGTTAAAATAAAGTCACGTTTTAATTCGGTTCCTACATTCGTTTTAAGAATGCCTGTAAGACCTCCAACTGAGACCATATCTCCGCCAGTAATCTCTGGAAATTTTAATAGCTCAGTGTCAAAATCAACAATAATTCCAGTAAAATTAAACAAATCGGTAATATTTACGTCACCAAAGCAGAATTCTACAATAGTTCCAACAAAGGTTAATAATTTGGTTAAAATATCAGCAGATCCAGGTTCACAAATAGTAACACCAAACTATAATCAATCTGTGAGAACTTTAGTAAGGCTCAAATCACCAATAGTTACACCAAATTATAACCAATTTGTGACAACAACGTCAGTTAGACCAAGCTCACCAATAGTCTCAACAAATTTTAGCAAACCGATGACAAAATCAGCAAGGCCTGGAAAAACATTTAATTTCGCGGAGTGTTCAATTGAGAACATCTTAAGCGAATTTCAATCTGAAATAATTAAGGTGTTGAATGAACCTAAAACTAATGTAATATCCGCTCTTCCCAATATAATAGATATACCACAACACTTAGAAGTCAAAATGAAATTTGTAACTCAAGCAGAGATGAACAAAATTGAAATGGAAAAACGAAATGTAGCACTAATTGCAAAGGAAACTGAGATGAAAAAAGCTATTAAGGTTTATAAAAATTCTAAACATTGCCAAGTAAATAATTTTTTAAAGATACCCCGATGTAATAAATCGATCCAATGTAGGCTCTTAAAAGATGTTAAACCAGAAAAGGTAAAAAAAGTAAAAGTTAAAGAAAATTCAAAATGTATGAAGTTGGATAAGTGCATTTCGACAGCAGATTATGATTCGGACTTCGAATCTAATTTAGTATATGCTCCACAGCCAGAAAACAATAAACTGTTCAAGTACCTTAAAGATGGTTTTTGTGAGTGCCTAAAATGTGGAAAAGTGTGCACAACAAGTGCCTATATTAAACGTCATGTAGAACAGCATAGAGAAAAAGGTCGGCTTTGCTATAAATGTGGAAAATTAAGTGAAACAACTATTGGTTGTGTACAGCATGAATTACATTGTAAGGGTGTTGCTAATGCCGATAATGGGACACGGGGTCCGAGGTCGAGACCAATTCAAACGAAAGATGGAAAACTAATAGTGTTTGGACTGAAAGAAAAAACTTGCAAATATTGCGGAAGACGAAGTAAATCAATAATAGAACATTTAGATCATGTGAATTCGCATACTGGCGAAAAACCTCATCAATGTACTTGTGGAGCACGATTTGGACACATTTATAATTTGAAATTTCATCGTAAGAAATTTGGTTGTGTGATACCATCAACAGATCTATTTTATGGTATGAGAATAGTACCACGTAATGAAAAACGAAAAGTAGAATCTGGAAATTCAAGTTCTACGTCGACGACGAAAACGAAACAGTCTAAATCAACACGACGAGATCCTGATAGATATTTATGTAAAGTATGCAATTTACGTTGCCCAGATTATACACATTTTAGACGACACAGATTGAAACACATAACTGAACGGAAATTTGTATGCAAAAATTGCAATAATTGCTACAAAGATTTGGCTGGACTTAAAGCTCATATTAAAAAGAAACATTTATTTAGAGTATGTAGCTTCTGTGGAATAAAAACTGCCAGTGATTTATTATTAGTACACATGAGGACGCATACAGGTAGGAATATCATTAACCTAAATTTTAAGAGATTTAATAATTTTATATTAATCATTTTTAGGAGAGAAACCATATATATGTGATATTTGTGAAGATACATTTACCTGTAAAAGACTTTTAAATAAACATAAATGTGATGTGCATAATATCGGGAAGCGGCTTAAATGTTTTGAAAAATCAGTATACAAATGTTATCTTTGTAAAGCAAACTTTGGCGCTGTAAGAAGTTTTCATAATCATTTGATAAAAAAAAATCACTGCGAAATAGAAAAACTTTGGAAGGATAAATGCTCAATTTTTGCATTTAATTGCACATACTGTAATACAGATGATTTGTTGCGATTTGCTGACTATGCAGCGCATGCGGGGAAGACTCATAATATGCATATTTATGGTAAAATGGAAATAATATTTAAAGCGTTCGAGCAATTAAAAAACTCGGATGGAATGGAAAATACTGCAACAGAATATGGTGAGATAGAAGGTATTAAAATCGAATTCAATGAAATTGAAGGTACTAAAATAGAATCAAGCGAAACAGATGATATTGAAAAATCTTATAGTAAGGTAGAAAATATTGAAACAGAAACCATTTCTAATAATTATAGTACTACAGCAAGTGCACAAGAACAGGAAATCTCTGAAAAGGATACTAAAGAAAATGTAGAGCCTATAAGAAAAGAATTTATTTTCGAAGAATTTATGGACAATTTAACAGATAATATGACACAGGAAAATATAATTAATATAAAATTCGAAGAAATGGATATGCTCGATGAGTTGTTCGAATCATTTCCGGAAGAAGAAGTGCATAAAAGTAATTAAGTTGAATTTTTCTACGAACACACATATATTGTTGTGACTATGTTTACTGCCATTATGTTTTTTTCTACAATCGAAATTTTAAATGGTTATTAAGTTATCTTTTTAATAATAAAGTTTGTCTTATAATAATGTTTTTTGGTGATATTTATAGAGCAATTAACATAATAATTGATCTATATTGGATTAACAAACAAAATAATAATTCATGGATGGGAATCTCAATCAATAATTCTACCCTAAAATCCCTGATAAATTTAATTTAATATCCTTCGCTTTTCTTTTAACATTCAATTTAAGTTTCCTTTTTATGGAACAATATGAAGACGTATGAGGTATGACGTCGAGAACAAAAACTAGGGGTGGAAGTGAATTATGAAATCAGGGTTTATTAATTTTTTTTTCTTATATATATTTTAATAAACATCCAACCACCACTTTCTTCATTTCTTTAATTCTAGACAGCATGTAGCTTGTATTAGAAAAGAATACCTTATGTTATGATTAAAAATTTATTTTAAGAGTTTTCCTATTATTTTATAGAGGTCATTTGTTCCCATTTTAATACTTATGTGCGCTTTGCAAGTTTCGATTATTCATAAGATAAATGCAGATTGCAAATGTTTGCGAAATTAATTCAATCAATGTCACAGTCAATGGACAAATCCCTAACTAGGCCTTTTAGTGTAGAGCTGAATACACTAAAGCTTGAGCTTGCTTTAATAATTTCAAGAAGCTCGTTATAGATTTTTGTCGCCGTGTATATAAGTCATTTTCTGATTCTTTTTGTTTTTGGTTGCAGTAGCCTAAGTTGCTTTCTATTAATCGTCTGATCGTTATATATACTTATGTGTGTGTGTGTTCAGGATCCATAGGAATGCATATTAGCAAAACCAACGAAAACCTGCATGCCAACACACGTATACGAAGTAGATTTCTCGTCTAACAGACTGAAGTTTATTGAAAATAATTTCAATAAATTTACAAAAAGCATTTAAGTGCAAAAAAAAAATGATTGAACTTTTCGACCCAGCGATCAGAGAGGTCTCATCAGTATGGTTATCTCTGATCGCCTACCATAGACCTCCACCATTGAACACACGTAGATACCGATCTAAGGAAAAAATGTACCAGAGGCTCAAATCGTAACAACTGTAGTGAAATGAGCCAGCCAGCAACAACTACACATGGAAAGTGCACTATATTCGCACATAATAATTACCTTTAACTGACAAATTATTGATATACTTAAAACATTTTAAATTCAATATTTAAATTTAGAATCAATTTGAGAAAACAAGAAATTCTTAATTAGACAAAGAAATTTTAAAAACAATTTTATACGAAACGGTAACACTCCAAACAACAAATAAAGAAGTACAGTTGCTATGCTAAACTATCGTTTCTATGCCAATTATTGTTGTCATGCGCCTTTGAATACCGTGCATAAACCATGACTATATAAATCACAATCTCACTTGTCTCGGCCTCTCATTGCGAGAAAATCATTTATGATGTGACGCAGCAGCTGTAGGAAGAAGAACCTATAACGTCACGTGAAGTGAACAACATCCAAACCATGGATCTTAGGAAGGAAACAGAAGACATCGAATAGAACTGAGGGCTGAAGATAAGCGCCAACGCCCAATCCGTAGGATGCAAAAAATCATCAATTATATTCAAAGAAGGAAGACAGGGAAGAGCTCGAAGGGTGCAAACGCACTTGACTTGACTTGACCTATCTTTTTTTAGTTTGGTAGCGCAACGATCAACTTGGTAATCTATCTTATATTAATAAATCACATACTTTGTTGGTTGACGATTAAAAGAAATATTTTTATTCTGGGTATCGGCTGGATTAAAGATTTTATTTTGGATGGGGACTAAAGTAAAATTTCTATAGTGGGTGTCGACTACAGTAAACATTCTTATTGTGGGTATCGACTGCAATAAGAAAATTACTAACAAAAACACTTTATTGTGGGTATCGAATGTAATAAGAAAAATACTAACATAAAACATTTTATTTCGCGTATCGACTAAAATAAAGTTTCTTTCTGTGGGTATCACTGTAGTAAGAATTACTAATCTCATCTTATTCCGGGTATCGACTGGAATAAAGAATATCCTAATCCCAAACCTGAATAAAATTCAAGTCCCAAATATTGACCTGGTTAGTATATAGTCAATTATAACAAAATTATTTCTATAATTTTAATTTACGTTTAGCTTTTGTGACATAAACATTCAAACTAAGTACAAGCCTTTCATAAATTCCGTAAAAATAATAAATATATCATAAAGTTACAAAAAAAAAGTATAAGTGAAAACATAAACAAAACAAAAAATATCAATAAGACATCAAATAATAAAAATGCATGTTAGCAAGAGAATTATGCTAACCCGATTTATGCTCATACCGGAATTGCTCCACTATACAGACCGTGAGTGAAATGCTTGAACTGGGTCAAAACAATGATCAAGAATAATTGTAACAAAAAAAACAAAAATTATTTCTATAATTTTAATTTACGTTTAGCTTTTGTGACATAAACATTCAAACTAAGTACAAGCCTTTCATAAATTCCGTAAAAATAATAAATATATCATAAAGTTACAAAAAAAAAGTATAAGTGAAAACATAAACAAAACAAAAAATATCAATAAGACATCAAATAATAAAAATGCATGTTAGCAAGAGAATTATGCTAACCCGATTTATGCTCATACCGGAATTGCTCCACTATACAGACCGTGAGTGAAATGCTTGAACTGGGTCAAAACAATGATCAAGAATAATTGTAACAAAATGCAAATATGCATTCTGAGGTCAAAATAAATTGTATGAATGATTTTATATAAATAAGGTAGCAATACTTGAATAAAGCAATCAGTTTTACACAGTCATTTGATATTGTAAAACTAACTGGTGTCTGCTAGTACTTGCTGTGCTCTTCAATAGAGGAGATCTACTTCTCTGAAGCTTCTCCATAGGAGATCTGCTTGTGGCGGCTTCTACTCTCTCATAAGAGATCTGCCTTGTGGCTGCCTCCTCTTCCTTTATTACTATTGGCGCCTGTACCATCTTTAATTATTACATGACCATCCGATCAATAGTATAAATATATTACATGGCGATCGTACCATTATTAAATATATTTATCTAGCACATTACATGGCGACCGCAATAATTTAATAAGGATATTACACTTTACTCTTCTATAATTTATTGAATTGTGGTTTTAACATTTTTTATATTATTAATTTATACATAAATTATATATTTATTAAGTCATCGTATTTGTTGAATTCTGAATATTTAGTTTGAGTGTGAGTTAAAAGTGTAGATTTGGTGAAAAGGAGAATAAAACCACGGAATTCGTGACTTTAAGCCGACATTATAAATTCCATCATACTTGTTCGCGCCGACCACAGGCAGAACAATGTGTTTATTCGTATATTTGTTTTGATGAGTCCACGTGTAATTTTATGAATAAATATTTAGCTTTTTTCAAGGTATATAATTGTAGATGTAGTTTCATCATACAAGGCGAGCAACTTGGGAGCTCGGAAAGCGTATTTTTCACGTCTTCCTTCGCGTATTGTTTGAGAGAGATATTTGCTCTGTATGGACAATCTGGAGCGTATTTCTAAGAAGCAATCTTGGAACACTTCTCGCAAGTTCTCCCAGTTATCAGCGCCGTAATATTTTATTATGTCGTAAGCTCTACCTACCTCCATCGAATTCAGGAATGAGTGATTTGCATCATTTGTGCCAAGTTTATCAGTCATTTTTGGGGTTTGTGGGACACCGCGATTTTTTTGATGAATTTTTAATGCAGGTACTAGGCTTTACCTAACACCTAAGATTTTTTTCCGCCTGGTGTAAATGATTGAGGAGCATGAAATTTGGTGGTTGACAAGACTTTTATATCTGAAGTCTCGAAAAATTATTTAAAGACAATGTGTTTAAGAACAAGATTTAAGAATTTGACGAGACTTTCAGTTTCAAAATCCCAGAGAAGTATCACAAAAAAAAAACAAATTTTAGTTATGAATGTAACGAAACTTCTAGTTTTGAAGTCCCGGAGAAGTATTACACAAAATAATTTTTTTTTATTAGGAACGTGACGGAACTCCAGTTTTGAAGTCCTGAAGAGGTATACGAAGATCATTATGCACTGTAGTATGAACTTAAGCATAACATTTTAACACTTGACACAATGTTATTACAAGAAATGGTTTAAGGGGGTCACCCCATGTGACTGATTAAAAATAATTTTTTTTTTTTTTGTTAAGTTGCATCCAAATATAGTGCAGAATATGTGGGTAAAATAATTTTCCGATATTCTGCGCCGTTCGAAAGTTACAGCGTTAATGAGTGCAGGTATTTGGAACGGGCGCTCGAGCATCGGACCCCTTCTCTTGGGCTTTGGTTTCTTACTTGAGCCCTTTTAACACAAACATAGATTTAAATGTACAATAGAGAAGCCGTTATATTTTTAAACTCATTTTCTGTTTCCAATATGACGGTTAGTTTAGTCTTAATTGAGCACCTAAAGTGTTCGAATTTTGTTTGTGATAATCGTATTTGAACTTTTACACGCGTTTTTCTCAAGACTACCTTTTTTTAACTGGTCTCCACGATATTTCAAAAATGGTTTGACTGATTGCCTTGAAATTTTAACGGTACATTCGGCACATATATAGTCATCGAGTGAACTAAAATAATGCAAAAATTCCGAACCGTTTTTATTTTTCGTAACAAAATGATCGAAAAAAATCACGAAATTTAAAAATTAATTTTCAAAAACATCTCAATTATTCAAATTTCAATATTTTCGAATGATTCTAGTTCACTCGATAGCCACAGCTTCATAGATTGAAACGTTGTTTGGTTTTGTTATTTCAAATAAGTCAATGAGCCGGAATCATGGAGACCGTCGACAAACTTTTATTTCGACATGGGTGCCTTTGTAGTGGTGCAACACACATTGTGATAAATATTTACTGCTGAAATGTCAATTAATATATAGTAAAAAGTTCAAACATCTACATTTTTATTGTTTGTCAAAACAACATCTCAAAAAAAGGTCAAAAGACAGGCGGTCACACGGGGTGACCCCCTTAAACGAAGCTTAAATCAAGAAAAGAAGTCAGATTTTAGTGTTATGAATTGTATAATATAATATAGTGTGTAGCGTATAATTGATTTATTTATTTATTTATAATAAAAGTGATAATATAATATAATAATGCTTAAAAAAAATTACTAATTATCAAATGCTGCTATACATACATTTTCAATCTCAATGGATTTTGATAACCTCTGGAAAGTTTCAAGATCCCAAATGGCTTCTGGATCTTCCTGGTTGTAGTAGTTATGAACGACATTATATAACTCTATTGGTGAGGTGTATTCTTGTTCTACGAGGGTTGCCTTATCTTCCTGATATCGCCTAGCTGTTGGTACTGCTGCCCTGGGATTGTCCAATTCTTCTATTATGTCGTCAAGATAAGTCCAGCCAATTCCTTCGAAATCGTCGAGTTCTTCTTCGTCTAAGTCCACCTGTCCTGGAGCAATTGCTTCTTTAGAATCTTCAGCCGTGATTTCCAGTTCTTCTTTCGGCTAGGACATGAAGTGAGTGTGTCTAATATTTACCAATATTTTATTGATATTTGTAGGTCTTTCGAACCTAATAAAACTCAGCACCACTGCCACCAACATTTTATAGAACGAAATGTTATATTTTATTATTTTATTGGGACAATGAAATTAATAAGTCAGAGTTTATCATGTATCATATCAATTTATTTACATAAAGTTAAAAAATATTCATCTCCTCCGTTTAAATAAAATATTTATTTAAGAACATCGAAGAACACATAACCATAATTGATTATAGTTCGGGTAATTCGCAAACGTTATTTCCGTGCTGGTCTATAAATTCAATTTGTAAATCCTTAACTTCATGGAAATTCAAAAATTCAATCATATGTTCCTCTATAGAAACAGTTTCTTCAGATTCTACAATTTCATCGTGGTCTTCACTCTTAATTCTGCATACATCTTGAATTTCATTGAACTCCTCATCTCCCAACTCTATCTCTATTACATCATGCTTAATATCAGACATTATGGTATTATCTTGATCAATTTGATTATCAACTTCCAGATCGATTTCTTCTATAAACTCTTCAATCATCTCTGGTTCATTTTCAGGATCTGTATTACACTGAATCGGTTCAGCAGATATTCCGTGTTCGAATTCATCTAATATTTCCTCCATTTTCCTAAATATATGTGAGTTATGTGCGGAACCTAAATGTCCTGCGTACTGTCCAAAGTGTTCATAATCACTATTACAAAACATACATGTAAATTTTGTTACTCCCGCAACCTCTTTCCACATTTCTTCCTTTTCAAGGTGAATAGGCTTTGCTAGATGATTTTCAAGTGTCTTTTTCGATGAAAATACATGATTACACATACAGCACTTGAATAGAGGCTTGCTAGAACAGACCGGAGCACCAATGTTGTGTTCATTACGTTTATGAGACTTTAGAATTGCCTTAGATATAAATTTCTGGTCACATAAGACACAAGCGTATGGCCGTTCACCTGTATGCTGTCGAACATGAATCGGCATATGGTGCGGTGCACATCGTCTACCACAGTATCTGCATTCACTTCTATGCAAATGAGAATTTTTAACATGACTCCGCAATGAATTTACATCCTTGTATGAGTTATTGCATACTGGACAGACATGCTTTCGTTCAGTGATGTGTTTTTTCTTGTGCGATCTAAATGAGTTGTAATCATGAGAACGAATTCCACAAACCTTGCATACATATCTATCAGGATTATTCCAGTTTCTTCTTAGACCATTAGACTTGCCACTTCTATTATGCTCATTATTTTTGAGTTTTGAATCAGTGCCACCTGTTTTCCGGTTTCTCTTACGTATTCCATAGGGAATTTCCGCAGGCGCATTTTTACATCCGAATTTCTTTCGATGCGTATAGAAATTAGGTAAATTTCGAAATTGTGAGCCGCAACTACACTTATGTGGCCTTTCACCTGTATGGCTATTTAAGTGATCTAAATGTTTCACAAGGCAATTACTATATTTACCACAAAATTTACAAATTCGGTCAATCGCTGTGCTTGAAAATGGCGATGGGCCGGCTATTGTTGATTTATTGTCCGCAGAACAGTCTTTATTAGTATTTTCGCTTTCCAGTAAACATGTACGTTCATGGGCAGCAAAATTCGGATTTTTTTTAAAAACTTTACCACACTTGCAACAAAGACGTGATTTCTCTTGGTGCATTTGTAAGTGAATTCTGGCGTACGCGCTGCTTTCGAACTTTTTCCCACAAATCAAACATTCACACTTACCATCCTCAATATATCGGAAATTTTTAATTTCTGGTACTGCTATTTGCATAAACATATCAAAATCTTCTTCAACATCTTCAGTTGAAGTGCACTTATCTACCTTTTGTCGAACTGGTTCAGACTTTTCTTTCTTTTCTTCCTTCACCTCCTTTTTTACTTTATGCTCACGGGCTAGGCGACACTGAATGGACTTGTGACCGACTTTCACTTTTTGTTTTACTGGTTCCTTTAAAATGTGCTTTAGAATGCTGTCAGCATCTTTTGGAGCTACTTTACAATAACATTTGCGTGCATTATTATTTTCAACATTACTGTTATTTTGTACTTTTCCCTTGTGCTCTTCTGGCAGTTGATCACCGCGTTTAGTAAGGACAAGTTTTACTACCAAATGTTGAGGAACTTCTATAATATTTTCAATATTAGGCTTCGAATTGAGCAGCTCCTGCTTAAAAAACTCTTTTGCCAGTTCTTGGTGAAAGCTTTCAAGAACATTTTCTGTACTGAGTGGATTTTCCAGAGAAAATTGATTTATTGAAATTGCTGTTGATGACAAATCTTTTTCTTCAAAGCAAGATAAATTATTGAAGTGTGCTGCTGGTAGGTTATTAACTTGAGGTGTGTACCTTATTGTAGGTTGCATAACTAAAGGTTTCACAACTGAGTATTGTATACCTGGCTGCTTTGTATTTGAAAATGTCAGAATTGGAGTATTTGCGATATTGGATTGCACCATATTCGGAAGGAATATAGGATTTGTTGCGGGGGATCCTCCGACATTATATAGTTGTGTGTTCAACATCTGTGGCATTTGCATTGGTAACCTAATGACTTGGGAAGACTGCTGAATGGAAGCCCTTGCAACTTGGGAGAACTGTTGAATAGGAGTCGTCACAGCTTGAGGAGGCTGCTGAATGGAAGTCCTCACAACTTGAGGAGATTGCTGAATGGGAGTCCTCACAACTTGATGAGACTGCTGAACGGGAGCCCTTGCAACTTGGGACAACTGTTGAATGGGAGTTGTTACAACTTGAGAAGACTGCTGCAATGGAGTCCTATAAAGTTGTGTTTGTTGAATGAATTCTCTTTGGAAATTCGGTTGTACATACGGTTTTGGAACACGAGGTGGCTATACAGATAAGAAAAAAATATTTCCAAATAAGCGGAATGCAATGATAATTAATTGGCTTACTATACTATTTTTCGGTAGATTCATATCAGGTAAAGACCAGATGTGCAAACGTTTACCAGAATTGCCTCGCATTTTCTCTGAAAAGTGAAGATTACAAACGCGACAACTATTGGTATTGGGTACATTTATAAGATCAGGCCTTCCAAGCAAATTGAACCAAAGGTTTGCTCTAAAAGAAAATTATGTTAAATGTTACCAAAACCTGAGTGATACCCACCATACAAAACGCACTCTTCAATTTTAGTAGGAACTTTGTGCAAGATTTGGAATCCCTCGCATCCAGCGATGCACTGTTTTAAATCACCTATAGAAGCGGATGGGCCAGTTTTCCATCCATTCTTTTTTTTTAATCTGACTAAACCTTTAGTTTCTTCCGCGTCAACTACGTTTTGAACTTCAATATTGTCGCTAATGTTTCTATTATCACTTTCAAAGTTTTGAACAGAGTACTCTTCATGCTCATCGCTTGATTTATATTCAATAAGATTATTACTTTTAAATCCTCCTGACGCCATTTATGTGTATTTTTTAGGTGAAACTTTCCGTCATTGATATTGCGGAGTTCTACTATACTTAATTCTTTCTTCCCAATGGCATTTTAAAATATTTACTGCAAAAATTCAAAATATCTTCTTATCTGACATTATTTTTCTTTTAGAACTCTCTTGACAGTTTAGTATCTTGTTCTTATTTTCGACTTCGTTCAGCGGAAGAATGAATTACAAGGCAACGGAACGCAACTGAACGGTGTCAAATGTCAAATTTACGCAGTAAAACGTACGTCGAGGTTAGCTGCTTACAATGGACGCATGATTAATTGAAAGTGACAGTCCCAAAATTTATAAACAAATATGGATAAAATCAAAAAACTCTTTTCATTGCATTTCCTCTCTGCTTATTACACACTTACCGCAGCACAGTATCACTTGATGGAAAAAATAAACAATCCCAAAGCTAATTTGAGGTTATGTTTGTCCGTTCAGTTGCGTCAATTTCAGATTTTATTTAACTTGCTGCGTATGACCGCGTTTTCGTCCGTCGACTGTGCGCAACTCCATTTGAAAAGCATATAAAGAAAACCGGTTTGACATTTCTCTCCGTTCAGTTGAGATCCGTTGCGTCCATTGCTTAGAATATAGAGAGTACAGGAAGTGTGATAAGCCAAATTTGGTGTAGACAAATTCTGGTTGTATTAGTATCTGTTGCCGCTGTAGTGAACGCTCAGTACAGCCGTGTAGTAGAATCAATATAGAGAGCGGAGCAACAAGATATATGGTTGAAAATATTACGTTTGCTCCCATCGAAAATGTTCTTATTCGCTGTCATTACGCCACATACCTACGGAATTTCGCAGCT
The DNA here is from genome assembly GCA_963930735.1 of Dioctria linearis. Classification (NCBI taxonomy): domain Eukaryota; kingdom Metazoa; phylum Arthropoda; class Insecta; order Diptera; family Asilidae; genus Dioctria; species Dioctria linearis. The sequence continues at coordinate 20,834,323 of OZ005740.1, forward strand.
GTCACAAACGTAAACAAATCTCGGTGGAGGAAGGATTTTTTCGACAGCTGAACATAGATTTGTCTCTTTCTTCAATATAATGCTGAGCTACTTCACGGCATGCTGAAAAATCCACGCTCATGCACACGGATTTTCAGGTATCAACACTTCCTGTTGTCTCTATATTCTAAGGTCCATTGTAATTTCGCCTGTAAGAGTTCCACTGACAGATATATAAATGGACTGCTTGTTGAACCAAAAATGCATGAAAGCAAATGGCACCACTTTCATATTCCTGTCTCTTTCCGTGAGAGCATACTTTCCCACTGAACTGTAACGATTAGGAACGCGAAATTGCTTGTAAAAATCCTTTAAAAAGCACTTCCTTCGACTCATAATTGTAATTTAACGATACAAATAGTCCCAAATACTTTTGTAGTAAATTCGGTAAATCCCACTGACATGCATATTCGTAAATTCCCAAATAATTTGAATATAACGCCAGTTTACGACAGTTGGTAGCATTGACAGTGAGTCTGATCTCAAAATTGGTGCGACATGAAACAGGAGATCAAGCGGTCCATTTATATATATGTCAGTGAAGAGTTCGAGTAAAATTTAACATTTCCATACAAATTTTAGCGCTGGTAAAATCGCAAGCAAAAGTTTTACTGATGATTTTACTAGTTCAGTACGGAGTTCAATGGTAAAGTGAATGTATGGCAGAGAATGCCGCTGTTTGTAGGCAGAATATGCCAATGAGAAGGATGGCAGAGTATGCTGATGTTTACTTGAGAAATAAAAGCACTCTTTCAAGTTGAATTTAAGTCTGATTTTTATTGATTAGTCTCTGCTTATATATATTAATTGGTAACATAGGAATTACTGTTTCTTACAAATTCTAGAATGAATGACAATGTGTTGACATGGTAATGCAATATTTAGTTTGATTTTAATTTATGTATTTTATTCTTGGTCCATTGTAATTCTTTCAAAATAATATAAAATATTCTCAATAAAAATCTGTTTCAAAACGCTCAAAACAAAAAACAAATGATATTTCAGTATCTTCTTCTTTTACAATCGCCGGTCACCGCCTGTCATTGAAATTGTGTTCCTAATTTTTCGACTGCGAATTTTCCGCTGTCGTCGCCTATAAGCAGCAGAGTAGGTGCAGCACTCTTATGTTGGTACTACATATTTTTATGAAAAGTTGCCACTGACTTGTATAAAAATGGACTGACAAACCTCTTGTCTCATGTGGCACCAGTTTTGATTTCAGAAAGTATTCTTTCACTGTGAATGGTACCAAATGATGTATAATACCTTTAATAAAGTATTGAATTGAATTGAATTGAACTGTCCTAACTGGCGTGAAATAAATTTAATTTTTGATGCAAAATTTCTCTCCAAAGTGCAGCACAATTGTAGAGATTTCTCTATGTATACTGTATCAAGATTAGTCGTAGGATGGCTCATTGAAACCACCTACTCTCTCTTGCGACATTAGCTAACCACCACGCCAGCTTGGCAACAAAACCTGCAACGTGGTTAAGTGAGCGCATGAATTTAACCAGCAAGTGCCACCCCAACTTCATGCTCTAAAGCGCATTTACCCACTCTTTAAAACTATCATGTTCCTGAATAAATGTAAGGGAAGTCGATTTGATGGATGGGGGGTAGAAGTTTGGGTATAACCAAGTTCTGCATGTTCAAGATGATAAGAAAAAAAACAGGTATAAAAGCTAGAATTGGTGTAAAAGACAAATAGTATGATACCTTAGGCATAAATGCCCGTATATAATTTCGTATGCTCACCTTCGGTGCAAGATTTTTAAAGTAGTTTTCGGATATATTTCTAAAACTGTAAAAACGGTTTTAACGAATTTCATAGAATTTTATATTGAAGAGCTTTTCAATACAATAAAAAAGTCTAGGACTGATCGTATTCACAGTATACGTAAAAATCCAAAGTTTTTATATGGCAATACTAAAAAACGGTTTCCCGATTTAGGCTATAACAAATGATAATTAATGAAAATACCACAAGTTTTAAGATTTTGACACTTGGCCGTGACGTTTTCAAGTAAAAGAAAATCTGAGAGTTCTCTTATGTCAAAGATGACAAGTAAATAAATCACGAAACATTTCATATTGTTGTATTAAAGTAAAGTTTTCTACAACTAATTTGACATTCAATGATGGTCTTCTTAAAGAATTTATTTATACCTAACATAATTTGAGTTGAGCACTTGTAAGAAATGGTTATTTTTTAATGATCTCACACTACATTCTGAAGGGAAACTGTTTGTACACAGGAGGCTGTATATCCTCTGTAAGTAAACATGAAGTGCTTTCAAAAATATATACTTTACTTTATGTGCTTAATTGCAATGATGGTAATATGACCCTCACTGAATAAGAAATTCTCGAAAAATGGAAAGACTGCTGTCTATAGCGCTTTGTATTTCTTCCCAATTTTAAAACTTTTACATGCAATTGCAAGCTTCCAGTTTGTAATTATTTGGAATCTTATATTAATCAATATAAATTTAATCTTATTATTCCAGATTACGCGTTCCCATTTGAGTATTGTCATTATCACTTAAACTGGATCAAGCAATGAAATCCATAACCAAAGTTAAAAATGCTGTGATAATATGTAAGTTTTGCCTTTTGCTTGTATAAAATTATATTATTATTGCCAAGCAATTTGTCGTTTCCAATGAGCTAGCTTTTTATTTAACTGCTCAAGGTGCTGTTAAGGAAGTTTTCAATATCTAAATACGTTTTCCTTTTTATAGATCCACGATTAAAACAACAAGGAGAAGATGTACTCTGAAGTATTAGATGAACTGTCGGGATATCCTTACCTCTAGTAGTTGTAGTTGGTGATCAGAGCAGTGGAAAGACATCTATAGAATCTATTAGCCAAGCAAGAATTTTCCCCAGAGGCTCCGTATCTTGTTACCGAATTTCGAGACTTAGAAAGAGAATTCGATTTAATTAAAGAAAATGATTTATCTGAATTGAGAAGGTATACATATAAAAATGTTGTGGCGTGTTTTGTTTTTCTGAAAGTAAAAGTTTTTTTTTTAATTTTAGACACAGAGAAGTGAAAATGAGAATGCGAGCAAATAAAAGTCAGACATGTTCAGGAGAAATTAGAAGAGTTTATAAATGTACTTAATCAAGAAAAATAGTTGCGTTATAATTTACACTCGTTTTTAGGAGTTATCTTCAAAACAAAAACAAAGCACCCTACCTGGAAATAATGCGAGTACTACGCAGTCTCTCTCGAGATAAAAACAAAAAATAAATAAATAAAATGTTTACATATTAAGTGAAAGTTGCTATTGTTATATCAATTAATTCATTATTGAAAATTTCCTTTGAATTATGTATGTAAATATTTAATTAAAATTTTTACATGTAATTGTGTTGTGTATATCTATCCACTTTTAAATTAATTATTAATTATTTCGGTCGTGTTTTTTTATCACTTGCGCAAACAAACGCAATTAAATTAGAAAGTTGCTTGGAAGAGTACATTTTAGTATCCTTGTGATTGTATATCCATTTCTCAAATAGATTTGGTCGAAAGTAGTTTTAGTATGCCTTGATGTATGAATCCACGTATGATCTATGCTCGGACAATTTCAGCCCACAATATCAACTCTAATATAGACATGAAATATGTGAAATTTCAGTGCATTAAAGCACGCCCTCCTTCCGAACATTTTATCGCGTTTGAAAACCTGAATTTAGTATATAAAGTAAATATAAAATGCACTTAGTAAATCAGCAAACAGTTAAGTTACCCTTCCACCAATAGATGAGTTGAAACGTGTGCCAACTTTTCCAAATTGACTCATAATCTTCGTGATTTCTTCTAGCCTCATTGCAAACGTTTGTATACTCTAAAGGATATAAGATTTGGAAATTTTACAGTGCCTTTTATGCAAGACGATTTTATTTTGGTACAAACCTTACTCAATATGTCGATAACAAATGTGTTGAACGCTCACATGGTTTGTCCCATTTAACTTTGGACTTTGCAGACAAGATTCAAAATTCAATAAATTTTGAAGTTCTGCAGTTGGCAATAAATGTTCTAAGTAACATTGCAGAAGCTCAGATTGCTTCGCCATACAAATTCCACTATCAAGAGCAACAGTCCTTGGGCATTTATGTGTCTTTGGGAAATGCATGAAATTTTACGTCTTGCTTTGCGGAGTCGTTTTTGAAATAGTTCTTACAATTAGGCACAGAGCACTCCATAATTTCCAGAAACATTTACTTGTTCTTTAATTTACAAATCACTCAAAATATCTTTGCAAAATTTCAATAAAATCGCGGTACACAGATAAAGCGAATTTTGGCACAAAGCAGCTGATGTGCTGTGACGTGTTTCGTCCATTAATAAAAAAGGAAAAGAAAAATTCAGACAATATGGCGGAACTGGGTTCGAAATGGGAATACCTTGAAAACACCATATATAGTGAAAAACGAAATTTTTGTATGGCAATCCAACGCAGGAGTCCCCTGCGGACTTTACCGGGAGGACTATGGGAATGACGTGTCTTCGTATGACAGATGACATTGCCAGTAGTTCATCTCCGTATAAACGAACATGGGCAGAGATAAAAGCATAACCAAAAAGTAAGGAGAGGTTTTATGTAGGAATGTAGGAACAAAGAAGTTTTTAACGTGTGCGATAACCAGTTTTCTTTGAAAGTGGTGGAAGTCCATTTTTTATACAACGAAATATTGAAATATTTTAATTTAAATTCATTTAAAAATATTGCGTAAATTTATTAACCAGTTATAAAAGAATTTTGAATGAAATAGAAAACTATACCAAAATCCACCATCACTACTTTCAAAGAAAACGGCTCAATTCTGTAAGTCACAGAGCTCAAGGTGCTAGAGCTTCAACTATGTTAATGAAAGTCTACTACTTTACAAATTTTTTTTATTTGCCACCCATCATCAATATCATCACATTGAGCAGCTTAAAATCTTACCGATAAGACACTTTTTTGAAATTCTTTTGCAAGCAGTTTTTCAGCTTTCATATGATCCTTGCGGTACTTAATAGGAATATTATTTCTACAAATTTTACACATGTATTTGCCATGATGGGATTTTCTATTATGTTCACTCAATACGACGGAATTTTGAAAGACTTTCAAGCAATATTTGCAAACATTCTTAGGAACCTTTTCACGATGATATTTCGCCAAAACGATTTTCCCTTTTTTATACAATTTTCGAATATTTTGATCATGAGTTCGTTCAAATTTTGGTAAGGCCTTATAGGGATATTTACTGGTCTGTTTGGCGCATTTCGATTTGATTCGATGCCACTGCAACATGTTGTAGGAGTAAAAAGATTTTCCACATGAGCAATTATGCGGCACATCTCCAGTATGATAGTTGATGTGATCATACAAATCGGCTATAGAACGCTTAATTACATCACAGGATGGATACGGACAAACTTGTAATCTGCTTTTTGGTGGTCTTCGTTTCTTGTGTGTCACAATTTCATGTAATTTACGATCTTTCATGTGCTTAAATAATTTTCCACAGTAGAAACAGAGGGTTGATTTTCTCATATGTTGCAAATAATGTGAAGCTATTTCTTCCGAATCAGTTCCCACTTCACCACATGTAAGACATTCCCACTTACCATTTGCATAGAGTTTGAATTTCTCTTTGTCGAAACTGCTAATTTCTTCTATATCAGAGTACTTTTCAACAAACTCCGTTCCTTGTAATTTAGGATCATCATTCAATTCACATTGAATTCCAACAGAATACTGAAGAGGTTTTATTATGGTTGGCAAAGATTGTGGCGGATTTAAATTGCATTGAATTGCACGGTTACGTTGTGGCCAATTTGATGATTCTATTGTTTCCCTAGTAAACATAGTTTGGACAATTTGATCGTGAAATTTTCGTTTTTCTTGAACGACAAATGGTCGGTTATTTAAAGTTGTTACCACATCTGACGCCTTATCTTTAATAAATAAGTTAGAGGCTAATCTGATTTGGGAACGTTTTGTTAATATTTGAGTTGGTTTTGGTAATAACTGAGGTAAATTTCGTACTCCAATATTAGTTGTACCTGTGATATTTGCTTGAAGGTTTGTCTGTGGTGTGGAACAAGTTGTAGATGTTGGTGCATATATTTTTCCTTGAGATATAATTTCTTTTATTGCCGGTAATGAAGCAGTGATGGGCAATGTATGAAGAGTATTATTTTGAATTGCAAATTGTTCCTGTCCATGTCCGTGAAATAAAGAATTTGGAGCTTGTGATACCACACTACTTATTATCGGAAATTCAGAATTTGAAGTTGGATCATTGGTGATTACTGATTCACCGCTAGAATTCTGAATTTGTAATGGAATTGTTGATTGTGTAGTATGAATTCTATCTTTGACGGGTACATTTATAGTAGAACCTCCATCAAGAGTAACAGATTTTATCACGGGTGATATAGTAGTAGCTGATGGCTGTTTAATAATTTGAGTAGTTTGTAGTCTACTTATGGTCGGCATTTGTCCAGTATTTTGTATATTTACAATAGAATTTAAGCCGGGAGAATTTGTTGTTGTTACTCGATTCAATATATTATTAGTATCTCCACTCTCTTTAATAGAAACCACCGCAGGATTTCCATTTATCTCAATTATAGAGGATGGTAACACAAATTGTGTACCAGGAGCATCCGTTAGTAATGAAGCTAAAGATGAATCCAATTGAATAACATATTTTGGAACATCTGAAGAATCATCTGAGTCAGATTTATTTTTCGATTTTGTTGCTTCATTAGAATTATTCTCATCCTCATCATCTGAGAGTATTATAATGTCCGGCCTGTCTGCAGTTTTGGACGCTTTACTCATTATTTTTCCACCATTTGCTGCTTTACGCAATTCACCTCGTAAATTTGCTGGAAGTAATTGACCTGATTTGAATTTTTTTCGAACTTCTAATTCATGGTCGAGAATTGTACGTAGGCAGTTTTCAGAGAGCATTTCTTTTTCTATGAATTGGGTCTCAACGATTATATGAAGTGGTATTTCAGGGACATCTATAGATGACCTATCAGATTCTACAAAGAAAAGAAGAAAAAAAATCGTGTAATTTTTTTCTTATTGTCTGAAATTACTAATTTGATATTATTTACCTGCGGGTTTTACTTTACGATATTGTCTTGCATTGTTTATCTGAAAAAAAAAATGCAATAAAACATTAATATTCCTCGGGTGGAAAAAAAATGGTTAAAATAAAAGACGAAGACTAACCATGGTTTGATTTTTGAATTTTAAGCATTATTTCTGTTGCGATAACATTGTATAACCACTTGTTGAATAACTTTTCTTTTTAAGATTTTTTTAAAATAAATTATACACAACTAAAACACTTCTGCGGCGAAATTGGCTAACACAGACTCAGGGTTCTTATTATGGCTATGGATTCTCAAGAGTCATCGTCGTTCATCAATTGCTGAGGCATTCTATTAAATAACAGAAATATTATGAAAATATTAGTGAAAGTTTTACTCGGTTCTTTGGAGCCTATTGCAAATATTGAGTAAATTACCGCGAATTTCAGGAATGAGATTAATTTTGACCATTTCAGCCCCTCATCAGTCCAACTAGAGATGAAATTAAATTAAAATAAGAAAACAACAAAGTTGTGATTTGTCTGTTTAATGATAAACTAAAATTACAGTGGACTTTGAGATGAATTCAATTTTAATCAAACCAAAAACTTATGGGCGCTTGATGTGAATTGAAATTTTTTTTTACTTAACATTTATCAATTGTAGGGAGATATTCTGGCCGAAGTCAAATCATCTTCGACAATAGTTTACTTTGGATTTTGTTTATTTCTTTGACACTCTTGCAGACTTCATTAAATTGCAACTGTAATTAAGTTCTTCGCTTCGAATTGGGTTGAAATTAATGCATGTAAGATATATTTATCTGAGATCTAAGCTATCTTATAATTTTAGAATGAGATCACCATTATACGACGATTCCTGTTTGTGCCGATGGAGCACTGATTTCCGATACACTGCTATTTAGCATTCTTGGCATAAATGTACTCAGCAAACAGGAAGTATGGGAATTTTTTATGATTCTGAAGAGGTGTTACAAAAATTTCTAATACCCCTCCAATATAATTCTATTATTTGGGTCAGTGTAGGTAGCACATCTTTAGCCAAATAAGATATAAAAAAAAAGTCTTAAAGCTCATTTCCAATATCATGTGGAATTCAATAAGTAGATAATATCTCTTATCTTTAACCTGCAAATCTCCTTTAGATTGTTAAGAAAAAAGTTACCTAGAGCCCTGGATAGTGCCGGACACTAGAAAAAGCAGTGAATGATAATTTCCAACAGCTATGACAGTGTGAATTAAAAGGAATTTCTAGCCTGGTCACAAATTCAACCCATATAGTCGCCATAGTTCTTTCTAGCAATGTTATTACAAGTCCTGTTCAAAGGATCCGCAGTTTTGTTTTCGACATAGCAGAGGAGAGCCATACCGATTTTCGATGTAAGCTTTGAGGTAAAATTATTGGCATAACCTTGAGTGATACGGTAGTCGATAAAACCTTACATATGTTCAAAGAAAGTAAATACGCAGACTACAGCACTCTGTGATAAAAATTTTTAACTTGGAAGAAGTATGTGCTACAGAAATTTATGAAAGGCTTCAAAAAGTGTGAAAAGTCTGCACCGTCAATTTCAACTGTGTCAAAGTGGACGATGGTATTAAAAATAAAAGAACAAAACAAAAAAAAAACTAGAATTGGTTTAAGAAAGATTTCCAGCAAAAACAAATTTTATGTATCGAGGAGCAAAGAACAATTAAAGTAGTAATTGGTTGAAGTTGGTTGTTGTGGTTACATGAAAGCCAAGTTAGTTTCATCAGCAGGAAAAATGAAGTGGAAAACAGTACCGTCAATTTCTGGATTAGGCAGGCGAAATAATTTAAGAAAAAAAAATCGATATTACCACAAAAATCTCAAAAGAGTGTTTTGGAGATGGCTAAGCATGTAGTTGTATGAATTGGTTGAACATCCCCAACCATATCTAAAAAATTTCTGGCTAGAAAAGTGGAAGGAGCTTTGGTTTAGACTATCTGGTTAAAGAACTTATAGCTGGCTATTTTGAAGACCTTCCGGAAAACTACTTTAAGAATGAGATAGAAGTATTGAAAGATCATTGGATTAGCATGCAGGTGGTACGTTCAAGCGGAGTATATTGCAAAATAAAATGTTTCTTGCATGTCCAGAAGAATACATGAATATTTTACAAAATACAGAAATTAGATTGTGTGCTGGGACAGAAACTATTTTCTATACTACTAGTATAGTAAAACATTTATGATCTCAGAATAATAAAAATTCTTCAAAAAAATAAAAATTAAGTCTAAAAAAAAAACGATAATATAATTTTCTTTAATATTTCTCACAACTCCTGATAGTATCATGAAGTTCTTTTCGGGTGTCCTAGTTGGACGTAAATCCGAAGAAAATGAAAAAATTCTGAGTACGGCATTAATGAAAAATGTAATTGCGGCTATCTATTTGTGTACATAAAAACTATACTTCATTATTATAAATAAAATCATTTATTAAACTTATAAATAATAAGACAACCCTATATTGAAACTTTTGGTACTCCATATAAAAGCAATAATCTTTTTATCAGGTCGTCTAACAGATGAACGGTTTTGATATTCCCTGGTAAGAATGAGATGATATATGAGGTTTGTTCGATGAAAACACCAACCAATATTTACCCAGGGTTTTGTGCAATAATCGAACAAGATACATATTTGAATTTAGGGTAAACCTAGTTTAATTTCTCTTTCAGTTCTCCTGAGTATATTTAATTGTGAAAAGTTATTTATAAAATGGGTGAAGACAAATGTGAACAAAAATGTGCTCCAACTATTTTTCCATTTAGTTTCTTCTAAATTTTGCTTCAGAAGTAATTTATATGCCCCAATCAGCAACAAATCTCAAGTGACAAATATCAAACCATTAATCCCTTGTCACACCGAAGCGCTGCGGTAGAAGCGGCAAAATAGAGTGTTCACAGCAGGAGCGCCAGATTTTATCCAAATGTTCCCATGAAGAAGTTAGTAGCTCTGGTTGAAGACAAACAGAGAAAAGTGATAAAGCTCGATTACGAATACTTTAGAATACCAAAAGCTTCATTTAACGAACTGTGCGGACTGATGTCAAATCAATGCCGGCGGCAGCGGCAAAATTGTGTTTTTGAGTAATCTCCCAAAAATGAAATGACTGATCTCCTGTTGCATGTGGCACCCGTTTTGATTTCAGAAAGTATGCTCTCACTGTCAATGCTACCAACTGTCGTAAACTGAGGCTATATTTACATTATTTGTGAATTTACTTATATGAATGTAAGTGTGGGATTTACCGAATTTACCACAAAAGTATTTGGGACTATTTGTATTGTTAAATTTTAATTATGAGTCGAAGCCAATTTTGCACGGAAAGTGACAGGAATATGAAAGTGATGCCATTAGCTTTCATGCATTTTTGGTTCAACGAACAGTCCATTTATATACATATAAGCGGGTGTAACTTTTGTCAGAGCAATCGCGCAGCGGCAACTAAAAAATGCCGCGCCTCGCCGCTCTTGGTGACACCCACTTTACCCAAAGGAATTTTTAGTGTAAGTTCAGGGTAGCCCTAGGTTTTTCAAAAAACAAGATAGTGTAGCCCCGTAGCCTGGGATTTTATCGAACAGACCTTTGATTTTAATAATTGTCGATTGCGTGTAACCTTGAGTGGAGTCGTTAAACTAGCATTCAGTAACTATTAAGACTCCATTCGATTATATAACTAATTAATAAATTTCTTTATATTGTAGAGTAGATGCTTTAACCGTTTAAATTAGGAAATATAAATTCTTGATTTCAGAAACAATCAGTTTTTTTACTTATCTCTCACATTCATTCGGTCTTATGTGAATACCCAGAAAAACGAATATTTTTTTTAACTACGAAGTTTAATCTTAGTAGTGGAATGAAATAAACCCAAGGTATACAATGAAGGATTATTTATTATAATACTTTTTACCGTTTATGTACCTATTTCTATTAATTAAATGTACTTAAAATTTAAACTCAGATTTTATTACCTGCTTTATACACGACGACGATGACGTCTCAGGAATTGGATATCTTTTCTCTTCCCTATCTGTACTAAAAGTATCGAATTCAGATTTGTCAGGGACTTCATTTTTCTCATCCAACGAACTGTCATCATCATGATATTCATATATAAAATAAGTTTCACCCATCTCTGTTTTCAGTTTAAAACCAATTGAATCATTGTCATTTTCATAATCAGAATATTCTTCAAGCTTTTCAGTTTTTATACTCGTTTTCAGCCCAGAAAAATTACCATCAGATCCAAGCATTTCTGATGAATTTTCTTCTGTCTCGATTATTGATTTCACCATTTCAACTACATCTTTCTTGTTTTCATCATTGGATTTGGATTCTAGATTTCTTTCCACGCCCTGTCGTTCAAGAATTTCAAAAACTTCACACATTTTACTGTAAATATATACATGATGTCGTTTATGTACATGCAAACATAACTCTAGAAATGTTTCGAATTTATTCGTGTTGTTGCTGCTACATTTATCACAAGAGAAATTATCAACTTTGTATTTTACTTTCCATTTTTTTTCTAAATCCAAGTGTTTAGCTGTTGTTAAATGACGCCTTGGACCTCGAACACCTGGATTTGTTGTTTTGCACAGTACACATGTGAAATTCTTTTCCTTATTTTTAGTTATCAAATTTTTATTTCCATGAGTTGTTTTTAGATGCCATCGAAGTCCAAAGTTTGATTGAAATCCAGCACCGCATAGACTGCATTTATACGCAAAGTCACCTGTATGACGTAATTTATGTGTTTCGTAACGTCTAAGCGATACAAACGTCTTACAAATGTCACATTTAATTTTCTCCATATGTGTCTTTTTTATATGCTCCTTAACTAAAACAGGCGTTTGAAATGCACAATTGCAATGCTCACAAACAAATCGCCTTTCGAGATGAAGTTTTTTATGCCTTACAAATGATTCTTTATTTATACAAACTTTTCCACATATTTCACAAATACCTCGAAATGGTTGTGGACCATTCTTTCCGATACCGCCTTTTTTGGATCGTCTCTTCCTTTCCTTAACTTCCCCGAATGATTTTGTTGTTGTGTCTAATTTTCTTTTTTGATATGAAAGTTTACGTCTTTCTGTAGCATCTTCTATTTCAATATCATCTACATATGGGCTATAGCATCCTTTAGCAGAGCAACCAAACTGTTTCCGATGTGCATAAAGATTGTAAATCGATGTAAACCGTTTCCCACAGGAGCATACATTAGGCCGGTCACCTGTATGTGAATTAACGTGATCCATATGAGTGATATAACTTCTGGAGATTCTATTACAATGCGGACAAATTCGCTCCTCATGTCGGACATAGGAGATATTATCTTCAATAACAAGACCAAGCTGTATTAATTCTTTGCAGCGTTCTTCATGACGCAATAAGGCTCGATGTTTACTTTTATCAAGGCACATTTTACCGCAATACTGACAAAGCATTGATTTCTCGTCGTGCTTTTTTATGTGTCGTATTAGAATGTATTTAGCTTTCTTCACCAATCCACAGTCGATGCATTCGAATGCATTCTCTCCGATTTGTCTGCATTTACTATTGTAATCTCTTTTAATAGGAGGAGCATAGATTAGTAAATCTTCATCATCATTACACTTAGAACTTTCCGAATCCCATTTGTTTTCATCAATGTGGTTGAAGAAACAATTTGAATTATCCTCTTGGCTGCTGTCATTAGCAGCTTGGAAATTATTAGATTTTTCTGTATAATTTGGTGAAAGAAAATCTAATTCGGATCCATAATCTTCTTGAGTTTCTGCTTTCCCGACTTCCTCCTGCTCCTCCTCTTCATCCTCCTGTTTGATTTCTATTTTGATTGATTCATTCAGAATATATGAGGGATCTTGAAAAAATTAAATTTTTTGTTTTTTTTTTTATAGTACATATATAGCGCGATTCATTGTGAATTTTGAATGCCATACTTAAATTTTTCTCTGTAAGGTCCTTCATTTCAGGATGATTTCCATCAGGATCACTTGGCCGATTAGGGATAGAAGATAATGGTGTCTAATAAAGTTTGAAAAAGGAAATTTCATTGTCTCTCCAAATACTCAGAATTAAAAGGATCTTTAATGCCAAGCACTATCAATGTAAGTGTCCAAATTTAGGTTCTAATAAAAAGTAATAATTTCTTAATAGAAAAAGTGAAAACCCGGACGAAATAAGATTTGTTCAAAGCACTTATGTATAGCGAAGAAAATTGCGAGGGAAAATATTTTTTCATAGTTGGCGGCACTAACATGACTGGTGGGGTCTGCATGTCGCAGAAGAGTTTGTTTGACGATTCAGGTCGCCCAACAACAGTGAAGGACATTGTTTCTATTAAAAATGTTTTATATATTTTCCCACATAATCTCCTCGAATTTCAAAACACAGTTTTCATATCATTTCTTCAATCTTCTATGCTTTGATGAAGCCAGTTTCCTAGTTTGGTCATCAAAATACCCATCAAAACCGACGGCATGGTACTCCTTTATCAGACAAAAATCGCTTGTCTTTGAGTTCTGTTTTCAAATTTAGGGAAGTAGTTTAGGAAGTAGTCCAAGGAATCCGAACAGATCTGGCGAATACTTCTCGTCAACCCTCTGCCTCGAGATGCTATGAATGCTTTTGCTTACAGTATTGTCTAAAAAAGCCCGCTTGAATACTGTTCACGTCACACAAGAGTTATGTAATATACATATTGAAGACATTCAAGGGAGTTTTTTTTTATCGCTCATCCACCGTAAATACCTAGTCTCGTACAAAGTGACTATTATCATTGTGTTTAGAGTATATGTATAGTGAACGCAAGAATGGAAATCGGCTGTTGGGTACACTGCTCGCTAGAGGCGCCACGTCGCTGTACTTGTATACAAGCTGTACTTCCTCGTGTAATCCCCAGGTCTATCTACGTAGGTGTATATTTTTTAAGAAACCCTTAATTTGGTCTTCATTCATATGCAGCCTCAAAAATGTCATCTAGTCTCAAATAACACTTAGAAATTAAAATCTACAAAAACAAACGAAATAGCGCCTATGGTACGGGCAGGCGACAACGAACGAGAAGAATATGCAATAAACAGTGACGCGATGCGCAAATCTAGCTGCACTGCAGCACGAACAAGAACCAAAGAGTAAATTTATATCCTCACATTTAATGTGAACAGAGAATTTCTTCGACTCGGTACTTCTAGAGCCATCTATTGAGTTGTGAACTCATTGCCTCTGCGTTCACTATATACTCTAAACACAATGCTATTATTTATCTACCAAGTTTAGGAACATCAAGCTGGAAAGAAGTTTTATAACGATAATGAGACTAAAAACGTGTTGATGACGTCATTAAGGCACTTCGTCTTCAAAAGGATATATAAAAACAAAAGAAATTTCTAACTTAAACGATATTCATCAGTTGGCTCTCCAAATTAATGACACGGACGCAAATTCGAGTATAAACAGAGAGAAGGAATTAAATTTAAATCATCCATAGGAAAAGTGGAAAGTCCTTCCTTGCTTGAAAACAAAATCGAGGCACTTTGTATCAACTAGATATAGATTTGATGAAAATAATCTTGCAATGCGTACCATAACCCACTTTTAAGAAACTCTCCATTTCTTAATTTCTTTCAAAAATCCTCTCATATGAGAAATCACACGCATTTTTGGATTTTTATTTCAAAATATCTATTGCCATGTTGCAAAATTTCAAATACCGAAAATTCCATGTTTTGAATGAGAAAATGACTTTACTGTTTCCAAAAAGGCTAGATATATATATATAAAAAAAAAACTTGAATCCAAACAATAACAGCTAACTCGAAAGGAAGGAAGGTGATAAATCGCAGGATCTAGGCAGCCAATTGACATCTCCGAGTAAAAACGTTACACTGGACTGAAATACTTCTCCTGCAATTGCGTCGTCGTCCTGCTGGAAATAAACGCCGCATACATAATGTTCATAGCATCCACCTCCATATCATCGTCCAAAAGCGCAGTCAATTATCAAAAACTGTATTACCGGCATAGTTATCAAAAACTAAGGACAAATAACGACCCCTGCCCCAAAACCGCAAAAATCTGTCACTCTTCAGACTTCAGTTATTAATTCACCTGAACTTTATATGCATTTAGACGGCCAAGATATCTATACAGAGTACAGTGCAGGTTTGTTCGCTACATATATTCCAAATTGCTGATGGGATCGTCTTGAAATGCACAAACCTGTAAATTCTGCACTTCCCCATCATAGCTGAAATATTTTCTGTAGATTTGGCTCACCGAGCACGTTCAGTCTAATTTATTGATAAGATTCACAATTGATGAATGAGAAGGTACTTCATAACGATCAAAACAGTTCGAACTTAGCAAAATTATCTCTGAGAAACTTTCACCATTTTTATAATGAATTTTCGCAATTACGATGCTCAAGCAGGTATCGCTCTATTTTCGATGGCAGTAATTAAAAAAATATATATATATTTTCTTTAGAATATTTTACTTTTATATTATTTATATAATCTTAAAGACATTAAAATATAAATATACATAAACAGGTAAATGAAGGACAGTATCTAAGCGATCTCTTCCTTCTTCAAATCAATGTATTGTTCGGCATTAGGTGCAGCAACACCAAAATTTCCAATCGTATTGGAGTCTTTTTTAACCTCCTCCTCCTCCTCCGATGAGATCATTTCTTTTTTAACACAAATTTTCTTATCACAGTTCAATTCTTCATCTATACCATCATTTTCTCCATCAGTGATATCCGTCCTACAAACTTTACTATTTTCACCATCCTGTTCTTGTGTGCTAACACCATCATTCCATATATTCGCAAGCTTTTTACAATACTCCTCGATATTTTTATGCAAATTATAATTATGAGATTCCATTGAATGTTGGCAAAGTTCAAGAATGTTTTCAAAATATGCTGTGCCATTACATTTTTTACAAGGATATAAATCAATTTGATACAATTTTTTCCACATACTTTCTTTTTCTTGATGGAATTTGGATTGCATGTGTGTCTTAAAATTGTTTCGATTGAACCCACAGAAGAAGCAATTGAATGCGCGTTTATCATAAATTTTACCATCATGGCTACATAACTTGTGAGTCCTGAGTCCGCCCATTGTTAGAAAATTCTTTTTGCAAATGCTGCATTCAAACGGTTTGTACGCATTATGGCGACTCTCATGGGCTTTATATTGACTTTTTTTCACAAATTCATTGCAAATATTACAACGAATTTTGTTTAGATGTTGAATTCGGATATGCGCCCTTAATACTCGTCGACTATTATAGGAGCAGTTGCATATGGAACACATTAATCGATACTTTTCATGAGTCCTTATATGTCTCTTGTACATATATTCACTTTTTAAGATTTTATTGCATGTATTACATGGCCATACAATCGGTGTTTTCTTGTCGTTTTTCTCTTGATCTTCTTCTTGTAGTAATTGATCATTTTCAACTTCCATTTTTATGATAAATGTTTCACCTGTCTCAGTCTCTTCGATAATTTCAGTTTTAATTTCATGCAATGACGATGTTTCGTCTTTATTTTCAACTTTTACTTTTTCTTCGAAACAATCTTCGTCGTCGTCGTCGTCGTTTTCTTCTTCTTCTTCCTTCTCGTTTTCGAAAACTTCTAAAGTTTCTCCTTCTCGAAGACCACAACCTTTTATTTTCCGATGATAACCTAGAGTATAAGTGCTACCAAATGTTTCTCCACAGATGCATAAGATTTTTTTCTCTCCAGTATGGGTACTAAGATGATTTTTGTGAGCTGTTATCGATCTCGAATATTTATTACAATACGGGCAAATTCGCTCATCTCGACAAGTCTTTTTTCTCGAAGATGTGGGATTTCGATGACTTCTCAATTCGTGATTTGATAAACTTGTCCGATCAATGCAGATTTTCCCACAATATTGACAAAGTACAGATTTCTCTGTATGAAGATGGACATGTCGAAGCATGACTTTTTTTACACATTTTTTCCCACAATCTAAACATTCATATAAATTATTTTCAATTTCTTTACATTTTTCTATATAGGTTTTCGGTTCTGGTGGACAAAAGAACAGATCGTCTTCATCATTATCTCGATTTACTGTATCCATGTTGCTCACAACAAGTAATTTAACCAAATCACATTGAGTTTCTACTGAAGTAGATTCTTTCTTATTCCAATTTCCTGAGCATTGTATAGCTTTATCTCTGGTTGATGACTTTTGAATTTCATTTGATTCAGTTTTTAATTGATTTGAGGATGAGACAGGCTCTAAAGTACAACATTTTAGTTTTTTTTTGTGAACAATAAATCCTTAAATAAAATCTACAATACCTGCATTGGAGTCTTGAAATTTATCAAGTATTTCAGATGCTGTATCAATTGATTGGGATATCTGGCGATGTGGAAAAAACATACACAGAAAGATTGATATAACTTCTTGTTTGAATTCTTGTCCTTTGATTATCATCTTGAACTTCCTCATTTAATGCCAAGCACGATCACACTATATTTAAAAACAATATTAAACCTCTATAAAAAAAAACTCCTAAAAGGATTATCTGTATCATTTTGATATATTGCATTTTTGGATTAAATGAAACCATTTTCGAATTGAACGAACTATTTTTAAATTAAATGAAACCATTTTCGCATGGATTGAAACTTTTTTTGTATATTTCATTTTCTCTATAGAGTGATTAATTTTACAATTATAGTCTTGAAATGTAAATTTGTAGTGCGATGTGGTTTTAGCAGAATATTTCTAATTCATTATTTCTTTCAGGCAATACAACACATTAAAACTCAAAAGAAATTCGCGTGTAAAAAATGTCCACCAGTAAAGAGCTAAATAAAGAAAATGGCGCTGATTACTTTTGGGAAGGTTAATTTTTATACCATGATGAGGTAAGAGCTGAAATATTACTCAGCATATTTTTTTTTATTTCATTTACCAGATGATCCTAAAGGTGATTACTACAGGTGATGCGATCACTTGACACATTATGTGCTTGTCAGATACATGCGACACATCTAAACACATTATGCTCCGCCGTCTGATAAGAGTTACACATTTTGTGAGTTAATATGATGACGCGTTCGCATTGAAGGCGAATTTCTATACTTATCAGCACTTATTTAAGGACAATCAATCCAAGGATATCATCCACCCTTATAATCAAAGTTTGTATAACGGAGAAGTCATGGGGTGAATTATAAAAAATTAAAGAAAAACTCTAACACCCGCACCGCCCAAAACTTGGATTTATTACCAACAGTTTTTTGCTTGTCTCATATTCATAGAACCGTAAACCTCCAGGGTCCGGATTCTGTAACACGGAGAGGTGAGTTTGGGAGATGAGAATTTTCCTATTCCCCGATTCTTTAGCATACTTACGGAAATAGGGAAAACGTGAAAAGTGTCGCAATATTGAAAGACGGCTAACTCTGTGTTAGAGCGTCGTAGACCAATGGGGTTTTTCCTACGGATTTAGGGTCTAGAGTACAAAAATAATGTGAACAATTTCTGCGGGAGGGCCGTACCACCCTCATTGCGGGTTGTCCAAAATACGCAATGTTTGGTATCAAATTAAAGAGGGAGGGGCGCGGTTAATCGAGTGGTATAGTTTGTTTTTGATCATTTTAACGTAATAACTAATTTTTTACTGCCGGAAGACGGATTTTTGCACTTGGGTCATATACACGCCAGTTCCTATATTTTGCATAAATTTCTTCCGTTCTTTGTTTCACATCCGTAAGTAAGGCAGAGTGGGGCTTTAAGTACCACCTTTAATATCTCGTATAATAAAAAGGCAATAAAAACAAGAGCGTACATGCAAAGAATTCACTAGGCATGGGCTGATATTTGCCACATAGCCAGTCGCTGCCAGGCATTAGGTAACAGCGCACGTGTAATAGGGCTATTTATATGACGAAAAGTAAAAAAATCGTTCAGACATTTTAGTAAAAGTGATATAAGTACCTTAATATTGTATTTTGTTAGTGAACGCTCTGATACTACTTAAAACTACAAATTTGTTGTTGTCATTATGTTGTATCTAAAAACATGTTCTCGTACCCTTTGGGGTAAAAAGTGCCGCGGTGGCAAAGTTTACGTATAAGGCAGATAAAACACCCTAAAGGTTATAACTACCTACTTAAATTTTAATAACAATTTGAATTGCAATGCGGCTACAAAGATTTTTCCAAAACGTAAATATAAAAATAACATTTTAAAGTGATGCAACTAAAATAAGGCTAGACAGACAAATTAGAATGTTCGTTTGTGTTGAATATTTATGATTATTTTTAAAGTTCTGAATAAATATCGATAGCAACGAGCTAGATTCAGCTTTTTTATTCTTTCTTACGCATAAAGTCTTGAAATATAGTAAGTGGCACATGGTGCCCCATGTTTAAATTATCATATAATTTGACATAAAAGTGTATGATATATTGATGACAATTCAAAAAATGACATTCAAGCCCCGCCCCTTGTGAACATTTTTCTCATGGAAAGTAAATTTCCACGACTAATTAGGTGACAAAATGTAGATGCGATTTCATCCTACATACAAGCTTTAATGTGCCGAGAGTTTTGTCGAGTGGAATAGAGAGTTTGGTAATTCTCAATACAAATTCCCCGAGTTACAGAATTACGACTGGAGATTAAATGTCAAAAGAACTCTCATCCCCACAACTTTCCGTGTTAGTAAATCCGGCTTCAGAAGGTACCATGTATGCAGCCCTCAACCTCTCTTTTCATCTATATTATACCCCAGATGAAATCTATAGGGTATACTAACTTTGTCATTCCGTTTGTAACGTATAGAAATAATGATGGTAGAGCAAAATGGTTTGGACATCCACGTATAATATTAAAAGTTATTTTGTTATTTTGTGCGCACGATAACTCCAGAACGCGTATACTTAGGGAGCTGAAATTTTGTACACGGACTTTAAAAAAAAAATTAAAATTAAGTTCGAAAATGAGACAAATCGGACAACTCCTTCGTGGGGTTACCATTCAAAAATTTCGTATTCCATTATATATTTAGACACTCCCTACATGGTGTTTTCATAGTAATAGCAAATAAAATCTCAAAAATGCCATTTAAATTTTAGGATTTGTACGTATACTGTGAAAACGATCAGTCCTAGACGGTTTTAATGTACTGAAATGTGAAACCCTATGAAATTGGTTATAACCATTTTTGCTGTCCGACGAACTGTTTTAAAAATATATGCGAAAAACCACTTCAAAAATCATACTTGCACAGAGAGGTGACCTTACAAAATTACATATTGGTCTTAGACCAATTCTAGCTTTTTTACTGTTTATCTTGCTAAATATACAGGGTATTCTTCCCATTATGGTATAATATTTGACAGAACAGTAGCATATGTACATCAATCCCACCAAAATATTTTTCTAGAGGTGAGAAGTACATAGCCTCTAAGAAAGGAAACTAAAGGAGAGGGAATTTCGTGTATATGCATTAGATTTTTACGTGCCGACCGTGTCACTTTTGTTTATGTTCGGTAATGAAATGTACCCTAGCACAAGACGTAACTGAAAGTAAAATTTAATGGGGGCTAAACAGAAAAATATTTACATTATTTGATGTGGGAATTCAGCAATACTGAATTTGTTTCTTTTTTAATAATAAACACTGGAAATTTAAATATTGATAAAAATACTTAACTTTTAAAATATTTTCTTGAAATACTCGTAGATTTACTAAAAATGAAATGGTAAGACAAGATGGTAAAAGGGCGGCTATTGGGGCACCGACCATCTAAAATACGCGATAACGCACCTAAATGTATTACCTCAAAAGGTTGTTTTATAATACCAGCACTATACTGGACAATTTTGCTTCATACTATCAAAAATCTTGCCAAGGTCCTTAGCATAGACCTTTTTTCTAACGGTACGTAAATTTGTAAGCTACCGTTAGAAATATAATACTCTAGACACACAGCACGAACTAATGAATCATTTGTACTAACAATTCATTAAAATGCCGTGTGTCAAATAGTATATGTCATTATAGCTCGAAAATCAGATGATAAGAAAGTACACTAATGAAGTGTTTTCCTCCTTCATTATAGCTATAATGAGGAAAAATGTGCTAGATTTGGCATATAATGTAAATCTGGAGCTCCGCTGTGCATCTGCCGATTTGAAAAATAAGAAGAAGAAATGCAAAAAAATGCAAATCACAATTTATATTATTAATATTTTTTTAAATAAAATGTGTTTCTCATTTGGAAATTGTTAAATTGTAAATAAAATAAATGACAACATAGTTTATCGCGTTAATTCGACCCATATTGCTTCTTTAATGTGATAAGTTCATCAAAACCAGTTTGACAGTACAACTTAATTAAAGAAATGGCTGTGTGTCCGCAGTTTATAATTAATCATTATAGACTAATGAGTCGTTAGTTATTTCTTCATTAAGAGGGCTGTGTGTCTAGGGCATAATATCTTTTTTAATTTAAATTTGTATACCATGAAAAAGTGTGGACTATCGAATAAAAATAGCTACACTGATTTCGGAAGTAATAGGCAGATCAGAAAGAGCTTTTTCCTTTATGTAAGAAGAAACGTTATATCTCTGCCAGGTGGGGGTGGAAACACCGCCTCCAGAGCAACTTTTGTTTAAATTGACACCTAAAAGTATTACCTCAAAAGGTTGTTTTATAATACCAGAACTATACTATACAATTTTGCCTCATACTTTCAAAAATCGCGCCAAAGTCCCCAGCTAAGACCTTTTTTCCATCCACCTGCAATGACCATTTTTTATAGTGTCCATATAAACTTGCACATCTTTAGGACTGGCACGAAAATTGTTGATGAAAGGCCTCTCCTCTGTTTGTAGCTTCCGAAATACATTAGCTAAATCAGTGCAGGTTTTGATAGTCCCCATTCTACACTTTCCAATGATACATGCCGATCACCCTACCGTTAGAAATATAAATTTTTTTTTTAATTCACAAATGTGAAAAAAAAAGTTTATATCACAAACCTAAATTTTTGGAATTTATTTCTAAGTAAAAAATTCGAAACAACGATATCAAAATTTTGATTTCTAACGGTACGCGAATTTGAAAGCTACCGTTAGAAATACAATATTTTTTTTTTAGTTTAAATTTGTATACCATTAGAAAGTGAAAAGGTGTGGACTATCGAATTAAAATAGCTACATGTATCACCCATCAGCATATTTGCATCAACTATTTTAGTCGCATATCAATATTTCCATTTTTTACGCAAGTTTGAACTTTTTCTGAGCAAACAAAGACAGCTCTTTTCTAAAACGTTTAAATTTATTAAATGAGAAATAATTATTACTTAATTAAAAATATCTTTCAAGAGTTGATTTCAAATTGTATAATATAGAAAAAATTATTCTCTTCCTGAATGAATCAACAGGACGATGTCATAATTTAGTTCTGTGCACTTAGAAAGGAAACGAAACAGAACCATTTCAAGTATTTGACATTTCTTCCATTTGACAAAAACAAGTATAAATTGTCGTTTATGATAAACAAAGCCATTTTCCGACAAAGACAACTTAAACTCAACTATAACGACCTCGGCCAAAACCCTCGAGAAATATTTCCCAAGCCATCTTCCCTAAGACTACACTTAGATTTAGATGATTAAGCGGGCGAGTGGCCCGTCCAATGCAGCCATTCATTGGCTTAATGTGCACCTTTTCTTTATAGTTCATCCAACAATCCCACACTTCCAAAGAAGAGCAGTATTTTTGGGTGAAATTTCTTCGAAGTCGGCAGGTTTTAATAAGTATGAGCCAAAAGCCCGGAATCCGCAGTATGCAATGGCCTCGCATTCGCATAAGACATGCTCCGGTACTTCATCCTCTTCGAGCCTACATACATCAGTGGGTATATACCTATCCGATGCATGTGTTTGTTCAGTTTGCAGTGTCTGGTTAGGACTCCTGTAATGATTCTGAGTTGATTCCAAGGTAGGCTTAGGAGATCTAGGCTCTTTTTTGGTGAAGGTCTATTAACATAGATTAAGATTGTCTGGAGCCAATAATTCCATTCTGTTTTTGATACAGTTTTGAACGGTAACTTTTATAGTGTTGTAAGAAATACCGCAAAATGGTTCCGGTCCTATGAGGGACATGATGCTCCTTTTTTGGTCAGTATGTGTCCGTTATCATTTCCACCATTCCCGGTTGTCCTGGTACTCATTGAAGCGTTAGGTGGTTCTTTGTGTCAAGGTTTTTATTTTGCTTGAATACAATCCCACATTAACTTCGTTTTGATCACAGATGATGAGATGGCTTTCAATGCCGCTTGGTATCTGTATAGATATATATTTTCCAGTTAATGTAGGATCGACTGAGGTTTTCGTAAAGGCTACACTACTAGATACCTTACTTAACAAAATAATAAAATACTTTTGATTTGTGATTAAAAAGTAACCTTACCACTGTACGCTCAATAACTTTCAGCTGAGTAATAATTGCAATGGTGTATGTGCGGCCGTAATCCGAATCTGTAGGCAGATTGATTCAAGTCCTTAGGACTACGGCACATTACCATATGCAATTATTACTCAGTTGAGAGTTTTTGTTTGGGGAATTGCAGTCATTTGGTTAAGATAATTTTTTTTAAATAATTTTGTTAGGAAAAATATTAACATTTGATTACGGATGGGAAGATAAGAAAGTAAGCTTAACATTATCAGAAGACATTTTTCTTGTTTGAATACTAGTAGCTTAGGGGGCAGGAACTATTCAAAGCAAACTTTTATCAGTTTTACGTAAAAACACTGCAAATATTTTAGAATGTTAAGACTAAGTTAGACCTCTCATGTAGTAGTGAGGGATTGTCTTTCATCGCTTGGGAAGTATTTCTTGAGGGTTTTGCTCGGCCAAATAGTAAACAACAAGCGAATACAAATTAAAATCGTTCTGCTTGAATCTGGGAAAAACTCATGTGCATTCAGAACTATTCGGAAACCGAAAAAAATCGACGACAGATTGAATCTTAATCGTTCGGTTCTAGAAAAAGAACGACATGGATTGAAAAAATGAATTCTGCACGATGTCGAAAGTGAAAAATAAGTTAAATTGATGATTTAGTTTAATATGAATTAGCATGTAATGATGGTAAAGTGAAAGTATATCATAGGCCTCGGTAGCGCAGTAGGTAGCGCGTAAGTCTCATAATCTTAAGGTCGTGAGTTCGATCCTCACCCGGGGCAATAATTTTTTTTTAAACAACATGAAATAAATACCGCAATACATAAGTTTTTTTTTTACTTATTTTATAATAATATTGTGAACATTATACAAAATGTCTAAATCTAATAATTTTTTTATAGGTGTGAATAGAATTTGTTTGTACACAATAAACGGTGTGATTTATTACTTTTTACCATTTGAGTTACGAAAACAAAATGCTTTCCTTCAAATTTCTTGCTTTGATAGGTAGATAATTACAGAGAGAGAAAAAAAAAACATTTTCTTTAAATTTATATTTAGCCGGGAAAATCAGCTGATTTCATGGTGGTTAATGGAGATTTTTTTTTTTTTTTGTTAATAATGTTTTTGAGGAAAAATTCAACAATTTCCTTGCGTCAAGTATAACCAATCATCGAGTATTGGTACATATTCCTGCGAACAGAATTAGGCTTCGCATTAGTTGGATAGTCATTTCAAAAACTAAAGCATCACGAAAAAACTTGTTTGAAAGAAAAACGCATGAAAAAACGATAAGAATGGACGCATGAAAACTTAGACCGACATTGAATCAAGACAGATGCTTAAAATTGTATGGTGTTGAATGCAGAGAGACCTGGTCAAGAAATAAGGTGAACTGATTTGGGGAATTCGACCTGCGTTACGGGTGGCATTTAGTAATTCTTTTAAAAATTGTCTGGACAGGGTTAAAGGACTACTGGGTATGCTCAAAAACTGTGTTGTATTACACCGAAGAGGAGCACATACATATGTACATAAATAGTAAGTAAATATTATTTTTCCATAAAGCAAACAAAAAAAGTCACGAACTACCGCGCCAAAGTTCACTGTAAATCCCATTCTCCACTGTTTTTGTTTTTTGCTTCCTAAATAATTTTGTTTTAGAAGTTTCTAGTGAAGCTTTTAATTTAAGTATTTCGATATATGAGACTTAAGGGAAGGAAATCCATCATGAGGGCGTATGAGCTATAGTAGGTAAAGTCAACAGATCGTTCAATGTTCTAGCTGGAAGGTTTCTTAGAAATATCATCAGATTCTGGTAAGCAAAAACGTCAAGGCCATTATCTTAAGGTCTCCGTTTGAATAAAAGAAATAATATTCATCTATGTTCACATATCCAGAAAGTGGAATTCACTTCCAGTTGATATACAACGCGCAGTGCCTGTTGGCGCATTTAAGAGGCTCCTTTACCGCATCTAATAAACACACTACTTAAATGAAATAATAAATTCAATAGATTATAAAAACTACTTGCATAGTTAGTTAATTGTTAGTCATACTTCTTCGTAGATTATTTTGTCATCTTACTTTTGTATGTAGTCTATAATTAATGACATCAATGCCATTCTTATTTTGTGGCTCAGTAGTTTCTTCCGAATAACATTTGTTGTACATTTTAAAAAGATTTAGTAATCTTGATGTATAATAATAAAGAATTGAATTGCATGTACATTGGCCTTACGTCCAGTGGAACACAGCTGGTACAGATACCATAGTACACGCATAAACCACTTGTATGTCGTTGCATAATAAATATAATACATGCTGAACAAACTGGTAGCATAGAGAAACAGTATCAGTAGAAAACTGTATGTTGTTCAAGAGGCCTTTTTAGGAAGTTGTAAAATATTAAATATGAAATAATTTCTTACGTTTTCTTGAAAAGCACAAATAGCAAGTTTTAAAAGCTGTCAAATTAAACTATTATGCTATTTGTCACCTAGCATGGTAAAGAGAATACTATGTTATCCGAGCAATAGTACCTATACTAGCTGTGTCAATAAGTACGTTTAGACCGCAGCTATTTAGAACTATACCTTTTCAACTTCAAATTGGAAATAAGCAATATCAAATTGGAAATAATCATTCAAAATTTTAAAATGAAAAGGTATGGCAAGCCCGCAGCTATTTAGAACTATACCTTTTCAACTTCAAATTGGAAATAAGCAATATCAAATTGGAAATAATCATTCAAAATTTTAAAATGAAAAGGTATGGCAAGCCGGGGACGATAAAACAATGTGTAAAGTTTTTCATTTGTTGTATTTTCGCCAAAAACATAAAAGTTTTCTAATAATAATAATATTTTTGCGCTAAAATGCCGCATATTAAGAAAAGTGAAGCTGATAATATTAAAAAACCAATTTGTGTTTTGTATAACAATGGTGGAGATTGTAGAGCGCTCGCAAAAACATTAGGAGTGAAAACGACAACTTCATATAAATGGGTTAATGGACAGAACGTGGCTGAAAAGCAACGAGGTGGGAATAGAAGAAGTAAAATCAAAGACGAACACCGTAATTTTATGCGTTGCACAAAATACAAGAATTACTTTAAAGCAATTGAAAGAGAAACTTATTCAGGCTTATCAGATTGATGTCTCCGTGGAATGTGTGCACAAGCACTTAGATGCTTTTTACACTCAAGGATATTCGAAGGGAACCTGAAAATGCAAATAATGAAATTAATAAGAGAAAAAGACGTCAATATGTGGAACAAATTATTGCATATCAATCTGAAAATAGACCAATCATACGTATATATGAATAAAACGAACTTTAATCTTTTCTTATCAAGGACAAAGGGAAGATCCATAAAAGGAAGCCGTTGTAGTTATATTGCAGCAGGCTGCCGTGGCGCCAATGTTCACATTATTGAATACATAGGTAATGTGGGGCTTATTTATCACGAAGTAAGAAGAGGAGCATTTAAAGCCCTGCAAGCTAAAGAGTTCATACGCAATTGTCTGCGAAATGCTCTAACCAAATATCAATCACCAGTCGTAATGGTAATTGATAATACACCGTGTCATACGTCCATTGAAGATGTGTTTCTTGAAAGTGAATTTATCACTCATCGGTTATTAAGATTAGGCCCGTACAGTCCAATGTTAACCCAATACAACTTGCTTGGTCAGCTCTTAAGGCTTCTATTAAACGAGATCTAGCAACTGAAATGCAACAGATTTTAGCAGGTGAAAATAGGACAAATTTGACCCCAACCGAATTTCGCCTACAAAGGATTGAAAATATTATATAACGGAATGTACTAAATTTATCTGTTGCAAATTGTGCTAAATTTGCATATGTTCAAAAATTCATACCAGATGTTTTAAATTTGATTGATATCATTTTTTTAATTTATTATATTAAAAAAGTTTTGATCATAAATATTGTTGTACACCGTGCTTTTAACTTAAATGATTATTTCCAATTTGATATTGCTTATTTCCAATTTGAAGTTGAAAAGGTATAGTTTTACGTAAGTCGACTTACGTAGGACTAATCCGGCTGCCGTTTAGTCCACTCGTATTAAAGCTTTGACAGTTGCCAAATTTGTCAGATCTCCCTACTTCTTCACGAGAAAAATGAGAAATAATATTTTATTTTGTGCATGCGGTGTGCACAAGAGAATAGAGCATAAGAAAAAAAATTAAATTTTTTTACCATCCATTACAGACGGAATACTTTCTTCAATAAGTCAAAAGTCTATAAAAGAATTTGTCCTTCCCTCTGAACAGTCTTCGTGTTTTCCTTCTTAAATCCACTCATTTTCATTAAAACAAAATAACAATTCTCTCTATGAATGAATATAACGCATTCAAGTTTGTAAACAATTACTTATTTCAGGTTTATGTCTACGTTTAATACTAATTTTGTAGTTCCATACCGCATCAAATGCCGGATTAAGGTAGGACTAGTTTTTCGTAATGCGGATGTTTACACCACTTCATATTAGTTCTACGTAAATCGACTTACGTAAAACTAGTTCTGAATGGCACGGTCTAAACAGGCTCAATGGTATTAGAATATCTTAGTATTCTTAAATGCCAGAAGGCAAAAATTTGGGGTCTACTAACTTGTCATCATTTAGTACTAATGAGCCATTCAACTCAAAGAGTACAACTAGCCTTGAGCAATTTGGTAGTGTTCACAAAATGACAGTGCTATTATTATTCACTGTGTATTCGCAAGTAGATATTAATTATGGTGGCACTGCTTGGCTCGCAAATTTGCTCATGATTGCACTAGCCAAAGCAGATTCCTGGCTAAAAGACTGATTTTCTTTATTATTTTTATTCGATATTGCATAATGTGCATAGTTAACCTGTTTTTTGCTCAATTTATTGGGGCTGTATAATATCATATATTTAGTTATAATGCAGTAATCACAGTTCTCTCACTTTTGGCTTTAAAGTCAATATAAATTCTCAAAGGGAAAACTTATGGCAGTATGTAAAACAGATAGAAAGAAAAAATAAAACTGCTGCTGTTAAGTGAATCTCTATCATTAAAATACAATAAGTTCCACATAAAATAAAACAAACCTATTATACTTACCGTTCGTAATGAATAATTGAATTGAAAAATTGAAGTTTATAATAGGTTTGTAAGTCCTGTCCAAATGTGCTCTAGTTTTCTTTTTAAAACTATTATTTTTAAGTTATTCTCAAAAATGGTGTAAGCATTGATTTTATAAATAGATAGGTAAAGGTACCTTTTCCATAAAATCTTCACAATGGAAGCCATAATATGCGCGATACAAAAATCTCAAAGGCCATGATTGTGCTTCGCATTAAAGGGTACTTCAAGGAAATTGTTTTCAAATGTGGTAATTTAATGTCTATTGATTTTTGATAAGTTTTTGTCGATTGAAAAAACAATAAAGTACAATGCTTGGTATAATTTTAAAATGAATTAAATCCTATTTATGGATAAAGCGAACATTTAAAAAAACAAAGGAATTATGTAGGTAGATATATCGTTACATTAAATTACCACGAAATTTATTAATAAATGCAAGTTAGATTTCTGTATATACTACTCTACAGAAACCTAGCGAAATTGCTCACTCATGTGAAAAAATATGAATTTAACTCACAATTATTGGAGAAATTGCTTTCTGTGTGGTTACTGTTCCTGCCAATATATCTTGCTGGGTGGAATTATTACTACTACCCGCACTTAGGTGGATATTTTGAAGAACCACATCTAAAAATAAGATTTTGTTTTTCAATTTTAATTACTATTTATATATAATAAACATCAATTTCCCTACTAGAGGTTTGCGGACTACGGGACCCTGAGAGCTGCAAGAATACATTTTGTTTTTTTCCAGTAATATTCGGTGGAATAGACATTGCAGCAGGATATGATTCAGTATTTGTTCCTAAAAATGAAACCAATTTACTTATGTACATTAAACCTTGAGTTAGGTATTGCTGGCTTTAATTTGTTACCTTTAGAATCTTGAAGTGTAGTAGATATCGATCGATTGATAGTAATAGATTCTGCCCCAGCAATAATTGGACCTGGGGCTGGGCGTCCAGGTGCAGATATGTGAAACACTTTAGGCAATGATACCAGTTTTTTTTCTGACATAATATATTAAATTAACACACGAGTTTTAGTTCTCACATGTAACTTCAAACTATAACTATTTAAGAATTATATTTTTGCCAAATAACTACAATATGGGATTAAAGTATCATCACAAATCACCGCACATAAAACGCGTTCAATCACTTCTTCCATGAAAACTATTCTTCTTCTTTTATTATATAGCAATTGTACAGGTTGTGCGTAGCTTATATCTTTTGATTATAGGCTGAACCACAATAGAAGTAAACGTAAGTACAATTACTTACGTAAAGCGAACGCGCCATTTAATTTAACAGGCGTACACAAATTAACTTTAATTCGTGTGAGGGGAACTTTCGTTAAATTTAAAAGTCAAATTGCAGTCAGTAAAGGTGCGGTAA
Source organism: Dioctria linearis (assembly GCA_963930735.1). NCBI lineage: Eukaryota > Metazoa > Arthropoda > Insecta > Diptera > Asilidae > Dioctria > Dioctria linearis. The sequence continues at coordinate 20,864,570 of OZ005740.1, forward strand.
GAATCGCTCATTCCGCTCATTCCGTAAGAACGCGATGTGTCAAACATTTAATTTATTACTAAATGATTAAAAGTGCAATGTAAAACTTAAAATGGAATAAAAATGGTACTGTGAATTGATAGAAAGCACAAATCTTCAATTAAATCAACTTCCAATTGTTAATTTGTTATACTTTTACCACCTTTTAAAATTTAACACATAAAATGTCATTCGGGCACTGCGAATTAATAGAAGGCACAAATCTTCAATTACATCAACTTCCATTTGTTAGTTTTTTCACTTTTACCACTTTTCCAAATTGAAAACATTAAATATCAAGATAATAACTCATTCCGTACGAGATATATATTTAGGCTAAAAGTATCAATTTTTCGTAAGTTAACCTCAGTCTCGTTCAATTTCGTACAATTATTTACGTCTATTGTGGTTCAGCCTTATATTGGGCTGCTGTTCTACGTACTACTGTACAGTAGGACATCGTACACGTAGCTGTTAGCCATAGCCCACACAGGGCAGGATATTGGCACTTTTAATGAGGGTAGGAAAAAATCCGTGCTAATCGGAGTACGGGCAGCATCCAATACTACAGCAAGCTGGCCATTTTGAAATTGCGAAATTTCTCATCGGTCGGACGCACTGACATATAATAAGAATGGACTGAGCGTTCTTGCTTCAAAAATGGCACAAATATTGAACACCATTGCACACCGATTCATAATTTATTATTATTTGTCGATTGGAAATACTAAAGATGTTATAAAATAGTATTGCATTAAATTAAAATTATTTAGAAAGTTGTTGTTGTTTTAATTAACCCAAAAATCATTTGTAATATTACTGAAAAATGTGCTCCTCTGCAGATTTGTTGTCAAATTTCCTTGAGCTTGTAAGAGATAGACGTATAAAAACAATATATTTGTCTGAATTTGTATGTCAATTCCAATGCATTCCAATTAATACAGCCGTACTGTTTCCAAAATTGGTTACAGTTCAGTGTACATTTTGAGCTTGAAGAGACAAATAGATTTTAGCAACAATTTGTGCCATTTTTAACTATAGGAATTAGATAGAATGGCTCAGTCCATTCTTATTATATGTCAGTGGTCGGACGGCTGTACATTTCAAAATGGCCGAATCAATTTCCTTTTCAGTAGTACTACTTATTGGTAATGTATGCTGCCGTAACCCCCGAAATCCAGCCATGCAGTAAAACTTCACTCTCTGGTTTTGTACACTCACCATGAAGGAAGAACTAAGATTTCATCTTAAACAAATTCCAGCCAAATATGTTTTCTTTCTAATGGTTTAGAACAAATTTATGGAAATTATAGTGTTCGAACTACTGACCAAGACCCGCTGACACTACTGATATCGCTTACATTATCATGGGATCACTATAGTTGCCTCTTTTTGGTTTAGGTACTGTATTCCGCTGAACTTCAAATAATAAATTCGATACGAAATCAAGTTCAGCCAGTTTCAGTTCAGTGGGTTTTCCGAATGAATATATAATAGAAATAGATGGCAATACAACATTTGTAATCCTTTCTCTGTCCCCCATAGCTACTTTTAGGGATAGGCAGCAAAATTGCTTAATTTTATTTCTTTAAAAATCTAGTTTAAGGAATATTTGCTGTTATAGAAGATAAGCTTCCAATAATAATAATTTTGAATATATTTGGAATTTGTTGTGCTTGTAAGATGACGCGGAAATAAAACTTCAAATTGAGATAGTTTTCAAACCCCTACCAACAGAATTGGACCCATATCAAATAGAAGATCAAGCAGTCTATGTTATACATGTCAGTGTCTGTCCCTTATAACTACTTTTAGGGATTGCCAAACAAAAATTGCTTAAATATGTTTTCTTAAAAAACAGAATTTTGAATATATTTGGAATTTATTGAGTTTGTAATATAAATGTTAGTTTTCACACCCCCGACAACAAAAGTGGACCCATATCGAAATAGAAGATTAAGCAGTCTATGTTATACATGACAGTGGTTTGAACAAAGTACAAACTATTTTTATATGAAAAACTCCTGCAGAAAGACAAGGCAAGAAGATTGTGATGTTCGCCCGCTAACCGACACGCTACTCTCTTTTTCAGACTTTGTTCATGGCTTGTATGTTCCGGGGGTTACGATACGATGCTGCTCGTGCTGCAGTTCGAAACTTGGCATTTAGGATTTTTTCCTCCCCCGAATGCCTCTCACCCGAAAAAGGTGGCGAAAGGTAACTTCCTAGTTATTTCGAAAGTTTACCAACAAAACTTAATACTTTTTTCCATTACTGTTCCGTTTTAAAAAAATTTCCATTTTATATGCACCCTTTAAGTGTAGAAATTCTGATTATGTTAATTCTCATCCTGTACTGTACTGTGATGCTACAAATCTTCATTCTCCAAATTAACTGTAAAGAACTTAATTTCACATTTTAACAGTTCACCTTTGTTCGGCGTCTTTAAATTTTATCTTTTAAACAAAAAAAAAACATTCGTCTTATGTAATTTAATTATTTATGTATATGTTTAAAAATTGTGATAAACCACCGGTGCGCTTCTTCATTAAGTGTGAATTTTGATTAAATTTAAACAACTTTAGCTGAAAAAACTAACAAAATGGATGCTTATAGATGTGCATATAGAGGTAAAAAATTCATTTTTAAGTAAAATATGCAAAACTATACTATAAGAAAATATTTCATTCACACTCAGATCCCAAATCACCCTTAACTCCAATTCCTCCAATGGATACAGGCACATTCGAATTTAATGAAGGTGCTATTGCTAAGTTTAAACAGTTGACTCCCAATATGGTATCAACATTTAACAAGAAACCGACGAATACCGTCAGGAATGTTACACCGAATACCAGAACGGCTTGTACATATGAGAGGAACCCGACGAATATCGCCAGAAATGTTACACCGAATACCAGAGTGGCTTCTACATATGAGCAGAGACCGGCGAGTACACCGAATGCAGTAAAAGTAGTTAAAGGAAATGTTGCACCGAGTTCAGTAAAAATATTTAAAGAAATTAAAGAATGTGTGGTTTATAAAAATATAAATGGTGAGGTTTATAAGTATAAAAAGAACGAGCAATATAAATATGAAAGAAATGGATTATCAGCAGTTAGACCACCGCAATTTCAAAAAGCTTCACCAGTTCCACCAAGGCCACTTTGCCCAAAGATGAATTGGGTGTTGGAAGAGGTTGGAATGCCAGAATATAAGAAATTGTTCAGAGATGAGGAAATTGACTATAATTTGTTTAGGCAATTGACAGAAGAGGACCTTTACGCTATAGGGATTACGGAGAAATCAGATCTAGATATTCTGCTTGATTATTTGGACTATTGCTAGGAATTAAGAATATTTAAATTGTTTTAATTTGTTAATGTGTTGACTATGTTAATGTATGTCTAATAAAGTTGTCAATTATGTTGAAGTGTACCTAACATTTTACAATAACTAAAAGAAAAAGAATCGACTTCGGGTGTTGTAATCTCATATAACGGTTTAACTTTCCATAACGGCTTGGTGAACAGTTATCTTAAGCGCGGAAATGTCACTATTTTGGCATCTTCCACTACTGTCACCTTAGCACATTACTTAAATTTGACAGTTCGAGCTCCACCACTTGCATTTTTTGTATAGTGAACTGCTAGCGAATTTTTGAGTTTATTCTTTGGAAATGGTTTCAACAACTAGTAAAATACCACCTTTAAGCTATAAAGTTATTGCGGAATGCTCGGTAAGCAAAGCCCGTGTTGGAATTATGAATTTACGGCATGGAGATGTTAATACCCCAGTGTTTATGCCAGTTGGAACTCAAGTATGTGGGTTGATGGTTGTATATTTATCATAATAACTTCTATGGCCATTATCACTTTTAGGGAACTCTAAAAGGATTACTATCGGATCAACTAATTGCCTTAGATTGCCGAATTCTATTAGGAAACACATACCATCTCGGAAATCGTCCAGGTCCAGAAATTTTAGAAAAAACAGGCGGCTTACACAATTTTATGGGATGGCCTCGAGCCATACTGACAGATTCAGGTGGATTTCAAATGGTGTCTCTTTTAAAATTAGCAGAAATCGATGAGAATGGTGTGAATTTTAAATCACCGTATGATAATTCCGCATGTATGTTAACACCAGAGCGTTCTATGCAAATTCAAAATTCTATTGGAGCCGATATTATGATGCAGCTAGATGATGTAGTAAAAACTACAACACGAGGTCCAAGAGTGGAAGAAGCTATGCATAGAACCGTAAGATGGTTAGATCGATGCTTACAAGCTCACGAGAGAGATGATGAACAAAGCATTTTTCCAATTGTACAGGGTGGCCTACAACCGAACCTGAGGAAGAAATGTGTAATGGAATTAACTAAAAGACAAGTTCGCGGTTATGCTATTGGTGGACTAAGGTTAGTTAGTACAACATTTTTACATAATTTGAATGATACGATTTTTTTTCAATTAAAATTTTTAGTGGTGGCGAAAGTAAAGATGAATTTTGGCCAACTGTTAGCATTTGTACAGATTTGCTACCCAAAAATAAGCCCAGATATTTAATGGGAGTAGGATTTGCAGCAGACCTTGTTGTTTGTGTAGCACTTGGAGTAGATATGTTCGATTGTGTTTTTCCTACAAGAACAGCACGTTTTGGTTGTGCTCTAGTTCATACAGGGCAATTGAATTTAAAAAATAGCAAATATGCTTTAGATATGAGACCAATCGATGACAATTGTATTTGTAGCACTTGTAAAACCTATACAAGATCTTATATTCATCATATTGCCGGAATTGAGCCAGTTTCTTCTAGTATTTTGTCAATTCACAATATCGCCTATCAGTTGCGATTAATGTCAGAGATGCGTGAAGCAATAGTAGCTGATAGATTCCCAGAATTTGTAAAACAATTTATGAAAATACATTTTGAAGGAGAAGAAATTTCATCTTGGATTGTTGACGCTCTGAGTAGTGTAAATATTAATTTAAAAAATGAAGACAGTAAATAAAAATAGACAAAATTAAATCGATTTAAAATTTTTTCTTATCACTAACCCGCTAGAGACCGCGCGTAAGGAATGAAGCAAAAAAGACACTGGCACAGTTTTAATGCCAAGAAATCCGTGTTTTTTAGAAAGTACTTGAGCTAGGAAGATTGATATCTGCTAAAATTGAGAGCATTGTTTCTTTTGGAACAATTTTACGAAGTTTTTTATAGTACCGTAAAATTAGTTCTCGAAAAACATTTGCGAGCCATCTAGTAAAATTTTGGTAATCGTTAAGTGACACATTCACAAAAAATGAGAGCAAAGAAAATCTTAGGATCTATCTCGAACTGCACTCGAAGTAAAGTCGTTGACATTAAAAATGATATTGCTCCTTCAGTTCTTAACGGTTGCTACGCTGATTCCCACACTAATAAGGTTGCTACGCTGATTCCAACACTAATAAGGTTGGTACGCTGATTCCAATACTAATAAGGTTGGTACGCTGATTCCAACACTAATAAGGTTGCTACTTGCGAGTTTTTCATTGTAGACTAGACATATCCAGCATCTCAAGATAACATCAATTTTGAGGGTCACATACCGCACTGAGGCAGGAAATGCAATCTACAAGCATATTTTATCGCTGACTAATTAATGCTCTCAATGTCTACTGGGACATCATATTGGATAGTAGAGAGCTTAGGATCGCCAAAATGCCGATAGCTGACAAAACATGTGAAGAAACTAAATCGGTTTCGTAATTTGAAACACCAAAAACCACCCTCACTGCCCAGAGTACAAAAGTGAAAAATTATGGGATAAATAAATTTTTGTTGTTTTTTAAAAATGCATTTGTTTCCCTTACGTTCAACTACATGAAATCATCAGAATCATTTCCATCATCATAATTAGATTTCATATTTTCGGATTTCATTAAACTTGTGTAACTTCTAAGTTCAGCTTCTTCCTTCCTTCGTTTTTCGTCTTCCTTATGTTTTTCTTGCTGTTGTCTCAAAAGTTTCTTTTGGTCTTCACGTTCTACTGCATCCCGCTTTTCTCGATCCGCTCTAAGATCAGGATGATCTTCTTTTTTAGTTTTATTTAAACGATTCACAATTTCATTAATTCGCTTTTCAACGCGAATTTTTCGAACATCCTTGTCACGATGAAATGATACTTGTCCAACATCCATTCCTGGAGTTTTTTTCAAATTATCCCACATCGTGTACACCACATCGATATTATTCATTTTATTACCCTGAATACTGTTCGCTTTGACTAATTGTGCTGCATCATCTATAATTGTTGTGGGTATATCATCGATTGTTTGACCCTGCAGAATGCAGATGAGATTTTGTATTTAGAGATTCAACAAAGATAAATTGTAATCTTTATATACTAACCGGTTTAAGCCTTAAGTAAACATGTGCTGAAGATAATTTGTCTACATGGAACCATACATCTTCAGGCCAGCCCCATTTAATGAGATCTTCATCTAAAAAAGTTTTTTTTTGAAAATAGAACATAACCTAGAAGCAATTTTTACGCGATATGAAATTCATAAAGTTCTCTTACTTTCGTATTTGTCAGCACCCATAAATATGGTAAAAGGGGGCGTTACTATAGTACTTGTAAAATAGAAAACCATGGTGAATATTATTTTTCCTTGAACTATTAATTGTTATAATAAAACTTGTGTAAACAAAAGTGAAGCATTAAGCGATCCACCAAAATCCAGTTAGAAGTATGGAACTTAACTGTCAGTTATGTAGTACTTCTTCTTCTTCTTCTGCTCAAATGGCGAAAAGTACGACTATCCGCCAACATATTACATGAAAAGACGACACCTGGCCAGCCTTAGGCCTGAAACACAATTGGAGCTTTTCAGCCAGCTTTATGCGCAGCTTTCTGCTAAAGCTGACTGAAAAAGCCAAATTGAACACAACTGGCGTTTTTAACATTTGCAACTTTAACTTGTTTATGTTGAGAATATTTATTAAGGAACGACAGTTAATGTTTCCGATTTTCCAAAATTACGATAAATGTATACATTTTTGATGTACCAATTATATGTAAAAATAATACCGAGTTTTTTTTTTAAGTCCCACAGAAACTGCTTATCTTTTACTAACTCTATAAGTTTTCTTCCATTTTAACATTTTTGGCAGCTGTTTACTTCTTAAATATGTCAACAGAAGCCATTCTCATCTAATATTCGACATTCGCACAGTTGGCAATATTAAAAATTGCCTCAAGTTGGCAGCCATTGGGCTTGAAATTTGCAATTTGATCAAATCTCAAGCCAGCTTGAAGCTGACAAAAAAGTTAAAGCTCCAATTGTGTTCTTCTACATGGATTTACATTGTCAACAAATCTCAAGCTGGCTGAAAAGCTCCAATTGTGTTTCAGGCCTTAGAATTAACTGTATTGCCGGCCACCTGGATGAACTGGCGCTCCCCCGAAGACAGACACGATATGTGGGGGAGGCGCGTATTTTGAATTATTCCTGTTGCAGTTGTTTCATATGGATGTGAATATACTGTGGTGATGATCAAGTGATGAGGGAGGTTGATAGTAGTTGTTGTTGTTTAGCCCTTAAGAATTAGAAGGGAATACATACATTTTCTTTCTTTTTCCTTTTAGGTTTATATAACAAACTACTGTTTAAAGCTTGGATGCTTAACTAAATTGTTGCATTGTGTTAGCATTATTAGCAATAGGTACAAAGCAAGTTATGAATAGGGAATATTATGCTGGGTTACTTAATTACTTAATGATAGGAAAGCTGGGCTGATGTTTTGTGCATAGTATGAATAAACTGTGCTTAAGAATGGAATACATGATTTTTTTTTTTTTTTTTTTTTTTTTTTTTTAATAGCAAACTACTGTTTGTGGTTGGATCACTGACATATATAACATGGACTGCCTGATTTTCTATTTCATATGGGTCAGCTTTTGTTGGCACGGGTGTGACAATTATATTAATTTCCAATTTTACTTTCGCTTTAATACTCATATTAAAAGTTCAAAAAATTATAGAAGCACTCGAAATTATTTCTGTTCTTGGAAGCTATCTCCTACAATATCAAATATTTTTTAAACTTGATTTTTAAAGAAATAAAATTAAGCAATTTTTGTCTACCTGCCCCTAAAAGTAGCTATGGGGGACAGAGAAAGGATTACAAATATTGTATTGCCATCTATTTCTATCCTATATATTAATTTGGAAAACCACTGAACTGAAACTGGACTATGGTGTATTTTGTATAGAACTTATTATTTGTAGTTCAGCGGAATAAAGTAGTTAAACCAAAAAGGGACAACTATAGAAAAGTGATCCCAGAATTATGTCAAATAATGTAAGGAATTTCAGTAGTATCAGCAGTCCATTTTATATATGTCAGTGGGTTGGATGCTTATCTAACTTGTAACATTGAGTTGGCATTATTAGCAATACAAAGCGAGTTATGAGTAGGAAATATTATGCTGGATTACTTAATTACTTAATGATAGGAAAGCTGGACTGAAGTATTACATAGTTCTAAGCGTGAAACTGAAATGAGTATATTCTATAAGCAAGCAAGGGTGAAGCGGTGAACATAGCTCTAAGCGCTAAACTATAAGGATAGATATTCTAAAACATAGCTCTAAGCGCTAAACTAAGGATAGATATTCGAAAAGCTAGGGTGAACAATATGTGAACCAATATATGTATGTACATAGTTGTAAGCGCAAGACTACAGGATGGGGATGGGGATGGGATTTTTGTTATTGGCTCTGGACTTGGGATGGTTGCAGTAGAGCGAGGGCTAGTTATGGCTGTTAGGACTATTTCTAGAAGGTAATGTTAGGTTATTGTAGTTAGTGTGGTAGGAGAAGGTGGAACTTATTATTTTTTTTTTGTAAATAAGAATGGATGTCGGGTTAGTATATGGGAGTTTAAATGCGATGATTGTGTTTCCACCTTTTATAGATTAATGTTGTTCTCCTTGATGTACTTGGCTAGAGTTTTGTATATCTCGATATCGTTGGAACTCAGTAGGGAGAGGCAGTTGGTGAAGTTGGGGTAGATTTTTTGGATTTTCAGTTGAAAATCTCTGGGGGTGCTCTGCTGGAGCTTGACACATTGGAAGAGCTTATGGTCTATTGTTTCGTCAGACAGCCCGCATTCACAGAGGGAGAAGCTTTGATATTGATTCTGTGGAGGTGCTCGTTGGTGGTGACGTGTCCGAAGCGCAACCTTGTGATGATGGTTATGGTGCACCGTGGGAGTGAAGCATTGTAAAACCAGGGGGAGACGTTCACTTTTGGTAGGATTGATGGAATCTCCTTCCTTTTGGAGAAGAATTCCATTTGTGCTGCCAGTCAGCTAGTTTGCTCTTTCTTATGGAAGGAAGGAGCTCATTGGGGTAGAAGGGATGGTGTTGTCAGCGAAGCAGTAGGGAGCGTCTTTGGCAAGTGAGTCGGCATGTTCGTTGCCGTCTATCCCCATGTGACTGGGGATCCTCACGAAGTGAACATGCGTGTGTTGTAGTTTGAGGTCCAGAACCAGCTGTCGTGTTTCCAGAACAAGAGGGTGGGGTTTGCCTGAGTGGCTTTTCAGTGCGGATAGAAACGACTTGCTGTCTGAAAGGATAAGAAACTTCTTATCACTATCTAAGGTGGGGATGGTTTTGATGGCTTCTGCGATCGCCAGCGCTTCGGCATGGAAGATGTTGGAGAATGGATTAAGAGGGAACGTCGCTTCCAGGTCGTAGTTTGGTATCCAGAAGGCGGCGCTGGTTTTGTCAGAGGTCTTGGAGCCATCAGTGAAAATTTTTTTAAAGTTTTTCCAGCGGGTGTTTACGAGTTTTTGAATGAGAGGGGCGGCAGTGTCTGGATTAAGGTTCTTTTTCCTAAGGTCCGGGATAATGACTGTGGGTGAGAAGGGGGCAGTGGAAAGCGGGTATTGAAATACTAGTGATTTGCCAGCTGAAATGAAGTTGTGGTCATGAATGTGGGTGTGGTGATCTGGGGAGGATTGAGGAGGCCAATGAGGGCCTTCAAGGGGGTGTGAGCGGGGTGCCAGTCGGCACTAAGAGTCTTAAGGACCAATTTTTCGGCGGAGAGACGCCTTCTTTCGGGTAGCGGAAGAACATTGGCCTCCACTTCCAGTGACTGGATGTGGGTTGAGAGCATAGCTCCGAGAGCAGCTCTTAGAGATCTGTATTGTATCCTATCGAGTTGGAGAAGGAGACTGGCGGGAGCTTCAAGAATAAATGGGGACATGTAGTCAAGGACAGGGATTATCAAGCCTTTATATATATTCAGCAGGGACTGCGGGTTGGCACCCCATCTGACTCCGCACAAAGAGGTGAGGATACTTGTTAGCTGAAAGCATTTCCTTCTAGTGGCTAGGATGTGGGAGGACCCACTAAGCCTTGAATCGATCGTGAAACCTAGGAAACTGGTTTCGTTTACATATGAAATGAGATGGGAGCCCAATAGTATGCTGGGCGGGGTGAGTAGCTTTGTAAAGCTTTTTTTAACGAGATAGATGTGAGATTTAGCAGGGGAGATTTCAAGACCAATTTTTTCCAAATTGGCAGAAATGATGGAAATAGCGTTTTGCAGAGAATCAGCGGCGATGGCGAGGGATTGGCTTGAGGATATCAAGCATATGTCATCCGCATATGTAATTAGCGTTACATTGCCTGGGAGGGAGTCTCCAATGTTTTTCGTATAGAAGTTAAATAGCAGGGGACTGAGTACAGAGCCCTGGTGTAGGCCCGAGTGCGAGGAGTACGTTTTACTACTGTCATCGCCGTTTGTTACTGTGAATGTTTTCAAAGAGAATAGGTTGCTGATAGCTAAAGCCACCTGTTCGGGGATACCGTCTTGGAGAAGTTGGATCACAAGTATATTCGGTTTGACATTATCAAAGGCATTTCGGTTGTCTAGGAAAGCGCAGAGGGAAAATTCCTTCTTTTTGTTTGCAAGTTGGAGATGAGACCATAGCGTGAAGACGCAGTCTGTCGTAGACCTCTCCTTTCGAAATCCGAATTGGAAGTGAGGGAGTAGATCGTTGTTTTCCAGAAAATGTTCGAGCCTTTGCTTGAGGATATCTTCATATGTTTTTCTTAGGACCGAGGTGAGGGCGATAGGTCTGTAGGAGGCAGGGTCGGTCGGGTCCTTGCCTTTCTTGAGAATCGGGATGATACGAACCTGACGCCAGTCGGGTGGAATAGTTGAGTTTATAAAGCAGGAGTTGAAAATTTGAAGGATGAGATCTTTGGAAAATTTCGAGAGGTTTTGCAGGGTGCTGTACTTAAATAATCCGGCCCTGGGGCTGAGTCCTTTTTAGGCGATAGGACAAGGTCCAGTTCGACGTGTGAGTTCCCAATGTGGTCCGTGCGAACCAATTAGTTTGAGTGCGAGGAGATCTAGAGAGACTAGACACTTGTTTCTTTTACGGATGCCCCTAAATTGCCGAACTTTGTCCCACATTTCGGTTACAGTGAGGTCCGGCGATATGGAGGAGCAAAAGTTCTCCCATTTTTTTTCTTTTCTGTTTTTAGAGTCCATGTGGTGTTACGTTCTTGTTCTTTCAGGGCTTTGAAGTTTTCCCTAGAGGGTGAGATCCTGAAGCGTTTTAATACCAGTCCGCGGAGGGCAACTGCCTTGGAGCACGATTTGTTCCACCAGGGGCATGGATGGGGTTGTTGTTTGTTGTTTGACGTGGATTTTAGGCAGGATTGGTGCACTATTTCTATTAGAGCTTTGTAGTTGTCTAGAGGGTGAGAGGTGTCGCAGTTCCTAAAGTGAGAGAAAATGTTTTGGTTGAGTGAGTCGTAATTGGGATTTTTAGGGATGTATGCTCTTGCAATGGGATTGGGAGGCGATTGGGAGGGTATTTTGACAAGAAGGCGAGTGTAGGCTGCCCATGGAGTCGTTTATAGTGGTCCATTCAGCTGTTAAGGCAGAGCGGCTTTTAACATTGAAGAAGGTGGGAGAGCCGTCGTTTAGAATGACTAGGCGATTGTTGTGTGCGAAGTCTATGATATCTTTCCCTTTGGCGTCTGATGATGAGTTACCTCAGAAAAGGTGATGGGCGTTGAGGTCACCGCATATGAGTGTGGTCTTGTTTGTGGGGAGTTGGTTGTACAACCTTTGGAGATGTGTCAAATTATAGCTAGCACGAGGTGGGATGTACAGAGCTAAAATGACGATCCGAGATGACCCGGTATCTATTTCACATGCGATAAACTCAAACATATTGTGAGGGGAGAGTAGGGGAATGATGGAATAGCGCAGATGGTTATGTATTATGATGGCGACGCCACCGCCCAGTGTGATGCGGTCGTTCCTGATGATGTTGAAGTTTTTGACACTGAACGTATCGTTGGACGAGAGCCAAGTCTCATTTAAGCAGCAGATGGATATATTATTTGTGAATATAAAGTTAGTGAGGTCACTAGTTTTATTTCTAATGCTTCCGCAGTTCCAGTGACAGATGTTTAAGTTCATCATTAGTGATCCATGGAATTGTCGGGAGTTGTTCCCGGGGGCTCAGCTGTGTCGAGATCATCTGGTAGGGGAGGCACAGAAGTGTCTATGAGCTCTAGAATCTTGTCTTTAAGTAGTGGAAGGTACGTTTTAATGTCCTCCTGGGACGGCGAGAAATTTTGCTCAGCGATATTTTTGGTTAGAATATCGAGGCATAGTTTGAAGGGGCTTCCGAAGTTGGAGCATTTTTTCTTCATCGGGACGTGGGAAGAGACGGGTAGCTTGTCGGGGGAGAAGACGTAGCCATGGGGAAGATTTGAGCAGAGTTGGAACTGGAAGCCGTAATAGGCTGAGCCCGAAGCTGAAGTTTGGAGAATATTCCTCGGAATTGTTGAGTGACGGTGGTGTTTGATGTGGGGTGGTTTTGGTTATTTTTGTAGAATGGCCTAGTTTGGTCTTCCTGGGCGCTCGAGAACCGAGTGCTGGAAATTCTTCCTCGGCGAAGTTGAAGGTAGGGGTCTGTCTCGTGACGTGCGAGTACAGAGGGAGTGAGTTGGTGATACTGTGCTCCTTGCGCTTTTTATTCTCTAAGAAGATGGAACACTTTTGTGAGTTCGCTTCGTGAGGCTGACTGCAGTTGCAACAGCAGAGGGGAGCTAGACAGATCGCATCGCACGCACCTGTCTTTCGATCGACATTTCTGTCCGAAGTGGCCGAAACGCCAGCAGATCCTGCACTGTATGACTCGTTCTCTCCTTTCGTAGATCGGAAAAATGACGTTGTTGAGTTTGAAGTGAGTGGGGAGGCTTTGGCCCTCGAATGTGAGACAGACGAGGTCCGTTTCCACTTTCTTTTTGTCCATGTTTGTTAGAAACCGGCGGCACTCTACCAATTTTGGGAGGCCGTTAAGAGGCTGGGGTCCATATTTATATAGAGCAGATCCAGTGGAGAAAATTTCTTCCTCCTGAAATTCCGTAGGAATAGGGGCTACTCCCAGAATTTCAACGAACTTAGCTGGGATGGAAAAGATGTATTTTGTATTGAGCTCTACATCTTTGGCAATTGCATTGATGGTGGAGAGGTTTTTCGAAGTGACTCGAAGCTTATGCTTGGAGACGAAGTGAATATCTTCGATTTCTACAAATTTGGTGAGTAGATATTTGGGGAGAGAAACCATATCGAGCCTTCTGTCCTGTTGGGCTTGAAGAATAATAAAATATTCCGCTTGAATTGATGATTCGGGATAGAGTCTGATTCTGGGTAATTTCCTTTCCTCAAAACCGTCGTCGTTCCGTATAATGGTTTCCTCAGGAAAACCATGTCAAAGCGGTGGTGTAATCTCTAACTAGAATCCAACGATATCGGGATGCACTTTTGTTGTTTTTATATTTATTTATATGAAAGTACTTACTTGGATAGATATGGAAAGAAATCTATGTCGCACTGAATTTGTACGATATGAAAGAATAGTTAACTGTATTTATATGTAAAATTTATAATACTTATTTTTTTTCGGTTTTAGGTTAGGCACAAGAGAAGGCACGTGTGTGTACGCTTTCAAGGTTGGAAACAGAATCCTCATGTAGTACTTCAATTGAATAACAGCTGACAGAAAACTGGAATCTGATTTGGCGGATGGAACGGAACGGGATAATGAAAATGAAACTCCGACACTAGCGCCGCCGATACTACAGTACGCTGGCGCCATCTAAGTGGAGTTTGATACTACAGTAGCTGGCGCCCTCATCCGGACCAATTCCGAGTGCAACCCCCGACACTAGCGCCAATAGTTGTTGGACTCCTCGGTTGCAAAAAGCCAATTTTGGGACTTAAGCCAATCCTCAATCCTCACAACCGACCACCACACCACTGAATATTTGTCAAAAGGGGTCGCTAGTCTCACTAAAAAGTGTATTTTTTCTAGTATCTTGAGCTTCTATGGCACTCTTTAGGTTACTGTGCTGTCTCTGTCTCACGAAAACTTGTGGCACGATGATGGTTGGGGTCAAGGCCGTATATATGGGGTGGATTTGTGGGGTTAAAGTCCCCTCCCATCTTTGTAATCTTTTTTTTTGTTAATCTATAAGCCAAATTTTTAACCAAAATTCTTTAGATTTAGCGGCTAACAACAATTGGTGTTGTTATTTTATAACTTTCTTCCGTGGCCCTTTCAGGTAAAACAACTTAGGAAAAACGTACGTAAAATAGAGAATGCATAAAAGCAGTCGAGTATGTATGTATGTTCATGCGATCAGTATCGTAGCTTACTTTGATACACCGTAGCTTAATCGCAGCTGTTTTTTAAATTTTGTTGACATTTTTAAGGGAATATTAACCCTAAGTCTAGTTTGTTTTTGTCGTTAAAACAGCAACTTTTGTTGTAACTAATTATAATATGGTAACTAATACTTTCAATGAGTGCCCCTTGGAGCTAAAATACTGCAGACCCTCGGACCATTAATTGAGAATTACCGTGAAATCAATTATCTAAATATAGCACTTATAGATGAATAGCATTTTTCAATTCAATCGGATGTCATCACAAATTATATGCTTAATAAATTAAATTTACACAAAAATTGCGATTATTTAATTCACATTAATTCTCAATTATTCTTTCGTCTCTAAAGGGTATTAGCCTACTAGGTTAAATCCCTAGACACACAGCATGATCTAACGAATCATTAGTACTAACTATTCATTAAAATGCCGTCTGTCACATAGTATACGTCATTATGGCTCAAAACTCGTATAATAATGAAATGCACTAATGAAGTTTTTTTCTTTCATTATAGCTATAATGAGGAAAAATGTGCTAGATTTGGCATATAATGTACATCTGGAGCTCCGGTGTGCATCTGCCGATTTGAATCATAAGAAGAAGAATATTCTTTTTAATATAATGTTTTGGCATTTGTAAATTGTTAAATTGAAAAATGAAATAATTAAAAACAAAGTTTATCGCGTTGACTCGATCCATATCGCTTCCTTAACCCTAGAAGATAACCATATCACGACATATGTAAAAGATAACCATACGCTTCAGAGGCGTACAATTTTCAAATGAGTGTATTTATCCTATTTAGTTACCTTTTCTAAAAATGTATCTTGTTATTTTAAAAGAATAGGTTTAATTTTATAAATAAAATGCAATTTTATGTTATATTTTTTTATTTCATAAATTTAAAAGTAAATGAGTAGACCTCTAGAAAAAACAAACATAAATCAAAAGTCGTCTGTTTCTAGGAACAATTAAGTAAGTATACACGCCTCGAGAGTGCATTAACTCATCATAATTGCAAAACTGTATTACTTATCGAATAGACACAGTAGTCTCGCGACGGAGTTGACCGACGACTGAGTTGGCTAAGAAGGACAACTGGATACGCGCGTCGGATAAAAGGAGACAGCAATATATTATTCACGCGAGCGTCTCTAAGGCGCAGGTTATCTTTCTAAGGTTAATGTCATTATAAGTATATCAAAAGCAGTTTGACAGTACAACTTAATTAAAGAAATGGTTGTGTGTTTGTAGTATATAATGAATCATTATAGACTAATGAATCGTTAGTTTGTTGATCATAAGGTATAAACCCCCTCCCATTCATCATATGTATATACGGCCTTGTTGGGGGTAGGAATGATGCAAGACCCTACCTACAGATTTCGTGCGGCAGAGGCAGCATACTCACCTATTGGGTGTATGACGCCGTTTAGACAGGTCAGTAGGCTGCCACTGCCGCACGAAATTCTTCCACACAACAATCATCTTACCGCCAAGTTTTCATGAGGCAGAGGCAGTACCATGTATACTGACCAGTCCAAACAGGGTCATACGGACCTGTTCTGAAAAGGTGTAAGAAATATTTTAGCCCATCGAATCAATAGTGTTACTCTATAAGTCCTAGAATGGAATACAATTCCCATATCTGGGCGGGGGCTGGTCATACAGAGCCTTAGCTTCATTGGATATTGTCCAAAAGGTCCAAAAGAGAGCCTTCAAGCTCATTGGCGATTTGCCAATAACTTGTCATATCGACTCACTCGAGCACCACCGCAATGTTGGATGCATTTCCCTCTTCTATCGCTACATGTATGGTCAATGTTCCGATGAAATATCTAATCTGATCCCTTGTAGAATAATTCCTGTACTTAATACTTGCGTGCAAACCGCTCACATCTTTTTTACCCTTCAAATTACTTTCGGCCGTACGGTGAAATTCAGTGACGATTTTTTTATCTTGAACTGTGCAAATGTGGACCAGTCTACCATATTCTGTCTTTCTTCCGGCATACAATCTGCGAAGGTTTAAGAATGACATAAATCTGCACCTCCGCCGCTCTATGTTCCCTTATTCCTTTTTGGTCCTGCCGTGCTGTGCGTTACATCATAGGGTATTGTTATAAATGTGTATGAAATTAGAACACACATGGTTGGTACAAAAAATTAAAATTGTGTGACTATGAAATCGAGTTCAAGATCGATTCGGGGTCAGAAGTAAATATATTACCAACTTCTGTATACAAAAAAATATTTTAAAACCGAAAGTGCATTACAGCCGACTTTCATAGAACTAGAAGCATAAATTGAGTGTTTTAGGTGCAGTGAACTTAGAAATAACAAATGATGATAAAAAATTTAAAGAACTATTTATAATTCCGGAAGTAAGTTCCTCTCCAATTCTAGGCTTGAGCTCTTGTGTGAAATTAAACTTAATAAAAAGAATTGATGTTCATTGCCATGAAATAAGTGCGCATAAAGATAAATTTTTGGAACAAAATGAGAGTACATTTAGAGGATTAGGCTGTTTTCCCGAAATTTGCAAAATTTATTTAAGCCAAATGCGGTGCCAGTTAGTAACCCCCTTCGTAGAATTCCACTGACTTTAAAAGAAAAAGTAAATAAAATTACACGAAATGGAAGCAGCAGGTATAATAACAAAAATTTTACACCCTACCGATTGGATTCACAACCTGGTAATTATAGAGAAGGCAGATAAAACTGTAGGTACGTCTATGCCTTGATCCGTGAGATTTAAATACAAATATTGTAAAAGAACCCTTTGAAATTCCTCGATTAGAAGATCTAAGTAACAAATTAAAAGATATGGTTTATTTCACGGTTTTAGATCTGAAAGAAGGTTTCTGGCAGGTAGCCCTAGATGAAAGAAGTACTGACTTATGTTCATTTAGCATACCTTTTGGGTGTTATAAATTTTTACGCCTTCCATTTGGATTAAATTTCGCACCTGAACTGTTTCAAAAATTAAATACCAAGTACTTCGGAGAACTCCCTGGAACATTTATATGTATACTTTGATGATATTTTGGTTTTCGGTAAAACAAAATTAGAGCATGATTTGAATTTAAAAACAGTGATAGATCGAGCAAATCAGATCAATATTAAATTTAATGCTAGTAAATTGCAGTATTGCCTAAACGAAGTCAGGTATTTAGGGTACATTTTTTCCAAATAGGGAATTATGATAGATCCCACCCGTGTTAAAGCTATAGAAGCCATTGAAGAACCGAGCAATAAGAAAGGACTGCAGCGATTTCTCCTCTTAGAGAATTGTTAAAAAAGAATATAAGCTTTGTTTGGTTACCGATACATACAAAAGCATTTAAAAAGTTAAAGGAATCTATATCTATTGCCCCTGTACTACAAAATTTCGATGAGAACTCTCCAATATATATACAAACTGATTCCTCCCTAGCTGGAATATGTAGTTGTTTAATTCAGTCCAACAAACCCATTTGTTACGTATCTAAAGCTTTAACGGAAACTGAGCAAAGGTATATGCACAAGTGGAAAAGGAACTATTGGCAATATTGTTTGCTTGTCAAAAGTTTCATAACTTTATTTATGGCAGAAAAGTGACAATTCTAACAGACCACAAGCCATTAGTTGCCTTATCTAAAAAAACTAATAAGTGATATACACTCAAGTCGTTTGCAACGAATAATGTTAAAAATTCTTAAATATGAAATCGAAGTTAAATATATTCCGGGCAAATTTATGTACATAGCTGATACCCTATCAAGAGCCTTTAATAAGGATGTCTTCGAAGATGTTGATAAATCACTAAATGAAGTATTGTTCACTCAGTAAGTGTATCGGATAACCGCTTGAAACAAATAAGGCAGAATATAAGTGAAGATTCTGAGTCCCTTATGTTAATAAAAATGTGTAAGAATGGGTGGCCCAAGGAACTGATCAAAGTCAACCCTTTAATAAAGAAATATTGGCAAATTAGGCATGATATATATTATGAAAATGGGTTGTTATTTTTTAATAATAGAATAATAATTCCACATACGTTAAGATATGAAATGCTTCATATTTTACACCAAGGACATATGGGAATGTCAAAGACGAAAGGAGCAGCTAAATTAACTATTTAGTGGCCTAACATAAATAGTCAAATAGAAAATTTTATAATGAAGTGCAAAGTGTGCGAAAAATATCAGTATTCAGGGCAGATCCGAATCCAAGTCTTCGTCTTCGTCATCGTCTTGTTAGTACAGCTAGTGACGTAATACAACAAGCACAGCTATTATAATAGTTAGACGAAGACGAAGCTAACCTGTCCGAATTCGTGTGCATAGCTTCATATTTGACGTTTAGAGCCAGTTCCTACTGTTTGTCATAATTAATAAATGTACATAAGAATTGTGGTGTATGAACCAAATCAGTATCCAGCACTCGTACTTCCATGCCGCCTGATTGTTGAATGATTTTCCTTTAAATAGGTGGCTACAATCCTCCCCCCCCCATGCTTTTATTAATTTAAGTACAAGTTCTTTTGTCCCTAAAATAGATGGATATTATATAATTACTACAATTATAATAATTACTACAACTGTAAAAAGCATTCACAATATTTACACTTCACTTTTTTCGCGTCCGCCATAATGTCAAAATAAATGCAATCAAGCTCAAGACGAAGCTAACCTGTCCGAATTCGTTTGCTTAGCTTGCTTGATCTCGATAGCCAGCGAATAAATATTACCTCAAAATATGTTGTCTATTTAAAATAGTCAACTCGAACCTTGACTCGATGATCAAGCTAACCAAATGTCTAAACTGTTATACAAAGTAGCAAAGCTCGGTGGCATAGACATGGATTCGAATAGAGCTTGACTCGATGTTACGTCACTAGCTGTACTAACAAGACGGAGACGAAGACGAAGACTTGGATTCGGATCCGCCCTCAAAAAGCAATTTCCCCTTAATTCCACACGAAATACCAAATATACCTTTTAATAAAGTTGCGTGCGATATATTTGAATACAGAAAACAATCATATCTGGTCTTAATTGATTATTATTCTAAATGGGTTGAGATTAAGGGATTAAAATACAAAACTGCAACTGAAGTAATTAAGCAGTTAAAATCAATATTCTCGTCGCATGGAATACCCGAAATAGTAATAGCTGATAACATGCCATTTAATTCATTCGAATTTCGTAATTTTGCGGAAAATTGGAATATCTCGTTAATAACGTCTAGTCCCTTGTACCCTCGTTCTAATGGTCTAGCAGAAAGGGATGTATACATAGGCAAAACTTTATTAAAAAAAATGTGATGAGGATAATAAAGATATTGGGTGTGTTCAGCTCAGATCAACTGTTGAAGTGCTGACTAAGCGGTGGCGTTCAGTAGAATCGCTGTCCTTTCGCTGACTCTCAACTGTTGAGTATAGTAGGCAGCGGCGATTATTTACGCTTAATTTGTAAGCGCTGTAAAATCTTCTGTCAAATAAATATAATATGACATTTTACTAACAAAAAGTTCAAAACAATATAGCCAAACTTGACAGCAACAGATTACAGTCAGCAAAACGTTCAGATGAAACTCAACGGTTGACTTCCAGCATACTCAGCATGTTTTGTGATTAGTGTCAACCGTTGAGCTGTGCGAACACGCCCATTGACAGTGCGTTGCTAGCGTATCGAAATGCCCCAATCACAAATTTCCCCTATACACCATCGCAGCTTCTAATGTGTAGGCTATTGAGAACGAAAGTCCCCATAAAGAAAAATCTACTCATGCCAAAGGTACCCATAAAAGTAAAAGCAAGAATACAACAAAATCAAAGCCGTTATAAAAGTTATCATGATAGAAAAATCAAACGAGCAAAAGAAAGAGGATTTTTGAAAGGTGAAAATGTTACGGTTAGGAGAGGAAAACAATGGCAACCAGCAAGAATAATTACACCACATAAGAGCCAAGATCTTATATTTTGCAAACTGAAGATAACCAAGTTTTACGAAGAAATTCAGTACATTTAAGACACTCAATGTTGTCACCTCAGTTTAAAGGTCCGGATATAAATTGCGATTTATCCCACTCAAATAACAACTCCCAATCGACTTTGAGTGATCCTCAAATGGGTAATAACACCTCGAGAGGTAGTCAGGATAATACAGAGAAAAGCTCAACTAAAGTTATTAATAGCTATAAAACGCAAGAAAATGATAATACGTATGTAACTAGAGCTGGACGAGTTGTTAAACCGCCAGAACGATTATATTATAACTAGACTTATGCCCTAGAAACACAGCGCTCTTAATGAAGAAATAACTAACGACTTATTAGTCTATAATGATTCATTATAAACTGCAAACACACAGCCATTTCTTTAATTAAGTTGAGCTGTCAAACTGGTTTTGATGAACTTATCACCTTAAAGAAGCAATATGAATCGAATTAACGCGATAAACTTTGTTTTCATTTATTTATTTTCGAATTTAACAATTAACAAATGAGAAAAACATTATATTTAAAAAAATATTAATAATATAAATTGTGATTTGCATTTCTTCTTCTTATTTTTTAAATCGGCAGATGCACAGCGGAGCTCCAGATGTACATTATATGCCAAATCTAGCACATTTTTCCTCATATAGCTATAATGAAGGAGGAAAACACTTCATTATCATCTGGTTTTCGGGCTATAATGACGTATACTATGTAACAGACGGCATTTTAATGAATCGTTAGAACAAATGATTCATTAGTTCGTGCTGTGTGTCTAGGGTATTAGGTTAATTTAAACAATATACATGTGGCAGCTCGAAATCCCTAATTTTTACTTGTTCAAATATCTCTAATTTTTACTTAGTTTTTTATTACATCAAAATTATTATGATCACGTAGGGATTTTATTTTTTGATGGAAAAAACAAAATATATGAGAGAAGTTAATTTTGCGATTTTGTGACTACGACATCTTCTAAATTTAATAATAAATATCTTAACATTATAATATAATAAATTGTAGTTCTTATTTATAAATGCTACATACATATATATATACTACTTTATATAATTAGACTGTGTACGAGGATGGTAGTTAAAGTGTAGATCCATAGATTGAATTTGTAAAATGTACACACTTTTACTTAAATTCTTGTTTAAAAAAATTTATAGAATAAGCAAACATAGTAAAGAATTACTAAAATCGACTCAAATTGTTATGTAAGCATATAAAAAGAACAAGGTTGTTGAACAATAATTTACATAAAATAAGCAGTACTCTTATTTTAAAAAAAAGAGGGAGATGTTATAAATGTGTATGAAATTAGAACACACATAAATGAAATATTATTATTAAGTACTTTAAGAATGTGTAGTAGTTTCAAGCTAGACAGTTAGATAACGATCATTCTTTGTAATCGATAGCTAGATGGGCGGTCTGAATTTAATCATTGTACGATCAACATCATACAATTAATATATAGTTAATATGGACTCAGTGTGTTTTTAATCAGTGCACAGTTTATTACAGGTATCCCCTGAGCTTGGCTTAATAATATAAAAAAAAAACATCTTTTCTAATTTTAGAATATTATGTTGTGTCAGCAGCACAATCATCCAAATGTTTCTTTTCCTTTCTTTTACACTGGTGAAGAAATGGGATAGAATTTTTCAACTTCAATTCAACCTGTTATCGTTAGAGATTTTTTCAAACCCAGGATCTTTAATAGACTTAATCTCGATCACCTTACCTTGTCAACAGTGCTAAAAAGAATTACGTAATCGCATCTTCCTTGATGCTGTTCATATATATATATCGACAGAAAGAAGGAAAGTATTAATGAATTCCCAAAAGTCTATAGCCAGTTTTAGGTTCTTGTTAAATAGAAGAATCGGAATTTCTTACTTTCATACTAAACAAGTTAAAAATTTTATAATTCTTTATTTCCTAAAAATACAAATCTTAAATATTTTTTTTTATTTATTTTTTTTTTTTTTTTATAATTAAATTCGACATTAGAATTAAGTTCTACAACAGAATATTTGGAACAGAGACTAGAGATGAGCTAAAATACGAGATAATTTCTATTTGTTAATCTTTTTTTCTTTATAAATTCATTTTCTACCGACGATCCTATATAATTTATTTGTATCAACCTGTAACTAACCGTTATTATAGTCTATAGCCCATATTGGACAGTTTATTTATGTAACAATTTGATATTAATCACGCAAATGTAATTCTATTACACATACAATAATATAAAATTATGTGAAAAAAAACATACATCCAAACAAAGACATCACGAAAATATGTAATCATTGGCAGTGCAGAGCTTGAGCGAGCATAGAAGAAAAAAATGTCATTGCAGCAACAAAAAAAGCATTTTTCATTAATGAGCAATTAATGAATGCCAATTTATTCAGTTACCCAGTGTTAATTGCTGAAAAAGTTTATTCATGCAAGCATTTATGTCGCTTACAGATTTTGTTTTTTGTAGAAGCCACTTTTCTTTGCTTTCGGAGTTGTGGAAATTTTCTTTTAAATCATAGTTCAGTTGCGAGCTTATTCAGCAATAATATTCCGTAGCTGAAAAAGATCAAATATCGAGCAACTATGCATACCTGTGCATGTAAGAAAAAAAATCTGATTCAATATTTAAATTTCAAAGGCTCAACAGATATGGATACAAACTTATAATGCTAAATTGACCGAAAATAAAAATTTGATTGTCTTCAATAAGCTATCCATTCACGTCTATGGCAAGACTATTAATTTTGATACTTTTAAATTTCTATTTTGATATCTTGGCTGGATGGCAGGTGATGGATGTTTGTTTACACACTGTGACCGGTAAGCTTTTAATGCTAATATATTAGAGAAGCCAAAAAAATTTACTTGATATTAAAATAAGCCTTAAGATTTAGAAAAAAAATCAAAGCTGAAGAGTGCCAATTCGACAAGATCACTAGTACTATAACTAACATATTCGTTTACAATTTTTAATTTAATATACAATAAATTTTTTTTTCTAAACTAATATTGCGCCTGTTAAATTGATTAAATGTTTTTGTTTTTTTAACTTACAACATCATTGCAAGCTTTACACTCATTCATCAGCTCATTTTACGTTTATTTCACTCATAAAATGTAGACAAATTATACACATGTAATGCTCTATCGTACTTCTAAAGTATCATTCAAATGTAGAGAGAGATATGTGATGTCCTAGAAAATCTTCCTGCAGGATAATTCAATAGTATGTATTTAGAGTGCTGTCCGTTCGTCGTAAATTACTACACCTTCCCGCTCTAAGGGTAGTCCAGGTAAATTTTGTGATCTTGATCTACATAGAGCTATAATTGCAGCCTCATCATTACGCATACGATTTCGTCGCTTTTTACTGAAATTAACCTAAAAAATAGAATGAAAAACGATTCAATTCTGAAGGTGAATTTGCATCAAATAAGAATTATTTTTTTTCAGGAATGGTAAGGATTTAAGAAATAAGGAAGTTTGGAATTTTACAATTTATATTTTATGTGAGAAGAAAAATTGATGAAACGGTAAATCGTTTTATACTCGTCCTACAATTATGAGACAAGAAAATAACATTTTTGATATCTTTAAATTTTTTTTTTAGTGGCAGAAGCGGTATGTGCAGTAAATACATGATGGTAAGGATAATAAAGAATAAAAAAATAATTATAATAGGAGTGCCTATAAAGAAAATGAAGTCAGATACGTGTAACCTAAACTTATGATTATACTGGAAAGTGTTTATACACAAAGTTTTATGTATGTAGTAATTGGACAGAAGTAGTAGTTGGTAGACTCACGATAAAAAATCTTACGAGTATAATTAACGGATAACGACAGCTCGACAAACATTCCACAAATACGGGAAGGATGGCTGATCACACTCTAGGTTTTATTTGAAGGCATAAGAAAATCTGTCTTATGGCTGCAAATCGGAGTATACTCATCTCAATAGCTTTTTATTTTCACTTCTATGTATAATTACCAACTGCGCTACGATAGGAAAAGGAAGGAAAAGTGGACTTTTCTACTTTTCGTGATTGCGCGGAATTAGTGAGTCATGGAAGATGGTTTCCTATGAGAAAAATGTTCAGCACAGAGCACTAATGGTCATGGAAGAAAGAATTGCAAAAATGTATGCCAAATATAGTAGCTGGGGTGTATGTGAACATGCAAATGGGTTTTCCGGCGGCAAAAACGTCCCAAGAAAGTTTTCTGAATCGGAAAAAAAGTACAAAAAGGTATTGGAACTACCCCCCCCCCCCCCCCCCCCCCCCCCCACAGTCGGGGGTTCCTACCCAAAACTCTAAATATATTCGGAGAAAAATTTTCTTCTGAAAATTGTAGCTTGCAATGAGTTGAGGCGAACAGTGAAACCCGTTGTTCGATCGGACAAACCTCTAACGAGTTAGAACCGATCTAAGGTGCGTAAAATCTAGTTCCCCAGTTCGAATAAAAAAGAGGTAATTACTAAAAAAGTAAGTATGGGGATGGCTATAAATGGCTATGTAAGCCTCAGAATATCGGTTTGTGGGTACTCAAACTTCTCGGGACTTAAGGAGCTCGATTGTGAACTGAATTTTAGAAAATGTACTAGATCAAAATCAAACCGTGACTTCCAAGGCGTCCCTCGCTTAATTCAATTGAAATAAACATTGTTAATAAAATATCTCCAGACATGGTTTAAAACAACTCGAATATTTGGAGGTGGTGGACCTAAAATTCACTCATTCCGTTTTGGTTTGGTGGCAGGGGTGGGATTTATAAAAAGAACTATTGTGAAAGCGAGGTTTTCTTATGAAATTTAGTGAAAGAATTATTAAGGCAGTCAACAGCAAAGAAAAATTACGCCCTCTTGCCGAACTAATAAGAACTCCAGTATGGTATACAATGTATGTATATATGTATATTTAGAAATTCAACGTTCCAGGTTTCAAAATCAATATAAAGGGAGAATCATTAGGAAAATTTAATTGATGAACTCGGATGGTATTCCCGAAGTATTCATATTTAAGTAGATGCTGTTTCATAGCCATAATTAGCGTTAGGATACTTAAAGAATTTGCCAACCACCCTCACTTGTAGCCTAGCAGTAATCAGAGTTGGGCAAGTACCAAAGAAAAAGTACTTAAGTACAAGTGCCGAAGGCCTGAGTACTTCAGCGTAAGTACAAGTACCCCATGTATGAAAAGTACTTGTAACTAAGTGCTTATCCTATAAAAAGTACTGAGTACTTTTTGAAGTACTTTTTGAAGCACTTTTTTAGAATCTTTATACGTTGGCAGTAATATTAATAAACAAAATACCTTTTGAAAACTATAATATGTATAGTAACCAGTGGCTGCTATTTATAGTTTTTTATAGTTTTCGGAGCTGCAAGTAGAGTAACACTTTCATCTCACATTGCAACACTCATCAAAACTATTAGAGATCCGCCCAAGCACCCATTATCGCCTCCAATAATGCATAAAAATGCTAAGGAAAAAATTTCCAGTAAATTTCTAAGAAAAAATTGGGGCCTTCCCTACATCCAGGTCGAGGCATTTTATATTTGAGCGAGGCATTGCTTGCTTACCCGTGGTTATGTCCACTGACGTATATAATATGGACTGGGCACAATTGCTTGTGTCAAAAAGAGTTCTTACGTCGTCGGTGCCAAGATTGAAAAAATCATTGGCGGGAAATTGAAAAAAATGAAAACGCAGCTCTGAATGTGATTTTGATAAAACATTTAGAATTTCTTCTGCATTTCTCTAATGAATATATTGTCTTTGGTAAAACAGTTTTTATCAGTAATAACCCTAAGTGATTAATTTAAAATTATGTATTTCGACGAATTCACTAATTTATTTGTTGTTTTCAGTTCTGTCTTAGTTGGTACTTGGACCGAAAGAGTCAGCAATATAGAAGTAAGACCACTTTCTGCAGTGTATTTTTATGAACGTAGTCAGTCCATATTATACATGTCAGTGGCTATGTCATCAAGTCGAAGCATCGTCGATTTTATATTCGAGCGAGACGTTACTGGTTTTTGTTCTACCTGCCCAGTCTTGTTTGTATGTTATTAGTTTGTCTAAGGTTCTGCCTTGACGAGTGAGTGGGGCACATGCTTTGAGAGTTCTTTGCGTGCTTTAAAACTCAACAAAAAATGAGTTGTGCTAGAGAATGTTTGCTTTTATACGAAGAGTTAGATATTTGTAGGTAGTTAATAGACTCAGAAATACTTAAGTAAAAATCTTGGCGGTTAAGTACTACAAGTAAATAGAAGCAAGTACTTATGTTCAAGTACTAAGTAGGGGCATTTCAAAAGTATTGAGTAGTAAGTCTTAAGTAACGAAAATGTACTTTAAGTAATACTTAAGTCTTTTTTTATTTAAGTATTGCCCAGTTATGATAGCAACCATGTTTCATATATGATTTTTCATATTTTGTGTTTTTCCTTTCTTTAGCAATAATATGCTTGGTGTTTTGTCAGCAATACCCTTATGATAGCCTTAAAAACTATATGCAGAGCAGCAGGTCTAGAATATATCGTAGAGGAGGGGGTACAAATATGGGATACCTATTTTAGTTTTAATGATAAAAGGCCCCAAAATAGACATATCCAAAAAATAAATGGCATAAAGATAGGAAATTTTGTTTACTTATCACTGATATTAACATAAATAATGTAGACTACAACACGCTCAAAATTTATTTATTTAAACAAAAAATATCAAAATTAGAAATTTCCAAATTAGGGTAGTAATATGAGACTGTATTAAAATATCAGAAACAAACGAAAAATTGTGGCAAAAGATGTGCAGTATCAGTGATATTAACTCGTTAATATTATATAAGATTTTTAATATACTGTATAACTCTAATATAGGCCTACAAAAGTCATCATCATCATCTAGAATACCGCTTTAATAGTTGGTAGAAATATGAGATAGTCCGATATTATTACCAACCAATGGTCTCATATTGCAACCAGTTGGTTTTTTCAGTGAAATTAGTAATGTAGTGAGAAAAACTCAAGCTTTTTTGTAATATTCAATTATATTTTAAACTAAAGTAAATATAATGTAACTTACCGTATTCTTGTTCGAAACTAGGAAAATATACAGATACAAATTAGAAAGCAAAACATATAAAAGAAAACTTTTTATTTATGCTCTAACTGCAAACTTTCAGCACGCGTCAAGCCTAATAACGAAATGTCCGCCGACTGTTTCAAAACCTTCGCAGAACTAATAGCAATGCTAGCCTACCTACGCTTTAGATATGAGAAGCGTAAGGAGACCAAAACCCCGGTGTCTCAAATTGCTACCATATCTCATATTTCTACCCCCTCCTCTATTGGTATATCACTAACACTAACTATAGTACTACCAAGCTGTCATTTTGCGAATTTTTTTCAGCCACATGTGCCACAAAACCAGATCTGCTAAATAACTTGATATCATAACGTATCTACGTATATATATACCTGGAGTAACATTTTGACGATGCTCTTTACATAGTTCATACATTTTAGATTACCACTAAGGATAGAGTGCTTAGAGACCTTAGCTAGAACAAAAAAATTGAAGAACACTGTATTTCCTCTTCTTCCATAAAAAAAATTATATGTTAACATTTTCATTTATACCATATTTTTTGAAAAATTTCCAGTGCATTGGGCAACGGTTCAAATTCAATAGCATACAGGGCCTCGTTCTCGGAATATTTTCTTTGTCAGTTACTACCATTTTATGAGGAATCTGAAAACGAAGAGCCACACACTTTGAGCGATTTAAACGATTTTCGAATGCAAAAGCTTTTAATCCACCGAAATGTAACAGAAATTTCCGTATAGCTGAACCAGAACAATTCAAGGGAACACACTATGGTCTATCGGAGATCATTGCAAATATTCTTACAAACGATCCAAGGGATCTTTTCAATGCATTACTCACTGATGAAATCGTTGAACAAAATGTAGAATTCCGAACTAATTTATTTGCACAGCAATCGGAAAAGTTTTATCTGCCTACCAATAAATAGTGCAGAAATCAAAGTTTTTATTGGAATAAATTTTCTTATGGGAATAAAACCGCTAGCGAGCTACCACGATTAGACCTGAATTGAATGACCCATATATATCTAAACTGAGTTCAGTCAAAAGGTTCAGTTGGATTTGAGGAAAAAATCATTTGAACGATTCGTCAGGGATTCTCCGAATTTCAGCAGATTACACAAAGTACAAACCTTACTGGTTATACTTTTAAAATGCACGATTTCAAAAATGTTTTGATCCAGGAGTACTTCTTCCGGTATACGAATCAATGATTAAGTTTAAAGATCGCAGTTCTCTGAAGGTGTACTTACTTAAAATGCCTATAAAAGAAGGATATAAAGTATGGATGCTTTGCGATAATAGTCGTTAAATATGTGACTTTGAAATATACATATATAGGGCGTCCCATACATACCGCATTTCCTTTATACCCTGAATTCCTCACTCAATTTCGAGAAATAAATTGTGTGGGACGAGAGCCGGAAAATGCACGGTGTGGACGGTAGGCGGGGTTTTTTGATTTTGGGTTCTTTTTATCCTAATACCATGTAACTTTCTTGTTATACACCCTATGAAGGTGACTTGCATCTCAGGTGATAGTAAACCCTCTACGGTTTCCAACAAATGCCAACCACGGCTCTACCCCCTTTACGTCGGCAGTTATAGGACGTCAAAGTAGAAAAATTGGAAAATTTTGCAATTTCTTTTTCAATTTTAATGATTTTCCCACTAAAAGGCAAGATAAGGATAGCATTTTCTTGCAAGATTACGAGACCTCAGAATATTACCTTTCATTTGGTCCCTACCTAAATGCTACGGTCTTTGAAATATTCCCGTTTTTATGATGCATAATTTCATTAATTTTGCTAATATGCGTGGAATTGCATAAAATTAGGCGCGATTTCTATTGTGATTAGCAAAATTAATAAAATTATGCATCATAAAAACTGGGATACCTAAAAAACGGTAGCATTTAGGTAGGTACATGCGTATAGTCAAATTAAAGGTAACATTCTGGGGTATTTAAATCTTGCCATAAAACTGTATAGTTATCATGCATTTTGGCGGGAAAATCGTTAAAAATGAAAAAGAAATTGCAAAATTATCCCATTTTTTGACTTTGACAACCTATAACTGCCGACGAAAAGGGAGTAGAGAGGTGGTTGGGCTTATGTTGGAAACCGTAGAGGGTTTACTATCACCTGAGATGCAAATCACCTTCATAGAAAGTTACATTGTATTAGGATAAAAAGAACCCAAAATCAAAAAAACCCCCCTACCGTCCATACCGTGCATTTTCCGGCTCTCCTCCCATACAATTTATTTCTCGAAATTGAGTGAGGAATTCAGTGTATAAAGGAAATGTGGTACGTATGGGACACCCTGTATAGGCAAAAAAGGCAATGATATTCAGAAAAACTTTGGCGAAAGTATCGTCTTGCACACAAACTCTCATTTTATTGGTAAAATTCACAAATTGTATTTCGATAAATTATTTACAACATGCAATTTGATGGTTGAACTGAAGTGGAATGAAATATACCGGATGTGGCACTGTCGAAGCTAATCAGAAATTATTACCATCAGACTTGAAAGAGGACAGGAAACCTCTCACGCAATGAATTCGACTTGAAAACAAGTGACTCTTGATTATTTTATCTAAAGTGGAAAGACAAATTTTCATGATCCTGAAAAAGTAACTAGATTTACACGAAGAAAGTCCGATGTTACTTCAGAACTAGTTCTTTGTCCAGAAGTTATTGCTGAATATAATTCAAATATGAATAATGTTGTTAAGTTTGATCAGCTCAAAAAATGTTTCGTGGTTCATCGAAAGAGTCACAAATGGTGGAATAGGATTTTCATTAATTTTTTGGATGTGTGTGTCGTGAATGGTTACGAGTATATCTATCTTAACAAAAGTTTGTCGACTACAAGCAATCTTCAAAGAATATACAGGGTGTTTCATAATTGGTATACATAATTCAAGGGTTTGATAGCTGAGGTGGATACAAGCAAAAAATTATAAGGTGAAGGGGAGGTTTAGGATATTTAGTACTTCTTTGACTTTACACCCTGTAGCTTTCTTGATATACACCCTATCAAGGTGTAATTCATCTCAGATGATAGCAAAGCATCTCAGCTTTTCGTCGGAAGTTGTAGGACGTTAAAGTAAAAAAATTAGAAAAAAAAATTCAATTTTTTTCAAATTTCAACGATTTTCCCGCCAAAATGTATGATAACTATACAGTTTTTTTTGTAATATTTAGAAACCCCGGAATATTGCCTTTAATTTGACTATGCTTGTACATCTGGCTAAATGCAACCGTTTCTGAGATATTCCTGTTTCTTTCGATGATTCATAATTTCATTAATTTTGCTAATTTTGCGTGAAATTGCATAATAGCAGGCGCGATTACCATCGTCAGTTCAATAAATGAAATAAACTCAGTTTGTCTAAATTTCGTTAATTTTTTTAAATTTTATCATATCGTGTCCCTGAAAGAGTTAAAGAATCTATTCACTTCTTGAATTTAATCACGTCCTACTTCCGCCATTATATTCGACGAAAAAGAATAATGAAAGCCACAATCCAAAAGTGAAGAAGAAGAAGATAAGCAATGTTTTCGATAAATTTTTTTTCTATACGAGTCCTCTATGCATACTACAAAATATGTTGAGTAGTACATAGCGACAATTAAAAACTAAAAAAAAATCTAACCATTACCTTAGCATAGAGTTCTTCAAGGTCATCAGTTGTTGAAACAGGCCGCTGTTTTGATTTGCCCCACGAGGGCAATGAACGAGATTTATATGCTGCATCATTTTCACTCAAAACTGCAAGAATAAAAAATAGTTATATTTCATAACTTTTAATCCCTTGAACTGCACACAGTAAAAAAACAAAAACAGAAAACATAAAAATTCTAGAAAGTGGTTATTGCTATACAAAACCTATCCTATCCAGCCACACATAGTTAATACGTAGCTAGTTAGAATAATCAAGATAATCGCATTTATGCGTTACATAGAAAATATAAAATTACCTTCCTCTACTTAGGAATAAAACTTCTTAGCCAAACTAACCTGAATTTGATGCATACAAAGGATTAATAGCCCACATGGACTTATGTGTTTCCGGAATGCTATATTTAGATTCTCCAGGACTAATTGAAATGCCGCAAGCTGGACTCGATTGATATTCCAAAGATGCATGATTGTTAGCTGCAGGAGGATATACATGCGGATGCGGAGGTGGTGGTGCAGGCGGAGCACTATATTGTGGTGGTACTAAACCAATAGACATAGGCACTATCATATGTGGACTATCTACCCATGGTTTAGCGATAATTGATGAACGATGTGCCACTGAAAATGTAATAAAATAAAAAATAAAATAAAAATAAAAATAAAAAAAAATTATTAATTTTTATATTTTTAACTAACTTATTGTGTCACGTCCACTAGCTGCGTCACAAGTTATCGAAAAAAAAAATTAATTTATCTATTGTAAGTCAAGATTGGAGTAAAAACAACATAAACGAAAGTTAAACTTACCCGGACTTGTGGTACAGTAGCGTGTCGGGCTTAAGAATTTACGTTTTTTCGGCAATAACCAAAAACAGAAAAATAATGTCACCAATATTAGTAAAATTATAATAAGACAGCCAATTAAAATTCCCCAAATTACAGCTGGAAGACCCCAAATTGTTGAAGGGGGTCCCGCTTCCACTGGTGGCCACATTCGAGCCGTTAATGTAACAGACTGATGGTATAGGCCATCTGTTGAATTATAAATGAGGACATCATCTGGACCTGTGAAATATATAAAGAGAAAATGTTGTGAATTCAATAATATACTCGTATTAGTTAGAAAATGTTATAAACTCTATGTAGAAATGTAGAATGTGATGCTCTCTGTTTTTACGAGTTTACACGAGATAGTACAGCTTGCCTTAGATCATATAACAAACAGGATAGGCTATGCTGTGTAAAATTCGTGTACGTGTGATAAGCATTTGTTTTTGTTGACACGGGGGGGGGGGGGAATGACAAGAGGGCTGGGTTATTTATTTGTTGTCAGTTCGATACTTCTGACATTTCTGAAGTTCTTTGAATTTATCGAAAACAGTCCGGTGTTTTCGTAGTGATTTTTCCTTAAAAAAGTGATACCAAGTGATTTAGTTATACTTACTAATAGTGAGAAAGAGCAGTGAAGTATTTGTGTAAAAGATTTTATATAATCGAGACTCCGGGAGTCTTGAATTATGGTGAAAAAGTGTGCTGTGCTGTGTTGCAGAAATAGCCGGAGTTATTGCCGTAGGAAATCATTTTTCAGGCAAGTTTAATTTTCTTAACAATAAATTAAAGTGTTTTAAATAAAATATATGTGAAATACTTATAAAAATAAACAGCCGTGGCAAAAAATTTAACATTTTCCAATGCCGGTTTGTATGTTTACTATTGAATTGTCATTGTTAGTTGACGGAAAGTTTAGGTTCATTTATATTATGTCAGTCATACAAAGGCAAGGCCAAGAAATATTATCAGAAAATAAATGGGGCAGATAAAAATTTAAAAATTAAAAATTAATAAAAACTGCGATATAATGGGATTCTTTCACTAAATTTAGTTTATTTGCAAGTTATCTTCAATTTTTCCAAATTTTTCAAATTAGGTTCCGCCAAGATAAGGTCTTGTGTAAAAAATGGCTTGAAGCTATTGGTCGGATGAATTATGTACATACCTTCAAAACAAAGCATCGTATGTGAGGATCTTTTCAATGCAAACTGTATTAACAAGAATAACATTCGTAAAACCCTAAAAATTTGTGCAATACCATTTCATAATTTTACTGAATGTGAGGATTGCTGTTCAAATTCAGTATGTATAATATTATTAAGTATGTACTAGAATATATTTATCTGTTATAATATTTCTTCTCAGAGAGGCAACACATATGGGAATGAAAATGAAGTTAATTTTTCCAATGAACTTAGTCTTCCTGCAACGAGGGTACTTGTATTATCATATATCAAATAAAACTACTCATGAGCTGTATTATAGATAAACGAACAGAAAGCGATTGGGGATACTTCTTTTGTAACGGAAGAGATGCAGAGTGGCAACACGAGTGGAATTAACCAGATTGCAATTACTTAAGACTTTGTTGAGAAAGTAGGACTCAGCCAGTCTACTTATCCAGCAATGATGGTTTTCAACAGATTTATGAAGACGGTCAGGTTAGGAGCGGTTCTCCAGAACGGCATGAAAAAGAATTGTGCATGCAGCCTGAAGATGAACAAATAACAGATTTACCCTGTGTGGAATCTTGAAATATTGTAAGTCATTTAAAAGATATTTATTTTTATTTTATAGTAATAAAAACAGATTTTATTTTTATTCAAAAGAAACTTTATTTAAGATATATTAATTTAAAAATTCGGATACCGCTTTATTTTTTTTTTTTTACTAACGACTGGGGACTAAATGAGGTACACGATTCGTCCAGGAGGCATTTACAAATATTTATTTTGTATATTGCATTCTGGGGATACGTGAACCTAATTCTCCTAAATCTAACCTCCCCGTGGTGGTCCCTGGAAACAAGTCACAATGTGCATACGCAGAAAAGAGAACCCATTTTGACTTGGCTAAAGAGAAGGAGGACCTATTCTACTTTGCTCAATATGCACAATAATTATAAAAACATACATATAATATTCTCTATCAAATAAATTATTCATAAAATGCGCATCGAAAGTCATAATGAGTAAAATAGAATAGAGTAATAACAAATTCAAATACATATTAGGGCTTGGTACTTTTCCCTATGCTTATACCGCGAATAGTTTTTTTTTGTTTGTTTTTGTTTTGAAAAATAATTCGAATCACGGTGACAGAAAATTATTATTCATCAACTATTTAATAAAGTTCCAACCACTAAATTATGTGCCCCTCTGAAAATATCGTAGTTTACGAATTCCATGAATAAACAAACACATCGATGCGATTCTACTGCATCAAGAAAAATGCTTAAGTTTTTCTTCCTCATAGCCTATCCTGTTTGTTATGTGATCTAAGACAGCTTGCATCCAAACCTCCCTTCCAACGCGATTTTTAACTTGACAGCAGAAGGCAGTTCGGTTGATGTCTTATCATCTTGCATGCAAGTTCATTTAAAAAATGGCATTGAAACGTAAAGTCTTGAGTATATTGGAAAATTATAGCAATAAAGGAGGTAGCAGAATATTAAAAACCCAAGAAAAATGAAGAGGAAGGTGTTGGTAAGTGATGTAATGCAAATGATCCCAGAAAATCTCATTTTCCCATCTTGAAAACTAAACTGTATCATGTCAAATTACTATCACCTCAGTTGCCATGGTTTTTCATCATGCAAGTTCGCTGAAAGCTGACCTACCAGTATGGCAGTAGTGGTTACACGTGCAAGAAGTATGGCTGTGCAGCTTGCATGTAAGCTGTACTATTACGTGTAACCCCCGGGTAAGTTCAGTAAACTTTTGTTGGAAATCGTTGTAGATACATAGACAGATTCCAGCGGGAAATCTGGTCAGGCCTTCCACTTTTCCGCTTTTGGAAGGCTCAGTAAAAAAGATGAAAAACCTGAACAATTTTTGATCCATTCCAGATTGACCCTGGAAGAAGCTTGTTGGAAAGTGCAACTTATGTTTTCAACATCATTTTTGTTTCGTTTATGAAACCCAAGTACATGGAGTTGTGTTTTCGCTTCCACAGAGAAAATTTAATTGTGAATTGTTGTGACTCTAATTAAAGTGAAACTTTACACAAAATAAATAAATAAAATAAAAGAAGAATTTTTCTAAAGCATTCATATATTATGCAAAAATGGAGCGTCATTTAAATATGCGTGGGTGTCTAATCCATTTTGCTTCCATTTTCGTTCCAAGGAAGCTAGGAGAAAGCAGATGGAAAGCTTGAATTGTTTCTTCCCTCCCAAGGACATGCCTATACAAATGTCCCATAAAGTGTCCAATGAAGAGTAATGAATCCTCGTTCCTTCCAATGAAGCTAGGGGAAACACAAAAAAGCTTCAACTGATTCCTCCTTAGGGTTAGAACATTCCTGTACGTTTGAATGATGATATGATTCCATTTTCCGCTGGGACTGAACTCATAATTAAGTTTGTGCTTCAGAGAAATATAATTTTTGGTGACATTGAATGACCTGGAAAATCCGCTTTTTTTTTAGACATAAAGAGTACATAATAATGGATAATATTTTAACGAACTTTCTCTGAAACTTTCTAAAGAAATAATGGGTATCGTGTATTTTTTGCTATCATCCAGAAGATTTTGCTCACCAGTTCGAAGGAAGCTATCAGGAAGCTATCTAAAGGACCTTTAAACAAGGGTGATAGTTTTTTCAATAGAAATTTCTCGATTTCTGATATATGTTTTTTTTACTTCCACATGTCTAAATATTCCGTATAGTTTGCAGTTTTATCATGCAGCATTTGTAGCTTCTCAAACCTTTAGGAATTATAAAAAAATATTACCAAAGTTCGAACTCAGTTGTGGGTGCTTAATGTTTATTCACCAGATATTTGAGCAGGTTATACGTCGCACTATGGTAAATTTGAGCGTGCGTTCACTTTACAAGACAATAATTTTGTCAATCTTACGACGATTGCAATAATTGGGGCTTTTTCAGACGTCAACTTGCGAGAATTTTGCATAAGTATTGAACCCTTGGGCCCTTGGAAGATAATTCTGAGCTTCATCACTCGAATTTCTACGACCTTGAACGTACGAACTTGATTGAGAACATCGATATTGAAGAGATGTGGTTCCAACAAGACGGCGCTACATACCATATAGCTAATGCTATGCTCTACTTGCTGAGGGATAGTTTGACGATTGGATGATCTCATGACGAGGATTTGTGAATTGGTCGCCAATTGGTCATGTAATTTGACATTCCCCTTAGATTATTTTCTTTGGGGCTACGTCAAAGCACAAGTCTTAAGCAGACAATCCACAGACTTTGGATTATTCAAAATCCAACATTCATCAAGCTATCGCCGTCATACAGCCATAAATGTTGGATAGGGTGAGTCAGTGTAAACAAAACCGTGATAGACATTTGAACGATACCTTGTTCCGAACTGCTTTGTCCAAGCTTCAAAATAAAATAAAAACTAATAGTGAATCCTTTTCTGTGACTCGGTGTAACCACCGTCACCGAATCTGTCATTTCCCGGCTCTTTTCTTCCCACCACATCAGCAGAGAAGAAAAGAGCACGACAATTGCAGTGTTAATAACGAGTCGCAGAAAAGAATTCACTATAAATTGATATATCAAACCGTTCATGTTTTATTTAAAATAAATTAAAATCCTATCACTATTAATGGAAGTCCCTTTATATATATGTCGTCGAATCTTTTAATTACAGTTATTATAATTTAATATAGAAAGCCAGGATATTAAAGGGATAGTAGAGTGATCAAGGATACGAAAAAAAAATTGTTATTTATATAGTATAAATTTTTTCTACCAGGTATACAGCACTTCTGATACCCTCAGAGAACTTTGCGAAGAGTTTAATTGAAGTGAATTAAACTGATAAATTTCACACAGTGTGTAATCCGATGTGGATTTGGCAGATGAAATCGAAAATTATTTTTTCAAGTGATAAAATATGTATAAAAATTTGTATTTATATATGAATCAATTTTTGTTTTAAAAAAAATCATTTAAATAAAACTTTTTTTTTTATTAATGAAATACATACAGTTTTAAAGTAATATTACATTTTTTAAAGCGGTAGTAAAGGTTTTAAGAGCATTCTTATACTGAACAGTAGTGACATCTATCGGATTTTTTGTAAATATGACTATGACTATGTTGTACTATCATACAAACAGTGCGCTTTGAGATATCTCAAAATGCCCCATGGTAGTTTGCATCAGTCAATTTGCTGTTGCCCCTGCTTCACGCTCAGTGGAATAAATAAAAAGCGGCTTACGCCAGAGCTCGTAAAATAATGCATTACTTTTGGTACTGCATTATTATGTACTGCTACTTCAAAGTGAATTACTGAAGTAAAGCAAACTTTTTATAATTCAAATTTTGCAGTACGCCCATATTTTTACTCAGTATATTTCATCATTCCATTTTATTTATTTATTTATTCCGCCTACCGATTTACAAAATCTCACAGACCAACAATAGGAAAAATATTTCTTAAAAATAAACGTGCACTAAGCCTATATACAAATCATACAAGCGTAACTAGAAAAGTACATTTTGGATCTACTAAAAACATAATCAATAAGTGTAAATTAATTCTAAAAACTATAAGCTAGCCTATTAAAGAGACAAACTTTTGGCATGGACGAAATGCGCCGAATACTAATCGTTGGATCCTCCTCTATGATTCGATGAACTTCTTCCTGTCTGTTTAGGCTTGATGCCATACGAGATCTGCCTTCATGATGTGAAAATGCTCCCGCTTCTCTTAGATGTCGATGTACGTTGGCGAAAACCGAGCGATCTGGCTGTCTCCTATTAACAAACCTTCTACTGTACTCCTCACATGCCCTCCTTGCATTTCCATCGCAGAAACCGTAAATGTAATGGATATCTGTGTATTCCTCAAAAGCAAAAACTTGGCATCTTGAAAAAATACTAATGGCAGTCAATTTTAGCCACGATATGAACCAGGAAGAAAATATTAAGATGACAAGAAAACCAAGGCTAAATTAGTTTGTTTAGATAGGGTACCTGATTCGTATTTTGCTTTGGGATCTTGAAACCGTTGATTTTAGGTAAATGATTGTTTCGGGAATTTAAAAGGTCATAAAATGAAGAAGTTTTTCACACACTTGCGTATCCCATTCTTATAAGAAATTTCCAAGAATTATTACTTTCAAATTGGAGTTTATTTTGTTCTAAAGGCACGACGACACATTCTAAGTCAAAAATAAAGGAAGCCATATCACCTTGGAAAATTTTTTAATAAATAGTTTAAAAGTTCATTTGTTGCTCTAAAAAAATTACTAGGTGCGATTTATTTCCGCAAAGTATTTACCGAGTTACAGCGTAAACCGTAAGTTACGGAGCGGATTCTAAGAAAAATCAGTTTTTCCTTAATAACTCCAAAACTACGCAAGATAGGAAGTATGTCATGTTGGACTTTTCTGTTCGTTTTTCTGTCAAGATTTTATGGGTGCAGTATGGCGGTACCGTTCCGGGATAAAAACAATAAGTAAATGAGGTAATCAAACAAAAGAAAATAACAAAGTGTAAAAACTATAAAATAATTAGAAATAACGCGATAATCATAACATAAATATACATTGATACAGAACAGCTAAGAGAAAGAGCGATGAAACAGTTCACAGATTTCTTAATTGAGCATCTATTTTCATTAAAGTCAATCATGCAACTACAAAGATTAAACTGTCGAACAGAACGAACAATCGGACCATTACGGCAGTAATTTTATCTATGAAGCGATTCATGTAAAATGGAAAAGAACTTCATATTTCTAGAGGGAGTGTAAAAGTAAATATGCGCAAACAAAGAAGGAGAGAAAATTCTATAATCTAGCAGATCCTTTATAAACATGACATTACGGATCTTAAGTTTAGTAGATAATTTTTGCATGTCAATTAATTGGAATTTTACTTGGTACGGAGGTAGATCATCCCTCCAGCTTGGCTTCCTCAAAGCAACCCTAGTAAATCTCCTCTGAACAGTCTTCCACTCTGTTACTATATGAACAGCATATTAGAGATCCTAAAAAATAGAACAATATTCAAGGATAGGTCTGACCAAGGAGATGTATAGGCAACTGGTGACATCTACTGGCAATGCAGAGTAAACAACTTCAGGTTCGGAGAATCGATGATGGAATCTTCGGGAAGGTTCAGTAATAGAATGAATAAAATAGTCAAGAAGATTCTGGAATAGAACATTCCAGAAAAATCTGGAGAGTTTCTAGGGTATAAATATAACAGTTGTTACCGCCAGAGAAAGAGTCTAGTCTTAGACGTTGCAGTGTTAACAAACGAAAGTAGTAAACGGGCGAAAGTGTTGTAATTGGATTGCGATAATTGAAAGCACAGTAATAGCGATAATTAAAGTTGAGTTGATTAATTGAAGGTTTATGAATTGTATAAGATTAGAAGTGAAATATAGAACTTGTATATTAAATATTTAATATTGTGTTTTAAATAACGAACCAAAGGCCACGCTTGCAACAGTATTTTCGTTCATCTACGAATATTTTTTGAAAAAGTTTCTTAAACGGAACTTAAGTTGAAATTCTTTCGTATGGCACTTCAATAGAGCAGAGAGAATCCCCGTAGACATATAAATTCCGAAGACAAATGTGATCAGGACCAAAAGCTATATCCGTTTATGCATGTCTGTCCGTTAATTTTCATATTATGGGAGAACGGATCGTAGTAGAGACTTCAAATTTTGAAATCAACCACCATGAATACAATACATACACTCAGAAAACTCATTGGTGAAAACATCGAAACTAACAATTTCTCAATTTTAGTTCAATTAAATAACGTTTCCTTTGATAATGACGAGACTAAGCGTACAATGATTGTAGTGATTTATTATGTTGTGTATTTCGTTGTATTTTCAATATCTATGAAATTAACAAATGAACATAATTTGTAAATTATTCTTAATTTCAATGGAGTTTTAGACGAGAATGGGATTACATGATAACAAAATAACCGCTAAGATTTCATTATGTGATATGCACCAGAACACGGCTCGGTTGAGATTAGTCAGTTGCTCTTATTGACCATCTGTCCGCATGTCTCATGTTGATTTTGATGATTTGCTAGAAAAAGTAAAGCCTTTTATTAACACTTTAATGGCCGGTTTCACAGTCAAGGATTAAGCCACAGCGATGGCTTAAGCAAGGGCTTAATAAATATTTCGGATTCACAGTCAAGACTTAAGTGATATCACTGGGCTTAAATTAAGCCCGTCATCTCGAAGGTTTAAGCCTCAGATGTTGCTGTGAAACACTTTGGAAATTATTGTTAACTACAAATTTTGCCTAAATATTAAAATTTTTTTTATTAAACGAACGTACATATTTCAAAAGTTATACTTTAATAAAAGACGTCCTAAGAACTACTTTTTTATTTTAATCTTTCAACTGGACATAGATCGTAGATAGTCCCATAATAATCGCCAAGAAAATTCTTACATAACCCGATCATAAGCAGAGTACAAGCTAATTATAGAAAAAAAAACAATTAAGCATGACCCATAGAAAAATTTGCTTTTAGTGCAAACGCAAAAAACTGTAAAATCAGACAAAATTTTTGTTTTTTTTACGCTTGAAAGTGCATTCAAATTCATTATATACATATATTCGTACTTACGTAACAATTAATTCAATTTAAATCACCAGCTTGAAAAATAGTTTCTAAAATAATACGGCTAATGCCCTATTTTTATATCCAATATTTTCCAATATAAGGCGAAAATTTCTTCAAATACACTAAGAATTGCAAAAATATTTTAGAATCTTGAATAAATAGGCATGTCTAATTTTAGTTGTTTCGCATCTTTCCTGAGATTTGTCAGATTAAACGAAATACGAAGTACTTCAATGTACTTCGGGCGGTCCCTAATTTGCCGCCCTTTCTAACTTAATCAAAATCAAGATTTAATATTAGAAACACCGAAATTTTGTATATACCTAAATTGCCCAAAAGCAAACGACTTCTTACTGCAATGCAGAAGAAATGTATTTAAAATAAATTTTTAATGTCATTTTATATTATTTAAAGTTACAAGCAAGAACGCCCTCAATTTTTCCTTAGAAATTTATTGGACATTTTTTCTTTAGAATTTGTATGCAATGTTGGAAACCGAAAAGGGCACACATGAAACTATTGTATCTGAAAATAAATCCAGTCGATCACCAAAGTAAATGAAAAATCTGCCGAAATATTTGCTGTAAATTCCTAAGAAGAAATGAATGTTTATTGCGCATCTCATCTCATTGCTCATGAAATTGCAATACAGGGGTGGACTAGTTATATAATAATAAATTTACGAAATTCAATAATAAATTCATTTAACATTTAGACGACCGCGCGCGCCGCAGTGAACTATACGATTTCCACCGTATTCCGGCAAGTCAAATGTGGTTTCATCGTAAACTCACGAAATTTCTAACTTCCCTAGCGGAGGGGTAGGGGGTGGTAGGGGAAAACAAAAAAATATGGGTGAGCTATTTTGGTATTCCCTACATATTGTGAAAGTTTCATTAAAATCAGATATGGTCGGGTTCCAAGATGATCGGTTTCGTGTACGGCTGTACGTAAGAGCGTACTATCCCTTTAAAACTGTTCAAAATGGTACAACTGGAGCCATCTGATATTATAATAAGGAAGCCTTTTCGCAATCACTACATATTTCTATACACAAAAGCTAAAGTCAAAGTGGGCGATCTCTCCGATCGGTCGTGCACCGACTTACTTTTTTAACATGGGGAGATCTGTCGGCTAAGTGTTAATTATTTTAAATTTCCGAAGCAGTCAAAATGACTGCTTTTGAGCAATATGTATAGGTATAACACATACATATGTATATCAGAGACAGGGGGGGAGGGGAGGGTAAATACAACTATTAATAAATGCATTTATATCATGTATACTAAGTCTCCGAATTCTAAGAAATTGTATCTTTATATACATAAGTTCTTTTTAAATGAAATTAAAAAGCAATCTAGTGTTAACGAAATCTCTTCTTACATCCTAACTTGCTCTAAAGTTAACTTTGCTTCAACCACCATGAGATAATAAATGCGTTATTCTTCCATATTGATGATGTACATGACGCTAAAGAAAGTATTAACAACGGATGTTTGTTTATATATACGTTATTAAGTTTAAAAATCTCAACGTCGATAAAGACTGCAGGGGTCAGCATGCATTATTGTTAAATTAAATACTTATTACAATAAATAATTCGGTG
Source organism: Dioctria linearis (assembly GCA_963930735.1). NCBI lineage: Eukaryota > Metazoa > Arthropoda > Insecta > Diptera > Asilidae > Dioctria > Dioctria linearis. Next base: position 20,907,416 of record OZ005740.1, read on the forward strand.
GATTACGACATTATTATGTTATTAATTTTTATTTTTACATAATATAGAAATATAAAAAATGCCGCCTCAAAATATGTGCCGCCCAGGACGGACCGCCCTTACCGACCCACCCTAGATACGCTACTGTGTATTTCAGGTATTTCAGAGGCATAACCAAGTATTGCATTACAAGTATTTTGCAATACGTTCTTCAAAATGGAATGATGAAATATACTGAGTGAAAATACTGGCGTACTGCAAAAATTTGAAGTACTGAATTATAAGAGAAGTTTCATATTTTAGTTTTACTTAATATAAAGATCAGTACTTCACAAGGAATGCATTACCAATGTAATGCATCATTTTACAGCTCTGGATTTTACGCAACATTCGGCTTTCTCGCACAATCGGAAATGAGTTACGGAAAGATTATATTGCCGTAGGTAAAAATTCTCTAATATTGCCATGACCTTAGATAGTCTACGCGTGCAAGGGCTCTATTCCATACTATGTCTGTTATAAATATCTATGATTAATTTATTTGAGTGGTGCAGGAGGCTAAAATTTATGCTGTTACAAACATATATAATAATCTGTGATGAGATAGTGCATTACTTTCCCTCTCTGCATGTGGTTTTCTAGGTGGGACGTGGCAACGGTTGGATTCGACCACTTGTGTAATTGTGCTAGGTTGAATCTATGAATGGCGTATTAATGGATGATCAAGCGCCATGGAGTAAATGTACTTATATTGTCTGAGTGCTTAGGTTAAGTGTTTGTATGAGGCTATTAGTTAGGAAACTCGTGCTGGACTAATGCCTTTTCCGAAGGTCATTACTCAATATGTATATATTTAAACTCAGCAGTTAGAGAGTTTGGGCTCTGCAATATATTTAAAAACCCTCCAATATTATTATTGGTTTAGAATGGCATTCGCAATAATAACTCAATATGATCCCCGTCATTCCTTCTGTGTGATAGGTTTTGTTGTTCCTTGATATTATGTGGTTCCAATATTTGGAGGGTATTGGATTTATGTATCGGTTAGATCATCGTGCGTGTTGGTAATCCTTCTTTATTAATTCTAGGTTGGAGACTATGTTAATTACATGGGTGATCTAGTTAAGGATTTGTTTGTATATTGGTAAGTGTATGCTTTCCTAAACCAATCTATGAACTTATTGTTATAGTGCGGTTTGTTGGAAGTAAAACTGGTAGGATTCAATAAATTATGTTTTAGGTTTTGCTATTTTTTTCGCAAATCCTTACATCATTGTTTCGAAACTAATGATAGCTTTGTGTGGAAAATTGGCTAGCGGTTTAATCCGATATAGAATATTTCTCAGATTTTGTAGGAATATGGGTGCCTTGTAAATGATTTTTCCCTACAATTTCACCCTCGCCACGGAGGTCATCAGCGGTATTCCTATACAAGGTACAATAAGCAAATGTGTTAGAAAACATCCGGCTCCAGATTAGGGTGCACAATTCTTTTATAAGAAGATGGCACATCCAAGATATATTTGCAACATAGTCTGCGTAGATGAAACCTTGTATCCCCAACAACATTCACAAGATCATTAATGAATAACGCGAAACTAAAGGGAAAGGTCACAGTATTGAGTCTTGAGGGATGCCGCGAATTGTATAATAGTAGCGCCCAAAACTAAACTTCCCGCACTTACCAATTGAGCGCGATCAGACAGAGGAATGATAGAAATGAAATGAAAATAATTGAATTATGTTTATACGACCCTTCGGTGTCACCCCTTTTATTGTCTCAAAAGACGCCGTATCTTTCACATAGCTCCGAACCCTTATAATTTTACATCTTTTAAAAATTTAAAAATGTAAAAGTAAATTTCTATTCGTTTACAACAAATGTTGCTCTAATTAAAATTATCTAGTTATCAATTAAACGTTAATGTAAACATAAAATATAAAACACCCCGTGGTCGAGATTGGGCAGTTATATTTATATGTAAATAATAAATTTCTATTAAAATTGATTTGATTTTAATTGTTTGCTTTACAGAAATTTATTTTTAACCAGGCCAATGCCAACTAAGCTAATATGTAGCTACTATTTGCATGGATATTTTATGTATGTCGAAGTACAAATATTAATTAGAGCCAGCTTTACAGAGATTCAAAACCAATGAATTATTCACAAATAAATTCTTTATAATTATTCTATTTATCAATTAACAAAGAAAAGCATGATCTCAACCCTTTACACCCGACCTGTTCCTGAATATTTAAAATTGCATGTAAAAATCTCTTTCACTTTCTTCCTTCATAGAGATTTATTGAAGCATGATAGCCCCTAAGCGCGCTATATATATGTAAATTGTTGGAGCTTTTGGGCAGCAACAACAAAAAAATTATGAAATATGACAGAGAGAGAGAGTTGAATTCATACAGCAGCTTAGAGACTATATACAACATAGACAGGAGAAGGACCGGTTGGAATGACGATTTTTCAAAAGGTCTCAAATATTGATATTCTTAGTCCTCCTATAGGACAGGCGAAAAGTAGTAATCACGTCACCCGCTTAATTAGATAATTACTGAAGATGTCCAGTGGGAATAGAATAGACAGAAATTGCAAAGCAAATCACGAGAAGAAAAGCATTTCAGGACACTGGACAGAGGATATTTCGCATGTAAATAGGATAGGCTTTAGACTATGCTAGCAGTAAAAAGAGAACGTCCTTCTGCTTACCCCCACTCCAGCAATACCCGAGGTACCACCAATCCGTATGTGTGCCCGTACATTTTGATCAGCTAATTAAAGCTCACTATATTTGCCTTGGGCACAGATGCAAGTTGCAATTGCATCGCATTTGATTATTTATGGAAATTTTTCCTCATTTTGCAATTTTAGATGGATTTGATTAGGACGCCAATTTTACACCATTAAATAATAGGGAAAGTGAAATTTTATTTTGTGATAATAGCGGTAAGTGGTTGTTGTGTGATGCTTTAATATGCTGGGTTGAAAACTTCTACATAATTAATATAATCGAACGCCTTTAATCCTTCGAGGCACATAGAATTGAGGAGAAAAGAGTATAAACTTCGATTTGTCCTTTTTTGGTGCAACAGTTTTGATTTTACTTTAGGATTATCGAATTTTTTATTACAATAATTCTGCTGCAAGTTTTCCTCTCCACCATTGCTGATGTCAGTCCATTTTTTTGTATTAATTGAGCATCGTAAATTGTAAATATTCACCTCATCGCTAACGACGAACTTCTGAATATGAAACAAACACTTTTGGCATGAAGTTCTGCATACAATGAGCTCTTAACTGTGATCGTGTGCCCTGCAGTTTTTAAGATACAGGGTGTTTTGTGAAAAACTAGCTTTTTTTCTTAATCACCCTGTAACTCCTAAACGGTTGATATGGCCCCCGCCCCCTGCCATACAATTTTTGGTTCGTCTAGATGAGTACTATCACCTCCCGCTGATCATGCTCAGTTGGACCTACTATCTATATCTGTATATTAACTGAGCAATTTTTAGACTTGTTCTAATATATGGGGCTAAACCTAACATTGGGTTGGAGTACTCACTTAGAAGGCAAACCACTGTCTTCCAGGCTGAAGTTTTTGCCATCGCAATGGCAGCGAAGATAGCTTTTGACCTTGATGTGGAGATCACGGGTTAGGAAATTGCTATCCTTTCGTATAGTCAAGCAGCCTTGATCGCTCTGAGTGACCCTCGGATAACATCTAAGCTACTGGGGGACTACAGGTCGTCGATGTATAAGCTCTGTGTATCAACAACAAGGTAACCCCTCAGTAGGTTCCTGGTCACATAGTGATCACGACTGAGAAGCTAGACTCAGCCACTACGCAGCTTCAAACGGCTGTAATGACTTCATTCGAACACAGTTGCCCTCTGAAACAAAAGACTTGCAATCGGCAGGTACCTGGTGGAATAGGTAACTGAGTTTGAAAAGAAAAGAAGTCAGGAAACTATTCAACAGAGCTAAGCTCTCTGGCATCTGGGGGGAATATCAAAAGGCTCTAACGGAATATAACACAGAACTAAGGAGATAGATAGATAGAGAGAGATAGAGATAGATCAATTGCCCGCAGCTATCAGGCTCCATAAGGTACTTTCGAAGGATCACACGAATGGTATAGGCACACTTCAAAAGGAAGATGGGAACTACACCGAGAGTTGCGAGGAAACAGTCCGGCTCTTACTAGAAACTCATTTTCCCGACTCTCTCACTCCCGATCAAGGAATAATAGCTCCAGACCCGATTGAGGTGGACAAGCACGGAGTCTCTAACAGGAGCAAAAGCCTTGCGGGAAGAATCTTCACTCCTAACAAGGTTAGATGGGCCATTGGCACATTTGAGCCCTTTAAATCTGCTGGAGAAGATGGCATTTTCCTGCCTTACTATACAACAAGGTGTTGAAGAAATACTCTTTCCATTACTGAACATTTTTCGAGCCAGTTACGCTCTACGGTACGTTCCCCAATGTTGGAGAGACGTCAGGGTGGTATTTATACCTAAAGCAGGAAAAAGAGCTAGTTCTCTAGCTAAATCGTTCCGACCCATCAGCCTCTCTTCATTCTTGCTTAAGTCCATGTAAAAAATCCTAGACCTACACATTCGAAGTGAAATCCGATTAAATCACCACTTCATTCTAAGCAGTTCGCTTATCAAGCTGACAAGTTTATTGAGACTGCCATTCACACACTAGTCAAAGACCTCGAAAAAGCGCTCGAAGCAAAAGAGGTGGCTTTATGTGCATTTGCGGACATAGAAGGAGCCTTCGATAATACCTCCTTCGATGCAATTAAATCAGCTGCCGAGGATAAAGGCTTTGAGCCCTCCACTGTAAACTGGATAGACTCCATGCTTAGAAGCAGGAGGATAACCACATCTCTAGGGAACTGCTCAGTCACGATCACAGCAGCAAAAAGCTGCCCACAAGGAGGAGTTCTCCCTCCACTCTTATGGTCGATCGTGATTGATGATCTGCTAGAGAAGTTGACCAGTTCGGGTTTTAATGTTCAAGGCTACGCGGATGACCTAGTGGTTACAATACGGGGCAAGCATGATCAAGTCATATCCGACCTCATGCAAATAGCCCTCTCCAAAGTCCGCACGTGGTGTTTAAACAAAGGCCTTAGCATAAACCCCAACAAAACGGTACTCGTTCCGTTCACAAGAAGATCGAAGCTTTCATTAACGGCTCCTCTTCTTGATAATACGGAATTGATATTTTCAGACGAAGTCAAATATCTGCGGATAACCCTAGATAAGAAACTTACCTGGAATTCGCATCTGTCCAGAGTGACGGATAGAGCGATGCGATCTCTCTACACGTGTCGTCGCTTCATTGGCAGAACATGGGATCTGAAGCCAAAAATGATGTACTGGAAGTACACTACGGTTGTTAGACCCATGGTCACCTATGCGGCCCTCGCATGGTGGTCAAAAACTAATCAAAAGACGGCTGAGGATCTGCTGCGAAAAACCCAGCGGCTTGCCTGTCTAGGAATAACTGGTGCCATGAGAACCTGTCCTACAGCAGCCATGGAAGCCTTGCATCCCTGCATTTGCAGGTGAAAAAGGAAGAGATCTCCAGTGCTATTAGATTACAAATGGAGAAACAGTTAAAGCCAGGCGATCTGGTTGGTCATTTAAGTATCTTAAAACAGATATGTTTCGAGCAAGGGACGACAATATCTGATATAATCACACCCAGAGTGGATTTTGTAAGACCATTCCAAGTGGTTCTTGAAGACCGACAACAATGGCGCTCCACTAAACCGTCCTTCCAACAAGGATCGATGGTGTGGTATACAGACGGCTCAAAAACAAACAGTGGGGTCGGATTGGGTGTATACGGCCCCAGATGCCATATATCAAAGGCTCTAGGCTCTACCCCTACCGTATTCCAAGCCGAGGTATTGGCCATAGAAGAATGCGCCAATACCTGCATTAAAAGAGCCATAAATGGCTCAACCATTAATATCCTCTCGGACAGTCAAGCTGCCCTCAAGGCCTTAAAGTCCTACACTGTCAAGTCAGGGATAGTCTGGGAATGTCTACAAACCCTCAAAAATCTATCAAGGAGAAACAAAGTTATCCTCATGTGGGTACCTGGACATGAGGCCCACAAAGGCAATGAAATTGCGGATGGCTTGGCCAAAAGAGGAGCGGAAACTCAGTTTGTCGGACCAGAGGCATTTTGTGGCACTTCAAAGTGTTACCTCAAAGCTACCCTAAATAACTGGGAGAACAAACAAGAATACCTGTATTGGGAAAGGTTACAGTCAGGCAAAAAAGTTTATCGACACCTCTGGCGGAAAAACAAAAGAACTCCTACTCCTTAGAAGAACAGAGCTCAAAATGATCACTGAGCTCTTCTCAGGCCATTGCTCCTTGAGGTATCACCTAAACAAGCTGGGTTTAGCTGAGACTTCATCCTGCCGCTTCTGTCAGGATGCTCACGAAACCTCGGAGCACTTGCTCTGCAACTGCGAAGCATTGGCCAGGCGGAGATTACTCCACCTTGAACATGCTTTTCCACCACCAAGTTACGTATGGAACGTCAAGCCCAGAATGGTTCTAGACTTTATTAACAGTCTAAACCTATAAATGGAGCAAATTCAACGGGGACTCACAATAGATCTTTCAGGTCGAAGTGATTGCGAGGCTAACGCCTATACACCCCTTCACAAATCTAATCTAATCTAATCTAGTGATCATGGGGTATGAAAGAGCTGACCTTCTGGTCAGGTCTGGCTCTGGTTCTCCGGTCCTTGAACTAGATCCCGCCGTTTATCGGGTCACTAATCAAAGCGGATGTTCGTATGAAGCATCAGCAAAGATGGGCGATGCAGGTGTACAACACTTTTTCTTGATGGGACCAATAGGAATTTCTCTGATTTTCTCTTGGGGCGCGGAAGAAAATAATGTAGAACTGTGGTTGGTATCATCACCGGCCACTGCTCGCTTCACACTCATCTAACAAAGATGGGAGTTGTTGACAGCCCTGAGTGTCTGTCCTGCCTGGAAGGAGAGCCAGAGAGAACCGAATACTTGCTTTGTGCTTGTCCGGCCTTTTCCCAAAGTAGGCTGGTTGCGCTTGTCGTCATGGATGAGCTGAAAAATTTACCTCACCAAAAAATTTACCTCTGTAAAAATTTACCTCACCAAAAAATTTACCTCTGTGGATGAGCTGAAAACTTTACCTCACCAAGATCTGATGGGCTTTATTAAGAGGACAGGAAGGTTTTGGTGAGGAAGTTTCTAGCAGGTTAGCACAAAAGGCCGCCCTGGCCTACGTGCTTGGGATCTCCCGTCCCTGGTAATGCTGAAAGCCTAATAGCTGACCACGGCTACTTTTACGGCAGAGGCAGAACTAATTTGTTGGGGACAGTAAATTTTTAATTTTTAATTTGTACACTTTTGTTTTTGAATTTTTTTTTATATATTTTCGAAATTTTCCATCCTTTACCGCCCCAGAAATTTGCTTCCCTGTGAAGTGTGAACAAACACAGTTTAGTACTTCCGTAAATCCGACTATGATGATAGTCATCGTCCAAGGATCCTTGATAGCATGACTGAATGATCTTCGAATGATTAGAATCTGTTAATTGATGAGGAACAGATATAATTATTGCCAGTTATAAAGATTACTATAATTTCACTAATCGTGAATGTGTGTACAAAATAAAAATATCGGCAAACATAAATTTGTCAAGTGCTATGTAGGTATATGTGGCTGGATACCTACCAAAATTAAAATTTATTTTCAGGATTCATTTCTAGCAGAATAATAAAATATTGATTGCCATACAGATCCAAGATTGGCAGTTGAAAGGACATGAAAATCCAATTAGAATTTCACATTTAATTGGATAAGGATTAAGAATGATACATCTATAAATATAGTTGAAAGGGTAAATTATTCCTATATCTCTATAACGTGTTCAATTATAATACAAAAAAAAAACAACTCGGCATGAGATTAATTTTTAATCTAACCAAGAAGCTTTAAATCTCTGGTATCAAGTTGAATGGAATGGTTTATCAGCATAATCTAAAAGCGATTTTTTTCCTCATCATTCACCACCGAATATATAGGCGAATTTGAAATTAAAAAAAAAACACACACACGACATCATAGAAAATCTCCATTAATAAAATCTTAATCCAACCAACATGATTTTTTTTTATTTATTTTAATTCTTGAATTTCTATGAATTTGTGAATTTACCCAGTTTGTATATAAAAACTCACAGCTATATACATTCCTACATATGTATATGGCAACTACTATATATCAAATGGCTGCTGTTGACAGACTAGGCGTAGTTAACAAAAAACAAAAAAGTTTTCAATTTCCACGAACAATTCATGAAATTCAGTTCTCCAGATTTACACTGGACCATTATTGGCATAGGTTGGTTTCTATATAATAAATTATTAGCAACGCAGTCCATCATATGTGATCGGGATGCTATGGATGATGATGATGATGGAATCTCTGGGTATAGATACAAGGCTTCCTTTGGCTATGACATATTATGAATGTAGAATGTAGATAGGGGTTCGATTTTTATTATCCTGCAAGAATGAAAAGATGAAAATCCCTAATGAACTGATTTATTATTGTTGATGAAGTAAATAAAAATCCACCCATAGCCGCCACCACCACTACTAGTGTATTGTAATGTGATAAGTATAACGAATGATTTAACCCACAAATCTACCCTAGTAGAAATTGCTCACAGATTTCCCCTTGTCTCCTACCCCGCAAAGGGCAGTTATTATGTAAACCAACATTAATTTGACTGAAAAGCATCAAGGTGTTTGCAATTCATGAAGAAACATATAGAAAAAGTCCCGAGGAGTCGTCTGATGAGCATTCAGTAATTCTCATCGAACGGCTCATTGGATATCATGAAACTGTTCCCTATATACTAAACCAGCAATAAATAAATATTTATTCTTGTCATCAGCGTGTCAGATGACATTTATAGGAAAATTTGAATTGATTTTTGTGATTTATTTATTTTAGTTTTTAAATTAATTATTTTAAATAAATATTTTGATTTGTTTTCCCCAAAAAGACTTTCGCCCATATGCTGAACAAGACGTCATGCCAAAATCCTTATGCTTCAGTGTCTCAGAGTTTGATTTGTAACCGAAATTTGAATTCGGAAAAATATATGAAATCAATCGTAAAATCAGATTCTCATTTATGAACTCATCATGACACTCATTGACATGTTCATTAATATAAGCTCACCAAGACACTCATTGCTATGCTCATTAATAAACTCATCACGACACTCATTAACATGTTCATTAATAAGCTCATCGAGACCCTCATTGACATGCTCATTAATAAGCTCATCGTGACACTCATTATGTACTCATCGAAAAGCTCATCTAATATTGTAAAATGCACAAAAGAGAAGCACAGCAAACATTTCTAAATAAATGAAAGAGATGCAATCCTCATGCACACTATCTGTGAATAATTAAATAAATGATTTTTTCCCCAGTTTTGATTCAAACGCGAATAAATTTCATCAGTACGTTCATCTGATTGCTCATGAGTAGCTCATTGATGAGCTCATCATGATATGTCTACCAGGGTATAACAGCGCAAAACTCGCAGAATCCATCTTTATTTACAGGTACTATGTATTGTTCTATAGACTTCTAACTGCTGAAGATAAAACGGTCGAAGAAGACAGCTCATCCCTCAGTTAGTGATAGAAAACCAAAATGACCCCATCCTTAGCATTCCATTAATGCGCAATACAACTTTGACATTTCATTTCAGTATAATGTTTCAAGAGCGAATAAATTTGAAGTTAAACAAATCCGTATTAGGCAAGGTATATGCAGATGGCTCAAATACACATCTTCTTTGTTGCCAAAGAAGCATCGGCATGTTTGGAATTTGTGGAAAGGTGTATGAAATATCTCAACTCACCAAATCTAGCGCTCCTCTACAAGTCCTATATCAGACCTAGAATAGAATACGATTCTCACATCTGGTCAGGGGCTGGTCGTACAGCCTTAGCTTCATTGGATATTGTCCAAAAGAGAGCCTTTAAGCTCATTGGCGATTTGGCAACAACTTATCAACTCACTTGAGGCACCGCCGCAATGTCGGATACCTTTCTTCCTATATCGCTACATGCATGGTCAATGTTCCGATGAAATATCTAGTCTGATCCCTTGTAGAATAATTCCTGCACGCAATACTTGCGATGCAAATCGCGCACATCCTTTTACTGTTCAAATTACTTTCGGCCGTACAGTAAAACTCTGTGATGTTTTTTTATGCCTAACTGTGCGAATGTGGAACAGTCTACAATTTTCTGTCTTTCCTCCGGTATACATACATCGGCAGCTCCACCACTCTCTTCATGTTAGATAATTCCTTTTCTTTTTTCCTTCTTGCCATGCTGTGCTTTGCATTATAGGATATCCCCGGGCTTGGCTTAATGATAAAAACAAATCGAGGTTATAGGTTTTGGAGTATATACAGTGAAAGACCTAAAGTTAATATATATGCTAGCCTTCCTGCAATCAAGCTGTTTTCCAAGCAGAAATCCATCTATTGGATCAGGGAAAACATCAATATAGAGCATATTGGATGGGAACCACAGGATCTATATTCGCTCTGTCAGCAAAATTGCAATATTGGATCGAACCGTTTTGCATCAAAATTGGAATTCGAGGACTGCCTGCAAGAGCTAATAAAACTCCCAGGAATATTAACATTGCAGACAAAAACAGATCAGATGCCCACAAAAAGAATCAAAATTAAGCTTGATGAACGCAAACACGTTAGCAAAAAAAAACAATGTGTTAGCCATATTAATTAACCCAAGCCGAAGCCAGGGGCGGATCCAAGATTCTTGTGAAGGAGGGGCGCAATTTTGGTTGAAAACAGTATAAGCTGGAAACAGTTCAAAAGTACGAAGACACTCGCCACCACTCGCAAATGTCCAATACATAAAATTTATCATTAAGATACGATCAGATAAGTGAGTGGCTACCACTCGGAACGAAGAAAGTTGCTCAACGTTCAACTTTTGCCACTCGCGAAAGTCAAACGAGGCCTTAAATTATTTATTTTGTTTAGGTTTGTAATTGGTGGAAGTGTAAAACTTCCAAATCACCCATTGTAGTTAGTAAAAATAGGGAAACACATTTTGTTCAAATTGACGAATTAATCATAAATTGTAACTTTGCAAAATACATTAACTAAAGGGATACGTACTTTACCTCTACTAACGTCAAGAAAGTTTGATGTTTTTATACCCTAGATGAAATCTAAAGGGGTATACTAAGTTTGTCATTCCGTTTGTAACACCTCGAAATAATGATGGTAGAGCAAAATGGATTGGACACCCACCCATACTATTAAAAGTTATTTTGATTTTTGCATGTCCGTCCGTCCGTCCGTCCGTGCGCACGATAACTCGAAAACGCGTACACTTAGAGAGCTGAAATTTTGTACACAGACTTTAAAAAAAAAAAGTAAAATTTAGTTCGAAAATGAGACAAATCGGGCAACTCCTTCGTGGGGTTGCCATACAAAAATTTCGTTTTCCACCATATATTTGAACACTGCCTGAGAACGCGTCGATGTAGAGAGCTGAAATTTGGTACGTGCTGTTCTCATTGTACTAGCAAAAAAAGTTTCAAAAATGGACTAAATCGGGCCACCCATTCTTGGTGTTGCCATATAAAAGTTTAGGTTTTTTATGTATACTGTGAAAACGATTGTCCTAGACATTTTTATTGTACTAAAAACTTCTTCAGAATATGAAATCCTATAAAATTGGTTATAATTATTTTTTCTGTCCGACGAACCGTTCTAGAAATATATGCGAAAAACCACTGCAAAAATCAAAATTGCTCAAATGGGTACCCATACGAAATTTCATACGGACATTCATCTAGGGTATCATAAGAATTGGCTTATTGTTAGACCAATTCTAGCTTTTTCACTTGTTTTTATATATTATTAAGGCAAGTTAAGGGGATACCTTATGATGCAAAGCACAGCATGGCAGGATGGTGATAGGGAAACGAATTAGGGAACGTGATGAGAGTGCCAGAGGTGCTTTTCGCAGATTGTATGTTGGAGTAAAGACAGAAAATGGTAGACTGTTCCACATTCACACAGTTCGGGATAAAAACCATCACGAAATTTTACTGCATGGCCGAAAGTAATTTTATGGGCTGTTTGCTGCGCGAGTTTTGCTTGCAGGAATTATTCTACAAGGGATCAGACGAGATATTTCATTAGAACATTGACCACGCATATATCGAAAGGGAGTGAAGGGCATCCATCATTGCCGTGTTGTTCGAGTGAGTCGATATTACAAGTTATTGCCACATCGCCAGTAAGCCTGAAGGCTCTCTTTTGAACAATTTCCAATGAAGGTAAGACTGTGCGACCAGCCTCGGGCCCAGATATAGAAATTTTATTATAATCTAGGTCTGCTGTAGGACTTGTAGAGGAGCGCAAGATTTGATGGGCTGAAATATTTCTACACCTTTTCAGAAATCCTAGACATTTCGCTGCTTTTTTGGCAAAACAAAAGATGTGATCTGAAATATTAAAGCCAAGAATGTAAAAAGACGGTGTATCGCAAATCAGTGCTCCATCAAAAGAAATGGGTGTGAAAATCTATGATTTTGCTTCAAAGAGATGAGATTGCTTTAGCACTTAGATGCCTTGAATTCGACGGGAATCGCTTTACTCCAAGCGAGAACATGATCAAGGTCGTTATTCATTGATCTAATCACGCAATCTTGTTTGACAGATGTGACATTCCCTCTGGAGTCTATAAGAGTATCAAGGGTACTATCAACGGCAAAATTTGATATTATCAAGGTCGTTATTGAATGATCTAAGCAAGCCATCTCGTTTGACAGATATGGCATTCTCTCTGGAGTCCCCAAGAATGTCAAAAGAGTAAGCGGAATCAAGGCTACTGTCAAAACCGTGGATTGGATTATAAGTACGGGAAAGTAGATCATTAATGAAAATTAAGAACAGAGATAACACAGCCCTGGGACGTCTCGGCATTTATAGGGTGAGGTTTTGGTGAAACTCCATCAAGTACAACCGGTATTATGCGATCAGGTAAAATACTTTCAATATATAATAGAAGATGAGGGGAGAGACCAAGTGCTCTAAGTTTAATTAAAAGAGCTGGATGTCAGACTCTATCAAAGACCATTTAAATATCTAGACCAACGATTTTGTGACTACAAAACACCAAAATTGTGTACGGTTCGAACGTTCCGTAAGAAAAGTCAGCAAGTCTACAGATGAGGGTCCAGTTCGGAAGCAATAATGCCGATCATTGATGAGTTGATTGGTTTCTAGATACTTCATTAATTTAGATTCAAAAAGCTCTGGAAGAATCGAAGTGATTGCAATTGGTCGATAATTTGAGGCGTCTCTACCTTCACCTTTCTTGGGAATAGGCTGAACGTGAGCTATTTTCCAACCATTTGGAAATTTTCCTGTCGAATAAGACAAGTAGAATAGTTTGCATAGAGATTTAGCCAAAGATGAGGCACAGCTTGATCCACCACTGAGCCGAACTCCACTGGAGGGAAAGTAAAGTAGTAAGTAAATAGGTTGAAGGCACTTCTACAATTGTAACATGCATGCAGTGTTCCCAGATCTGAGGGATTAAACACTTTTTTGAGGGATTTTTCCTTGAAAGTTCGGTTGAGGTACAAACAAGTATTGACATACTATAACAAATCGTTTTGTATAATTAAAAAAATCTACGTCTTTGCAACGGTATGGCGGCTATTTGGAACCGTCGTAATGGTATGGCATTGTGATTCGCGTGAATGGTATTGCGCTACCGCCATGTTTATTTTCATGGACTACAAAAAAATGTAAGAGTTTTTGTGTAACAGATCGTTTAAATATCGTAAATTTTCCAACAAGTTTAATTAATTTACTTTCGTTTCTTAAATCACCTAACTTGACCCTTTAAGGGTCGCCATACTTGTAACAAATCACTTGTATTTTTCTGTCATCATCTCCAGGTCTAATAGTAAATAGTGGAAGAAACATTAGAAATATGACATATTTTTCCATGGAAGGAAATGAGGAATCCTAAAAAAAATTTTAACACCTCAAAAAAAAAAAAAACAAAAATAAAACAGTTTAAAAAAGTTTTAAAACAAAAAATATGTCAAGAAGTTTTCATTGGATAAAACAGACATGTCCGTAGGTAGGGCGCGACTCTAAGCGCACTTTACTTACGGAAATTTGACATTTAAACTTAACGAAAGTTCCTTACCGACGGCTGAAGGATATTTTGGGTACGTCTGTTTAATTTAAAGGGGTAAGCTCATGTCTTACTTAAGTAATTTTACTTACGTATACGTCCAGTTTGATTCAGCCTATTAGGCGAGTGAATAGCCTGATCTAGTGCTTATCGCAGTTAATGACCTTGTATGATTATTTCAAGAAGGTGGTGTCATTGTAGCTCTTGAGCCTTTTCTTTTTTGGACACTAATTCTCTTGATAATTGCCTCTTCGTAAGGCCGCACAAAGGTGGCGGTCGCTCTACAAGAGGTTACTTGGGACAGTAACTAACCATACTAACCATGCTTCAGATTGATTACTTTTGTAGTACATTCATTTTAACGATGAGGGGCCAGAAATTTTTGTTGTAACCGACCGCGAAGTAAACCTTTTTTGGCTTATTTGTTTAGGCTACCAAAGCTTTTCATTTCTCTATTTAAAAAAAATTTGCATAAAATGTCGTTGACAAAATATCTAAAGTAATTCTTTATGGGTAGAAACTTTTGGACGCCACTGTACACACACACATGATTGATGGATGAATTTAATTACAAAAAGTTAATTAAAAATATTAATTGTCTAAGAAATGAAAATAGATGATGAAAATTTTCTCACTATTTTACCATTATACTCGCTAGCACCGTGCCCTTATAATTCATTCAAGTTTTCTTTTTCCGAATCTCTACCTCCGCTTTCCACTTTGCGTTGGATTAAGTGGTTTTTGGCTGTGGAAAATTCCCAGGAATAACGGTAAATCAAGGTTGTATAAGTAAGTTGTAAGTAAATGCAATTTATTTTCACTTTTCTTTCACTCGACAGCGCGCACTTAATTAAGCAAACTGGATGACTTAATAGGAACTAGCTTAGCTAGACTTAGCACATTATCGCATCACAGCGATTGATAGTGCTATTGTCATTATCGAGAATTCCCACGTGTGTTTACATTGTGCAGATATGAGAAGCTATCATCATCGACTAAGTCCAATGTCGAAGTGACGAGAAGGTGGTGACTCTTGGTGATTTACCTTCGTCGTCGGTGGAAAATATCTAATTTTCATTAATAAGATAAATTTACTGTGTGCCATTATTATTTCAAGTGATTATATGTAGCTAGTTTCGTCGTGTTGCTATATGTAAACGAAAGTGGCAGGATTGTTTAGGAGATTAACTAAAGGAGGACATGATGGGTGGAAAGTTTCTTATCAGTGGCGCAATGTAATTTAATCATGTCATTGTGATTTTTCTGAGGATTTAACTTGATAGCCTATAATCATTCCCTAGTGGCATAATTGGAAATATTAATTAATTCCAAGATGGATGGACTCAGGTTCCTGGGGAGGGGGCGGGGGTGTCCTTGAAAATTATAGGTCACTATGCTACGTCCATTGTTTAATCTCTATAAATTTACGAGATATTACTCATATTCATATCACATATAAATATTAACATTTTTAAAGATGAGAGTATATACCTACAACAGAAAAAAAAATTAAATTCAATAAGATCTAGTACCTGGCAAAACAATAAATTCCTGAGTAGTTGTTGTTTCACCTGGCTGAGTGGAATAAGTATCATCATCATCATCATCACCTGTCATTTCGGTGGAAGTGACGTTGATGTTGGTGTCCATGCTGCTGTTGCTGCCATTGATTGATGTTATTGCAGTTGTGGTGGTAGAGGTGGATAATCCACCTATTGGCCATGGTTCACGTGGAGCCACAATTTTGTATATCCTTGTAATATCGTACTTTTTCCACACACTAGAGGTCTACTTTTATTTTATTTTTAAATTATTTTTGTTTTTAATTAAGTTCACTATTTATTCATAGTAACAAACCGCATAAAACTTTAATGAATTTTTGCTTGTTAACTTCATATCCGAGTTGAAAAAAATGGGAAAAATGTAATTAGGTAGGTGGTATGAGCAGATTCCGTATACGGAAAACAATGTTTAATTCTTTTTTATCTTTGTAAAAAAAAAAAAAATTAATTGTTTATCGTGTGCAATTCTGAAAATTAATTATTCAAGAGCATAATATCACGAGTTATGTACATGCATACATACATACATAATACTTTGATTTTTTCGATACGTTCACTTGAAATTGAATAAATTAATGAATTACAATAAAAATTGATATATTTCACAGGATCAGGAGTTTTTGTTGTTGCAATAATGTTTGAGGTTTTAATGTTAGACATATTCAGATTTGTCAGCGATTAAATGAAGAAGAAGATAATAAAACTGTAAAATAAGCAAAGATAAGTATGAAATAGTGGAATAGATGATGAAGTACACACAACTCAGAATCTGCAATTTAAATCTGTGCAGGGCCGTTTTTAACCCTCGTGGAGTTATGGGCAAATTAAACAGGTTCACCCCCAGCCCCCTCTCCAAACCGCCGCACCGATTAATCTTTGCCAGTTTTGGTTATCATTGAGATAAGAATGGATCAAACCCGCTTATAAGTTCAACGCATCCATTAGACCATTAGACGTAGAACCCAGTTGTTGGTTATCACCACGAAACTGAAGACCCCTAACTGCCAAAAATTTTACAACACTTACCACTCTAATTAGCACATCTGTCCAATACTTTACTTCTTTTTCATATTGTGTTAGCACTCGAGATTCAACAGAATTGGCCTTTTTTCTTGAGATAAACTTAAGGATATTTTACACGATGATCATTTGATTGGCTAACTCAAAACAATGCTTCCAATCATTGAAACCTTCGGAATGGACGAATGTTTAGCTTTAGGTTGGAAAAGTAGGTAGGGCACGCAAAATACACAGCCTATCGATTTAGAGTACACCAGCCAGTCCCTTTTCAAAACCTCTCCATTTGGAAGCAGTTCAGAAAATAAATTTACAGAAAGCCTGCGCGAGTGGTTTTAACAACTTTATAACAACGTTCAGATATTGAAAAATCTACCGTTAAGTCTTGTTTAATGTTGAATTTAATTACTTTTCGCACAAGAATTAAGGAGTGCTATGCATATATAAAAAAATAGAGCTTAGAAACTTGGAGGTAGCTATCCGGATTTATTTGACCTTGCCAGTGACAAATTGCACAGCTGAAAAGAGCTTTTCGGCCTTAAAGAGAATCAAATCTGAAAACCGATGTACAATGGAAGTTGGTGGGGGAGGGGTGGAGTGGTTATTACAGCAGTACGCCCGCGCTCCCTCAACCGCTCGAAGGTCAAATTCTGTAGTGGTGGCAATTCTCTTAACGTCGCTCTACAGTACAACCTTAACGAAAATAATACACTTTGGTTTGCTGTGTGTTAACCTCTTAATGCCGTTTAATTTTTTTCTACCTCACTTTTGTCATCTAGTAATTAACTTTTTCAGACCAATCTTCTCTTGCGCCCTCTTTACGCCCCGAAACCATTACGCCCCTGGGCAAGTGACCATTTTGCCCAGTTATAGAATCGGGCTTGGATTTGGGTAATACTTCCCTCCACGACAACCCCCCGAGTTTCCCGTGCTGGGGTAGCAGATAGAATTACCTTGGTTTTATCTGAAGGTGTAAAACTTCACTTCGTCGTATGTGGGACCTTATCAAAAAATTTGTTTATCAGATTTAGTTTGGAATATAATTCCCAATGTATAGACTATCTAGTCATTCCGAAAATGCTTCCTATCAGATGGTTCTACTTGTACCATTTCTTTGACAGTTTTGCTCAAGATCAGTCCCTAAAAGCTTTGCAACTGAAGTATGGACAAGAGTTTGAGGCACAGGCTGTTGTGGGTGAAGTAGGAAAAATAAAATCTGAACTGAAGCCAGTCGGCAGACTGAATAAAAATTCTGTCGAAACATTTTCTATAATTTTCTAAGAAGAAATAAATGCTAATTATTATTATATCTTTACTATCATAATAAAAATATTGTTAGCAAGCACCCGTTGTCGCCAGTAAATTTCTGAATAAAAATTGAGACCTTTCCTATATCAGGTTGAGGTATCGTTTGTTTTTATATTCTAGCGTGGCGTTACTGGTTGTTCTTCTTGCCAGTCTTTGTATGTTATTAGTTTGCCTATTCTCTTACGGGCTTATCCCTTGAACCCCTTCTCCATACTTCAGTCTGCAGTCGCGTCTCTGCAATACAGCAAGTAACCAAGTAGAACTTCGTTTCGTAATTACTAGATAGTTCTATGCACAAGGAGCACCTAATATATCGATACAATAGTTAAATAACTGCCTCAATCTTGGCTAGTTTTTATTCTTATAAAAAATAGTAATAAAAAATCCTTGAACAAAATCTCCTTCCTAGCAAATGCCTTTGTATCATATGGCAATTCATGAGGTGTGTTACATTTTCGAAAAGAAATAAAAATTGATTAGAGTTAACTAGGACTAACATATGGATTTAAACTGACCTTATGGTCAGAATTAACAATCATAAGGCGCATGGTCACATACGTTTCACTCGCACGTACTTAGGTGAATCAAAGAGTTCCCGGACTGCACCTGTCATTTCTATAAAAGCAATTTAACACTTTAGAGAAATTTGGTATTTTTGAGTGTATTAAGTGTTGCCAGTTTTCTGCGATTTTATTAATAATAACAAATCTGTGTGAATATTTCAAGTTTCTAGTTAAAAATTGGACTGAAGTAGCAAGTGCAAATTACGGATCCTTTACAAACAATTTACAGAGACAATGTATGAGGACCAGTACAGCAGCTTTTAAGTGAATTAAAAGATTTAAGATGATCCTTGTTGCTGAAGACGTCAAGATCAATCAGCGATAAAATTATAGCAAAGTTACAAGAAATTGTGGAATGTAATAACTGGAGAGTATGTATTGAAAAAATATCCGAGATTGCTTTCAAAGCATTTGGATAATGTCAAACGAATTTCGTTAATCATCAATTTTTGAGTTGGGTACCAACAACACTTGATACAACGAATGGATGCTGCTCCTATGTGCTCTGATTTTTTGAATATAATAGAAAAAAACAAGAAAATCAACAGGATTTTTACTCACAAAATGATTATGTGGATGAGATGTGGTGGCAAATTTTTTTTTATATAGTAGTAACGGTGAGGTTTCCATTACCAAATTATATAACTTGAGTTATATAGACTAATACTCGAAACCTCTTTGTAACCACTATAAACCCATTATAGAGCTTAAATGGAGGATTATATAAAGGTTACCGTGACTTAATTTAGGTAATGTTATATAACTAAAAGTTTTATAAAATGAGTATCTAACAAAAATATTCTGGTTACCTTAATATAACTTCTTATATAACCCTTATATAACCCATGGTGTTCTCGATTAATTAATTTGGTCATAGCCGTGGTTGCAGTAATATTTCGGTTACCTTTATAAACTTTTTTAATAATGGTGATGGTAACGTTTCCACAAAGCTTAAAATTTTCTCAAACTGATTATTTTTAGCGATGCTAGGGAAATTACTTTTCGTTACCTTTATAAAACAATACTATGCAAATATTTACGACATAGAATTTCGATATTTTTTTGTATTCCATTTTTATAATGTAAGGGTTTAATATTTTTACATTTTAGAATTACAATTTTTCGGCATGTATGTGGTGAAATTCAACTGCAATTAAAATTTTACTGTGAATATCATCATAGATACTTCTAAAAAATACAGACCCCTCCAAAAATAAGCAAATTTTAATAATTTTAATTAAATATGACAAAATTTAAAATTTTCACTTAGGTGATATTAATTCATAAAAATTAAATAACTTAATTTAGAAATGTTATGTACCTAAAAAGATCTATTTTCTTCATAAATAAAAATAAAACGGAAGCCATATATCTGCAATTTAAAAAATTGGCTTAACCGACATTTTCTTTTTTATCTTCAATGGACATATGAAAAAATGGCGGCTTGTACTTAAATGCACAAATTTCCATTATAAAACTTCAAGTAGTTTTATATAAACTGAATGACCCTTATAAAACTTCTAGTAATATTATATAAACAAAGGAACTACCATGCTTCGAAAATGGTCCTTATATACCCTTTATTCATAATATGTAACCTTTGGAATGTTATATATCTTAATTATAGTGACAAAAAACAGACGTTAGTGATCTTATATACCCTTTGGTTATATTATGTTATATAAATAAAAACAGTTTTATAATGGCTCCATTCGACACTAAAAGTAATTTGTTTTTATAACGATCACCGTAGTTACTTAAGGGGCACCAACAATTTTATGATATTTTATAGTGGGTATATGTATTACCGAAAGTTCCCAATTTTTATTAAAGTCACCTTAATTACTGAATGTTGTCGAGTTATATAAGGGTAACAACGGGTACCATAATAAACACTTATTACCAATAAGTTATATAACGTGGTGACGAAAACAGTTATAAAACTTTCTTATATACCTTCTAGTAATGGTTACACTAAATTATATAGATTTTCATCACCAACTTATAAAACCTTAAGTAACTTACTTCCACGATAACCACTAGTAACCTTAAAAAACTCTAATATAACTACGTTACCAATTGGTAATATTATAAAACTCTTATATAACCATTGAAATTCTTATATAACCGAGTAACCATTATATACCCCTTATAAAGCTACCCATCACCTTCAGTCACCAAAAATTGGAAAAATTGTTACTTGGGGGGTTTATTAGTAAGTACCTAAAACCATCACAAGAACTAGATATCGCATGGTATACTAAAGCAGAGTACATACACAGATTGTGTAATGGCTAGTGAATTCCGGAATGGACCACAATATATTTTAAAGAGTCTCGAAAGCAAATGCCACTTTAATATCAGTATAAATTTGTCGAACTCCTAACTGGCAGATACGAGAAAATATTAATCATTCGACGTATCCATCATTTCAAATTCCGGAATATAGCCATATAAAATCTGTCTACTCTGCTCTGGTATTACATGCGATATCTAGTTCTTATGCCATCCATGCTACAACCCAGGAAACAAAGCTCAGTCCAAGCAATGGTTACCAAGGGTATAATAGAGACTAAAAAAAAGTTCAATGCTAAAAGATGAAATGGCAAAGTTATACTAACTTTTTTCTGGGGATTGCAAAGTTGCGATAACTACTGCTATAGTAGATATTTTTCGAAGAATTTTTATTTATCCATTCTACAAGTTAAGACCTGGCCCCGTGGGGGTTTTTTTGTTGTTATTTCCTAAACTAAAGGACTGGAGCTCTTTAACTGTGCGGCAATAAACGCTGTTCTGATATATTTTGTTTTCTATAGAGACAGCATGGAAAGTTGGCAGGGTCGCATGCAAAAGTATCTCGATATAGAAAAATAGAATAATTTTTAAAAAAGAAAGATTTTCATGTTTAGGATTTTTATATTTTTTATTTGCTACCATACTTTTTCGTTTTTTGTACCGAATCCTAAATCATGGTTTTCGTTCGATGAACTTGAGGATCCCGAGATATTTGATACCTTTATGTGAATCAATATGACTGTCGGCAGCGCCGTGCGTAGCCCTTGGGCACCTGGGCCAAGCTAAGAGAACGCCCCCTTTCCAATACTTATTTTAATACAGCCTTTCCGATTAATTAAATTAATAGAGAGTTAAAAAAAAAAAATTAACAAATAATTGATAGCGAACTCGCTGGTTCGTCACTTTCACTGTATTTATTGACACCAAACCACTAATACAAAATTGAACCCAAATTAACAATTAATTGATAGTGAACCCGGTGGCTCGTCAATCCCACCGTATTTATTGACTGTAAACCACTATAATTTTCATTTGATCAAAAATAGCCTTCACTCAAAATTTATTTTTCGTACTTTTACTTATATGCAAGGTCTCCAAAAAGTTCCTGATAGTCGATGCGATCACATAATTCGCTTTCAATAGATATGGTGGCCAACCCGACTAAGCGTTCCTGGCTCATTGCGGATCGCAGATAATTTTTAATAATTTTCAGTTTCGAGAAATTCCGCTCTCCTGACGTTACTGAAATGGGTAAACTTAACGATATCCGTAAGGCAATGATAATGTGGGGTACAATCGATAGAATATCATTTTTTACGATTAAATTCAAAGTTCAATTGGGGATTGATCAGCAGGCAAGATTACAGCCAGATTCATAATTTCGCCACTCAGATCAATCCCATCAATATCGACGTTCTCCCCATCTGTTAATATTCTATGCAAATCTCTTTGCAGCTCTTTATTATTTTTTCATTCGTTGAAGACTTGAGAGCATGAATATCATGTAGAAATTTGAAACCATTGCTGTCCGCCTGTAGTTGTTGAAATCTATCTCTTCCATTGATACTACTGCTGTATGAAGGACATGGGAAAATAATTCTGTTCGAAATTGTTCTTTCGGATCTGTTACAAGTTCATGTCGAGCTGCGTATTGGAAATTACGTTTCTTACGCCGAACCGTGTAGTTGGGGGGTGATATCGGTTCTACCTCCACCTCAGATGCTAAGTATTTCGCTTCATTCAGTATTCTAGAAAAACTTTCTTGACATCTATACTGCTTCAGAAAATCTGTGGAACTTTCAACTATATTCAAAGCAGGACTTTGTAATACTTTTGAAGCGACATTAACTTTGTTTAGAATATCGAACCAAATGATCACGCTACAAATGAATTTAAAATTCCCGATGAATTGCGCTAAGTCAAGGGTGGATCCAGACATTTGCTCTAGGGGGGGGGGGGGGGGTGCGATTGAAAAAAATTTATACCCTAGATGAAATCTAAAGGTTATAGATACTAAGTTTGTCATTCCGTTTGAGACACTTCGAAATAATGATGGCAGAGCAAAATGGATTACACAGGCATAATATTAAAATTTAATTTGATTTTTGCATATCCGTCGGTCTGTCTCTCCCTCTGTCTGTCCGTCTGTGCGCACGATAACTCGAGAACGCATTCACTCAGAAAGCTGAAATTTTGTACACGATCTTTAAAAGAAAAGTAAGATTAAGTTCGAAAATGAGACAATTCGGGCAACTCCTTCGTGGGGTTGCTATACAAAAATTTCGTCTTTCACTATGTATTTGGACACTGCCTGAGAACGCGTCGACATAGCGATCTGAAATTTGGTACATAGTGTTTTCATAAAAATATTAAATATGATTTCAAAAATGGACTAAATCAGGCAACCCCTTTTTGGTGTTGCCATATAGAATTTTAGGATTTTTACGTATCCTGTGAAAACGATCAATCCTATACGGTTTTAATGTATCAAAAACTTCATCAGAATATGAAATCCTATAAAATTGGTTATAATAATTTTTTCTGTTCGACGAACCGTTCTAGAAATATATATGCGAAAAACCACTTCAGAAATCAGACTTGCATAGATAGGTGACCATTCGTGAATTTCATACAAGGATTCATTAGGGTATTATAAGAATTGGTCTTAGACCAATTCTAGCTTTTTTACTTGTCAATTATAATTTTAAAATGTTATATAGAATTATTTATACCATAAGTATAATATATTACTTAGCGACAGGTTATATTTATAGTATCATGAGCATATTGTTAATAATGTTATATCATACATGGACTATAAGATTGAAACAATAAAAAATTTGATATAGCTGCACATAATTTTAAATAATATGGAACATAATTATGTGTTGCACATAAAATAGTATTGGATACGAACTAAGTCACACTTAATAATAAGAAATAAATTGGGGGAAAACTAATTTCTACACTCAGAAAATTGTTTCGTAAAATATATACGAAAGCTGTCGTAAAATCTCGATTTAAATGATTTTCGTAGTATTGGAGAAAATTACTTAAAACGATTTTTGTACAATTTATAACGCAATTTAACAAACATATTGCAAAAATCTATAAAACGTTTCGTCAAAAAGCAACGCATCATGTACGCTTGCTTCGTAGTTTTACGAAATTTGAGATTTTTTGATAATATAAAATGTAAAAATTGCGATCATGTTCTCTAGATCAGGGGTGGCCAACCTTTCAGCCTTTCTGGGCCACATTGGAAGTAGGCGAGTTATATTGGGCCACACATAAAATATAAGAGCCTTAAAGATAGCTAATGAACAAAAACGAAGAATATACATACTTAGTTAACAATTTTAAGTAATTTAAGCTTCATTAATTCATACATTTTTTATTATAAAATTAAAGAAGTAGCAACATGAAATTGATGTGATATTTGACATTGTTTTTGAGACAATAATGCTTCGATATTTTGCGATCGAATCTCAGTGAGCTTTCAAGGTGCTCATAAGTTATTTTGCTCCTATTTTTATTCTTTGTGTGCTTCATCTTAGAAAATAGCTCCTCACAAATGTAGGTGCTCCCAAATAGCGATGGCACGAATTCTGAAGCAAGGGGTACTTTTCTCTGGGAAGAAATTCTTATAAAAGTCCAGTATAGAGAAATTATTAGATTTTTCTTAAAGTTGAACATCATATTGCAGCTCTAGCCATTTCATTTGAAAATTGGCTGGCAAGTTTATGTCGACTAAAAATAGAGTCGCAAATATGTCAAAAAATTGATGGTTTTTTTTAGAAATCTTGAAATCTCATCTCAGATTCCTGTATCAAATCGAAAATCAAGTTTGCATATTTTTTGTTACTCTCAGGACAGTGTTTAGCCAACGTTTCAAAATACATAAAATTATTTACTTGAATTTGTGACTACCATAGTTTCAGTTTCATTTCGTTATAGTTTGAGGCATAGTACTATGAGTTGTTTTTCACTTTGAAAACGCAAATTTATCTCATTTAAATGAGCTGTCAAGTCTACTAAAAAAGCAAAATCTGTGAACCTGTTTTCATCACCAAGTTCTGGCACAGATTTTATTCTTGATTCCATAATTTGATTGATTTCATTTCGCAAATCATAAAATCTTTTCAACATTTTACCCCGAATTAATCATCAAAAATAAATAATGTCCCCAATGTCTTCAGTGTCAATTTGACTAAGTACAATTGCACATTGAAAACTTTCTTTGGCCACAATGCGCAATTGTACATTTATTATGTCGAGAAGTAACTACTCCCATGGAAATGTTATATCGATAAAGAAAATGTTTTATAAAATTAATTGAGAAAGTATTTAAGTATATTAGTTTTGTTGAGCCGCATTCAAAGCCGTCCTGGGCTACATGCGGCCCGCGGGCCTCGGGTTGGACACGCCTGCTCTAGATTGTACTAATTTCAATTTATAATAAACTCTCGTTAATATAAATCATAGACAATGGTTTTGAAACAACTGAAGGTACACAGAATGGCGTTCAGGGTAAATCTGAATGTATTAAAACTGACAGAGTTTGCTACGAAAATAGCTGTTTACGCTATCATGGTAGTACTAGTACGACTTCCAATAAGGAAGAAGAAGAAGTTGCTTTCCAAAACCTCTTTGAATCATCCTTAAAGTTTTCTTAGAATAGTCTGCCTAAGAACAATATATCACTATGTATTAAAGATGATAAAGTTCGTCTTGAAATTAAAATCACATACATAATTTTGAAAATGCGTTTACTAAATAATTTACTAATTTTTTTAATATTTGAAAAAAAAAACTGATTATTTCGCGAATTCAAACTTTATTACTGTTCATTGGAAATTAGTGATGTTGTTTAACACGGGTAAATTATTGTAGATAATCTCGATATAAAAAATTACATATATGTAGGTATATTATATACTTATATTTTTATTATTAAATAACATTTCTGAAAGTTTCTTGAGTTGCCCAATGTTTTACAATCAATTATTTGTAACGATAATAACGATCCTTTGAATATTACAAAAAATTATGTAAGGAAAGTTGTGGTTTTTTAAAAAAGCGCATGGGAAAAGCATTGGTAGGTATTCCATATTTTTTATATTTAGGTGATTGTGAGATAAACAAACTGTCTTGGTCCAAATGCAGAGCCAATAACTGTGGTCTATTATTTATTCTCAACGTTGTCGGAAATTATGATATCGAAATTATAAAACGGTTAAAGAAAAGAAATGAAAAAATGAAAAAGATTGAGAAAAATAGAAAAAACATTTTTATTAAAAAAAAAAAAAAAAAACAAAAATAGATTCATTCGAAACGAATCGAACCTGTATACGCCCGCAGTGGGCTGAGAAAAGAAAAAGGAAGAAGCAGAAGCTGTACCGATGAGTATAAGGTTTTCTGCTAACACGAAACGCTTCTTCTTCTTCCTTTTTCTTTTTTCTTTTTTCTTTTTTCAGCCCACTTTGGGCGTATACAGGTTCGATTCTTCACACTTCATCACCGCATTGTGTTTGGTGGCTGTGATGCATTCTGTTCCAAGCATAAGAGTTTTTGACATTTTGTCAGCGCTTATGACTGTCTCATTGTGTTTAAAACTAGTGATAATGTTTTTCATATAAAGATATTTGTTAGCATTGCATTCAAAAACTAGTTTTTTGTAAACGTAATAAAGTTCATAGTTAACTATTACACTGACTTTTGTGTAAATTAAGGTTATTTTTTCATATTAATAATATTTTCCCCAAAGATATTGATTTTTTTTTATATTGTAATAAAGTCCACCTAGATGAGGCCTACTGTGCGTTGCCTGGGGCTGCTGCCCTTTACCCAACTCCAAGGCACGGCACTGACTGTCGACCTGGCTTAGGACTAACGTAGTTCTGTCGATTTCCTTATCAGAACTTCTATATCGTTTGCGTTAAGCAACTTCAAAAAACTGTATTTTTCGAAACTTATCCATAGGTATATTACATATTGCATAACACAAAAATTCGTTAAACATTTACCGATACCTAAGCACAATAGCTGATTTTTTTGCCGACAGCCAACCACATAAATCAAATTAGTTACTTTCTCAGCTTCCACTTTTTTTTTTATTATGTCTCCCACAATAACTACTTAGTTAAAGGTTTAATATGAAGAATTTTAACTTCCGTCTCTGTAGACATATTTTTTATGTTTTTACTTTAGGTATTTTTATTTTTCTATTTATTCACATTTTACTAATTTCAGGGAAAAGTATAAGCATTTCACATAATTTCCATCTCATAAATTACTTTAAAGAATTTTTTAAGTGTGCACAATTAGAATGCCAATTAGTGCAGCAAGTAGCCTTAGTTGTAGATATGTTTGTATGTATGTATGTAGATTTTCAATTTTACTGAAAATAATTTAAAATATCGGTAGCGGTTGCTATAGGTAGGTATACATATAAGGTATACATATAAGTAGTAGGGGTACACCGTAATATATTGTGAACAGTAAGCGTCCATTCCACTCCAATAAACTAGAAAACTAACATAACTGGAAGATTTATAGCATAACTGCATAAGCAAAGCAAGTCACAAACCGTCTCACCAATGAAATTATATTCGAATCGATCGAATATACAGAGAGAGAGAGAGAGAGGGAGAGACTGAGAAATATTTTGAAGAGTTCACCCCCGCGCTGGCGAATTATTTTCCATACAAACAACAATTTAAAATTTTTAAGCTCGCATTAAAGAGTCGCATGCATTTTGGGAAATCAGGAAATGTACAAGAAATAGACCAGAGAAAATATATAATGGCTATAAATTCCAATGCAATTCAATTTAATTAATTTAATTCAAATGTACATTAAAATATTGTAATTCTTATAATTAGATAAAATAATGGCAGCTAATATTTAAAATAAAGTAAAAATAAATTTAATAAGTCAAAGTAGACCTACACACGTAAAACAAAGAATAGAACAAAGAATGAAAATAAAATTGAATGTAAAAATAAAATATTAAAAATTAAAGAAATTAAAATTAAACAACGAGCAAAAGTAATGAGCAAAATTAAAAGTAAAAGTAATAAGTGAAATGAAATTAATTAAGGACCAAAATATTAATTGATTAACAGATTTACCCATGAAGGCCCCAACAAACGAACTACATCTGACGGCGATTTTTCTGTCAAATCTAATGCATCTGGTCATGAATAAATATCGCCGAAATTTCTTAAATTGATCTTTCCAATAATTATAAGGTTCCTTCAGCATGTCCATAATGCATGTCTAGCATCATCCTCTTCTCCAACAACTTGGAAAATAGCCAACGTTTTACCTATTCGTAAATGCGCCTCACTTGCATCCCCAGCCAACTTTAGACCGATCAGTCCATTATGATTCCTCTCTAAGATCCTGGAGAAATTAATGTACTGACAAATTCAGGAATACTTGTGTGTAAACATTCTAATCAGGTCGTGTTAATCAGGCTTATTTTTGGCCCTTTATTATTCAGTTTATACATAAACGACCTTCTAGAAGTGACTCATGACGTGAAAGCCCACCTATATGCAGATGATGTCCAGCTTTATTTGTGTCGTTCCATGGGTCTTATCGAAGATTTTGTAAGCTGTATTAACTGTGACCTCCAGAGAATGTACTGCTGGTCAATTGACAATGTTCTTTATCTTAACCCTAGAAAATCCCAGTGCATTGCATTCTATTGCACGACAAATTGATCTATCTGCATTGTCAGAAATTTTACTTAATGGCAACAATATCCCATATGTTACTAGGGTTCGAAATCTTGAAGGGTACCTTAATTGCTGGATAAGCTGTTGTGATCACATAAGTGCCATACTGTCTAAAATCTATGCAGACTTTTGTCGTCTTTAGCTATTTGGTAGTATCCTATCACTAAGCTTACGTATGACTCTGGTCAAATTACTCTTGCTTCCTCATTTCACTAATGGATGCCTTATTTTCCCAGCCTTAGATTCGGTGTGCTCTAGAAAACTTAGAGTGGCATTTAATGACTATATTATTTACGGGCTGCGCAGATATGATCATGTTTCCTATATTACAGTCTCTCATTGCTAGGCTGTTCCATAGAGACGTATTTGAAATGTAGGAGACTGCCTTTTCTTTATATGGTATTGCAATTGGACCAGCTTCCTTATCCAGTTGATTTTCTGTAACCGTTGCATTCGACCAGCGGTCGCATGCTGCTGATGCCACGATGTCATACTTCTACTCTCACTGGTTTTTATTTTGTTCAGGTTATTCGCCTCTGGAACAGTTTACTTTCTCGGGTTAAATGTGCGGGCTCGCTTGGCATATTTAGGCGACTTCTCCTCAATTGTGCGATTTAGATCACTTCATTTAAGCCCAAGATCTGTACTCATTCATTTGCATGTAATTTTTCTTAATTTTTCTTGCTTTTCATATAATTTACATATTCTTTTCAATTTCTTTTCCTTCCTTTTTTAGGTTTTTTCCCCATCTTTTCTTAATGTTTTTAAATTTGAATTTGAAAATTTTTTTTATTTTATTTATACCTTGTTTTTTATATAGGATACTGATAAAATATTTTAATCTTATTGTACCTTGGGCAATAATTGAATTGAATTTGACATATGTACTTAAAATTACGCATTCAAATTATAAATAAGCTTCTTGAATTTACCAATCAAACCAGTGCGTTGAATATTTGTTGGCAGGCAGTTCCACAAACGCGCAGATTGAACGAAGTAAGACAGAGTCATTTTGAACAGAGTAATGGAAAACAGGAATAAGGAATTAAAAATTCGTGCAGACTTCAAGAATCGCAGTTGATTGCTAAGATACTCTGGTTTGCGTGTATATATGAATTTGATAGGGAGATTAATAGCTTTCTCTGTAGGTACTCATTGAAAGAACAATCCAATAAGTTATTACTGAAAAATGATCATACCGTCGAAGTCCATACACAAATCTAATGCAGTCAGCCTTCTTAAACAAGCGGAATCCAAGTGTGGAAATACTAAGTTCTTATTTTTAAAATAAGAAAGAAGAAGTGATCTGACTAGCAATAACCTAATATCAATTGGCAGAATACTAGAAGATAACAAAAGCCGCCGGAGGCCACTATAGATTTTAGCTATCATATGTATTACCAATGTGGTCTAAGTATTTCATTTTCGTACCAATTAATATTCAAATTCAAATTCAAATTTATTATTAACATAACTATTGTACAATTAAGACATAAATCTTTTTTATTTGTACAAGAAAATC
The DNA here is from genome assembly GCA_963930735.1 of Dioctria linearis. Taxonomy (NCBI): domain Eukaryota; kingdom Metazoa; phylum Arthropoda; class Insecta; order Diptera; family Asilidae; genus Dioctria; species Dioctria linearis. The sequence goes on from OZ005740.1 coordinate 20,937,741, forward strand.
AAAATAAAAACAATATGACTACGTAGTACCTATGTACTAAGGAAGAGAGACAGAAAGCTCAAACAATTAGAGCACAATTAACTAAAAATATAAAACAAAAAAAACAATGCTAACTACTAGGATTAAGAAACATAAAAACAGTACTTCTAACTGTAGTTAAAGTGTTGGACTGGATCATGTCTTTTATCGATTATTATCGATTATCGATCTAATAGCATGGCAAAAAAACAAGCGTTGGGTGATAAGGAAATTATTCCGCGGTATTAACAAATGATGTGTTCTGTTGAACCTAGAGAATACCAAGAGGTCGTAAAGATATCGAGGACATTTAAACTTAATAATTTTGATTAAATAAATTACTGAGCAGTAATCAAGATAAACAGAAATATAGCACCCCAAAATTGAATTCTTAAATTGAGAAACATGATCAAATCTCCTGAGACTATGCACGTATCGGATGATAGAATTGAAGGCAATCTCAACTTTTCTTCTATTATTGTAATCAAGCTTTCCAAATATTTCACATCCATAAGTCATAATAGGTATTAACAATGTACGCAGGTGTGAAATCGCTAGACACCCATAGAGAACGAAGTCCTGCATAAACTCTACTCACAACAGAATTGATATGCAGATCCCATGTAAGTGTTTTATTGAAAATCACCCCAAAGAATTTTAGCTGAATCAACAATAGGAATAGCAGTGTTGTTAACGGAAACTGACGGAAAGCCATCCATATTTAGTACACGCCTATGTATCAGCAAATACTTAGATTTTGAGGGATTAAGCCTTAGTTTATTATTACAGGACCACAAGTAAATAGCCTCCAAATCCTCATTTACCCTAGAGATATAATCCTCAATCAGGCCAAGTACACTAGATCTATACAATTGAACATCATCAGCATATAAGTGCAGAATAGAATACTTGACGTGAGCAAAAACATCATTTATAAACATGGAAAATAACAGGGGCCCATGAATGGATCCCTGAGGTACACCAGATACCACTGGTAAAAAAGATGATTGAGAAACATTTGAAAAAACTGCTTTTGACCTGTTGCTCAAGTAGTTATAAATTAACTTTGCAGAATGAGAAGAGAAGTTAAAATTTCTTATAAGTTTCGTGTGAAGAAGTCTATGATTAACGGTATCAAAGGCCTTGGAGTAATCTAACAGAACTAGTACCGTTAGTTCATCTTTATCGACCGCGCGAGCGATATCATTGCTCACTTTAAGGAGAGCAGATGTACAGCTATGCCCAGGACGAAAACCAGATTGATACTTGTGCATAAGATCATTCAAAAATAAATAATGATTTGTAAGTGCATAATTTTCTCAATTACCTTAGAGAGAAATGGTAATATACTTATAGGCCGAAACTCACTACAATGCGAGCTGGTGTTTTTAGGTACTGGAATTACTTTAGCGGCCTTCCATGGCAGAGGAAAGCTACTAGTAGTAAAGCACGAGTTGCAAATATGTGTGAGTGCAGGAAGAATATAGGGCAAGCACATCTTAATGAATCGAGGGTTGAGGTTATCCACCCCAATCGCACAGGATTTGATACTATTAATTACAGCAAAAATGTCTTCATTTGTGACCCGAGAAAAATTAAAAATTGGAGCTGAAGAAGAATAGTTCACAGCAGCTTCATGAGATTGAAATAATGGCGCGTCAACAGTATCATTTACACAAGTCAGAAGAAATTCATTAACCCGATGCAAATCAAGAGCATCCAAATTAAACAAAAATGAGTTGGACAATCCAGAGGGAACAAGGAAATTAAGATTGAAGTCACCTCCGATAATTATGTTCCTATACTGGGGAGCTAAGTTCATCAATACTTCGTTGAGAGGATCTAAGCAATTACAATTGGGTGGCTTATAAACTACTCCAACTAAGCATTTAATGATATTGCATAGCAATTCGCAAAAAATATATTCAACATTTATGCCAGTCTGACAGGAAGAAACAATTTTTTTTACAATTTATAGAAGATCTTATGAACAAGGCAACACCACCACCCCTATAATCCAATCGGTCATTGCGCCAAACCCTATACCCCGGAATGTGGATCAAGGAATCAGACACTTCCGGCTTAAGCCTACTTTCCGACACACAGATAATGTCAACAAGAGACCCATTAAAAATATCCCGCATTTCATCAATTTTTGAGTACATACTTCTAGTGTTGATATGACAAACGTTCAGACCAACTCATTGTTTACAAATGATGTTAATAATAGCACCTACATTACCTGTTCTCGCCATGCCAAGACCATCATACATATCGAACGCGCATAGATCCAGCCCAACACAGGCTACACAACTAAAGCTAATAATTTCAAACGCCTAGAAAAAGGCAAAATAAACATTGAGACTTGAGTGGATTTAGTTTTAAATCATTATTAATGGTAGCACAACGCGAGACATTTTCCAAGTCGGAATTCATACAATCTGAGCAAGAAGCCGATAGATTTGCTAATTTGCAGCACGTCATCAGCATATAAATGAATATTGAAACTGTCAATGGAATTGGGTAAATCATTTATAAACATTCTGAACAATAATGGCCCCAATATGGATCCTTGTGGTACACCGCAGCTTAGTAGATAGTAGACTAGACACAAGATCACCGATTTTTACATGTTTAGATCTTTCTGATACAAATGAGCGCAATAGACAGATTTGAAAAAAATAAAGTAAAACATTTGTTTAGACAATAATTTAAAATGATTATCTGAGTCAATAGCTTTAGAGAAGTCGAGTAAAGTTAAGAAGACACATAAATATTTCATGTTAAGTGATTTTCTGATGTTAGACGTTTGGCAACTATGGATCGGACGGAAACCAGATTCGTAAGAACTAAGCAGCAAGTTACGACAATCCAAATATTCAATTATTTGAAGAGACAATTTTTGTTTCTTAGGAACTGGTAAAACTGTTGCAGTTTTCCATATAGAGGGGAACTGAGAGGTGGTTTGACATGTGTTGAAAATCCGTAGCAATGGTTCGATAATCCATGGGAGAAGTATTTTTCCAAAGCTGGGGATATTTTGTTATGTCCTGTAGCATTGAATTTAATAGCAAAAATAGCATTTATATCTTCAGATTCATTAGCACAGCTAAAACGTAAGTCATTATTATTATAATTATCCGATTTCAAAATAAGCCGAGGGCGACTTGATGATTCATTATGTAGGTGTGGAAGAAGTTTCACAAAGATGCGAAATGATAGTTGAATAATTCAATATCAATATCGCTGACGGAGCTATCTTTGCAATGTACACATACACCTGCTTATGTATGTAGGTTAGCACATATATTTCTAGTAGAGAGATTAGGTGAAAATTTTGATGCTTAGTACTGCTACTTGGCTGTACGAATTTTAGTATTGACCTTATTTCGTATAATCTTAAACTTAAACAGATTCAATATCAGCTGTGAACCATGCGCAATCAGCATCCAAACGAAAACTAACTACTTTATAAAGAGAACAATTTAGAATGGAGTAAGATCTCTCTCCCCAGATCGTGGAAATTATTTTGTAAATCTGCTGAAATATGTATGTATAGATATGCGTTATTTTAAGATATAGGTATGTATGTATTAAATTTCATTATTCCAAGTCATTTATCTCTCATTGACATCCCTTTAGTCATTTTCACCAGCCACAGCCACAGTAGAGACAATATCATCGCTCATTACGCTTTTAAAGCAATTACCAGCAATTAGCTTTATAGAGAAGATGAGAACTATAGTTCCAGTTGTAATAACGAGCAGCATGTTGCCAATCAAGAAGTTACAAGGCTAAGCTCGAGATTCCGGCCCTCTATTGCTTGCCTTTATCCTTTATGAATATAAACAAGGAATGTCATGTCAGCCAGCAGCAGCTGTTAATATAGTCTCATCATCATCACTCATTCCCAGTCCCAGCTCCCCCGTGTCACCTAACTATTTTTCACTTCATTTCCAATTTCCATACAAGTCCAAGAGTCGATAATTGAGCTCGCTGAAAATTTTGTTTGTGTTAAATTTTGTTAACTACCTCGGAATCTATGGCTACTATCTATACTAGTTACCTACTCCCACTCAATTTAGAATTCCCAAATGATTGGTAAAAGTATAGATCACTTTCTGTTTACCGGTAAAAGTTAAATTCAAGAGAATTAGGATTTATTTTAGTACCTTACCTACCCGAAAAGGAGTCAGCACCAAAATGTTGCTCTTTTATTATGTGGGACTATATCGCTACTATATCGTACTGAAAATATACTTCTAACTTTTATGCTTAACGATAGATATCCGATGATTTATTCCTGTAACAATTATACTATATGCTCCTGTGGAATGTAGGTATATATATATGTATGTATGCAGCTTGAAAAGCTTTTCCAGTTTCTGTTACCTACAAACAACATAGCTGGGAAGGATTTTCGTTTAGAGAGGCATACATACTTAATTAATGAAAAGCTGAACAGAAGAGGAAAATAAAAGAAGAAATTAGGGCAACTTTTGTATGCATTTTAGCAGTCAACTTTGGGATTTGACATTATTTACAGAGATCACATAGAGGTAAAGGTACAGCTACTAATTGACTTTGTCACATTGCTTAACTCATTTGGTTATTTGAAAGCAAAATATTGTTACAGGCATAGGTCATTGGGTTCTAACTATACTACTATAGCGGAGAACAGAGTAAGTTCCTTTTTAGAACAATGTAGATAAATGTAAAAAAAAAAGTACAATGATGAGAGAAAATTTGCAAATAAAACATAGTTTTGATTGATATGGCCATTCGAAATTCGAGTTTTAAATAATCGAAGTTATACGAATTGAATTTTTGTTTGAAAAATCGAACAGAGCAGAAAGTTTTTTTGATTTGTCTGAATTATGATTCACTTAAATGATTACCGGTGGTATCGTTGGCGTGTATAAAACTACGAGGATTTTCTTTTTTTTTATAATTGAATGTAGAACTAGGGAATAAAGTCTATAAGACTAACCTTTTTGTAGTTCTTAAGCAAGCGGGATGACACTTTACGAGTAGAATATACAATTTTCTATTTGCGGCTATTTACGAAATTCGAATTTCGAAATTTTTTTTTTCGAAAATCATAATTTTTAATTTTTAGAAATTTACGTTAAAAAATATAGGATATTTAAGTTGAAAACGTGATGATGCAAGGCAATGTATGAAAGTGAACAAACGGTCTTCCTGTGAGTCCTTCAAATATGGCAACGTTTGGTCAGTAGCGGCATTTGTTCTGATTATTAATAAGGGAGGGGCGGGTGGAATTCCTAACGACTTGGAAGATATAAGGTGATTTTCCGTGCATGTGTTTTTTAAAATTTGACTACAATGTAACTACATCGGCACCTATTATGTTTTATAATTATATAAAATAAGTAAAAAACGAGTTTTCAAACAAAACTGAGGCCAAGCCGCATGAAAAAAGTAGAAAATAAACTTTTCTTTACACACAGAGGTGGACTCAGATTTTTTGATTGGGACATTTCTCTTGAATATTCTTTCGCTTCATGAATCAAATCACTTATTACCTCTGACTGATCTGATTTTTAAAAATTCACATGAATTTTCCTCGATTTTTCATTCAAGTTTCCATGATTGTTGAAGAGAAAGTATTGATGCCAGTAGGACGGGAAAAAAATGATTCCGCATAGCTTATAAAACTGTTTTGTTGGAAAATTTTCCGGTAAAGTCGGAAAATTCCGGAAATTTTCGGAAAATTTTCCAGAAAAATTGGAAAATTCTGCATTTTTCCTGAAACAGATTTATCACTAATCATATGGATGAAAATTTGTCCGATGATTTTCCCGCTTTTCCGGCTTTTCCTCGGAGTTTTCCACAAAAGCAACTTTATGCAACTCATTTCGCTCTACAACTTTGTCTTACGTTGCAAAACGCTCAAACGCTTCCTTGGTCTGAAAAACTCCCGAAAAGCGTTTTAAATGAATTTTCCTCGATTTTTTCTGCAAGTTTTCACCATTATCGGAGAGAAAGTAATGATGCCAGTTGATAGGGAACTTGATCCTGCATAATTTAGAAAACTTTTTTACCGACAAATTTTCCGGAAATTTTTTTCGGAAAAATCGGAAAACTCTGCATTTTTCCTGAAACGGATTTATCACTAATCAAATGATTTTTCCCGATTTTCCGGGTTTTCCATGTTTTCCATGGAAATTTCCGGTTCAAATTTTGATAGATTCAATTATCACGCGACATGAACCTATGTGCCAAAATTTAAGCTCGCTGTGATGACGAAAAGTGAGTCTACGAGAGTGTCGAAAATAGTAAAAAAGAAATATATAAATAAATAGACAGACAAATTCGTGTACGAGTTAAAGGGAAAGGCCTCAAAAAGGACAAAAATAGAAAAATCGGATAAAAAATAAAATAATTCCTTCCCCTTTTGTTTGTAGAGCTCTATTACAAAATTATGAAGCACTTACGAGTGCTATTTAAAAAGTCTGCAAGTTTTTAATGAATGGGTGCTTGTGTTACCTATTAAAGCCCGATTTTCTTTAAACACGATTTCTTGTAATCTGTAAAAAAAAGAGTCCTTATTTTTGCAATGACCTCCTGGTTTGATACGAATTTTTATTCATTGAGAAATTTCTTAATATTCGAAAAGATAAAGAAATCAAAAGTGGTAAAATCTAGAAAATAGAGTAAATATGTAACGTGATTCGACAATTTTTTAGTTATAACAATTGCAGAAATGTGAGTTGGTGCATTTTCGTGGTAGAAGATAATTTATTTTTTCTTTACCAAATTGAGTCGCTTTTCATCAGTTCACCGTGGGAAATCGATTAAAGAAAAATCCATAATGTTGTCCTATTATCGCTGCAAGTCAAAGGAAATTTTTGGTCATGCACTTTTTGGTCGATGTAGCTGGTTTTGCCTTCTTCGGAGAACTTATACTTGCAATTTTTATGGAAATGCCGTGTGCAAAATTTCAGCACTGTACGTCGTTGACGCATTCTCAGGCAACGAAAAACCAAAGTTTTTATGGTAGCACCAAGAAGGGATTGCCCGATTTTGTCTATTCTTGAACATGTATTGTCCGATTTGACCCATTTTTTAAATTAAATTAACTTGTTTCATAAAAGACCTGTGTGCAAGATTTCAGCTCTCTAAGTGAAAGCATTCTCGAGTTATCGTGATATGACATAAGTTATACATGTATCTGTTGCCGTCTGACACCATTTTCCCACCAACCAAATTGTCTGCCATTTTGACCATTGATCATGAGATATAATTCTATGCTGCCACACCAAAAATCAGGCTTTATGAAATCACGTAACTCAACCGATTTTTTTAAGCCTTCCACCAGAGCCGGACTGGCAGTACAGGCAATCGGGCGCTAGCCCGATAGGGCGGTAGTCGTTGGGCCGGTAGTCTCCACGTTAACGCGACCACACGTATTTACCACGTATTCTGGACGAATGTTGCGGCTGCGATGGGAGGAAAGCTATGAAATTGAATTAAAATTGAAAAAGTACTTTATTGCATTACCTAAAATCCTAATACAATAAAGTTAATTGGCCACGGCAACGAGGCTATCTGTGCAGAGGAGAGTTGTGTGCTAAAAATACTCAGAACTCTCCCACATCTTATAAACACTGTCATGACGCGGAGCCAAGAGTGTGTTGCCAATATAGCATTATACATATGTGGCAAATTTGGCATTCTCGTGGCTTCAAAGGCATTCACTTTTTAGTATTAGAAGTATTAGAAACAGTCTGAATTTTCCACATTTGGTGAAGAATTGGCATTGTTTTTGTTACTATATTCGGCCATACAAGTAAGTGAAGGAGCGATTGAATTTCTCAGCGGTTACAAAAAGAGTCCAAAACAAAGCGTAGGGGAAAGGATTAAGAGTTCACTTCTTTCCTCAGTTCCTTCACACAGAGCCATAACAACTCGTTTTGGCGCCTGAGGCAAAAATCCTCAACATGATCTTATATAACGTGACGTGGTCTAGCAATTGACTGTACAAAGTTGAGCAATAATTGATCATGAGAACAATAGTAAATAATATTTATTTATCGTATAAAAAAGTCATTTTTGAAGACCCTTGGTGGCTGTTTGTCATTATTTGCCCGGGCCGATTTGAACTTGACTTCTTTCTTGGTCGCCAGCAGAAAGGGTTACATTTTGGGTACGTTCATTGATGACGTGTTTTTTGATAAAAATAGTTAGTTAAAAAAAAATAGTTAAACTTCCGAAATTTTAACTTTGTTGAGGCATAACTTCAAAACGTAGAACATGAGGGGAAAAATTTATAGACCACTAGAAAGGTCCCGTGATTATCAATCTAACAAATTTCAAGTTATCATCAGAGGGTGTAACCTTTAGAAGTTACAAGGTAATCTATGAAAACATACTCAAATTCTTTACAGTTAAGTAAGATTACCGTCCCCTCAGCTATACAATTTTTTGCTTGTCTAACCATGACCTATCCATAGCCTTCGGATGAAACATCACATGCGGGAAACCCTGTATATAAGTGGGCTTATATTTAAAAAAAATGGGAAAAGGCAACTACAAAGTTTCGAAGGAATGACTAATTCTCTACTGTTTTAGAGTAATGCAACACCAATAAAATGTTTGAAAATTAGGCTTCCAAATGTTTTGCTACCGATGGTGAAAATTATACAAAAGAGCAAAAGAAAATTAAGAATAATATTGGTTCTTATAAACAGGGTTGCCACTCGTTAAAAATATCTTGTAGATTATGATTTTAAATGTACCACAAATGTTTCAAAATCTACTACGAATCTTACAGTACCAACATAAACATACATAAAGTTAGTTTTTTTTTTTAGATTAAGCTGAACACTAAGCATGGATAAGACATATTCAACAGTTTGGTTGGAGTACTTTTCTGAGGAATTAGATTAATCTGACTAGCGTCAATGAAGATAAGCAATACAGTTTTTCATAAGAAGGAATAAATAAATTTTCTTTATTCATTTGTATAATTGAGACATGCATACTATAGTATATAGTTTAAACAAAAATAACCCCAGAAGAAATTTCTCACAGTTTTACATTGTCTCCTGCCCCGCAGGGGGCATTTCTTATATAAACCAACATTAATTTGACTGAAAAGCAATTCATGAAGAAACATATAGAAAATTTAGTCCCGATGTGCCGTCTGATGAGCATTCATTAATTCTCATCGAACGGCTCATTGGATATCATGAAACTGCTCCCTATATACTAAACCAGCAATAAATAAATATTTATTTATTCTTGCCATCACCGTGCCAGATGACATTTCTAGGAAAATTTGAATTGATTTTTGTGATTTATTTATTTAAGTTATTAAATTATTTATTTTAAATAATTTTTTTGATTTGTTTTCCCTATTTGTCTTCCATATGTTGAACAAGACGTCATGTCAAAATCCTTACGCTTCAGTGTCTCAGAGTTTGATTTGCAACGAAGTTTGAATTCGGAAACATATGTGAAATCAATCGTAAAATCAGATCCTCATTTATGAACTCATCATCATGACACTCATTGATATGCTCATTAATAAGCTCATAGTGACACTCATTGCTATAATCATTAATAAACTCATCACGACACTCATTAACAAGTTCATTAATAAGATAAGCTCGTCGAGACCCTCATTGCTATACTCATTAATAAGTTCATCGTGACACTCATTATGTACTCATCGAAGTGCTCATCTAATATTGTAAAATGCACAAAAGCGAAGCACAGCATACATTTCTAAATAAGTGAAAAAGATGCAATTCTCATGCACACTATCTGTGAATAATTAAATAAATGATTTTTTCCCCAGTTTTGATTCAAACGTGAATAAATTTCATTAGTACGTTCATCTGATTGCTCATGAGGAGCTCATTGATGAGCTCATCATGATATGTCTACCAGGGAATGCGTATAATGACATAACTCAGAAGTAGTGTTAAAGAAGAAAAAAAAATAATACTAAAACAGAAAGAAAAATTAGAAATTAAGTCAAAATGAAACAAGGAAACATAAAAACTAATAAAATAATAAGAGAAAAGAGTAGAAAAAAAAACAATAAAAAAATAAGGACTATTAACGCGTTAAGTGCTTCATTCAAAGTCGCTTAAAATAACTTAAGGTATCCATCCTGAAACCCCGCAAACTCCAAAGTGCCCGAAAATGAACAGAAAGAGACTGTTCAAGACTCTGACTCCATAGATGAACCAAGTGCGTGAACTATAAGGAAAAAATGGCGAGCAACTTGCAATAATAGCGTACGTTGTGATGAGAGAAATTCAATATTATCCTTAAGGAATTCGGGAGAATTATTATTGATCATATTGTGCATCATTAATCATAACATATAATAGGTAGTCCAAGTAGTGATCCAGTTTACATCCAAAAATTTTCTTAGGTATAGCTGATATATAGGCCAAAAATATATCTAGCGCATGCCAAGCTTAGCTTCCTACAACCTGAGCTATTAATATTGCAGTATAGGTACAGAAGCTCCGTAAGTAATAATAGGGACAATCGGAGCCGTAATGAGTTTTCACGTAGCGTCTGAGGGTATACTCTGTATGTCGCCACAAGCTTCTCAACCCGGAGTAAACCTTGGACACTGCAGTAGCATTGATATGACTTTGCCAGGACAAGTCGCTATGAAACATACCTAAATTCTTAACCATGGTCGTATGTGTACTAAATAAGATTGCCATTTAGATAAAGAGATGGAAAGGATAAAACGTCAATTGGCTGATTGAAAAGAATTATGCTCTGAGTTTTATTAGGGTTCAATGACAACTTGCTTCTTAGTGATCAGTTATATATTAGTTAAAGAAAGATCTTGATTAAAGTGAACCAGCATTAGTTTTGGATGATGACAGGAATAATTGTACATCATCAGCATACAGTATGATGGTAGAGTATTGAGGAATTAACACGATATCATTAATATGCAACATAAATAAGAAAGAACCTAGTACTGACCCTTGCGGGACATCTGATTGAAGGGGTAATAGTTTTGAATGCCCAAAACAAGCTTGAATTAAATGACAAGTTTGATGCGTTGTCAAAATAGAAGCAATGTTTGATTTCCTCCTATTTGTTCTCTTATATATCTGCATATTTTAGTGTTAAAAACACTGAACAAATTGTTTCAGTAGTCTAACTTCAAGTGACCTCTTGAGCGTTATAAAAATATTACCTTTACAATATAAATGTACATTTCTACCACGCAGAAAGTAATGTATGCATTAATTTTGGTCCAATTGTAGCAAAGTGGCAACCCTGTTTATAAATCGTCCCCTCTCAGACAATATTACCTAGAAAACATTCAAACCTTCCACTAATTGAAATAGATAAATTATTTCCTTTTAAAAACTAATTGAATGTATACAATGATACAAAGGATACATGTCTATGCTCTCTCTATCTCTCTCTCTCTCTCTCCCTCTCTCTCACACTCTCTCACCCCCTCCGGTTAGAATATAAAAGAGTCAGTTTCTGTTCAATGAAGAAGTAATTTTTTACTTTTCTGTTGTGTAATTTTGTTCACTCTCATTTTACACTTTACAACCCCGTATTGAATTTTTGTAAGCTCTCTAGGAAATATATGAGAATTTATGTAGTAATTTTACACTCAAAAGTTGTAAATTTACTATATCTATACTATAAATATTAACAATAGTTTTGTGTCATCGTTTAAGAATTTATGTAGCAATTTTACACACAAACTACTATATATATAGAAATCTTGAATTCCACTTGAACCAATGCTTAAGTATTTCACTAGATTTGAATAAAATTCATATAAAAAAATCTCAATCGAAACGGAAATTAAGATTTATTCGTTTTATGCAATTATTGGATTCAATCTTGAAGCATGATCGTATAGCGTATGTATTGTATAGCTATTACTCCCAGATAGACAGACCAGATTGGGATATGTAGATTTGTATATGTAGATTTGTATAGATCAATTTAGGCAATGTTGGAAAACGATTTCATATAGGAAACCAGGAAATTGTATATTTCCTATCGAAATTCATATAATGTATGTCCTACGTCAGGTCACATAACTGCAGCTATATATTGGAATATGTACCTAAATACTTATATGTATGTCCACATATATGCGTTATTATTGGAAGAGGGGTGGTAGATTTATAAAATAAACTGAAGTCACGTCAAAAATTTGTCGACTCCCCAGGACCCAAAGGATGAGAATAATTTATGTAACATCAGCAAAATCGAGTAAAAAAAATAAACAAGAGTAGCTGGCAAGTAGATTTTATGATTCTTTCGCAATAATTCTGATTAAGTAGAGCAGAAGCTTTTATTAACCTCTCAAACCGATATTCAATTTGGTTAGTGGAAAATTGTACATATATATGTACATCCATACATGAAAGCAGACCCAGAGTCCTAAATATGGACATGGGAAACTTATATTATGGAAAGAAACCTTCAGAGTTTTATGCCTCATATATACATATGTATGTGTGTAGGCGATACGATACTTAATGAAAAATCATTTTGCAGATGGCTCTCTCTCTCTCTGTTTCGTCTAGGGATAATAATTGTTCGGTTTTGACCAGATTCATGGTGGTAATCCATCCATGGTTCGATGAATCTTACTCTTAAGAAAAGTACTGAACTGAAATTAGGTATATATCTAATATATGTATATTATGTATGAACATGTGCAGTACACGTCTTACATATCTAACGTTGAAGAAATATTTGTAACGGAACGGAAGTTTTAAGATCCTTCTTTTAAGTGGATAAAATGAATCAATAGGACGATTTTATTAAAAGCTTTGATCTGGAATGAATTAAAGGCCTTTTCAAGTATGGAGAAGAAATAGTTTTTTAAAGATTGCAAATTTATATAAAAATCATTTCAACAAACTTTTCTTGTGGATTTATGTATAGGTATATATCTATTTAGCCATCTATCTACATAAGAACAAAATTCTCAAGAATTACTTCCCATCCCATGAAACAGAATCTTTCACTAATAAATGAGAGCCCTAACTTAGTTCCACCCGTAACATTTTAAAAATATTTGCAGTGTTTTATTTTTGTAAAACTGACAAAGTTTGATTTGAATAGGTCCCTAAACTACCTACTATTCATACAAGTAAAAAACGGTCTTCTAATAATTTAAGCTTGCTTTCTTATCTTTCCAACCGTAATTAGATTTTTGTACCTTAATAAAATTATTTTAAAAAATTATCTGAACTGAATGACTACGAGTCCCCAACAAAATCTCTCACCTGAGTAATAATTGTAAGTATGTGTAAGTATGTAAATGTGGCATGGCCCGATGTATTCGAATGAATCTTCCTGCAAACGAAAGGTAAGGATCCTTTTTAAGGTAAAGGAAGGTAAGGAGCCAAGTTTAAAATTACTGGAAACTATTTTGTTGTACGAATAGTAGTATCAATGTCCACTCACTTTTCCAATAGTGTCAATATAAATACATTTTTGAGAATCGGACGAGCACGCACACGTATTATGGATTTCTGTTTCGGCTTGGGGATAAGTATTTCTCGAGGGATTTGTCTTAAGAAGCATACAATCGCATAATACTACCATTCAAGGTTTACAATGCTATTGGCTTCATATTTTTTTTTAAAGATACTTATTATAGAGGAAGCCCCAAGAAATGGTGTCAAGCGGAAGTCGAGAGGTAGAGCACCTCCAGGGGTATCCGAATCACCCGCATGTATATTCTGCGATTTTTTGTAGTTTACGAGTTATGCTTTTTTTCGTGATTTTTCACCAAACTACTACTTTGAAAATGTTCTGGGTCATAGTGAGTTGAATAATTGAGTTAAATTGCTCAATTATTAATTTAGCTGAATATTAGGTTCATCCAAAACAAAAATATTTGATTCCGTAGCTTACATCATTGCGCAAAAAGAAATTCTTAAATGCTTTAAAGTTTAAAATAATAAAATGTACAAAAATCTTTGAGAGCGAATTAAAAAAAACAAGAGTCGCGCATAACTTTTTTCACCCAAGCATGTTTTAGAAACTTCCTCATTTCATTGGTTATTTACCGTGTAAATTTTATTGAGATATCACTATATAGCGTCATACCTAAAATTTCGTTCCAAACGTAGTAAGTCTTTTTTCTATTCGTACTGAGGTTTAACTCGGTAGAGTTATGTTCGATCAGAAAACGGGTTTCACTGTTTACCTCAGCTCATTACCAGTTACAATTTGTAGAAGATTTTTTTCCTTTTGATACTTTTAGGGTGGTAACTGCATTGTAAAAAGTAATAGGTCTATTCCCTAAATTTAATATACGGTTTTCCTTAAAAATAAATGTAATTTTCTCTGATATAAAAAGAAAACCAATTTAATTTCTGCAAATTAATGGAACATTCAATTAATTTAGGTATTTGGCACCAGAAAACCTATAAAGTACGTAAAATTCCAGAAATGTTAAGTTCTCATGGATATAAGGAATATTTAATAAATTAGTATTATGCTACATTTTTATGGAAATATATTTTCGTTTAAATAATTCACACATTGTTTTTGAAAACATATATATTGTTTTTCAATATTTTGTTTGAGCGTACCCAGCGCACCAATATAACTTCCATACTAGGTACACAAAAAAATTTTTTTTCCTGATTTAGCTGCAGTAAAGCTTTTTATACCTATGGCAGACATTTAAGTCTATAGGAAATATAATACTGCTCTCTCCCTCAACCATAAAATAATTCAATAAATTTATAACAAGCAAACATTTACTGAGAAAACAAAAATGTTACTTTTACAAATATATTAAACTTTTGTATATCAAGCTTAGCATTATTATTTCTATATGAAATATTAAATATCCGCTAGAGATATAATATTTTTAGGGTGCTCCAGAGTAATATAATTCTTCCATAATCTATTTTTGGCAGCTGCTGTGGCATGCATATATTATATCTGTCAGAGATATAACGCAGCTGTATCAAACAATTACCTAGCTACATTTGATTATAAATTTAATTATTCCTCATTCCCAAAGAGTAAGCAAGTCCTGCAGTCAGTGGGTACATCACGAATTTGTTGACTAATTTTCCCGTTACTACTAGTGCAGTTGTGTAAATGTACGGTTTTTTGAGGCCATTCCCTTTAACTCGTACACGATTTGTCTGTCTATTTATTTATAGATGTCTTTTTTACTATTTTCGACACTCTCGTAGACCCACTTTTCGTCATCACAGCGAGCTGAAATTTGGCACACAGGTTTATGTCGCGTGACAATTGAATCTATCAAAATTTGAACCGGAAATTTCCATGCAAAACCCGGAAAAATCATTTGAAAATTTGGTACAAATTTGATTAGTGATAAATCCGTTTCAAGAAAATGCAGACTTTTCCGATTTTTTCCGAAAAAAATTTCCGGAATTTTCCGACTTTTCCGGAAAATTTTCCGGTAAAAAAGTTTTCGAAATTATGCAGAATCAAGTTCCCTATCAACTGGCATCATTATTTTCTCTCCGACAATGGTGAAAACTTGCAGAAAAAATCGAGGAAAATTCATGTAAAACGCTTGTCCGGAGTTTTTCCGACCAAGGAAGCGTTTGAGCGTTTTGCAACCTAAGACAAAGTTGTAGAGCGAAATGAGTTTCATAAAGCTGCTTTTGTGGAAAACTCCGTGGAAAACCCGGAAAAGCGGAAAAACCATCGGACAAATTTTCATCGATATGATTAGTGATTAGTTCAGAAAAATGCAAAATTTTCCAATTTTTCTGGAAAATTTTCCGACTTTTCCGGAAAATTTTCCGACAAAAAAGTTTTTTCCGTCCTACTGGCATCAATACTTTCTCTTCAACAATCATGAAAACTTGCATGAAAAATCGAGGAAAATTCATGTAAATTAAAAAAAAAATTACATAGTAAAAGGAAAAGTCTGTGGAAAACATGGAAAATCGGGAAAATTCAGTAAATCAGTGTCTTTTCAGCCGTAATAAAATTGTTTTAAAATATCTCCATGCAGCACGTGATAACAATTTAGTTAACGTGAAAAGGCAGAAAATCGATTAAGTAAAAAACGAGTTTTGAAACAAAACTGAGGCCAAGCCGCATGAAAAAGTAGAAAATAAACTTTTCTTCACACACAGAGGTGGACTCAGATTTTATTCGCTGACAATCACCGATATATTTCAGTATGATCAATCAGAGGTAATAAGTGATTTGATTCATGAAGCGAAAGAATATTCAAGAGAAATGTCCCAATCAAAAAATCTAAGTCCACCTCTGTGTGTGAAGAAAAGTTTATTTTCTACTTTTTCATGCGGCTTGACCTCAGTTATGTTTGAAAACTCGTTTTTTACTTATTTTATATATATCTGCTCGCTTTCAGATAATTTAAGTGACGAAGTTATCAATATTCCTGTTAATATTACAACTGGAACTGATTTTAATCAATCATTATAAAGTGTTCAAAGGTAATTATTTTTCAAAAATAAAACGTACTGATCAATATTGATTATTGATTAGGATATAAAGGAGCAATTCCTGACATTGAACTACAGATAATAATAAAAAAAAATACGGGAAAAAGGAGAACTTGATTCTGATGAACGAACAACGGTTGCAAAAGCAATTATTAAATATTTAATTACGCAGAACTATGAAAGAAAGAACGTATGCTTCAATTAACACTTCTTGAAAAACACAATATTTCTTATTGCAATTACAGTATAAACAGACATGAATTTTCGAAAATCGCTGCGGCAATTATAGAATTGTTCCCTACTGAAACGACGAGCACATATTTCTTGCCTTCAATCGGAAGCAAGAGGAAAATTATACACTTCATACACAAAATTAAGGCTAGCTCTACAGGAGGTTGGATTCGTTCCCAAACGAGAGAAGGTGTTCTAAATAATAATAGGAATTCGTATACATAGTTTCCTTATTTTCTTTTAGAAGTGAATTTTGCTGCACCTGCAAGGGTTGATGAAGGCATATGTGAAAGCACACGAATTTGTTATGTCCCACACTTTTCCGTGGGAGGATATAAAAAAAAAATGGTCAGCCAGCATCCATTAATAGGCTGAACTACAATAGAAGTAAACAACTTTACGAAATTAAACGAGACTGAGGTTTACTTACAAAAGATTTATACTTTTAGCCTAAATATATATCACATTCAGTAAGAGTTATTATCTTGATATTTAATGTCTTCAATTTTAAAAAGTGAAAAAAATTAACAAATGGAAGTTGATATAATTGAAGATTTGTGTTTTCTATTAATTCTCAGTACCATTTTTACTCCATTTTATTTTTTACATTGCATTTTTAATGATTTAGTATTGATTTAATTGCTTGACACATCGCGTTCTTACGGAATGAGTGATTCTTAGCGTACTATACTTACAGAAAATTGGATATTTAAACTTAACGAAAGTTCCCCTCACACGAGTTAAAGTTAATTTGTGTACGCCTGTTAAATTACAGAGCGCGTTCGCTTTACGTAAGTAATTGTACTTACGTATACTTCTATTGTAGTTCAGCCTAATATTGGAATGCAATTTTTAGCGGATCGAAAAAATCTAACAGTGGACTATCTTTTGAAAAACTCAGCGTTATAACTTGAGAAAGGCTATGAATTAATAGGTACATGTATTACATATTTAAGCATAAGTTTAATAAGCGAGCTGAAATTTGGCACACAAATTCATGTCTCATCTATCAAACTTTGAACCGGAAATTTCCATGGAAAACGCGGAAAATCAAATTTGGTTAGTGAGAAATCCGCTGATAATCACCGATATATTTCAGTATGATCAATCAGAGGTAATAAGTGATTTGATTCATGAAGAGAAAGAATATTCAAGAGAAATGTCCCAATCAAAAAATCTGAGTCCACCTCTATGTGTGAAGAAAAGTTTATTTTCTACTTTTTCATGCGGCTTGCCCTCAGTTTTGTTTGCAAACTTCTTTTTTTACTTATTTTATTATTATTGCAATTAATAATTATGTAATATGCATTTATGTAGTTTTGCTGCAACTCAATGCGTTAAAAATTTTGCCGTTGCTAATGCATAACCCTAATATGTATAAGGAGCACAAGAAGCAGAAAGTCGTACAGACCAATTAAAGCTGAAGTTTCTAGTCAGTTCCTTCCACATTATCGAGTAAATTTAAATTTATCTATTCAATATGTCGATCATACTAATTTTTCATAAAACTTTAGACAGAACTTGAAGCCAATAATAATTTGGATGCAGAAAATGTACGTAATGAAGGCAGGATATCTCCTCAACCAATAAGGATTCACTAAATATATTTTCTAAGTTAATGTTTTTTCCTACATATTGACAAATAAGAATTACAAAACAAAGATAAAAAAATATGTACATTTAGAAGGATATGTGGCTTACGAGATATTGATTTTGCATGGTAGATTCTGCTTATATATGTATATAAATTTATTGTTTAAAGGGAAAACACTGCGAATTTGGTTTTATAAAAAAAGGAAGAAACTGTATTTACTTTTCATGTAATAAAAGAAATTAGTACCTCAATTTTGTAATACAACTTTGACTTGTCTCTTTTTCAATAGTAGTTGCCATACACACGTATATCTAATATATTTGGGTCGGAACCGTTATTTTTCATTTTATTTTCTTAACAGCAAAATATGATGCTTCAGAGTATGGTCTAGATACTTTCTCTTTTAAGAAGGGTGTTCAGTATTCATTTAAAAGCTCTGTGAGTTTTTAAATAAATGTTAAACACCCTAAAAAGATCTTTTACCTAGCTCACGCTTTAACAAAACGTTCTGATATAATAATCATAATATATCTACAACAGTTATATAAAATTATATTCTAGTACACATAATATATTTATAAGGAAGGTGTTGTTATAGTTACAAGAGCTAAATTTAACTCTGTTTAAGGTAATATCTTATCTGTGTCGGGTATGTCTACATTACCTCCAGCAGATATATTTTATATTTTGTATCTACATACATTATAATATATCTACATGAGATATAACATTTTATTGTAGTAGATACAATGAATTTATAACTAAATAGTTTTTATAGCTACAAGAGCTACATTTTGCTCTATTTGAAGTAGAAGTGTATCTCTATCCGATATGTTCACATTGCCCCTGCCTGCAGATATATTTTATATTCTGTAGCTATATTCACTTTTAAATGTTAAGAAATAAAATAGCTCCACCAAATATATTATATAAGTTGCAGTTATTTATCTAAATTATTGTATCTAAGTCCTTTTATATCTGTTAGCGATACAATATTTTTTTCGGTGATACTTAGTAGTATGGGCCATAAGAAATGAGGTCTTCATCTCATTCTTATGCTTTTAAAGGGCGTGGTGTTCTATCACCTATGGTGGAGTGTGGTGCTATCACCCATTGCAATACTCCCTAAATTTTAGAGAATAGTCCCTACATTTTGAAAAAAAAAAAAACAAAAAACAAAATTTTAAAATTCCCTACATTTTAGGGAATGTTCCCTACGTTTTAGAGAATATTCCCTACATTTTAGGGGGGGGGGGGGGAATTGAAAATTCCCTACGTTTTAAGGAATATTCCCAAATTTAAGGGGGTAAAACAAAAATTCCCTACATTTGAGGAAGAACAACCTACCTTCATTTTAGGGATAAAAACCTAATCTACGTTTTCCAAGGTGGAGCTTTCCCTAATCTTATCGACAAATACCTAACCTTTGTCGCACAAATTGTTGCCACTCACTTTAGGGAATTATTATTTACTGTGTGAGGTATATGTGACCCAAGTGCATGAAAATGAGTTTGCCGGCGACAAAATCGTGCCGAGAAAGTTTTCTGAATCAGGAAGAAGTGCACAGCCTGATAATATTCCGCGAGCTCTTTAATTTGATATGCAACATGCGTGGGATGGGCCTAACATTAAACTTTACTGAAAAAAAAAAATCAACAATTTATCTCAATTATTCTAGTCACTATGGCCAAAAATGTCTTCGAATTAGTACTATTCAAAAAATTGCTACATACCATATATTTGTGAACCGAAAAGAGATTATACCCTGAAGTTATACATATATATTACCACCAATCAGAATGCTCCATTTCTACAATACAGTCTCCGTTTAGGGACTCTACTCTAGTAGATAAGATTAAATTGCCTACTTCATGTACCGAAAGTTCTTTGGTGTTGTGCATCAAACCACATTAATTCGTAAATACAATACATATCTACCTATGTATGTGTATAATACTCAGTAGTGCTATCGCTGCTTGGTGGCTTAATATTAAAATATGACAAAGCAGAGCCATAGAGAAGGACAGAGAGAGAGAGAGACATAGAGAGAGAGAGGAAGAGATTTATGTAAATCGTACTTTTAATTGAATTCACATGATCGCAGTAAATAGATATGATTATTTCAAGGTTTCTAGACCTAATGGTTAATCCTGTTCTGTTAGAAACCATTAATACCATGCACCTATTTATATATATTTGATTATTATTATGAAAAAAATGGTCCAAATAGTGATCCTTGCGGAACACTGCAGAAAAAGTAGAGTTTTCAGGCATGTATTCAACTTGTATACTTCGATTTTGATTGAAATACGAATGCTATCTTATACGTATTTTTATAAAAATTCGTTTGAAGGTGTTTTGCTTGCACAAACATCAAAAGTTCGATTTTTTATAATCTCACAAACTGTTTTGAGTTCACAGTTTTTTAGAAATTTAGGAATGTGAATACATGAATCACAGACTTTCTGTAGAATGCTATAATCAGTTTTTCACCGAAAAACTGGGTGGGGGTGGGGGGTTATTAGACACGCTCTAAATGGTGCTGTAGTCAGAAAAAGCGAGCAAGTCAATTTTTGCAGCAAAACTGTGAAAACTCAACTAGGGGATGCTGACTGGCTCGAATACAGGTAAGGCTCGTGTATTAGGTAGACATATTGTTTGGGCTCGTTTTCATATCCTAGGTAAAATCATTGAGTATATTAAGTTTGTTATTCCGTTTGTAACACACAGAAATAATAGTAGAGCAAAATGGGCTGGACACCCACGGATACTAATTAAAAGTTATTTTGATTTTTGCATGTCCGTCCGTCAGTTCGCACAATAACTCGAGCACGTTCACTTAGAGTGTTGAATTTTTGCACACGGTATTCTAAAAAAAAAATTCTAAATTTAAGGGACAAATCAGGTAACTCCTTCATAGGGTTGCCATACAAAAACTTCGTTTTAAATATATATTCTTTTGTTTTCAATTTCATATATTTGGACACAGCCTGAAAACGCGTCCAAGTAGAGAAAGCTGAAATTTTGTACACAGCGTTTTCACAGAAATAGTAAATACGGCTTAGGCTAAATCTGGCAACTCCTTCTTAGTGTTGCCATACAAAAATTCAGGTTTTTTTCATATGCTTAGTCCTAGACGTTTTACTGTACTGAAAAACTCTTCAGAATATAATATCTTATGAACTTGTTTATAATCATTTTTATTGTCCAACGAACCGTTCTAGAAATAAATGCGAAAAACAACTGTAAGAACCAAACTTTTATAGAGTGGTGACAATACGAAATTACATCAGGAAATGTATCTAGGGTTTGATCTTAGATCAATTCTAACTTTTCTACTTCTTTCTATATAATTTAGACAGAAATATAAAACAATTGCGTCACAAAGTATGTGTCGGCCGGAGCTGACCGCCAAACACCCCCACCCCACTTCCCAAGGTACGCTCTACTGCCTCCTGTTGTTTTCAAAGTGAAAGTTTCCAAAGTTTTGTAAACAGTTGACGTCCCAAGCAAAAATCACATAAGCCGTTTCATATATACTTATCACACATTAAATATTAAGGAAATCATAGATCTAACCTAAAAATACCATTTAAAACTACATTTCTACCCTTCCACTTCTCCTATCATGGATTTAATCCTAAAAATTCTCCTAGCTTAACTATACCAAATTTACTAGATACACTCTCCACTAACCCACCATTGCATTGTGGAACATACTAAACATATATGCATGTACATATACATAAGAGCATTATGCTTAACACAGCCTATATTATGGACTTTAGATACACCTACCTACTACATTATCATAGCATTAGCATAGCCTGCCTACCGCCTTATAGCGAGTTAGATAAAGGCCCATAAAACGTTTGGGACTCCATAAACTAAGGAACATCGTATTCGCTTATCTAAAATCAGATTAGGAAAAACAAAGCAGGACGCGATAAAAACTTAAACCTGCTTAAAATGGTTTAACCCTTTGATATAGCCACTACACCAGGCTTTGTAGCAGCTCAGGTATAGTCGCATACTATTCATGGAAATATGAATGGGAAATCTGGACGAGATGTGATCTAAAAATGAATATACATACGTCTGTACATATATATATATATGTAAAGAGTACACGTGGGCATCGTGTTTGTTTGAAAATTTTCCGAAAACGATGGTCATGTCATAGTCTCTATACTCCACACCGTAGATATCCTTTGAAATCTATAGAGCTTCCTTGTTACCATGCCATGCACCTGATGATTTTCGGGTTAGATAAGATATCGATTTTTTTTTAGTATCTGGAGATTGTTGGAAAAAATTTAAACAGCTATTAATAGCGTATTAGCTGCTGATATAAAATAAAGTTTGTTTTTTTGAATATGTATTTCACAATTATTAGTTTCTAATATTCTCACGAGGTGGGGTGGGAGGTGCAAAGGTGAATTAATCCAATAAATTTCAATAGAAATTCAGTAGACTTAACTAGCTTCCGTCAGTGCATTGGGGTTATAGAGTTATGCCCCGAACTGAATGTTTTTTAATATAGTCTTGAGCTTGCTCAATCTATGTAGGTAAATATATAGCTCACTCTTTATAAGTCATCATCATCATCATCACCATCATAACGTTGGAAGCGCGTTTTATATTTTCCCTTTATTAAGTGAGTTGAAACATTTACAACGGTTTCTTCGAACTGAGTGGATATCATCAACGTGTTTATATCAAGTCGTAAGTTTTCTTAAGTTTTTCTCTTGTGTTCTTTTCAACTCTCTAGGGAAAGTGAAAGAAAAATTAAAATATGGCTTCGGCTGATGTAGACCATTTCCAGCGTGTACTATTTATTCATACTTAGTTTTTTTTTTTTTTACACACAGAGAGGTGAATTTAATTTATTCCAGCTGTTAAGCAACCCTTTACGTTTACTGGATTGGAGATCTGTATATGTATGTGTTATGAATGATGTGTGTATACCTCGCATCTCAATCTCGATCTCCTTATATAGTTAATGACTAACTGCAGAATATATAATGAAAGTAGTCAAAGCCATTAAGTCGAGAATGCTGTTCAAGTGCCAGTTTGGAAGTAGTAGTAATTAATTTCCATGCGTGAGTTAATTACTTCCTTAGTGAGAGATTGAAGGGGAGTGACTATTAGATGGAGCTGTGATAGAGTTTCAATTTAATTTTAGCACAGGATTTCTCACGGTTTATATAACCCAACTCCCATGCTCTGTAATGGTAAAATTTTATGTCACACTATGAGAAATTGGGGCAACTAACTTTTGACAGAAGTTGGAATTCTCGTCAAGCATATTATGTTTAATGCACTTTAAGTCCTATATATACATATGTGTGTGTAGACAGATATGTATGTATATGTTTATAAAGTGCAACTGGGAAAAATCTTAAAGGAAGAAAGATGTAAATTTTATGCATTTTCTGGTAAACCGAAAATGTAATGAATGTGAAAAAGTGTTGATTTTAAATCCCGCGTTCAGGGGAATTAATTTATCTTTTCTTTTTGATGGTAGCAAGACTTGTCTACCCGGCATATGAAAGTATGATGTTATTTGCATATTTATATAGAATTATTATTTTTCCCTACCTCATTACCTACATATCCGGGTAGAAAGAAGTAAGGTTTCAGTGTAATTAAAACGTTTAAATACAGTTGTCTTTTCCGATTTTACGAATTAGCTTGTTTCTATCATCACTCTCAAATTAATCACATTGATTGCATTTAATAGCTGTGTTCCTTTGTGTGGACCTTGTTCTAGAACTCCCAAATACTGGAGAGAACAAATTGTTCATTCGATTGAAGCGAACTATTTGTACTGTTCGCCTCATTTATAAATCTTCTAAAATGTATGCTGAGTTTATTTGTGTGTTTTTTGTTTTGCCCTGTTCCAGCTAATATTGACGAAAACTTGTCACAGATCAGTCGCCGTTACGACTCAGTATGAAATGTTTCTATTTGTGTCGTAAGAGCACTTAAAAATACCAGCACCGCCAAAACTAAACATTTTTTATGTATACGACTTTTATGCACATAAATTTATAATAGAACTGTACAGCACTGTAAAAAAAAGGTCAACATGTTGTGAAAAATAAAAATTTTCTTTTTCAGTTGTGGTGTAAATGGAACGGATTGCCATGCCATAGCTCTGTAAACATAGAAAAAGAAAAAGAAGAGTTGATATTTAGCACCGATTAAAGTACATCTATTAGGGATTGGCGAGTGTATATCAAAAGAGAAATCTTTTAAACAGCTGTTCAATACACCCTTATTCACCAGCATGTAAAAAAATAACAGGTGAACAACTACACCCTTATTCGCCAGTGTGTAAAAAACAACGTATTTGGTTATTAAAAAAAGTAAACATATCTCCTTCAGAAAAAACAAGTATATTTCTCTTTGTCACACACATGCTCAATTTCCTTAAATGCTACCACGCAATTCTTTCTTTCAAAATTCGCATTCATGTTTTATTATATATTTTTTTTTAATGACGTCCGTCCTACTCTAATGAGTAATCTCTTTTTATTGAACAGTTTTTCAAGAGATATCTCTTGTTAGTATACGCTCGCCGTTAAGGATTAGGGGGATGCTGCTAACAGCTATATGTGAACGTATGGCATTTAGAAGGATAGCTGAAAACGCACTATAGCAATATTATTAGACTCGCTGGAGGTTATCTGTAGTTCCACGAATGGTAGCGTTGGTTGAGAGGGGACACCTTCAGAATTGTTTCGTTAATCATAAGATGATTATAGCGGTAGGACATATAACTGCAATCACGCGATGACATATAGAATGGCAAGAATGAAGATAATTACATCTCTATAACATACCATTGAGATAGCAGGCGTTCGGAAAACGAAAAGCAGCGCTAAGGCGTAGCAGTGGAAATGATATACATAAATGTCTATGTAGAGCAAAATGAAAAGGACCAGCTAGAAATTTAGGGATATTTACAAACAGTTCATAGAGATGATGCACGAGGCCTATAGTTTTTCAGCCAATTAAAGATTTAATATGATTCTCGCTGTAGAGCACCGTCAGCATCAATCAAGCGATGACAGTGTATATTTTTTGTGTATTATTAAGCCCAAGCTTAGGGGATATCATATGATGCAAAGCACAGCTGAGAAGCTGATGTATGTCACTTTTGAACCTTCACAGATTTTAAGCCCGAAGAAAAACAGAAGATGGTAGACTATTCCACATTCGCACAGTTCGAGATAAGAAGCATCACGGAATTTTACTGTACGACCGAAAGTATTTTGATGGATGAGAGGATGTGCGCGACTTGCAGCTCGAGTATTGCGTGCAGGAATTAATCTACAAGGAATAAGACTAGATATTTCATCGGAAAATTAGCCATGCGTGTAGCGATAAAGGAGCGAAAGACATCATTCCGATGGTGCTCGAGTGGGCCGATATGATAATTTATTACCAAATCGCTCATAAGCTTTAAGGTTCTCTTTTGGACAATATCCAATGAAGTTCAGGTTGTACAACTAGCCCCGGCCCAGATATCACAATTATATTCCGTTCTAGGTCTGATATAGGACGTGTGGAAGAGCGCTAGGTTTGATGGGCTGAAATATTACTTAAACATTTTCAGAAATCCAAGACATTTCGATGCTTCTTTGGCAACAGAAAAGATATAGTCTGTCCAGCTTAATTTACTGGAAATGTTTATGCCAAGAATACTTAGTGAATCCTAAATTAAGGCTCCATCAAATGAAATGGGAGTGGTTAAATGGTGATCTTGTTTTAAACAGATGAAACAGCTTTAGGTCTTAGTATATGCATTAAATTCGACGCGATTCGTTTTGCCCCAAGCGAGGATAATATAGTTCACAGATCTGTTCATGCAATTTCGTTTGACACATGCCGGCATTCCCTCTGGAGTCCGCAAGAGTATCAAAGGAGTAAGCGAAATCAAGGGTACTGTCATCGACAAAGCTATGGAAGGGATTGAAAGTAAGCGAAAGCAGATAATTAATGAAAATTAGGAAGAGAGACGGAGAGATAATACAGCCCTGGGGACACACCGGCACCGGTGAGTTTCAGATGTAAGGCCATCTAACACAACACGAATTAGGCGACCAGATAGAAAACTTTCAATCCATAATAGAAGAGGAGGGGAGAGTTCGAGTGCCTTAAGTTTGCCTAAAAGGGCAGGATGGCAGACTCTATCAGAGGCCTTCGAAATACCCAGAGCAACGGTTTTGGACTCACAAAATTGTGTAGACTACGGTTGCATTGTTCAGTAAGAAAAGTCAGAAGGCCTTCACATGAGCGTTCAGTTCGGAAGCAATATTGGCGATCGTTGATGAGTTGATTATTAATATATTGGAGAAATAGTCGATACTGCTATCATGTCATTTGAATCATCTCAGAAAATTCTTACCAAACATCTAAGTCTGTCGAAATATTCTTTTCATATACCCAACCACATTCCATCCAAAAACAATTCGTACAATGAATGGATGATGCTGCCCTTTTGCCTTTTTGAATAGGGTCAGAAATAACGACTTTTACTCACAAATTGTTACGGGTATGGAACTTGGTGAATTTATTAGTACAATCTAGAAAGCAAAAGTCAATCGAAACAGTGTGTGCAGGTATCATGGGAACAATTGAGACTACGAAGAAAAATCGAAGCTGAAAGATTGATTGGCAAAGTGATGGCAACTGTTTTCTGAGATTGCAAAGGAGTGATCCTGGTGGTAGATTTTTTCGAAGGTAAAAAGACAATTACGGAACATCCTATATTATGCTTTGGTAAAACAAAAAAATAAAACAGCCCGGAAAACTTCACAAGAGTATTTTGATACACCATGACAATGCCCCACACATTCTTCAAAATAAGTTCGAGAAATTTTTAAGGAATTTAAATTCAATTTTAAATTTCTATTTATTTTTGAGGCCATTTCCTTTAACTCGTACACGAATTTGTCTGTCTATTTATTTAAATATTTCTTTTTTACTATTTTCGACACTCTCGTAGACCCACTTTTCGTCATCACAGCGAGCTGAAATTTGGCACACAGGTTCATGTCGCGTGACAATTGAATCTATCAAAATTTGAGCCGGGAATTTCCATGGAAACCCCGGAAAATCGGGAAAAATCTTTTGAAAATTTGGTACAAATTTGATTAGTGATAAATCCGTTTCAGGAAAAATGCAGAGTTTTCAGATTTTTCCGAAAAAATATTCCGACTTTTCCGGAAAAAAAGTTTTCTAAATTATGCAGGATCAAGTTCCCTATCAACTGGCATCATTACTTTCTCTCCGACAATTGTGAAAACTTGCAAAAAAAATAGAGGAAAATTCATGTAAAACGATTTTCCGGAGTTTTTCAGACCAAGGAAGCGTTTGAGCGTTTTGCAATCTAAGACAAAGTTGTAGAGCGAAATGAGTTTCACAAAGTTGCTTTTGTGGAAAACTTCGTGGAAAACCCGGAAAAGCGGGAAAATCATCGGACAAATTTTCATCGATATGATTAGTGATAAATCTGTTTCAGGAAAAATGCAGAATTTTCTAATTTTTCTGGAAAATTTTCCGAAAATTTCCGGAATTTTCCGACTTTTCCGGAAAATTTTCCGACAAAAAAGTTTTATAAGCTATGCGGAATCATTTTTTTCCGTTCTACTGGCATCAATACTTTCTCTTCAACAATCATGAAAACTTGCATGAAAAATCGAGGAAAATTCATGTAAATTTTTTAAAAAAAAATTCATAGTAATAGGAAAAGTCTGTGGAAAACATGGAAAATCGGGAAAATACATGTTATATGGGATCAAGTTGGAATACAGCTAAAAAGCGCTGTTTAAAACATAATTTGAATTCCAGAAAAGTTTATTTTCTACTTTTTCATGCGGCTTGGCCTCAGTTTTGTTTGAAAACTCGTTTTTTACTTATTTTATTATACTGTACAATTAGAAAAAAGTCCCTTTAAGTTTGCACAATCCAAAGGTATCAAAGAAAATTATAACAACATATAGAGTATGTATTTAGAATGATACAAAGTAAAGAGCTAATTAATCAAAAGACTTAATAATGTACTCAAGGTACCTAATATTAATGTAAATAATTAATTAATTAATTAATGTTGTTCCAAGATAAAACTAAGCAACTCAACGACATCATCGGCATTGACGTGTACCCAAGAGTGAGTTATTACAGAGGGCAGATTATTTATGGAGCAACTGAAAAGGAGTGGACCTAGGACAGAGCCCCGAGGAACGCCTGATAATATCAAGAAAGAGTCCGATAAGATAGCCGTAAGAGCGAGGAAAATCAAACCTACGAATCAGTTTCGTCATTAAGATGTCAAAGTTAACTCATCGAAAACCTTTGAGAAGTCAAGGAAAGTAAGATTATCGACAATTTTAACAGGAGCTGTGGTGCGGTGCGGTGTCCTAAAATCAGATTGAAATCTGGAAAGCGCAGGTTCTTGGAAGTGAGATAATAATAAATTTGCGCACACATTATGTGTTCCAGATTTTTCGACAATGGAGAGAGTATATATGAATTCCTTTTGTAATAATTAACCGAGGAAGGTCGAGAAGTTTTACGGATAGGAATAATCTTAACTAGCTTTCAACTCTTGGGAAACACAGACTGATTTAGACGTTGCATCAGCAATTCCCATGTTTTGTAGATTACTCCACAGGATTTTGGGAGGGAGATCTGCATTTAGTTAGTTTAGAGCGGAAGTAAGCACTAACAAAGTTACACAATTTCCAATTAACGTTTGCCCACACCTTTTACAATTTCCATTACTCTGAGAAATTTTAATTCACCCATGGGGCCGGTACTTGATTTTCTTACCTCCTGAATGAAAGGAACACTTTGAAATTCACACACGCACACATAGAAGACACAGGGGCCATGAGTCTTTCAGTCGAGAGTAGACGTGTTTCATTTAGCTCCGCGAAATTTTTGCTAGAAGAAGAAGAGTTCTTGTTTTCCTAAATGCGCTGTAATTTCCTTTGTTAATAGTTTATAACGTGTTACCGCAGTTTTATTGCAAATTGCTATTTTTTCCATTTAAACAAAAGCTATTAACTAAATTAAGCTGAGATTATTATTATTATTCTGCATCTGATAATCCCGTTACCTGTGAAGAATTGGATAAAAATGCGTTGAATCCATGAAGTAGCATTTGGATAACAAATTTACAGAGATCGAGCAGAGATTTATTGGTGAAATCAATGAATTAAAACTCAGGTTTTCTACCAGTTTAAAGGAATTGAATGCTGAAGTCTCTTCGCTTCAAGCCAGAATTCTTTCACTAGAGGCTCACGTCGATAAAATTGAACAATCAGCAAGGTCTGCCGATGCATTTCTTTTGGGTGTTCCAGTTTTACCTCAGGAAAACGTCAATGAAATTATCCACAGACTCGCTACTGTTTCTGATTTGCCGGCATCTAATATCATTACAGTATTTAGGGTAAAAAATAAACAATCGTCATCTAAATCTGTTAAGCCTTCAGCTATAGTGATTAAATTCCGGAGTACCTCTGACAAGTTTCGATTTATTGCCGCTATCCGTAAGAAAAAACCTAAGTTAAAAGATATTGTTCTATCTGGAAGCAGCGGAATCTTTGTGCATGAAAGTTTAACAGTTAAAAATCATAAGATTTTTAAGTCAGCGATGGAGATTAAACGCAGTGGTAAGATTACAGCAGTCTTCACGCACAACGGAGTCGTGTACATACGCCAGTTGGGTGATTCACAGCAGTACAATACGAGTACAATTAAAGTTACTACTAATAAACAGCTGAGCAAACTTTTATTGGATGCAAATATAGCTGATAGTATCATCGTTAATTCATCTTAGCGATGCTTTCGTAGAGCGTGATTGTAACTATAGAATGGGTTTTGAATCTCTTTTATAATTTGTTGTAATTGAATCTTATGCTAATTTTTTTTCTATCATTATTTTTTAGTAAAACTTCATCTTCTTCTATCTGATCTTCTTTTATGATGGTATTGCTGCTACATAATGTAATCTTTTGGCTTGGAGTTCCTAGTGATCCTTGTGATGAACACTTCACGTAATAATTTATTGTCTGACAGCATGGATGAGGTAAAATTGGTCGTGGACTATACAAATAAGAATTCTGCATTGTTAAATGTCTATCATCTCAATGCCCGGAGTGTAAGATCGTCTTATGATGAACTGAGGTACATTTTTAATAATTGTAAATTAGACGCATTATGCATATCGGAGTCATGGCTTCATCCTTGTATTCATAATGATGAAGTTATGATTCCCGGTTTTTCACTGTTCCGAAGCGACAGAAAGTATTCTGCTGGTGGTGGAGTGGCGACCTACTTAAACAGCAAATACAATGCCAGAGTAATCTTAGAGACTGCCAATGAATCACTAGGTATCGAATGCGGTTAAAACGGCTAGTGCTAAAGTTCTATTAGGTTGTGTATATAAACCTCCTTCGGTTAGCTCGCTTGATAGTCTTTATGATGCTATAATCCAATTCAGTGGATCTTATTCTATTAATATAATATCGGGTGACTTTAATATTAATATGTTGTCAGATAGTTGTTCAAGGCGCAACTTTGTAACTGTTCTAGAAGCTGTTAATCTTAGTGTAGTAAATTCTTTGCCAAATCGTGTTTTTCGTAGTGGTGAATCCCTTCTGGATCTTTTCATCACTGATAGAGGCGATCTTGTGCGTGATCAGCTAACGTTCGACGTCCCCGGAATTTTGGATCATTTTGGAGTTATTGTTTCTTTTAATATCGATGTTGTTAGATATTATAGGAGTCCTTCAAAATCTTTTTACCGAACATATAATGCCATTGACTTAGATGCTTTAACGTCTGCTGCCTCTCTGATTGATTGGTCATGTCTTTATGCTACAAGTGATATCGACAATCAAGTAGCTTTCTTTAATAGGACATTTATGAGATTGTTCAACAAGTTTGTTCCGCTGAAAAGGATAAAATGCCGTTCTGAGTGCAATTGGATCAATGATGAAATAAAAACTTTTATTCGTGAACGAAATTTTGCCTATAAACTATGGAAAAGGTTCCGTGGTGAATTCCTATGGAACAATTATCGGATCCTTAGAAATAAGACTAGTGCTTTAATTAGGAAGGCTAAAATTAATTTCTACTCTAAAAGGCTTGATCCAAGTTTACCTTCTCGCGAACTTTGGAATAACATTCGTAAGCTTAATATCATTAGAGGCAGCAGCGAGGAATGTGTAGATGATCCTGACTTGTTTAATGAATACTTTACCTCGGGCTCAACCTCAGTGGTAGTAGATATTTCCGATCTCTCTATTCCTAATGCTACAAATAATTTCTCTTTTTGGAATATTTGTACCACTGAGCTTGTGAATGCCTTTAAATCTCTTAAATCAAATGGTACAGGCTCTGATGATATTGAAATGCGTTTTCTGAAACTATTATTGCCATCCTTAATTAATCATATTACAGATATATTTAATACTGCTATCCACTACTGCTTCTTTCCCTTCAGCTTGGAAAATATGGCTTGTTGTTCCTATTAGAAAGAAGTCCAAAGCATCGTCCCCGGAAGATTATAGACCTATTACCATTCTTCCTATTTTGTCCAAAGTATTTGAAAAAGTCTTATACAAACAAATCATCGACCATGCTAATATTAATAACTCGATTAGTTCTATCCAGTCTGGTTTCAGAGCCAAAGACAGAACAACTTCATCGTTACTACTCCTCACAGATACGATAAGATGTATTTGGTATGGAAAATAAAGAAGTAACTCTCCTTATCCTACTTGATTTATCGAAAGCGTTTGACTCTGTCGATTTTAAATTATTATCTAATAAGCTGATTGTAGAATTTGGTTTTGCTGGTCCTGCAGCTAAACCATCTATGATTTCTTAACTAATAGGAAGCAATTAGTTGTTTGTAACTCAAAATTTTCCAAGCTCTGTTCTCGCTATTCAGGAGTGCCACAAGGATCTATCTTAGGTCCTCTTCTCTTCAGTCTATACGTAAATGATCTGGAAAATCACATTAAAAAATATTCACTGCAGTTATATGCTGATGATGTACAACTTTATACATATGCTCCCATCAATGATATCCCATGCGCAATTACTGAACTAAACAAAGATCTTCTATGCATAAGTAGGTGGGCTGAACTTAACAAGCTCAGACTCAACCCATCCAAATCTCAGGCTATGCTCATTTATTATCTCAATTTAACCTATACTGACCTTCCACCAGTTATTATAAATAATATGATTATACCGTTTTCAACTAATGCTCGGAATCTTGGCTTAATCTTCAATAATCGGTTATCTTGGAGTGACCATATCGATGGTGTTGTAGGTAAGATCTATGGTGGACTAAAGGCATTATGGCGTCACTCAGCATATACGCCACAAACTATACGTGTTCGACTTGTGAAATGCTTATTACTACCGATTATCAACTATGCTGACGTTGTATTATTCGAGTCGTAGAAAATTAAATGTCGCATTTAACTCATGTGCTCGGTATGTCTTTAACATTAGAAGAGATGAACATATTTCGCAGTACTCGAGGAAAATTCTTGGTTGCACTTTGGATAACTATCTGAAATTCCGTATTTGCTTTGTGATATTTAAGATCCTTAACTTGCAGTACCCGGATTACCTTGGCAGTCGACTTAAGTTTTTGCATTCTGAAAGAACGCTTTTGTTGAAAACTCCCCATCATAGACTCTCGATTAGTTCTCGATTTTTCTTCGTCTATGGTGTCAGACTTTAGAGCTCACTTCCTCTAACCATACGTTCACTTCGAGTCATTGGAAGATTCAAGTCAGAATGTTTTAAACATGTTTGTAGTTTAACAAATTAAGTAATTTTTTTTTTATTATTATTATTTTTTTAGAAACAATGCTTTCTTGTTCTTGTACTTATTTTCTGTATCTTTAATATTATAATACCTACTTAGCTATTTTTTTCTGCATTCTTATATCTTTTTTATACATATACATATGCGTTTTTTCTCTCTCTTCGTTTAATGAAAGTTGTATTTTCTTCTTTAAATTAATACTCTCGCTTAGAATGTAAGAGATTTAATTTATTTTTTTATTCTGTCTAATTAGTTAGAGTAGGCACATATTTAAGAGTATTTATAACTCACTTGTGCTTCAGTCATATCTATAATAAATAAATAAATAAATAAATATACACACACTAGAGTTACTTAAATCAAGACAGTTTGTTCGTAAATAGGTATAGTTCACAAAAACGGATCCCACTTTCAAAACAAAAGGTTCGGAAAAATGGTAACATCGCATGCAAAAGTTCTCGATGTACAAAACTAATAAAAAGAAAATTTTTTTCTTTTATCTAGATAGTCCGGAAACTTTTTGATTCACCCTTGTATGCATGCAATCAGATTATTTTAAATACCAAACTTATTTTCAATGCTGTTTTTGTTGAACTAAGTATTAATCAAATTAACTTAGAATAAATTTTATAGGAAATAATTTTGAAACAAACCGTCATTGGCATAATGAATAGCATGCATGCACATTGAGTAATGATACTACAATCCTGAGTTCAAGTCTCACCGACATTTACTAATAGAGGGATTATTTGGATAACAGGATTTTCACTAATGAGCTATTTGGATGCTGTCAAATGCGTTTATTCTGAGTCCACTCAAAATTTATTACAGAATTTATTAGAAAATAAATTAATTTCCCTACCTGCCATATTTCTTACGTGGTGTTTATAAGGGAGTTTAAGAAAATGAAAAAGAAGAAGAATGTAAAGTAGAAGACAAATTATCAAAAAAAAAAAAAATTCCACATTTACCGATAATTTTAGATTATTATTCGTAAAAAGTAGGTTGAAGAGTAATCGCATGAATTTATCCATAAGAATCTATCTATAGAAGGACAAGAATTATTTATTCAATTTACATTTCCTTTTCGAAAAATCAATTCACTGTAGTACAGTTATGTATAGTATATGTATAGTTAATAGAGCAAACAATGACAATTTCAAAACAATTCAATTGACCCTCACCGAGTTATAGTAGGAGCTTCTCTTATAACCCAATTTATATACAATTTATAATGAATAATAATCAAATGCTGATGAATCTTTAATCTTGAAGAGATTATTCAAAATTATTGAACTTAATTTAAATATTCAAGTGAATTCATAATTAAAATTTTATCACAGCAACAGCAACATAATTATAAAGCGTTCATGATTCCTGTTTTCAACTTCAGTAATCGATAATCTCCATGCTAAAAGCCCCCTCGATATACTTTGAGGAGCTTGAAGAGGACCAAGCATTCTTGGGATGTCAACGTCGCATCTATAGGCGTTGGTACATACCCACTTGAGAAAAATGTTAGAAGAAGAGCTGACGTGCGAGTATTATATTATTTTGATCGCTTGATTAAGTTAAATTTTGTTAAATTCTATACATAAGTAAAAGTAATTAACAAACGTTTGAAAATTTTAAAATAAATTACAATCATTTATAGGTACACATCCGGCGCATAGATATAAAAATCCTTGATGGAGATTCAATATAAAAAAAACATAAACAGCAAAAACTCGACGTTGCAAGTTTGACATTTTAAGAATATTAGATAAAGGGTTTTCCAATAAGAGGTGTTATTTTAATTAGCCCGCTATTTCGCTAGATGTCACTTTTGGAGCTGTCATTTTTTGACATTTGACAAGAAGAAACTACGCCATTAATAAAAATGGAATGATTCAACAACGCATTGAAATTATTAAAATTCACTATAAAAATGGTGAAAATGTGGCAGAGACGGTTCGTAAAACTCGAACATTTTTGGGTCGTCGTGAAGCACCTTGTCGGACCGCAATACAGAAATTGGTAGAAAAATTCGAGCTGTCGGGACAAGTTAGTGATGTGAAGAATAAAACCCGTGCACGTCGTTCAAGAACAGCCGACAATTTTGCTACTGTAGCCGAAAGTGTTGAAGAACACCCAGGTTTGTCCATTCCTCGTCGTTCTTTGGAATTAGGCATTCCACAAACGTCATTACACGGTATTTTGCATAAAGATTTGGGTCTTAAGGCTTATAAAGTTCAGTTAACACAAGAACTCAAGCCAGCCGATCATCAACAACGTCGAGTCTTTGCTGATTGGGTCCTTGAAATGCATGAAAATGATCCGGAATTCCATCGAAAACTCATCTTGAGTGATGAGGCCCATTTCCACCTCGATGGCTTCGTCAACAAGCAAAATTGTCGCATCTGGCGCTCGGAAAACCCAAGAGTTATTGTTGAAAAGCCTCTCTATCTTCAACGTGTGACTGTTTGGTGCGGTTTATGGTCCCGCGGGGTCATTGGACCTTACTTTTTCGAAAATGAGGCTGGAGCAACAGTTACGGTGAATGGATTGCGCTATCGACAGATGATTAATGATTTTTTATGGCCGGAATTGGATGGTATTGATCTGGACAACGTTTACTTTCAACAAGACGGCGCTACGTGCCATACAAGTAACGAAACCATTGATCTTTTACGGGAAAAGTTTCGGGACCGTGTTATCTCTCGAAGAGGTGATCACAATTGGCCACCGAGATCTTGTGACTTAATACCTTGCGACTTCTTCTTTTGGGGCCACGTGAAAGAGAAGGTCTACGCCAAGAGCCCGCGTCGATTCAAGACCCAAAGATGGAATTCGTGAGGCTATCGAGGACATAGGGCAGCCACTTTGCAATTTGGTTATGGAAAATTTCATGAAAAGGATATGGTCCTGTAGGCGTGGTCGTGGTGGTCATTTGGCTGATTTTATTTTCCATTATTAACGGCATACCTTCCTCTTTATAATGAAATAAAGATCCGATCATTTATCTCAAAAAATGGCATTTTTCTTTGAATATCAAAATAACACCTCTTATTGGAAAACCCGTTAGCATCATCATGAATTTGCCTCGTTCTCTTATTAATTCTTTGCACTCCGTTGTCGCCGCTACGGCGACATAGTAAGATAAGCTACTACTCCGTTGTCGCCGCAGCGGCGACATCTAAAAGAAACATTGGTTTTGTTATTTAAATATATGTACAATATATTTTTCTACCATTTCTTGTGGTTGTGTTCGGCTCGATGTCGCACATCTTTTAATGGTGTTCGTTGTAAGGAGATGAGCTCGCATCCGGCGGGGCAGGAGGGCAAAGTTTCAACTTCTTTTGCTTATAACTCCTTATCGAAAACGCGCACAGAGCTCAATAAGGGCTTATATGAAAGCTACCGTCGGGGGTACAAGTGGTCGCTGAGCGGTGGTTAGGGTAGGTAGGCGAGGGAGGGGAATGGAGGAAGCCTAAATGTAAATTTTGTCTAAATTAGGTACTAGATATTTGCACGGTAAATCACCTGTAACTTGGTAGTGTTAAGTGCGATTGGAAAATCGATTCCACTATTCATCTCAACCTCAACTTGGCTTATCAAATGAAAGGTCTCACTAAGTACTATCGAGCAGTGGGTTTATTTTTTTCCAATTAAAAAAACTTCATCGATACGTTTTTTCCGCCTAAGAAGCCATTTTCATACAGCTGGGTCCCCTTCCCCCAGTTCCTACAATTCGCATATATTTCATCAGTTCTTCCTTTTAACGGCATTAGTGCACTGTTGAGAATATTTTTTTCATGGGAAGGTTTTTCTCCGACGCATCAATTCTTCACAATCACGAATGGAAAAAAAACTCAACTTTCTCAAAAGACGGCCATTTTTCTCCTTCAAAAGGACGCATTTTTTTCATTTTCGATTATCTCAAAATCTATTTATCGGACGCAAAAACTAAGTACATACGCACGTTGAGCCCAGTAAATTTTCCAGGAAAAACTTGAGGCCTTCCCTACATCAGGTCGAGGCGTCGTTGATTTTATATTGGATCGAGGCATTGTTGTCTGCCTCGAATATGCATAAAATTTATAAAGAGAAAATTTCCAGCAAATTTTTCATTGAAAAAATAATCAAAATTAATTTTGGAAATCTTAGTATATTTAGCTGAATTATGGGGTGGAGATGGATTTATACCCTTATACACAGTTAAATAGAATAGAATAGACTTTTTAAGGGTATGATGTTTACTGGGCGGGAAGGGAGGGGGGACTAAATTTGACTAATCTATGTCATTTTCAAATATGTATTTTTTTAATTCAGTTTGAGTACCGACATGGCTATGCGGAGAGGTGAAATGGCTTAGTTAAAGCGGCCAAAGTAAAAATTTCCGTTATTTCCTCCACCCCCCCCCCCCTGATCGAAAAACGTAGGATATAATTGACGTAGGATGTAAAAGTAGGAGAACAGTTTTCAGTAAAATTAAATCGGTTGTTTTTTGTGGGAGCTTCAGGGTTTTGCGTTTTTGCATAAGTATGGTGGAAAATATCGCGATTCTGACACGACCGTAGATTCTGCCCCCTTCCTACCGAGGGACTTGAAATTCATATCAATCATAGCCCCCGCTGGGAACTTTCATTTAAGACCTTCATGAACTATAGGCTTTTGAAGTTGAATCTTTGCCACCTCCTAGAGCTTACGCCTCCCGATATAATGGATAAGGGGAAAGAAGCGGGCAAATAAGAAAATATTTTGGTAAAAAAGTGTTTTTTCAAAATTACTCCCTCCATT
This sequence comes from Dioctria linearis, assembly GCA_963930735.1. NCBI lineage: Eukaryota > Metazoa > Arthropoda > Insecta > Diptera > Asilidae > Dioctria > Dioctria linearis. Next base: position 20,975,698 of record OZ005740.1, read on the forward strand.
TTCGAAATCCGAAGTCGAAAGTACCATATGAAACAATAAATTAAGTTGTGAATCCAATCACATAAGAATCATAGTTTGTTGGTTAAAAAGCGTAGGAGGAGATAGATTTCTACGAAAAGACGAAGTGGGTTGGGGTGAAAAAATAGCTTTATTTTAATCTCGGGTGTAGATAAAATTACATACTTTGGAATTTAGGTTAAAGCTTTTTACCAATCCGAGACAGAATCTGATTTTGAATTTTTAAAAACGCCATAAAACTAGCACAAAACATTCGAATTTCTATCAATTCTACAAGATCATAGATATGGAGAAAACTTTTCCCAACTAACATTCTTCTATTGCCAGCGGCCAGTGTTATTTCATATTCCCCAAATGCAGGAAAGAATTACATTTTCTCGAGAAAATATAATTAAGAGAGAAAAAAAAAAATCTTTAAAATTTTTATTCTCTGTTAAAAAGTTTTACTCTCTGCAGAATTAAAATTGTTCTGTCATCATTAGACGTGGAATAATACGATGCAATGCGATGTTCGTAAAAATAGTAAAGGATCAGACTCTTAATGGACTTTTAACTGTTGTCGCCGGCCAACTCTATTTCCTCTATGGAACTTCAGGGGGCAATTATGTATGTATGTATGTTTAAGCGTACACCGTACTTCCGAATAAATACTTCTATCTAACGTATATGTAGATATGGAAGAGGTAGGTATGTAGGTATATAAATCTAACTATAAAATCCCGAAAAAATTGTACAAATTTTATTTCTGCTTAACAAATTTGTTATACTTTTACTTTTAAAAATTGACGATAGAGTTTTAAAAGCTTTTTCAAATATGTTCTGACATTAAATGTCCTCCGGATCCGGATGTAAAAGTTTAATGGCCTTTGACAGAATTATTGCTGTGAACAGGTTGGCTGGCGTAGCGTATAATGGTGGTGTTATGTAGATGCAGAAGCTTTTTGCAAGTGAATTGCTAAAGGTATAGGTATATAAAATTTTGATACAAAAAATTCTAAATAAATTATCACCGTTATCATACATATAGATATATTTATGTATGTAAATATTTCAACTAACACTCTATTCGAAAGTTGAGATTGGAAAGGTCATGCATTAAGATTTTGAGAGGTTAACAGATATCATAACTAGCTATAAAAACACATAGATAAGCGATAGCGATCCGGCTGATGATTATAGCAAAAGGTCCCAACCAAAGCACTTTGGACACACTCTGCAACTGCCTCTCAATGTCAAGTAGTTCGGAGTCTAACTTGACTCGTGGCATGATGTAGGGATTACATGTAGATAAAAAAGGTAATACGGCTTCTTCTTCTTGCTCAATGCAGGAGAACCTTTAGCTGCACATGGGTCGTAAGACCCATGCTCATATGCCTCTTGTGTATGGTGGCCCAAGAAACATTTTTTTATATAGTAGTAACCGTAAGGTTTCCATTACCAAATTATATTATATATATTATATATACTATAAACCCCTTATAGATCTTAAATGGAGGATTATATAAAGGTTACCGTGACTTGATTTAGGTAACGTTATATAAATAAAGGTTTTATAAACTGAGTAACAAAAATATTCTGATTACCGTAATATAACTTCTAATATAACCCTTATATAACCTAGGGTGCTCTCGATTAATTTATTTTGGTCATAGCAGTGGTTACAGTAATGTTTCGGTTACCTTTATAAACTTTGTTGGTAACGTTTCCACAGCGCTTGGAATTTTCTCAGAGTGATTACTTTTAGTGATTGAAATGTTAGGGAAATTACTTTGCTTTACCTTTATAAAACAATATGCAAATACTTACGAAACCTATCTTGACATAGAATGTCGATATTTTTTTGTATTGCATTTTTATAATGTATGGGTCTAATACTTTTACATTAATTTTTCGGGATATATGTGGTGAAATTCAGCTGAAAATAAAATTTTACTGTGAATATCATCATAGATACTTCTAAAAAATACAGACCCTCCAAAAATAAGCAATTTTTAATAATTTTAATTAAATATGACAAAATTTAAAATTTTCACTTACATAGGTGATATTAATTCATAAAAATTACATAACATAATTTAGAAATGTTATGTACCTAAAATGTTGAATTTTCTTCATATAATAATAAAACGGAAACCAGATATCTGCAATTTAAAGAATTGGCTTAACTGACATTTTCTTTTTATCTGTAATGCACAGATGAAAAAATGGCGGCTTGTACTTCAATGAACAAATTACTATTATAAACCTTCAAGTAGTTTTATATAAGCTCTGGCTCTATTATATAAATTTAACGACCCTTATAAAACTTCTAGAAATATTATATAAACTATAGGAACTACCATGCCTCCAAAATGGTCATAATATGTAGCCCTTGGGAATGTTATATATCTTATAGTGACAAAAAACAGACGTTAGTGTTCTTACATAACCTTTGGTTACATTGTGTAAAATAAATAAAAACAGTTTTACAATGGCTCCATTCGACACTAAAAGTTATTTGTATTTATAACGATCACCGTAGTTACTAAAGAGCCACCAACAAATTTTACGATATTTTATAGTGGGTATATGTATTACCGAAAGTTCCAAATATTTATTAAAGTCACCTAAATTACTGAATGTTGTCGAGTTATATAAGGGTAACCACGGATACCGTAATAAACACTAAGTCCAATAAGTTATATAACGTGGTGACGAAAACAGTTATAAAACTGTCTTATATACCTTCTAGTAATGGTTACACTAAGTTATATAGATTTTCATCACCAACTTATAAAACCTTAAGTAACTTACTTCCACGATAACCACTAGTAACCTTAAAAAACTCTAATATAACTACGTCACCAATTGGTAATATTATAAAACACTTATATAACCACTCAAATCCTTATATAACCGAGTTACCATTATATACTCCTTATAAAACTACCCATCACCTTCGATCACCGAAAATTGGAAAAATTGTTACTTGGGGACCAACGACGCACGTGGGAACTGCGATCCGGAAGCTGGTGGGTCTGCATAGGCTTGCTTACCTAGGAGTTACAGGCTCCATGAGATCTATGGCTACTACTTCCCTTGAGGTTTTACTTAATTTGCCACCCCTGGATCTTGTCATTCAGGCAGATGCCAAAAGGGCTGTGTGTAGATTGCGCTCACGGGGATGTGGGAAGGACTACTGGTTTTCCCATTGCTCTTTGGCGTGTGGGCTGGAACAGGAAAACCCTTTGTTCCGCATGCCACTTGATGAGATGGTATCAGAATTTCGGTTTGAGCTTCTCTGTGAGTTTGTCTGAAAGGGAATCATGAGCTGAGGGAGGTGCCTTATCGAAACTTACTGTTTACTTTCTTGATCCTGAGATTGAGTTGAAGCACTCGCTTGGAATGCATACCACTGTCTTTCAGGCTGAAGTCTTTACCATCGCAATGGCAGCGAAGATAGCCCTTGGTATGGAGATCAAGGGAAAGGACATTGCTATCCTTCCGGATAGTCAGGAAGCCTTGATGGCTCTCAGTGGCCCTCGGATAACATCTAGATTACTGGAGGACTGCAGATAGTTGTGGATAAGCTGGGTATCCACAACAACGTATACATTCAGTGGGTTCCTGATCACATGTGGATCATGGGGAATGAAAAGGGGCTACATTCTAGCCATGTCTGGCTCTGATAGGTGTTGCCCAGTGGCGTCACTAGGGTTGGTGTCACCCAGTGCGGTGACTCACGATGTCACCCCCCCTCACGACACCCCATAGACCTCCTCCGAGTCCACCAGTGCTAAATAACGGAAACATACAGAATCCTTCTAACGTTTATAAACATAGCTACTATATTTACAAAGGCAATAGAAGAAAAAATTAATTCAAGGTCGGTTGCTAAAAGATTGTAAGAAGTTAAGAACTAAGAACTACATAGAAAATATGTTACTGCTTTTAGTTGTTATTTTAACATTGAATTTTATATCATATTAAATCTCGACTAAATCAAAAGTTTCCTTTCCTGGCCTTTAGAGCTGCAAACTTGTTAATAACTTCATCGAAATCAACTCCTTTTGCCAAATCACTTTCAATTGATAATCTTGCAAGATCGGAAAGCTTTGACTGTCCCATGGTAGATCGCAAATAGTTCTTCATAATCTATAGCTTTGAAAAACTCCTCTCACATGAAGTCACAGGCACACAGATCGTAAGAAATAATTATAGGAGCACTGAGAGATATGGGAGAAATTCTAGGAAAACCCATTCATCTATGAATTTCAAAACGTCAAGTACTGACCAGTCTTTGACTTCTTCGAGATCAATCTCTGCTGCCTTCATGGTATTTCTAATGAAAGCTCTTCCTCTGATAGCTCATCATAGAAAGTGGTCAATTTTGGAATGGAAACCAGTAACTCTTCTTCAGTGGCCCCCTTCGATTTTTTTTTATTGAACGGTGAAAATTTTCCATGAAAATCGAAAAAAATTCGATGGTCCGCCATTTTTTTTTTTTGTAAAGATATCGAAATTCCCCTACGTGGTTCTATAAACCTATATGTCTAGTTTCTAAATATATGTTTATTTCATTTTTCAGATGAATCGTATGGCTTAAGGCTTATGGCTGAGGAGCAGGGTCTAGATATTGTTTGATTTCAATATTTTTTTTTTGATTTCATACTTTTGTGCCATACTGCTTCACTGGAGTTGCAGATTTTGAAAAAAACATTTTTTACGAACCGCCCTAATTTTGGTGTCACCCCTTGTAATGGTGTCACCCGGTGCGGTCCGCACCCGCCGCACCAGCCTAGTGACGCCACTGGTGTTGCCACTTCGGTTATCAAAGCGGATGTTCGTATGAAGCATCAGCAGAGAACCTGAGTGCTTCCAGGCGCACAAAACTTTTCTTGATGAGCCTAATAAGGATTTCTCTATTTTTCTCTTGGGACTCGGAAGAAAACAATTTAGAACTGTGGTTGGCATAATCACCGGCCAAAGCTTGCTTCCACGCTTATGGATGGGATTTGTTGACAGCCCTGAGTGCCTGTCCTGCATGGAAGGTAAGCCTGAGACAACCGAACCCTTTCTGTGTTCTTGTCCGGACCGAACAGCTGATCGATAGAAAGAGATTACCCACGAGAATAGGACATCATTTGAAAAAATAAAATAAAAAATGATTATAATATTTGAAAGAAAGAATTGCATGTAGCTTTAAGGAAATTCAGCATGTGTGTGACAAAGAGAAATATACTTGTTTTATGTAAAGTAGAAATGTTTACATTTTTCAACAACCAGGCACGTTGTTTTTTACACACTGGTTAATAAGGGTGTATTGAACAGCTGCTCAAGAAATTTCTCTTGTAGTATGCCGTCGTCGGTCCGGACTTTGCTCTGAGCAGGCTGAATACGCTTGAGTCTGCCCTCCTATGATGGCTCATCAAAACAGAAAAATACAAAAAAGATGATCTACACGACATGAAACTGCAATGATTTTCTAATAAAGTTAGCACTAACGCATTCATGAGCTGAACATTAAATCTTTTTTCCGCAGTTTTTCTTCTCATTTTGGCTTCTTTAACCAGAAAAAAAAACATCTTCTGTTACATGCTTTATAAAAGCAGTAAATATTCGCAAATTTTCTTCAAAGCATTTAATTAAATTATGTCAATGACATTCCAAATAAAATAATTTTCGTCCACAGTTTGTCAAATATTCATTTCCTTGAAATGACTGAATTTCAAATTAAGTCATTATGGAGACAGTCTGTCTAGGTTACAAGAAACACAGATAAGAAGTATTATTGACATAATGAAAACAGGCTAGATCACGGATGTGCATTTCTAAAGGTACATCAACACATAACACACTTTGGAAAAAAAACATTTGTCAAACATTTGACAAACAATTTATAGGAAGTTGATAAATGTTTGATAAATATTTGTCATATGTTTCTCAAATATTTGTCAAACATTTGTCCAACATCTGATAGGATATTTGTGTGAAAAATGTTTTTCAAATGTTCAGTTTTAATCGTGTATTCTCCGAATGAAGTAACATGCCTTGCAGCATCTTCCGTTGTACTTTCCGCGACGTTTGACGAAAATTTTCGAAGAGATGAAAATTTTTTTTCGACAGAAAATTACAGTAAAACAGTGGTTGTGATTTATTTAATAATAAATTGACGATCTTTCCGATTTTCGAAATTTCGGAAGAATCTAATAATTCTATTAATTTAATTATATTTATCTTGCCCCATTTCTCATTCATAATTAAGACTTTATTATTAAAAAATTTCAAAATGAACTTTCATTATCCACAGCTGTTTTCAACTGACTGAAAGTACTGTACAAACTTTAGCAAAAATCTAATGCTTTTTTTCATTTGGATAAAATCATAACAATTTATAAGATTTACGTCCATCATCCCATCAAACATTGCAGAAATGCTTAACAAATGTTTGACAAACGTTTGGGGGATGTTTATTATGTGTGGATGCACATTTAGAATCGGTAATTCAACAGAAGTACAGGAATCACTTCCTACTTCCATTGACATGTAATGTGTCCATAAAAATAACAAATAAATAAACGATAACTTAAAGCTAAAAAAGATTGAAAACTTAACGTAAATAAGAAGTAAATTATAAAATTAGGTTCAGAATTAAGATTTGAGCGAGAGTAATAAATATGGTAACAGAGATGAAACAGATCTGATACGTAGACGGAAGTAACACCATCAAGAACCTACATATACATATATATCAGCGAAAATAGGAGTGAATTTAGGAATTGAAAAAAAAAATATTTTTTTAAGGATGGATTTTCAATTGAGAGAACTTCATCGTAGAAAATCAATCCCACCGACAAAAAAAAACAAAAATTATTATTTAAAATTGATCTCAAGGCGGCCAAAAACTTTAAAACTTTACTTTTCTCTCGGTTAACTGAGTTTAAGATTTCTTTCATCTACCACCACACAATATCAAGTAAAATAATAATAATTTTTTTTCAAAAGCTTCCCTAAAAAACATCTGGCAGCCACATTTAAAGTAGTTTTAAATTAAAATGTAACTAGTACGCTTGATGTGAATTACAACATTATGACCATCGCCAATCTACATAAGACAAGAATGATTTTAAAATGTCTTAGAAATTCAGAAAGAGAGATAAAAAAAATAAAATCATTCTGCCATTCTGAATTTCGATTTTTCAAGTAGATAGCAGAGAAAATAATTCAAATTGATTCAATGCAATTCGAAATTTGCCGACATTATAATAGATTTAGGTGAACGAAATGAAGTAGGAGTTTTAAATTTTTTTCAATAATATAATTTATGATAATAAAAGAAATGAAAATGAAATCAATTTCAACTTTGTCAGTTTACACATTACACTAACACCTACCTACGGCTCAAACAGGACAATGATAACATCAAATTCATTTGAACACTCATAAAATCCCTCTTCAAACACTACGGCGACAGTTCATAAATTTAATGTGAAAGGCATTTTCCGCCTTCCGCCGACCTTTTGATGATTGAAAAATTTTCCAGATTGTAACTAATTTACTGACAAAAGATATATTATTGACGTGTATACTACATACATGATGTTTCATTAAATATACTTACATTTAATGTTTTGTGGTTTACAGTTTGTAAATCAAAATGTCAATAAAACGTTGCACAAGAATCACAAGAACGTAAAGTGAGTACGAGTAGAAAAGAGGGTGTCCTTCTTGTGAAATTGAAAATGTCATTGGAATGCGTAACCACGGGAGTTGGCAAATCTTCTTACTTTCATGGCAGGATATACGAGGAGAAGAGACTTTCTTATAAGTCTACATTTTCTTGCTTGTGTATATTGTGTTGACAGGTCTAATGTTTGTGGCTTTACTATAAATAATGTTCTTGGGCGGATATAAAATCATCGCTTCTATAATGAAAATTCTCATAATTCGCAAATTGAAATTTTTACAGGAATAAGAAGAAACAAAAAAAAATATTTTTTTTATTAAAATTTAAAAATTTAAAATTTTAATCACACAACTCATTTAATTAATAACTTTCTATCAACTTACAGACCCCTGACTCAGAAAGTTTGTGTCTGAGCGCCTGAGAATGCCGTTCGTGGTGAAAGAGTTTTAGGGTAGTAAACGTGGATGGATTTACATGGGTTTCTTGATTTAGAATGAGTGAATAGGGAGCTTTCCGATAGGTTAAAATTTTCTTACGTGTAGGGGATTTTGGGATGGAGGTGGTAACTACCACCCTTCGATATTCGAAAGTCAAGTTTCGAGATTTGATTTTTAAGCGTCGAATTTCAGGAATCGTACTTCCAGAGTCAAGAATCGAGTTTCGAGAGTCGATATTCGAGTTTAGAGAGTCTAGATTCGAGAGTCGAGTTTCGAGAGTTAATATTCGAGATTCGAAAGTCGACTTTTGTGAGTATGACTAAAAAGTAGAAAATAAAATATATTAAAAAAACTTTTAAAATAAATAACTTTTGTAAATAAAATACACTAAAAGTAAAATTTTTTTTTTCTTTCTCAGTGATATACACAAGAAAAGTTTCATTGCAAAATAAGAAATGCTACATACAACTCAGATTAAATCTTAAAAGCTTGGGCATCCATAACTATAATCACAATTGTCTAAATGCAACTCATACCCAAACTTTTCTTTAAGATTTAATCTGAGTTGTAGCATTTCTTATTTTGTGTATATCACCGAGAAAGAAAAAAATTTATTTTAAACTTTTTAGTGTACTTTATTTACAAAAGTTAAAAAAAGTTTTTTTCAATTTATTTTATTTTTAATTTTAGGTGGAAAGCTTTAAATCTTGGTTTTTGACTCATCAGCAGGTCTTAAATAGCAAAATAGAGTAACTTGAAAAAACAAATCAAATGAAAAATACATGAATGGAAAGAAATGAATAAATGAAAATATTTAGCAAAATAGAAAAAAAAAATTAAAAGAAAATCATATTAATTCAAAGCGAATCGATCCTGCGTAAGCCGGCAGTGGCTGAAAAAAGAAAAAAGAAGAACCAAAATAAGCGTTTCGACCTTGTACTCTTCAGTACGGCTTGGTTTCTGCCTGATGTATTTTTCATTTGCTTTTCGAGTTTCTCAGTTTCGCTATTTGGGACCTGCTGATGAGTCAAACCAAGGCTTGAAGAAACTTTCCACTCAAAATTAAAAATTAAATGAGTTATATGATGAAATACTAAATAATATTTTTTTCGATTTTTCGTTTATGCCGAAGAATCCAAAAAATAACCTTCTTGAACAAGACTAAAATTATACCCGGTAATAAGTCGTAGTAATCTTATTAAAATTGAGAAAATTTGTGCAAAGTTTATTTATTTGAATTAAAATTTTATTTAAATTTTATTTTACAATTAAAATACGAAAAAAGTGTTTTCTAGTATAGTGATTGTAAGTTTACATGCTTTCGTAATTTGCAATACAAGTTTGAATGTTGTAAAAGGTTTTGACAAGACCTTGACAGCTGTTTGGCTGTTCGAGCAGATTGCAATCTCCTTGTTCTCAGTATCTCAGTTTAGAAGATACCTTCCAGCCAGCTTCAAGGATGGCCTTCACTTCCGTCTGGAAGACCGTGACATTGCTTTCAAGATGTATGGCAAATTTCCGGTGACTTACCGTTCGGCGTTCGCTACTGGCAACTGACAAAATGGCGGCGCGAGCTGCCAGACGCCCCCTAGACGTCATACGTGTCGACTTAATGCATGAACGCATAAATTATGAGGTTGCTGCGATTCATTTTAATATGAATTTTTAAATGTGGGCTTTATTACCCTCCAGGCTTTATTTGCCGCAGCTACCTTATAATATAATAGATATGTAAAAAATCATATCTTATATTTATTTATTTTATCTATGACAGTTATACATTTTATACGAGATATCCAGTTGTATTATATTAATAAACGCTCTTATAAAATTTTATAAATTGAGGAAGTATACAATTTATTCAAACTTTTTATGAATCTATATATTATTTGTTTATAATATTTTCACCTAAATTTTTAACCGTGAAGAGATTTTCCAATTGATAATGAAACCCCACTGAAACAATAGAGGTAGAGAATGAAGATTAAAAGTGGTTCGAACAAGGACTAAGAATATATTGCCATCAAAAAGTTAGGTATATACATGTGTACATATATGTATGTATTATGGTGCCCCAAAAACAAAAGTGTTAAAATGTCTAAATGCTCATTTAGAATTTATTAGCTAATGTAGGTAATCTTAAACTTCTATGCAAAATTTTAGTGGAATTCATTAATCGAAAATCGAAAATGGTGATTTTTTGGCTATTTTGGTCTTTCAGGAAAACATTTTCTGTCATAACTTTTTAATTTGAAAATATTTTTTCTTGACTCTCTTTTTTTTTTTTTATTTAAAGAACTTAGTTATGAACTTATTGCAGTGCAAATTAGAAAATTAAATTCTTGAATATTTTATAAATTTTATCTTTCTAACGCCTATAACTTTAGAGAGTCATGTAGTAGTGTATGAACTGTTCTCAAAATCCGATTTTGAAGGTTAAGGTTTTTTACAAATTACACAATTGTACCGACTTACTGTAACAAAATGATTTATACAACAAAAAAAGTTACAATTGGTCTAACTACAAAGGGTCCCTACTCGTCGAAAAAGACGCAAGTGGAAATTCCAGAAGAGTAAGCGAAACCGAAAAATGCATAATGTAGGTGAGCCCGTGGTTAAAATTAACACTTTTCGGAGAATTTTGATAATTACCATCTTGTGGGTATATTCGTAACATTTAAACCACTTTATTTTCGTTACAATTATCTATAATTTTCATTTACTAAAAATCAGAAGTTATTATCCCAATTAGCCAAATTCAAAATCCTTTTTACTAAATTCCTCGTGAATTTTTTTATTTTTTGGAACTATTACGAGATTCGTACGGCATCGGGTTACAGAGTAGTAACTCACCAAAAAAAAAATTACTTTTCCGGGGGTGGAGGTATTTATTTTATATTCTCCCATCTGTGTAGAATATTCGTACAAAATCTCATTAAAATCGGATGATAAATTCAATGTCAAAAGGTCATTCATATAATATGAAGCTCATAATAAGACTAGCCATGAGCCTGATAAAGTTATTTATTGAAAAGTTTCCCAAATACAATTCTTATTATTCAAAAAACAAAAATATTAACAGGCAGTATCTTGTACCTGACCTAAATATAATATTATTATACAATCTGTATGTTCAGTCTTCCTCAAATCCTGCATCAAAATACGTTTTCACAAAGATATTTACAGAAAATTTCAATTTACATTTTCGTTCACACCGATTTCTGACAGTTGCAAAAAGTGCGATATACTAAAGATAAAAATTGAGGCTGAAGAAAATTCTGTTAAAAAACAAATATTAGAAAATGAAAAGGAACAACATCTTCGAAAAGCTGAGTCTGCTAAAAAAGGAATGGCACAAGATTCTAAAGCCAATAAGGATGAAGTTGCTGTAATAGCTTTTGATCTAATGAACACATTACCAACACCGGTTATTTGTACAGGAGTGCCCTATTACAAGAGGCAATTGTGGACATATTGCTTGGGGATTCATGACCTACTTAATGGAAGCGCCTTTATGTACACTTGGAATGAGGGCATGGCTTCACGTGGTCCTCAAGAAATAGGATCTTGCATTATGTGAAAAATTTTGTTAAATGTGAAAAACTAATAATGTATAGTGATCAATGTGGTTGTCAAAACAGAAACATTCGGATAATAAATAAGAATTTATTATTGGTAGAAGGAACATACATAAATCACTAACATTGGATTTAGAACCACTCTATCCAGGAGGAAGAGAAATTTAAAATTCAAAATATAAAGATTTACAAGATCTGAAACAATTTAATCCGCCAATTCATCATAAATTTTATGACGATTTAAACAATAATGCAAAAGCTGTCGATAATCATATTTCAGAGAATGAAGAGGACGAATAATTTTGATCAATATAGTTCAAGTTACCAATGACGAATAATAAACTCATATTTTTATGTACAAAATTATGCTTATCTTTCCAGACATAGCAGCCTAACCCTCATTATTTAAAGTCATTTTATATTTTTGTCGATGAAAGAACGACCTAACCCACTTTTTTTTAAATTTAATTGTTTTTTTTTCCTTTATTTAAACATGTATTCTAAATCAATATAAACTGAATTTAAAAGTATTGTTTGTAAATTTGCATAAAAAAATAAAAATAAAATATTTTGACATTTCTTGTTTTTTTTTCAAACCTATTTATCTCTATTTAAAAAAATTGGGCTTAGGCCGTTTTAGCGCTGAGCGCCTCGCCTCATATAACTTTTGGGAAAAAATTTCTCATTTCCCGAATTCGGGTGTTCTGAAGGAGGTGGGGTTTTTTTAGCATATTTTCCCTCCCCTTCTGATTAAGTTGTGAAATTTAATTTTCGACGGCCAAAATTATGTCTGAAAAATTTATTTCCAAATGTTTTTCTACAACTTATCGATTAATCCAATTTTTTTTTTAATGGATGCGCTTTTATTAAAAGATTATTTGAACAAAATTTTAGGAAGATCGGATGTTATTTACCTATTTAAAAAAAAATTAAATCTATAAAAATTTTGCATACCAACTTTTCGCCATCGGCAATCTACATATACGTTCCATGTAGTTGGCATTTTACCCGAATGAATTTGGCGCTTTCGTTAAAATTTTGTTACAATTTAACCGCGACAACTCCCGCGAAAATTTTCAAATTTGAGCATTTTCCAAGAGGTAAGCCTACAAAACCCCGGCCTCCTCTACATTATGCATTATCGAGGTTTCACTTGGTCATCTGGAACTCTTACTTTCGTCACTTTCATTTCTAGTCAAACCCTACTTATCTTGTGAATTTGGACGAAATCGGCGATGACGAGTAAGGACCCTCTCCTTGTAAGAGTGAGATCTTTGATGGTAGATATGATGTGTTTCGAAAAGGATAGAGATCATTCTTTAGCTGGTACTATGGATGGAGGTGGGGTTCTTCTTGCTGTCAATAAAAATTTTCATGCCACTCGAAATATTGATTATGAGACTGCTTATGAAGCCTTATGGATTAAATTCAAAACGAATCATTATTCCATTTATGTCGCCCGGCTTCTACTTTCGAAATTTATGATGATATCTTTAACAATTTTTCTAATGTAATCACTAAACTTGAATATAATTCTAAAATTGTAGTCCTCGGTGACTTCAACCTTCCTAATCTGATTTGGGAATATGATGTGAATAAATGTTCAATGCAAATGATTTCTAATATTAACCGTATAGCCTTTTCCTTATCGAACTGTATGTCATTCTGCCAATTCGAGCAATATAATAAGATACATAACTTTAACAATGGAATTCTTAATCTTATTTTTTCTAATATTAATGGTAACGATATTGAAGTATTTCAATCTATTTTCCCCTCGTTTGAATATATATTCTCATCATCCACTTCTTGATATTTTTATAAATATTAATAAAGAAAAGATTTTACCAGAAGTGCTTAAGAAAAAGTTATACAAATATGCTGATTATAAGGAAATTAATAATTTTCATTCAAATGTTCAATGGTCACTCTTCGGATCGCATAACATCGATTCAACATTTGAGTTATTTTATGAAACTTTATACCGATGTATTGACAGATATGTTCCAAATATTTCTAAATGCTCCTCGAACTATCCTAAATGGTTTTCAAATATTAAGTTAAAGGAAAAATATAGGCGGAAGTTTAAGCAGATGGGACATCCTGAGTATTATAAAACCTTTTCTTGCTTACGTAATAAAGTAAAGTTAATGATCAAAGCATGTCATAATAAATACATTGCTAATACTGAGGAAGATTTGAAATCCAACTCTGAAATTTTTTGGTCATATACCAAAAATATGAAGCTTTCTAATACATATCCCACTGAAATGAGCCTAGATGAGAACGTAGCTAAATCCCCGAAAGAAATTAGTAATATTTTTGCTACATACTTCAAATCGACTTATGATGATAGTCCTTTAAGTCATGTTGACTATTATTCTGGAAGCTTTTCTGTAAATCATTTACCTATATAATCCTTCCTCAACTTGAGGAAGCTGAGGATTTAGAACGTATTATTTCGTCATTGGATATCAGTAAGAATGCTGGTCCAGATGGGATACCAAATATCTTTTATAAAAATTGTTCTTCAAACCTGGCGTATCCGATTTCAAAATTATTCAATTTATCTATTAAAGAACGATTTTTCCCTACTAAATTGAAGCATCATTTTGTCTACCCAGTTTTTAAATCGGGTGTTAAACAGAATGTCAGAAACTACCGACCTGTCTCCGTGTCAAATGCTTTGGCTCTTATGTTTGAAAAATTAATATATAATATTGTATATCCACAACTCAAGTCTCACATATCTAATAACCAACATGGTTTCTTGCCAGGTAGGTCTACAATCACTAATTTATCTATATTTACTGATGCTATTGCTGTAGCACTATAGATGAGGGAGAACAAATTGATGCCTTTTATGCTGATATGAGTAAGGCTTTTGACAGGATAAATCATTCGGTCGTGTTTAGCAAGATGCTTAGCATGGGTTTTGATAACAATGCTGTTGAATGGTTTGAGTCATACTTGACTAATCGTTGCTTAAGTGTGGTAATAAATGGTTTTAAATCAGACTCGTTCACGCAGCCTTCTGGAGTCCCTCAAGGCACTATACTTGGACCTCTAATATTCTTAATTTATATTAATGATCTACCAGATACAATTAGCTCATCTTGCTTGTTATATGCTGATGACACGAAAATATATAGAATAATAAAGGAGCCACAAGATTGCATTCAGCTGCAATATGACATTGAACAGTTACTCAGCTGACGTAAAAATAATTTCCTTTCTTTGAATTTTAGCAAATGGAAACGTATTACCTTTACTAGAAAATTGAATGTTATGCACTGGAATTATCACCTTGAAGGAATTCCTATAACTAAAGTGACATGAAATTTGCGATCTTGGTGTGATTTTTTATGACAAGCACATAAATAATATCACTAATAAGGCTTTTAAATCTTTTAAACAAGTTCAATCGTTCAAAGTGCTTTACGTTAATCTCGTAAGTAGTATTTTATAGTATGCGTCCCCCTTATATGGAACCCTTTTTATGCTACATATGCCCAAAAAATTGAAGGCGTTCAGAGACGCTTTACTCGGTTTTTACTACTCAAATTTGATCAGTCCAATTATGAATATAACCATAGATTAACAAGACTGTCTATGACAACTTTACTTAATCGACGTTCATATCTTGACGAATTATTCCTATTTAAGTTGCTTAATAATAAAATTGATGCTCCTGATATTCTCTCAAAAATTTGCATAAATGTTCCACTTGGTCCTACAAGTCAACTACTAGTATTCAATCCTGAATCACATCGCACAAATATAAAATTGAAGTCTCATATCATTAGAATTCAAAGGTCTCATAATGATTATTTCAATGATCTTGACCTTTTCAATACTTGTCTTGCAACTTATAAACGCAATGCCATGGATAAAATGCTTTTTTAGATGGTGTTTCTTCTTTTCATATGTATACTTTTATTTTTGTCTCTTGCTATTATTTTTTTTCCTGTTCTCAATATATCCCCTTCTTTCATTCCATCATTTATTTTTTGGTTTTCCTCTTGATATTTATTATTAAGTATTAAGTAGTACTTTTAAATTTTTTTTTTTTTACTTTTTTGAATTTGAATTGAAGTTATTTTTATTTTGTTCTTAATTTTCTATTTCCTTGGTAGTTTTTTATATACATATTATACAGATTATATATTTTTTTCCTTTTTTCTTTTTGGAATTTTCAATTTATTTCATTACTTGTAGTATAATATTTTATTTTTTACTATTTTTTATTATTGAGTTTGATAACGTTTATTTTTACATCTTTTATTTTTTCTAATTTTGTCTAATTTTTATTTCTTTTTATTAGTTACATTGCCTTAGCTTTAGTTGTAGTTTTGTATTTCTGTTTTACTCTTTGTTTTAATTTTAATTTATTTTTTAATTAGTTTAGTCGCTTTTTCTAGCAATTAGATATAGATCCTTTTTTTTCTCTCTTAATTTAAGTCGGTAGTAAGTGATTGGTGTAAGCTGTTTACTATCGAATGAACTTGCTAATAAAATAAAATAAAATAAAATAAAGACCAACAAAATCTATTATACCCTAAATGAACATAATAGTTAAATAAAGTGAAAACCCAAAGCTCTGTATGGCAACAGCAGAAAGCTCGGTTGCCCGATTTAGTTCATTTTTGAAGTTTCATTAATAAATTTCACTGGATTTTTGCATAGAAGTTTAAAATTACATTACTTAACAAATTCTCAATGAGATTTTAGACATTTTAACTCTTTTGCAAATCCATACATTTTTGGTCCACCTTAATATGTATACAGAGAGAGATATGTAGAGATGCTATTAAATAGTCCAATTATGTTAAAACCTACAGAAAAACTAATTTAGAATAAGATAAATTGCTCAGTAATATTATAATAGCATAGAAAAAAAATTTAAACCACGGAAAACAAAGACTTCTTGTACCCCCATATAACAAACAACTGAAAAAAAAATAAAAAATAAATTATACATGACATTTCTACCAATATACCGCAAAATATATATGAAATTTTACCCAGAATGCAGAATGCCATTAATCTAAGAAGCATTTCCTTCATACATAACAAACCCAAAATAGCAATGCTCAATGCTAAAAGTTTTCACCATTTCCCCCATATTAAAACTAAAATACAAAATCTGCAACGAATATTCCAATTTTATACTAAAAATAGCATAAATTTTATGAGATGGAGTGCATTTCGATGGTATTCATAGATTTTAAGTGTGTAACATTTAAAACTAGCAAAATGTCAAATACCTAATGAATGATAAAAGATAAGAGCTAAACCCTCCTCATATGTACCCCCAATATTCGAGAGTTAATTATTTATCAGTCGACCTGCAAAAATTACGAAAATCCGGTGCGATACAGTAATTGTGATCAATTGTTATCAATGACAAGTGATGGAAAAATTAAAAACTGAACATGAAGCAGCCTGAAAAGAGATGATTTGCATCATCTATGCATGTATGTATGTAGGTATATTAACGGGATAATTTTATTATTTTCAGTCTCGTCTATCCGGAAGCTGCTCTCGTCTATTATTTACTAGTAGTTTTAATAAATACCGATCGAAGTGATCCGTAACAGTTTATTTTCGGGAAACTAACTAATATTGTCCCAGCCGAGAGGTAAGACAAAATACTATTTATACAATATTTTAGCACTGGGATTTTCACATTATTTTGTATAATTATATTTTTTTAAAACACACACATACACAGAGCACAAAACAATTGTTTAAATTCAGCAGAGTGTTACGAACGACGACGGGCACAATACATTAAAATAAAAATAAAAAATTTAACAATTTTATCAATTTATTGTCGAACTGAAAATGTTGTACTAAATACCGCAAATTTTATTTAATTCCCACAGCGGCGATTTAATCATTGATGAACTCTCGCACTAAATACTATAAAAATCTCACTCACTCAACAAGTTCCACAAACACGTTCAACACGGCACGTGTCTGAAAGCCAACTGATTACTGAACTGACAATTTTGACCAGGTGTGCGCTCCATCATGATGTGAGAATGTTGCAATGATGATGTCTATCCACTCTACACTCTACAGCTGACTATATCTTATCTATCTAGATATAGGTTTAGTTTGGCCGGTGTTAGGTATGATGACTATCTATATGAAAATAAGTACAATCCTGACTGAGCCAGTGTGTTTTGCTATTGCCTATATTTTAAGACCACTAGAGCAACCTCCATCCCCTTATTATCGGTTCGCGCCTCTTTAACGAAACCATCGGAATATGGAAAAAAAAGCCCTTTGTTGTTTTTTGAACTCTCGTAGAAATTACACCCTCCCCCACCATGCAAAGCTTTTCACTTGCGAATTTGCAAGCTTTATCCTCTCTACCTTCAATAAAGACTTTTCCCGCCTTTTTCAACCTTTTGCATTGTATGCAGCACGTGTGAAATGAAATTTTCCTTCCATTTTTCTCGTATATTTCTGACTGGATTTTATTACGAGTATTCTTTTCAAATTTATTGTTTTTTTTTATAACTCTCAGCTCAATAGCTGATGATATCCGTATAAGGCACGTCGTGGGAAGTATTATTTTAGAGCCTGTAATGCCATGTAAGATGTAATAATGTTATTAGAAGTCACAGTTACTATACAGGGTGAGTATGTTAAAAGAGTTGGTGATTTTTTTTCTATTGAAACTATGATAGATAGCAGGAAAACAACCATCTTGTAGAAAAATCGTAGAGAGGCGAGTGGAATTTGGTATTAATGATTTTGGATGGCCTTGCATAACCATAATTCTGTGTGAGTGCTATAAACCAAACTTAGTATTTGTATAGTGAGTAGGAGTAAGTACCTACTCGAGGAAAAAGCCATTTTTTCTTATAGAAGTAGATACTTGTTGTTCGCAAACTTAATCATTTCCGAGATAAGTAAGAATGAAAGGTTATTATCGTAAAAGATATCCAAATTTTTCGTTTTTATCTATTTAACAGCAATGGATCGAGAATTGATCCTTGTAGAAGCCATTGCCACAATATGTTTAAGGTCGAGATAATAGGCACTCTCTATAGTAATTACTACCTAATCATATGCAATTTTTTTTTCTACCATTAAAACATCTCAAAGTGGTAGATTTCTGTAGGTAGGATGGATAAGATAGATAAGAAAAGCGTCATTTATATACAGACTGTTTCATATATTGGGCAAAATTTTCACAGGGTTACAGTATGTATTAACAAAAAATGTTGAATAAGATAAAATACAAGAGTTTAGAGGTAGGACGGGTTAAAGATTTTTCTTCATATTTTATGATTCACCTAATAATTTCTGACTTATGATGATTTGATATTTCTTACATAAATAATTTTTTTTTTGCGTTTTCCAAAATGGTTCTACATAACCCCAAAAATGGATCGAGTTTGAATTTGATATAAATAAAATAAGTAAAAAACGAGTTTTCAAACAAAAGTAGAAGAAAAAACTTTTCTTCACACACAGAGGTGGACTCAGATTTTTTGATTGGGACAATTCTCTTGAATATTCTTTCTCTTCATGAATCAAATCACTTATTACCTCTGATTGATCATACTGAAATATATTGGTGATTGTCAGCGAATAAAATCTGGGTCCCCCACCTCTGTGTGTGAAGAAAAGTATATTTTCTACTTTTTCATGCGGCTTGGCCTCAGTTTTTTACTTATTTTATTTTCTGCCTTTTGCACGTTAAAGCAGGATTTACCTTATGATGGCATACAATTTTTACAGAAATTGTGAGGGAGATAGTTTATTGAAATTTAAGTGCTGCGGAAGCAATCATCGCAATACCTCACACGTACAGTCCCCTCTACTTTTTATGGCAAAACTCTTAAATTGTCAAACTGTCTAATTGGAAATTGTCAAGTTTTTAATCGTTTTTTTCGTAGATATTCAAAGACGGGTCATGAAAAGAACTATAATTTTACAATTTCTAAAATGTTGCATGAAAGCACGAAGGAGTTCGAAGCAAAGGATGAGATTACATACATATATCGAAAAAATTTCTCGCAAAATATCAGGTGGTACTGTAATCAGTTCTGCAATCATCATTTTGTACGATAACGAAATTTTTATTTAATATTTATTTCATATAATAAACAAGTGCTCACATGAAAATAATTCCACTCCACTACCGAACTAACTCCGGTGAAGATAATTCCAGCCCGGTTCGTGTTCACATGACGGATTATCTCAAAGGCGGAATAATTCTAGCAAATTATAAAGGAAAAGGACCACTGCAGTCAATCTCTGAACACACTACTCTCTGCTTGTGGACAGAAAACTACCTCAGAAATAACTTCAATATTTTCTATAAAGAAATATTTAATAATTTTCTATTTCGTAATATTTAATTACAAACTCAAACCTTACTTTTGTTTATTTCGATAAATAATTTTACCTTACAGATATGTATATGCCATAAAATTATAGTAACAAAACAGCAATATGGCAGCTCCAGTAGTCGAAATTGACAAATTAGAGCTGCCAATAACAATGTTTTAGTTTCAGTAACTATAAAAACTCCCTATGCTTGAGGTCTTTTTATGGTTCCGGACACGCACACAGTGACAAATCGGCGTCCGGAAAAAATTCAGGACGCGTTTGCTTCTCTCGTCACTCGTAAGTAAATTTCCGTGTACGATGTACTATCTCCCTCACAATTTCTGTAAAAATTGGATGTCATCATAATGTAAATCCTGCTTAACTCAATTGTTATTACGTGCTGCATGGAGATATTTCAAAACAATTTTATAACGGCTGAAAAGACACTGATTTACTGAATTTTCCCGATTTTCCATGCTTTCCACAGACTTTTCCTATTACTATGAAATTTTTTTTAAAAATTTACATGAATTTTCCTCGATTTTTCATGATTGTTGAAGAGAAAGTATTGATGCCAGTAGGACGGAAAAAAATGATTCCGCATAGCTTATAAAACTTTTTTGTCGGAAAATTTTCCGGAAAAGTCGGAAAATTTTCGAAAATATTTCCAGAAAATTGATGAAAATTTTTCCGATGATTTTCCCGCTTTTCCGGGTTTTCCGTGAAGCTTTCCACAAAAGCAACTTTATGCAACTCATTTCGCTCCACAACTTTGTCTTAGGTTGCAAAACGCTCAAACGCTTCCTTGGTCGGAATTGTGGCCTGCATATAATAGAAAGAGGACAATAGAACTGATTAATGGCAGCAAACCAAATACCAGGGATCTGGTTGGGGTCAATACAAGTCATTGGGCCATAGGAGATCATTTTTGGAATAGCGGCGAACGATTTCTGCAGGAGCTATAAGCATTCGAAGAAAATCGAATCCGCCCAAAACGTACTTTACCAGTGGTCTGCTCTGATGAATAAAAGAGGTAGGCTATATTACATAAGTACTTTTTTTTTAATTCCTGGGGGAGCTGCAGAGTTCAGATGTATCCTGAGCTTCCTAAGGGAAGCAGGATGAATGTAAGAAGATTTAATAATATCCACTGGTTGTCTAAGTGAAACAAGCTAGGCACTTCTATCGGCACCCCTCCTAATTAACCTAACCCAAGGTGATTCATAAAATATGGAGTAAAATCCTACCTTCCGAAGGTGCCGGTACATTAAAAGTTTCAAGAGCATCGTCCAAGTCTCTAACGAGAACTGAGAATATTAAAAGAATTATCTATTTTTGGTAGGATTCTCATTTGCTTAGCCTCATGGGCATTCGTTCCACTATTTAGAGCTACAACTTTATGATGTGTAGTTTCTTTGTTTACAAGGCGTGGTAATAAGTTCATTTGGATTTACACTAAAACCTAAAAGTATTTCAATTAATCTGAGTACTACCCTTCTACATACATATAGTCATATTTGCCTTTTATTATTTCAATGAATATAGAAAGAAAACTTTTTTATTTGGAAACAACTCATAATAGCTATGGAAATAGCTCAGTATTTAGCAAATCAAGTTTATCAAGCAAGACATTCTTGGTTCAAATTTTCTATGGAATAACTTGGGCAGCGTTTTTAAAGGTTCTAAATTCATCTACATATTCTATTAGGGGTCGGTATATTACCAATGTTCTAATTTGTAGAACGTCTTAACCTGTTGAATAGTTTTCTTTCTATAGCGCACAATTTGTTTGTTTTTTTGTCCATATGCTTCACCAAATCATAATCCAGTTTGACTCCTTTTTTACATACCTAGCAAGGTTTACTAGTATACGAAGGTTGGATAAAAAATCCCGGAAAATCGAATTCCACAAGATAAATTCACGGAATTTATAAAATATTATTGGAATAGTAACAAAACACCGGATTTGAAATTCGTAGAATAAAATTCCGGAGTACCTACAGAATCAAGCAATGATAAACCCAGGAGTGCAGAAGGCAGCAATAAAAACCCCGGAGGTTTAATTTTGCCAAAACATTCGGAGTGTTGTGTAAATGTTTATTTTTTAGAAAATCACTTAGAAAATTTTGTTTGTTTTTTTCTACAGATTCGAAGTTCTGTAAATAGTCCAGTCAGTAGAGACTAAAAAAGGTATTTGCCCTACAAAAGGTGGTGTAAAAACGATTTTGATTATGAATTTTATTTAGTTTCGTGCCCCGATGAAAAATCCAAGTTTTCGACCGGGGGGGGGGGGTATTATTTAGTTCCGGGCTACAAAGAAAAATCCAAGATTTTGACCTTATCAGCGTCGTCTTGGAATAAAGGTACAAAAATTGACTTTTACAAAATAATTCCTGCATAGTTGATTCTACGACCAAAATGCCTACATTTTTTGTGAAAACACTTTTTTTTTTGTAAGTATGATGTGTAACATGTTACATCGGCGGAAACGTGAATATTCTTCAAAAAATCGTCCTGGTTTTCTCATTTTAACAAATAATTTTTAGCTATTCATTACATAATTATGGTAGTTTTGTGTAAATTCAAATTCAACTCATTTACACACCACCACGAAGTAGATTAAAGGCGCATTTGTTTTTTTAATTGCGGTATCCCCAGTAGACCTAATGTACAGATGTTCTTTTTTTGTAACTGAGTACGGATTGTATTCCAAGTATGTTTCTATTATATTTTGCTTTTTGGTGGTCCGAGTCATTTGATGTTCAATCATGCCCTCATAATCGTCTTCATTAGTGTTATACTCTAACTCTAACGCACTGAGAATCTGGACTTTCATCCATGTCATTGGGTCATCTTCGTCGTTGCTCTAGATGATGACTTCTGGTGCATTCTCGAATGATTCGCCATTGCAGAATACGCATACAACAGAGCGTTTCAATCCACGTTTCCTGCAGCCACATCAAGTTTCCAGCCTCTGGATTTTTTTTTTTGGATTCCACACAATTTTTGGAGTTGGTGGTAGGTCCTAAATTAATGGTACCGTGCAGCGCTCTTCGTTGGTGGTAAAGAAGCTAGGGTGAAGTTGCTTTTTATTGTCGATTTGCTTGGCGAAATGTTGGTAGCCGAATATTTCCAAGGTTTCCTCTTCCATGTTTCCACCATACAAAGGAACGAGAAGGCGAACTCCAGCATCTGCGATGTGATCTGTTTTGCTATTCTGATCTTTGAAGATACGCATTGAGTCTATGTTTTTTTTTGGACAAATGAAAAAAAAATTGTTTTTCCTTGGTTGAAGAGGGAGAGGATGAATGTATCACAGCCGCTAACCGTATGTAAAAACAGGATGCTTTCGGCTGCTTCCTTCACTTTGAAACTATTCTCGCGAAATATACAATTTCAGCAGGGGATAGGGGTTTGCGAAGGTAGATGTTTCATTTTCGCTTTAATATTCATATTACAAGTTGAACAAATTGCAAATACACTCGAAATTATTACTTTTATTGGAAGCTTATTTACTATGACACCAAATATTCCTTAAACTTGACTTTTAAGGAAATAAAATTAAGAAATTTTTTATCTGCCCATCCCTATTACTTTATACATTTAGAAAATGCACTGACTGTAACTGTACTATTGTGGATTTCGTATAGAACTTATTCTTTGAAGTTCAGCGGAATAAAGTAGGTAAATTAAATTGAAAAATGATCGCATAATAATTTCAGCAATTTCATTAGAAGCAAGCACATTAGACTCACTGATCCTGTATGTTGATTTGGGACATGCCTTAGTGGCAGTATAAAAATATATTATGCTTACAATTTTATATACAGGGTGTCCCGTAAGTCCACGTCAATCTGGAAGCAGGTGATAGACCAAATCATAACAGTTACCAGAAAAATATTTAAAAAAAATCTAAGACATTTATTTTTCAAATTATAGACATTTCTTTTGTTTTCGAGAAAATGTATACCCTGTGATAGTTTTTTAGCTCCTGTTGCTATAAATCTTTACTTTTTTTCAATTTTATTTTTCTTATGTAATCCCGAATAGTGCTTATGTAGCCTGTTACTTTAAATAATAAGACTACTGTTCCAGCTTAGAAGAAAATGTCACATTTTTCCGAACCAAGAATACAAAATTAATATTTCACCCAACTTTGACTGACTGTAATGAAAAAAAAATGTATTACGCCAGTTTGGCAAGTAACTTTAAAAGTTGACGCATTTAATAAGGATTCTAAAATGGTATAACACTTGCTACAATATTTCTTAGATTTTCTTCAAAAAACACATTACGAAAAATTTCGTTTCACCTGCTAAAAATGATTCTAGTGTACCCAAACCTTGCCGTAAGACCTTAACTTTAAGATTCTAGTTTGAGTGAAACGGAGAGTCATCCAAGATAACGCTGACAAGGTCAAAAACTTGGATTGTTCATTGGAGCCCGGAACTAAATAATATACATATATCAAAATCTTTTCTACACCAAAGGCAAGGGCAAAGGCCTTTTTGAGTCCGTATTGATTGGACTAAAGATGCTCAGGATAGAAAAATATAATAAGATCTCGAAAAATACTAAAAACTGGAAATAATATTTTTGTGGAAGTATGTATTATAATTTGATTATATTTTCCTGAATAAAAACAAAAAAACGGGATTTCATAACAAAACCTTTATAAAAATGTCCACAAATTAATATTATTGTACTTTTGGTCTTCTAAAATCTGTAATTTTGCATTCTGGGAATTTCAAATCTCGAACTTTTGTATTCTGGAATTTTATATTTTTATATTATATTGCGACAGTAAAAAATTATTAAAAAATTATTTTTTGAAAAATTTACTATCGAAAAGTAAATCCTCGGCGTATTTAAAATTTGAGACAGTAAAAAATTATTTCTTGAAAAATTTACTGTAGAAAAGGCAATCCTCGCCGTATTCAAAATTTGCGACAATAAAAATTATTTCTTGAAAAATTTACTGTAGAAAAGGCAATCCTCGGCGTATTCAAAATTTGCGACAGTAAAAAATTATTTTTTGAAAAATTTACTATAGAAAATGCAATCCCTGTCGTATTTAAAATTTGCGACAGTAAAAAATTATTTTTTGAAAAATTTAC
The DNA here is from genome assembly GCA_963930735.1 of Dioctria linearis. Taxonomy (NCBI): domain Eukaryota; kingdom Metazoa; phylum Arthropoda; class Insecta; order Diptera; family Asilidae; genus Dioctria; species Dioctria linearis. The sequence continues at coordinate 21,000,869 of OZ005740.1, forward strand.
TGTAGAAAAGGCAATCCCTGTCATGTTTAAAATTTGCGACAGGAAAAAATTATTTTTTGAAAAATTTACTATAGAAAAGGCAATCCCTGCCGTATTTAAAATTTGCGACAGTAAAAAATTATTTTTTGAAAAATTTACTATAGAAAAGGCAATCCCTGTCGTATTTAAAATTTGCGACAGTAAAAAATTATTTTTGAAAAATTTACTTTAGAAAAGTAAATCCTCGGCGTATTTAAAATTTGCGACAGTAAAAAATTATTTCTTGAAAAATTTACTGTAGAATATGCAATCCTCGCCGTATTCAAAATTTGCGACAATAAAAATTATTTCTTGAAAAATTTGCTGTAGAAAAGGCAATCCCTGTCGTATTGAAAATTTGCGACAGTAAAAAAATATTTCTTGTAAAATTTACTGTAGAAAAGGCAATCCTCGCCGTATTCAAAATTTGCGACAGTAAAAAATTATTTTTTGAAAAATTTACTATAGAAAAGGCAATCCCTGTCGTATTTAAAATTTGCGACAGTAAAAAATTATTTCTTGAAAAATTTACTATAGAAAAAGCAATCCTCGGCGTATTTAAAATTTGCGACAGTAAAAAATTATTTTTTGAAAAATTTGCTGTAGAAAAGGCAATCCTCGCCATATTCAAAATTTGCGACAGTAAAAAATTATTTTTTGAAAAATTTACTATAGAAAAGGCAATCCCTGTCATGTTTAAAATTTGCGACAGGAAAAAATTATTTTTTGAAAAATTTACTATAGAAAAGTAAATCCTCGGCGTATTTAAAATTTGCGACAGTAAAAAATTATTTCTTGAAAAATTTACTGTAGAATATGCAATCCTCGCCGTATTCAAAATTTGCGACAATAAAAATTATTTCTTGAAAAATTTGCTGTAGAAAAGGCAATCCCTGTCGTATTGAAAATTTGCGACAGTAAAAAAATATTTCTTGTAAAATTTACTGTAGAAAAGGCAATCCTCGCCGTATTCAAAATTTGCGACAGTAAAAAATTATTTTTTGAAAAATTTACTATAGAAAAGGCAATCCCTGTCGTATTTAAAATTTGCGACAGTAAAAAATTATTTCTTGAAAAATTTACTATAGAAAAAGCAATCCTCGGCGTATTCAAAATTTGCGACAGTAAAAAATTATTTTTTGAAAAATTTACTATAGAAAAGGCAATCCCTGTCGTATTTAAAATTTGCGACAGTAAAAAATTATTTCTTGAAAAATTTACTATAGAAAAAGCAATCCTCGGCGTATTCAAAATTTGCGACAGTAAAAAATTATTTTTTGAAAAATTTGCTGTAGAAAAGGCAATCCCTGTCGTATTGAAAATTTGCGACAGTAAAAAATTACTTCTTGAAAAATTTACTGTAGAAAAGGCAATCCTCGCCGTATTCAAAATTTGCAACAGTAAAAAATTATGTACTTTCTTGAAATTTTCGGGAAATACGAAGCCATTTTCTGTGATTCCAATATATTTTTCAAGATGTTGTTTTCCTAAATTTTGACTTCCAGTATTCTATACATACATAATTTTTATAAGATAGCTCCCTCATTAGATATGGGACTGATATAAAGAAAATTCATCTGTTTCTTGATAACCTATACCCACCTACTCTTAATTTTCATAAACATACCTACGACACAATTACGACCCAGAAATCAGACAATATTTGAATTGGGGTAGTTGCAATAGTTTCCTCGCGATGCTATAATTACTACGCATGATGAAAATGATATAAATATTAATTTATTTCCTATTGAGGACAGAAGGGAACAACCATAGTCGACTAGATAGATACATACTATGTTCATTTATTTTCACATTTTTCTGCCTTTGACATGACTTCCCTTCCCAGAGCTATTAAACAGTTATCAAATATTTTTTCGTTTTATTTTCCCACGTTCAGTTTTGCTGCAGAACTTTGTGGAAAAACTTTTATACATATATGACAAAAACTTGCAAAAAGAGGCTTTGATTTGTCAACAACTTTTTTATGAAATATATTCGATTTGAGCCAGTTGAGACTGTTTCGTTTCGGAATTTCATTTCAATTATTTGATAATACATGGAATAGGGATATAACTTCTACATACATTACGTACGTATTCATATAAATATGTAAACATGAACGTGAAAATTTATTGCCTAAACGTTTCGGAAAAGATAAAAATAAACTCTTGCTATATTACCTGTCCTCAAAAAAGTTTTGGATGACGATGAAGATCAGTTTAATTTCGTTTTTTGACAATGACATATAAGCATAGTACTAGTATTAGTGTTACCAGCCTTTAAACAGAATTACCAATGAAAACAGCTATAGGTGAATTCAATGATTGGAAGAAATTCGTTCAAGTCTATCAGAGACTTGAGGTTCAACCAGTAAACTACAATCGGGAATGGAGAACAGTGATGGTGGGATCTGGATTCTGGATCAAGGATACACTAATACCTTTGCTAAAATCTGTTAAAACTACACCATATATGAACTGGGTAAATGGTAATCATACTTTAAAGGATTAAGCACTGAAACTTATTTTGAAATGCTGGGATTGGGAGGAACATTATTTGCAATAGACGACTCTTGATCTGATGGGGAAGCAAAATCGATTCGGCTGTTATACTATCTTTTGAGCTTGTACAATATTGGGAAGTCGACACATCTTTAAGTGGGTGTCACACAGGAAGCAGCACGGCGCGACATTTTGCGGTTGCCGCTGCACGATTGCTCTTGAAAAATTAAATCTATAAGCATAGTGTGAGAGCATACGTGCTAGTCAGCTAGCAGAATTCATGAAGGAGTCAAGTTATTCTAATATGTGTGCAAATTTGTTGGCACTTCTTCATGCTACCATTGATTTATCCCACTAGTTTGCTTTTTTTTGTACTAGCATTTAATTTGCTCTGTATTTGCCATCCTCCGTTCAGACTTACTCCTTAGAGGTACAATATCCTGCTCCTGCATGATTACATCAGTCGATTTGTTACCCCAGTCAATCAAATAAAAACCGGTTTATACTTAAATCAAATACATATACATACAATGCTCGAAAATGAAATGAGCTATGTGATGTGAAAATGAAATGTTATATGATGTTCTTTAGCCACTTTTTTAGCCACAAACTTCTGAAATCTAGCCACTTTTAGCCACTTTTTAAGTAGATTTTAGCCACAAGGCTTAGCCAAGAGTAGGCAACTCTCCTGGCGTGTCCGATCCATTTCGAGTTGATCACTTCAAAAGCGCGGTGCGTGCGAGCGTGCGTGAGGTGGTGAGGGGCTTTAGCTCGTCGCACTAACTGGCTTGACTCGTAAAATGACGCGCCGAGGGAAGCAAGCTTTAAGGGGAAGCCCTCAATTTTTTCTGAGAAATTTACTGGAAATTTTTTCTTAGAAATTCACTGGAAATATTTACGTAGAATTTATACGAATTTTTGGAGGTCGAAGACAATTTTTATGAGCGTAGACGGGTAAATATATGCAATAAGATTTTTTTTTATTTAGGAATTTACTGAAAATGTTTCGGTAGAATTTTTATTCACTTTAGTGGTGGCCGGGCGATTGGAGTTATTTTCGAATACAATACTTTTATTTGCGTATTGTATTGTATCCAATTGCCAAAAGCATTCATTTCTTCTGCCGTTGTCAGCCTCCAATAATGCAAACAACTTCTAAGGTACAAATTTCCAGTACACTTCTAAGAAAGAATTGAGGCCTTCCTACATACATCAGGTCGAGACATCGTCGATTTTATATTCAAGTGAGACGTTGCAAATTCTTTTAATTGACTCTCAACATGTATATCTGATTTCTTGTTTTCAATTTTTCTATTCGATTCGCTATCTGTATATTTACTTATTTGTGCTTATGAGTCACACCCACTGACTTATAACAATGGACGGTGCGATTTGCTATTTCATGTGGCACAAAAAATATTGTGTTTCTGTATATAAGAGTTTGAGCAACCTTTAAAACGTTTACTACTTAAAAAACATGTAAAACTCAACCAATCAGATGAAATTTGACACCCGAAAATCGAATTAAATTAAAAAAATATCTTTCTTGTGTTCAAGTGATATTTTAACTTAACCGCTTATAATCACTCTTATAAGAAATTAAACTCATTCCCACTTTAATTTTCAAAAGGTTATTTTTACCTAAATCCTGCGTATGGACAAGAGAGACAGAGCATGATAAACACTATCTTTACCTTATTGTTCCTACGGTGGTGATTGCATCTGCAACCAACATAAAACCATCAAATTCAAATGGCATGGCATGAGAAAACGTTCAGTAAGCGATGTTTTATGTTGGTAGCTCCAACTCTACCATAGCGCGAAAGAGAAAACTATAAAACTTGTGCCATTCTTTCCTATAGGAAAATGACTATACGCTCGTCCATTGTTATAAGTCAGTGATCATACCAGAAGCGGCGTGGCGCCGCAAAATATTTACCGCGCGGCAATTTTGGAGATTACTCAAAAGTGGGTGTCACACCGGAAGCGGCGCGGTGCGGCGCGGCATTTTTCAGTTGCCGCTGCACGATTGTTCTTGCAAAATTAAATGTATAAGTCACACCGGGAGCGGCGCGGTACGTCACGGCAAAATAGTTGCCACGCGGCCATTTTGGAGATTACTCAAAAACACGATTTTGCCGCTGCCGTCAAAGTTCCTTTACATTCGAAATAAGTCCGCACGCACAATCACTAAATGAGGCTTTTGTATTCTTAAGTATATTTGTAATCGAACCTCATCACTTTTCTCTGTTTTTCTTCAAGCAGAGCTACTAATAATAGAATTTCTTCCTCGGAATTGAAGTACATTTGGATAAAATCTACCGCTCTCGGTGTAAACACTCTATTTTGTCGCGTGCCACCGGGCAATGCCGCGCCGCTCCCGGTGTGACCAGAGCTAAAAACATTCACAAATTTGTGAAATCTCACTTCTACAAAATTGTGACAAACAATGTTATTTATCTACAATTTTTCTGCTTATCACAAATTTTTAAAATAGTTATTGGTATCTACTTTGTGGAATTCGTATCTACAAGTACAAATTTGTAGTTTTAAATTGTAATTTCGTGAAATAAGCCGCAGGGCTTAAATCTTCATTGAGTTTTTATTATTGTTATTATTCTTTGTTGGACTGGCAAAGTACACAAGATTTAACAATCTTTTTAGTACGAAAACTTTCGGAGCTACATTTAAGGGACATTTTATAAAAATAAATGTAGAATGTCTAAAATAAAATTAAAAATTAAAATCTACTAAAATTAAGTAAAATTTGGAAATAACTATGAAAATGACAGAATAAATATAAACTGCTAAAAAAGCAGAGGCAGAAGAAATTACAAAATTAACTAAAAAGAAAATTAAAGTAAATTAAAAATTAAAGTTTAAATAAGAATTGAAAGGTGACTAAAATTAAGAAATAAAACAAAATATTAAACATAATTGAAAATTATAAAAAATTATAAGAATGGAAAAAAAATCATGAAAATTTTGAAAGTGATCTGCCGTCAGAGAAGGTAATAATGTGAAAATAATTAATTAAAAACGTGGACGCTCATGAGATCCTTAAACGCAAAAATTCATCCAGATAATTCTGTTTGTTTGTACGTAATAAGTTATAAAAGTGAATCAGTCCTCTCTGTTTGAGATAATCTCGTATTGAATAGCCTAGCAATTTTGTACGGTAAGGTGAAACATGGACAAACCTACGAGGTTCATAAATGAAGCCTTTAAAATGATTGAAAGGCAACTTCCGTCTTTCGAAGACAAATGCTATCGAGTCTAGGATAAATCAATCTGCCGAAAGTAAAGTAAGATAGAATTCAGGGTTTAATCAGTTTTTAGCGGATTTCGAAAGATAATTAATCAGCAAAGAGCTAGAGCCTACGAAGTAGGTAGGTACAGCATAAATCTTACAAATAATTAATTTTGTATTGTCGCACCATTTCATATGTTCGTTCAAAATAATGCCTATAGATTCTTAACTTTAGGTACCAAATCTAAAATTGTACTATACAAGACCACAAACGGTGAATCATGTGGGTCAAAAGTGTTATTATGAAATCCAATACATTGGGATTTGTCAGGATATAACCTTAGGCCGTTAGCTTTGGACCAGATATTGATTCTCTCCGAATCGTCATTAGTGTGACCAACACAGTCGTCAAACAAACAAACATGTGTACGTTGCCGTCCCGAACGGTTTCATGGAGATCATTTATAAACATACTAAATAACAAAGGGCCCAGTATTGAGCCCTGAGGATCGCCGGGCAGAAGAGGAAGGGAACACGAAGTATTGTTAGAATCATTTTTTACCACTTGCTTTCGATCGGTCAGAAACTCTCGGATAAGAGCGACGGCAGAGGGATTGAAACCAAAGTATCAATTAAGTTTCAGAAGCAAAATCCCAAGATCAAGACTGTAAAAAGGGTACAGGAAATAAAGGAAAGGAAAACAAACTCGGCTGACGAACTGATTAGATATTGTTCATCTCTCCATCGCGTTCTCAGATGAAACGAGTTTCTGTAGATTTAAGATATCGGCAATTAGGAAACGCTTTTTCAATTCATCAGCGGGAGTTTCTTACTTTGAATGCTTCATTCATGAATAATAAGCAAAGATGAATTTACTACATGTGTTTCTAAAGGCAGAAACACATTCAAACAAGCCTCAGGATTGGCCTCTCTCAGGCTTCCTCGCAGCTCGCCTCAAGGCTTGCCTCAGAGAAATGAAATCAAAATGATACCACCGGGCTCAGTGCTGTCATTGTAATTTTTATAGTACATCTGTTAACAGAGGTAGGCCTGAGAGAGAAAAATTTCCAACATTGAGCAAAGCGCGCCTCGCGGCAAGTCCTTGAGGCTAGCTGCTGGCTTGATTTTGTGTTGCATCATTTAAAAACCCATGTTGGAAATTTTGACAACGCCTCGAGACCTGGATGTGTTTCTGCCATAAGAACTAAATGCACACATGAGTCGAAATTGAGTTTTTAAGTCGTTCACATTATGAGTGTAGGTTTCCTTACTTTGCACTAAACTGCACACTCTGAATTTCAGATGATTATTTCGATTATTTCTATTCTTATTATTGATCCGAATGATCTAACCACAAAGCTTTCCCCGGTACGGTAGGTACTCATAACCAAAGCACATAAATAACACAAATGGTGGATCAAAAAGCCTATAATTGAAGCTCTAGCAAGGTAATCTTTGCTTACCACTTCAACCAACTGACAAAGTGTGATGATAAAATTTGTCAACCAAACTAAAATTGAGATTAAACAAGCTTTAATGGTCGGAATGAAAATTTGCTTTTAACATTTTTATGTTGGTTAGCTTGGTATACTTCCTATTCGGTTATATTAGAATTGGTTTGAAGAGACCTCTCTCTCTCTAGTCTACCCATAACACTTTTGATATTATTTTCTATTGGGTTAGGAAATACTCCAGCAAATTGAGTCCATTAGTAGCTGTATGTATTACATATAATATGTATGCCAGTACTGTTTGACTGTTTCGCATCATTTATTGTCCTAAATAAGTAAAACATTGACACCATTAGCATCCAAACATTTTCTATACGATCCCCTTCCATTAAAAATAAACAAATAAAATGTTACTGATGGAAAACAAGTCACTCCTATTCTTATAAGGATACTCAATGCTCATCGCCATCAGTTCAATATATATTTTTCCAGTTCCGTTAAAAGCCCTGGTGTTGCCATATAATTTGAATGATTCATTTGGTGTCAAATGTCAGTGTCACATCTGCCCCCACCGCTAAAATTCAACACTTTTGTGTGTGCTTTTGTTTTTTTTTCTTTAACATCATCAGTCACTTATAAAATTTCAATGTATGTATGTATGTAGACAAAGCTTACATTTTTTTATTTCAGAGGTAGCATACATGTGCGTATAGGTACCACTAAAGTGGGGAGGGTGCTTGTTCCGCTACTGTGAAAAAATCTCTATCAAAAACTGCCTTCAAATATATTTTTCCATTGTATAGAAGAAAAAAATTTATTAATTTTCTCCACGTACACAAAAAAAAATTCGATTTAGATTTCAAGACATAATCTACAACTAGAGCAATCTATAAACAATTTAAAACGCATATTCTTTGCATTTGATGGGAAATTTTACTCAGCCACAATCTATAGACGAAATATCTGTGCGAGAGAAGCCCCAAATAGAATAGAATACAAAACGATTTGACCTACAAAGTAGCATAATGAAATTTTGCTTGGGATCCCATTTATTGCAGGAACATCTAAACCAGCTTTGGGATTTTCTGTTTAACAAAGTGTGTTGGACGAATAGAAGGAATCCAATTAAAGGTGACCTCAAGTAGCCCGTCCCATAGCTAGAAGATTTTGCAGTATATATAGTTACGTTACAGTAATGGATGGTAGCAATTTTCTTGTAATACTTTTTACCCTTTGACACAGACCAGGCCGCGTCAAATGAGACTTAAAACTAACTGTTGGAAAATATATGTATGTAGCCTATATATACACACCTCTGGTTACATAAAATTATAAATAAAAAAAGAAAATGTACATATTTTTTACCTACAGGAGAATTCCGTTAGAAAGGAAATTTTTACCTTTACAACGGGATTGTGTTTATTTTTTGTTTTGTTTTAGACCCGAAGAAATTAGAGCATAAAACCATAGTTGTAATGGATACCTTATTTCGATGTTTAAGGTTTCCACTGTTATGAGAGGAAGGTTTAAAAAAAAAACACTTAAAGCAGAGCAGCAGTAAAAATTTACTTTGACTTATATTAAAAAAAAAAAAAGCATATTTTTTTGTGGCATGCGCTTTATTTGTAAGAATTTAAAAAGATTTATTTTAGTAAACAAAAATACGACCTGAGCAGGACAGAATAAATTCAATATGCAGCTTTTTAGGATCACAATATTTTAAATCTACCTCTTTAGAAGGAAGAATCACTTTCAGAAGTTTTAAATTAGAGCAAAGAAAAGCTATGTATACAGCAAAAAAAGTGATAGGAGAAGGGAAGGGGCGCTTAAGAAACTAAATAAATTTCCTAGATTGCTGTTTGTAATGTCATTGCATCATATCCATATACACTGGTAAGCAAATCAAAACGATCTATTGCAATGAGTGCGCTTCTGAAAATTGTCTACTTAATATATTGGAGTTCCTCAGAGTTCAATTTTAGAACCCTTCCTATTTATAACATTTATTTATTTATAAATGGCCTTGCTGCAGCCGTTTAAAATTGCCTTATGTATACAAATGACACTCAGACGTTATTTGTCATTTATTTTATTTATTATTAAAAATTTCATCAAAGATCTGATTACTGAGCTTACATACAGTATAAGAGTATACATAACAATGTAATGACAGAAGGTATACATAACAAAATAATAAAAAGAAAAGTAACTCTAACTAAGCTGATCTTTTATTTGACGTTTTGAGAGATGAAAGTCAATGCAATCAAACTGACGGTTAAAGAGACGAGACATTGATGAAATCGGCTCGTGCATGCCATAGTTTGTACTATGCTGGGGAACATCGAAGAAGTCGTAGTTCCTCAAGGAGCGCACAGGAACAGATATATTAAGAGTATTTAAGAGCTCAGCGGAATTTATCGCTCCCTGTATACACTGAAACGCAAAAACAACTCTGGAAGTTTTTCGTCTATTCTCGAGAGAATCCAAAGGAAAGAGTTTAAGGCTGTCGACATATGGATGGGTTATCCCAGTGAAGCCCATACAGGGCAAAACGAACGAATCTCCCCTGCACTGCCTCGATGCGATTTATGTATACAGCATAGAAGGGAGACCAGATCGGAATGGCATACTCCAAAATAGGTCTAACGAATGTGCAGTAAAGGACCTTCGTTATGAATGGATGATTAAACTCCTTTGACAATCTCTTTACAAACCCCAGAGTAGCATTAGCCCTGGCAACGATTTTGTCAATATGATCCTCGAAAGAAAGACGAGTATTAAGGAAGACACCCAAATCTTTGGTTTTGTCAAGTCTAGTTAATAAGCATCCATCTAACCAAAGTCGAGAGGCCTCCTTTTACGAGAAAAGAACATAGCGGTGCATTTGCTGATATTGAGAGGAAAACAGTTAATAGCACACCATTTATGAAAGGTATCTAAGTCCTCGTTAAAATTCCACACCCGTTTTCATTAGAAACAATGCAGAAGATTTTGGCATCGTCAGCATAGCAAAGTATTCTTGAATTGGCCAAAATCACAGTAACATCATTAATGTAAATTATAAAAAGAAGTGGTCCAAGATGGCTACCTTGAGGAACGCCAGAAGTATTATGCATTTCATCAGAAAGAGCTGCACGAAATATAACTCGCTGCGTGCGATCAGATAAATAAGAACGAAGCCAATTGACAAAGACAGTAGGAAAACCATAAGAACAGTCAACTTGTGAATTAAGATTTTGTTGTTGATTCGGTCGAAAGCTTTACTAAAATCCGTGAAAATACAATCGACTTGCTTTCCGCTTTCAATAGCAGAAATACAGAAATTAGTAAACTCTAATAAATTATCGTAGTAGATTTACCTTTCATAAAGCCATGCTGAAAAGAGCGCAGGAAAGGCTTGCTGTGGAAATACATAACATCACAAACCAGAGCTTCAAATATCTTACCAATACAACTTAAATTAGCGATAGGTCTGTAGTTAGAAATGTCGCACTTGTGTCCCTTATTGTGTAAAGGAATAATCAAAGAAAGCTTCCACTGTTTTGGAAAAATACCACTAGTTAAAGACAAATTAAATAAATAACACAAAACAGAAACGATGGACGTAGCACAATGTTTTATGAGCGTGGAAGGAACACCATCCGGACCACTAGAAAAAGTATCAGCTATGCTTGAAATATACTTGTAGACAGACGCTGTCGAGCAACAGGTCTTTAGGTTGAAGAGAAGTCGTCGGAAGCTTCGTTAAATCGATAAAATGGTTACAACTAATATCACAGCGGTTATCACAAAAGGCAGTTTTAAAGAAGTCACCAAAAAGATTGGAAGTCTCCAAGGGATCAACACTATCTATGTTTCCGAGCCGCAACGATGAAGGGTATCCATCACAGTTGCGCTTAGAGTTCACAAACTTCCAAAACTGTTTAGGTTCAGTACGCAAGGATGACCTCATTCTACACACATATTCGTTGTATGATTTAGTTAAACACGAAGTATACTGAGCACGCAAATTAGAATAAGTTACGTAATCAGCATCACTCCTTGAGGAACAGAACCGTCTCGAAGCCTTATTTTTCAAATTTTTAAGATGCTCAAAGAGCCATTGAACCACGGTTGACAATTCGAAGTACGATTCGAACTAACAAGTGGAACACAGTGAGTAAAACAAAGAAATAGTATGTTATAAAACGAGTTCACAGCTTTATCAATGTCACGTTCACCCAGAACACTAGTCTAGTTACAAGCGGATAGCCATTCATTCATTTTATTAAAATCAGCTTTTTTAATGTTATAACAATACTCGTAGCTACTAGTAGCATTAGATGATGAAGTAACAGGAACAAAAAACAAAACTACATGTAGTGCTGGATGATGACATGTTTCAAGAACCAAAGGAGTTAAACAACGCTTGACGACATTTCCATTGGAATCGGAAGAAAATACCAGGTCAAGAGATCTTCCAGAGTCATTAGTCACGCCGCTAGACTGCATTAGGCTTGCAGAAATAATGTTATCAATAAAAGAAATGGCATGTTGAGTAGTTGCCGAAAAAGAGGGTAGCAAGCCCTCATCATCCTGCGAGTGCAGCCAGTCAACATTAGGCAAATTAAAATCACCAAAAAGCAGCAATTCATCTGCAGGTAGCAAAACTTCAGTAAGCCTATCGATACAAGAAGCCAGCAAGTCAAATATCTCAGCTGATGGGCATGGAAGGATATAAACAGTAACAATATATACATTTTTGTGTGAAAGCCTGAGAGCCACACATATAAACTCCAGATCGCCGGACTCAACAAAGTCGATCAACATGCATGGAAGGTAGCAACGAACAGCGCAAAGCACTCCACCTCCAACAGGAGCATCCAGAGACAGACGATGGCAGTCACGGCGAAACACCAAGAACTTGGGACCAAAAAGCTCTCCATCTGCAATCTTTCCACAGAGCCAAGTCTCGGTCAAGCAGACCAGATCGAAACAGGAATTAGTCGAACTTGTAAAAAGCCGAGTCGTCTTGGATCGAAGACCAGTTACATTGGCATAGTAGACGGAGATTTCGCTAACAAGTTTTTTGCCACAATAGAAGATCCAGAACGTCTTTTTGGAATAAATTCACGAACGGTGGAATTGCAGGGCCATATATCCGGAGAGAGGGCCGCCTCAAATAGATTTTCCGGAACTAAAATCCTAAAGGATGCAAAAAATGAGCGTTTCTCATGATCATGTCGAGCAGATATTTTCTTACAGGCAATCAAAGAGAGCCGACACGTGAAGAAATGTGTTTAACAATCTCCTCTTCGGTGGTGTCTGGATGTACTCTAGATACGAAAATACATTCGCTAAGTCACTAAGTCACGTTGACGACGTTATCTTCTAATAACTAATAATGACTTAACAGCGATATCCTGAAAGAGTCTCCCCTATTTAACTCAAGGAAAAGGAATGAAATTCATATATGTATACGATTATCAAATTGTTGACACTTGCTTATTTCCCTGTTTTAAACATAATGTTATTATTACCATTAAAGGCAAAATAAAATAATCTTTATGGCAAATCAGCTTCAGGAAGCTATTCCATCTATGAGGACTATAAAAAATTTAGCGCAAGAAAACCTAATGATCTATCTCAACCTTATTTCATACAACAATCACACCAGAATTTAGAAAAACATTCAATTCAGGTCTTCCGAGATGTACATACATATATTCCCATTTCCAATGCCGTAAAATAGTAGTACGACCCAAAAAAATCCGCCTCCAGTCACATATGAGAGTTCAGATCAATTAGTTCTATAAAGGGAAATGCCCATGTTAGAACCGACACCTCCAGCCATGAGAGTTGTCTTAAACGATGCATTATGATACTCTGAAAATTTTTTAATAACAATGTTTATTTCTATCTGGCGGAGTAAAGCTGGGGGAGCGAGGTCAAAGTTTGATCTGGTACATTTTGGTAAATCTAGTACAGAACCGAATTCTTTAGGTCCTGAGAAGAAGTTTGAGTACTCAGACTCCTATACTCGGAGGCTTCAATAGCTGTTTATAGAATCCCAATACTCACTTTTTTAGTATTTCCCTTTTTTATACGAACTGAAATACTAGAATTTTCGCACCTTAGATCGGCTCTAACTCGGTAGAGCTATGTCCCATCGGAGAGCGCGTTTCACTGTTCGCCTCAGCTTATTACCGGCTACAATTCGTGGAAGAAATTTTTTCGCTGTATTCTTTTAAGGTAGGGGGTAGGAAAACCGACGGGGGTGAGGGGGCGTGGTTCCAATACAGCATGTTACATATCGAATTAAAGGTCTCGCCGAGTACTATGCGGTGGTATATATTTTTCCCGATTCCGAAAACCTTTTCGGGACTACTACATTTCGCATATAAAATAGAATAGTCAAGAAGCTTTTGGAATAGACCACTCCAGAATAATCCGGATAGTTTCTAGGGTATAAATATAACAGTTGTCACCGCCAGAAAAAGAGTCTTGTCTTAGACGTTGCAGTGTTAACAAGCGAAAGTAATAAACGGGCGGAAGTGTTGTAATTGGATTGCGATAATTAAAGTTGAGTTGATTAAATGAATGTTTGTGAACTTTATATGATTTGAGTGTAATAAAGAACTTATATATTAATTATTTAATATTGTGTTTTAAATAACGAACCAAAGGCCACGCTCGCAACAATATGTATTTTCGAAACTTGATCAAATGAAATGGGCGAATACAAGACACCCAGCCAAACAAAAAATTGTATGGCAGGGGGGGGGGGGCACCATCAACCGTTTGGGAGTTACAGGGTGATTAGAAAAAAAAGCTAGATTTTCACATAACACCTTGTATGTTAAAAACTACAGGGCGTACGGTCACAGTTAAAAAGCTGATTGTATGGAGAGCTTCATGGCCTTTCCAACGACTGCTCAACCAGCTCTGTACCGTCGTACACTCGTCTCAGAAGTTAATGGTTGTATAAACTAAAAATTTTGGATTGTCTTACCTTTTTTAATTTGACCTCTAATATTTTTGCAAAAAGGTCGTTAACATAACTTGTTTTTTATAAAACACTGTAAACTGTAGACTCTCCTCTTTAATTTGACCTATTACACCCCCCTATGTGTTAAGAGAAGTAAAAAGTAAGTCAAGCTACATCCGATCGCCAAAGCTTTTCCCCGCTAGATAGAAATAAACTTTGTTAATAAAATAGGTTTGTTTGATGAAAACCCCGGGTAAACCCAGGGCTACACCGGGCTAGACTATTTTGTTTTATGAAAAACCTGGGCTAACCCGTGCTTACACTAAAAATTTCTCGGGGTAATGGTTTGACAGTTGAGAACTGTCACTTGTAATTTGTTGTTGATTGTCACATATAAATTACTTCTTGAGCAAAAATAAGCTAAAATTATAAGAAAAGAAATAGAAAAATAGCTAGAGCACATTTTATTTGTCTTCACCCATTTTATAAATAAGTTTTTACAATTAATTATACTCGGGAGAACTGTCAGAGAAATGTCATTACATTAGATTTACCCGGTGTTTTAAAAACTTGTTTGATGAGTGCACAGAACCCCGGGTAAATTTGGGGAAAATTTTAGGGGAAAATTTACACGGTGTTTTCATCGAATAAACCTAAAATGTTCAGAGTATCATAATCTCTCATGTCTGGAGGTATTGGGTCTAAAGTTCTATGAAAAGTGGGCATTCCCCTTTCTAGCTAAGGGTTTTGTTATTTTTCGGAGATTTGTGATCCGAAATTTATGTATTCAAGGCTTTCGAGATTTTAATACTTATTATCGGAATTTTTTCGTTTTTTTTTATTGAAAACGAACAATGATTTTTTCTTGAATTTCAGTTAAATATTTGCCTAGATTTAGTACTTCTGAATTTGGCTTCACGATTTAACTATCCAGAACCCATTTGAGAAATGTCTTAAACGATGTATTATGATACTCTGAACATATTTTATTAACAATGTTGGATGGGGGGGGGGGGGGGGGGGGGGTACAAAATCGAGTTAGTTAGGTCCTGAGAAGAAATTTGAGTACCCACACTCCCACACACAGGCGCTAAAATAGCTATCCCCATACTCACTTTTTTAGTATTTCACTCTATTTTATTCGAAATGAAGTACTACATTTTTCGCACGTTAGATCGATTCTAACTCGGTAGAGTTATGTCCGATTGGAAAACGGCCTTCACTGTTCGCCTCAGCTCATTAACAGCTGCAATTCGTAAAAGAAAATTTTCTCTGCATACTTAGGGGGTGGGGGTAGGAATCCCCGGCGGGAGGGCGGTTCCAATACGGTATGTTGCATATCGAATTAAAGGCAGATTACTACCGAGTGGTGTACTTTTTTCGAGACCCAGAAAACTTTCTCGGGACGTTTTTGCCGCCGGAATACCCGTTTTCATGTACATACTTGTGTGACCCACAGTTTCTACATTTCGCACATATTTTTCCAGTTCTTCTTCCATAGCCATTAGTGATCTGTTGTTAACATTTGTCTTATAAGAAGTCATTTTCCACGACGCACCAATTCTGCACAATAACGAGAAGTAGAAAAGTCCACTTTTTTACACAAAAAAGTCGCTCAATCTACATTGTCGGGCCTATAGTTGTCCTGGATATTCCCATTTATGAATATCCAACGTCAATTCACCCTTTAACAGATTCGAAATATAAAAAAGAAAGTATAAATTGATAGACTTCTCTGTGCAGCAGTTGAGGATGGAGGTGAACTGAAACCTACAAAGCTCGTCGAATCGCAAGAATCTGAAAAATTTTAGAGGAGAACGAACCTGTATGAAGCCCCAAAAATTAGGAGAAAGCTCTTGCAAATTAAATTTAGTGGACAGGTTGTATGCCTATTCCTTAGACTACTTCTAGACCTTTTTCTGAATGTAAAAATGTCGAGAAACCCATTTGTCAAAATTTTTTGTTTGAAAGCCTTCAAAATTAAAAAAAAAAAAAAATTTAATAGTGGTCTTGAGTTTCAGTAAATGTTAGAAAAAAACATAAGGAATCATGAAACTTCAGCCGCCATAATTATACAAATTCGTCTGTAAACAGTGCATCACATGGCTGCATGGCTTTCGAGACTGTAAGATGGTTAAGTTCCTTATTGTAACAATCTGAGAACATTTTATATACTACAGTTGTTACCAAAAAAACATAAATCGACATTTAGACATGTTAGTTTTTTTTTTTTGCACATAAAAACACTTCCAGGTAGAGTTACCGACTATACCTATATACCTATCCTATCCTCAAGCAATAAGTTAAAAAATTTCCCAGAAAACCGAAGGACCAATAAATTTAAAAACGAATTTTCAAAAAAGAAAAAAAAAAACATTATTCACAGGATTAACCTGGACAGAGAAGACACACAAGATCCTTCGTATAAAATAATTTTTCACTGAATTTTCTTTCCACTTTTTTTGTCCTATAGCATCTGCACAAAGGTATCAAAGCAAAGCTGCTACTATCGCCGAATATGAAATTGCACTCATGTGAATGTGTCGTAAATTTCTCGAGAAAAATACAGTAGCAAACAGATTTCTCCTCAATTCGCCCACTCCATCCACTCCACAACGATAAATGGCCAATACAGATTGGGTCAACGAGTCATGATGATTGCATGCAACGGAGTTGGAATGGAAAGTGTATAGAGAGGGTTTAGAAAATTTTTCACAAAAGTCCAATACGATATTCTCTTTAGATCTATTGAGAAACAATCGCTAGAGAAAAATATAAATAGAAAACAAAACCTTGCATTCCTGCAATTCTATTTGGATGGCATTCCATGGGACGAGATTGATACTTCTGGCCATTGATGATTATATATTTTCCAAATGGAGGTTGTGAAGACGTCGTTCCAATGGAACGATATGATAGAATAGGGAAAAATCTATTGCATTGCTTTCAATTATTAATTATATTTTTTTTTACTGCTGTCTTAATTCACAAGTATACACGGTTTTGGACCTGAGCAACCAAAAGCTGTTTATAAGGTAAATTTGGGAGCTGAGTCCAAATCAGCAGCCCGTTTTTTTAAAATTGTTTCTAGTTTTCGAAATATTCAATAAATTCATTATTTTACTATTTTTGAACATTAACGGCCATTTATTGAATTGAAAAGTATAAATCAGAAATGAACAGAGGTTGAACTGAGTCTTTTATACTGCTTGGGATCTGTTTCACGCATTAGGGTCCAACAGTAGTCGCTCATCATGCCTTCCTCCCAAAATCCTTGGTATCGCCTTTCAATTTTCGCTATATCTTGATGTAGCCGCTCTCCTTGCTCGTCGCTCGTGTCGCCCAAGTTTTGTGGGAAAAAATCAATATGTGAATGCATAAAATGTATCTTGATAGAAATTCGAGCTCCAATCATGTGGTAATTTTGCAAAAAATTGTCGATTACTTCTTTGTAAAACACCGTGGTTACCGAGAAACTTGTGAACAACACTTTTAAACGATGCCCATGCTGCTGCTTCATCAGGCACATTTTGTGAAGTTTGCATCAGCCATTAGTTTGCGAATATCAGGTCCGACAAATATTCCTTCTTTGATTTTTGCGTATGACAGTTTTAGAAATAACTTGATTAAGTACTGGAAAGCCGGTCCTTCGCTATTGAGCGCTTTGACAAAGTTCTTAATAAGGCCAAGTTTAATATGAAGAGGTGGCAATAAAACGTCCTGTGGGCTCACGAGTAGTATAGAGGACACGTTTTGTTGTCCTGGCTCATAATGAGTACGACTCGGCCACACCTTTCTCACATAATTATGATCAACTGCACGGCTGTCCTACAGACACAAAAAATAGCAAAATTTCGTGAATCCAGATTGCATTCCAACCAATAGACCAATAACCTGAAAATGAAAAGTACATATTTCCACCAAGTGACCACTTGTACAGCTTTGTTCTGCACGCGTTACAAAACAATTTCAGTACCCATGGCCTGTCAGTGTTTATTACAGCAAAACCAAAGCTTTGCAAATACGCATTTTTGAGTGCATTTGTCATGATTTTTCCATGTTTGAATCGACTCTGCAACGTTTTCTCTGCATTTTCACACGTTCCGAAGCACAATCACTGTACAAAAACAAGTTCCAAAAGATGTTCAATGTAACGTGGTCAGCTGATAGCCGTTGTAAGAGCGCAGTACTGCCACCTAGCGCAAACTCGAAAACTAGAACCAATCTTGACACACTGATTGAAGATCTGAGCTCAGGGCATCAAATAAGGTTACAAATCGTTCTCATCTGCTCGGGTCCAGAATTTGACCCGAATTTGTAATTTGTAACAATTGTTATCCAGACTAAAGTTTCCAAGCAACTATGACTATGTGTCAGACATGTGGTACATCTTTAAGAGGTGGTGCTACTTAGTCCAGAAAAAAGGTGTATTTTTAGTTATTTAAATCGGGCTCACCTTCACAATTTATAATTTTCTTATTGCAACCTGGTGTTAAAAATTAAATTAACAAACTTGATGCCCCCTTGTCAGCTAATAAAATAAGGACTGTGTTGTATGATGGGACAATAGACAACACAACCGCAAAGTGATATTTACAGCGGGAGCTACAACCTCTACTTCTATGGTGCCTCGGTGACGAAGTCTTTGAGTCTTGGAGATGTCGTTGTCGTCCTGGCCTGATACCATCCACTTTGACAAAAAAAAAACTAAGTCTGCCCTGTCAGAATCATAGCATAGCAGATTTAGACTTATTCTCTATCCCAATTAAAATTTTCTAGTACCCGTTACTAAAAAGAGGAATAAAACTAGAATAATCAAATTATTTCGGAGCAACAATTTCTTATCTCGGATTTATTTTAGATTCTAATTTATAATGGAATCAATTTGCATTTAAACACCGAACTATGGCTTATACACATCAGATCAATCTCAGATATACCCTGCAGGATTAAGCTATTTGTCAACTCTAATGTGTAACATGTCTCGGCATCAATGAGGCTATGCAATTTTATCCCACTGTGATAATAGAACCTTATCAGAACCTAGTGACATTAAACATCTGCGGTCAAAAGGAGTTGGCAAAAGCAGGATATCATTAAAACTGTGGGAATACATTGATATGACACCTTATGTGCGTTTCTGAAGGCGAAGGCAATATAAAAAGAGGACTTCAGCATGGAAGTGAAATGAGATATAATAACCAGAGGTAACTCAGTTTCAAGCATACTGAAAGCTATACAAAACCCTTTAGAAATGTAAAATATTATATATTGGCATTTATCGTTTATTTGTCGTTTATTTGTGGTTAATTTGTCATGAAACCCACGGTGCCTTATGTTGATGACAAATTAGAGAAAATCTTTTTAAAAACGATAGAACTTAGTTTTTCTCGAAAAATTAACGACAAATAAGCGACAAATGCTTTTACGACGAATTAACGATAAATTGTGAAATTGTTTAAAACTATATAAGACGAGATTGCAGTACTTTATGAATATCTGTTCTTTATAAAGGGCACTCGAACTTGAACTTTCCGGCCTATAGCATCGCAAAACTCTTTGAATTGAGCTAGAGTATGTCTAAATAGTTTTTGGACAACTATGAGTAAATCCATCTGTTCGAACCAAATCGGTTCGAATACATTTTTGTTTTTACCGATTACTTTTAAAGGGAATACATCCTGGAAACAAAGCATCAAATTGTTAGGAAAATTAAATCATATTTGATTACTCTTAATCAAAAAACAGGTACACAACCTAGCAAAGCCATGTATTTGTCATCTACATAGCACATTGCACAAATACAATACAACAATATAATAACCTCATCGAGCAGATAAAATTAAAATTCTTTTCATATCATTGAAGCAATTAGATTCGTGCTAAAAACAATTGCTGGAAAAAGCAAAACAAATTCAATCTAATTACAAATTTTCCAAAAATAGGTGCATCATCTAACCAAAGCATGTGTTGAGTTGTCATTTACCATATAATGCATGGCACAAATACAATCAGATCAAGCAGATCAATTTGCAACTCTATCATCATTATAAGTACTATCGAACGGGAACTTCTTCTCTACGTGATAGAGATAGCATTTTTTGCAAATATACAGAATTCAATTTAACACAGCAGCATGGGTTGCTTTAAATTTCTTGTTGCTATGCATTTTTGTTCGTGGCTATGCATATTTTATCTCTAGTACCGTAAAATTACAGATGAACGGCCAATTCTTGTGATCATGCGCCTCTGCTACTCCATCATTGGTGTCGTGTGCAAGCAAGGGCTATATAAACAGCAATTTAACTTGACTCGATCTCTTTTTCAGTTTGGCAGTGGAGTGAGTGACTTGATAATTTTTTCTTAGTGGTATTTCCTAGTGTTGTAAATTTTTATTAACAGTCTAAAACTTTGTTTGGTTGACAATTGAAATAAATTTTTCCTATTCTGGGTTGCGACTAGATTAGGAGATTTATTTGGATAACGACTAAATAAAGATTCTTATTACGGGTAACGACTGTAATAAGAAATTCTACTAACATTAAACACTTTATTGTGGGTAACGACTACAATAAAGATTCTTATTACGGGTAACGTCTGTAATAAGAAAACTACTAACACAAAAAACTGTATTGTGGGTAACGACTACAATAAAGATTCTTATTACGGGTAACGACTGTAATAAGAAAATTACTAACAAGACACTTTATTGTGTGTAACGACTACAATAAAGATTCTTATTACGGGTAACGACTGTAATAAGAAATTTTACTAACACTAAACACTTTATTGTGGGTAACGACTTTATTGTGGGTAACGACTACAATAAAGATTCTTATTACGGGTAACGACTGTAATAAGAAAATTACTAACAAGACACTTTATTGTGGGTAACGACTACATAAAGATTCTTATTACGGGTAACGACTGTAATAAGAAAATTACTAACAAGACACTTTATTGTGGGTAACGACTACAATAAAGATTCTTAGTACGGGTAACGACTGTAATAAGAAATTACTAATTAAACACTTTGTTGTGGGTAACGACTGCAATAAAGATTCTGTGGGTTTCCACTGCAGTAAGAACTACTCACCTCACTTTATTCTGCGTATCGACCAGAATAAAGAATATCCCAATCACAACCTCAATTAAAATTATTGAAATCAAGTCAATCAACTGCCAAACATAGATCAGAGGTGAGTACAAAGTTTATTGCAACAACATTATTATATTTATTATATATCTTATATTTTCCGTTTATTGAAATTTGATAAAGAGCTATTAGTACTTTAATTTTATCGAGTATTAAAGCTCTAGTTTAACAGTGAAGTGTATAATTTGTAGACAAACAATTACATCCACTAACTTTATACCAGTGACATCAATTTTCACCACATTATTCAATTTTTCATGTACGCTGTGACTACGGGCAGTACACCATCTTTCTTGCCGATACCTTTCTCACAGCCAAATAATTATGCTGAGTATAAAACACTTTCGTTTTAGACGTTTAGTGTATGTCAAAGCAGAGTTTTTATATTACTTTTTAAAGCTTTCCTTCAGTTTCCTTAATGGGTCTTCTATGCGAAAAGATTAATTATGAGATCAAGCACAGAACTCATCTTTTTTTCCAATATAGCAAGTAAAAATATTCATCGACTTTCAAATTTTCTGCTCATTTCAATTTCCAATCAAGTTTAGTAGGCAAGAATTCTGCGCCTAATCTGAATCCCAGGACAACAAGGCAGTGCCCGGGATCCCTGAGGCCCCTAGCGCCTTGCGATAGTGGACCAACCGGTGAAAAAATTTTTACTATTACAAGATAGTTTAGAAGTTATAATTTGACTACTAATAGTAAACCAGGGATTTATTTGAAACTCTATACATGGCAAAACAATTTCATACAAAGTAATACACAGGTCAATGTATACCGTCAGGGTTACCAGCCTCAGTATTTTCTAAATGTCCTTTATTTGGTATTAACATATTACTGTCTAATGTTATTCCCTAAAACCCTTCACCATTTGATTACAATACAATAATGGAAACCAACTGGCATGATCGAGATTCCTTTAATTTAAATACGACATTCACACGGGGATTCCCCTTAGCGCCACTTTACGTTATTTTTCTTCTCGTGACTGAAAATTTGTTTACCCGCCTTCGAATTTGCAATCGTTTTGTTTTCCGTGTTGTGATTGCGATTGTATCGGGTTATCCATTTTCTCTTTCGGAAAGTAAATTAAAAAAACACAAAATATTCAGATATCGATTGAGTTTTTATTTCAATAAGATGCTTGGACTTTGCCATTATGCGTGAAAAACAATATCATTCAAATGTCCTCCACGGGCCTTTTTGCAAGACTCAATCCCTTTGAGGTAATTTTTGATGACTTTAGTCACACAGTTCGG
The DNA here is from genome assembly GCA_963930735.1 of Dioctria linearis. Classification (NCBI taxonomy): domain Eukaryota; kingdom Metazoa; phylum Arthropoda; class Insecta; order Diptera; family Asilidae; genus Dioctria; species Dioctria linearis. The sequence goes on from OZ005740.1 coordinate 21,023,474, forward strand.
GCAATGCTCCAATGCTCCAAAGTTGAGGAATTGTTCGCATAAATACGGTCTTTCGCGTAGCCCTACAAAAAGAAATCCAAAGGCGTCAAATCGCACTGATATTGGTGGCCAATTAACATCGCGTGAAATAATGCATCCTGAAAATTTCTCGCGCAGTAAAGCCAAAGCCGGCTGTGTTGTGTGGCTTGTCGCGCCATCCTGCTGAAACCTTATATTGTCCAGATCCATGCCTTCAAGCGCAGACCACACCAAGTTATTTACCATTGCGCTATAGCGCTGAAAATTGACGGTAACTGCCACACCTTCATCATTTTCGAAAAAGTACGGGCCAATGACACCTCTGGACCACAGTGCGCTCCAAACAGTCACATTTTGCGGGTGTAATGGCCTCTCAGTAGTCACTTGCGGGTTCTCACTACCCCGGATATGACAATTTTGTTGATTTACGCTCCCACCGAGCGTGGAATGAGCCTTATCGCTGAAGAAAATTTTCTCCGAAAAATCAGAATCCGCAGCCTGTTGTTCAAGCACCCAATCGGCATACTCTCTGCGCAATCTATGGTTAGCCGGCTTCAATTCCTTGAATGAGTTGCACTTTATACAGATGGAGGTGTAAGTCCCGATGCAAAATACTCCACAATGTGCCGTCTGATAATCCCAAATGCTGAGCGCGCAGTGAAATCGATAAATTTGGGTCTTCCTCAACACTATAGCTCACAGCGACAATGTTTTCGGTCGAGCGTGCGGAGCTTTAATGCACAGGCCTTACAATACCTGCAACCGACCCAGTTTCTTCGAATTTCTTCACTAAGTTTGAAATTATGTGCTAAGTAGGACGAGTACGATGACTATAATCTTGTCGTAAAGCTCGAAATGCGGCCACAGTAGAATCACCATTTATGTAGAATGGTTTAACGAAGCTAACGCGTTGTTCGATGGTAAAACGCTCCAAATTGTAAAATGGCAAACGTTCAAAAAAACAAACAACACCAGTTTGGATGACACTGACATTTTACAGCTGTCAAATGGCAGGGCTTTAATTTCCGTAACTCGAAATGGATAATCCTAAATTTTACGTTATTATTCCTGTTCATACCCCAAAGTAGTTTAGAAAATAATTCCTGTTAGAGAGCCCCCACATATCCCAAAGTGCCATGGGCCTTGGCTAAGAAGGGCCTTGTATCAAGGCTTTTCTGGCAACGAGAAAGCTGATGAACTTGCTAGGTAAGACTCAGCTACACCTCTGATCGGCTAGAGCTAATGTGTAGGTTGACCGTGTGCGCAGCAAAGGGGCCATTCACAAGCTGGACCACAGGGCAAGACAACTTCTGAGGTACAGTATCTGTGTATGTATGAGTGATCGGTGATAGCTAAACCCAGAATGGCAAGCTTTGGTAAACAACAGCTGAAACCCTAGTAATTTGATGGACAGACCGCTTCACGAACTCTTAAACCTACTCAAGAGGACTTGAACTGGCCTGCTTTAAGGAGATGGGGAGAGGTGGCCATAATAGGTCCACTCAGTGGTCGCTTTATAACTTATCTTCTTCCTCTTTAACCAAGCAAACAACCAACCCTTTACAGAATTCATATATTATCAGGGTCATAGTTAGTTTTGAGGTAAAACGAATTTCGCAAAAAAAAAATGGCGAATATCGTTATCTTTTAAACAATTACCCTCAATTCCCTGCCCTCTCAGCAATACCCAAAAGATAAATTTTATTGTCCTTTACGATTAATACATACAATTACTTCCGTAAAGGCCTATACATATCTATACGAGTGTGTGTATAGGTAATTCTAAAAAAACACTCCTCATACGAACAAAATAATATGCCAGAGGTTTTGTTTTGTTGCTGAAGATTTATGACTCTCAGGATATCCAGCAAGGATCTATTTTTCTAAACAGTTCACTCTCAGTTCTCTAGTAAACTGGAAATTATTCATAGATAAGAAGTGATTTCTAATTCTTTGAATATAAGAATAAAAATAAATTGCTCCACAAAAATGGATACATATTCTCCTACCACTTGACGAATCGTCCAGAGTATATATATGTAGGTTATGTGTATACATTGAGCCCCTCGCGATTTGAATAAATCCAAAACTTTCCACGAACGAGGCTTCCTTGTTTCACAGAGTCACGTTTATCTGGTCTGACTTATTGCAATTTTTATCAGTTCTAACGTTCCTTTAGTCTTACATGCTTCCGAAAAATTTATGGGTAAAAGTGGAAGAGAAGTGATTTTGTGGCAGCAGGGTAGGGACCCAAAAACCTCTAGCCTCCTCCTAGTAATGTAGTATTTCAATTTGTCATATTAAAAAAATTCAAATGGATACATACAGTTACATATGTACATACTGTACTAAGCCTTGTAATTTTGATATGATGATGCATATAGGAAGAAATTATTTCCATAAGGAATCAGACCTTCCTATGTTTACATAACAATTAATTAATTATTATGCATGATGTCCTAAATAGGTAATTTATGTATCTATATTATTATATTGTAGTACATATGTATTTTCTCTTTTATATACAAGGTGATTCTTATCAAGATACCTTCCGGTATACCACGCGATTCCTTGGGGTAAGCTGATCAAAATTTTGTTCTACATACCCCCCCCCCCCTTGTTTGTGAATTTGTGAGAGTAAACAGTAAAGTTAAATAAAGAAAGAACTTTTGAATTATATATAGAAATATTGTGTTTTAAATAACGAACTAAGGCCACGCTCGTAACAATATATTAAAATCTCAAGAAAGTCGAAGTTATCAGAAAGATCATTTATATTGTAAAAAATAAATGCGGCCCTAGGATAGAACCTTTAGGAACACGACGACCTTAGTTGATCAGTTAATTTTTACTGGCGAGTGCAAAAGTATAGTTTTCTGGGATAAGCAGTCAACCTTGCCACCTATAACATATATGTAGGAGCTCTAGGTGGGCGGTTTTGAAAATAAAAATTCAGACTCGCATCCGAAACTGTGCTGAGCATTGCCACGATGGTGCATTGTAGATGAATCTTAAAACTTACTAATTCATCTCCAAAGATATTAGATTAGTTATAGTATATTTCACCTATCAGGCTTGAGAGAAAAGGCTGGCAAAATTACTACGAGTAGGAGAAAAATTATGTATATAAAGTAAAGCCACTGTAGACTTCTGCAAGATACTTACTTGATAGATATATAGATTCAGTAATGCCGCTTCTTAGCTGAAGAATGAGAATGACCTGAGGAAACTAAATTGCGTACGTCTTCTAAACTTGATGGTTTGCACATTGAGTCTATGTAACGTACGTAAAGTAATCACCGCAACTTCGCCTGATTTAGTTCGGAACTATCTCGTAATTTGTCGTTAATTTGTCATTAATTTGTCATGAAAACCATAAATTTGTCGTGTCCTTTTATCTAAAGGAAACTAGATGTGGTGCCAAGTTGACCTTAAGTTAGCACCGCAACTCACTGGAACTCGGCCAAAACTTATTGGAGTGGAAAATTATACATATTGGAAAATTTCACATCTTGGAATTTGTCGTTAATTTGTCGTGAAAACCATAAATTTATCGTGTCCTTTTTTCTAAAGAAAACTGGATGTGGTGCTTACTTGACGTCAACTTAGCACCACATCCAGTTTCCTTTAGAAAAAAGAACACGGCAAATTTATGGTTTTCACGACAAATTAACGACAAATTCCAAGATGTGAAATTTTCCAATAAGGTTTGGCCGAGTTCTAGTGAGTTGCGGTGCTAACTTGACGTCCACTTAGCACCACATCCAGTTTCCTTTAGAGAAAAGGACACGGCAAATTTATGGTTTTCACGACAAATTAGCGACAAATTGTGAGAGTTCCGAAGTTTATCAGCCGAATTTGCGGTGCTAACTTTACATACGTGGCTATGTAGAAGAGGTCTTCATGTTTATGAGGACAACTCACTTTCTGTACTCTGGAGCAGGGTACTAAAATGCTTACTTTCAAGCATCTTATGGTGCTGCTTGCGGCTCCTAAAATGCTCGAGACCAAGAGCCATTTTTTTGTAAGTGGCTCTTACTCCCGAGCAAGTGCTGTGTAGCGGCTCATGCTCGTGAGCGGGAGCTGTGAGCTTCGCTCGCTACCTATTTGCTCTTTGTTCATGCATGAACAATCTTTTTCTTTTGTTTACATTAGAAAAAAGCCAAAACTTATAGATAATATCATTTTTATTATGGTGAGCCGGAAGAGTATAACTCCTAATGGCTTGCTCGCGACCCCGAGCGATTTAACGGATCGGGAGAGCGTTTAACCCTGGAATGCTAACACGTTTTTATATTCACTTTTTGGTAACCCTGAGTAAGTATTACTCACACACGAAAAAATTAAAAACAAAAGAACTGAAATATTTTGGCGGAATACAATAAGAGAAAAATGAAAAAATTGGATTCCCGCCAGAATAATTTAAAATTTACATAAACAAACTTTAATTAATAAGGTGAGGATAATTAGAAATGAAAGTATAAACATATTTTGTACATTTTGTACATTATTTTTCTCACTAATGGATGCTATACCACAACTGCAGTCTTATAGTGCGTTCCCGGTCAATGAGGACCATGGGGAATGAGAGGGCTGACATGTTAAGCAGGATCTCTCTCCCTTAAACTAATAATCACGCTTCAGGCAATGTACGTGAGAAGTGGGAACGCTGTGATCATAATACGTCGTGAAGAGCAGTGCAGCCTTCCAACAAAGAGAACTTAATCTCAACTATTACTCCGGCCAAGATGTATAAACAGCAGATTCACAAATACAAATGAACCATTGGGAGTCCGAAAAAAGCGACGACAAATTGAAACTTAATCGTTCGGGCCGAGAAAGAACGACATGGATTGAAATATGTAGATTCATTCTGAATGAGAAAAGGAACGCAGCATATATTATTAACGCAGCGGCGTACCAAATCCAAATGGTATTTTCTACCTCATACCTACTTAGAGCGGAGGCAAATAGACTACGTCCTCATATTTTGACGATACATTCAGGACTTGTATTGAGAAAGAAATTATCTTACATATGGCATGAAGAGCACACTTCTTTTTCACTATTTACGTAGTCGTTCTATTTCCTTAAAAAATCTTAAAAAACACAAATATCCTGTCCAATTCTGTTTTAGGTACCTACTCCTGGGATTTATTCGTCAGATCATAAATAGCGAACGTAGGTAAGCTTCACAGAAATTTTCGCAGGTCGTAATCATAGAGAATCAGGAAAATAAAGTCGAATAAGCCGAAGAAAGTGGAGTCATCTCACTGTTTTTTTTTTTTATACATAACAACAATGAAGTATTATAATAATAAAAATTTTCTATATTCTGGTCCTATCCTCCTATAGCTCCCTCATAGTGGATGGATACTATATCAAATTCTGAGACCGGGAGTATATCATACTGGGCTCAATTTCAGCCGCATTTACCACAGTACAAAGACCCATAAAACGGTGTTCGCCCTTCTTTTTGTGTGTAAAACCTTGTGGCTGAGGGAAGAGTAAAACGATTATTCCTCGATAGAATGGTGCCTCAAATAAGTATGAATTTGGGGGAGGGAAAAAATGTGTAAATTTGTTTAGATACTTATACATATATACCTTTTTGCGGTTTGCGGAATCTACATAGCGTTCTTAATCCAATTAGGCTCTTCCACAAGCCGCATGTTTTAAATGAAATCTTACTATGAGTAATAATCGTAGGAATGGAAGCTATTTCAACATGAAATGTTGTTTGTTGGCAGTTTGGTTCCTTTTAGCGAGTCTTTTAGCGTGTGTTGCTTGTTTGTTTACTGCGTTTAAATCTCTTTCGGATGGAGATTAAAGTTTTTTTTTAAAGTGTTACATAAAAAATGCGGAAAATTTATTATCCAAGACCCGCGGCCTCCTCATTTGGTAATAATTATCTTTGACTTTAATTATTGTCACCGATTTGCCATGATTGTAAGTCTGAAGACGAGTTTTATATTGTTATATCCTAGCTAGACGATGAAATCATTGGTGGTATACTTATGGCTACCATCCGTTCGGGTTTCTCCGGATTTGTCCTAGTTTGGAGGGCGTCCGGGAAACATCCAGACAGAGTTTCCTATACCGTCCGGGTCTTAAAATTTTCGAAGACATTAAAAAAAAATTTAGTTTTTTGCGTATACTGTACGTTTACGGTGTACCTGATATTGCCGACAGACAGACCGACTCGACTCTCACTCAACATGGTGTTCCATGGAGTAGTGGAAGTGTATAATCTTTACAACAATTTAACAACTGGATGTTTTTTCCAAATATAACTGAGAATACTCCATGTACTGCAATTGAAAGTACAGTTTTATTATTACAAAAAAAGACATTGATGACATAAACTTTATAGATGAGTGGGTGAATTTAAAAACTTTCAGTCAAAATTTAATCGACCAGACAAGCTTTTAACGAAGAATCAACTTTGGCTTAATTTTATATTTTAAACATCGAATGGTCATTTGAGCACCGAGTTATTCAAGATTGGACAGTATTTGTTTTTTTTTTGCAAACCAACTCATAATGCCAACGAAGCGAAAGTGCTTTTACTAATTTCTCAGCACTGGACAAAAGAACGAATCGTAATTGATTTTTATAAATTCATAATGTTACACGGTAAGAGCCTTTTGGTCTCTACTCCCAGGTTTACAGGAATTAAATTCTCCAAAAAGTTTACACGGCAAGAGACTTTTGTCTCTAGAGACCATAAGAAAAAAGTTTCTAGAGACATTATCAAGAAAGAGATTGTTTGAAAGAATTATCTCAAAAGTTATTAATAATTTTTATACATGCGAAAAGTGAAAAAAACTAGAAAAAAATTTAGCCTTTATGTAAAAATTTTACGGGATAAATGATAACACAACAAATTTTTATGATTTTTTTTTTTCAAAATTAACCAAATCCCTATGACGAAAAAATTCTATTCCGTAATGGGCTTATTATCTACTTACAACATTATTAGTATTTTTATTTAAGGAAATTAGAAAAATTTAGATGCATTTTGAGATAAAGCTTATTTTTGAGGCCATTTTAACTCGTACACGAATTTGTCTGTCTATTTTTTTATATTATTTATTTTTTACTATTTTCGACACTCTCGTAGACCCACTTTTCGTCATCACAGCGAGCTGAAATTTGGCACACAGGTTCATGTTGCGTGACAATTAAATCTATCAAAATTTGAACCGGAAATTTCCATGGAAAACCCGGAAAATCGGGAAAATTTTTTTGAAAATTTGGTACAAATTTGATTAGTGATAAAAAAAAAATGCAGTTTTCCAATTTTTCCGAAAAAAATTTCCGGAATTTTTCGATATTTCCGAAAAAGTTTTCTAAATTATGCAGGATCAAGTTCCCTATCAACTGCCATCATTACTTTCTCTCCGACAATGGTGAAAACTTGCAGAAAAAATCGAGAAAAATTCATGTAAAACGCTTTTCCGGAGTTTTTCAGACCAAAGAAGCGTTTGAGCGTTTTGCAACCTAAGACAAAGTTGTAGAGCAAAATAAGTTGCATAAAGTTGCTTTTGTGGAAAACTCCGTGGAAAACCCGGAAAAGCGGGAAAATCATCGGACAAATTTTCATCGATATGATTAGTGATAAATATGTTTCAGGAGAAATGCAGAATTTTCCAATTTTTCTGGAAAATTTTCCGAAAATTTCTGGAATTTTCCGACTTTTCCGGAAAATTTTCCGACAAAAAAGTTTTATAAGCTATACGGAATCATTTGTTTTCCGTCCTACTGGCATCAATACTTTCTCTTCAACAATCATGAAAACTTGAAAACTTGAAATCGAGGAAAATTCATGTAAATTTTTAAAAAAAATTCATAGTAATAGAAAAAGTCTGTGGAAAACATGAAAAATCGGGAAAATTCATGTAATATGGGATCAAGTTGGAATACAGCTAAAAAGCGCTGTTTAAAACAGAATTTGAATTTCAGAAAACCGTTGCAATACTTCAACGATTTGATATTCGAAAAATTTTTGTTTTAAAATATCTCCATGCAGCACGTAATAACAATTTAGTTAACGTGAAAAGGCAGAAAATCGATTAAGTAAAAAACGAGTTTTGAAACAAAACTGAGGCCAAGCCGCATGAAAAAGTAGAAAATAAACTTTTCTTCACACACAGAGGTGGACTCAGATTTTATTCGCTGACAATCACCGATATATTTCAGTATGATCAATCAGAGGTAATAAGTGATTTGATTCATGAAGCGAAAGAATATTCAAGAGAAATGTTCCAATCAAAAAATCTAAGTCCACCTCTGTGTGTGAAGAAAAGTTTATTTTCTACTTTTTCATGCGGCTTGGCCTCCGTTTTGTTTGAAAACTCGTTTTTTACTTATTTTATATTATCCTTAAGGCTGGGTCTATGTCATAATTGGGACAACTCGGTGTACAGTTAGCAAGATGGGCGTGGCGTTAAGATTTTTCAATAAATCGCAAATTGATTAATGGAATATTTATTTAAACACCTAAGGCAACAAATTAACGCTTTCTAATTTTTAAATTTGTCGCCCAATTTTTATTGAAAATGATTTAAAAATGAAAATTCAATGATTTTGTTTCCCTGGTTTGCGGAGCGGGGCTGCCACAAATTTGAATTAAATTAAATAAATTTTTAACATAAGCTTTTTGAAGTTAGTAAGCAGAAAATAACAGTTTCCGATTTTTCAAATTAGCTTATGTTAAAAATTTATTTAATTTAGTTCAAATTTCTGGCAGGCCCGCTCCAAAAACCAGAAAAATTTAAAAAAATCATTGAATTTTCATTTTTAAATCATTTTCAATAAAAATTGGGGGACAAATTTAAAAATTAGAAAACGTTAATTTGTTGCCTTAGGTGTTTAAATAAATATTCCATTAATCAATTTACGATTTATTCAAAAATCTTAACGGCATGCCCATCTTGCTCACTGTGCACCGAGTTGTCCCAATTATGACATAGACCCAGCCCAGCCTTTGTCTTATGAAAGGCATTCTTTATATAATTTTTTCTGAAATAATCTAAAGACCATGCCTCTGTGATAATTAGATCCAAAATTATGATTTCTTTAATATAACTGCACATACCAAAAATTGGAAAATTTTAAGGATTTGAAAATCAGTTTAAGTTTAGTTTAATTCAGGCTGATGCATCGCAGGACAAAAAAAAAGAAAAACATTGGGAAAGTGCAAGTTTTGTTCGATTTTCTATAGAATAACCTTATAATGAATTAAATAAAAAAAAAAACAATATCAAACTCACTCCACAGTTAACTGATAGAGCAGTACACACGAAAAGTTTCGGGCGACCTGAAGACGAAAAATTAGTAAATTTCGGAGACCGGAGACCGAACATGGAAACCCGTTTATTTTGAAATACACAACGAGAGACCGGAGACCAAAAAAGTCTCTATGTTACATGGGGATCGCTGGGCCAAAGACCGAGAAAATGGTTCTGGAAATTAAAGTCTTTCGCCATGTACGAAGCAAGCAAACTATTTTGAAAGCTATATGGCAGACTAAAAAGTGGAAAATGTAATAAGTTCATGTTTTTAGTCCCTTTAATTAATATTACATTAATTTATGTTTTCTTTCTACAGAAGTAAAATTGTATCTATATTTTTATACCCTAGATGAAATCATAGCGTATTGCGTCACTCCGTTTGTAATGCACAAAAATAATACTGGTAGAATAAAATGGGTTGGACACCCACGCATAATATTGAAAGTTATTTTGATTTTTGCATGGCTGTCCGTCCGTCTGTCCGACCGTCCGCTTAGTATATGAATTTAAGAATAGTGAATAAAATTTCAAAAATAGACTAAATCGTGCAACCCCTTCTTGGTATTGCCATATAAAAATTTAGGTTTTTTACTTATACTGTAAAAATGATCTGTCCTAGAGGTTTTTGTTGTACTGAAAAGTTCTTCAGAATACGAAATCCTATAAAATTGGTAATAATAATTTTTTCTGTCCGACGAACCGTTCTAGAAATATATGCGAAAAACCACTTCAAACTTGTACAGAGAGACGACTATACGTAATTACCTGCGAGCATTCATCTAGGGTATGATAAGAATTGGTCTTAGACCGATTCCAGCTTTTTTACTTGTTTAAATTTTTGTTCCTAAATTGAAGAGAGATTTAACTTAGTTCATTGTCATCGTTTTAATTGACTGTTTTTTGTAAACTGACCAATTTTATAATAAATAAATACGGGAAGACACTAGTATAATAATTTGAATCTATTTTATTAGTAAGTAAAATAAGAAAATTATCTGGCAACAATGTCCGGGTGTCATGCTAAAAAATCCGAGGGTTTCGAAATCGTTGTCCTGGTTTAATGATTTTGCAGATGTCAGCCCTAGCGTATACTAAGTTTATTATTCCGTTTGTAACGCATAGAAATAATGTTGATGAAACAAAAGAGATTTTTACACCCACGCATAATATTAAAAGTTACTTTAATTTTTGCATATCTGTCCGTCCGTGCGTAAAAAAAAAAAAGTAAATTTAAGTTCGAAAGTGGAACAAATTGGGTAAATCCTTCGTGGGGTTGCCATACAAACATTTCGTGTTTCACTATACAGGGTATCTCGTGAGCTGTCTATCACCTGAAGGCTATGGATAGATCATACTTAGATAAGTAAAAAATTGTATGGGTGGGGGTAAATCCTAACGGTTTCGGAAATAACTGCATTTAAAGATATTTGGGTATGTTTTTATAGTTCACCCTGTAACTTCTGAACGTTACGTCCTATGATGATGATTTAAAATTTGCTAGATTGACAATCGTTTATATAGTTTTTCCTGTCATCCGCTCCGTTTTGAAGTTATGGCTTAACAAGGCTAAAATTTCGGAATTTTAAGTCGTTTTTTTTTTTTTATTTAACTACTATTTTTTATCAAAAAACACGTCATCAACACTAATTTTTCATATTGGATTAAAAGAGTCGAAAAGATTGGCTTTAAAAGGACCTATCACACTTTCTACCCAAAATGTAACCATTTCTACGTTTTTTTCCATTTTTTCTTAAGCAAATCCAGCGAAAAAGTTCAATTAGTGCCAGGAAGTAGACAATTATCTCTTCGAGACGAGCTGTTCAAGCCATTTTCACTGGATAATTTGACATTGTTATAGACTCTAAGAAGAATGAATACAAATAGATCTGAGTTAATCTTGCATAAGTCAATATGTTAATATAGAGTTCATTGCCATGCATATGCCCTAAATATACTTATACAGGGTTTTCCAATAAGAGGTGTTATTTTGATATTCAAAGAAAAATGCCATTTTTTGAGATAAATGATCGGATCTTTATTTCATTATAAAGAGGAAGGTATACCGTTAATAATGGAAAATAACATCAGCCAAATGACCACCACGACCACGCCTACAGGACCATATCCTTTTCATGAAATTTTCCATAACCAAATCGCTAAGTGGCTGCCCTATGTCCTCGATAGCCTCACGAATTCCATCTTTGAGGTCTTGAATCGACGCTGGGCTGTTGGCGTAGACCTTCTCTTTCACGTGGCCCCAAAGGAAGAAGTCGCAAGGTGTTAAGTCACAAGATCTCGGTAGCCAATTGTGATCACCTCTTCGAGAGATAACACGGTCCGGAAACTTTTCCCGTAAAAGATCAATGGTTTCGTTGCTTGTATGGCACGTAGCGCCGTCTTGTTGAAAGTAAACGTTGTCCAGATCAATACCATCCAATTCCGGCCATAAAAAATCATTAAGCATCTGTCGATAGCGCAAACCATTCACCGTAACTGTTGTTCCAGCCTCATTTTCGAAAAAGTAAGGTCCAATGACCCCGCGGGACCATAAACCGCACCAAACAGTCACACATCGAGGATAGAGAGGCTTTTTAACAATAAGTCTTGGGTTTTCCGACCCCCAGATCCGACAATTTTGCTTGTTGACGAAGCCATCGAGGTGGAAATGGGCCTCATCACTCAAGATGAGTTTTCGATGGAATTCCGGATAATTTTCATGCATTTCAAGGACCCAATCAGCAAAGACTCGACGTTGCTGATGATCAGCCGGCTTGAGTTCTTGTGTTAACTGAACTTTATAAGCCTTAAGACCCAAATATTTATACAAAATACGGTGTAATGACGTTTGTGGAATGCCTAATTCAAAAGAACGACGAGGAATGGACAAACCTGGGTTTTCTTCAACACTTTCGGCAACAGCAGCAATATTGTCGGCTGTTCTTGAGCGACGTGTACGGGTTTTATTCTTCACATCACTAACTTGTCCCGACAGCCCGAATTTTTCTACCAATTTCTGTATTGCGGTCCGACAAGGTGCTTCACGACGACCCAAAAATGTTCGAGTTTTACGAACCGTCTCTGCCACATTTTCACCATTTTTATAGTGAATTTTAATAATTTCAATGCGTTGTTGAATCGTGTATCGTTCTAGTTTTATTAATGGCGTAGTTTCTACTTGTCAAATGTCAAAAAATGACAGCTCCAAAAGTGACATCTACCGAAATAGCGGGCTAATTAAAATATAACCTCTTATTGGAAAACCCTTTATAAGTACTTTGTGGACAATCAGATCAGAACAACTATTCAAATATGGAATATAAACTATGAGACAGTTGGGTGACAACTGATAACTAAAAATAAAGCTTAAAATAACAGTTGGAGTATAACAACTAATTAATCATGAGGTGGTTGGTTAAGCAGGCCGGATGACTTGAGTGTAGTCTGAGATAAGTGGCCAGCTTCATAACGGTCAATATCACAATAAATTTAAATTTAAGCTCGTAAATTCAGCAGTTTTTTCTTTATAAATAACGGACATTATCGAAAGACTCGAATAAGGAATGAGACCTGAGATAGGTAGCCTAGCATCCCATCTGTCAATATCATGGTTGTCACAAAATAACAATGAATAAAAATAAATTTAAATCTTAACCCGTGTAAATTCAGTCATGGCATAAGTTTAAACCCGAAAATTCGGTCTATAACTAGTGATGTATCGGGTAGCAAGCTATTTGAATCTGCTAATCGAGCCAGCTGACCTGACCTAGCTAGGCAGAGAGTTTCAGAGACTCGCTTGAACTTGATAGAGACTTCTATCTCCCAAATGTGTCCTGAATTTAAGCAGAACTAATCTGTAACTGTCATCACTACTCCAAGTCATTTTCTCTTAAATGTATTTAGCCAGTAAGCTATGCCTGCCCCTAAAAATGAAGATCAGGGTATTGAGCTATATTGTCCAACGGTCCCGGTAGTAAGAGATTACTGAGTGAAGATACGTAAGACTGTCGCCCCAGCTTGAAAGCATAGTTCAGGCCTCTTAATGCACGTTCTAAATTTACTAAGGCTGTACATTTCAGTAGATACATTGCCACATCCGCGGATAAAAAAGTAAAGGTAGAATAAGTGCAGCCAACAATTGAGATATAACCCGCGCAAGCAACTGATGTGAGAGAGCATATAAGGATCGCAGCTCAAAATAAACTTTTGGGCATACCAAGTTAACATGAGTTTGCGTCAGTTGAGATCCATGTCCATAATTAGGACCAAACAAACATTTCCTATAATAAGAAATTCTTTTCCGTCACAATTTTTATACACACCTACATATGTACATAGTTGTAGAATTAGAGAAATCTTTGATTAAAATTACCTTTTCAGAACTGCAGTAGTACTCAATCTCCATCATAATTGGTCATTCACCAATACTGGGCATCTTAAATCTTTTCCATTTGCAGAATACCACCACCACCACTACTGAAGTTCACAAATGACAAGGCTGACTGGATCTCCTTTTTATTCGTTTCTGAAAATATCACACTTCACTCCATCCACCCTTTTCTAAAACTCATAACTATTTTCCATTAGCTTAGAACTCTAGCACTCACGAAAATTAACACCGAAATTAGTTTTCCGGTCAGACAAAATTGAAATCTTCCTTCAACGAAATTATCAAATTGAAACCGGAAAAAGGAAAATTTGAGCGAAAATTAAAAATTCTTCCGAAGAGCATTGACCGAGGGAGATGAAATACGGTAGGCAGACAAGAAAAATAATCCCAAAAGACCCCACTACCAGCCAGACCGGAAGGGCAATTTCAAACCATCGAATTTATCACGCACTCAAAACACTAATCAAACCGAAATTATACATAACGAGAAAAACGCGCACACTAAATTTTATAAATTATAGGCATTTTTACAAACTGTGAAATTTAATTGCAATCTATTCAAAGAGTAAAAAAAAAAGGAAATCAATTTTTATAATTTACTGAAAACTTTCAATCTTTCACCTAGTATTTGAGGTTATGAAAAATCACCATTATGAGCTATATACCTTGCATGTACGTACACAGCCGCGGATTGATAAATATAATATTTATAACCGTCGTAACCAACACAATTGTAAAATAAGGAGAATAAAAGGAGAAGGCCAAGGCAGCAACTGTATACATATATATATAATCTTATCCTATCCAATATATTGATGAATCACTTGTTGTACCAAAGCGACGTCGCGGCGCCATTCAGACAGCTCCCATGTCTCGTCTCCCCATTTGTCAGTTTGTTTACAAAATACACACTATTGTGGGTATATTCACCTTTCTTTCATATATGCCTATTGAATTTTATGCAAGTATTCCACATGTCCTTTTATTATCTTTATATGCAGGAGGTTTCATATTTCATGTATAGACGAGGTTACACTGCACGTGGAAATTCACACTGAGATTTCAAAGAGACTTCAAAACTATCCTTTTTCGACGTTTGCTAAAATTTTATGCATTGATTTTTCCCGTCGAAGGGAATCAAAATCGCTTTTAAGTTTATAAGAATTTAATTGTCAGACGATTAAATGATAAAATTAGAAAGTTTTAAACCAGATTTTATATACGCGCGAGATTATACTAACGGAAATGGGCAAGACAATTTGTTTTTTGTTTTCTTTTGTTATCAGTTAACAGTTTTCAATATTTTATAAGGATAGCGTATAGATGGCACTGATCAAATTTAATTTTTAAGATAAACAGTTAAAGAATATTTCAAAGTGAGTTTTGCGCCATCTATTATGGAATAGATTCATTAGTAAATGATAATGTAGTGCAAATAAAAAACAATAAAAGAACAAAATTTTATATATGATATTTCATGTGCAATAAGAGATAAACCGATGGATGACTCTTATATATTGTAAGACCAATAAAAAGGGCTTACTACCACAGCCCAATTCAATAAAAAAAAAACACTGCATTTAAATCCTTCAAAAACAAAAAATAAGCCTCGGCTTATGTCTTGATGCAGTTATATCGAAGATAGGAAAATATACACTCCAAGCCTATTATTGGGGCTATGATCCTTGTTGACGTGTGTCCACATAATTACGGGTTTCTAAACCTCCTCAGCAACGACAATAATGCTCTGCAAAGTCTGAATCCACAGTTTAACGTTACTGGAAAACCCTGTCGTAACAAGATGCATTAAAACCGGTATACCCAAATCCTGATGGAAATAATGCATTCTTTCACCATGATAAAAGGAAAACACCATCCTATTATCACCAGAAATCTGCGACTCCAGTGATCCGTGGAGAACACCATCCTCCGCAGCGCAGGCTGGCTATATCGTTACAGTGGGTACGAATTAAAAGTTATTAATTACAATATCAAGCTAAACTTGTCATTTAGCTAGAGAATTTTGAGTTTAATTTGTACAATTTCAGTATGTATTTATTTTTATAAATATTTAATCCAATTAAGTTCTTCTAGTTTTACTCAAATATTTTAAATATTTCGGTGAATATTTATTAACTCTTTTAATGGAAATGAATTAAGATGAAAAAACGGTCAGATGAAGGTGACATATGAATTGTTTTTCATTCGTAACTAAATAAGGTTGTCCACTTGCTCCAGAGAATTTATGTTCCTTTGAAGATAACATGTCCTTCCTGTTCTTACCCATAGGTAATTAAAAATTTGATTTGTCTTCTCAACGGAAATTTCTTAGTAATTACCCTTCTCACTTTTTAACAACTATTGTTATCAGGGAGTTTAATAATTGTTTTCAGATTATTTATCAATTATGATCTTACTTCAATTAGATATGGTCCATCAACAATAGGATTCTTGGATGTAGTAGACAAATTTTGACATTCAAATTTCCAGTCAGTAGCTACATATAATTTTGCAATTCAAAGAGTTACTTATCAAACTTTTCGCATTCGAAAGCTTTTGGGATGTTTTGTTTCTGAGCTACGTAAGATAACGAACTTTCAGATGGTCTCACTCCTTAGTTTTTGCAAAATTGTTTCTAAATAATAAAAATCGAATAGTAGTGGTTAGGTTTATTACCAAATAAATTGTCTCCTCCTTTTCACGAGATTTTAGGAGCAGACTGAATCGAGAGTAATCGAGCAAATACAGAATAGATACGGCGATAAATGGTGTGGAATAGACATGTAACATGTAGAGCCCAGCAACAATTTCATCACACAATAAAATCGAAGTTGTAACCTTAAACAAAAAAACTAGGGAAATATTTTTAATCAATTATTTTGCAGGACGCACCCAGCAGGTTTTGTGAAAATTAAATTTCTACTTAAATAATTTGAAGTTTTTCCTTCAATCCACAGGACGAGATCATGAAAAAGTGAACACGCGTATATTTCATCAAATCCTACTGCCGCTGATTGAACACAAGTCCTTCCTTAGGATTATACCATAGCTCTCTCTCTCTCTCTCTCTCTCACACACCATATCGTTGAAAATAGCTTAAACTGATTTCTCTCTAGAATAGAAACCTTAACGAAGTGCAGAATTGCTCCTCTTTCCTTCAGAAATTTTACTGCGCTGTTGCATAACGTGAAAACCTAAGATACACATCTTCCATGGTTGAAATTTTCCTTCCCGTTATCAGTTAAATGATTTGAAGATTAGAAAATCTGGCAGAGCCCGGATGGCCTCGAAGTCGTGGGCCAAAAACTTTATTGTTATAGGCTTAAAGACGTTCAATAAAATATTTTTGAAATTGAATTGAAATTGATTTGAAGATTTTTGGTATTATGAGTGCTATAATTGCCACTACTAGGTATATTCTTCCAACATATGTGAAAGAAGGATCTGGTGAAAATAATTATTTTGAGGTAAAAAAAAAGAAATGAGAATAAAAATTTTTAACAATAAAAAAAAAAAATTTTATTACAAAAAAAAAACTAACTGACTACCGGCCAAACAATTGATTCTATCCAATCCAAATAAAATGAAACTTGTGTATTTGGATAAATGTTTAGTTGGAGTAGTCTACAAACCGCCAGATGTTGTCTTTGTAGAGGCATTTATTTCGGAACTATCTCATTTAGTGGCACAGTAGTATCAACATGTAGTTATTGGCGGTGACTTTAACTTAAATTTTCTTACTCCTTCTGGTCTGACAAACACATTTCAGTTAACAATTGATGCCTTAGGTCTGCACCGTGCAAATCACGAACCTACACATTTCTCAAACAGTTCATCTTCCCTACTTGATATCTTTCTTACGTCCAATCTTCTCCTTGTTGGATTTTGCAATCAGGTATCACTTCCAGGTCTATCGGATCATGATCTTATTATCTTTACATATGATTTAATTCCTGATAAAGTATGTTCACCAAACACCTTTTCATATTTCGCATACGGTTTGATTGATTTTCAAGCTTTTGATTCCGAAGCTCGATTGTTTTCGTTGGATGCTGTTTATAGTATGGTTGATGTTAATGATCAAATTGATTATATTAATAACTCATTGAACTATTTTCATAACAAATATATACTCCTCGTTACAAAGAATATTGTTAATCCGCAATGCCCCTGGTTTACATCACACATTAGACAATTAATGTCTTCTAGAGATATTGCATATGCTAGGTGGAAGCGATTTAGGATTCCGGAATTTTGGGAGGACTATCGAGGCCTTAGTAATAGGGCAAGTAGTGCTATACGTCTTTCTTAGAAGAAGTACTACTCAACAAGTTCAGAGTCAATTTTCCGTCTAAAGTTCTATGGAAGAATCTTAAAGCTATCGGCATTAAGTCAAAAACTATTACAAATACCTTACCTGATCCTGAAGAGCTTAATAATTTGTTTACTTCATTCACTAGTTCTTCTACTTCTTCCACTTTTTCTGCTTTAAATTACTCCCTAACTCACTCCACCCGCAGTTTCTCATCTTTCAGTTTTTCCAGTGTATATCCTGATGAAGTACTCGACGCCTTTCTTCGTGTAAAATCTACAGCCACAGGAATTGACGGAATTTCTCCTAGATTTATTAAAATTTGCTTGCCTTATATTCTTGTTCCCCTAACTCATATATTTAACCTTTGTCTTACCACTTCTCGCTTCCCTGATGCCTGGAAAAAATCCAAAATCATCCCTATACCTAAGACCCCAAATGCCAACCTCTGAATATCATCCCATTAGTGTATTGCCAGTCTTATCAAAAGTCTTTGAGAAGTTAGTTTCCGTCCAAATCTTTAAATATTTACATGAACACGGTCTTATTCATGAGCTTCAGTCTGGATTTAGGCCCGGTCACAGTTGCTAAACAGCGCTCTTAAATGTCTACGAAAATATACGGCAGGCAATTGATGCCGATTATATTACAATTTTAGTTTTGTTGGACTTTTCTAAGGCATTTGATGTAGTCAATCATAATCTCCTTTGCAAAAAGTTAATTACAAAATTTAATTTTTCGGTGTCCGCTACACATTTGATTTTTAATTACCTCACTGATAGATTTCAGAGTGTCTTCTGCAATGGTTCATCTTCGTCGCTGTTGCGAGTTGGTTGCGGTGTCCCCCAAGGATCGATTCTTGGTCCATTACTTTTCTCATTGTTCATTAACGATGTCTTTGAGTGTGTTTCACATAGTAGGCTACACCTATATGCTGATGATGCTCAGCTATACCTGTCAAGAACACTTGCTCTCATTGAAGATGGAACTAGTTGCATTAACGACGATTTACAAAGGATTTTTCACTGGACTGTAATCAATGACCTGAAGCTTAATGCCAGTAAATCTAACTGTTTGTTAATAAGCAGAACCAATATTGACACTTCTGGGTTCTCTCCTATTACTATTGGAGGGGAAATAATACCTTTTGTAGAAACTGCTCGTAATCTTCGAGTTATATTTAACAATACTTTAACCTGGGACAATCACATTTCGGATTCTAGTAAATTTACACCTACGGCTACAAGATTGTTCTTATGCCGATCACTTCTTGATCCTGTTCTCACACCTTTGGTTTTGAAGTATTTGGTCATCTAGATTACATTAATTCACACAAACTTTCCATGGCTTTTAATGCTATGATCAGATACATATTTAATTTACGGAGATTTGATCATGTGTCGCCTTTTATTAACTCCGTATTTGGTTGTAACCTTTTTTGTTACTTAAATTATCGGCATCTTGTTGTACTGGTCAAGTTATTGAAATTTCACGGTCCAGCATACTGGTTTCGATTTCTCAATTTTGGTAATTCTAACAGAAATTGTAATGTAATATTGCCCAGAGATTCTTGCTTAACTTCTCAGAGTCTGTTCTTCGTTCATACAATCAAGCTTTGGAACTCCCTACCTGCTTCCATTAAACGATCCGTTTGGGCAAGCTCACTTTCCTCGATCAAGCAACTCATAATTGAGCATTTAAAGTCTTCAGAATTACGTGTATATGAATTGATTTACTAATTTTATGTATGTGTCCGCTATGTGCCTCGGCATTTAGTCTAAATTTAGTTAGTAGTATGGTGCATTGAAACCATTTATGATTTTTTGTAAATGCTTTATTGTAGTTTAGTACGAACTGAACTTTAGTTATTCTTTTTTCGTTTTAAATTAAATTTCACAGATAAATGCAATGTATTTAATTATAGTTAGCTCTAGATTTCCCTAGTTCATAGGAACATATAATTTATTTTTTTTTTTTTGCTTAACATGTGCCTAATAAAAGATACTTGCTTACGGTGCATTGCCACTATATACTAGTTAAATATATATACGTAAATAAATAAATTGAATTGAATTAAATGTAAATATTCTGCTAGAGAGTTTTGACCGAAAGATGTAATACCCAAGATATACGGAACCTGTTAATTGTAGTCAATTTTTATTAGCACTACTAATGGATCACCAGAATCACCTTGTCATGCATCTTTCATCTTATAAGGATCACCATTCACCAACACAAATCTGAGAGTCGATTATTCCACTTTCCAATTTATAGGATGATTTATAGTATATATACAGGGTGTTTCATAATTGTATATATAGTAAAATTTGTTACTAAATAAATCTTAAAAACAATCGGCTCCGATGCTTTATGCATAAACGATAGTTTCCACTTGTTTGAGAGAGACTTTTAAATTCTCACGATTTAATTATCATAAAAACGAAAAACTAATAAAATCCATAAAATATATACTCATTGTTATACACTTTATTATATATATTATTTTATATATTTATATATATCTTTTTATATATATTTATTGACTGTTTATGTATACATACTTTTATTTCTTAAATTACATTTTACATAGAAACTTAATAGAAAAACAAAATACTTCTAGCAACATTCTTGTGGATTTTATCTCAACATTCTCTGAATGTTTTTATATGTAATATGCAGGTAGCTCAGCTCAATCAAACGAAACCATAATAATAATTATTCTAGTTAGTGAAGAATTTATTTTCAAGAACAGTCACAATAATTTATTATCTAAATCTCTTACTCTGGATATATACAAGGCCGTCAAAAAGTCTGTGTGTCTTCCTTTTAATAATACTCATCATCAAAGTGAATCAAATGTTCAGATCTAAAGTAAAACTTAAAGTAAATTTGTTTCATTAACGCTAAATATGTTTTTTTCTACATGAAATTGATTTGATTTCAATCGTGATGCTAGATTTTCACGTACATTCATACGCATGGAAGGAAAGAACATTTTTGAGTGCTGATATCTGAGAAAAATCAAACAAAAGTGAATAAATATTTAACAAAATGCACTTTTACTGGAATTTTTGAGTATTTACCTTAAATTTAGAAGTAAAAGTTGAGATACCATTAAATTAAATACACTGGAACCTCTGTAACATGAGCCATAATAACTCAAAGTCTTCTATATCTCGAATTTTTCTCAGCCAACGGTTTCGTTTGCATATATTTCGCCCTGTACATGTCGAATTACCTCTATACTTCAAAGTAAATTTGAAACCAAGAAGTGAAATTGAGAAAGTGAGAATATCGATCTGCACCCTAAGGGCCAAATTATCAATAGGTCAATCGGACCTTGTTTCATGAATAGTTCCACTCAAGGATTTCACAGAATAGCGATCAAGGAGTATATAATTTATACACTGCCGGACACTTGATTACCGGCACTTGAAAATTTTGCTTCGTTTCGAATATTGTTTGGGTTTTAAGGGTCGCATGGCAATAAAATTTTGTTATATACCTGCAGTTACAATAATTCTCCTTTACAATGATGAATCATCCGCAGAGAGTTTGAATTTTTCTAACAATGCAGTTCTGAGAAAACCTTTTCCGTTTTTGGGCTACTTAAAGTGGGACACTTGATTACCGGCACCAGTTGTTTTCCGACTATTGAAGTGAAACAAAAGAAAGTGTTTGTAGTTATCTTAAGCACTTGTGATTAAGAAATATTTAGAAACGGTTTGAAGCTCTAGGTTTTATTTTATTTAAAATGGGACGTGGGAAAAGTCTTACACGCGAGGAAATTGGAAAAATTATTGCGTTTAAAGAAGAAAATTTGTCAAATCGGGAAATAGCGCGGAGACTTGGAAGACACCCATCAACCATTGATGCTTTCATCAAAAATTCCGAGAACTATGGCAAACAGTGGAAAGGAAGAACGGCAATGGCTACAACAGAGAGGGAGCGTCGATCAATTTTGAGGGAATCTTCGAGTTCTACAGCAACTGCTCGGGAAATAGCACTGAAGGTAGGGACTTCAGCAAGTGTTCGAACTATTCGCCGCATTATCCAACGCTGTCCTCATCTACGTAGACAGAAATTAAAAAAGAAACCGGCATTACAGAAACGTCACAAAAACGCCAAAATATATTTTTGTCAAAAAATGATCGAGGACGGTTTTAATTGGGAAAAAGTGGTTTTTTCAGACAAAAAAAATTTAATCTGGATGGTCCTGATGGATATAGGCTCTATTTCCACGATCTGATGAAGGAGGAGAAGTATTTATCCAGACGTCATAGTGCTCTGGGTGCTGTCATGGTATGGGGAGCCATTTCCTATAGAGGAGTTATTGATCTGGCTGTTGTGGATGGTCGGCAGGACTCGTGGATGGTCGGCAGGACTCACGGAAGTACATTGAGCTACTTTGAGAAGAAAAAATAAAAATAGATGAGATCTTCGATGGAGAAAACTGGAATTTTCAGCAGGACAATGCAGGCTTTCATACCGCAAGACTAGTAAAAACTTGGTTCCAGGACAATGACATCCAAATATTGGAATGGCCCGCATTGTCTCCGGACTTAAACATAATTGAAAATCTCTGGGGATGGCTATCTCGTCGAATTAACAGCGGTGGAAAACAGTTCAATAGCAGAAACGAGTTAATTTTAGAATTGAACAAAGTCTGGGATGAAACTCCATTAAGTGTTGTACAAGGAATGTATAATTCGATGAGAAAAAGATGTATTAGTATTGTACGTAATAATGGAGGTCATATTGATTACTAATTATTAAAAATCTTCCTTATTTAATGTTGCTTATCAATTTTATTCGCCCTGCCGGTAATCAAGTGTCCCACTTTAAGTAGCCCAAAAACGGAAAAGGTTTTCTCAGAACTGCATTGTTAGAAAAATTCAAACTCTCTGCGGATGATTCATCATTGTAAAGGAGAATTATTGTAACTGCAGGTATATAACAAAATTTTATTTCCATGCGACCCTTAAAACCCAAACAATATTCGAAACGAAGCAAAATTTTCAAGTGCCGGTAATCAAGTGTCCGGCAGTGTAAATGTAAACAAACATAAATGTTGAGGTTAAAGTGAAATTCGACCCAAAGCCTGAAATACAATTGAAGCTTTCCAGCCAGTTTGAGATATGTTGAGAACGTAAATCACTGTAGAAGAGCAGAATTAGAGCCTTTAGCTGTTTTGCTAGCTTCAAGCCGGCTTGAGATGTAATCAAATTGCAAATTTCAAGTTCAATGAGTACCAACTTGAGGGAATTGTGAACACTACCAACTGTGCGAATTTCAAATATCAAATGTGAATGCTGTTGACACATTTTTTGAGACAGTTGAAAAGTAAATAGCTACCAAAAATATTATTTTTTAAATATACAATTCGAAAACGATCCGAAAAAGCATGTAAATATCGTATTTTTCGGATCTATTTTCACTATAAACATGTTAAACTTGCAAATATCAAAAAACGGCAGTTATATTCGAGTCGGCTTTAGAAGAAAGCTAGCGATAAAGCTGGCTGAAAAGCTCCAATTGTACTTCAGGCTACAAATTACAGAAAATACTCTCAACTTGATTATTTCTGAGGTTCCACTTCGCTAAAAAGAAGTGCGTGGAACTCGCTTTCATACTGGTGCAAGTAAACGGTTAGTGTGTCAAGATGTGGTGAGGGGCTGAAAACGGTATTACTTGAGACAGTAAGTTTGCTTGTGAAAACCACGCTTAAGAGCATATGTGCGATAAATTTTTTCATCGCACGACGCGTAGAAAGAATGGTGGCGTGGTCGTCGCTTTATGTCACATAATTTTAGAGAACAACAGTACAGGATGTATGAATTGCATTACATTGCTCACGCTGCGTCGTCGTCGTGGTCTACTAGTAGCAGAAACCATTGTCAAAAAACTCAAACCCTCATGTTTCTATACAGTCGAACACAACTACGACTACCGGCGATGACTACATTTACGCTCATCGCCGCGATAGGTGAAATTTCTAATTTATCGCCAATTGCAATTAGATTATGTTGAACCATAGAGAAAACAGTATCCGAGTGGAAAACTGTATGTTGAGCATTTTGCCACAGAGCTGTTGCTCAAGTGCCCCTAATCTACTTCTAATAGCACATGGCTAGTCTGACAGCAACACATCCAGAGCTCATTTGATGGTGTTAAGCGATCAGTAGTCAGTACACACAATATAATACCATCGGCCGACCTATATCGAACAGCAGAAAGTCGACTTGAGTGGCAGTGGCTTGATTTGGTCAAGCACGAAAAAGGGGGAAAAGTAAATAAAAGTGAATTAAAGAAAATGAGTACGACCACACGAATTTTGTTATGGTCGCAGGACCACACAAGGCAGTAGGCTGCATCGTGTGGCTCTGCCCTCTAGCGACAACTTTCTATACATGCAGGTGTCTCATTCTGCAATTGCGGCCGCAGTTATAAGCCTTCAGGGCAGCAGCACTTTTTATTCAATATGCAGACGATAACACGCAGTAATGTAAACTCTGGTACATCATCCTTCATGGCCAAACAACCGAGGCTGGCACATAGACATATTCACGCAAATCTTATAGCCCAGTAGATATGTATATTCTCTTAATCGTAGTAGGTTATACCGTTTATCATAGTACCTATTCAAGTGTTGTAAATATGTTCTTCTTTACGATTAGAATTTTGAGCATACGATTAATACTAGATATACGAGAGGCTAAGTACAAATACTATAATGAATTGGGTTAGTCTTTAGTAGATACCTTTTGAAATTTGTTTTGTTCTGTTTTACGATTAGAATTTAGGGCATACGATACTCAATATATGAGATGCTAAGTGCAAATAAATTGTGATAAAATGAACAACTAGACTTGTAATATCCTCACTCTCCCGTAGCCCTCTCTTAACTGTGATGGTTGATTAAGGTCCGCTCCTCCACTGTATTTCAGGTCAACATAGAGACATTGCAAAAGCTCGCCCACAATGTCGTTGAGTGAATGGGGCACGGCAAAGAAGGCATGTCATGTACGACTTCAAAGTGAGTCAAGATAAGTGTTGTAAGGATCCCTTCTGGACCGGATGTGGTGATGTGTTTTTTTTTCGATAAGGCATGATTTTTTTTTGTATATGGGCTGTGACAGCGGCAGGATTTGGATAATCTACCCACTAACTCTCCCACAATATCCGAGGTGCTAGCGTGCCGCCCTGCACTATCAACGCTGTTCACAGAGTGAGCTCTCAGCTCAGGCTGACAGACTGAACTTCACGTCCACTAGTATTCACTCCAATATGGGACCATACAAAACCCTCGAGAATACTTCCCAAGCCATGAAACAGAAATCTATATGTATGCGTTGTGAGTCCGTTTTCTAAAATGTTCTATATTGATACTTATGGAAAAGTGCCAAACATTGACTTTATATATGCTATAGCAAATATTTTAGAATGTAAGGACTACGTTGGGCCTCGAATGTGGTAGAGAGGGAGTCTGTTTCATGGCTTCTGAAGTATTCTCGAGGGTTTTGAACCAACAATTTCTATATATAGAATTTACACCATCGCCAATTTCGGAGAATCGATAAAATGGAAAAAACCACTTCACGCACCCAACACCTTCTTATTTGTACACACTCACAATGTGTATTAAGGATCCGTTTACAATGGCAGAGTAGAGTGGAGTCACCAGATTGCATTTTCTCTCATTATCTCACCAACATGAGATTATGAATTTTTCAAATCTGACGCTACTCTGTGAAATCTGGTGGAAAGCGCGAAGAACTTATATTAAAGTCCAAACTTGAGACAAGGAGAGACAATGCAATCTGGTGAATGTGAATTTTATCTATGCTTTTACCGTGAATCCAGTACAAGGCCATACCGTCTTCTTTCGCTGTCGCCGTAATTGTGTTTCATATCTGTCGACGGAGGAATTTGAGTTCATAGTTGTCGCCGGTCGTCGCATTGTGTTTAGGCCTTTATATGTTTAGCGACGACTACATTGCTGCAGGAACTCAGTGTGATTAGAACAAGATGGTGTCAACGCCATACACAGCATGCGAATCAACAATTACTTTTTTAATAGAAATTTTTCCGGGGGCGTTCAACAATCTTTTGTTTTGGCATGTTGTGGCATAGCCACCTAAACTAGCCGTTTTAATTTAATCGATCCAGACTTCTTTCTCATTGTTGTGCGAACAAGACCTACGGGGGTTTGTTGTGAACCCTTCAGGTCTTGCTTTTCTTTTTAATTCAAATATTATATTTATGGAAAGAAAATCAGTTGATATGCACGTTGTACGCCACCTTTTGTACAAAAATATTTTTTCATGAAGCATTTGCTTCATTTTTATTCACCCTACTTTATGGCAGTAAAAAAAATAAATAATTTTTAACACTGTGTCCATAAATTTTAATGATTCCCGTTGAACGATAACTAATTATTCTATCACCTATCCATAATTTTGATATCTCATCTTTTAACATTTTTTTATACATAAAAAATTTAATTGTTCAAATCGGATTTATAAGTAGTTCTGCATCACAAAATTTTGATGATAAGTTTTCTGTGTGTTGTGAATTAATAAGCATTCTTCAGAGTTCCAGAATAAAAATAAACTTCCAAACAAGGAGGTTTCGACTGCATAATATAATATATATTTACATATATAATGTACGTACATATGTACATAATATGTAAACTGAACTCAGACTTTACATTAGATTCAAATGTTAAATAAAAATTTAATTTAAATTTCATGAGAAAGCTATAAAGAGAGAAGTTAAATAAATGTTAGTTATCACATCGCATTATTCCTTTTTTTTCTCATTTTTTGAGCAATCAAATTCCCTAGGGATAAAAATTTCTTCCATATTTATAAAATAAATTCAAATTTTAATCATTAAAATTGTTAAAATTATTCACAAAATTCAAATCAATATCAGAATGGGAATATTTTTAGGCAGAATGTGATAAATAAGGTGACAATAACTTTGCAATGAAATTTCATAAAGCTCTGAACTAATTGATCATAATTTTGTTAGTCATTCTTACTTCAAAAGCTACTCAAGACTTAAGAAAAAAAACGTTTTCTTTACTTATCATTAACGAGTTTTTTACCACAGTTTTTTTTTATAGTTTTTAGTTAGAAAATAAATAATTTGAAGAAATAATTTAATTGAGATTTTCACAATAAAATCCAAAATACAAATGCCTCTAAAAGTAAAATTAAAACCGTTGGACGGGTCTGTGCTCTTGGACTTTTTCAACAATTGTTTGAAATGGTAAAATCCCAAAAGGGTCATTTCATGTGAAATCAATTGAATTGCAACCCCGACAATCACCAATTTCGTTCTTCTTTTGCTTTAGTTAAGTACTAATTATAAATTAGAGTTTCGTTAATGTTTTTTCTTGTCATGCGATGCGTTGCCTGAATTAAAGGACTTTGATATTCTTAAAATTTGACGATTTTTAATCTGCTGTTAAATGATTTTCAGAATATGGAGAACGACACGAGAAGATTATTCTAGCGTACTGGATGGGCTGCTTAGTTATAACGGTATATGAGCTCTGTAAATGCCATTTCAAGAAATTGCCAAAAAAATGTTCTTTCGTTATTATAACCGAGTCTGGAAAATGCAGTGTTTATTGAGATTTTTGAGTGTTAGATGTTGCAAGTAGTTCAAATTTTTTTTTTTTTTTAATCGAAATTGAGAATTGCTTTTAGCGTAATCGGCTAAGAGAGAAATGAAGGTTACCGACGTTTTATTCAACCAAAGATCTCCAAATACGTAAATAGATCGAAAAGTTGATCGAAGGGCGTAGTCATAATTACTTGAAAAAAATATAAAAAAAGTTACGGTCTCAGAATATATTGCGGTTGGAAATAGATATTTACCATTAGAGATGTCAGAAAGTTATGCAGAAAAATACCTAACTTAACAACATCTGTGTGATCTATTAAAAAAAAGGGCAACATTTTTGCGTCAGTGTCAATTGTTTGGATGGATATCAAGCAAAATCCTGACATCGTAACGGAAGAAATGAAAAAAAGCCTCCCGTCTTTCGCCCATGAAAACATGTAACAAATGTGTTAACAGGTACGCGATATTGTGTATAGTGCATTTTCCCAAAATGAACTTCTTCTGCTCATGATTCTGTGTTTGTAGGTGATCTTTTCTGACTAAAAGGTTATTTTTCAAAACTCAATTTCAGCTGAGGATTGTTAATGATATGGGCAGCGTTCAATAAACTCGGTAATTCAGAGCTCATGTTTCCATTTACCGGAATGAGTAGTCTGTAATATCAGAAGAACTTTAAGAAATCTATACAAACATTTCTTGACTGTTAAGGAGGATTTATATTGGCATGTATTTTTTTATTCAGGAATTGTAAACGAGATAGTACATCGCATACGAAGATTTATTTATAAGTGACGAGAGAAGCAAACGCCTTCTGCATTTTTTGCAGACTACGTTTTGTTAATATGTGCGTGTTCGAAAAATTTTACTCTATTAAAAAGTTCTCAAGCATACAACGTTTTTATGGGTGGTGCTGGATCTAAAACATTATTACTGACAACCCTAATCTGTCAATATTGACTCCTAGCAACACGTTTTATTATTATTACTAGATTTTAAATATTTGTTTATAGATATAGGATTAAAGTTAATTCGAAGGTAGTCCCTCGTCCAGAAGGAGGAAGTAGTGCATTCACAGACTCGCTGTAGTGGTCTTTTGCGAATCTCATTGAAGATGATTTGGAAGTAGATATTTCAATTTGACTGTTTCGGCAATTTGGGATTTTTGCAATAAAACTAGAGGGAAGTGTTCGAGTGATTGCTTCGGTAGCATTTCAATCAACAATATCTCCAAAAAACATATGCCATCATAATGTAAGTCCTACTTTATCCTGAAGAAACCTCGGAAGACAATGCAATAATACACGTTTCTCGATCTACGCGAGGTGATTTTTAAGTCTATTAAATCAATATTAATGTTATGGATTTCCTGACCCACTTATGCCCCAGATCTTAGATTGATATAGAACATTATGCGATGGATTGTTCACAAGGTATATGTCGATAACTGACAATTAAATAACACCAGCGAGCTAAAAAGAATCCATCAGAGTCCTGAGAGCTTTTGACATTTGAGACGCGTTCATGAACTGTAGATGTGGCTACAATGAATAAATAACTAATAAGGAAGCGGGGTACCGTGCGAATACAGTGTACGTGTTTAAGCAATTCAATGACAGTATGACCGGGGGGTGGGGGTGACAAGAGGGTCTACCGTCTATTGTGCATCGGCTAACATTTCTGACATTTCATATTTTATGAAAAGAAGTGCGGATTTGAATTAGCGATATTGTGGTAAATAAATAATTAAACGTGATATTTACTTAACAATGTTGTAACATAATTGTGAATTATTCTTTTGTGAACGATATTTAATATAATCGAGACTCCGGAGTCTTAAATTATCGTAATGAAGTGCGCTGTGCTGTGTTGCAGGAACAAACGGCGTTATTGTCGTGGGAAAGTATTCTTCAAGTAACTTTAATAGCTTTACTAATTAATTATAGTGTTTCAAGCAAAATAAAAGTGAAATATTTATATAAATATACAGCCATGCAAAAAATTTAACATTTTTCAATGACGGTTTTTTGTTTACAATTGAATTGTAATTGCTGCGTAAATAATGTCAGTCATACAAAGGCAACGCCAAGAAATATTATCTGAAAATAAGCGGGCGCTAAAAATTTGTTTATTTTACATAGCAATTTGGATTATAAAAAATGTCCCCCTTCATAATGTCAGGATTTCATTACTGCCATGACGAAACGAATACAAACATACCGCACTAATATATTTCGCCGAGTGGCTTTGGTTTTTACCCGATATTCCGTTTCCTTATTATGACAGAAACACATCCAGGCCTCGAAGATTCCTCGAGGTGTTGTAAAAATTTCCAACACGGGTTTTTAAATGATGCAACACAATACCAAGCCAGCAGCTAGCCTCAAGGCATAGCCGCAAAACGCGTTTTGCTCAATGTTGCATATTTTTCTCTCTCATGCCTATTTCTGTCAACAGATGTGCTAACAGCACCGAGCTCGGTGGTATCATTTTGTTTTCATTTCTCTCAGGCAAGGCTTGAGGCGACCTGCGAGGAAGCCTGAGAGTGGCCAGGCCTGAGGCTTGCTTGGATGTGCTTCTGCCTTTAGTTATTTATTCAATATGTGGCTATCGTCGTTCGCAAACGCAATAGCCACATTTTTGACTTGACTAAATGACAGTTCCTGCCGTTCGAAAAATCATAGTAATCGGTTTCGAAACCGGCTACAGCTGGTACCGACTTCGGAGTGCTATCCAGCATAGTTAACCAACATAAACACATTACATTTGACATTTTTTTTCGTTATTTTTAAATTACAGAACAGAAAAAATATATTATTGTAATAATGGCAAATGTAACCATTTATATGAAGGAGCGTGGGGGAAGCCATTTATTGATTTAATAGACGAAGCAGGTAAGTCATACTCCAATGATGATATTTCTGAAGCTGGCAATAGCTAAATTCGTTCAGCTACACGCACCTATTCCTGGATACAAGAAAGGTATGACTTTGCGGCTGTGGCGGCATTGCTGCAGCCTACTACATGAGCGCGCTAAAACCATATTGAGCGCCAAATTAATGCCCAGAAGGCTGAGCAGGATGATGCGAAATAATTGTGTATATAGTCTTAATGCAATTTTTGTTATTGCTTAGAAAGAAACTTATATTCGTTTATAATAATAAAACAAATTTGTTTTTTTTTTCAATTTCTTGAAATTTCATGTACAAGGACAACTTACAAAGTGCGTTAGAGAACAGCCTTGAGTGTACTAAATATTTTGAAACCCGTTTATCATATATTGTACATTTGTTCTCGAGAAAATAGAAAATTTTAAATTCGATTAAAGCTTTGAAGCAGAATGTAGGGTGGCCCGGGGCATAATAACGAACGGGGCATAGTAACAAATGCATATTATTTATAATCATATATATTCTAAACTTGCACTATGATACCCAGAATGCAGGGTTAAGTATTGCCAACATATGGCCAACATTTTTTTCACACTAGTCTATGTTTGTTGTACGAAAGGAGCTGATTCTGGGATTACAACATGCAAAAGTTTTAGAGCTTTAAGAAAGATTGTGTTTTAGGAAATATTTTTGGAGTTTTGATTTTAATTGTGAGTAAGTCTAGTATATTGATGGCGTGCAGTTTGTCGGGATAAGGATAGATTTCATATTAGTTTTTGATAAATTTTGCATAACAAGTCGGAAAAAGACTATTAATGTGTGGGGGGCCATTATGGCGAGTTTTTTTGCGGGGTATAATGACTAAATTTTTACCAGGCATAATGACGAGCTTTTTACGGGACATAATCATTTTTCGATTTTCACATTCTGGTAGGCTCAACGAAGAGCGGACTCAGAATATATAATTTTACATTAGAAGAAAATTCTTTGTCAATAAAAATGACTCCAACAATTAGTGTGCTTAGCATTTCGCAAACTGTGAATTTTTCGGACGTTGGTTACTCAAAAACCGGAGAAATCGGTATTTTGTAAAAACAATATTTTTTCGAGTTCTATGAATACAAAAGAAATTTTGGAATGTCAACCTATTTATCCTAAAACAACCGAAATCCAGGAATTGTTTTAAAATTAAAATATGAGATGTTTTCATTTTTCGAATTTGAAACTCGAGGTCTTCCTCATTTTAGAATGTATAATTTTATTGTAAAAACCATATTCTTGCCAGGTGCATTATGGTCATTAATTAATAATAATATGTTTTGATAAAAAAAAAAGATGCTATTTCATGTATTAAATATAATTCATTACTATGACCCGAGCCGTTCGTCATTATGCCCTGTATATATGTGCGGCATAGTGAAGAACTGGTCATCACTCCACTTCGGTCAACAACGCATTTCATAAGGATGTTAGACGGTAATTATCTATATATCACATTTTGTTCCCGATTAACCCTGCTTGGTATTGGTATATTTAAAAATCGTTTGTTATTATGCCCCGGGCTCCCCTATAATCAAAAAATCATAATTGTGGTTCTAATTATCACAGAGGCATGGCCTACAGCTTATTTAAAAAAAAAATTTGAACTCCTATCTTATTACTTTTCAGCAAAAGAAAAATTGGTGATGGTTGGGTTGTGTGAAAGAGCAATAGGTTCTCTAAATATATAGTATCACTTTTGAGTGAATTTTAATATTTTTATTTATAAATTTTTGTTTTGCCATAAAAATAAAATAAAAAGAAAAATAAAGAAAAACATTGGTTTATTACAAAATATTTCGATTTATATATAATTTTCTCTATTAACTTAGATAACATAAAACTAACTTAAGCCTATTTATAATAGTGTGTACCTAAAGAGCGTATATATAGATAACGGAATAACATTTGTTGTCTTATCTTTCAATAAGTTCAATAAAGCACAGAAGAGCGTTATTTTATAGCAATTAGAGTAGTAATATTACATACAGCAATCACTGCATCATGATAAATAATTAAAAAAAAAAAACGAAAAAAAATGAGTTTCTTTGTCTCTATAAAAATCTGTGTTTAAAACTACACAGATTTTTTTTTTTTAAAGAGAGAAAGAGGGAGAGTGAGACAGAGAGATTGGAAAAAAGGAAGAAAGATAGAGGTAGGATGGAAGAGACTAAAAAAAAAAACAAAACAAGGAAAAATATAAAAATAAAT
Organism: Dioctria linearis; assembly: GCA_963930735.1. Lineage (NCBI taxonomy): Eukaryota > Metazoa > Arthropoda > Insecta > Diptera > Asilidae > Dioctria > Dioctria linearis. Next base: position 21,056,264 of record OZ005740.1, read on the forward strand.
TAAAATTAACACAGCGGCGTATCGAGCATTTCAACAATAAACGTTTCCAGTTGCTTCTCACTGATCAGCCGGAAAAAGAATAAGTGATCGAGACATTTTAGGCTTATTGATCTCAATGCCGGAAGCCGAAGAAGAAGTTGAGCAAAACGACCATCATCACCAGAATGCTCTGTTCGGCAATGTTCATCTAAACATGCGTAGATCTGGAAAAGCAATTATTTAAAAAAAAAAAAAAAACTTTTTACTTGTGTTATTCTTTTAAAATTATGTGATTCACCGACAAAATCTGATATCGAAAAATTATACCAAAGAAGTGTATCATGTAGTGACAAAATCATCTAAACCTAATCAAGAAGAGCAACTATTACAACAACAGCAACCTTAGGGTCTGTCTGAATACAAGTCTTCGTTTTCGTCTTGTTCCAGTGACGTAACACCGATTCAAGCTCTATTCCAAATCCATGTTTACGCCACCGAGCTTTGCTACTTTGTATAACGGTTTAGACATCTGTGGTTAGATTGGATCGCCAAGTCAAGAATCGAGTTGACTTAATCAAATAACATATTGTGAGGTTATGTAAGTTTGCTGTCTGCGACATCAAGCTAAGCAAACGAATTTGGACAGGTTAGCCTCGTCTTCGTTTAATTCTTTTAATAGCTGAACTTGTTGTGTGACGTCGTCTTTAACTGTTATAACAAGACGAAGTCGAAGGCGAAAATTTTGATTCGGACAGAAACTTAGTACTCAATCCATCCAAATGGAAAATGAAACTTCAACTAACATTGCTTGCATGCAAAGTAACATACCTCTCATTACTGTTGATAGATGTTCAGAAACCTAAAATTCTATTCTTTGTCCAAACTTAACGCTGAAACCAAAATCTGAGTATGTTGACGTGTTGCATCACATTTCAGACTATACAAGATCGACTTGGCTGAAACTTCATCCTGCCGCTTCTGACAGGATGTTCCCTGCACCTGCTCTGCAACTGCGAAGCATTGGCCAGGCGGAGATTACTCCACCTCGAATATGCTTCTCGTCCACCAAACTACGTGTGGAACCTAAGCTCCAAAATGGTTCTAGACTTTATTAACAGTCTAAATCTAGAAAGGGAGTAAATTGAACGGGGACTCACAATAGATCTTTAAGGTTGCAGTAAATGCGAGGCCAACGCCTACACACCCCTCCACAAATCTAATCCAATCTAATCAAATCACATTTCGAGACTTGAGGCATTTTTTGTAACACAGAAGTATCCTATAGCTGAATTAAAATTTCCAACTTTAATAATAATCACTTTCGTAAAACGTTTCTAGAATTGAAATGATCCGTTTCATGTAATGGAGAGTACACTATCAAAAATTAAATTAAATTCCATTTTAAATGGCTTTTCTGCGTTTGTGAGAATATGTAGGGGGGATGGCTTTTGACAATGTGTAGTTTAACTTATTGTATCACCCACTGATGTTTGTAGGCTTTGTATCAAAGAGGATGAGAGATCGAAGCACGTCTTATGCGAATACAAGGCCATTACACATTGTAGATTCCAGGCTTTTGGCTTATATTTCTTAAAGCCTACGAAGAAACTTCATCCAAAAAAATACTGCTCTTTTTAGGAAGTGTTAAGATTGTTGGATAACCTATAAAGAAAGCGGTGCACAATAAGGCAATGAATGGCTGCACCACGCTTAATCTTACTTCATTGTGCGAATCTGCGAATCTGTATGAAGTATATAGAGGAAGTCTTGATGAGGTAGATCTACTCCTCTCAAGGACTACTATTCGCAGACAGAAAGCAGTAAAACCGCAGTGAAGATCCAGGAGGGGTGTTCACAAATTCACTGGTGATGAACTGTCGATACAACCCAAAAAAGATGGCGGCAGTATTGTTAACTAGGGTGAGAGGACTGAATCGTCCTGTGTTTCCTAAGTTGATTTTCTGATAGGGAGTCGTGAACTGAGGAGAGAGACTTATCGTACAGTGCGCTCTAAAAACTTTCACCAGTGTCTCCGTCACAAATGAGGCCCGCGCTGACGTTTTTTTTTCTCCGGCCTGACAATGGGTTGGAGTACTCACTTGGAAGGTTCACTATTATATTCCAGGCTGAGGTTTACGCCATTATGGCAGCGACGTAGCCCCTGATATGAAAATAAAGAAAGAAGGACACTGCAATCCTTCCACACAAGTCAGACCGCCTTGCTAGCTCTGAGTGGCCTTCGGATAACATTTAAGTTACTCGTGGCCGACAGGACATCTTTAGAAAAGCTGTGTATCCATAAGATGGTGTCTGTACTAAAGTGGGTATCTGTGCACGCGGGAATCATGAAGAATGAAAGGATGAACTTGCTAGTCATGTCCAACGCTTGTTATACCTTTCTTCGTACTGAAGCTTCAGCAACGATGGGTGAACATGAGCACTTGCTAGTGTAAGAAATTTTTGTTTTGTATCACTACTAACTTTCTCTTAGAGCTTGGAAGAAAATAATACAGAGATGTTGGTTGGTGGGTACCGTCATTGGCCACAGCCCATTTCACCCTCATCTAACAAAGATGACAGTTGTTGACAGCCCTGAGTGTCTGTCCTGCCTGGAAGGAGAACTGAGACAACCGAACATTTTCTGTGCACTTGTTAAAAACATTCAACTATATCCACGCAGATACGTATGGAAGTATAATCCTAAATAGCAAAGTGAAGTGAAAGGTATACTAAATAATATACCAGTGTATAAAAGCCGTGGAGTTTCAGGATAGTTGTAGTGATGCATCGCATGTATACAACTATAATAAGAACCATTGTCATATTTATGTCAGTGGTCTAGTGGAAAAGGACAATAATTAGACACGTTTTTACTGCCCTGGGCAGGCTACAAAGGAGTGGTATGCATCATGTATCACAGATGTTTCAAGTACCAGCTGCAGCTCTAAACGTTATATATAACTGATTTGTAATCCTTGGATCATACAATTCAAAAGAAGAAAACAATGGACGAATAAACTCCTCTCATAATGTTTGCAAGAAGAAGAAGAAAAAGAAGAATGCAGTGAGATAGGTTAAAAAATGTCTTCAATTTAGATACCTCTAAAACTTCTAATGCTATGGGATCTGATTGTTATTTGGACAAAGACATCAAATATTCCTATGCTCTAGATAAAATAGCGAAAGACCTTCAAACGCAAATTGTCATCATACTAAAAGCAGCAGACTGGATAACCAAAAAGAGATAGCATGGAAATGTAATGACAGTCAGCTGAACTCAAAGCACTCGCAAAAATTCAACTTCGCACTCATACAAAATTTTCTGAGAACAGGCATAAGTGCAAAGCAAACTTAAATTGGTTGGCAGGAATAATTGCGTTTATCTTAACTGTGTTCCTGTGGAAATACATAGCAACTAACTAAGAAAGTATCATTGAGACTTCTCATTTTTTCATACCGAATCATATAGAGACGACTATTCAAAATTAAAATTTTAAAAATATGTTATTTACCTTTTCCCTGCATTTATCGACATCCTGACGACATTTTAGACCACGAATATCTACAAAATAGTAACACGACAGTAAATATTAACATATGTATATCATTTCAAGTACGTCTTTATAATTTTAACTATACCTGGATTAAAAAGGATAATTGCCTTTAGACATGATAATTCTGCTTTATCGATATTTAATCGCTTCATTTTAACAGTTAATTCGGAAAGAACACGATCAAAAATCGCTGCAACACCAGCTTGCATTGCACTATTTCGATGTAATGTGAAATTGGTACTTAAACACATTTGTTGAGGCTGCCCAATACGTGTCCGCCTATCAACAGTGCCATCTGGATTTGGACATTCTACATCTAAAAACTATAGGGGGGAAAAAAATCATTCATTAGCCAAATATTTTTGGTAACTGCAAATCATATCATTGATTTATTTTCGACGACTTACGTCTATACTCCTCCAGGCTACGTTTGCAATTAGCAATTCATTCCAACCTGCCTTAAGTAGTATCACTTGATCTTCTCGTTGTAGTTGTGAAAAATGAGGCATCCGCCTTGCATACTCCACTAGCTGGAACAATTGTTTATTAACAACTTGACATAAATGAGATACAGGGCCCTGCAAAAAAAGAGATAATTAATATTAATTTGTTTTTTTTTTATATATATTCACGATAGATATGTAAACTATCTTTCAAACTCATTACATACTTTAAATTCGTTAGGGACCATTGAATTTGGTCCAACTTTTAAGTAGGGAATGGCATTATCGCCACATCGGGTTTCGCTCTGTTTTTCAGCTTCCATTATCCGTTCAATTGTCAAATCTCGCACCGAACTTGTAGGATTTAGGTCATCGTTTTTGGTAGGTAACTTAGCTCCTCGTTGTCTTTCTTCTTGCACCGCTTCTCGTTTCATGCCACATGCTAAACATTTCTGATATCGACAGTATTGACATCGATTCCTTTGCCGTTTATCAATTGTGCAATTTTTATCTTCTCGGCAGGCATATGTGAGGTCTTTACGTACAGTTCTCTTGAAGAAACCTTTACAACCTTCACAGCTAAAAAAAATAAAAATAACGTTATCAAAGAAGAAAAAACATTTTAATTAATCTGAAGAAAAAAACATTTTAATTAATCTGAAGAAAAAAACATATAATTTTTGAACACCTATAGGCACAGAATTGGATATTTATTTCATATTTCGTCTGGATCCAACAGACTGGCACTGATTTTGAGATCAGGATAACATTGAATATCATATTCCATAAATCTTATTATACTAAAACGTCTAGAATTAAGTAAACAGAACCAGGAGCTCTGTCAAGAGTATAATTCGGATTACAGTGCAACCTACATATGCATACTTACACGAGGATGGAGATGATGGACATGTATAGCTAACCAAGGAAACTTAATTTATTATTCTGAGCACCTCCTCCTTATTAATTACCCTTTCTGTTGTCATGCCAATGATTCCATAAATTTCCACTCACTTATACATGATGAGACTACATCAACGTCCGCAAAAGAATTGCTCTCCTCCTCCTCGAGGTCAATTAATTTTGCATTTTTTTCATTTGCACCACAGTTCCGGCAGACAAGATCAGAAATTTGCACATTCATTTGTTTACATATCGGTCGCGAATCTACCCCTTCTGTCTTCTCATGTATTCACCGGTGGAATTGCAAAATTATTCAGCCTCTAGAGATGATGACTTAATGGCGAACAAAACAGCAGCGCTACAATTTTAGAACGCACACCACGTCGGGGCGTCGTATAATAATCAATTCCTCGATGATCCGCACCTACATCCATAATGTATATTTGTCTACAAAACAAGTGAACGGTAAACAATATTGTTGGTATTGCTGACTCACTATAGATCTACTAATAACAAGCCTACAAGTTCACTGGTGGTATGACTACATATGTACTTATGTAGTATCTGATCTGATGGTAAATCCAAACAAATTCCATCCAATGTTTATGTCCACTATTTTTGCCGGAATTCAAAAGGAATTGCGTAGCGCAAGCGCAGCTCCCTTATATATTTTACTATGACTAGTCGCATCGTCTCCTCATCGTACGTAGTAAGTAGTAGTATGAAATTATTATTTAAATCTGGCTGCATGCGTAAGCGCTTTTATAAATTGAATTCTCTGTTTATTGCTGGTGTTTAGCATTAATGCGCGTCCCGTTCTCTGAACTTGAGATTCTCAAAGGTGCCGCCAACTCTGTTTATTGCTTTACTTTTGAAAAATGCAACTACTCTTGAAGGGTGGCGACGGCCGGCGGGGATAAGGGCATCTTTCGAAGGCTCTTGTGAAACGATTCTAGACACGCATCAAATTTATTTTTAGATTTTCTACTGCAACATATGCGCGAATTTGTAATAGACGTGCACTTTCACTTTTATCATTTCTTGTATTGAATTCATTGAATGCGAAAATTTCATGTTTCATATTTAGCTCGAAAAATAAATGGAAAATTGAAAGTATAAAAATAAAATGAATTATTTTGTTGTTTTTTTATAAGTGCTGCTGAAGAACTGTTCAAAACGCAAAATATGTGTATATAGGAACACAACTAATATGTGGCAATCGTACAGATATCATGGATTTGGCAGGACAACATTCGTCATCTTTTTGACGTTCATCGAGTCTAAAAACTTTGTATGACGCCATATGATCTATTAGAAAAAAAAAACATATATCTCCTCCTTCTTGGTATCTATTTAAAGTAGTCAAGTTTACGAAAACTCAACCGCCTTGGTAATAAATGGATGCCAATGTTCACGACATGATTTGGAGATTTTCGGACAACAAGCAACCAAGAAGGAGTGAGCTGTTAAAGAATTGTTGTCAATGATACTTTTCAATTAGTGCAACAATTCAAGTTTGATTATTGGTAAAAGGTAAATGAGGAGACTATGTGTACGACTCATTTGATATAGCAAATAAATTAAATTGCTATTTTGTGAACAGCATCAAAGATTTGCACGGTTCCATTTCTTCTACGCAATGTTCGTTACCGACTACCACATTAACTGCTAAATTTCAAACACATTACTGTGATGAATTTACAATCTGTGATTTAATTAAAAGGTGCAATAACAAAAAAGATGCGAGTGGTTTGAGCTGTGATATAATTTTTAAGTCGACAGAGATAATAGGCTAGCTAATGAAAATCATAAACCTATCTATACAAACAGGGATTTTTCCTAGATGTTGGAAAGAGTCGACACTTATTCCAATTGAGAAAGTGAATAATACAATAAGTTGCGAAGAGTTTTGACCAATTAATATGCTTCCTGTGGATGAAAAGATTTTGGAACGCCATGTGGAGAATCAACTAGTAGAGTACATAGAAGCTAACCAATTGCTGATAGAGGAGCAGTCAGGACTTAGGGGTAGACATTCATGCGAAACAGCTTTAAATTGGCTAATATTTGAATGGAAAAAGGAAAAAGATAATGTCAATGCTGTGGTGGCTATATTCCTAGATTTTAAACGCGCTTTTGAAACTGTGGACAGAGAAATTTTGTTAAAAAAAATTACATATGTACGGTGTGCGAGGAGTGGAACTTAAATGGTTTAGATCGTATTTGGAAGAAAGGTCGCAGAGAACAAAACATTGACAGTGGATATTGGCGTACCACAAGGATCAGTGTTAGGAGTCATTCTCTTTCTTATCTACATTAATTATATTAAAAGTGTAATTCAGTTCAGTAAAGTGGCGTTGTTTGCTGACGATGCTTTAATATATATAAGTGGAAGGGATATGAAAATTATGTGTGAACAGTTAAATGAGGACCTTGAAAACATGAGTAAATGGTTGAAAGCAAACAAATTAAAATTAAATCTATCAAAGACCAAATGTATGAAGTTGGACAATATCTCAGTGTGTATTGATAGCACAAGTATTGAGTGCGTGGAAAGTTTAAAAAGCATTCGGACTATATTTGTAAAAAAATAGCTAAACAAACAGGATTCCTGAAAAGAATATGACCGGCTCTAAATTTAAAAAATGCCTTAATGTTATATAACGCATTAGTCTTGCCATATTTTTCATATTGCTCGACCCTCCTGTATGGAAGTTCGAACGATATAAAGGATCGCCTTCAACTCTTACAAAATAAAGGGATGCGGGCGATTCTAAGATGCAACATATATACTCCGATTCGAGTTATGCTGGAGACCTTACAGTGGATGGATGTTAGACAACGTCTTACGTACGAAGCAATGATGTTTATTTTTAAAATAAAGCATAATATACTACCTGAATATCTGCGAGAAAATCTTGTAACTGTTGCAGAGTCCCAGCCGTATAACATGCGTCACAATCAGAATTTTAGACTCGCCAGATGGAATAGAAGCAGCACCCAAAATTCTTTGATGTACAAGGGATTGCAGTTTTTTAATAACTTACCACCAGAATTAAAATTGGTATCAAGAATTCCAGCTTTTAAGTATAAGTTAATACAATTCATTCGCATAAACGATAATTAAAATAAGTATAGAGAAGTAGTCAAATAAATTATAATTATTATTATTATTAAGTTCACAAATGTATAGACAATTTTTTAAAACTATTAATTAAATACAATACAATAAAACACTTCAGTCCAGTACATACAGTAGCGTAACTAGGGGCACATATTTTGTGGCAACATATTTTTATATTTGTGTCTACATTATATAAAAATAAATAATATGATAATGTTGTAATCAATAGAATCAATGTTTACAATAATAGTATTCAGTATTCAATTTAACAATTACTGATCCCGGCGGGGGCCGGGACAACTCGACTTTGGAATTTTTAACTTAATCAGTGAAAAAAGAAAACACGTGCGTCGTAAATTTAAAATTAACGATAACCACATAAAAAGTCAATTCTTACTGGGCACTCTCTTCTCAGGGGTCACCTTCACAGGATGGGACTTGTTGAAGATCAAGGATGCGGAGAGGAATCCGAAACTTGACTTATTTGCTTTGTCATTGTCCGGCTCTCGCAGGAAAACTTTATAGATTCTTTGGCTCACACCTCCTGGAAGAACTACATGAAGCCGGTAAGGAGGGTTTGGGGCTAATTTTGAATTTTGTTAGATCGTCCGGCTGGTACTTGGTCATAAGTCTGGAGGGTGAATAGGATCCAGGGTCCCATTTTCTTGGCCTATATTCTAGGGACCCCGTCCGGGCTCCAACCTCATCTCAATCCATTCAACCAACTACATAAAGATACGTCGTTTGATTTAGTAGAAATAAGAACTGCCGAAGTCCTTTTTAACCCTTAACTGACATGGTGGGGTCAATTTTTTCCCCAGCCGTCGAAAACTTGAAATATTTTTTTTTGTACCAAAGATACGCCGGCACGCTTTTTTGTATTCTCAGTGCAGCGCGTGCGCATGATCTTCGCGGACGTGTATCGTGATACGACCAACCAGTGGGGCTGCACATGTACATGGGGTAAGTTTTACCCCACGATGTTGTTAACGTAACATTTTTTTCGTTGTTTGTATTTACATTTTCGTCTATTTTTCAGCATAAAATGAGGATGGAGAAATTTCTCAATGACCAGGAGCTTGCGAACATCTTGGAGCAAAGTGACAGCGAGGAAGAATCGCAATCATTAGCACCGTTGCCTATCTCCGAAAGCGATTACGAAGATTCAGCTCCGGAACATAGCGATCATAAATAACCGGGAAGAATGGTTTTAAGTGGTCAAAACTGGCACCACCAGCTTCTAAAACTCGAGGACATAATCTGGTTCGCCATTTACCAGGAATAAAAAGATCCGCTGTACGGAAGGAGAACTTGAACCCGCTCGAGGCTTGGGAGCTACTTTTTACTAAAGAAATTATCGACATGATTGTTTCATTCATCAATGAAAAATTAGGCTGCGTGAGAAACAGTTCATCGTGGGTGACGAGCCAAAGTTACACTCATGCTACAAATGAAGTTGAGTTGAAGTCTTTTTTGGGTGTAAAGTTTTTGACGTCAATTTTCAAGTCCAATCACGTAGATGTCTCCTCTCTTTGGAATACAGACGGAACAGGTAAAGATATATTCCGAATTACTATGAGTAAGAACAGATTTTTATTTCTACTGGTCTGCCTTAGATTTGATGATGCCGAAACGCGAGAAGCGAGAAAAGCAGTTAATCGTTTGGCGCCTATTTCAGAAGTTCAGGCAAATTATAATTGTTCAGAATATGTAACAACACATGCTGCATTTAGGGGAAAATGCTTTTGCAGGGTTTACTTGAAATCAAAACCAGCCAAATATGGGCTTAAAATAATGTGTTTATGTGATGCCAAAACGCATTACCTTTATAATGCGTTCATATATTCTGGAAAATCAAATGAGCCGAGAACCACAAACTTGTCTATTCCAAGCCAAAGTGTACTGAAACTAGTAGAACCTCTTTTCAATTCTAATAGAAATATCACAGCCGATAATTGGTTTCCTAGTATAGAATTGGTTAACGAGCTCAAGGCAAAAGGCTTGACATATGTTGGGACTTTAAGAAGAAAAAAATAAAAGAGAACTAGCTGCCTAAAGAGTTTCTTCCCAGGAAAGATAGACAGGAAGGTTCATCAATTTTTGGCCTTACTTCAGACAAAACCATTGTATCTTACGTACGAAAAAAGAACCAATCAGTAATGCTAATTTCTTCAATGCACCACGAAATTGAAACTGATTCACGAACCCAAAAACCAGAGATTATTGCGTTTTATAATTCAACTAAGGGTGGCGTTGATTCTCTGGATCAGAAATGCGCAATATTTTCAGTGATGAGAAGAACTAGACGTTGGCCAATGGTAATATTTGGTACTATGATGAATATTTCAGTAGTAAATAATTTCGTGATTTGGGAAGCCAGCAACGTCCATAAGAAAATGTCGCGACGTGAGTTTATCAAAGATCTCGGGCTTGCACTGATCAAGCCTCAAATCATGAAAAGGAAATTGCAGTCAGCAACATTGTCCCCGGAACTTGCTGGAAAGATAGATCACTTCTTGGGATCAGTTCCTTCTACATCGCAAGACATTGAAAGACCGCCTCCAAAAAAATCAAAATCGGGACGTTGTCATATATTTTATATTTCTTTATATTTGTAACTTTTTTTCCATATACTATTTGTTTTGGATAGTTTAGCATAAAGTTTTTGGTTCCTATCTATAATTTTAATATTGCCATAACGAATTTAGTCGAAGGCTGTTACTAAAGTTAAGAAAACGTTAAGTTTTCAGTATTTTTTTTTAAATAAAAAGTTTCTAAATATATTTTTCGTTTTATTTGTGCTCTGCATGGTAGTATATAAAGTAAAGTTTCTATTTAGGTCACACATTAAAAAATATTTGCTATTTTAATACATTTTTTTTTTAGATTTTCCTATTGGGGTAATTTTTATGTATATAAAAATAACGATGTTAGTTAAGGGTTAAAGCGCAAGTCAGACTAAGAATTTTAAACGCGTAACTCGCGTAGCACGCACATTAACAGGTAATATCGAATGTATGCTTGTTGTATAAGGAGTGTTAATAAGGTATGAATGCCAATATTCACAATTCATCACTTGTCTTCAGTAGTTCTTCTTTCGTCCCAAACACGTTCAATTTAACCTCACACTTGAGAGATTGTACTGCTGCAGAATTTTTTAAGATTTTTTTTTTTTTTTATTTCTGAAGGCAAAAAACTAATTTCGTGAGTAGTTGATTGAGAAAGTGGAAAAATGCGAACTAATTTATAACAAAAAGTTGAAAATAAATTTAACGAATCTGAAATGTCAACGCCCTGAATCTGACAGCATATTTTTTTCAACTAGTCAAACGCGACGCTAGCCCTGTTACGAAAATTCCAATCTAACTCTATCTTAACCACCCGTCTACACTGGCAATAAATTATGGTATAAAATATGTTATTGCTACGGACTTGCCAGTGTAGACCGTGTAGTCATGGCAATAATCCATGGTATGCAATATATGGTATACCATATTGCCAAGAAAATTGCTTACCATAATTTGACGTTTATCATCAAAATGGCTGAAATTCTTTAATGCAATCAATCTTCTGATCGCAGTCTTTTTCGGTCTTGATAACGCCATCGGCCAACCAAAAATGAAATGTCATAACATAAAACCAAAAAAAATTTTTTTCCAAATGGACTATACCATAAAATATGGTAGGTAGACAGGGGGTAAAATAACGCTTGTTTCAAGAAAATTATTGCAATATCAAAAATAGACGTAATACCTAATACAAAATTCTATATTTTTGGTTGCCATTTAAAAGTTGTTAGATTTCTGTTACCTTTAATAAATTTTATACGTGTTCAAACAAACATCAGCTGTTAATACTTTCTTTAGCCCCATTGTTGTTATTGCAAACAGCGCCCCCATCGGTTATGGGCATCTCCAATATGGAAGAGGAAAGCACTTGTTACCTGATGGTGGTCGAAGAAAAGTCAACTTAAGAACAAGTTAGGAAACAAGGATAGATCTACGACTATTTTCCATTTAAATGTTAATAAGTAGAAATGGAAGGAATGAAGAAGAAAAAGCAAAAACTAAAACTCTTTGAAATTTTCACGAATAAAGACAAAAAATGTGAAATACTACATGCAACGAAAAGAAGGAGAATTTTTACATTTTACTTCCGCGCTTTTGTGAAAGCACGTTTTTAGTGAAATATTGTACCACAAAAAAAAAGCTCACGATTTCTGTTCTCAAAAGCACAGTGGAACATAAACGCATAAAAGTATGCAATTGAAAAATTAAATCAAATCACTCTATCTACATTCAAAGCTATATGATGCTGTGGTATTCGTGTGCATTGTACTCCAAAGCATTTCGGCCATCTGCACAGCAGTATGATTGCATAAAGATGGAGAGATTTTATATTTGCTGTCAGATTTTTCATAGATTATTTTTTGAACTTATAAAACTTTTTGCGTGAGGAGCAAGCAAGGGGCGAACGAAATGTGTGCGCTCTGTGCTGTTGGTCAGATACGTTTCCTTGTAATTTGTCTGGCTTCATTTATTGCTTGGGAAAATTTTATTTTACTGAAGCCTCATCAAATAAAACTCTTCCAAGAAAGAACTCTGAGTTGTAAAGGACCGTTTACAATGGCAGAGTAGAGTGGAGTCACAAGATTGCATTTGCTCTCATCATCTCACCAACGTGAGATTAGGAATTTTTAAAATCTAACGCTACTCTGTACAATTCACACTCTACTCTGCCATTGTAAACCTTCCTTAATGTTTCATATAATTTTGGAAATGTTCACACTATGTCAGTTTTACCATTTTATTAACTAGATAACCAAAGAACTACTTTATATAGTTAGATTTGACTTTACCAACAACCATTTTCTCTTTCCTACAGCTTCACTAAAACCCATTAGGGATTAAGATCCATACAATAAAATAAAAAATAATCGGGACTGCACATTTTGAGATATTCAAGGATAACCGAAATAAATTGAAAGCAAATTTTCATAAAAATGACTTTGCTTAATTTTACTCGGAAACCTCAAAGCTTCCCAAAATGGACATACGATGATAACGTTACATCTACTAAGCAAAATTTCCAACATTTTTCAAATTTCAAAAGCCCGTGTCTCGGTCATATATGGATGGCAGCTTTGCCAACCTTCCTAACAAATTTCATCAAAATAAACAAATAAAACCAAAAACAAAATACAAAAAATTGGTCGATTTTCTGTTTAACGGCTTAGAGGATTATATATTTTATATACACAAATATACGTACCTAGTAACATTCAGTTTTATCTTCTATATTCCATAATTATTGGACTCACAATTAGAAACAACTAGATTATAAATAGAACTGCCAAAATAATTTCGCGCCTCCCAAGCAAAAATAATAAATTACCAATTATAAAACTTAAAATATTCCGCGAAATCTACACTCATATACCTAATGGAAATGGCGACATACGCTTTCTGAGCATGCAGACTACAGTCCACAGAGCTTTCAAAACAACCGAATGCTTTCCGAAAGTACATCATTCCATCTGACGGTGATGAAATGAATTAAAAACGCCAAATTGTATGCAAAATATATAAAAGCAAGAAATTTTTGTCGTTACAATAGTAAATATTATTGACTTTATTTCCTTTATCATTGCACTAATCAATTTGAGTTTTTCAAAATAAACAGAAAAGGTTCGACCTTTGTTACAAATTGAACTTTCTTTCCAATAATATCATAATTGTGATAGTTATTCGTCTCTGGAAATAGCAACTTTCAAACCAAAATATATTAGTAACCAAAACGTTTTTACTAGTTTTCTCTCCGTCACTTCCTCTTCCACTTCAATATCTTCCATACTCAAGTACAAATTTATCTACTTAATGTATCATTATTACGTTATTATGTACCAAACTTTGCAAATTTCATGAATTTGAGAATTTTCTAAAGCTAATTACATACATATAAAACCCCGAAATCTTTATTTTTGACACGTCATTACCTAAGTTTATGCTTTTTCTCAAACTATGCGGAATTTTGATCATGATAATACGCACAGATTTGACGCAAAATCGTATTAACTTTTCAGTAATAACCCCCCTAAGAGGAAAAATATCTGGAATTTTGTTTCTTTATCTGCTCTACAAGAACAAGGAAAACGTTGGAAAAATGGGCAAGGGCTAGTTGTGAACGGAGCTTTTCCAAATTAAAATTAATTACAAATTGTTTATGTTCCACATATTTACGTTCTCCATAGAAGAAAAACAACTAACAGGCGAAATACACATTTTGACAATGTCATTCTTCTTTTCTAATAAAAAAAACAAGAAAATTAAACAAAAGAAACGATTTTTTTTTTTATTTATGTTCAGAAATTTTTAATAACCACTCTTGATTTTTATTGACTTAGAAAAAGCTGCATAAATTGGAGACGGCTCCAGGTGACAAAAGCTCTAGGTGCGCCACTGCCTACATACATTTACAACCTATTCAAACTGGAGGGCAAGATGGGGGAGTCACCGCACTTAGACTTCTTTCAAAACCCTCCAGGAATACTTCCCAAGCCATGAAATAGCAATTCATATGTGTGCGTGCTGTGGTCCGATTCTCAAAAATATTCTATATTGTTACAAGACATTCATTTTATATAGCATAAACTGTACTATTCATATAAATAAAATTGTCTTCCAGTAATTTTAAACTTGGCTCCTTACTTTCCAAAAGGCTATACTTTCTATTTACCTCACTTAACAACATAAAGGACTAAAGGAACAAATTATTTTTGACCTAAATAGATTAAGCGCTAATAACGGCTACAGTATAAGGATATAGGTGTAGCTCACATTAAAGAGGAGAGTCCATACGCTCACATTAAAGAGGAGAGTCCATACTTCTAGTTCCAGTTCTTGGTAATAATTGTTATGATAATACAATAATAGGTAAAAGTTCAGACATTTTTATTTTAAAGTGCCATAACTCCGGAGAAGAGAGGAGTACATGAATGGTTTAGCAGTCATTGAAAAGGCCCTGCGGTTAAATACAATGGGGCCTTAACGGTTACTGTACACCTTGTACTTTTTAAGATAAGGAAGCTGTGTTCTTTTGTGTCCGCAGAACAGAGCAGAACAAAAGATACACAAAAGAACGCCTCATACATTTTCATAGAAGATTTAAATGAACCGAACAGTACAAACAGTTCACTTTAATCGACAGAACAATTTGTTCTCACCAATATATGAGAGTTCTAGTACAAGGTACAAAAAAGAACTCCCACACAGTTGAGGTGCATCCCCCTCCCTTCCATACAATTAATTATTTGTCTAGGTCAGTACTATCACCTCCTTCTCTTTCCACCTCTTAGCAGGAAGCACCCTCTGTAAAGGTGTTCACCATCATAACTCTCGCCTTGAATTCCTTACGAACATGTACCAGAAAGAAAAATCGACAGAGACAGTTATGGTCACTGAATGAACACTAGATCGTGAGCTACTCTCGCTATTCATTCTATAGGAATATTCTCACTATCAGCTAATAAGAGAGCCCGTCACAGAGCGACCATCCAAAGAACATTATTTATTTATTTTTAAATGACACCGAACCTGTTTCAGTGGTTAAAATCCATAAATGTCGCCTCAAAATATTAAATCATCCGCTCCACAATCTGAACTTCACCCCTAGCGATTTTTATTTATTTCCTACCTTACAAAAAAAAAAACAAAAAAAGAATTACGAGGGAAGTAATTTGAACATTAATGAGGGAAGTGAAGGTGACTATTTCGACTCATTGTCAGCTGATAAACAAAAATAATTTTTATTATTGTTTCATTCTGTAAACATTTTCCCATCACGTAGTAGAAAATATTTCAAATAAAATAAAAAGAAAAACAGCCATCCCCGACTAAACAAAAAAATAAAAATAAAATAGAAACAATAAAAGTGAAAATTAAAAATAAGTTTATTTTTTTTTTATCTTCTCTCTCCAGTTCACTTAAAATGTCAAAAATTAATCAAGCTTTCCTCACAAAAGAGCAAATTGACAAATTTTTGATAAGTTCGTTGGTTTTTTTAATGTGTTAACAATTTACGATTTTTTCTTGCTTTAAAAAGATTTAATATAAGAAAAAATAAATATAAATTAAATTGCCCATAATTATTTCACCACCCACTTTGCAAGTAAATTGTGAAGACAGCTGCAAATACAATCAGCATAAAATATAGAAAGTGACATCTAAAAACTCAACAGTATTCCAAAATTAATTACTTTCCGGACTTCTGATGTACATACATATATACAAAAAAAAAATACTTTTAAGAAAAATTCTTACGATACCCTAAATGGATGTCCATATGTAACTCCGTTTGGTTACCCCTCTGTGCAGGTTTGTTTATTTAAGTTGTTTTTCGCATCTATTTCTAGAACGAATTGGCGGACAGTAACATGGTGTCCCGTATATGGTCTTGCACCCGAAGGAGGCTATGGACAGGACATGCTTAAACAAGCAAAAAATGGTGGGTGGAGAAGAGGAAATCCCAACGGTTTCCGAGATAACGGGACTTAAAGATATTTGAGTATGTGTTTATAGATCACCCTGTAACTTCTGAACGTTACACCCTATGATGATGATTTAAAATTTGTTGATAATTGACAAGTTTGAACGTTTCAAATGATCTATAAATTGCATCTTTCCTTTTCTCCGTTTTGAAGTTATGGCTTAACGAAGAATTTTGACTCCTGTCTATAGCCTCCTTCGGGTGCAAGACCACAAACGTGGGACACCCTGTATAAAAGCAGAAATTAATGGTGGATTGTTATCAACAAAACCGAACAGGCACTGAACTGAACCAGAATCTGTCAGATCTACACCGAATTTAGCCCTGTCCCGAACGGGGACAAGCTTAAAAGAATTCAAGAAAGTAGAATATCCGAAAATGGTCGTCCTTTATGATTTTAATAAAAAAAAATAAGCCACTTCAATAAAAAATAATTGTATTTTCACAAAATGTCCACACATCCTCACTTTAATTACAAATATTTTCGATTTGACGTTTAGCTCCGAACCATAACCACAAATTTTCATGAAACAAGAAAGTTCAAAACCGGTGCAGAAACCGAACATAAAATCGCTGTGAAAAGAAAATACGTGCGGAACCAGTTCTGTGTCAGTGTGCTGAAGAAAACACTTTAGGTTTAGGAACCGAACGAGTTACGGTTCAGTTCAGGTGAAAAGAATTCACAATAACTGTCACTGTTACCAATCAATTATCAGTTTAATCCTTATGGGGGACAAAAATTCAGGAGTCTCAACAATTTTCTGAGTACATTACTGTTAAATTTGCAAGAAGTTTGATGGGGGAGAAGGATTGGTTAACCGCCATCTTGAAAAAAAAAAATTGAGCTTCGTTAGATTTTTCGTCGCTTCTTATTTGATCTGCATGGATTTTTCAAATACGAATTTCTTTAAGTGTTTAAATGTTCATCACAAATACATAGTTCCTGCGTATATAATTATTTTAAACAGTTTGTCGAGTCGATTGATAGCATCATGAGTAACATCAAGCGAAAACCACCACAAGATTTTGATGCCAGCGTTTTTCAAATCGGGATAAGAATCTGCATGTCCAACGATATCTTCCAACCTCCTAATGCCTAGGCTAGTAAAATATGACGAAACAAGTTTTTTATATGCTTTCTTGCATTTCTTGACGACGACAACTAATAATTAATGTCGTGTCATAATTTACTGCTGTTACTGCGTACATGAAATCACATTCCACCCAGGTTGTTTACAAGAAACCGAATATTTTTGGCACAACCAGAAAAAGTAGCAGTGTGTGTGTGTGTGTGTGTGTGTGTGTGTGTGTGTGTGTGTGTGTGTGTGTGTGTGTGTGTGTGTGTGTGTGTGTGTGTGTGTGTGTGTGTGTGTATGTGTGTGTGTGTGTGTGTGTGTGTGTGTGTGTGTGTGTGTGTGTGTGTGTGTGTGTGTGTGTGTGTGTGTGTGTGTGTGTGCGAGTGTGCGTGTGTGTGTGTGTGTGTGTTTGTTCTCCGTTCACCAGAAAGAAAGTTTTTATTTACCTAACCAACAAGTTTCTATATATAGATCTACTTGAAACTAAATAATGGCAAATGTGATAAATAAATTCTTCTTGCGATTTGGGCGACCTCTATTATCAAAATTAGTGACTTATCAAACAACTTCCGTATTATACAAAAAAAAACAGGGCTTACAACTCAGAAGACTTTCAAATGTATCATCACAGCAGAAATGTGTAACATAATTATTTGGGGGAATCCAATCTAAAAGTGGACAGTATGATCTGATTGATAGTGCAATCAATTACGCCTTAAGAGTATACATATAATAATGTCTGTCATTCCATTTTGACATTTGTTTAAAATAACGAAAAATTATTGAATTTAATTTACGATTATTTTTTTTTTCATTTACCTGTAAACACCATAGTGTTTTCCACTAGCACGATCTCCACATATGGAACAAAGATGTTTTGATCCACTCAATGGATGATTTGGTGGATATTGTGTTCTATTCTGTGCGGCTGTTGGTGAAGTTCCAGTTGATGTATTGACAGATTGTAATGTACTATTGATAGCTGCAAACGATCCTGGACTACCAGGTCCAGGTGAAAAGCTTCCTGTACTATTTCCATTTAATAATGATATATCCGGTTTCATTTCGGGCGGTGATATAGGTCCCATGTGACCAAATGCTTGTTCTAAAAAGCAAAAAAAAAAAAATAAAAATAAATCATTCAATAAAATGTTTACAAAAAACTAATCATAGTTAAAAAATTAATTAATATATCGTGAGAAATGCTTAAGGCTTACAATGTATTTTATGTAGTTAAATTTCATATAAAGATAACTGTTATAATATTGATGCATAGCAACACTTTTATTGTGTCAATTGAGTTGAACTTTATATACATGTCAGTGACTTGAACTGTCAAGGCATTCATTATTTCATTTATGTGATCACATTTCCTTCGAAAAACCGAAATGTTCAAACATAAATTTGAGGGGAAGGAGTGATTTTAGGGAGGGGAGTGATTTTAGGGGAGCGGGTCAAAAGTTTTATCAAGACACTCTAAAAAATCAATCCTTTGTCATACTTCATTCTTCTTATTTACCGATTTTGATTGATTTGAGCCCGTAGGCCACAATTAGGCCCATTGTTCACCCTCCAAACTTATGAGCAATCGCTCATAAGTCCCAACCGGATGCTCTTACAAAATTCAAAATTGTCCTGCACCCGTTACACCCTCCTTTCCTGCTTTATGAAGTTCTTCCAGAGGGGCCGGATTCACTAAATCGGAGAGTTGTGGAGATGAGAGTTCTTTTGCCACTGAACTCTCCACTCGGAATCCTGTAACTCGGGGAATTTGTATTGAGAAGTACCAAACTCTCTATTCCACTCGACAAAACTCTCGGCTGTGCTAGTTGTGGAGAACGGAGAAGTAAGAAGAATATTTCTCAACTGACAGTATTGGCTGCTTTTGTTGTTTTGTGAAGGTACCTAGGATTTTCAAATTGAATTATGGTTTCACTTCATATCCTGATTATGTTTACAAAAACAAATTATTGAAATCCTTGCAATACTTA
Source organism: Dioctria linearis (assembly GCA_963930735.1). NCBI lineage: Eukaryota > Metazoa > Arthropoda > Insecta > Diptera > Asilidae > Dioctria > Dioctria linearis. The sequence continues at coordinate 21,075,878 of OZ005740.1, forward strand.
CAGAAATAAGGATTTTTGTGTCAGTACAGAAGAGATGCTATTAAAATTTTAAATATATGCACGTTAAAGCTTGTATGTAGGATGAATTCGCATCTACATTTTCTCCCCTAATTAGATATGTAGTTAGTTTTTCAGTCCAATAAATGGTTTTGGAGATAACTGCAAAAGAAGTGAATTAGTCCTTCTTAAGATGAAAAAATGGCCGTTTTTTGGTACAAAACTGGACATATTTTCAAATCATCATTATGAAGAACTGGTAAGTCGCGGAAATTCACTTTCCATGAGAAAAATGTTCACAACAGAGTACTAATGGATGTGAAACAAAGAACGGAAGAAATATATGCAAAATATAGGTACTGGGGTGTATATGAGACAGGTGCAAAAAATCCGTCTTTTGGCGGTAAAAAGTCAGTTATGAAGTTAAAATGATAAAAAAAAAATTACATCAATCGATTAGCCGCTTCTCCCTCTTTAATTTGGTACCAAACATGACGTATTTTGGATAACCCCCATCCCCAAAAGCCCCTGCCCCAGAAAGTTTCACCTATATTTTTGTACTCTAGACCCTAAATCTGTAGAAAAAAACCCCAATGCTCTACGACCCTCCCACATAGAGTTAGCCGTCTTTCACTATTTCGATACTTCTCACGTTTTCTTTAACTCCCCAAGTATGTTAGAAAATCTCGAATGGAGAGTTAGGGAGTTTTAATCGGGGAAAACGAAAGTTCTCATCTCCCAAACTCTCCGAGTTACAGAATCCGGCCCCAGGAGGTCTGAGCCAAGGAATCTGTGACGTCCTGAGACAGCCGCACAGTAACAGAAAATGAATCAACGTTTCGGATTCCGCTCCGCATCCTCTGAATGCCGGATCATCAACAAATTCCATCCTGTGTAGGTGACCCCTGAGAAAGGAGTTCCCAGTAAGAATTGAGACTAGAGCTCTAAATGTCGGCTTGTTAAGTCCCTGTTGCCCCGAGAGATGGAATTCAGGGGGATTTTACACTCCAGAGCCGAATTGGAGGTTGTAGAGGGTTTTGACAAGGCTTTCACAGCTGGCTGAATGTCCGAGCAGATTGTAATCTTCTTGTTCTCAATGTCTGAGTTGAGGAGATGCCTTCCCGCTTCAAGGTTAGACTTGACTTCCGCCTGGAAAACTGTGACATAGCTTTCCAGGTGTATGACAATTTCTATGTGAGGCTCCTTGCAGAAAACGCCTGCTCCGGTGTTTTCCTCCGATTTTGAACCGTCTGTGTATATAATAGGGTTTGTCAATGGTTGAAGCACCGACTGTGATTCCCATTGTGCCCTATCTGAAATTTCCAATTTAAAATTGCTCTTCAGCATAGTCTCGAAGAGGTCATCGCTGTCCCTGACTATGTTCGGTGCAATGGACTGCACGAATCCAAAGAAAGATTCGTGTGGAACTCTTATTCCAGTATGAATCCAGCTCTGATTGAGATGCAGTCTTAGCGCGACGATTGACACCCCTTTCTTGAAATGTATTTACACGAGGTGTATGTTGAGGATGACCTCAAGAGCACCGCTGCTGGTTAACTTGAGAGCACCACATACACTAAGTGGCATAATCTTTGAATCTTTTCCAATATCTTATGATGATTGGCGAATTGCATTCCTTTCTATCACACCAAATAACCGTAGGTTGGCATGGGTCGGATGACGCTAGTATAAATCGATAGTATCATCTGGGGTTTAAGTTCCCACTTTTTCCTTATGGATCTGCGACACATAGTGGAGGCTCTTAGAGATATGTAAGCTTTGTCCTCAGGGTGAGATTTTCTGTTTAGCTTTCCATCTAATATGATACCTAGGTATTTTAGCTGGTGTTTTAGTTCCAAGCGTGTGGAGCCAAAAGAGGGTAGGTTCAATTTGGGAATGTTATTTTTTTTAGAAAATAGGCACAGATCAGTTTTCAGTGTCCGAAATCCGTAGTCCAGTAGAATTCCGTTCTGCCCCAGTCCTCAGAGTTCGGATTCATAGTTACTGGTGCGTAAGATCACAAAGTCTCCTGCGTAGCATAATGCTTTGTACACCATCTGGGTGAGTGTTAGCAAGAGATCATCCATAAGGGTGCTCAGTATGGATAATCTCTTGCTAACACTCATCCGGATGAGATACAAAGCAGTATGTAACAAAGATGATTTAATATCGCCTTGAGGGTTGTTGCTCTGGACTCTTTTTACTCTGCTAACCCCACCCAGTTCGGCAAAGACAGTTCTTTTGTTCAACATGTTTGCGATCCAATATTTTAGAGGCTGATTAACTCCATATTTTGTTAGCATTTCATTGAAGGCACCTTCTACATCGATGAAAACAGCCAGCGTCGATAGTTTAAATTCGTGTACTGATTATTTACATACATATATTTAAAAAATAACTCCATTCAAACTTCAAGGAGTTCCATTTTCTCTTTTCTACAGCTTCCTCAAAGCCAATTAAGGATTAAAATAAGAATAAAAAAAATAAAGATTGCACTTTTTGAGATAATCAAGGATCACGAACATATCCATTATCCTTGAAAACAAATTTTCAGAAAAAAAAACCTTGACAAATTTTTTGAGGAATTTCAAAGCTTGCTTCAATAAAAGCGTTTGTTTCATGTTTGTTTGCGATATTTAGGTACATTCTGAAATAAAAATTTTTGAAGTTACACCTACCAAGCAAAATACCGATCTGCTTCAAAAACTGGATAAAAACAAAAAATATTTCAGCAAAATATTATTAACTATATAAAACCAATCAACCTATGAAATTTGATCAAAATAGGAGATGGTCCATTCAGAGCACCAATACCACAATACTAAGCTCAGAAGACCTATTATAATTAGTCTACATAAAGCCCACAGCAAACACCAGTTGTAAGTCATGTGAGAATTGAGTTTTGGTTTTGTTGCTATTTTCCACATTTTAATATCTATACATTATGATCTCTGTAAACTTGGTTTGAACTGAATGGGTTGACTCAACTTCCACATAAACAGGGTTTCCCGGAAGTCAACGTCAAGCCGGAATCGGGTAATAGGCCAAATCATAATAAATAGTTACCAGAAAAATATAAAAAAAATCTAAGTCGTGTATTTTTAAAATTATAGACATATCTTTTGTTTTCGAGAAATTGTACACCCTGTGATGGTTTTTTAACTCCTTTTGCTACAATTTTTTTTTTCAATTTTATTTTTCTTATGTAATCCCGAATAGTGCTTCTGTTACCTGTTGCTTTAAATTCTAAACCAATTGCTCCAGCTTGGAAGAAAATGTCACTACGTCCTGAACGGTTGATATTGCCCCCCCCCCTCCCCGCAACGGCTATTAAATTTTTTGTTTGCGTAGGTGAGTACTATCATCTCCTGCTCTATTGACCTCCTAACAGGAAACACCCTGTATATATTTTTTTGTATTCCACAATCACCCTATACATATAATTAATACAACTGTTTTATACAAATTATCATTAATTCCCAAATAAATTATAAAAATTAAGACCCACAAAAAAAAGGACCAAGACGAAATCAATTTTAAATTCTAAAATATTTCTCTGCTGGAGATTCTCATTAAGAACGATCCCAAAATCCTTGATAATTTACTTTCCATTAACCTCGAGTAAATTGAATTTGGTGGGTTTGAAAACAGAAAAATCTCATAAAGAAAAGCAATAAAATTTCGCTTATTTTTACCACAACCGACGACATCCACAGACGAGAGCTATTTGAAATTTTTAATGTCTACATTTTTCCAAAACCTTGAAATGATTCTATACATACATATACGTATGTAACTACATATTATGTACCGACACGTCAAGAAATGTTGTCTTTGGTCATGGGCAAGATTCCATTAGGACTTATGTCGCACCAGCCAAACCCATTTTCGAAAATCCTCCTCTTCAGTCTGCTCGACCCTTCCACAATTCCCATTTCATCAAGGCGAAACTGTTCCAGACAAAGAGAAAGTTTTGCTCGAGATTAAAATTTAATTCGAAACTTGGGTTGGGTTTGGTTGGGGGTGGGAGGATAACTAAAATATAGCACCAATCTTCAATGACCCTGGGCATAGCACTACTCCCGCACTCCTCCCAACATAAGTTGTTTACTCTTGAGCCAGTAGAATGAAGGTTGCAGTTCAGTTGAGCAGTCTTTCTACAATTTCACACACACCTATACCATACCATACATGAGCGCCCCCTTTGCTATACTACACCAAGTCTCCTTCTCATATCCATACAACAACCCCATCAACAGAAAATCGGAGCAAAGCAAGCACAAAAAATGTCCTTGGATTGGAACATGCGCAGTTTTCATGGAATCTCAACGATAAATTGCTGGTGGTGGCGGTGGCGGCAGCGATCACATCACAACATGCCACACACCAACGCACACATGTTGCGTTGTTGATTCTTTGCCTTGACTTTCACATTGCCCGTCCGTAATTAGATTTCGGATAAAGTGCTTAAGAAGCAGAGCTAGACGTTGACGAACAAGCGCGGGTGATGAACATTGCGTTTGTGTACACAATGCCTTGTTTGACATATTTAGGGTGGAGAAAGGCAATTAGAGGGGGTGGGGGCGAACGTTTTTATCGTATATTGGAAAGATGACCTTCTTTCAAGGGACAATGGAAGGGAACACAATATAAGCTGACTACACTTCTTAAACACTTACCTGTTGGCACTTAATAACTTTTGGTGTCATGAGAAAATGCACACTACTCTACACGCTCTCTAGTTAAGTTACAGCAATTTTTTATGATTATTAGGGTTACTCAATTGGATCGACATCTAATTATGTAATTTGTAAGTAAATTGTGTGTGTGTGTAGTAAACAAGATGAGCTTTAGGATTTTATTAATTTCAAAGTTGGATGTGCGTTGATTGTAAACCTACACCAGCATTTTTTTTTCTTCCTGTTAATCGCCCGTGTTCAGGCCGTCTAATATGAAAAGGTCAAAAGGCGTCAAATGAAAGGTCTAACCTTATGGGGAAAATGGTGGGTGGAATAACGATTTTCTGACAGTAAATTTAGATAAAATAGAACGAATAATTTTTCGGTGGGTTTGATACGTCACAAATTGGGCTAAAATCTGATACAATCCAAGCCGCCATGGTGGAACGGTATATACCGAGAGATGCGTGGTTAAAGCAGTGAGTATGTGAACACAGAATACCAAGTATATAGTCTCCAGTTTTAACTCAGCATTCTCCCTACAATAATGCGGAACTCTGTTGTAGTTAACTGTCCGCCCACCATTCGCTGGGAACAAAAAATAATTACTTTCGGTTTAATTAAAAGTGGAGAGGGGTGTCATCTCCCAAAGGCACCAAATAGAGTGATAGCAGAAGTCACTGCAGAGGCTAGCATAATCGAACTTGACCTAAATAAGGTCGTAGCTAATGAACAGAACAAATGAGGTGTCCTTAAATACACTCACTCCCCGATAGTTACTCCCTTCACGGATGGCGGGAATATTGCTTGGATGACAGTTGCAAGTCTCTTAGAGCACAATGAATTTGCCAGAAATTGCAACATGATTAATTACCACTAGTCCTCATTCTTTAGGACAAGTTCAAGGAATTTTAAGGTAATTTCGCTGGAAAATTTTTGATTCACCAACACACGCAATAATCAAAATCTGACCTGGTTTGTGTTTTATACCCTAGATAAAACCTCAAGGGGTGGGTAGGTATACACTAAAAAAGCTTTTCATCCCGTTTGCAAAATGGATTTGACACCCCCAAGCATAATATTCAAAGTTTTTGATTTTTGCATGTCCGCCTGTTGGACCGTTCCCATGATAACTCCTTCGTAGGGTTGCCATACATAAATTTCGTTTTTCGTTATATATTTGGACGTCGACATAGAGAGCGGAAATTTTTTATACGGGTGTTTTCTTACAAATAGTAAATACAATAATGCATTTTGGCATAGTTCAGGGTAAAGGACGATGCTTTCTACAATTTAAGTTTAGAAATATGGCAACAACGTATGCAAGAGTTTCTGGATATTACAAGGTAGCATGAAAATATTATTTAAGTTATTTCAAATTTCAGTTTTGAATAAACTAACTAAAATGTTGAATATTTTCAGTCGCTTTCATTGTATTTTGGATTTTATTTTAAAACAATAAAAAAGTTAGAATTGGTCGCCGATCTATGCAAGTTTGATTTTTGAAGTGGTTTTTCGCATATATTTCTAGAACGGTTCGTCGGACAGAAAGAATTATTATAACCAATTTTATAGGTTTTCGTATTCTGAAGAAGTTTTTAGTACAATAAAAATGTCTAGGACGGATCGTTTTCACAGTATATCTAAAAAACCTAAATTAATTTTTATATGGCAACACCAAGGGGTTGCCCGATTAACTCCGTTTTTGAAATCTTTTTTTTATTACAATAAAAACACATTGTACAAAATCGACGCGATCTCAGGCAGTGTACAAATATAATAGTGGAAAACGAAATTTTTGTATGGCAACCCCACGAAGAAGTTGCACGATTTGTCTCATTTTCGAACCTAATTTTACTTTTTTCTTTTAAAGTCCGTTTACACAATTTCAGCTTTCTAAGTGAACGCGTTCTCGATTTATCGTGCGCATAGACGGACAGACGGACGGACAGACGGAATGACATGCAAAAATGTGTGGGTGTCCACTCCATTTTGCTCTACCATCATTATTTCGAGGTGTTACAAACGGAATGACAAACTTAGTATACCCAATAGATTTCATATATAATAATATAAATGTAAATGGCAACAAAAAAAAAACTTAACTTAAAATCTGTCATTTCTATGAGATGGCGCCACAAAGCCAAGTTCAATTTTATGCATAATTAGTCGGCATCGTCATTACAGACTTATACTCTACCCTAGACTCTCCGTAATGAGTTAATTTAAAATTCAGTCATTTTAAGGTAATGAACAGCTAACAGCACGGTAGAGAGATAACAACGTATTCTCTGTACGAATTCAAGTTCCACCATTTTGTCTGTAGGAGAAATTTGTGGTGACGTCACTTCGCCCACTAATATATAGAAAATTAAGAAAATCTCTGTCTCCTCTCTCTGTCAAATTTATTTACATGTCAAAGATTCTCTTACTTTTCCATACATTTGGTTGCGAAGTGACGCCACAGCACATCAGATGCAAAAGAAATTTTTTTTTTTGTAAACATAAAAGAGAAGAAAATCTACATAAGAAATGTCATTCATGATTAGCTGATGGCTGGCCTTCACTCCCGACTTTATTGGAAAAACTTTCTACTTTTCAATAAATTCACCTCATTTTAATGACGATAGGTGGCACTTTTACTACAAAATAGTAGTAGTAAATAAATAAATGTAGTAAAATTTGCTCCATTTGATAATGAAACGAAATGTTGCAAACAGGTCCTTGATGGACTTCATTTGTGTGACATACTGCGCATTTCACTCCATTTAATTAAGAAATTATGTCATTTTGTAGACAATCCGTCTGGGGTGTATTAAACAATTTTCTCATCGAACTAATATGGTATATGAAAGTAATATTTTCTAGATTTTCGGCGACCAGCAACATTTTATATACATCTAAGAAACTGTTGCAAAAATATGTAAATTCGTGAGTAGTTTTTATAGGTTTATCCTTAAAACTATATTTAATAAAACTCTTAACCTTAAATATTTTCCAATTTATATATTTTCATAGTATTAAAGCTTTACTCTACCGTTCTATTGTTGTAGTTCATGAAAAATGACGCATATACAAAAAAAAAAAACCTTTCTAAAATCCAACACTCTACAAAGAAGCGATATCGATTTTTCACTTCTCTGTTAAGACTTAAATTATCTTTTTCGTTGCCTGTTCTCCTACTAGAACCAAGGCGAACATTGTTATGTATGTAAATGGGAAGGACGCCGTGACAAGAGTTCTGAAATTACTCTCTCTACGTAATCTATACCAAGCGAATAGAAGAAGACTTTTCTGTAGTGCGAGAAATAACATAAGACGAAGAAGCAATGACGCACTTTAATAAATTGTCCAAACCGAAAGACAACCTTGACACACAACATTTTGTTTGTCATCTTTCATTTCACTTAAAACTGTTTTTTCGTCCATTTTCATCCTTTATCGTTTCTTTTTTCTTTTCTTTTTCTGATAATAATAATAAAAGAAATAAAGACCTTTTCTTGTTATTTACTTTTGATCTGATAGAGGGAAAGCTTTAGACCTTTAACATATTTGTGGGTAAATATTGAAACAATGTCCTTTTTAGCGTCCTTTTATAACGTAAATATTTAATAGTTCCCAACAATTTATTGGTCCTTTAACCTTCGGAAATTCTCTTTTCTGGTTTTATTGTTGTTTGGTTTAGTCCTGAATTATTTAAAGAGATTGGGAAATGCACTCTACATTACAAAAACCTTTTCTTAAATCAAGTGAAAAATATTAAATAAATTAATAAGGGTAGCCATAATGCAATTTACTTATTTGAAAGAGGTCCTTAAAACTGAGTTTTTCTGTGAATTGACTTATGGAAATGCCTACAATATAAACTTTGTCAATGTTTTTTATATTTTTTACTGCATTTTAAGGCATCAAAACGAAATCCAGAGGAATTAGATCGCATAATCTTCGAGGGTAATATTGACCTTGCCATTTTTTGAAATGATGCCATCATTGAATTTCGACCCAAACAGAAAAGTCTACCAGCTACAGTGGCGATCGAGTTTATTAACTTCTTATATACAGGGACTCAATTGTGTTAGGTAAGCGCCAGATCAGGCTATTCAGTGGCCTAATGACTGGCCATTGCTCACTTAAGTACATGCTTTACAGCAAGGCCACCCAAACCAAGGCCCGCGGGCCACAAAGGGGTCCGACAACGTTCTTGAATTTGCCCGCCAACTGACACAGCTCCGCTGCACCAATAGGATTGTGCGATTGTGATTGCCTAAAGATAGTCGCCAGTTTTAAAGTTAAACGTAAACAATCAATGAAAGAGCGAATCAGAGCGTAATTGTTTTCTTTTCGCCAAAGAGAAAGATAGGTGGAATAGATTCACCACTCATGCTCACGGACAACGCCATAGATACATTTATTTCTCTTTCTGCGGATGTTGATGAACCAATTCGTTTTCTGCCTTTTTGAGCAATGACTTTCACGGCTTTAGTTGGAACAGTCAACAATGAACACTCATCCATATTTCATACGCGATGAGGTTCAAAAGGAGTTTCGATGAACACAGAACGAAGATTGTTGAAAAACGCATCGACAGCCTCCTTGTTAAAGGACCTTGCACGGTTTTGGCTGACTTGCTCCGGTATTCGTAATGACAAATTCGGATGGTGGTTCATAAATGCGTAATAGCAGTCATTGCTTGCTCGAGAATTCTCATTCCACGAAGCAGCATAACTAATTGCAATTTTGTTCGCGTATTGGTATAACAAAGACGTCAGCTCGGCAATACTTAGTCCATGATGAATGTTACTCGCCTTGAGAACGTATTCCATCAATGCCTTTTCTTGCTGTGCGTTAAAGACTGGATTTGCACCCGGTGTAGTGTTGGTTTTAAAGAAATCAATCAATGAATCGTTGGTGGCACTTGAAACATCAATGTTCGCCTCATTGATTTTCTTCGCATGACGCGTCAAAGTAACATTTGGAATGTTCATAGATTTAGCGACAGATCGAATAGAGTTTCCATGCATTTTTATCTGCTTGATCGATCGCTTCCAAGACAGCGGAAAAGTCAATCTATGGCTTATGTTTTACCTAATAGCGCGGCATTTTGACTAAAAAAAATAAAAACACAAAAACGGAAAAAATAAAAAAATCCACACAACTAATATGTATTCTGTTGGAATTTTGCATAAAAAATTATAAACACGCCTTAAAACTGCGTTATTGTATTGAAAAATGTCAAAATTGTTGTGGCTCATAATTCCCCAAAAAAGTGACTCACAATTCCCCAAAGGTTTTGGTTGACAAGAGGGCCGTGTATGATTCCATGTTTATGCGAAATTCCTTTTAAAAGTTGCAAACACAAAAGCTTGGTATAAATGTTTTGAGAACATGTTCAAGTTGTTGTCGCACGGAGCGAACAAGTACGTGCACACGCATCGATTGCTAATGGAAAATGAGTTTGGTCAAATACAAGACAATGACAGCCATTTGCATGAGACAGATTTTCTAATTTTGGTGAAGTATTGACGTGACTCACAATTCCCCAATGTCCACTAGTGTTTCCTACGACCATTTTCCTACGCACGTGGATATGAGAGGATACATAGCAACAACATTCGTTGATACCGTAAAATACAGGTCAAAAATAAAATCACTGCCTGAATCTTTTTGGAAAAGGTTTCAGGATTTCGAGCCTGAGATTCAAAACAGCACATCTCTGAAGCAGCGGGTCTTGGAATCGGTGATTTCATAACCTTAACTGTCTTCAAACAACTATGAACAATTTTGGAAATTGGTATCATAAGAGGTACGTGATCTAGGTTTGCTAATTTTATGCAGGTTTAGCTCAACGTACGTATGTGATAAAGCTTTTTCAACGTTTACATACCTGAAAAATAAATACCGCAATTCACTGTCAGGAAAACATATTTCTGATTCGATGTTGTTACCGACTTCCAATTTGAAATCACATATTGAAAAATTATTCGCTGAGAGAGTAAAGTAGTTGGCTCGTCTACCGGTAATGAATTGAAAATATGGCCCACATAAAAAAATAGTTGGGCGGCCTTGCTTTACAGCATGGGCAAAACTACTGCGCAGGACTTCCCTGCCAAAAAGCCTAATGTCTGGGTAAGGAGCTCAACTGGATTGAACGGTGGACTGAACTTAACATTCAAATTCAATTTATTTGCAACAATTGTACACGTAAGATAAAATATCTTATTAATGTGCACAAGCCAGAATAAATTACAAAAATAGTACACTGAGAATTAGAAAAGGAATAACATATTTAAGTATTTAATTAAAGTTATTAATGCGTAATACTGAATATAAAGAAGTGATTACATAACAAACTTACTAATATTACTAAAAGAAGAATTAATAACTAAGAAAGAATAGAGATGGAGTAAACAATTAGTACACTACATTTGTTTTTACTACTAGGCGTTAATGCCTTGAAAATGCTACTATTTATTATAGGTACTCAATGAGTGGAACTGGATCAAATTTTTAACCGAAACAGGTAAGTTGTTCAAGTTGGTACAAATTGGAGTTTTTCGTATAGATATAATGGAATACGATTTTTTATTATCTTCGCCAAAAATACCAGCGAACGAAATTTGAAATACGTAAATAAGCCACAACCCAAAATTGAATCCGAGAACGGAGAGACATGATCATATCTTCGAAGACCATACACATACCTAACCACAGAGTTAAAGGCAATCTCAACTTTACGGGAATTATCGTAATCGAGTTTGCCAAAGACCTCACAGCCGTAAGTAAATACCGGTATTAAAAGTAGACGTACCATCAGTAACCTTATTGAAACCGGGGTAAAATCACTAGATATCCATAGCGCACGTAAACCACCATAAATTTTACTAACAATATTGTTGATGTGGTCAACCCACGTAAATAAACAATTGAAAATTATTCCAAGGTTCCTGACAGTGTGTACAAGGGGAATAACTGTGTTATTAATCATAATTGGAGGAAATCCTTCTGTGTCGAGTTTTGTGCGATTTATGACCAAACATTTGGATTTTGCTGGGTTCAGCTTTAGCATATTAGATACGGACCACAAGTGAATTGATTGAAGATCTTCATTAATACAGCTATGTAGTAGCATCCTCAATAAGGCCAAGGGGCCTCGAGAGGTATAATTGCGCATCATCAGCGTATAGATGCATTTTGCTATGATTAACTTGAGAAAAAATATCATTGATAAAAATTGAAAATAGTAGGGGGCCGTGTATCGATCCTTGTGGCACACCGGATAAGACAGGAAGAAATGAGGACTGGCATCTATTTACTAGTACTGCTTGGGACCTATTACTGAGATAATTATAAGTCAATTTAAATGCTTGAGAAGAAAATTCTAAAATCCGATTGACAGTCATGTAGAGACTTATTTAAATGTAAAAATTGGGAGATTTGAAGGTACATGATTTTTTCTACAATTTTCGAGAGAAAAGGTAGTATACTAATAGGACGATACTCAACACTAGGTACCTCCAACGGAGTTCTTGGGAACCGGTATAACTTTAGAAAATTTCCAAGCAGCTGGGAAAGTCATAGTAGAAAAACATGTATTACAGATGTGAGCAAGAGGTTGAACAATATAAGCCGAGCATAATCTGATAAATCTGGAATTCAGACATCCTACTCCGGTCGCATTAGAAGTAATACTACACATTACTGTCGACACATTACTTGTAGTAACTTGGTAAGAATCAAAATTAGATTCATGATCAGTGCTGAAATAGTCAGGATCCGATTCATTGATATCATTGTCTGCTCTAGCTGATGTAAATTGAACATTTAAAGAATGTGGATCAAGAGTGCACTCATTTTGACTTGATCTAGCAATTCCACACTTCTTCAAATTATTCCAAAGGACCTTGGTAGAAAGATTTATATTTAGCTTGGAAGCGTAGTATTGTCTTTTAGCATTTCTCATTGTTAAAGCTGTTCGATTTCGAAGAGTGCGATATTCTTAAAGAAATGCTATTAACTTATATCTCTTCCACTTGTCATAAGCAAAATCTCTAATTGATATAAGTTTGCGAATATGTGATGAAAACCAAGGACATTGTGGTTTTACTATGATCCTAGTAACTAAAGGAACATGCCTATCATGGAGAGTATGAAGAGCAGAGTTAAGAAAATTGACTTGGTCATTTACACATGGCATGAGGGATACGCAATTATATTCAATTGATTCTGCATCATTGTAGAGAGCATTAATATCAACTTCATTGTAATTGTAGTATGAGTATGATGTGGGTAAACTGGCCCTTTCGAATTGCAAGTCATAAGTAAACATTATCATATCATGATCAGATAAGCCAGGAATTGAAATCTGTTGAAAAAACAAAATTCTTGAAATATCGGCAGTAATAAAAAGATCTAAGAGAGAGGTAACATGGTAGGGGAATAGCACAAAAGATTTTTTAGCTCGCAGTGTTTAAAGGTAGGATCTTCAGCATGTACCACAAACATTAATTTATTTTGGCGATGAAGGTGATTTTCAATGAAACCCTCTCTTTCTAACAACCAAGCCAATTAACGAGGTTGGCACACACGCGCTGTAAATTGTCCAACAGTGTAACTTTTATTCGCTTATTGGACTACTTATAAAGGGAGCCGAACTCAGATTTTTAAAATCTCGACTACAGTGTATTTCCGACTATGTAAATCCACACTTCTTTTAAGGAAATATAAAAAAAAAAACGAGATTTCAACATCTAAAGATAATTATAGCTTTAGAATTTCAAGGTTTCTATTTTGTATGCATTTGCCTTTACAAAAATTTAAAAAAATAGGGATTTTTCTTGTTGGGATATCATAGAAATTATGCTTTTACTATATTTAAATGAATGTTTCTAAAAAGTCAATTCTGTTATCAATTCTCAGAAAATAAAATTCTCGAAAAACAAAATTCCGAAAATCAAAAACCGAGACGTCAAAATTCCGTTAAAAAAATCTCCAAAACTCAGTTTTGTACATATTGAATAAATAACTAATAAGGAAACGGGGTACCTTGCGAATGCAGTGTACGCACATGACATGACACGGTGATTCAAATCAAGATACGTTCCGGTATACCACGCGATTCCTTGAGGTAAGCTGATCAAAAAATTGTTCCACATCCCCCCCCCCCCCCCCCCCCCCCCAAGAAACCTTTCTTTAGGAGTTGTGGCCAGTTGAAGATTTCGCCAATATTCGTGAACCCTGATGGGAATAAATGAGTATAACTTTTGAACTACCCTATAGGTTTTGGTTATTGTTGGCTTATTAAATAGCCAAGAATAGTAGCTGTCGAAAAATGTATTCCTCTATATTTGTTAATTAAGCATCTTTAAATTATTCTCAAATATTACCAAAATTTTGATTTTTTTTACACACAAATTTCATAAATATCGTTGTTTATTTCAAAAACTTTCTTCCATGTAACCCAAATTTATTGCTTTTTATTAATGCCCCTACTACCCTCTATCACTGGGGGGGGAAACGTATGCCAATATCTGTATCAGTTTTAGCACTGGAAGTTTATTGGCACATTCAAGCCAGATCACAAAATTGCATACAAGCAATAATCACAGGTAGGTACGTAGGATCTTTTATGACTGGACCCACAATTGCTTTGGTTATAATTTTCTGATAATTTTTACTTTATTAATTTAAACTAACAAACCCTATAAAATATGCTGGTAGTGATGTCCTCCCTTGTCTATACATAATTGTGCCCTATAAAGTAATGAGTGTCTTACTCTAACAAAATTATTACTATTATTTCTAATCTGGTTACAAGCATTTTGTATCCTATTCCATAGATCTTCCCTAGAAGTAATAACTGAACTATAAACTATACTTTTTAAATAGCTCCATAAAAAAGAAATCAAGAGGAGTAAGATCAGGTGATCGAGCAGGCCAAGGAATTGGTCCTCCACGTCCTATCCATCGCGCAGTATATTGCTCATTAAGGTAACTTCTAACCTGAGCAGAGTAATGCGGCGGAGCGCCATCGTGCATAAAGTACATCTCGCTAAAGCGGAATATACTCATCCAACATGTCTTCTAAATCATGATTTAAAAAGCTTGGCTTTTTATTTTTTTCTGATAATAAATATTCTTATTTTTCAAAATCTTGATGCTACTCTTTCCATTGACTGATAAAATAAGTAATTACGAAACTCCTAAGATGCTGCTTAAATACTAAATAAGAGTACCACTACCTTCAGAAAGTTATAACCAAAGCAATGTGGAACAAGTTTTTGATCAGCTTACCTCAAGGAATCGCGTGGTATACCGGAAGGTATCTTGATCTGAATCACCCTGTATAAATAGACTGACTGATCTCCTGTTTCATGTGTGGCACCAGTTTCGATTTCAGAAAGTATGCTCTCACTGTCAATGCTACCAACTGTCGTAAACTGGCGCTATATTTATATTATTTGCGGATTTACTTATACATATGCATGCCAGTGGGATTTACCGAATTATTATGAGTCGAAGGAAGTATTTTTACGAGGCTGTTTCGGTTGGAAATACCGCTGAACCTCAAGCAATTTCTCGTTCCCAATCGTTACAGTTCAGTGGGAACGTATGCTCTCGCGGAAAGAGACAGGAATATGAAAGTGGTGCCATTTGCTTTCATGCATTTTGGGTTCATCAAGCAGTCCATTTATACAGGGTGTCCCGTAAGTCGACGTCAAGACGCAATCGGGTGATAGACCAAATCATAACAATTACCAGAAAAATATAAAAAAAATCTAAGTCATGTATTTTTCAAATTATAGACATTTCTTTTGTTTTCGAGAAAATGTACACCTTGTGATGGTTTTTTAGCTCCTGTTGCTACAAATCTTTACTGTTTTTCAATTTTATTTTTCTTGTGTAATCCTGAATAGTGCTTACGTAACCTGCTGCTTTAAATTCTAAGCCTACTGTTCCAGCTTGGAAGAAAATGTCACATTTTGCCGAACCAAGAATAGAAAATTAATATTTCAGCCAACTTTAACTGACTGTAATGAAAAAAAATCTTACTACGCCAGTTTGGCAAGTAACTTTAAAAGTTGACGCATTTAATAAAGATTCTAAAATGGTATAACACTTTCTACAGTATTTCTTAGTTTAGGGAAAAAAAAATTTCTTCAACAAACCCAGTTTCGAAAAAAATTTTTTCACCTTTTAAAAATGATACTAGTGTACCCGTAGCTTGCCGTAAGACCGTAACTTTCAGATTTTAGTTTGAGTGAGACGGAGAGTCATTACATGAAATGTGAGTGAGCAAGATAGTGACGCTAGCTCGTCAAATCATTGAGTATTTACAAATGTACATCGTCTATACTCTCCACAGAGGGCCGATTTCCAAACCAAGTACATGGTGAAGGAAGAGTTCCTTACCTTACGAGGACGTAGTATTTCAAGCAGTTGAAGAAGACCCAAGTACTTCAGTACCTACGTTGCAATCCAGGAAAGCTCAGCAGTGCCTAGAAGTATAGCTCACCGAATTTTACAAAAACATGAGCTCCAGAATTACGGAAGCAGTTGAATTTGTCATCAATGGGAGATTTGCCCGTCTGATAACCCGATCCTTTTTAAGAAGATGTCGAACTAGTATTGCAGCTGAAGAGCGACACTATGAACATTTTTTGTAAATAATAAATCTTAGCATCTAAATAATTGGTGTTTAATTTTAAACTTAAGTAAAATTTGTCCTAAATTCAACAGAAAGTTATTATATCTAACTGGAAAGCGTCACTATCTATCTCACTCACAGAATCTTTATTAAATGCGTCAACTTTTAAAGTAACTTGCCAAACTGGCGTAGTACATTTTTTTTTCATTACAGTCAGTTCAAGTTGGGTGAAATATTAATTTTCTATTCTTGGTTCGGCAAAATGTGACATTTTCTTCCAAGCTGGAACAGTAGGCTTAGAATTTAAAGCAGCAGGTTACGTAAGCACTATTCAGGATTACATAAGAAAAATAAAATTGAAAAAAAGTAAAGATTTGTAGCAACAGGAGTTAAAAAACCATCACAAGGTGTACATTTTCTCGAAAACAAAAGATGTCTATAATTTGTCTATCACCCGATTCCGGCTTGACGTCGAATTACGGGACACCCTGTATATGTATGTATATTAGGAGAACCAGAAAGTAATGCCTTTTTTATACCCTAGATGAAATCTAAATGGTATACTAATTTTGTCATTCCATAGAAATAATGAGGTTAGAGCAAAATGGATTAGACACCCATGCATAAAATTAAAAGTTATTTTGAATTTTGTCTGTCCGTCTGTCCGTCCGTCCGTCCTCACGATAACTCGAGAACGCTGAAATTATGCATATGGACTTATTTAAAAAAAAAAAGGAAAATCAAGTTCGAAAATAAGACAAATCGGGTAACTCCTTCGTAGGGTTGCCAAACTAAAATTTCGTTTTTCACTAAAACACATTGGGACACTACCTGTGAACGCGAAAACGTATAGAGAGCTGAAAATTTGTACATAGTATTTTCATAAAAATAGTAAATACAATTTCAAGAATGGACTAAACCGGGCAACCCCTTCTTGGTGTTGCCATATAAAAATTTAGGATTTTTACATATACTGTGAAAACTGTGTGTGAACGGTTTTCACGTACTGACAAGTTCTTCAGAATATGAAATCCTATAAAATTGGTTATTATCATTTTTTCTGTCCGAGACGAACCGTTTTAGAAATACATATATGCGAAAAACCACTTCAAAAATTAAACTTGAATAGATCAGTGACTATACGAAATGACATACAAGTATTCTTCTAGGAGGGTATCATAAAATTGGTCTTAGACCAATTCTAGGTTTTTTACTTGTTTTTTTTTTTACATTAAATTCAAGTAAATAAAATTTTAACAATTTTTTATAACTCCGCTATTTTTTATTCGATGTCGATTTTTTTTTTGTAGTATATGAAAGAAGATAGATAGGCCTTTGCAACCATATGTTCCTTATGTCGTTGCGATGAAAAATCACGAAGTTACATTTAAAAAAAATTCGAAATTTACGATATTTTACACATTTTTTCAACTTTGATAACAATTTGATGACTTATTTAGCTCTACAATATTTTTTTCTGTTTATTTCATTAATAACGATTTCGATTCCGGATCTACTGAGCATTTGTTAACTAAAATCGGTTAAAATTGACTGAGCTATCGAATTTTTGCTCAGTAAGCAGATACATTTCCGTGTAATAGAGAGAAGGCTGAACAAGCACTGGGTTTTAACCATGAAAACTGATAAAACGTGAAAAATGCAACAAATAACAAAAACTAAAACAACAATGTTTTCGACTGTAACGTCGTGAATTTTCATTGCAACATAAAAACATAAGGAACATATAGTTGGAAAGGCCTATCTCTCTTTCATATAATACACAAAAATTCGACATCGAATAAAAAATGGCGTAGTTATATATTATTATATACATGGATAACGGTTTTTTTTAGTCTAAAATGAGATTTTGGGATGTATGAGAAATTTCTAGTACATATATGCCACTACTTTTAGTTCTACTAGACCTACAACCTACACTATGGCATGTCTCTTCAAAAGTATATCCAGTTTATCTTTTTCCTTCTAACACAGTGTAATGTATAATCACCCTAGTCATTAACAACCTTTTGCCATCTAGTGTCCAAATTTTGAATGCCAGATCGATAAAAATCAATTGGTTTTTGAGCAAAATATCTGAAGAGGGTATTTTGAATATCAAACCAAATTTTCAAAATATTCGTCACATATGAAGTTTTATAGCGATCGGAAAAAATGGAAAACCGATGGTGCAAGTATGGTGGGTTAGGCAGTACCTCCCACCACAATTCATTAATATTTTCTAGTGTACGTCTTGCATCAGTGTGATTTCTGCATTATCGTATT
Organism: Dioctria linearis; assembly: GCA_963930735.1. Taxonomy (NCBI): domain Eukaryota; kingdom Metazoa; phylum Arthropoda; class Insecta; order Diptera; family Asilidae; genus Dioctria; species Dioctria linearis. The sequence goes on from OZ005740.1 coordinate 21,094,481, forward strand.
GTAAAATAACGCATTTTCTGTTGACAATCGCTGGACGCTTTTCAATTAAAGATTTATTTACTTGATCCAATTGTTCACAGTAAAGGTCTGCATTCAAAGATTGTGTTATGGTCGTAGCTAATTGCATATAGCAGTATGCTACACTGAGAATTACTACAGAATGTATGCTGGCCTGCTGTCAAACCGACAGCCCGAACGCACCCCACAATCGACGAGCTCTTACTTGGCGATTGGGAAGAAAAAAACAATCGACATCTGTCTTGTCAAACCGTGCCACGAACAAACGTGAAGGTTAGAGCTCGAATGAGCGCAAGAATTTTCCATCGACATCGACGATCAAATCAACCCCTCACCACAAAAAAAAATCCGGAAAAACGCTCCTTAAATTTGTCGCAAGTCAACAAGAAACGCATGTGGAAGTCTCTAAAGCAAATTTCAGCAACAGAGAAGAGTCTACCAGGGACTCTGAAAATAACTGCCCTCAGAGTCAGATGGGTGGTTGGGGCGTGCAATGAAGGCATACCATCTGCGCCTTCGATGTGGATGTAGGTAAGTGACGTAAGGGTCCCTTCAGGACCGGATGTGTGCCGGCGTTTTAGTTTGTAGGTATATGGCAGGCGGCAGCGGCAGGCTTTTCGTGGAACCCCTTCACACTCTCCGCCAATAGCCGAGGCGAGCTAGCGTGCCGCCCTGCAGTCAAGTGATCTGTCAGCTCATGCTGACAGTCGGGACTTCACGTCCAAACCAATCACTCAATATACTTCCATAACAATTGTCCAAGTTTCAACACTTCAAAATAAAAATACTCCATCAAACACTCAAAAGCGCCTTTTTGGAATGTAAACCTGGGGTAGCAGTACTTTGTGGCAATTTTTGCGTTTTAGATTATCTCATACAGGACCAATTTTTCATCTCCAGTAATCAAGCGATCAAAAAACTCGTCTGTATTGTTTAATATGGTGGATCGATTAGATTTGTTTTCTTCGGACACCTGCTCTGCTTACTTTACAAATCTGCTGCAAATATTCTTGGATGGTCGACCAAGATTGATTAAGAGTGTTTGACAGTTCTTCGATTGGTCTGACATCAATTTGCTCCCACTTCCAATTGAATGATAAAAAAAAATATTGATATGCGCAGAAACGACATTACTTTCCGGTCCTCTTAATATATCACCAATTTTCTAATAATATATTCGTTATTTAAAAATTAAAATGTCACTTCATTTTGGGACACCATTTAACCTATATACTATGGCCGCATTAAAATAAAAAAAAAAAACTTCGAATCCTGATTCAATCCATCCAATTCTTCAATCCTTTGCTCTAGCAATGAAAACAAGTATAAATTAACAAGAACAAAATGCCACGAAACTCATGAGCGTATCTGACATTTTATAAACACTACCATCTCCATGCAATTATGCACATACATATATATATGTATATATATATACGATTTTACAAATAACTATTTAATATACCTATACGATTTTACAAATAACTAATTAATTAAAGCTTGGATAGAACTCGTTAAAAAAACATTCTTGGCCATGACATTCGAAAGTAAAATGACTTTCAAGAAAATCGATTGATGTAAGAATTTTTTTTTCTCTATAAGAATTTATATACAAAATTGCACATTGTGAATGGTAGAAACAGTGAAGGTTTTTATTTTGTAATTCATCCATGATTGATTGCAGTTCAACCAAAAACAATTCTGGATGAACTACCAACTAGAAATTATGTAAAACTTGTAGTTCATGAATACAAAAAAAAAACATTAATAAAACAAAAGTTGTACAACAAGTGAAATTCGAACAAACTAAAATCAGAGTAGAGATAATGTAAAATGGCAAAATGGCAGTAGTCGACAGAGGGCGTAGAGATCGGTTAGCAAAATCAGAAGTATTACGATCGAGTTACAATGTTTTCAAAAATCTTTTCTCCCCTCAGCGCCTTTGGACTTGTGTGTTGTCTGTCTCGTCAAGAGTAAAATTACATAAAAGCAGCCATTTGGAAAGAACTAACTAAATACATCCAACTTCGTCACGGATAGTGGAAGAGAAGAACAAGTTGGCAGAAAGTCCATATTACTTGATCAGAATCGTTGTTCGATTTGTTTTGCTGTTTTAAGCTCCAAAGGAGGAAGGTAGGCGCGTAGATCAGAAATGAGGAGTTAAATTACCTACAGAGGATGAACTCAAAGTAAAGCCAGAGAAGAACCACTTTCGATCGCGATATACTGAATACTCACTCCTCCCTCTGATGCTAATGATGACTACACATTAATATTGTTTTGCTTGAAATAGACGTGTCGTCCAGTAGTGTCTGGTTTGTTTTCTGTTGTTGATCTTTTCTATAGTTATAAAAAGTAATCTGAAGAGATCGTCATCGCGTGATCATGATTTTTCTCTTATTTTCTGTCGTTGCTATCCGTCTTTTGTAGAGATTTTTCTTTTTTTTACCTTTTTGTATTAATTAACTTACTCGAGACGCTGGTGTTGGTGTTGCTGCTGCTATTTTTCCAAGGTCATTTTTTCATTTACGCGTATAATATTTAAAATGTGTTGCCATATCAAAAGTAAAATAAATTCATTATCCGGCTTTAACTTTTATTTATTAAATGTCATGAATAATTGAAATCTGATGTGAACATTCCCATAATTTCTGGGAGTTTTTTTTGCATTAATTGATAAAATCGTTGTTTGTAACGCATGATGATAAAAAAAAACATAGTAAACGCACCAATTCGCGTCCACTTAAGGAAACTACATCCCTAAAAGAATAGTTTTTTAATAGTAGAATTTACTTAATGTCGGTATTTAAACTTTAGTAGTACAATAATAAACTGTAAATTTATCTTTTAGTTTAAATTAAAAAATCAAAACATTTATCTTGTCTGCATGATAATTGAAAATATCAGTGTATTCGGAATTTACCAGTTTACGTCCAGTCTAAGCCAGTTTTCGTACATTAAGGGGCCAATTTGCGTCCAGGGTAAAAAACAAAAGTTATAAAAACAGCTTTTATAAGAGGGGTGTGTGTAAGTAAATGTCATTTTATCTTTATTGATTTTTTCGATATTCCAGATTTAAAAAGACATTAAAAAATAAAAAATTGGTGATAAAATTCACAGTAACATAACATTCTTCAGATTATTAAAACTAATTTCAATTAAATTGTGTTGTTTTAGATGGCATCATCTTTTAAATTTTATTAAATTAAAAGGAACAAGTCAACAAGGAATTATAGAGCATAATGGAATGCAATGTTTTGTAAATTAAAATAATATAGCAAACGATTTTCTTAAAGCTATATATTTAGTTCAATATACTTTTTAGCCAAACTTAAAGCTATTGGTGTCTATTATGGATTGAACATTTTTTTTTATCTGGTCACCTAGCATGGGTTACAACCCATACATTACAGCCCCTGGCCAAATTATTAGACGCACTCAGATATTTTTTAAAATTTTATCTTCATGGAGTCAAATTAAAACTTTCTATAGAAGGACTCTACTAAAATTATTATTTTTGTATTTTACAGGCCATTAGGTAAATAAAACTCATAACTGCGATAAAATGTATTAGGACATGTATTTTTAAAAAATTATAATTAGAAAAATGGGAAAAAACTGGCAGATTTTTTCAGCTTAATATTTTGTGCTTCCTCCTTTGGCAGCAATTAACGCCTGTATTCTCATCGGCATACTGTATATGCACAGTTTCCTGAAAGTCCGGACTATGGCTCCAAACATCTATGATTCTTTCAGCCGGGTTTTGTGGTAATGACCTCCTTTGTTAACTGTCTTTTGATGAGTGCCCACACCCTCTCAATTGGATTCATGTCCGGAGAATTGCCTAGCCAATCCAACAGGGGTACATTTTCTTCGCGGAGAAAAACTTTTCGCAGATTTTGCCGGGTGGCAGGGAGAGCCGTCCTGCATGAAAATAAGGTTTTCTCCACTTAGAAAACATTTCCTCAACTGAGAAAACAATCTTGTCTGGAGGACATCCTTGTTTTGGTCTTGTTTCATTGTACCCTTTACAATGTACAGACGTCCAGTTCATTTTGCAGAGATGACTGACCAAATCATCACTTTTGTACGGCGCTTCACTGTCGGTATCACGCAATCTGCATGAAATCTCTCACCTGGACGCCTTCTGACGTATTTCGTTTTATTAGCAAGAATTTCATCACTTTCATCACTAAAGCACACCTGAAATAATATTCATATCTATGAAAATTTACGTAATTTTAATTAAATTATGTACAAACGCAATTAATAAAGTATAAAACTACAAACATAAGGTATATTTACCGATGTTCAGAAATCTAAATCTTTGTTCTGATGCTTCCTTGCCCATAGTGAACGTTTTGCTTTCATCGGAGGGGTCAGTTTAGGGTTGCAAGCGGCGGTACACGCTTTCATATTTAGCTGAATAAGCTTTCGGCGAACAGTTCTCTGACTGGCTGGTAGATTGCTCTGATTTAATTCACTTTTAATTTCATTCGTGGAAGCAAACCGATTTTCTATGAATATTTTCTTGAGGAGTCGCTCAGCCCGCGGTGAAAATATATTGACTTGTGGCCACACTTGCTCCTCTTTCTTTGAGGACTAAAATCCTCATCATTTTCAATTTTTTCTTTAATCCTTCTTACAGAAGCCTCAGAAATATTCATCGTCCTCGAAATTTCTCGATTCGAAAACATTTTCACATCGCTCAAGGCCTTCACTTCGTGGATTTTTTCTTTCGTCAGATCGCATGCGTTTACCCATTTTATGAAATTTTATTTAAGCTTAATACAAAACTTAAATGTTTTTCAAAATAATAAAAAACACTTCCAAGTTATAACAGAGTCCATATAAACACACAAAAATACTGCAATAATAAAATAAAAACCCAAGTAAGTCTTTCTGATTCAAAATCGGCACGCACACAGAGCCAGGTAATCGCAGTTTTTTTATGTCATATACAAACGAGTCTGAGCGAGATAGCAATATTATCGGTGACACCAAATAGGTAAGAGAAATACGAATCCAGGTAGAAGGTTTAACGCATGCCAAATATCAAATAGAAGGATTTAAGAGGATCTGAATACATTTCTTGGTTAACATTTTAAATGCGTTTAATAATTTGGACAGGGACTGTAGATGGCATTACATCTGAACGTCACCCCATAAATACAGAGATGTGCCCCAGGGCTCTATTATCTTGCCGTTGACAGTACCTTGATTTTGCTTACTCCTTTGAAACTCTAACGGACTCCAAAGGGAATGCTACATGTTTCAAATGAGTATCCATGATTAGAGATCATTGAATAAAAATCTTGATAATATCGTCGCTTGGGGCAAAGTGAATTTCGTCGAAATCAATGGACCTAAGACTTAACGACGCTATATTAGCCTCTATGAATAGCGTAAAAAGTCTTGGAATCTCAATCTCTCAAAACTACGAGTATAGCTCTCTGCGCCTATTCTACCTACAGACATTCGCTTGAGACTAGTAAAAAGCTTATTATTGCCTCTCTTTACTTACGGAAATTAAATGTTTCCTAAGCTGGACAGCAGTTACTCATGAATGCTGGATATATGCTTTTCAACGACTGTGTGCATTTTATCTATGGTCTACATCGGTTTGACCATGTTCAATGTCTTAGATAGTCTCTTCTACAGCAATAACTGGGATTCCTATCTCAAACGGAGGGTTTTTTTATATTTCTACAATCACCTTACCTTCTCAATTTCCTTTAATTTTTATAATCTCAACGTCTTAGTTTCGTACTGATTTCTCTTTTCTCTCGTGTTATTTTTCGGAGAGTTCAATCTTTGTTTAGATCCCCCTCTAATGGAGAACCTTACCAGTAGTCCCTGATCAACTTTGTATCTCCCCGACAGAGCTTTTAAGAGATTTATCAACACTAATTTGCAGAATAGCGTCTTTTCATCAATTGCACAAAGTATTTGTTTAGTATGAATTTTATTTGAATTTTATTTATTTTAATTTTTTTTTTAGCTTTCCTTTTTTTATTTTCTTATATTTTCTTTAATTAACCTAATTTGAACTTATACAAATCTAAATCATTTATCAACTAATTTCTTTTTAAGTTAGTAAGTCCAAAAATGCGAATGACGAACATTCGTGGTTTTACGTCCCACAGTGGTCCAATTCAGGATCTAGTAATTTAAATTTGTTAAGTGACAATACCATTTTTGATTCGTTCTGCTTTACTTCGGCTTCCGAAATTGAAGTATTTTCGGGAGTAATGTCCATCGTATCTAATGCTGTTGGTCTGATTGATTTTCGTCCCAGAAATAATAGAAATGCATTTTGCCGATATTACTTCCTTGTCTTACACATGTCTTTATTACTATCCTTATAAAGCCTCGTTTCCACTTATACAAATTTTCTTACCCGACAAGTTTTGAAACAAGTTGGCAACATTCTGTCTAAGTGGAAACGCTGTATGAAAATTCGGACACATGTTGGCAACTTGTTCGATGTCGGCTGTAAAAACTCGCAGAATTTGTTGGGTGGATTTGTTCATTTAAGTGGAAACGCTCATTTGTTGTGTTGGCTAAACTAGTGGAAGGCAATGGAGTAGAATGTAAGAAGTTAAGCCAACAAGTTCGCGAGAATTTATTTAAATGGAAACACTTGTAAGTTTAAGCTAACATGTCGGCTCCCAACAAGTACACAACATGTTGCCGAAAAAGTTGGCACAATTTGTATAAGTGGAAACGAGGCTTAAGAGCAACTAATCAACTAAAATTTTACTTATATTCATAAAAAAAATTTCGGTGTGACAGAATGTCGTCCAATATCTTATGCTGCGTTCCTTTTCACGTTCAGAATGAATTTTTTCAATCCATGTCGTTCTTTTTCTCGGGCCGAACGATTTAGTTTCAATCTGTCATCGCTTTTTTCGGACTCCGAATCGTTCTGAATGCACCTAAGTTTTTCCCGGATTCAAGCAGAACAATTTTAATTTGTATTCATGAATGTGTTGTTTACAATTTGGACGAAGTAGTATTAGTTTAGTTTAAGTTGCCTTTGTTGGAAAAACATAAGCAAAAATTTTTACGAATTTATACTTGCTTTTATCAAATGGAAGGAATGTCAAACACTTGAAATGGTTCTGTTTCGTTTCTTTTCTATGAGCACAGAATTAAATTATGACATCGTTCTGTCGATTCATACAGATTCATTCAGAACGAGAAAAGGAACGCAGCATTATTCTTCCATTTTGTGCCAAAATTTTTGAAAAAAAATAATACATAAGCAATTTACTATAATTACTTAGAGAATAATAATCTGTTATCAAATTTACAGTCAGATTTCAGATCTAAGCGTAGCCGGCTTATTATATTATTAAAAATAACAGACAACAGACAACATCGTTCTAGATAAAAAATAATCTCACGGCGTTAAGGCTGGGTCTATGTCATAATTGGGACAACTCGGTGCACAGTTAGCAAGATGGGCGTGGCGTTAAGATTTTTCAATAAATCGCAAATTGATTAATGGAATATTTATTTAAACATCTAAGGCAACAAATTAACGTTTTCTAATTTTTAAATTTGTCCCCCAATTTTTATTGAAAATGATTTAAAAATGAAAATTCAAAGATTTTTTTTAATTTCTCTGGTTTGCGGTGCGGGGCTGCCTCAAATTTGAACTAAATTAAATAAATTTTTAACATAAGCTTATTGAAGTTAATAAGCAGAAAATAACGGTTTCCGATTTTTAAAATTCTACTTATTTTTGTGAAAATTTGATGCAATAGATTGCTTTCTTAATGGGTAAAATGCAGGTAAAACAAATTATTGCGCCGAATTGTCGTAGATATAAGTAGAACTTCAAAAATCGGAAACCGTTATATTCTGCTTACTAACTTCAAAGAGCTTATGTTAAAAATTTATTTAATTTACTTCAAATTTGTGGCAGCCCCGCTTCGCAAACCAGAGAAATTAAAAAAAATAATTGAATTTTCATTTCTAAATCATTTTCAATAAAAAAACTTCGTTATTTTTTTTCATTTTCCAGTTCTGCATGTAGTTTGATCCGGTCGTACCTGAGTGGTAAATTTCATAGTCATTGTTTGTAATCAAATTACATCCGATTTCCTTTCAGTGCACAGTGGAGTTCCACAAGGATCCATTCTTGGTACATTACTTTTTGCCATATTCATAAATAATTATCCATGATCTCTACGAAATTGTAATTGTCATCTATTAACGCAGACGACATCAAACTTTTTATTTCTAGATGCTTCGGACTTATTGAAGGTGCTATCTGCCAAAATAATGGCCTCTTCTTAAATGCATCCAAGACTAATGCTATTTTTATCTATAGAATCGATTTAAGGACTGACAACAAAAGTTCTGCAAAAAATAAAAAGCCCATCATTTTAAGAAAGTAGAAGTAAAATTTTAATTCATTTGTTAATATTGATTACGCATAACTTAAATTAAAATAAAAAAAAAAAAACTTTTAGTACTCAGGCATTCTTTGGCGACCATACAGTCGAGTTTTTCTTGGAACACCCTCCATCAAGTTTTGCACAACGGTATGTGAAACATTTTTTCTTGCATTTCTCCATGAAATTTTCACATCCTTTAATGTTTTTGCTCCTCTTTACCTATTTTTCTCAATTTGCTTTTTATTATTGCCCAGTATCGTTCTATTGGGCGAAGTTTCGGCACATTCGGAGGATTAAGTGATTTTGGCATGAAATGTAACCCTTTGTCCTCATTACAAGCTCACCGTTTTCTTGGAATAGTTAGCTGGCGCTAAATCTGGCCAAAATAACGTCGGCCTATCGTGTTGCCGCAAAAATGGCAAAAGTCGCTTTTGAAGACACTCTTTAATGTATACATCTGTATTTATTGTACCTTTACAAAAGAACGACGTACTTCTATTCCCACACTGGCAAATAGCTTGCCATAGTAAAATTTTTGCACCGAATTTTTTTATTTTAATTGTTTTGTTCAGAATTATTGATAACCTCTCCAGGCACTATTGAATAAAACTGAGGGCCTGGTATTGTTGAAAAATCCATTTTCAAATATGTTTCATCATCCAGAACGATGCACTGCTTCTTGTTTGAAAATTCTTGCTCGTACAACTTCCTGGCTAAAGATATGCTTTTCACTGTCTGTTTTGGGGTTCGTTTTGGTGCTTTCTGCTTTTTAAATGTCTGGAAGTTATTTCTCTTTTTAATTTTCACAATCATCTGTTGAGAACTTCCGGCTTTTTTCGCAACATCTCGGGTAGACATACATTTTTTAGTCTTTACTATATTGATCACTCTTTTTTCCAGTTCCTTATCTGCAGGATCCTTTGGACGTCCCTTCCGTGGCTTGTCGTTTATCCGCTGATAAGTTTTGAAGTTCAATATCGCCCTTCGAACTGTGTCATAACTCGTTCCAACTTGTTTTGCCAAATTTTTGTATGACAGTGATGGAAGTTTCACTCCAATTGTGCAAAATTTCAGCTCGCACTATTTCGTTTTTATTCATTTTCTCCCGAAATTTATTTAAAATATAACTGCACACGTGTAAAGCGACTGCCAACTAAACTTGCAACGCATACTTCTTCTCTGTATTTTTGTACAGTTATAAAATACGAACATTATTTGCAGAACTTTTGTTGTCACTCCTTAGATACGTCGTTTTTTCCAAACGTCATGCTCGATCATGTCATAATACTTTTAAAAATGATATAAAAAAAAACTGGGATTAATATTTATTAAGACTATAAATTGGTCTAATCATATTAATAATGTTGTTGGTATAACATGTGTGCTACCTTATCCACACTTTCTTTATCCGCACTCTTTATACCTCTGAAAACTCGCATCATGCTTGTAAAAACACTTTTTTTTTTTATTATACGGATCTGAATAATTTTGTTTATTAGACTCAGTTTAGTTACGTAAGCTCAATTTTACCTTCAATTCTGCAGTTCGTTTGGGAAGATATTATGATCATATTTCTGCATATTCTAAATTTCAGTTTTTGAATGTACTTAGACTTTGAAATTCTCTACCACCACAGTATTTTTCATAGTAATTTATGTATGCGGTTATTATTTTGTACACTTTTTTAATTAGTTATGTAGTAGTTAGTATGAAAATCAATAAAACAAACATTTTAAATATTTAACAACAAAACTTATGAGTTATTCTTTCTTACCATTTAAATTAATTAATGAGCGAATAAAGAATTGTTTTTCCAATGGATATATTAAAAAAAAGAGAAAACAAAACAAAATCAAAGATGCTTCGCTGGAACTTAAAAAAAAAAAAATGTCAAGGCCATTTTTTTCTTGTTTTGTTTTGTACTAGACAGAAAAGAATAATCACAGAAAGAAGCTCTTAAGAGACACTATAATTGGTAAAGACAGCGCTGACATCAAGCGTCATAATTTACTAAGTGGTCACCAGATTACAGAAAAATTGCTAGAAATCACAAGAAATCCCATATATGCCCCGGAAATATGTCACTTAAGGAATGGAATAAACAAAACACCTTAATCTTTTCTTCTACCCCTTCTGCCTTCTCCACCTAAAACACTTAATTTATATACATATCTCCATCTGTATGTTTGTATGTGTGGGATGGTGTCAATCTTTATTTTAGTAATTTACTCGCTAATTACTGGGTAAACATCAATTTAACGTTTAGGACTATAATTTAAATATTTTTTCTTCTGCGCTAGGTAGGTAGTACCTACATACATATGTATCTACTTATGTACATAGGTATACATAATCTCACAACGAACTTAGAAGAATAATAATAAGAATAATCTTTTGTGTTGTGCGAGCTATTCCGAGTGTTTACAAAAATTTTACCCGGGGGCGAAAATGTCTGTGTTTTTTTCTTGAATTATTCGTTACGTGTAGATCTCTACCTGTCTACATTTAATTTTAGATGTAAAGCAAAAAAAATACATTTTTTTTAATTATATGGTGGTGCTGTCCAACCTGTCCTCTGTCTGGAATATTTCCAGCAATTTTGCATAAGGTCAAAAATATATAGTAAATCAATGTCTGTATATATATATATAACTATAGAAATGTATACATACACAGGCATATAGTTCGGAATGTTTGAAATTCTTTAGAAAAAACTTCGATCTTATTTCACGTTTGACACAAAAAAAAAAGATTTATAAATAATAAAAGTAAAATATCAATTTCGTAGTAGATATATACCTGTCGGTTAGTGTTGTATAGAATATGCGCGCGCAGCTTAAACTACATACATACATACATGTATATTAAAAGTTTTAATGTGGATGCATGCGTGAAATATTTTTCATGGTCAACAGTTCATTGCATTTTTTTTTATTATCTAAACATAAATTCCAGCTTGACTTTGATAGTTAAAACAAAAATATTCACGATGTGAACACAACAAAGTTTTTCTAATAACTCTCGTCTTTGAATTTTTACATTTTATTTTTTAAGTTTTCTGAAGTAAGAAATGGTTGAAAGTCAATATATACAGGGTGTTTCCCCTTAGGAGGTCCATAGAGCGGGAGGTGATAGTACTCACCTAGACGAACCAAAAATTGTATGGCAGGGGGGGGGGGCAATATCAACCGTTTAGGAGTTACAGGGTGATTCATAAAAAAAGCTAGGTTTTCACAAAACACCCTGTATCTTAAAAACTACAGGGCGTATGGTCACACTTAAGAGCTTATTGTATGCAGAACTTCATGCTCTTTGCAACGACTACTCAACCACCTCCACACCCCTCTCCAATCATGATTTATGGTTGTCTAAACTAAAAATTTCGGATTTTCTTACCTTTTTTTTTTAATTTAACCTCTATTATTTTTGAAAAAAGGTGGTTAACATAACTTTTTTTTTAAACTATAAACTGTAGGCACTCCTCTTTAAGTTGACCTATTACACCCTATGTGTTAACTGTAGCCGTTAAACAGTTATTAACTCATAACCTATTCAGGTCACACCGAACAAAGACGATATTTTTTAAAATGACGTGCTAAGGGAACAAATTATGGTTGAGAATAGGTTTGAAAATAGGTTTGAGAATAGGTTTAGAGCTAATAACTCTTAAAGGGCTTCAGATAGCACATTGGGTGTAATAGGTCATATTAAAGAGGAGAGTCTACAGTTTACAGTTTTTATAAAAAAAAGTTATGTTAACGACCTTTTTGCAAAAATAATAGAGGTCAAAGTAAAAAAAAAAGGAAAGAAAGTCCGAAATTTTTAGTTTAGACCTTCATAACTTAGGGGAGAGGGGTACGGGGCTGGTTGAGTTGTCGTTGGAAAGGCCATGAAGTTCTGCATACAGTGAGCTCTTAACTGTGACCGTACGCCCTGTAGTTTTTAAGATACAGGGTGTTTTGTGAAAACCTAGCTTTTTTTATGAATCACCCTGTAACTCCTAAACGGTTGATATTGCCCCCCCCCCTGCCATACAATTTTTGGTTCGTCTAGGTGAGTACTATCACCTCCCGCTCTATGGACCTCCTAAGGGGAAACACCCTGTATACACATATGGAGATCAATTACTCTGACATTACGGTAAATAATAGAATACCGTATATATGTGGGGTATATAACTAAGTTAGATGACAATTTACTTGCTAACTTTGAATTTTGACAAATTTACTTAAAACGTATAAAAATAATTTTGTTAAAGACTGTGCGAGAAAAATGTTCTGCTTAATTTCCAGAGCATAAATGTATGCATCTGGGACCGGATTCTGTAACACGGAGAATTTGGGAATTTGGGAGATGAGAATTTCGTTTTCTTAGAATTCCTAATTCCCTAATTCTCCATTCCCCCAATTCACTAACATGGTTGGAGAATTAGGGAAAACGTAAGAAATGTGAAAAAGTACGAATCGCCTGGGACGATTAATGGTATCAGTTTTTGTTGTAGAGGGTTGGACTTTTTTTCATATGTGGTAGGTACATCTGCCTATTACCTTCCACTGTCGAAATAAATTTAAATTTCATTTTTGTTGGGGTAGTTTTTGAGGGATGTAGGAGGGTAGGTTTTCTCGAGTATTTCCGGGATACCGAGAGAATGGAGAGAAAAAGGAGAATGTATGTGGTATCAAAAAAAAAAAAATGGGAGCTCAGGGCGAACAAGATAGGTTTAGGAAATGTGGCGGGGAGAGTGCGGGGTAGAAATGGCGGCTGATTAACGTAAATTAAAAAAAAATAAAGACAATATCAGGAGCTGTAATAATTCGCAGGGGTAAGCTCAGGATCTGTAAGCCCAATAAAAAAAAATAAGAATTCACTTTGTTAATTAGGTATGCATGGGTATTATTATAGGCTATATTTTATTTCGATTAACGGTAATTTGCAGATTTGAGCGGCCTCGGCGGTAAATTTTGCTATCGCAATATTCACGGGCGCCTAAATCTGTGTGGGATGGCTGTAGAGTATTGGAATTTTTTTTTTGATAGATTAAGGGTTTAGAGTAAAAAAATATAGGTGAACAATTTTGGGGGCAGGGTGTTTTGGGGGTTGGATGTCGTACCACCCCTCACAGGGGGTTGCCCAAACTACGTCATGTTTGGTACCAAATTAAAGAGGGAGGAGAGTATAATCGAGTGATGTAGTTTGTATTTGATCATTTTAGCGTGATAGCTGACTTTTAACCGCCGAGAAACGATTTTTTTGCACAAGGTCATATACACCACAGTTTCCATATTTTGCACATATTTCTTCCACATCCATTAGTACTCTGTTGTGAACATTTTTGTCATGGGAAGTAAATTTCCAGGACTTACCAGTTCTTCGCAATGATGAGATGAAAATATGTCAATTTTTGTACCAAAAACGGCCAATTTTTCACCTTAAAAAGGACTGCTACACTTCTTTTACAGTTATCTCCAAAACCGTTTATCGTATTTAAAAATTAATTACTTATTTAATTACACACAAGCTTTACTGTGTATATTTAAAAAATTTATAGCATCTCTTCTGTACTGGGAGACGACCAAATTAATCATTTTCGCATGATTTAAAATTTTTAGCAGGTACCTTGAGACACAAAATGCATGTTTCTCTGTAAGTATATCAAGGATTTCCATAATTTGTTTTTTTTAAATATAGTCAGGATTGGCAGTGAATCCAATCCCATTAACTTGAAATTTCTAGGTATCTAAATACCTTCTCAAAACGCAACAAACGCAGACAATACTCTTAGTTGAGAACTTTGCCACTTACTTTTCCACTTCCAAAACACCGGAGAATTAACAAGTGGAATGGAGAATTCGCGAATTCTCTACTTACTTTTCGTTTTACTTTTCCACAAGCAAACACCGGAGAATTAACAAGTGGAATGGAGAATTAGCGAAGAGTGGAAAGGGCAGGAAGTGACGTAGGGCAGGCGTAAAAAAGGCGTTAAAAAGCTCTGCATACAATGAGCTCTTGAAGGTGACCGTGCAACCTGCACTTTTTTAGATACAGGTGGTTTTTTTGAAAAACTAGCATATTTTCTTAATCTTCCTTTAACTCCTAAACGGTTGATATGGCTCACTGCCTACAATTTTTTGTTTGCCTAGGTTCGTACTGTAACCTCCTGCACTATGGACCACCATAGCGGAAACAGTCTGTATATTCTAAACAATATTATTCAGAAGACAAAACGCTGAACATTCTTCCTAAATAAGCTCTAATAGCATCTATGACTTATTTTCTCTACAATAAAAAACACTTTTCCATCAGAACTAAAATTACTGGTTGAACTTTTGAAAATTTATACATTTCAACACATGTGTACAGGGTGGCCCATAAGTCACTGATCATTGTATTTTTGATATACTTTTTTTATTTTTTATTTTTCTTGTCTTTTTATTTTTTTTAGAAACAACGTTTGGGAGATTCATTTGCCATTTATACAATTGAGGAACGAGTAAAAATTGTTGAGATTTATTTTGCTAGGAAAAATTCAATAATTCAAACCCAAAGAAAATTACGAAATTTTTTTAACACCATCAGAAATGCACCATCACGAAATCAAATACGCAATCTAGTCACTCGTTTTCAGTTATCGGGTTCTGTTTGTGACTTATTCCGGAGTGGAAGACCGCTTGAAGCACGAAGACAGTTTGGTCCGGAATATCAGCAGACAAGATTTATGGTTCGTACTTCTTCCAAGACAAAGATGACAATGCATTGTAAATGTAAAGGTGAGCGTTACAGGGCTATGTTAGAAAAAATTTTGTTTCCTGAACTTGATAACACTCAAGAAATGTGGTTTCAACAAACCGAAGCTACGTCCCATACTGCAAGGACAACAATGAATTTGCTACGAACGGTTTTTGGTAACCGTATCGTTTCACGATTTGGAGATGTTAATTGGCAATCACGATCACCCAACTTAACACCACCAGATTTCTTTTTGTGGAGATATTTGAAAGATCGTGTCTTCGCAAATAAACCGCAAGAACTGCAACAACTAAAAGACAACATAAAAAATTAATATATTGCGATTGATCAACCAGTTTTGGCTTCAGTTATGGATCAGGTACAGCAAAGAGCAGCAGCTTGCAATGAGGCTGTTGGCAGGCATCTAACAGATATTATTTTTCAAATTTTATTTTTTAAAAAATTCTTCATGATTAAAACTATCTTTTGTAATCAAAATTATTCATTTTCAATAAAAAATAAAAAAAAAATATCAAAAATACAATGTTCAGTGACTTATGGCCCACCCTGTATATACATACATGCCACGCAAGTCGACATGTACATAAATTTTTCAATAATGTTTGAAATATGCCCGATGAATTGGATCAGTCGTAGTCTTAAATTAAGCTACGCTACTACTTTTATTAATATAAACAAAAAATTCAAAACAAATATGTAGGAGAATGTCGTCGGGGTTGGCCTGTTGTCTAGGTCAGACATATTGCGATTGTTTTAGTTTTGACCGCTAGCGCCACCAATGTTCGAGCGCGAAAAAACTTCTCTCGGTAACAGCTAACTTTTCGTGACATAACAAATTTGGAGCGTGAACGCAAAGCTCGAGCTGTGCACTCAACTCAGTGGTTTGAAATTCAAAAAAAAAAAAAAAAAAGGATTTTTTTAGGAACAGTAAATAAGCCAGGAGTGAGAAGTTGTGATGTCACGTGATGCGGCAATGGCGCTTGTCGTCAAGGTTGGACCCTTTATGGAATCAGGGTTGGTCAACTGTGATTGTGTTCTTGGAAGACGCCCAAAAAACCTTCAGCACCAATACCAACAAAGTCCGCCAATGAAACGGCAGTTAAAGGAAGATGCCAGCCCAAAAAAGCGCCGAAAAAGCCCTCTTCGGACAATGCAACAGAGAAGTGCATTTGAAATGCGACATTTCCCGGAAATGCGATTCCGAATAATGCGCCATTCAAATTTTTGTAAAAAACAAAAAATGCAAGAAATTTGGCTTTTTATTTCATTCAATTTATTTTTCCAGGTCATTTTTAATCAGCACATTTTTCGTCGACTGGCCAACCTAGACAGCAATGACCGGACCTTAACAGCATTTCAGTATTTTTTTTTAAATACCTATATTTTTTTCATTTTCACCCAATCTAATCCGCAATGTTCAGTAAAATTGTTCGTTTTTCTCAGACCTTTCCAAAGATGTCCTTCGATTTACCAAATTCTTCTTTAAACAGAAATTATGGGCAAAAGTCAAAAAGGTGGCCAACCCTGACGACATTCCCTTACCTAATAATATGTTTTATTCAAGAAAGAATTTTTTGGGATTCTCCGGTATATAGCAAAAGCTAAAAAATGTTCTAATTTGTTATTTCATCACACATCTCATTAATTTTTGGTGACAAGTTTCAAGTCTTGGTTTGACTCATGAACAGGTCCCAAATAGCGAAATTGGGTGATTTGAACAAATGAAAAAATGAAAAAAAGAGAAGAAAGAAATGAAAAGTTTGAGAAAAATAGAAAAAACAATTTTTTTATTTATTAAAAAAATGTAAAAAAAAAATTTTTTAAAGAAGCAGATTCATTCGAAGCGAATCGAACCTGTATACGCCACGTAGTGGGCTGAAAAGTAAGTTTTTTTTAAATTTTTTTAATAAATAAAAAAATTGTTTTTTCTATTTTTCTCAAACTTTTCATTTCTTTCTTCTCTTTTTTTTTTTATTTTTTCATTTGTTTTTCAAATCACCCAATTTCGCTATTTGGGACCTGTTCATGAGTCAAACCAAGACTTGAAACTTGTCACCAAAAATTAATGAGTTGTGTAATGAAATAACAAATTAGAACATTTTTTAGCTTTTGCTATATACCGGAGAATCCCAAAAAAATCTTTCTTGAACAAAATTAAGTTTAACCCGGTAAAAAGTCCAAAAGAGTAATCTTTTTATTTATCAAATAATATATGTATATTACTTGAAAAAAATAATATAAAACAAAAAATAATAATTAAATTAAATTTAAAGATAAAAATATTTTCTTATAAATACAAAAACATAAAAATAAAATATATAAAAAATTACCTGCAAATGCACGATTCCATTGTTTTCCTTGTGCCTGTATAAGGGCATCAACGGACAACATAGGTTTCTCCTTTTTGATCATTTTCGCTTATAAAATTATTTTGCAATTTTATAGAAATTTTTTATTTCCTTTTTTTTTTTTGTAGTGTGTAAGTTGAAATAAAAATCTCAAAATAATCTTTAATATCACATTTATGTTATCATATACAATGCATACGAGCGCATATGTACAAACATACATACATATACTATATGTAGTTATATAGTATATTATTATTCGAATTCAAAAATTTTAAATGCCGCTTTTAGAGTCACATTTTGTTGTTTCACTCGAGAAAAATTCTGTTTTATTAAATAATAACAATCACATTTGTTTACAAGTACAGTATAAGTATACATATATGTACAACAAACAAACAAAAAACACAGTATTACTTGCCGAAGTGTATTAGATATAAATTTAGAAGTTTTTAATTTATCTCGACAATTATAAATTGCAAACCTACATACCCCAGAGAGTATAACCTATCTATCTATTTTGAAGAAGCTTTATTTTAACAAAACGCTAAAAGTTTGATTATATGCTAAAGAAATGCGCTGGTGCATAGCTGTATTATCGCAAAAAAAAAGAAAATAAATAAAATAAACAAAAATAAATGATAAGAGAAAAACTCAAGAAAGAAAGTTTCACTACAATATAAAAAGTAAGGCTCAGCTCACCCAGCCTCGACATAAATATCATGACAAAAGCATTCTTAACCTCATTTCGATGTGATATTGCCCGTCGTCGCCACAAATAAAACGCCCCATTCAGCATAATTTCACTCTTCTTATCAAAGAAAAGTGAACAAACACATTGCACTGCAAAAAGTTACGTACCTACATACATCCATACATACAAACATATGTACGAGATTATGACGACTTCGACACCAACGATGAATTCCATTCAATTTCTATTATCTATATACCAACAACACGAACCACGGGCCGGGAGGGCGCGGCATTAACTATTTCTGGGCATTAACATCGTTTGTCATCTATTTTCTTCCTAACACAAGATGCGCATTTGCTTCCAAATTTTTCTATTATTATTTTTCGTTTTCATTTTCGTTCGCCTATTTTACCGGCGGCGCGTCTGGCCGTACAATCTAAAAAAAAAAAAAACCAAAATACTAAACACAATGACAGTGACAGTGACAGTTGTGCAGTAGAAATTTGTATAGTTCCCCAGTGGGTGTTTTGTTTAGATCCCCAGACCCCAATCGTAGCCGGCTAATTCAGTTGGCCCTGAACTATTTACTATCCGCAAACTTGACCGATATGAAGTGAAGAGCTGGTTGCATAGTGGTTGCGGCGTGCGTTGTGTGTGCGCAATAAGAGAGAAATATAAAAGAGAGAGAGAGAGAGAGAGAGCAAAAATGTGTGATAAAAAATATTACGCTGTTTTGCATGTGGTGTAGTGTGGTGATATGGGCCGCGCCGAGCCAGATTTTATGCTTTTGATGAAATGTTATCATTCCAAGCAACAACAAAAATATACATACAATTCGTCATTTTTGTGCGGTGAGGTAATTGTCGTGATAATGATAATGCAGTTAACTTATGTATATACAGCCTAAATATGTTCAATGGAACTCCCCCTCACCCCGGGTAATTCTTCGATCAGACTAGATTAGCGCGAAGCGCGTTTCTGTTTAAAATTCAGAATTACAAATCAAGGCTACTTTTTACCAACAGCTGACCGAACTCAAGTGAGAAGCGCAATGAATTAATAAAATGATCTTGCTCAGTTTTTCTTAAGCGTTTTAGTAGAGATCAAATCTCTTTTTTTTTGCATTTTTAAACTGAGATTAGTTATTTTTGTGTGTGCAAAATATTAGGGTCAAGATTCAAGCACACATGTAAGTAGAAAGAAGATCTTTTTCGAATAATATCTTTAAAACTTCCGTGAAAAATTTGTGACTTATTCAAATTTAAATTGATGTTTTTTATATATATAATACGGTTTTAATATTTCCGGTAGATATACAAAAAAAAAAAAAAACAAAAAATCAACTATACTAACATTACCTTGAAGAATATATTTTGATAAAGCAAAACAAAAAAAAAAACAAATAACCGAAGTGAAGTGTGATATTATTAGGTCGACGATCTTTGTGGGTACATATGTAGATATGCAAATAAAATTTAGTCAGTCAATGTTATCAGAAGAAACATGTTGTTCATATAGATTTGAAGGTTAATCAATAAAATTTGATAGAAATAAATAGATGTATGTATGCATGTAGATGTAGTAGCTAATTTTAAAACAATTGTTACAGTTTACTGTAGGAAAAATTATTCGATCGAGTTATCCCCAAAATAATAAATGATTAATAATTAATAATAATAATAAAGTTTTTATTCATAAACAATCTTGTACATTAACACAATACATCTATCTATTTATTATGTAGACAATTCAATTTATAAGTTCAACTAATGTGTTCAAAATAATAGTAAAGCAAATAAACAGAAGCACTTTGTAACATTAATAAGTAGAATGAAAAAAAAAAAACAAAAAAGGAAGCAAACAAAAATATTAAAGGACAGAGACCAGATAAAAAGGTTTTCAAAAAAAAAAAAAAACTAATTCGACACTGACTAATATAGTCGTCTGTCTAGATTGGCATGATCATCATTAACCTTTTTCAATTAATCTCTCTTAAAAAAAAATATTTTCCTTCCATTTCAGAGAGGTAAAGGAGGCATAGGACAAAAATACTCATAAGTAAGGTAGCTTCAACTTAAACCGTCTCATGCTTTTTAAGGGAAAAAGAAAAAGAAAAATTTCATTCAATTAGAAATTTTAAATATTTAAATGCACCACTAAAGAAACCATACAGGGCTGTCCAATTCAATAGATCAATACCTCGTTACGGGAAAGTGTATTACTACCGAAGAACTGTACTCTATACCTACTGATTAAAAATAGGTCAAATCCCAATAAAGTGTACCATGTCTTCCTCTAGTCCAGGCGGTCGGGGAACCGGGGTAAATTACCCCAAATGGGGTAAAAATGAAATTATTGCAGGTAATCAAGACATTTTAAAAAAAAGTTATTTATTTTATAAACCTGTTATAGTATTTTATTTTGTAAAAATATTCGGAATACGCTATTGTTGAGGCGACTAATGTGATAGTTTTTTTGGGAATTCAAATAGAAGATAAATATGAAATGAAACCACAGTGCTGTTGTATGTTTGAAAGTCCTGACTACAGAATCTTTAAAAAAAGTCAATTAAAAAAACATTTGAATAGTTTGCATTCACATCTGTCTTCCAAACCAAGGGAATACTTTGTAACATTGAATAAATAAGCGGAGTACCATGCGACTACAGTGTATGTGTTTAAATGTTTATTTAGCGACTAATTCCTTTATCAGCCGCTGCGGGTGTTGATTTGTCAGGGTACAATACCGTGACACTGATGAGATTGATGCCTAGGTACAATACCTATGCATCCAGCTAAATCAATGTAGGAAAATTAACAAACGCAGTTTTCACTTTGAATTATTAAACCATTATATCCCCATCTCAGTATTACTTATTGTCCGGGGGAAAATGACAAGAGGGCCTACTGCCCATTGCACGCCAGTCCAACATTTCTGACATTTCATATTTTATGAAATTGTAATTGCTGCCTAAATTATGTCAGTCGTACAAAGGCACCACCAAGATATATTATCTGAAAATAAGGGGGCGCTAAGAATTTGTTTATTTTACATAGAAATTTGGATTATAAAAAATGCACCCCTATCAAATGGGAAGTATCTAACATACCAGAAAAAGGCTCAAAACTTGGCAGAAGCACTTCTTGAACTCCGGTGCAATAATGATGCTGGCATACAATTTGAGAGCAAAGCAGATCTGTCGTCTTTTTGGATGTCAGAACCTTTGCGTACAAGGATTTTCTACTGTAATGAACATAAAAACGAAAAACAGAAATAGACTGACACCGAAGACTGTATGCAAATTGCCCTTACTTCAAAATGCACCAATTTTGAAGTTATTCTGTCAAAGATGGAACAACATCATTTCTCGAAAAAGTATAGTCGTTTGGAATGATGTTGTTTATAATTTTTATTTGCTTATACAGAATTTTCATGTAAATTCCAATAAATTCAATGAATATTAAATAAATCTAAATGTACCTTGCCTTATTTTTTGCTTTTCAGAATGTGGGGTAATCTGTTGCTTAACATTTCACAGATTACTTTACCAATATATTTATAATGCATTTCTTAAGGTCCACAGCCGGGCTGAAGGGAGCCCCGTTTCCAAGTGAACCATATAGTTTGGTGTGTTAGGGGGAAGTCCTATAGTAATTTCTTTACAAAAAAACATAGAAGCTTATCAGCTTCGTCATAGGTCATAAATACCCATATTTGCACCGCATATGACATGATCGCATTACATACGGCATTATAAACTTTGAATTTGTCAGACGTTCTTATGCCGCGTTTTTTAATAAAACTCCTCCATGTGGAAGTTATACTATTTTTTTCAGTAATTAATCTTTCCTGGACATGTCTTTTAAAGGATAGTCTTAGGGTGAAAATCAGGCCTAGATATTTATATTCTTTAACTATTTCGATTTCATTGTTTTTAAAGATCCATTTTTCATGTCTAGTCCTCCTGATCCCGCCTCCTTTAGAAAAAAATAATTCCTTAGTCTTTAACAAATTAACAGATAAACTCCACAGATTACAGTACCTCTCTAGCTTTCTAATCATATTTTGCAGAATAGTTGGATTGTCAGATATGAGTACAACATCATCAGCATACATCAGGAGGAGTACATGGATACTTTCTACTGTAATTCCACCGCCCAAATATTCATGCAAGTCGTTTAAATATAATGAAAAGAGTAAGGGGCTTAGTACACAGCCTTGGCGTACACCGGACGTTGTTTCAAACCAATTACTACAGTCTTCTCCATGCCATATAGCAGATTGGGTGAAAGCATACAACCCTTGTAAAGTGTTTTTATAACTTTGTTGAAATGCCTAAATTATAAAGTTTCAGGAGTAATGATCGTCTGTCAATGGAGTCAAATGCGGCGCTGAAATCAACAAACAGGCAGTATACTTTCTTCTTGCCCTTCTTCCATGCGAGATTTACCAGATTATACAAATTAAAAATGTTATCTATCGTCTCGTAGCCCGGTCGATTCGATTCTATATAGTTGGTTAATCTTTCTAGCAGTATGCAGCAGAAAAGTTTTTGAACAATTTAGATCTGATTTGTAGATAGCAGACTCTTAAATTCACCGACAGTAACTGCTCTTTGGAAAGTATCAGGTAACGAGTTCCAAAACAGTGAAATCTGAGTAAAGCAAGAGCGATTATGGAATTCAATCACAGCAGATCACGATGTCTCGCAGAGAGAGATTGGGGAAACTAAATCTCATCTATTATTTATTAGGTAATCAGGACGTTTAGTATGAATAAGCTTCAAGAGGGAAAAGAATTGCTTGGCGTCATAGGTAAATGTTCTGTTGATAGCCCAGTATTTTGGAAATAAAATTAGATACATGGTCAAATCAGCCTTAATTGAAAATAAAACGGAAACAATCATTATAATAAGTAACACGAGAGCAATAGGCATTCATATTTAGGAATTTATTCTGAGAATGAATTTATTGCAGAGACTTAATAAGCTCCATTATATAGTAGATAAGAGCCGACATCTTCTATGTCTTGCTTCGCAACTTATGAAGTACCTAGTGATCTTGTCATCAACATTTGTATTGATAGCCAAGCTGCGATCAAAGCCTTGGACGGACTCGAACACCATTAGATCGCGCCTAGGCAGTTGATGCTCTGACCAGAAAAACATAAATCCATAGCTGAGGAATCCATAAATGGATCCCTAGAAACAGCGAAGAGGATTCTAGATGTACAGCCCTGGAATCTGGCAAAATCGCAAATAGGGATAAATGACCTTATGCGCGAATTCAAGACAACTTTTGCCCGAGATTTCTTCTGGGAAGACTGAATCTCTATATTGATGAGGAACCGGAATGATATGCGTAATCTTACTGCAGTTATCATGGGACAGTGCCTCTTTAGAAAACATGTAGAGTGAATTCAAGCTCAATACAATGATTTTTGCAGAAACTGTATAAACCAGGGGTTGAGAGCTTTCAGCACCTGCTGTGCGAATACCCTAAACTTGCTAAGCGTAGGAGGAATACGCTTGATAGCTACTTTTTCTTCGAACTGGGGGAATTAGCAGACAAAGAATTGAGGGATATCTGCTAAGGTTCATTAACTCTTGTGGCTGGTTTCAGCACAACCCCCAAATCTTAGGTATCTTTTCCAGGAAGGACATAGACCATAGATGGCCACCACTCTAACCTAATCACTCTAATCATAATTTTGAATGCATCGACTTTAATTCAACTAAGATTCAATTCAAAAATTAGTTTAGTTGAGGATGTCTGTTCTTTTTTTTACATAGCTTTTGCTACCTAATCATTTTTGGTTGAGCTTAAATGAATAAAAAAATAAATGACATTAAAAGAATTCCTACACGGAGAGAAAAATAAAAATGCATAACGTCATGCACGTCATGTTTAAACTGCGATTGAATTCGTTTCATTCAACTACTTTTCTAGCAAATTAAACGAAAACATATTGAAACTGAAAGATTTTCCTAAAACGCGTAAACGTCTGCGCATTTAAAAAAGGCTTTCAATTTAACAATTCACTATGAAATGAGAAAATAATTCGTATTGAATACTTTGACGTTCAGTATGATAAATGCATTTGGATTTTCATTAACCTGTCTGTTGTTCGTTTTGAAAGCAAAACGCCTTCACTTTGATCTTCAACAGAATTAAATGTAGTATTAGTTTTGTAGCTTTACTTCAGCTCGTTCACACTTCGAGTCAGGAGTCTGCTTTTCGAAACTTAAAAGTTTTCTTTTAATTTTGGTATTTCGCCTATGTTTACTCATTTGAAAATCTTTTTCGAAGCTGAATTTGGAATTGAGCATATTAACAAAGCGCACACTATCGAAATTTTCCCCAGTTATCATAAGAATTATAGCAAAATTTCAGGCAAAATTGAAATTGTGGCAGAAACAAAATTTGGTTCAGTTGTGAGTATGTATGTGATTTTTTGGAACGTCAAAAAATTACAACCAGATTTTCGAACTGATGATACTGGGTGTGCCTCTGCCATTAGTTGATTTAATCAGTTACCATCAACTCCTCATCATTAACATATTGTTACGCGCCACAAAGTGATACAAGCGACATCTATTGGAAATGGAAACAACTTTAGGTTAGTGACATCCTAGTAAACTGGGTTTGGAGAATGGAATATTCAGGAAGGTTCTAGGATAATTCGTAGAGTATAAATACGGCGCTGCTCACATCCAGGAGGGGAGTATTATTTCAGACAGAGAAGTGAACGAAGTAAACTATTTGGATTGCGATAATTAGAAGTACAGTACTAGCGATAACTATAAAGAGTTGATTTGATAATTATTTGTGAATTTGTGATAGTAAACAGTAAAGTTTAAATAAAGAAAGAACTTTTTGAATTATATCTGAAATATTGTGTTTTAAATAACGAACTAAGGCCACGCACGTAACAATATTTTGAGTGAAATACTTGTACATAAGTTTGATAAGTGAAATTTTTATCATAAATAAACAAGTTTACATTTAGAACTCGAAAATTTTCAATTTTTTTAAAAGTTTACTTTGTTGAAATGAACGCAAGGTTGTTTGATGTGAATATTTTTACAATCAGGATACACGCGTTCAATATGAACGTTTGCTAATTGTTAAAACAAACGTTAATCGCCATTGGCGCCGTTTTAAACTCGAAATCGTTTAGTTTAAACAATGATTTCGTTCAATTTGACATATTCATTTTTCTCCATGTATTAAACTTACTTATAACAATTTTCTGTAATGTAAAGCTCGCCTACATTTCGATTATTACAATACAATGTTGGTATTCCACAGGGCTCATTATTGGGACCAAAATTATTATAACTTTTTTTTTTCAATCACTTCCCTGATGTAATTAATACTAACGTAGACTATCGGACTACGCTCGAAAATATAATTAATTAATTTGTTGTTAAATAACTGTTTAAATTTAAATGCCAGTATAAATTTTTATGTGACTATTATGCCAGATCGTGTTAATTTCTCAAGTCCGCAGATATACAATGAAGTTAAAAAGTACTAAATAATACTTAACTCTTTTGTTGTAATCATACTAATGCTGTTTTAAGTAAAGTAGGTATATCGAACATTTAAAAGAATTGAGTTTTAATTTTCATACTTCCTGTTCCGACTAGACTTAATCCATTAAAGCCCTTCTATACAATACTATACTCTACTACACGCTTCCATGGACACCTCATTCTCTAACAAAATTAATATCGCAAGTAATCAATTTACCCTATTGACCCTCCATGTTTTTTTTGTTCTTCAGCACAAAAGACCTTTATGTTTCTAGCCTTAAGATAATTTATATGAATGATAATGTGGCTATAGGATTTTTAACGAAGATCAACGTTTATTTTTATGTCTAACCTTAAATTATTCATCATAGGTTAGTCTATTCCAAACAATTCACTTAAGGGGTGGGTTAGGGTCAATTAGCAACTTCAAAAAAAAAATTGTTTTTATTTCAAATTTCGAAAGTCAATATCTTGAAAATATTCTGTGTAAATTTCATAAAGATCCGAGCATTCTTAGCGGCGCACATCGAGCAAAAAAATTGTTGTTTGCGTTTATATTGAGTTTTGTTTTTGAGTTTAACATATTTTTTGTATAAAATGGAAGATCGTAAAATCTCAAGAAAAAGAAGAAGTGACGAAAAAGTATTCAAGTGTAGAACAAGAAAAAGAAAGCAGTTTTTCAATCCAAAAACTGCAGAGCGCGATAGTTCCGCTGTTGGTACTTCAGCAAAAAAACTGAAGGAAGAAGACGAATTACTTACCACAGGATGGCTCTGTTAGTTACAGAATTTTGAATTTCTTTGCAGTTTTTTCTGTAATTTCAAACTTAATAAAGTGTGTAAAGTGCGATGGAAAAATTCAAATTCAAGTGGCAGCTGAACCCGGTCTCGGATTTAAAATTGCCGTAATGTGTGAAAATTGTGCTCCTCAGTATGTACCTTCTTGCCCGCATAGTGGAACTGGTTACGAAATTAATCGGAGATTTATATTGAACGGCGCAACAAAGTTTTGTGGATTGATGGACTTACCGCCATTTTTGAAAAAGTCTACATATGAAATTATAGTAAAAAGTGAGTGTATATGACGCATCTAAGAACGTGGCCGAATTTTTTATGAGAAAGGCTTGCAAAGAAGAAATTACAAAAAATAGTGCAGCAAACAACGTTGAAAACGACACTGATTTAACTGTAAGTGGCGATGGAACCTGGCACAAACGTGGATTTACATCTTTGTATGGAGTAGTTTCAGTGATTGGTAATTATACGGGAAAAGTCTTAGATGTAATCGTAAAAAGTTCATATTGTAAAGCCTGTGAATATTGGGAACCCAAAAAGGATACTACTGAATATAAAGAATTCTACGATGAACACGACAAGAATTGCAAAGCAAATCACGAAGGATCGACAGGAAAAATGGAAGTAGATTCTGTCGTTGAAATATTTCTTCGTTCAGTGCAAAGACTTTGCGTACGATATTTAAAATATGTCGGCGATGGCGATTCGAAAACTTATGGTGGTATTTTGAAAGCTGCTCCATATGGTTAAACTGTTGTAGATAAAAAGGAGTGCATTGGCCATGTTCAGAAGCGCATCGGTTCTCGCCTACGTGCATTAAAAAAAAATACTAAAGGACTCGGCGGCAAAGGTAAGCTTACTTCAATAGTGATTGACAAATTGGCAGTTTATTACGGTTTAGCCATTCGTCGGAACTGTGACTCTATGAAAAATATGAAAAGTGCTATTTGGGCGACATTTTACCACTATAGTTCAACTGACAAGAAGCCACGGCACCAAAAATGCGACAAAGGTGAAAACTCATGGTGCTCATATCAGCGTGCAAAAGCAGTCAAAGACCGATCTTATAAGCAAGACTATAATCTCTTGCCAAGTGACGTATTGGAGGCCATTAAACCAATTTATGAAGACCTTTCCAAGGACGAATTGTTGGAAAGGTGTCTTGGAGGTTTCACCCAAAATAATAATGAAAGCCTCAATCAAAACGTATGGAAGGTTATGCCGAAAAATTTACCTGCCAGCTTCACTACTGTTAGTATTGCCGCATATCTTGCTACTGTTGTTTTTAACGAAGGTACATATGGCTTGTTAGCAGTCTTCAATGCATTAGGAATTAGATGTGGACCCAATGCACATGACTATGCCGCTCAGGAAGACAATGAGAGGATAAAAATCAGTAATAGTCGAGTACAACAAAATACTCGAGAGGGTAGAATGGCTCGACGCCAGAAGAAAGAGCATCTACAGAAGCTGCAAATAAGGCAGAAGGTTTATTATATGGTCCTGGAATCGATGACACTCTGTAAGTACAAGAGAACCATTTTTATCTGCATATAAAATCCACGGGTTCATCCCGTGTGACCGCCGTTTTTTTTTACCTTTTTTATGGGATTATGTTTTGACGAACAATAAAAATGTAGAAGTTTAAACTTTTTACATTTTAATTGACATTTCAGCAATAAGCCAGAATATTTTCAGACCAAAATATTTATTATTTATTATGTGTGTTGCACGGCACCAATACATGTCGAAAAAAAACTTTGTCGACGGTCCGGCTAATTGGCTTATCTGAAATCAAAAAACCAAACGGCGTTTCAATCTATGTAGCTGTGGCTATAGAAATATTGAAAATTTAATAATTGAGATATTTTTGAAAATTAATTTTCAAATTTCGTGATTTTTTTCGATCATTTTGTTACGAAAATATAAAATAAAAACGGTTGAGAATTTTTGCATTATTTTAGTTCACACTCGATGGCTATATATGTGCCGAATCTACCGTTAAAATTTCAAGGCAATTTGTCAAACCATTTTTGAGATATCGTGGAGACCAGATAGAAAAACGTAGTCTTGAGAAAAACGCGTTTAAAAGTTCAAATACGATTATCACAAATAAAATTCGAACACTTTGGGTGCTCAATTAATGCTAAACTAACCGTCATATTGGAAACAGAAAATGAGTTTAGAGATATAACGGCTTCTCTATTTGTACATTTAAATCTATGTTTGGATTAAAAGGGTTCAGGTAAGAAACCAAAGCAGGGGTCCGATGCTCGAGCGCACGCTCCAAATACCTGCCTTGATTACCGCTGTAACTTTCGAACGGCTCAGAATATCGGAAAATTTTTTTACCCACATATTCTGCACTATTTTGATCACTTAATTACGATACAATAATCTCACGGGTGGACGAAGGATTTTTTAATTCGATGAATATTTTTTTTTATAATCAAAAAATTAACGGCTCTTTTAAGCACTTCCCCCATATTTAAAAAAATCAAAATTATACTAAACCCTTCGTTCACCCGGAAGCTAGTGCTGTTAACTAATGATTGCATAAAAAATTTTGATTACAGATCAACTAGTCTTGAGCAGCAGTGAACACCGCAAAACACTTTTTTTTTCGACATCTCCAATATCTCGTATAACTAGGCTACAAATAAATATTTTGTCTCTAAAAAATTACTGGAGCTTTTTCAAATATGTACTAATTTATTGAAAAAATACTGGTATGAAAATAAATAAACCAGCCGTAAAAAAAAAATTATAAAAAAGGCAATTTTTTTGGCCTGTTAATTGACCCTAACCCCTTAATATTAATTTTTTCAATTGATAATCTTCAATAGATGATAAAATGTGAATTCTATTTATAGAAAATTGTATTTTTCTATATTTTATTCGATTGTAATTATGCTGTAATTGCCGTTATTTTTATGACACATTGTGACAAAATTACTATATAATAACGTAACAATGTTACAACACGATTACCACACAAAAATTGCAACACTCAATATTTTCATTGTCAATACCGTGGGATGGGTTAAATGGTAATTGAATTACGTTTTTCAGCACAATGTTGCGTAACAGGTACCAGATTGCAAAAAAAAATCTATTTATCGACAACCAACAAATAAAAGTTTTTTTTTTTTTTGTCTAAACTATTTACCGGCCAACAAAGGATGGCGATTCACACATTCATATATATCGATGAATACTTGTTCGTAATGCTTTCATTTAATGTTTATTTATGGTCATTTACTGTAAAGCAATTACTTACGTGTAGATCTGAAACGTAACAATGTTACTTAACCTGTAATTGCGTGTTACTTTTATGTTACAAACAGAATCAGGAGTTATAAATGTTTTACGAAAGACTGTAACAAAAGCTGTTTTGTATCATAGTGTTGACGGGGCGTAAGTATCCTAATAAAAATGACGCCAACTTTTTATATCGCCATCCAACATTGAACAAGGTGATCGTACAATATAATTTATGGAACGACAGAAATAGTCAAAAACAATGTCTAAATGGGTTCAGCGTAAATAAGAATAATAGAAATGGACCAAATACCTATGGATTGCTGACGTACTTCAATTGTATAATTTACAGTGCCGAGCAGCTTATGCATAAAATACGCGGTGGATCCCTCAGATATGGATTAAAAAATTTAAAACATTTCGAGAATTTCTTTGGTAAGATGAGTTTGTAGAGACATTTTTTTTTTGGAACTGGTAGGTAATAATTGAACTGATTGCATTTCCTACGTACCTGATTATAAGCAGTGGTGGAAGTAGGTATTATTCCAAGATAGTAGGTATACAGAAAAGGTATTGTAAAATTAAAACTGAACTCTAAAAGTTTTACATACTTGTTACGGTTTGAAAGATTTTGTTAATTTCAATGTTATTCTTGTTTGTTTAAGACATTGGGACTAGTACTTAGGATTCTAGAGTTTGTAATGAAATATTTTGGTAAGCGAATGTTTTATAGAAAAGTTTCTAAGAGCAATTCTCATTCAATAAAATTCATATTTAATTTTCATAAGCCAGACGCAAGGCGATAGAGTTCCATAAAAATGGTAACAAAATCAGAGCACCAGAAACCCACATATTGAGTCACGCCATCTAAATGTCAAATAAATTCAAGAAAGATTTCAGTTTTTGTTTCTTCTAATGTCAGTCGATTACAATTATCTATAGAGACTAAGTAAATATCATCTCAACATCAAGACGCTCCAAGTTGGTATTAATCATGATATTAGTAATTTCGATCATAAAAAAAATTCGACGCAAATTTTTATGTTTTAAAACGGTCAGGTTTTTGAAAAATTACTTCTGTACAAAGGTTTTTTTTTCTTGGTCTCGTCGTGATCTACCGAAATTAGTAGCCTTTAAAATCGTTCAAGGTCATCTACACATGCCCCCCCCCCTCCTTCAATTTCTGTAATTTTGACAGAGGGTACGTTTTCCAGATCAAAATCCAACTGAACGTCACCCATCCTGTATATATTTAAAAAAAAAACTCTCCTCATTGCATTCCCATATGAAGGCATAAGCTAACGAGGTAAAAAATAAATAAATAATTAAAAATAAAATAGGTGCCCTGAGCTCACATCAAAGAAAGTTGTCAAAACTATCGTCCTAACTGACACTTGAACCCATACTGTTTGTTTAAAAGATTTGCATTGAGAGCTATCTGAACCCAACCCCTATGTAAACAGTGTTAATCAGTAGTTTACCCGGACCGCTCTAAAAGTTTTCACCGACGACGGCTCTGTCAATAATGAGGGAGCCGGTGCTGGTGTTTAGTTTCTTGAACCTGACATTGGGTTCTAGTTCTCACTTGAAAGACACACCACTGTTTTCCAGGCTAAAGTCTTCGTCATCTCAACGGCAGCGAAGATAGCCCTTGATATGGAATCAAGGGAAATGTCATTGCTATCCTCTCGGATAGTCAGGCTTTGAGTGGCCCTCGGATGATAACATCTAAGTTACTGGGGGACTGCAGGAAGTCTGTGGATACGCAGCGTTTCGACAACAAGGTGTCCCTTCAATGAGTTCCTGGGCACATGCGGATCATAGGGAATTAAAGGGCTGACCACCTAGCCAGGTTTGGCTCTGGCTCTTCCTTCCTTGGACCGGAACCCGATGCAGGCGTTGACGCCTCGGTAATCAGATCTCTCATCAAAATGGATGTTAGCATGAAACATCAGAAGTGATGGGCGAACCTGAGCACTTGCAGGCGTACAAAACTTTTTATTCATGGGCATAATAGAAATTTGCCTGATTTTTTCATGGGGCTCGAAAGAAAATAATGTAGAACTGTGGTTACCATCATCACCGGCCACAGTTCGCTTCACGATCATCTAACAAATATGGGAGTTGTTGGCAGCCCTGAATCCTGCCTAGAAGGAGAGCCTGAGACAATCGAACACTTTCTATATACTTGTCGGACCCTGGCCCGGGGTAGGCTGGATACGTTCGGAATCTGCCCTCCTATCTGTGGATGAGCTGAAAAACTTACTTCAGCTAGAACTGATACGCGCTTCATTAAGATGACATGAAGGTTTTGATAAGAGATGTTTAGCACGTTAGTAGAATGGGACGTCTTGGCATCCGCCGGGATAGTAGTCTAATTAATTTGTTTAGTAGATGCGTGCACCATTCACCTTCAAAATATTAAATTATTAATTAACCTTGAAAAAGCTTTGCTGGAGCCTTCACTTTGAATATTACTTGGAAGAGAATTCCACTTACGAGCAGCCTGGACACAGTAAGAACGCTCACCATACTGTGAGTTGTGCCTTGGGATAAGAAGCTGAGGATTTCTGGTAGAATGCAAGAACTGCAGTTTCTCATATAAGTAAGCTGGGTTTTTATGAATTATTAATTTTTGTAAGAAAATAAGTTGACGTCTAGCTAGATATGTCTCAAGGGATGTGCCCAGAATCGATGATACATACGCTGATATGTGAGCGCTACAAGAGAACTTGTAAATGTATCGAGTAACATCATTGAACACAACTTTCAATTTCCTTTGACAAACAGAATCAAGTTTGCCGAATATTAAACTGGCATATGTAAAATGTGGTATAATTACTGACTTAGCCAACTACAGTTTAAAATCCACTGACATGGAGCTTAAGCTAATCCACAATTGCCGCAGAGCACCATATACCTATCTCATCGTTTCCGCAATGTAGGTGCAGCAGCTGAACTTGGAATTAAATTTGATTCCCAAATTTTTGACTGAGTTAACATATTCCAAGACCACAGGGGGAAGCTCGGATTTCTCTAATGCACGCCTATAAATTGCTAAGCAGTTTTATTTGGACGGATTCAGTGACAGCTCATTAATTGCAGACCACTGATGTAGGTACTGTAGATCCTCCTTGATCCGATAGACACAATCCTCTATTAGTCCTCTAAGGTACATCTGTACATCATCAGCGTATAAATGAATAGAGCAATTTTTAATAGCACTTGGTAGATCGTTTATGTACAGGCTACATAAAAGTGGACCAAGGATTGATCCTTGAAGAACACCTGAGGACAGATACGCCGGATTAGAGAGAATTTCTCCTACCTTCACACCATTTGACTGCGATTTATTAGGAAACAGGCAATCAGCTTAACAGCTGTAGATGAGAAGTTAAGCCCATTACCAAGTTTAGAGAGTAGTTTTAAATGATTAACAGAGTCAAATGCTTTACTATAGTCAAGAAAAACCAATATTGTCAAATGATCACTATCAAGAGCATCATAAATATCTGTGGCAACTTTTAAAAGAGCATGTCTCACAGCTGTGCCCCGGTCGAAAGCCAGACTGCCAAACTGACAATATTTTATTTACCTCTACATAATCCATAATTTGCTTATATAAGATCTTTTCCAATCCCTTGGCCAGCAAATGGGACGATAATCGCTAGCTAGAGACGGAGACACTTTCTTAGGAATAGGGACAACTGTAGCTTGTTTCCATTGGGTAGGAAACTGAGATCTGATGAGACAGCAATTGTATGTATATGGACTAGGGGACAAGATATATATGGCATTATGAGTTTGAGGAATTTGGGATTTAGCAAATCAGGCCCAGTGGCGTTTGACTTAATAGAGTACAACGTGGAGAGATATAGTTGCCAGAATTCAGGGTGATAAAGTTTTTTTTTAACAATTTTATATTGTCATAAAAGACGCATTTTTTTTTTTTTACTAAAATTGCGAAAAAGAATGCAAGAAATGTAAAAACGATTACGCTTTGATTAGATAGATAACTTTAAACGGAAGATTTTTGAACTTCAAAAAAATCGATTTGAAAAACTGATGTTGAAACACGATTTTTTTATTTTAATAAACTTTAGTTAAATGAATAAAACTGACTTAAAACTTCGAAATTTATTGAGCTATAACTTTCGAGGATGATAAGAAGTTATGGACCATTAGACAGCTCCACTGCTTAAATAGACATACATATGTATGTATGTACATACATATCTAGCAAAATTTAGGTCATACACATTGGGTGGGTGTATCATTCAAAACATTATAAGCTGATCCCAGATCACCCTGTTAGTATTAACCTATGTTGCCAGTACATATTCCCCACTGAACAATATTTCCCCACATATTTATGATAATTTAATTTAATTGTATTACAGCAATTCAAAAAACAAAACAAATATTGACAAAATTTAAAATTAATAGATGCAATTTTCTGCAGAATTAATTCCCATTAAATACATCCTTTTTGTCTTCTTCTTCTTAATTTTACGTTATCAGGTCGAAAATTTGTTTACTTGGAGTTTATTTTATTTTATTTTTTTAGTTATTTTTTTTTACAATCTGCAATTTTGTTTTAATTACTTTTGATTATATTTTATTCTCATGGAAAATTAAATAACAAACATTTCATAATTATCATCTGAAATCTCATTCAGAATGATAATCCTAAATATAATTAAGGAACCCGCGTGTGGGGCTCATATAAATATGTAGATTATTTTTAGCATTAATATTATCATTTTATCTAGGGGCTTTATCTTAAATGTTAAATTGACTTTCTTGATTAATTTATCAATTCACTTAACTTATATAACATGTATAGGTAGGTATTGTATGGTATGTATGTACACCTTAATGCTTTTGTGTGTACCTACAAAAAACAATTACTTTTCAAAAATGGGAAAAATTGTCATCAACAAATACACACTTATCTATGCTTACATACTCTACGGAGACAATTTAGAAAGGTCAAGAGCCCTTGTACTGTAGATTATTGGTACATTAGGCTTAGAGTGTAATTATTTTACAATACACGAAATGTTCCACTCGAAATGTTTCTATAACGACGATGTGGCATTAGTTAATTACAGTAATCAATATAACATTAGCCTTGAATATTTTTAACATCCTCCCCCCATGAGGGGAGTTCCTGAACGTAAATTTATTTATATTTATCTTTATTATTTATATTTACATAATTATAATTATTCAATTTGAAGTCTTTAATGAAAATAATATTCAAACTTGCATAAATGTTAAATATTGTCTCTAAAGTACCAATTTTGTCGATACCTTGGCCTAAACTGTTTTGAAAATTTGTTCTCGTTAGATCATGGTAAAGTTTGGTACGGCAAAATTTGTTATAACTAATTTCATAGATTTTTACGTTCAAAAACATCTGAGATTTACCTACATATACGCGTAGAAGGAAATTTGATTTTTTTCTATGGCAACCTTGCAAGGTTGCCGGATTTATTTGATTTTTAAAACTTCACCAAATTGAGCCAGTTTTTCATCAATTAAGATTGAAATTCATCCAACAAAGATGCATAATACATAATATACTGTCCTGTGGATTGTTTTTCATAATTATGTCATTCGAATCTCACAATATTGTGGCAATTATATGTTTTCGCCATTGTAACTGTTTTTTCCTTCTTCATTGATTTGAAATGTTTTTCACTTTTAGAGAATATAATAATGATCTATGCTTCATCAACGGTTACATACTGTCGTAGAAGTTCATTTGACTTGAGTATGTTCAAATAATTCTTCGAAATGATTCCATAAATCCATTTTTGTTTGGGACCTGTTGATGAGTCAAACCAAGACTTGAAACTTGTCACCAAAAATTAATGAGTTGTGTGATGAAATAACAAATTAGAACATTTTTTAGCTTTTTGCTATATACCGGAGAATCTCAAAAAAATTCTTTCTTGAACAAAATTAAGTTTAACCCGGTAAAAAATCCAAAAGAGAAATCTTTTTATTTATTTTTCCTCCTGGGCTTGTATAGGAGTGTTTTTTCCTCATATAATTCACACCCAGAATTTATTCTGAGTTTATATGAGAAGAGATCAGTTTGATCTATTTTCAAGCGTCTGCAGCAGGCAGAAAACCAAGCAGCACCGATGAGTGGAAGGTTTTCTGCTGACACGAAACGCTTCTTCTTCTTCTTCCTTTTCTTCTTTATTTTTCAGCCCACTACGTGGCGTATACAGGTTCGATTCGCTTCGAATGAATCTGCTTCTTTAAAAAAATTTTACATTTTTTTAATAAATAAAAAAATTGTCTTTTCTATTTTTCTCAAACCTTTCATTTCTATTTTCTTTTTTTCATTTTTTCATTTGTTTTTCAAATCACCCAATTTCGCTATTTGGGACCTGTTGATGAGTCAAACCAAGACTTGAAACTTGTCACCAAAAATTAATGAGTTGTGTGTTGAAATAACAAATTAGAACATTTTTTAGCTTTTTGCTATATACCGGAGAATCTCAAAAAAATTCTTTCTTGAACAAAATTAAGTTTAACCCGGTAAAAAATCCAAAAGAGAAATCTTTTTATTTATTGTTTAACTGAGAGTAAATGCGGAACCCATGATTTTTCCGACCGACAACTTTATCATGCCAAAATGTTTATACAGGAAAAAATATCTTTTCACACAAGTAGTAGGGCTTTATCAACAACCACAGAATTAACATTTTTTTTTTCACTTTAGCAAATGAACACAAATTTATTTACTTGCAAACCTAAAGATGACAAATGTTAATATTAAATTTACTTTTGCGATATGAGCTCCATCTATTTATCAAAGTCCTTGGCTCAATTAAACCAGTCTTAGTTAATTTACATTTTTTTAAGACAATTATTGTAGATTCTAAGTATAAGTAGAGACAGATAGACGGACAGACAGAGCCACACGGCAAAGGTAACAACTTACGAAAATATTAAATTTGTGGAAAAAATTGTTCTAAGTGACTGAGAATGAAAATTGTTTTACCAAAATGGGTGTACAGGCTTCTTGGCGCTATTAAAAAACAATGAAGTAAAGTTAGATTTCTAATTCTTGCGAATACCCGCCCGTATGTAATTTCATATCGTCACCTCTCTGTGCAAGTTTGATTGTTAAAGTGGTTTTTCGCATTTAATTCTAAAAACGGTTCGTCGAATAGTAAAAATTATCAAACCAATTTCATAGGATTTAATATTCTGAAGAACTTTTTCGTGCAATAAAAACGTATAGGGCTGATTGTTTTAACAGCATACGTAAAAAACCTTAATTTTCGTATGGCAACACCAAGAATGGATTACCCTATTTAGCGCATTTTTTAAATTTACTATTTTTATAAAAAAACGCCGTGTATAAAATTTCATGTTCCTACATCGACACGTTCTCAGGTAGTGTCCAAATATATAGAGAAAAACGAAATTTGTGTATGACAACCATACGAAGAAGGAGTTACTCGATTTGTCCAATTTTTGAACTTGAATCTACAATTATTTTATAAAGGCCATATGCAAAATTTCAGCTCTATATAAGTGAACACATTTTCGAGTTATTATGCAAACATAGCGACATAAATAATAACTTTTAATATTATGCGTGGGTGTCCAATCCATTTTGCTATACATACCATAATTATTTCTATGCGTTACAACCGGAATGACAAACTTACTATAATGATTTCATCATCTAGGTTCTAGGGTATAGAAAAACTCCACACCTTTCTGAATTTATGTAAGTACCTAGAGTATGCCGGCATTCAGAAAAGTTTCAAAATCTTTTAACCAGGAAAAATAGAATGGAGTTATTGAATCAAATGTGACAAAACTATGAGCTTTTGATATGATCCAACGTAGAGATACAACCAACAGTTTCAAAAACAAAATAAAAATACATCGTCAACACCAGTTTTTCGTTTCAAATTTAGTATAGACTGAGTATTTTCAGTTTAAATCTATAATCCTTTTTGAATTTTTACACTTTATTTTCATGTGCTCGTACATTCAACAAAAAACGCAATAAATGCCTAAAAATAAAAGCCATGAGCCTTATTTTCGTTGAATGTAATTGATTGGATTGAAACGAGGTTGGAATCTAGACTGGGTCCCTTGAACGTAGGCTACAACGAGGCCCATTGTTCACCCTCTAGACTTATGAAGAATTGTTCATAAGACCCAATCGGACACTCAAACAAAATTCAAAATTGGAGCCCAACCTTCCTTGCCGGCGTAATGCAGTTCTTCACACAAATGTGAGCTAAGGAATCTGCTGTAATGTTTTCCTGAGAGAGCCCAACAGTATCTAACAAATAAAATGAGTTACCGTTTTGGATTCCTCTCTGCATCCTCTGCAAACCAGATAATCAACAAGCCCTATCCTGTGTAAGCCTAGGTGACCCCTGAGAAAAGAGTGCCCAGTGAGAATTGACACTTTGACGTGATTAAAAAACGTGCAAAAACCCGAAAAGTGTTGAATTTTGAAGGAGATAGTTGTGTGATGATGGGTCATTTGAAAGTGAAGGCTCTGAGTTTCTTAAATTCCTATACATATGTATGTATGTATACGAAAAACTAAATTCTAGTTAAAGTTGGAAATTCAGAAATCTTGATTTTTTTTTTAGCCATAACTTCAACACGGAGGATGGAAAGGGGAGAAACATGACGTTATACGACATTGCTGGCTGCCTAGCAAGGTATCCTTTCTGAATAAATTTTTATTGCTACTAGTTCCTCAACTGCCAACCCTGTTGCCAAATCGTAGTTTTGGTATTTACCTTCCTTCTGCACATTCAAAAGGGTGAATGCGAAGGGGTGCCAAACTAATGCAAGTATGTATTTAAGAAACATTATGGATAACCTTTATAGTTTATAATATTATTAGCTGTGTTCTTTTGGGTCGGCAGAACAGGGCAGAACAAAAGATAGACAAAAGAACGCCTCATACATTTTCATAGAAGGATTTATAAATGAAGCGAACAGTACAAATCAACAGAAGAATTTTGTTCTCTCCAGTATATGGAAGTTCTAGAACAAGGTACCCAAAAGAACACAGCTATTATACACATATAAAGTAACTGCGACAAATAAAGCCCGGAGGGTAATAAGGCCCACACTTTAAAACTCCTACTAAAATGAATCGCAGTAACCTCATACTTTATGCGCACATACATTAAGTTAACACAAACGCCGCAGTGTTGCCAGGTTAGGGGATTTTCACCCCAAAATAGGGATTTCTTGCTCTTCACGAGGGCATTTTGGGGGGAAAGTTTATGTTAGTTTTTCTTTGGGGGTAAATTTATATCATAGAGGGAAAATGGGGGATTTTTATCTATCAGCACTGAGCTTCAAGGAGTGGATATTTGAAAAAAAAATTTACGATGGAACATCTACTATATTGTCCAAAAATCCATGGCAAGCAACACCAAATTTGTATCTATTGGTTATGTTGCTTTGTCTGTGAGTTATAGGTAGGGTA
The DNA here is from genome assembly GCA_963930735.1 of Dioctria linearis. Classification (NCBI taxonomy): domain Eukaryota; kingdom Metazoa; phylum Arthropoda; class Insecta; order Diptera; family Asilidae; genus Dioctria; species Dioctria linearis. The sequence continues at coordinate 21,133,793 of OZ005740.1, forward strand.
AGGTATTAAGGTATTATTACTTGCAATGCCTCATATTTCACATTAATCTTGCAATAAATTCTTAATTATATATCAGTTTACTACCCGCGGTAGAAGTCATTTATTTTATTGCAAAAAAATTGCATGAAATGTTTCAATCCAAAGCGAATTACTACTTTCATTTAGTTTTCGTCAGGGCAGTTTTGAATAATTGATGTCAACCGTCTCTTTCAATCTAATAGGTTGATACAATAAAATTACTTGACGATCTCAGTAGTTTACTACTTAGCTATCTGTCAATTCTGCTGCCACCTCAAATCTTGAATGAATAGAAGAGGAACGACTTATCCACTTTCGAATATCCGTAGATCCCGCCGCAATCCTGTCAGTAGCGAACGGTACGTTGTGGCGACAACAGTAAATTTCATCTCCTCTCCAGTAACATTCTTACGGCTGGAATAACAATCATCAACAATCAACCCTCAAGAACAATAATCAAGTTGCAACAATAACTGCAACAATCCCAAGTTCATCACCCACAAGGACGACTGGCATATACTAATCAAGCAATCTAGTCAATCAGCCTTGTTGACTCTGCTATATAGAAACTAACAGAAGCTAACCACGGCCGGTTGATTCGCTGCCTGGGTAGAACAGCTATTGACAACAAACCATCTACCAAAACGTCACCGAGAGGAGTAGCTGCTTGGAATTATTATACTATATGATTTCGGTGTTTATTTTCGCTCACCATTGTGTTTATTTGAGTAATGAATAATTTTGTAAAATCTTGTCATAGATCTAATAAGACCCACTGAAATAGACCGTGAGCCTTATTACCCTACCTTACCTAAATTCTCAATAAAGTTAATGTCCTTATATAGGATTATGATTGTGACATTTATTTTTGTTCCAAAGAATGAAGACTGTTTGGATCGACTCTGTTGTACGTTAAGAAATTTATAACTAAAGCTGTTCCTAATTATCCCCCTGAGGTGGGCCTTTTTTATCGCAGTTACCTTATTCTTGCTCTACCTGCAACGATCAACTTGGGACCTTAACCTCAGTCATGAACGTAAAAATACTTAAACCCAACTAATTGGGATTTGCGTTATAGAAAAAAAAAATCTAACAGTTATATGTTTTTTGGTTATAGTTTTATAATTGTCATTTCCTTAGGAGGATTTTCTTAAGGAAAAGTTATTTCTATCACTAAAGAATGAAATAAATTGAAACAAATACAAATTTCTGCACCACTGAAGACTAATTTAAATGCTTGCTTTGAGGCCAAGCGGGTTCCCTTGCTATGCCACATTTCAGCAGTTGAGCAGTTACAAAGGCACAATTTTGATTGTAATTGCGTAACACGCGAACGGCTGCGAAATTAAATTTATAAACTAAGCGCACTTTTAACTTTGGGCGTTGCTTTGACATGAACGATTATTCGGTGAATTCGATAATTTTAGGGTATTAGTAGATGATTATTCCCAAATGATTTAAGGAGTTAGGGGTAGTCAGAATTTTCAAAAATTCGATTTTTTTTGCATTTTCTTAAAGTATAATATCTTAAAAATATTCTCTGAAAATTTGAAGTGACTCCGACAATATTTTTAGAGTTATTCGACAATTAGCAAAGGGCTCTCGGGCGCTCTAGAACGGTCGAGACCAGGTAGCTAGCGGCAGCTGCAAATGACCGGTTTTTCGGATTCTATTGTCATGAAATTATTACAACTTTGTAGTATGTAAAACCTAAATCTATAAATATCCTACTATATATATTTAAAATTTTGAGGTAGTTAAATGCTGAAAAATATTTGCTTATCGTCAGTATGCCCGTGGTAGTTGCACTGAGCAGTCGATAGTTGTCTCTACATAAATCGACTGTTAAAACTTTAAATGCGTTTTTCTCAAAACTATGATTTTTGAACTGGTGACCACTGTAACTCGCTCACTAGATTTCGATGAAATTTATACAGTTTTTTTTAAAAAATAAAGAACTAGTGCCTGATCGAAGGATTTTTTTTTTAATTTTGATTTTTTATAAACTATTAACTATTGGTTTTTTCCCATAAAACTTGAGAAGATTTTCCTGAGGCCGCCATTTTGTTAATTTAAAAAAAAAAAAAAAAACTTCGATCAGGCACTAAATTATGTAGTAAAAAAACTAATTTTTTTTGTCCGATTGATTTTAGATGAATCTCCAAGAATTTGTGATGGTCACCGCAAGCCACTTCTTTTGGAAGTGGGTCAACACAAACAGCCATAACGTTTGATATTATTAAATTTTTTTTTTCAAATTTTCCTAAAGTCAAGTCAAAACATGATGTAATGATGCCACATTATTACGTTTGTAAAATAAAATGACTAACTAGCAAAAAAAAATTATTGAAAATTCTTATTTTTTCATGTCTCTATAACTACCCCTAACCCCTTAAATGATCCAAATAACCGAATCTTTCACATGAATCACTTATACCAAAAGACTCGTATGACCTGAGTCACCAAAATGACCGATTTTTCATAATTCACAAAATACATTTATTTTTTTATATGTATTTGTATCTGTTTTCGAATCATTTTCTAGTTACTCAACCAGTGCAGGACTTCATAAAAAAATAAAAATTTATATAGGTCACATTCAATAAAATTCAATGTCGACAATCTGCACGTTATTTCAATAGTACAAATACATACAATATGCACTTACAATAACTACGCCAAATTTTATTGTGTTAGTGTCAATTAAAGCCACTTTAATTTATAATTGTTCTTGCAAACAAGACAGCGAAAAATTTTCAACTTGGGAGATATAATATGGAAATGCCCGCATAATTCATTATACCGCAAATATCGAAATAATTAAACTTTAAAAAAATAAGGTAAACGTTGTTTCTTTCTATATAAGTACATACATAACATTTCATAATTCAGGGAGGCATTTTAATTTCTACATACAAGGAGAAATTGATTGTGGGTGGACAATGGCAAGTTATTTTTCTACAATAGCAGGTAATCAATCTGTCGAAATAATTTTAGTCATAAACATACATTCTTTAAAGAACCAAAAATAAAAAACACAAAAAAAAAGTGAAACAAAGTTCCAAAGATCACGAGAAGAAGAATGAAATCATAAATAAAATTTTTGACACTTTGTCTCTATAACAAAAAAAAAAAAATATATTTTTTTCAAAACTTGTCACAATTTATTTTGATTAAAATCCTCAAAAGTTGAAAGAGAATGGTGGAAATATGGGAATATGTAGATATTAATAACATTCCGTCGAATATAAATTAGTCACACGTGCATATATACATGTATATATGATTGTGAAAAACAAATTCGACGCAAAAAATGGATTTTTTTTTAGATAAAAAAAAAAAATTCACGCTTTTAATAAACTTTCCAGAATATTCACCAAAGAGTTTTTGGATGCAGTTGATGTTAGAATAAATACGATCAAGTTAATTACTCTAGGCTGGATAGGTAAGGACTGATTCAGAAAAAATCGACCACCTATCCCCTTCCAATACTCATTCCCAGGTAGTAAACAAAATTAAGGAACGCTGATAAGTTTGAATCTATCAAAGGCGGTGCACTGATATTTGCACGCCACTAAGTGCAAATCCCTTGTGTGGTGAAAATGGAAGTCAGCCAAGAAGTAGATATGTCGCAAATTAATTTTTTCTATACATATGGAAATTCCGAATATGTTTCAAAGAGGCTTAGCTAAAAAGTTAAAAATTCCGAAGACAACCATCCAGAATGTACTCATTAAATTTCGGGAATCTTGTGTAGTTCAAAAGAAGTTCCGGGTCAAGAAGAAAGTCAGGTTGGGTAAACTAAAAATTGGTCAAAGAAATGATAGACAACTTTAAACGAAATCCCAACATTACGTTGATAGATATGGCCGATAACGCTGAAACATCATCCACTACGGTCCTTCGAATTAAAAGAATAGAAGGCCTCGGAAGTTTCGATGTTCGGAAAACACCGGACAGAACACCAGAAAAGAACCAAGTTGCAAAATCCAGGAGCGGGATTTTGTATGAAAATGTCCTAACGAAATTCGACTGCTGCATTATGGATGATGAATTTTATGCGCCAAAAAAGAGCGGTGACGCAGATCTTAAACGTCGATGCACCAAATTTCCCGTTAAATACTTAATTTGGTGAGAAATATGTACTTGTGACCCAAAATCATTTCTTTTCGTGAGAACAGGCACAATTAACACGAATGTATTAAGAACCTCAGAAGCGTCTACTTCTATTCTTTAGAAAGCATGATGCATCAGCCTTCTTTTGATCGGATTTAGCTACTTGCCACTATAACAGAAAAGCGCTTGATTTCTACGATAACCAATCCATACTTGTAATACGAATCCTCCAAATTGTCCGAAAGACCAATCGAAAAATATTGGGCTAAAGTTAAAAAAAAAAAAAAAAAACACTCTTCTAACATACACATTTTTAAGAGGCAGTATAAAAGAGCATCCCATACGTTCAATGTTGTCTCTATACAAAATTGAATGAAGAACGTAAAGCAAAAAGTTCACCAATATTATAGCAATAGCATGTTGTACCTAATTATATTATCATGCAGATGATTAAGTAATATTTTAATTAAAATTATTTGATAACTAACAAAAGAGATTTTTCTTGTTGATTTCATAATTCATAGATGATCGGTTTTTTTTCTGAATTAGACTTTATTTAATTTAAGAGAGTTTAAATTCTTATGTTGTACCTGAAAATTTAAAACTTTTTCTCTCTAATCGGATGCAAAGCGAAATAGAAGGCAGGCGTATCTTAGAGATATATAGGTACACCACAAGCAGGATTGCCAGATTGGGCGATTTCTCGCCAATTGGGCTACTTCGAACTAAACTTTTGCGACAGAAAATTTGGGCGAGTCGCCAAAATTTTTTTAATAGTTTGCATTATTTTCGTCTTAAGGCCAAACTACACGTAGTAAGCACGAAGCACGAGCATCTTGCTACACCTACGCCCAGACGTGTCAACACAATAATTTTACGCAGCAGTAGTTCCTTATATGATTACCGAGTTTTTAATGTATGTGTTCATTCAAGTTACAGTTTTGATATAAATAATAACTGTATCAAAAATTCAGAGCACGTGATGAGAATGGAATTATCATCATCCCTCAAATCGCACACAAACTGACCAGCCGTCCGACAAGAAATTTCAAAATTGCCGAAACTATTCGATTGCAGTAGTATTCGGAAGCTGCTCGTGCTGCAGCTTATAGTGTATTTTTTTCTGAACTTGGAATCACACCCGCACCAGAACAGTGCTGACACCATTCCCGTTTGGAGCTGTCAAATGTGAAATTGGCAATTCTGGTGTGTGTTCGGTGGTGACGGTGAGGTTAGAAAGGCCCAAATAATATTACGACGCGGACGCATTATGGAGAACAGTAATTTAAAAAAAAAACGCGATAATGTTTTTTCCACACACAAATATAATAAAAATCAAAACAAATGTTGTAAGACTGTTCTTTCCAAACACAAATTACAATAAACTAAAACAAAAACGATGTAATTAATTTTTCCACAACAAATAACACAAAAATCCCGCTCAATCAAAACAATAAAAGAAACTTCAAACCCCAGTAAACACCCGACACCGGAAAAAATTTGGGAGTAGAAATTTGCAACAAGGGGCAGCACCAAAAATAATAGAGGTAGAAAAGAAGATTGCGCGTTTGGGTTTGCTACTGGTGTGGTGGGAAGAAAAGAGTACGAAAATGACAGATTCGATGGCAGTGCTTACACCGAGTAGCAGAAAAGAATTCACTATTAAAAACGTGTAGCACGGAATTTTTCCACCCCGAATACTTCTCATCCACGAAAAGTGTAGCATGCTAGTAGCGTGTGGGCTCTAGCTTATGATTACTTCTGCCGCATTCTTACCTCTTATTCACATATGGACCTGTTTTTTGATGATTTTGAAATGTGTATTTTTTTTTAGAAAATGAAATGCTGTAACTTTCAAAGTTTTTAACAATATATTATAAAATGCCACATAAATGGCATATAGGCGATATATTGGGCTACTTTCAATTGAAATTGGGTGACTTTGGACTACCTTTTTATAGAAATATGGCGATATATCTAAAAGTTTCCTGGCAACCCTGACCACAAGGGTCAATACATGGGCCGTTGTAGTTGCTTCAATCTGTACGCCACTCTAAGATCGATTTAGATTCACACAATCAACAAATTTTACTGTACAAAATAATTGTTTTGATGGAAAACTTTATTGAATGCATTAAAAAAAATTGTATAGTCATCAATCTACACTCCTTTCAAAGCTTTTAACGAATTTGAAATTTTCCGTTTTCTCAAGAAGAATACAATCTGTTTTTTCTAATTTCTGGAAATTTCATCTACATAGCTCTCAAATACTATTTAGACTAGACAACTTATCTATAGTGCGTTACAGCAGTTTTGAGTGTCACTCCCCATTTACTGAAAACGATTTATCACAAGTTGTTTTCGGTCTCGAGAAAACGGAAAATTTCAAATTCGTTTATAGCTTTGAAAAGGAGTGTATTTGCAGAATATAACGAAATAGCATACCACATACAACATATACATATGGACCGTGCTCGGATACGTCTCAACTTTTACTAATATAGGTACGTCTTAATGGTTCACATTAAAACAGTAAAAAGTTTTGTGTTGACTATTAGCACTAACATGAAATCTTGCGATCATACTACATATATTACCTCCAAATTGGGAAAAATCCATAGTAAATCTTTATGGTAGTTTCTTGGAATGCTACTTGTGAAATTTTGCATGCGATGGTATCTGCCTTATCTATGTGTACTACATTAAACTTAATATGCACTCGTAGACTTGATGTAGTTTGTCTTTAATGAGTTTTTATTATTAATATTTAATGTACACATGTATAAAATTATCTCTCAATCGCACTCTGGAGACATAATTGAAACCCAAGATCTTTATATTTTTGTATTTTTTTTTTAAATGTCAGGATTTTAGCAGGTGATAATTTGTCTTCTCTGCCTATCCCAATGGTAGAGCAAGTACACATATGCATCTATCCCATGGTATCTAATTACGCCTCTGCCGCCTTTAGTGACGAACTTTTTAAAAGGAATCACTAAAAATATGACTGGCTCAAGGTAAAATTGAAAACTATCCTCAAGAATGTTTTCTCCTCGGTCTATTTTCAAATTAAAAAGTATTGAATCACTCCCACGAAATATCGTCCCTTTAAATAATGCCTTCTTGAATTGGGAGGCAGTTGGGTGAAAATCGTCTCAAAGTGAAGAAGTATCTTGATCTTGAGCGTTAAAAGAAAAATAAATAACGGAAAAGCAAAGGAAAGGCTTAAAAAAACAGTGGTGAGTTCCTCACCGAATTAGATTTTATGCTTTTTGTGTTTTGTGTTCTGAATGTGACTAGATTTATTATCCTTGGCATCTTCTCGATTTATTTTAATTCTTACTCCTAATTTAAATAAAGAAACATTTTATTTTGAATATTTAATGACTTGTGATACGTGCTTCATAAATGTTTTTTTAAAAATTAATTGTAATATTTGCTATGAACAATTACAAAAATCGGGAGAAAATATGTCTATGACTAGTCACTCAGAATTATAAACAGTAACAAAAATACGAAATTACTTGATATGCGTTTTTAAATAATCGCAATTATTACAGAGCTTAAAAATTTGAATAATAATAATGTCCTGGGGCCGGATTCTGCAACACGGAGAATTGTGGAATTTGGGAAATGAGAGTTGTTTTGACAGTTAATTCTCCACTCGGAATTCTGTAACTCGGCGAATTTGTTTTGAGAATTCCCAAGTTCTCTACTCCACTTGTGTAAATTCTGCGGTGTTTTAGTTGTGGAAAAGTAAGAAGAAGAATTCCCGACTGACAGTTTTGTAATGTTTTCGTTGTGATTTGTGGATTGAATAAATAGGTCTGTTCACGTACTTCTCGGGTGTTTTCGTTCTTGGGCTTTTTTGTGTGAAAATGTGCAGGAGGGGAAGCTATCAAATTTGGAAAGTACATGAACAACTTTTGTGTGTTCTTGGGCAAAAAGCGAAAGTGACAACTACAAACTGTCAAGCTAACAACTTTAATTTGAAAATAAAATGCCAAACATAACATATCTATTCATTTTACTTACTATTTTGTAAATTTTTATACGACCTGGGCAAACAGTGCACATCATTTGCAAATTCTGCTGTCTTTTCCATTTTTCCTTTGACAGTTTGAACTTCTGACAATTCTCGATTTCAAATTTTAATGTGTTTGACAGTTGTTACAAAAGTTACACAGAGTTTTTCCTTGGGTGGTTTTGGGCTAAAACTTTATTGAAGGGGAAGTGTGACGTCTACATTTTTTTCCCCATTTTCTGAGTACGTGAACAGAGTTTGGGTGCTTTTGGGTGAAAATGTGCTAATGCATTCACACAAATTCGAGTACGTGGAACAGACCTAATATTTATTATTAGTTAATCAATTTGTCAAATTGTCATACGAAGAGTGCCAAAAATTATTAAAAAGAAACCAGATTCATGTTCACAATGCATGCAACGGTGTTTGGAGTGCTTCATGGGGCTCTTTTTCATTTTTACACTGATAATCTTCATGTTTTTCCAGCTACCTCAAATAAAAGTAACTCAGCATCTATTACAGTTTTAAATCAGATATTTTCAAGAAAATTTGCAATAGTTTGTCTTTTAAACCTGTTAAACTCAAGCAACTTTTGTTCCGCTTCCGTGTCTTTTCTATTTTATGGTCAACTCATTCTTATGTCTTTCAATCACAGAACAATTTCCGGCTAACATGATACCTTCATGTTAATCTAATCTGCTGAATTCGAACTAAACTTTTTTACGCACTTAGGTTTATAATATTTTATGATATATATATTTTTTTGCATTATTTAAAGGTCCACAACATTACCAAAAAGACAGTAGAAGCTGAGAATGATACAAGTGGAGCCCTTAAACAAATAGAATTTTTTACTGGATGTACTGAAGATTTTAAACGAAAAACTTAACATTGTTGAATCATCTGTAAAGGAATCGAATAGTTCCGAATCACCAGTTGAAGTACCATTACAAGTAGCTTCGTATGTTCAAATCGAAACTTCAGATCCTATTTGTCCAGTACAAATTGTAACGGTTGAGTACGAATCAAATGCGCTTTTCATACCATCATCACAGGAATCAGCTGTCACCAGTAAAATATGGAGTATGTATATTAGAATTTACTGAAAACAGCACTCTAACCGGTAGGAATTGCAATCTTTCTTTTCTCATTTCTCTCACCGTATTCCCTAATTCTCCAACGTTTTCCTTAATTCTCCAACCATGTTCATGAATTGGGAATGGAGAATTATGGAGTTTAATCGGAGAAAGCGAATATTCTCATCTTCCAAATTCCCAAATTCTCCGTCGTTCGTGAATCCGGCCCCTGGTGTCTATAACCGAACCCAAAAACAGTATAGCGGACATAATATGAGCACAATAACCCAAAGTCCTTTTTCCGGAGATAAAGGAACAATACTAGTTAAAAATGGAATCTTTTCATTGCAGTGTCGAATTCAATAGTATAGGTAGGATAGGATAGGATAGGATTTAGAATGACATCATTGGACATCTAAAAATTATAACAGTGGACTAAATTTTAGTTTTAGTTTTCACAGCGAATAACTGTAAAAATGAAAAATTACACAAATGACGCACAAATGACATTTAGAATAAACTGACAATCTATCTTAATGTTCATTATCTTTAAATTGTTTAATTTTATATTAAATCAATTATAGAGATAGTCTGTCTAAAGTATAAGAGAAAAAATTGTAAATTTAATGAGGCCTTTAATATGGCATATACACTACTGGTACAAATAAAAATGAGCAGCCGCAGTTTTCTTGAAATTTGAAATTGTATCAGGGCGTTAAAAAAAATGCTGATATTTAACGAACCATTTTTAGAAGCAAGTTTGATAACTGCTTTGGAAGGTATTCAGAATAGAAACGAATACATATTTCAACATAATAATAATGCTCCATGTCATACGGCCCGGATGTTTAAAGCCTGTGGTTTCAAGAATAGAACAATTTTCACCAACTTGACTGCTTAAAGTCCGGATTTGAACCCCATCGAAAATCTCTCGAGACCACATCAATAGCAAAATTCACAAAACTCATGTTCGCAATATCCACGAACTTTGAACAGCTGTTGAAAAAAGCTTGGATTGAAAATCTAATATCGCCTATTCCAAGAAGACTAGAGGAGGACATAATAAAAATTAAGGGAAGATATATGTATAAAGAAAGAGTTTTAGAGTAGTAAACGTGGATGGATTTACATAGGGTTTTTTTTTTTTATTTAGAATGATTGTACGAGCAGCTTTACAATGGAGCAATTTTTATTTACATTTTGCAAGGTGGTGGTGGTGGTAACTACCCCGTGTGCGGTTGTCCAATTATGGCGGGCTTGATACTAAATTAAGTAGCTCATGCTGAGTGCTAATAAATAGCATATTTTTTCAATAACTGTTATCTAACCCATTGACTGAATAACTTTGTGCCTGAGCGCTTGAGATCACCGTTCCTAACGAAAGTGTTTTAAGGATAAACGTTGATGGATTTACATGGTTTTTGTGATGAAAGAGAAAGAGAGAGAGGGAGCAGAGAGTCGAGAGTGGAAAGTGAAAGAGTGGATAGAACGTATGACTAAAATGTAGAAAATAAAATATATTAAAAAACTTTTAAAATAAATAACTTTTGTAAACAAAATGCACTAAAAAGTAAATACATTTTTTTTTTTCAGTTATATTACAAGAAAATTTTCATTGCATAATAAGGAATGCTAAAACTTAGATTGAATCCTAAAACCTTGGGCATGAGTTTCAGTTAACCCTTCATTGCGCAATGTATCATATCTGCTATAATCTGTAATATCGCTTATAAATCGTGTGATTGATTTTCAATGCCTTTTCTACGTGATCTCCATCACATCAACAACATATTGGAAATACACATCAAGCAATATTTATAACAGTATTATCGCATTTATAGAAAATGTGCGCAAAGTGCATCAGTCTTGTTAAGTGTGCCACCGAATCAAAAACTGTGTCAATTTCATAACCCTATTTCGTAAAATCCGGAATTTTTTTGACCAGAAAAATTATAATCTATTATAAAAAGATTTGTATGACACTTTTTTTTAATTCGATGAAATTATGTCAACTAGTATTTGTTCGCTTGCTATTTTTCGCTATGTATCATATTATCTACATTGCGCACCACTGCAGTTAGAAAGGACAATGGATTGTGATAAAAAACTTCAGGGACTAGTTGAACAGTGTTTAATGGTATTTGACGATAGTGAAGATGACTTAGATTTCTCAGATGCGGACGAGGACGATGTAGCAGCCACTGAAAATTCTTTTGGATATTGTAAGTATGCCAATTGATATTATAGCAGGTAAATCTGTGGATGAAATCGGAGAAGTTCCAGAGCTTTCGATTCAGCAGAAGATGAAAATGGGAAACCAGCGAATATATTCAGTAATAATGGTGGAAAAATAAAAGCAAATAACTTGATATGGCGACGACGACGTCGGAACCTTCAAATTGACCCAACAGTGCTGCATTTTCAAAATACAACTCTACCTGCGTCTGTGAAGGAACAGGTTACTTCATCACTAATGAAATATTGGAGGCTATCGTGAAAGAATCAATCCTAAATGCAACGCAGAAAAATATCAATTCAGCTGAAGTCATTACAAAAAAAGACTTAGAGCAATATATCGGCATTTGCATATATACGGCCATCATCACGATATCAAATGTAAGTAAATATTGGAATAACCATTATGGGTTCGAAAGAGTGAAGGAGACGATGAGTCAAAAATTTTTTTTAAAGAATTAGACGTTGCCTACATTTTAATAACAACGACAAAATGCTTGCGAGGGATGATCCCAATCATGATCGCATGTTTAAACTCAGACCGCTTAGTGATAATTTGAACACAGTAAATACCAAAGCATTCCATATGACGAGCATTTATCTTTAGATGAACAACTATGTGCTACAAAAGCAAAAAGTTATCTTAGGCAGTATCTTCCAATGAAGCCTCATAAGTGGGGTTACAAAATATATGGACTTAGTGGAGTCGATGGATATGCCTATAAATTTGAAGTTTATACGGGGCAAGAAAATTTTGAGAAGTACATAGGCTTCCAAGTGAACCAGACTTTGGGTTATGTGCTAATGCTGTGGTGAGATTGACAAGAAATATTCCTAAAAATGTAAATCACAAAATTTTCATTGACAACTATTATACTACTGTTTAGCTGCTCATGGTATATTTAGCTAAGCAAGGAAATCATGCACTAGGCACCGTTCGCCGTAATCTTTTCATAAATTGTAAGCTACCCAATGAAACTGACATGAAAAAAGCTACTCGTGGCACTTCTGCCGAATATGTTACTACATATGAGAATGTAGAAATAAGTTCAGTAGTGAGGAAAGACAACAAACTTGTAACGTTATTCTCGACATATTGCGAAGTGCTGCCTCTACGTACTATATCGAGGTATGATAAGAAAAAGAAAAAAAAAATTACCATTATTGAATGTCCAGCCATCATCAAGCAATAAAATCGACACATGAGAGGAGTAGACCTTTTAAACAGCTTTATCGGAAGTTATAAAATTTTTACCATTTTTGGATCTAACGCTAGTCAACGAATGGCTCCTTTATAAAAAAATCATGCGCTCTAAAAGGCATTCTTCCCGTCCCCACTTTAAACGATTTCAAAGGAGAAGCTGTGTATTGCCTCACGAAAACCGGTCCGCTTAAAAGAAGTAGAGGAAGACCCTCGCAGCCTTTAGAGCAACAAATTGAAGCTAAAAAGAAGAAAGGGCCCACTTCATACGTACCACCCAAGGATGTTAGAAGAGATGGATTTCAGCACTGGGCAATGCACGCAGATGTTCGCTAAAGGTGAAAGTATCCAGGATGTAAAGGATTCTCTATCCACAAATGCTCTAAATGAGGCACTCTTCTTTGTTTAAATAAAAACAAGAACTGCTTTTTCAAATTTCGTAACGAATAACTCGCATATTTATAAATAACTTTTCTGTTTTATACTTTTGCAATGAAAATGTTTTTATTTCTACATTTGTAATATATTTTATTGGACTCAGTTTTTGTTTTGTTTGGATCCTAAAATTGTTCAAAATATTTCTCTCATTTAGGAAGTAAAATAAAATTTACACCATAGTAACGCGATGGAGCAGAATTGCTACAAAGGACAAAATGACTTTTTTCTCTTGAATAAGGATGCTTTTAAAGTTTCCGTTATAATGGAGATTTTGTTTTATTTTATACAGGATAATAAAAAATATTTTTGTCCAAATAAAAAAAAAACTGCGCATTAAAGGATTAAACAATTGTGATTATAGTTATGGATGCCTAAATTTTTAAGATTTAATCTGAGTTCTAGGATTTCTTATTTTGCAATGAAACTTCTCTTGTGTATATCACTGAGAAAGAAAAAAATATTTTTTACTTTTTAGTGCAATTTATTTACAAAAGTTATTTATTTTAAACTTTTTTTTTAATATATTTTATTTTTTTATCAGTAGTGTATTTAGGTTTACTTTACAGTTTTGGAATGTTACCTAATTCTAATACAATTTTCAATTTATACATACCTAATACAAATATTTAGCATTTTAAATAATTCCACATTTTTGAGCCCCATAACAATCGATATTGTTATGCAGTCGGCATTCTAACCCCCCCCCCCTACCCCTCCTCCCACTTCACCCATTCATTAAATCATTAAATTCACATATGTATGCATATAAAACATTTTCAGACCCAAACAAAATTTTTTCTATATTCGCCATTCGGATGGGATCTAAAATTTTCTTAATTTCCATTCCTCGAAATTTCGAACGGTCGCTCGGAATAATTATGTTGAGTTTCGAGAATGGAGAGTTTGATTTTGATATTTTGACTATATCGGATGAATATCAACATCCAACATTTTTAATAAGGTAATTTAACACTTAATTCGTACTTTGGAAACCTTCTTCATATACGTAATAAAATATAAATATAAAATTATATTAAAGAAAAAAAAAATATTAAAATCGAAAATTTTCTTTATGGCGCAGTAAAAAATTACACTTCTTCCTACTTAAAATGCAAAACGAATGATGATGAATCAGAAACTCTTGCAATTTTATTTTTTTTTTAATCCAAATGAAAAGAACTCATTCAGTAATTGATTGAAAAAACAATAAAAAAATTTAAAAACCTATATAATTATTTTAAATACACTTCGGCAAGTTAAAGTTGAATAAAACAAAACAAAACAAAATTTCAAATAAAAAATCTCTGCTAGATAAAAACAGAAAACAAAGCGCAAAATAAATCCCAATTTGCTATGGTTCTAAGTTTGAATGCGCGCCGCCGCCGCGTTAGTTGATCCGGCATTAAATCCATTCCGAGGCGGCGGCGACAGGCAGCGAACCGCACAAAACGCTAATCACGAATATTTTGTAGTATATATAAAAATTATAGTTACAAACAAAACTTGGCACTTCACAATCATTGCTAATGACACTGGCATTGAATTTTCACTTTTTGTATGTAGGTAAAGTATGTAGGTAGGATTGAGGAGCTAAGAAATATACATACATACATACATACATACATATATACTATAAACTGACATAACTACAGAAGGAAATTCAAGAATATAAAATTTGCACAAAATTTTTTCACATTTTTAGAATTTTTTTTATTTCCTTCCCATTTTTTATATTGTATTCCAACACACAATGCAAAACAACAACAAAAATAAAAAATTAAATATTCCACTAGTGAAAATTACGTCATCGCGCGCGGGTTGTTAGCATAATCCACCACACACTGTAACCGAAATTTTGTTATCATTATAATTTCCGGAATATTAAAATCATTTCATATTTAGAAAAAAAAAATTATAATTATAATTATTTAAACTATAAAAGCAATATTGTTCATAAAAACATGTATTTTTCGAGACGGTTAAAAAAAAACATAAAAAAAAAACAGCAAAAAAATTAATATGAGAAAAGTGCCCGTGACAGTTAAGGTCGCCGAGAACTTAACGTTGTTGGTACACACCACACACATCTGTATGTATATAGTCCATCCATCCAATGCCGACAATGCAAATCCTGCATCAATAAATTCACGATTTCGAGTTTTTGACCGATTTGAAATTATCAAGGTGGGCAAGAGCAACTACAGCAAGAAGAAGTATTTTAGAAGTATGTCGTCCTGGATATATATTGAATAGTCCTTGTTTTAAGAACGCGCTAGCCTGATATATTCGTTATTATAAACACAGCTAATATTTCAATCAGAGACGACGGACAAGATCGTAGGAATTAAACAATAAACTCACATCACCACAAACACCACCCGCAAGCGATAGCACAAACTACACAACCGAAAAGAGCGCGACCAACTCTCGAAGCATCTCAAGTTCAACTAAGCTAAGCGAACAGTATTAAATTTAAAAGCTTCTTCGCTGGTATGGTAGGGTAGGGTTGGTAGTAGGTAGGTTGGTATAGAGTAGAGAGGTAGGTAATGTAGCACAGTGTAGTAGACCAGAATTCTAAATTGCTCCACCCGCCTCCCCTTTATTTTGCAGCTTGCTTACACATGTTCATTGTTCGGTTGGGGCTTGTGATTGGGGGGGCTTGGGGGCATTTGGGGCGATTCATCGCCTTTTTGCTCTACTGCTAGAGTTGGGTATGGTTGGTATGTTCTGTTAAATTATACATACATATATGTGATGCTGGTTGGTTTGTGTTTTTGTTGTTGTTATTATTATTATTATTATTTTTGTAACCACGGATTCATGTATCAAGTGCACTAGAGAAATACGAAAAATAGGTAGATGTCAATAATTATTCTCGACTTAACTACCAGCAACAAAGATCGCCTACCAAGCCGCATCTTAACCACGTACCGTAGCCACAATAACAGCAACAAAAACAACCCAACAAAAACTAAAACGTAAGGTAGGGGTCGCAACGCATCACAGTGCAAAATATATTAAAAATTGGCGTGAATCTAGCCAACTATAAGGTCGCTTTATTATTTCATTTTTTTTTTTTTTGTAGTTGTTTTTCTTCTTTTCTCCCATTACATTTCCTTCCATACAGAACGATGAAGAGTTGTGAGTTCACCCATATGAACATATGTATGTATGTATGTAACAAAACGTATAGCTGTCATGTTGTGTTGTGCCACCGCGAAAACCATGAAATGGAATCGAGATTCGCGCAAGTTTACAAGGTCACCTCTACAACTAAACAGAAAACTATAGGTATATCTACCTTGTTATAGGTATACTAACTTATGTATAAATATGGGCTACGACTACGGATAGTTTTTTGTTTCTGATGTAAGAAATGTTGCTAGACAATGTTATTATGCATAGAAAGAGAAGAGCATTGCCAGACATTTGTTCCAGACCTAATGTTGATAAGCTTTTAAGCTTTTCTGTTTAAATTTTGTATCTCTAAGGAATGTAGATATGTACATATTTTGTGTGCATGGAATGTAGCTAGATGTTTTCTTATAGAAAATTGTAACCACAGATGTAGGTAGAGAAACTTATAAAATTCGTCAATAAAACTTGGATCTCTGCAATATTACCAAAACACCTTCATTATTTGGGGTCATTCAAATCGACCAGAAATCATTACCAATCTTTTTGAAATCCTACCTATCTACTTGGAGGGTTTGTGAAAACAAAAATAAAAAATTAAAAATTTTCCTTATACAATGCATATTTCGCAAGTTATGGCATTTTCAAAATTTCGAAAAATGCTGTGTTGGTCGTTTTTAAAAGTTCATGTACCTACCAATATTTTTCTATTCATGCTAGGACAGTGAAATAATGCTCATTTGAAAGATACGATTTTAAGTTATCTAATAAAAATGGCATCTTAAAAATATATGCGGAAAAGCACTTCAAAAATAAGAATTTTATCCTTTATCCTTGAATATGAATATCCTGGAAGACGTACTTTTGATTTTATTCACTTTTTTTATTTTTTACCTTATACAGGGGTGTCTCAGAACGACCCGACTATTTCGAGAATGGACGAGACGCAAATAAAGCTGGGTGGGGAGGTGAGAGTGGAGTCTCTTACAAGATCTGTCTTTACATTTTTAGTTGCCACCATGCCTTACACGGGAGAGCAACGTTCGTTTTGCGTGCGGGCGTATTTCGAGAACGATCGGTCGCTCATTCGCGTTCGCCGGCTATTTCGACTACATTATGGATTGCGCAATATTAGAGAAACCCCAAGTAACTTCACTGTTGTCGCTTGGATTCAGGCATTCAACGATACTGGAAACACAATAGGCGAGATTCATCATGGTCGTCGAAAAACAGCAAGAACCCCTGGAAACATCGAGTTGGTTGCGAATTCTGTAAGTCGACAGCCCCGTGTTAGCATTGAGAAGCGAGAATCACAATTGAGGCTATCTAGAACAACGATTCACCGCATAATGCGTTGCGATTTAAAACTTAAGCCCTACAAAATTCAGATTGTGCAGGATTTGGACGAAAATGATTATGTTTTAAGACTTAATTACGTGAACGTAATGTTAGAGAGATTCGGCAATTTTGACAACATTTTCTTTAGCGACGAGCCCCATTTTCATTTGAATGATTATGTGAATCGTCAAAATTGCCGATTTTGCTCAGAGAGCAATTCAACAACGTTACATTAACGCCCTTTACACAGCCCCCAAATTACAGTTTGGACCGCAATGCCGGCAAAGTACGCATTATTGGACCTTACTTATTTGAAGACCATAGGGGCAGAGCAATTACGGTGAATTCGGCGCGCTATATCGCGATGATACGGATTTTTGTTTTGGTCCAAAATTTCAAGAATGTGAGCATTATAATTCCCTCTCATGGTTCCAGCAAGATGGAGCCACGGAGCCCTGATTTAACCGCACTTGATTTTTTTGCTATGGGGTTATCTTAAGAGTACTGTTTACGACAATAATCCATTCAGTTTGGCAGATTTAAGAAAAACTATTGAAGAAAAGATAAAGTTGATTCCTCAACAACTCCTTCAAAGAGTTCGATAATGTCCGCAAAAGGTTTGAAGAGTGTCCTCAAAGCAACGGCCGTCATTTAACCAATGTAATATTTAAAAAGTAAAATTTCGTTCACTGTGTACATTTTGGTATCTATTAATAAACATTTAAAATAAGTTCCTTTTTTTATAATCGTTTGAAATAGTTGGATCGTTCTAAGACACCCTGTATTATCCACTAAAACATATTAAAATTTTTACTTGGCATCTCAACGGGATCAAGGAGTAAAATACCAAGAAAGTTTCACCAAAATACATCTACAAATCTACTTACAAATAAAAAAAAATGGTTTTTTTTTTTCATAGTGTCCCGTATGTGGTCTTGCATCTGAAGGCTATGGATAGGTAATGTTTAGGCAAAAAAGAATTATATGAGTGGTGGGGGAAATCCTAACGGTTTCCAAGATAACGGAACTTTAAGATATTTGGGTATGTTATTATAGATCACCCTGTAACTTCTGAATGTTACATCCTATGATGATTATTTAAAATTTGTTAGATTGATAATAGTTGGACCTTTCCAATGGTCCTCCAATTCGTTTTGAAGTTATGGCTCAGCAAAGTTAAAATTTCGTAATTCTAACTCGTTTTTTTTCAACTACTATTTTTATCAAAAAGCTCGTTATTAACACCAAGTTTTCATATTGGATTTAAGAAGCCCAAAAGTTTTCCTTTCAAATGAATGACCTATGACACTCTATACCCAAAATGTAACCATTTTTGCGTTGGACTGGATAAAGTATAAAAACCTTATTCTGATGTCTTTTTCCACATATATTTTTAACATGCTATTTTTCTTAGATAACTTGAAATCGTATCTTTTAAATGAGCATTATTTCACTCTCCTAGCATGAGTAGAAAAATATAGGTACATGAACTTTTAAAGAAGGACAAGAAAGAATTTTTCGAAATTTTTAAAATGCTATAACTTGCGAAATACGCATTGTATAGGGAAAATTCTTAATTCATATTTTTTTTTTTTACAAACCCTCCAAGCATGCAAAATTTCAACAAAATTGGTGATGATCATGCCTCTAATGTTGCCTATTTGATATGGAATGACCCAATACTGCAACAGGTAAAAAGTAGAGGTGATTTGCAGTCGAAAATCCTATATATAATATTTTTTTGAATTTCGGCTTAGTTTTGGAGAGTTTTTATATTTTTAACTTTTTTTTTTCAAAATTGAATTGCTTTTTTTCGATTATTTCTTTTATAAGTTTTCAACTCACTAGTTTACACGGTTTATATACCTTCATTGAATTATGCCAATTCTCATAGATTTAGAGGTGCTAAGTTCAGGAAAAATAATAAAAAAATTCTGACACGTCACATTAAGAAAATATTTATTAAAATAAAAATTCAAAAACACTGGCTTTAAAAATTAACAAAATATTAAAAATGAGTAATTTTACTATTCTTTTTATAACTTTCTGGATCAGTTTCCCTTAAAACAGATCAACAATAGTCTCCTAACATACTTTCGTCCCAAAAACCCTTGTGCCGATCTTCAAAAATTTTCAGGTCTTGGTGAAAACGCTCGCCCTGCTCGTCACTCACACACTCCCTAAGTTTTCAGGAAAGAAGTCCAGGTGTAAGTGAAGGAAATGCATCTTAAGAGACATGTTTACACCCATCGCATGAAAGTTTTTCAATAAATCGTCAATAATTTCCTTATAGTTCTCTACTTTTGTATATCCTAAGAATTCTTGGACTATTTAAGGCCTTAGGCCACCCTAGAGGCCGAAAAAAATAGGTTTTTTTGGGAATTTTTTTCAGAAATATTACGAAACAAATCGAGATTACAGAAATGGGACTTTTTTATACATGTCATTAACTGCATACAATATTTTTTTTGAGGCAATTTATTTCAAAATGGCGGCGGTACACCTTTTTTGCGACGACGTCTTTTTTTTTTCTATGCTCCACGGCCGGATTAACAGCTCCTGTAATTTAATGAATCATGATTAGGGCCTGAATTTTTTGGATTATATATAGTATAAGCTGGAGAAGTACGCAGGATTTTTTCGATATATTGATTTTTGACAAAATGGCGCACTTCTAAATTGGAAAGTGAGAAATTTGCGTAAAAAATCGTCAGATAATTGTTAATAATAAATGAACTACGCAATATAAAAAAAATCCTACGTACTTCTATAGACATTGTATTTTCAAAGATATATTCCAAATTTCAAGTCAATCGGTTAAAAATTGTCTGAGTTATGTTTCCGGCCAACTACAAAAATGTAGTTTTGAGATAAACGCGTTTAAAGTTCTGAGTAGTAGAAAATCATGAATTAGCTCGTTTATGTTGGACCGCGTTTTTGTGAGGTTTTGCACATCTAGATGTAAGTTGTCTCAGGCCGTGCCTAACTGTTTGAAACAGCCGGTCCACAATTCTAAACTCGCCAGACTAGTCAGGAAATAAATATTTTCAATAACATCTGCCGTATACCTACTCTAGTCCCCTAACGGACCTTCTCGCTAGCGCTCGACAACGGAGTATTTACAGATTTTTCTCGGCCATAATCTTTGGGACATCATTTTTGAGGCCTTAAGGGACCCTTTAAAACAAAGAAAAAAAATGGATTTTTCGAAAATTCTAGGGTGGCCTAAGGCCTTAAAGCATTTCCAAGATTTTTTTCTTTTATAGATAAAAGGTCTTCGATTTTATCGTCTTACATTATTTTACGTATCTGCGGGCCCACAAAAATTCCCTCTTTTAGTTTCGCATCCGAAATACTTGGATAAACGTTACGATCATAAAATGCTCCCGCGCTTTTGTGAAAACAGGTTTTTCTGAAATATTGATAGAGTTGGTCCCAAAGTTGTTGCTGTAATCCTATGATATTTGAACGCACGTGTTTCTGTTCACATTCGTTTTGCTCTGAATAGATTAAGTGGGAGAACTCATTCTTGATTCTCCGATATTTTCGGGAAAAATGAGAATTTTGTTTGAGAGGAACCTTACATCTCCTTTCAGCACCTTGGCCAAAGCGAAATTTATCTTTTTCTTAAAAAATTGAAGTAGTGTGACTCGATGTACCTACATTATTATGAATAGTTTGAAAGGTTTTGAAGGCATTCAATAAGATTTTATCATTTGAGTAATCCTACGTTCTCGCAGATATTGGTTTTAACTCGTTGTCTCAATCGCACTACATCATGCAAAAGACGAAAAAATTACTTGTTTCTTTCCAGAAAACAAGGAAAATTTCCAATTTTGCTCTTATTAGGTTATCTTTGGCTGTTGGTCTATTGCTAATAATAAAAATTACAATAATGAACTGTGAATCCAAGTGATCAGCACGGTTAGGCAAATACAAAGAGTAACGTTCGTAATAACAAAAATAGACGTGATTGAAAATTTTCAACTACCATTTTGAATTAGTACAAGCTAACGGAATAAAAACATAACGGTTTCATCTGAGGTATATAAAAAAAAATGTAAATATTTGTAAGCCAGTTATCAACCTTTATAATGGTAAGTACCCCTTATTAACTCAGGTATCATTTATGTTGTTATTTTTCCGAGAAGGTTTGTATGAGAAAGTTTTCCGTTAGTCCTGTAAGATATTTTCCCGGCCTGCATTATTAACACATACATACATATATAGGTACCTTTACTTATGAAACAGTATTGATTCGGTATAAGTTCGTAAACATACATATATAAACACTTCTGCTGCGGAATTTTACTCATTGTTACACTAAACAAGCCTACGTTATTTTTACAAGCTGCCTGGAGGATATTTGAAAACTTCTGTGATAATTTGACACCCAATTAAAGTTGTAAATTTTGTATGTAGATATACATTTTATATTGGGTAATTTTGTAGCATTTTCTTGAAACAAATCTGTATCTGCTGTGGTTTGTGTCCCAATCTATAAAATGTGGTCGTTTTCATTCGATAAAACGTATCTATTCTTGCCATTCCAAACCTTTGCTTCTACCATACCTACTTCAATGGGTAGAAGCTGTTACTAAAGTTCTACGAATAACAAAAATTTTTTTTTTATTTTTATGGCTCAGAATATCCATCCTTGGCACACACTTTTGCATATGCTACAACCAATCCTGAATGGATTGAGCCCACAAAAATAAGATTTTCATAGATTTTCAGGTCCCTTGAGGGTTGTGCAATATCTAACAATTTGTACATTTTATATTTACTCTTTACAAAATGTACACGCAGAATTGTTTTTAATCGGATCATACATATATCCATTTTTATGCGCCAGTTGTCCTCAAGTAATATGTTCCATACAGCATCCACGGCATCTTCGATGAGCTGCAGAACGTCTTCCTTATGGCTCATACTTGAGCTAACAAAGCCTACCTTGGAACTCTTTGAAATACTGTTCTTCTCTGTTTGTTAGTCATTATTCAACAAAATTACGTTTTTTTTAATCGTATGGATAGAACTAAACACTATAAACTTGTTTTTTTTTCTATCTATTAAAGCTGTCAAAATATAGAAAATATCTAAGAATCAGGAAATACCATTTCCAAAAGCGACATCTTACAGGAAACAGCTTTACCGCAAAGTAGCAAACTTCGTAGGTTTCATAACTTCTTCTAAATTGCTCATCAGATGCGTGGATTTTAAGCAGTCGTTCGATTACACCGCAAGACTTTTACATTATAGGATGCAGCTTCAGTTTTAAAGACAATAATACTATCAGATTTACGATTCTGCTCACATTGTATAGAATTTGAAATATCGAAATACGTGTATGAAATATGTTTTTTGAAAGCGACAGTTTCGCGCTCATTTAGTGATAAGAGATAGTAAATCGAGTTATATACGTAGTACAGTTAGTTCCGTCGCTTTTGAAAATTTAAGGAAATAACGTTTTTTTTCATAATGCTGTCTGTAGGCACATAAAGGCAAGAATGCCACACAAAGTACAAAACAAAAACATGTTCCATGTACCGGAGAGAAACCCGTAAGTGAATGTATTTCAACAAATTTCGTTGACGAGAAACGGATACTAAAGATGCTCCTCGCTTTGGTCACACAGTTTCCACAAATGTTGACGAAATAAGTGCTATAAACGATTCCGAGCGGTAAATAACAATTCGCGATGTTAAGCATTAGCCAATAAATAATTAACGGTTTCAGCAGATTATTTAAGAAAAGTTCGAATGGTAAAGAAACTCCAACTTTGGGTACCATAAGATTTGGCGCAAATAAAAATCTTCTAGTCCGCATTTCTTTTTATCTACATATTATCAACATGAACGATTTGTGACGTGTGATAAGAAACGAATCCTGTACAACAATCTAGAATGAAAAAGATCATGGGACGCAAGTGAGGTGAATCAACGTTACCTGCTACGAAGTCATACCTTAATCCGGAGAGGATTATGCGGTAGGACTGGAAAATTGTTATGTCTTATGATTTACTATACCAAAGAACCAATCTATCAATTCGGACAAGTACACTGCTCCCAATTCGACAAATCAAAGGTAGAAAACATCGAAAATCTAACTAAACTAACTAAAAAAAATCTTGTATTTTAATTCCGCACGAACTTTCTACTCAACCCAAATACTTTTCCCACGAAATACATCAATGCACAAAATTGCTCATAAATTTCTAATCAGAATTTCAACTGGAAACTTTTCACGTCGAAGGTAGTCGAATTACAGTCGATGCACACTTACCGGCACATACATGCATTGACCGGCACCTGCATTTCTTGTGCACATATAACGACATAAAACTGAAGGGAAACTTTCAATTAAAGCAAATATCGAGAGAAAACTATAGAAAAGTGATCTGATGCTAGCTTCGACACTAGACCAGCACCGACAAATGCCGGTCCGGTTTCTAGCCACCGATTGCGACCGGCAATGAAGTTTCCGTTACATGCCGGTATCTGCCGATGCCGGTTGATGTGAATTAGCTAACTTGTTTTCATATAAAAATATTTATTGCCTGTGCCGATTCGTGCTGTGTCGGGAAGTGTGCATCGACCGTTATCAGTGGTGTGCTGGAATGGGCTGGCCTGGGCTCGCGCGAGCCCTTGTTAAATTTTTTGAAACTTTGCGAGCCCATTGTAAAAAGTAGGTTTTCAGAGTTTTCATAATCCCAATCTATCGTCTACCAAGTACCAGGCCCAATGTAACGGCGTGAAATTGTTGTTATCTAAATGTCAGAACTACCTTGGGCTTTAATTTGTTCCTCCGTTATTTCTCCCTGATCAGCACGTTCGTGAAAACTTAAATGTACTTCGTTGCAAAAATGTATTTCCTCTCTGCAAATTTTTGTTAATACCGCCGAATGAGGTTTGTAAGGCAAAAAAGAACTTTTCCTCTTTCCGCTCGTAAGTACTAAATGATTTAAATCCCACTTTGTTCTACAATAGAGACAAATTAATGCTATGAAGCTAAAATCGAGGATATGTTTAAGTCTAAAGCGGTTGAAGGTTTAAAAATAGAAAGCAAGGAAAGGTATATGAAACTCCCATGCGACAAACTATTAACTTGTATTGTTTCGTCCCTTAAAGAAAGGATTATTGAGTCAACACAATGATATATTACGAACCGAAGATAATGAAATTAGTAGTGATGAAGATTTTAAAAATATTTTTAACGTCTGCTATCCGGAACAGTGGCAAATGGAAGAAGTATTATCTCCGTGGCGAGAAGGCGAAAAAAGAATAAAAACTTTGAGTTTTATTTTAAAGTGTGATATAAAGATTAATGAATTTAGAGAACTTGTTGAGGCTAAACTAGTAGGAAGATCAAGTGAACAACCAGTTTCTATAAAAAAGCTATAGAAACATTATAGAAAGTGTTGCAATTAGCAGTGCTGCGGCCGAAAGAGCTTTCAGCGCAATGAAAAATGTAGCGACACAAAAACCAACAACATTAACTATCCAATATATTGCGGATTTTATGACAATTTCTTTAAATGATAAACCATTGAATCAATTTGATCCAAACCCTTATGTAAATTCTTTTCTGTGCAGTCATCATTCAGCAATTGAACCAGCAAAGATAGGGGAGGAAGAATATTCTATATGAAGCTTTTTGGAATAATTTTATTTTAGTTGATATTCTAGAAGTTAATTTTAGTTTGTATTTTTTTATATTAAACATTTTGTTTGATAGTAATTTTCATTTTGTGATTTTTTGATTTTGTATTGCATTGCGTTTGTTTTTGTTTATTTAAATTTTTCATATATATTATAGTTACGTGCAATAGAAAGAGACAACTGGTGACATCTACTGGCAATAAACAACTTCAGGTTCGGAGAGTAAATGACTTCAGGTTCGGAGAATCGGTTATGAAATCTACAGGAAAGTTCAGGAATAGAACAAATAGAATAGTCAAGAAGCTTTTGGAATAGAACAGTCCAGAATAATCCGGAGAGTTTCTAGTGTATAAATATAACAGTTGTCATCGCCAGAAAAGGAGTCTTGTCTTAGACGTTGCAGTGTTAAGAAGCGAAAGCAATAAAGAAGCGATAGTGTGTAAATAGATTGCGATAATTGAAAGTACAGTGTTAGCGATAATTAGAGTTGAGTTGATTAAATAAATGTTTGTGAACTTTATATGATTTAAGTGTAATAAAGAACTTATATATTAATTATTTAATATTGTGTTTTAAATAACGAACCAAAGGCCACGCTCACAACAACTGGTGTCAGAAGTGAAATATATTTGAGAAATAAAGTGGTGGCAATTGACTGAAAAATTAAAAGTGTGATTAATTTTGTGGAATTGTGTTAAATTTTAAAAATTCTGGAAAATAATTTATATTCAACTGTGAGTTAATTACTAAAATAATGGGGCGCAAAGTGGACGAGCTTCGAACGCAGGATTTGAAAGTGGAGTTAGGGAACCGGTCATTACAAACGACAGGCATAAAGAAAGTTCTAGTCGAGCGACTTAGACAATCTTTGATAGAGGAAGGAAAGAATCCTGAAACATTTGTTTTCGAAGAGAACTTGGAAGAAATCGAAGTTGTAGAAGCGCCTGCGATGAAAATGGAACAGCTTTTGAGTACTTTAATGAGTAAAATGGAAGCCCGTTTTGATGAGCAAAAGAATTCTCTCGAGGAACAAAAGAATTCTCTAGAATCACGT
This sequence comes from Dioctria linearis, assembly GCA_963930735.1. NCBI lineage: Eukaryota > Metazoa > Arthropoda > Insecta > Diptera > Asilidae > Dioctria > Dioctria linearis. The sequence continues at coordinate 21,160,089 of OZ005740.1, forward strand.
TTAGATGAACAGAAGAAATCTATGGACGAACAAAAGAATTCTCTCGACGAACAAAAGAAATCTATGGAAACCCGTCTGGACGAGCAAAAGAATGCTTTTGAGGAACAAAAGAATTCTTTGCAGAATTGTCTAGAAACTTGTTTGGAGGAAGAGAAGAAATTTCTGAAAGTTTCATTAGACGAACAAAATATGAAAATTGAAGGAATACAGCAGGAAGTGTTGGAAGTTCGACAACAAGTGTCGGGAGTACAACAAAATGTCACGGAACAGCTTGATAACTTTAAAGCAGATCTGGAAGGAATAAAGCATCGTCAGCCTCTAAGCGGAGCAACTGAAATATCCGGTGCAGGTAGAATGAAACCTCCCATATTTGATGGACAAAATTCGTGGCATATCTTCAAGAGACAATTCGAGGCAGGTAAATGGATGGAATGATGAAGACAAAGCTATAGCTCTGGTGTTAGCACTTCGAGGTCCTGCGTCAGAACTCTTACAAACTGTACCGATTGAAAATCAACGTAATTACTCTTCATTAGTACAGGCGATAGAATTACGTTACGGAGATGAGCACATGCAGCAAGTATATCGCCTACAGTTGCGCAACAGGATTCAAAAACATGGCGAATCACTACAACAACTGCAGGCAGATGTAGAAAGATTAGCGCATCTGTCATACTCCAGCGTGAATGCGGATTTTCTCAATGAAGTGGCGACGGAGGCATTTGTGAACGCTATTACAGATCAAAATTTACAACAATCATTGAGGCTAGCAGGAAAGAAATCAACAGCAGAAGCACTAGCCTATGCATTAGCATACGAATCCGCCAGACAAGCTTCACGGAGTGCAGTACGAGTGAGAGAAATTTCAGTGGAAGAATGTACTTGTAATAGAGTGCAATCATCACAGAGCCCGCCTTCACGTGGTGTCCCTCGATGCTGGAATTGTAATAGACCAGGGCACCTTCAAAGAGACTGCAGAAAACGTCGACGAGTGGAATCACCAGAAGAAGAGGGGAAAGAAGAATGCCAAAGATGTCGAGCCAGGGAACAAGCAATTCGTGGAGAGACTAGATATCAAACAGCGACTAGTCGCATCGTCTCTCCTCTTGAGCAGTCGGAAAACTAATAAAAACCAACTTCGTGGGGCAGAAGTTGGTTGGTGGAATCGACAGCCCCGAAGTCATCATCCAAGTAAGTCAGTTACAGAGAAATAATAGCAGTCTTGTTATATATGGAAGTGTAGGAAAAAATGACTGCGCAGTTACTATCGATACTGGAGCTTCAAGATCAATTATTAGAGCAGATCTTGTTAAGAACAAATGGCTTCACAACACCACCAAATATCTACTAAGAACAGCAACTGGAGCGGCAGCACAGGTGTTTGGAGAAATAACTTTAGATGTTCAACTAGGCGAACTACTATTTCCTCACACTTTCCTGGTTTCAGACATAATGGATAACTGCATTCTTGGAATAGATTTCATGACCACATACAAAATAAATCTGGATGTCGGAGAGCGGATTCTCAAATATGGTTTGCGAAAATATTACTCTTTCGCCATGCTCCGAGACACTAATATGGACAAAGCTTACTGATGACATCGGGACCTGCCGATTCTATCTGGTGGAGCCTAACCCCACAAAAGTTACATCCAACATCATCGTTGGCAAGACTTTAGTGAAGGCAGAAGGTGCAACATTAATTCCAGTCAGAGTGCTTAACACATCCGAAAACGAGGTACAACTAAAAGAAGGTGCTATAATTGGAAATTGTGAACCCGTTTACCAAATCGTCAATTTAGATAATGGTAGTAATGTCAAGGAGACAAAAACTATACCAGCTACTACCCAACAGGTTCAGAAACTTCTTTCGTCCAGTGCCTTAAGTGAACAACAACACAACAATGCCAAAGAGGTGATCGATGAATTTTCGGAATTATTTGCAATGAATGATGATGATTATGGTAAAACAAATCTTGTCCAGCATCGAATCGATACAGGAGATTCCAGGCCCATTCGACAGACACCACGAAGATTGCCATTAGCCAAACAACCAGAAGTTGCAGACATGATGAACTCCATGAAGAAACCAGGCGTCATAGAGGAATCTAACAGCCGTTGGACATCGCCGGTTGTTCTGGTTAGGAAAAAGGATGGCAGCACCCGATTCTGTGTAGACTACCGCCAACTAAATAACGTGACGAGAAAAGATAGCTATCCATTACCACGGATTGATGACACATTGGATACCCTTTCCGGAGCGCAATGGTTTTCCACGCTGGATTTGAAGAGTGGTTACTGGCAAGTGGAAATACATCCCGAGGACCGAGAGAAAACGGCTTTCTCAGTTGGCAGTGGCTTATGGCAATTCAAAGTAATGCCATTTGGGTTATGTAATGCTCCAGCCACATTCGAACGACTAATGGAATGTGTTCTACGTGGTTTAACCTGGAAAACATGTCTTGTCTATTTGGATGACATAATAGTAATCGGAAGGACATTCATGGAACATAAAAACAACTTACGGGACGTACTTCAAAGACTCAAAGATGCAAAATTAAAGCTCAGTGCGAGTAAATGTGCTCTATTTAAAAAAGAAGTTAAATATTTAGGGCACATAGTTTCATCACAAGGAGTGAGAACCGATCCAGAGAAGATAGAAGCCGTCAAAAATTGGCCAGTTCCAAAGGATAAACATCAATTACGGAGTTTTCTTGGTTTAGCTACCTACTACAGGCGATTCGTGAAAGGTTTTGCAGATATAGCAAGAAGCCTACATCAACTTACCGAAAAGGGAAAGCCGTTCATATGGTCGGATAAATGCAACGAAAGTTTCGAAAATTTGAAGCAAAGCTGGGAAAAACATTTACATTAGACACGGATGCCAGCAATGAAGGTATTGGTGCAGTGCTTTCTCAGGAGGAGAATGGTCAAGAAGTTCCAGTAGCTTACTATAGCAAAGCACTTTCAAAGTCAGAGAAAAATTATTGTGCTACAAGAAAGGAGCTACTTGCCATTGTAAGTTCAACAAAGCATTTTCATAAATATCTCTACGGACAGAAATTCATCCTTCGCACCGACCATGCAGCGCTTAAATGGCTTCTGCAGTTTAAGAATCCTGAGGGACAAGTGGCGAGATGGATAGAGCGACTCCAGGCTTATGATTTTGAAATACAACACCGAAGAGGTCGTATCCATGGAAATGCAGACGCCCTTTCACGACGTCCATGCAAACTTGACAGACATTGCGCCCGGATGGAAGAAAAAGAAACAACAGCAACTATACAGTTGGTAACCGTGGAGCCATCTACAGGTTGGGACAACGAGGACCTACGAACAGCACAACGAGAAGATCCGGACATTTCACCTATTCTTGCTTGGAAAGAAGACATGGAAAGACCAGACTGGAAGGATATTTCGGAACGGAGTGAGAAGCTGAAAAGTTACTGGGCTCAATGGAACTCTCTTCATGTTGAATGTGGTATATTAAAACGCAAGTGGGAAGCACCTAATGGCGAATCTTTCCGAATGCAGATAGTCGTGCCAGCATCAAATGTCAAAGATGTTCTAGAAGAAATGCACGGTGGAACCTCTGGAGGACATTTGGGAGTGAACAAAACCATTTCCAAAATACGAGAAAAGTTTTATTGGTTACATATGCGAGAAGATGTGGAGGAGTGGTGCCGCAGATGCACTATCTGTGCTGCTTGCAAAGGGCCGCAACACAGAAGCAGAGGAGAAATGCATAAGTATAATGTCGGAGCCCCCTTTGAAAGGATAGCTATAGACATCGCTGGACCTTTTCCAGAAACGGATGGCGGTAACCATTATATATTAGTTGCCATTGACTATTTCAGTAAATGGCCTGAAGCTTATGCAATCCCTAATCAAGAGGCAACCACAGTTGCGGAACAAATAATAACGAATTGGGTCAGTAGGTTTGGTGTGCCTCACGAACTTCATTCGGACCAAGGACGGAACTTCGAATCGCGGACTTTCCAGGAGATGTGTAAAATGTTGGGAATAAGAAAAACTAGAACAACTCCTCTACACCCACAATCTGATGGCATGGTAGAGCGCTTCAACAGAACATTGATCGAGCATCTAAAGAAAGTAGTTGACTATCATCAACGCGATTGGGATCGACATATTCCTGTATTCCTAATGGCTTATAGATCAGCCGTTCATAGTACTACCGGACAAACCCCAGCTAAAGTCATATTCGGAAGAGAGATGCGATTACCTAGCGACCTCAAATTCGGTACCCCCCGAGGTGAGCAAAAGTTACCAGAAGACTACGTATCGGAGCTCAAACAACAATTAGCTGATGTACACGAGGCGACGAGGACGAAATTAGCAACAAATACCGATCGGATGAAGACCCGCTATGACTTACGTGCTAATTCCGCAGGATTTAACGAAGGTGATCTTGTTTGGCTGTACAACCCGAAACGACGTAAGGGACGTTCTCCAAAATTGCAACAACACTGGGAAGGACCATATTCAGTAGTAACTAGAATTAATGACGTGGTATACAGGATTCAGCGTGGCACAAGAGGCAAGCACAAAATTGTACATTTGGACCGCTTGTGTCAATACTACGAGCATCAAGACCGTGGACCACCTGTTGTTCGGGACGAACAAGTTTAAGAAGGGGGCAGTGTTACGTGCAATAGAAGAAGACAACTGGTGACATCTACTGGCAATAAACAACTTCAGGTTCGGAGAGTAAATGACTTCAGGTTCGGAGAATCGGTTATGAAATCTACAGGAAAGTTCAGGAATAGAACAAATAGAATAGTCAAGAAGCTTTTGGAATAGAACAGTCCAGAATAATCCGGAGAGTTTCTAGTGTATAAATATAACAGTTGTCATCGCCAGAAAAGGAGTCTTGTCTTAGACGTTGCAGTGTTAAGAAGCGAAAGCAATAAAGAAGCGATAGTGTGTAAATAAATTGCGATAATTGAAAGTACAGTGTTAGCGATAATTAGAGTTGAGTTGATTAAATAAATGTTTGTGAACTTTATATGATTTAAGTGTAATAAAGAACTTATATATTAATTATTTAATATTGTGTTTTAAATAACGAACCAAAGGCCACGCTCACAACATTATTTTATAAAAATAATTTTTAGTTTTTTTGTAAGGAGGTGTAGGGTATTTTCACTTTTTTTCATTTATTTTTATTTTTTTGAATGAATATATAACATTTCAAGAATATCGTGTCCAAATTTCAAGTAAATCGGAGCAAAATTGACGGAGTTATGAGCGTTAACGTATCCGTTGCATCGTCCGAATTTGTACCTGCCGCGCAGCTGAAGCACAGCTGCCCGCATTCCATCCTGCCGGTCTCCTGTATTGTATTTATAGCCCCAAAATTTTCCAGCTATAAAAGTATACATTCAGGTAGCGTCCTGCATATTCGGTGCATCGAAATTAACTCCAAACGGTTATAGTATGCCATGCCGAGTAGTAGCTGAAGACCACTGACATATATATAAATGGACTGCTTGATCTCCTGTTTCATGTGGCACCAATTTTGATTTCAGAAAGTATGCTCTCACTGTCAATGCTACCAACTGTCGTAAATTGGCGCCATATTTAAATTATTTGCGATTTTACTTATATGCATGTCCGTGGGATTTACCGAATTTACCACAAAATTATCTGGACTATTTGTATCGTTAAATTTTAATTATGAGTCGAAGAAAGTGTTTTTTACAAGGATTTTTACAAGCAATTTCTCGTTCCTAAACGTTACAGTTCAGTGGGAAAGTATGCTCTCACCAGGGGCGGATTTCCCTATAGGCCAAGTAGGCCCGGGCCTAGGGCGGCAGATTTAGGGGGCGGCAAAATGTTTGAATGATTTTTGATTTTTTCTTGTAGTTGTGGGTATTTCATTACATTTTTATACTTTTTCGTTTTTTTAAATAAAATAATTCGTTGGAAAGTGTTATTTTTAATTCTACTCCATTTTTTTGCAAATCTACTCCGATTTATGAGGCAGCCTACTCCGCTAATTCTAGCCTGGGGTCCCTTCACTGGATATAGATCATTCAATTTTTCGTGTTTTACAGGGAGTAGGGGGGCGGCAATCTTCCATAGGCCTAGGGCGGCCAAGTGATCAAGTCCGCCCCTGGCTCTCACGAAAAAAGACAGGAATATGAAAGTGATGCCATTTGCTTTCAAGCAATTTTGGTTCAACAAGCAGTCCATTTATATACATGTCAGTGCTGAAGACGCTTAGAGTTTGTTTCTGTTTTAATTCACATTCGTTCGGAAATTCCTGTATTTTTCACTGTGTTTGGACTAAATTATTGTTGAAATGCCTCGAAAAGCCAGCAGAAGTGAGCGCAAGGAGAGTGGTGCGTCGCTGTTTCGGCCGAAGAAGATTGCTCCTCCTCAATGCTCTGAGGACCTGGGATAGATGATTCAGTGTGAGCATAAAAGAATTATAGTAGTATTTTATTCTGCATTATCTACTGTGCAAAAGTTTTAAGCGTTCTCCTGCAAAACATCATTTTCAAAGTCCGTGCACACGATTACTCAAAAACTAATTGACCGATCGGCGATCGTTCTGAAATTTTGCGCAGTGCTTCTTCATATAATTCATCAGGTAACGCTGGGAGCTTTTTTCGTTTTTTTTGAAAATTATCAATTTTACAATAACAAATAGGCTGATTTTTTCAGCGAAAATTGCATTTTTGACTTCAAAGTGACGCCAAAAATTTAAAAATCAAAAAAACAAATATACCCTTAGCGTTACCTCGACAAACATCTCCTTTAACGAATGCCTTTGAAATTTTGCTTTCAGATAATCCTACTTCGAGAAATCGTGTGCACGGCAAATCAACTTTTATTCGAGACGCCTCTGGAGATTCCCTGCCAATCACTTGTTTATTAATTTTTTTCCATAAAAATTTAACATAATATTCTTGAAATATACCACTATTATGTAGAAAAAGATTTGATAAATTATCGGTATTTATTTCGCCTCAAAAAATCCTCAAAAATATGCCTTTTTTTCACTGAAAATACCCTACCCTCCCTTAAATAACCATGAAAAAATCCCCCAGTCGGCGGCCCCGTGCAGCGATCCCATTATTAACATTTTTCCATCACACCACTGACCGTTATACATATGTAATAAGAATGTTCCATAAACTTAGCATAGTGGAAGTTGAAATTTCGATTAGACCTTAAAAATTCATTCGTTTTCAAAAACACTAGAAAAATTATTTAGTACCTATATATGAACTTTTTTCCAATATGAATTACTTGCGTCTTAAAAAAAAAAAGTTCAAAATCAAAAAAATTCCAACAATTTAAAAAAAATGTGTGTACCTACAAAAATTTAAAGTTCGACATAAACAACGCAAATAAAAAATAAGCAACCTGCTAACAACCACAATAAACTAAAACGATATGACGATGATACAACAATTAAATAAGTAAAGCATATAGTTGCCGAGCCCAAAGATAAATCTTCCTCAACTTCACATCGCTTGTAAAAATTTCGTTGAAATTCTTTAAATATCTTTCAAAATGTTCAACATTTTTCACTTGTTTATATAAAAATTATTGTGTAAAAAGTTACAAAACCACAAAAAAAAACGAAAAAAAACATATTTGAAAATTCTTGATTTGAATAAATTTATTGCCGAACCAGTTCCTCACACACCGGAACATACACATAAATATACATGAAATTGTACTTCTTCCTTCCGCCGCGCAATTTCGTCAAACTTCAAATATAATCGATGACGATGAAATGTTGTTTTTATTTTTGTACATTTTCAATTGAAATTTTCTATTTTTAAAATCCTCCTCTTCTGGATAGGGTTAGACATTTTGTTAAATGTTGTTATTAAAAATAAATATTTCGGTATTTTTTCAGTGGGCAGGCGATAACCTCAAACAAGAGAGAGAGAGAGAGAAAATAATAAGAAAATGAAAGTTTTCAAGAAGACCAACCGAAATGTCTTGACTATCTGTGACGGCGGAACCAGTAGTAGACCAAGTTCGATTCCGTTGGGAAAAATTAATTCTTAAATCTTAAATCTTAAGTGAAATGATTTTATTTAACATTGAACAATTGCCAAAAGATAGATAGAGGTATGTATGTAAAGGAGGATATGAGAGGAGATGAATATTAAAAAAAATTTTGGCATCTTCTTTAGTAGCATCCTGTAATTTATAATTAGCTACTGATTTTTTTTTAGCTACTAAATCATATTTTGTCAACAGTTTTGACAATTTTTTTTTTTTTTTTAGAAAGACGAAGGATTTATGTTGAATTTTTTTTTCTTTTACGATTTTGAAATTCTCTTTGCAAGCAGAGATAAGTCATTATCATCAATAAATTTCGGCAGATGTTTAACTGAGAGCATCTATATAAATATTTCGTCTATAAAGAAAATTCATAACACGTTAAATTTCAGCGCCAAGTATCTCCTGCACATCTGTTCTGTCTGCGCAAATATCTACTTATTTTCTTAATTCTGCGCTGAAGCCATATGGCGGCTATCAAAACATTTTTGTTCGAGCAAAAATTAGATGGACGATGCTAAAATGATTTGCGGTTTTTATAATAGATGAGATTTGTAATAGATTTAGACGAACTTGGCATTGAGAAAATATATACATATATCCACATCTACGTTAAATACATGAAAAATGTTATGTAATTGTATTTGTAGTAGTACTAACATCATCATAAATATCTGCATAAGAGGCGATGCGCATGCGACAAGTCAATTTATTGCTGTGGAAAAAAGCTTTTGGATTCTTTTGAAAATTCATTTAATCTCTTCGTATTGTTCGCCACGATTCAATAATAACATCATCATCATCAGCATCTTCATCATGATGTAGAACAGCCGCCAATACATGTAAATGTAAAATGTTGTTATTTTTTATTACATTGTTTGTTTTCCCCAATCTAATTCTCAGTGGTTGAGGTTGATAGGAGAGGACTGCCAGGTTAGAAATTTATTTTTAACTTAGTAATAATGAAGAGAGGGAGAGTTATTGTTGCTGTTTTTTTTTTTTTTAGAAATAGAAAGTTCAATAACAAAATATTAGCAAAAAGAAGCCTTAAAATTTTAATACACGAGCGTTTACCTATGTTATCAAGAAAAGCAAAATTAAATTAATGGAAAGAATTTCGTAAGTAGAGGAGTGGTTCGCGTGTAGAAAAATTCAAAGGTTTCATTTCATCCTAAATTGTATTTTGTATGTACATAGGTACAGGGTGTTCGGTAAATAAGTAGGATGGAGTGTATGCTTTGAATCGCACTTTTGCTTTAGAGACTCCAGCCCCCCCCCCTCCCCTAAGATCTTTCCTACTCATTCAAATTTACGTTTAAAAATTTTCAGTTTTTCAAAGAACGTGTAGTCATTTAAATGCTCATAAGTCCTTTCAAGGATGTTGCAGGATCAAACTTGAACACTTGTTTCAAAGAGGACATATCATCCTTTATAACGGTATCCAATATGTTACAATTTATCATTAAATTAAATTCTTGAAAAAAAATCATACAAATCCGTTGTGTTTTCCTTAATCCCCGTAAAATTTTATACAATAGGTACACAGACATAATTGTCTTCTCTTCTCAATCCCTTAAAGTCCTTTAAATAAAACAAGTATTACCTCATTATACATAGTAGGAGATTTATAATCAATTTTAACCTATGAAGAAACATAAGCCTAGGACGAGTCAAATAGGCATTGTTAGAGATCCAAAGTAGATACGAGACAAGAGCAGGTATATGAGCACTCTCAGGGAGTCTGTAAATACATATGTATATTACTAGCGGAAGTCAGTCGGCGTTGCCCGGCGATAATATAGATACCTAGATGGGTGGGGGTGGGGTGGTTAGAGATGCATAATATCAGGTCACACCGAAAAAAGACGATATTTTTTAAAATGACGTGCTAAGGGAACAAATTATCGTTGAGAATAGGTTTGAAAATAGGTTTGAGAATAGGTTTAGAGCTAATAACTCTTGAAAGGGCTTCAGATAGCACATTGGGTGTAATAGGTCATATTAAAGAGGAGAGTCTACAGTTTACAGTTTTTATAAAAAAAAGTTATGTTAACGACCTTTTTGCAAAAATAATAGAGGTCAAAGTAAAAAAAAAAGGAAAGAAAATCCGAAATTTTTAGTTTCGACCTTCATAACTGAGGGGAGAGGGGTATGGGGCTGGTTGAGTTGTCGTTGGAAAGGCCATGAAGTTCTGCATACAGTGAGCCCTTAACTGTGACCATACGCCCTGTAGTTTTTAAGATACAGGGTGTTTTGTGAAAATCTAGCTTTTTTTATGAATCACCCTGTAACTCCTAAACGGTTGATATTGCCCCCCCCCCTGCCATACAATTTTTGGTTCGTCTAGGTGAGTACTATCACCTCCTGCTCTATGGACCTCCTAAGGGGAAACACCCTGTATACATTATACATATCAGTTACAAGATCCATTAAATTTTTATCCATAGAGTTTTAGTTCGAAAATTGTATTTTGACCATTCCAAATCCAAACAAAACTTGTATAATTTTTCCCTTAAGAATTTTCTTTAATTTGAAAATATTTTTGTTATCCATATTTAATTAGAATTGTAAAAAAAAAACTAAAACAATTATAATGAAATGAAAAATTAAAAATTGTAAAGAAACGAAAAAACGAACATTTGCCACCAACTAAAGTAGCCAAAGACAAAGAAAAAGAGATAGAGAGAGAGAGGGAGAGAATAATATAAAAATGTGCAGTCGCGATTTCAATTCTTTGTCGATGCGGTATGGTATGGTCGTCATGGTGGTAGGTGATATCGACAGCCACCACAGCAGTTATCAGTTGCCTTGAAATAGGAAACAATAACATTTTCGCTGATTGCTGATGCGAATTTAAAAGCATTCCTCAAGGCGACAATAAAACCAGAAAAACTTTCATCCAAGCGCACATTTCGCGAATTTTATTTGATTTTAAATTATTTTGCCAATGACAGACTTTACTGAATTTTAAATTGAAATTCCACGATAAAAAGTAAATAAAAATGCAAATATGGGTGATAACAAATAAATATATACAAAATTTTACTTATATAAGTTTTTTTGTAAGCGAAATTTCCTTCCAGACGATGATTACACGATCTACTAAAATGTTTATGAGTAATCATAGACAAAACAATAGAACAAGAAGTCTTACTCAGATTTATGTATGTATACATTATACAGCAGAAATCAGATGCTAAAAGCTGCTTAAATTGCAGCATAACCCTTAAAAATTTGTTTACTTTTACATATTGGTGTCAATCTAACCAGCAAATTAGCTCCACTATAGAAAATAAAGACTCTAAAAAAAAATAAAAAAAACGAGAACAAAAAAAGTAAGATGTCGTCGATGGAAATGGAACTGGAGCTTCAAGGTCAAATCGGATAGAAATAAATCTGTCGCCTTTGCTGCATTGTGCATATCTACAATAATCCATGCATACCTACATAGATATATGTATAAGCAAAAGGTCGATTTATGTATAATATATCCAAGGTTTCATATATATGTAAGAAATCTGATTAAGAACACACTTCTGAAGCTTTGACTGATGAGATACAAAATTGATTGAAAGATTACTTACGTGATGATGCTGATGATGATAAGTCTTTACGGAATTGTTTTCTCTTCTTTATTCCATTTTTATATATATACATAAATACATAACACAATACATATATCTATATATTAAATTTTAGATTAGGTATACCTATATTGCAATTTATAACCCTTTTCTGATCTGATGCATTCACGTGTGCATTTTTCCAGACACATTAGAGATGCGCACGGTTGAATGAGCTTAAATCTCTACTGATGATGCTTATAATGATTCAAGAAAGATAACTGGCAGGTGGTCTCAACAGTAGAATTTGCACATTATCAGCTTTTTGGTTTTGTTTTCCTTTTCTTTTATTATTATTATTATTATGAGCTTTTTAATAACAACACATAAAATTTGTTAAAAGCCATTTAATTCGACAATTTCAATGAATTTAAGCATGTTAGCGGTCATTTCGATGAGATTTCTTGATAAAATATTGCCAAAGGGAAATTCGAATATTTATATTTAAATTTCGTAACGACAGAAAAATGAAAGAAAAAGAAAAAAATATTCAAAAGAATAAGCAAGAGAAGTATCCAATATATGTATGTATGCGTAAGAAACAAGCTATGTAGGTATGTACGACAAGGAATGCTGGTAGAAATGAAAATTTCATTTTACTTTTCTTTATATGGAAATTTTCTAACAGTTAAAAGCTGAGTTAATCATTAATTTGGATGTATTGACAATACACAGAGCCTATCAACAGATATAGATATTCAAAACCCATTGCGAGCGTATGCTGCCAAGAGAAAACTCTGCAATGAAAAACTGTTGTTGACCTTGAAATGGGCAATAAATAGAAAATCATTTTATTAGAATATTATCTGCTGTTAATGCGAGATAGGTAAAAATTATAAAAATTCTTAAATACAGGGTGGATCACAATAATATACCTATATATGTACATATATACCTAAATATTCAGTATTTTTTTATATTAATATTTGTAATAGTGTATACAGGGTATCCGTCCCGTGAGTGGTCTGCTTGGACAAGCAAAAAATTGTATGGAGGGGGAGGGGAAAAACTAACGATTACCGAGATAACGATGGACTTAAGATATCTGGGTACGTTTTTATAAATCACCCTGTAACTTCTGAGCGTTACACCCCATAACAACTGTTTGAAATTTGTTAGACAGATAATCATTGGATCTTTCAAATGGTCTATAAGCTTTCCCGTTTTAAAGTTATGGCTCAAAAAAATTAAAATTTTTGGAATTTTAACTTACTACTTTTATCAAAAAAAGAGCGGACTCATTTATCATATCAACTCATCGCTCAACTCAGGATTTGAGTCCGCTCAATCATTGAGTCCGCTCAACACTTGAGCGGACTCACTGGTTGAGCGGACTCAATCTTGCGCGGACTCACTGCTTGAGCGGACTCATTGCTTGTGCGGCTTGAGCGGACTCACTGCCTGAGCGGACTCATCATTTGAGTTGAGCGGACTCAAATCATAAGAATTTGATTTAATTAAAATTGGAACTGAAATTTCAATCAAATAAGAAAACCTTATAAAAAAGTCACTCATTATATTATATTTGATTAATTTAACTTTTGCTAATTTTCTTAGGCAACATTTCAACATTGAATGTCAAAATATACGCCTACATGAAATGAACTTTTCTACTGATTTTTTCCGTGTTTTTATTCAGGTCAGCAACCCTTGCATGACGTAGAATGAACTGAAAATGACAGTTCACATTACAAATTCAAAATAATATTTCGAATTTAACCACTTGTAATGCTCTAATTAAGTGTAGAATTTCCATTTACCACAGTGTAAAATTTTTGTCACAACCTCTTGAGCAGTTGATTAATTTGTCTCTTATTTAGGCGTGTTTTTTGACGTTTGTTCACCGAAAATATGTCAAAAAACACGCCTAAATAGTACGACAAAAGATCAGAATCACCCTGCTGGCTGCACCATTACGGAAAATTTCCCTTGTTTCATATCTTTATTGTACATATATGTAAAAATAAAACAATTTGTTGTTATTCATTTGAATGACTTCTATTTACAAGAAAACAATATAAAACAATTTAACTACCGTTATAGAATATGAATATAGAATATGTATCTATATAAAAACAAAAAAATTATAAATGAATATTTTTAATAGTTCTTCTCTGTTTGTATGGACTTTCTCGTATTAGCCCCCAAATATATAGTCTCCCATCATTCTCTCATTGTATGGACCCATGATAACAACGCTCAATTGCCATCATATCTTGACGAAAACGTTCACCTTGTTCTTACAGAATGACATATACACTTTAAGGGACATTCTGAAGCCCATGAGTATAAACCTATCAAGCATAAATGAAATAAGCTCTTCGTAATTATCCGAGAAAACTATAAACCACTGTTTATATTTCACAATATGGAATACCGTAGAGCTATTTTCACATTAATTTTTTAAAAATATTACTGGAAGAAAATTATGCTAAACGCATTTCGGACCTAGTCGTCCATCTTTAGTAGCTTCCTATTAGACTAATAGGAAGCTACTGAAGATGGAGGACTATGTCCGAAATGCATTTAACATAATTTTCTTCCAGTAATATTTTTAAAATCTGTGTATAGAGCAATTAAAGGTGGTTTTATTGAAAAAGCGTAATTTAATTTAATGTATGAACCACGGCTTTAAGGTTGTCCCAGACTTGCCTTTCATGTGTGTTGAGTAGCTAGGCAAATTCCTTGCTGGACATTTTTCTTTTACTTGTGGTCGTACCAAAAATACCGGCTTTTACTTTGATTGAAAAACTTCAGAATCTTGCCGAAGAGCTTTAAGAAATTGCTTCATAAGGTTTAATTTTATATTCAATGGAGGCGTTCAATACGCGTTCAAACTCCAGAATTGTGTCCTATTCAACACTATGTTTTTGTTGATAATGCTCTTTGTCTGATCTATTGTCCCATATGAAAAGGTAGCAAGCATATTTAGTATATCTAACTTGCATTCCCATAAGAAAGCCAATCATCTTAAAATCCCCTATCAATGGCCTACTTATACTTTAAACTCCGCAAATATAGCAGAATGAGTCTACATTGTGTTTAGAACTTCTTGAGGACACTGAGTATGAGCCACGTAAAAGAAAATACTAGAAGTTTTCAAAATGTGTTTTATTCTGCAAGACCGATTCAACCTTTTACCACATTCTTCCTTACCTTAAATTCAACGCGCATCGGTAACATACGATCCATTTTCCATTACGGAAAGGTACAGACAAGTAAAATGCCAGATGTGCTATAAAATAATAAAACCTTTCTCACAAGTAAAGTGTCAAACACAATTCCGCCGTTCCGATTCAATTCGATTCGATTCAATTCGATCCGTTACGTGCATGAGCACAATTGTTCCGTTCAAACTTATCATCAGTTTTAAATTTCTCATTGAAATTTTTCCAGATTTTGTCTTTTCTTTTTACATCCATGTAAAATTTGTTGCCTTTGTCATAAAGCTCTTCATATTTTTTTAATTTCTTCAATAAAAACTTCTTCATCCATCTTGTACATTGTACAGGTAATTTTTCTAGGTTATGTCATCCGTAAAAGTTGAAATTTGCTCAACTTCTCCGTTTCGATTCGATTCGTTTCGATCCATTGCGGTGTAATGTGTCCAATTGCACGTACTTCTCATATAAGCAAATTTGACATTTGTACGTATCGGATCGAAACGGTGCAATTGTGTTTCCCACTTAACTTATTTAAAGATGCCGCTGTTTGCACACACGACGGCAGAGCCGCTGCCGTTGGCCATTGCGGTGCCGTCCCGTGTATAAAATATGTAGAAAGAATTCATCCAATTCCACACATGACGACAACGGCACCGGCACCTGGCACAGCAGATAACAAATTTTACCAGCTCGCGGCGCTGATTTCGTCGTCGTGTGTGCAAACATCCACTTAATAAAACACGTTCCTTCTTATATGATCATACAACAACTTAAATATTTATTAATCATTGTAAAAGGTACAAAAGTAAAGTTTTTCAAAAATGAACGATATTTTTAGATACAAAGAATTAGAAAATAGTCATTAAAATAAAAACTTTAGTTTTATTTTTATTTTGTTGACCTTTGTAATTCAATACATTGTCCAATAGTTTCAGATAATTTTGATTCACCACCAGTGTTCAAGGTATTTGTGGTAAATATTTGATAACACCATCATTGGGATTATTTTTATCTTATTTTATTTTAATCGCATGAAATTATGTAGTAAATAAAACCGATTAAGTATGCATAGATAATTTTGACCGATATTTTTTATGTATCGATAATTTATAATATTACGATATCAAATTTTCGATAGATTGATACGAATTCAATGTTTCTATGGTTAACTATATGCCTACAGACATAAATATGTAACAAGCATGCTTAATTATATACATAAATATGTATATAGAGTACATACATATACAATAACATGCAACTTGATATTTATCCAACTATTTTTATAAATAGATATTTCTATCACTTAACTATTTATCGGGCTATAATATTTCCGATAAGATAGCTATTAGCCACTTTTACAAATAAAGAAAATGAACAACTCTTCAGTTGAAATACTGGAAGGGTGGGTACTCGTAGTAATACACACATCAGTGAAGATCTAATGGCAGTCAAATTTAAACTTATTTTTCTAATTATTTTCATTTTAAAATTTCATTTAGTGTATAATAGTAAAATATCCAATTCGACTACTAATAGTACGAATAAATTACGTCAAGTTTCGATTCAATGGAATAACGTGCACGTTTGCAGCGGAAGTATTTTAAATTCAAGATACGTGCTTACCGCAGCACACTGTGTCGCAGAATTTACATCGGGAGTGCCGTAAGTTCTATATAAAATATGATTCGCGATTATTTATTGAATTTTTGTAATTAATATATTTTTTATTTATTTTTTAATGCGGTAGGTATTCCAAACAAACCATAGCAATACGAATTTCAGAAGAAAATCAAATTTCAATTGCGAAAATTATAATTCATCCGAATTTTAAATATTACACCAACGATTTAGCCATTATTAAATTAACTCAACCATTAACGCTTTCTGCCCCTACTTATGAGCATGTGGAACTTTTTACTGGAGGAAAAGTACCTGAAGGATCAGAAGTTACAGTGCATGACTGGAAACAAACACTTATCGCAAATGAGATGAATGATGATAAGACGAAATTGGATTTTGATATTTTTACAATATTATCTGAGGAGAATTGCCGCAAAGAAATGAAAGATATTTTTGCAATAGTTTTATGTTTGATTCCAAGAATACCAGATAAATTTTCTTTTCCACAATCTGGTCGTTCAGCAGTATACAAGGGAAAACTTATCGGTTTAGGTAGCTTTCTTAATATCGAAAATGAAAATATCGTAGGTTTTGTTAATATTTCGCATTACGTTAGTTGGATTAAAAATATTATTGATTTGTAAAAAAATTGCGGTTCTAATTAATGTTGAAAGAACAAAACTAGTTATAATATGACTCACAAAACAAAACTTAAAAACTTATTATATATAGATAAGAAAAATAAGGTGTGGGGCTGCGGAAGATTTTATTAACTATAGGCTTTCATCAAGTTTTTATTAAGAATTTGTTTTTGTATTGTTGAATTTGGATAACATGAATAGAAATGCCACTCAAAGTGATAAGGCAAGAATAAATAATCTTTTATTCAAATTCTTTTATTGTTGCATGAGTCTTTAATCAAAAATATTCGTAGAACACGTGTGCGCCTATTTTTGTTTTTATGCATAAGTAAAAAAAAAGATAATTTCTTGGACTATAGAAGAAAAGCTCGCGATAGAGTAATTTATAAAAAAAGCAAGCAACCACTTTATCAAGAGTATTTATTTCCTCGATAGGACGTTGTAGCTAAGTAAAAATTAACATAAACTTATATATATATGTAAATAACAAAAATATCCACTGCTTTGTGCCTATAAGAAATAGATTAAAACTAATAAACAATTGACATCTTTCAAATTAATAGAATACGAAAAACCGTTCTTATTATCACCTTTGAAAATACCCTGCTAGCTATCTTTAAATTTTTTTTTTTTTTTACCGTACTACGGGGTGATTCATTTAGATTCTATTTTATCGGGAGTAATATTTATTATCATACAGAAGAACCATTTTTATACCCTAGATGAAATCTATAAGGTATACTAAGTTTGCCATTCCGTTTGTAATGCACAGAAATAATGAAGGTAGATCAAAATGGATTGACATCTACGCATAATATTAAAAGTTATTTTGATTGTTGCATGTCCGTCTGTCCGTCTGTCGATCGGTCGGTCTGTTTGTCTGTCTATCTGTTTATCTATCTGTCTGTCTGTCTGTCTGTGCGCACGATAACTCGAGAGCGCGTATACGTAGAGAGCTAAAATTTTACACACGGACTTTAAAAAATAAAAGTAAAATTAAATTCGCAAATGAGACAAATCGGGCAAATCCTGCATGGGGTTGCCATACAAAAATTTCGTTTTCCACTATATATTTGGACACTGGCCCTGAGAACGCGTCGAAATAGAAAACAAACCCGAAACACTTTTTCAAAGCTCTTTAACTTTTTATTCGACCAAAGAAACCAATCATTGTGAAGAATTTATGTGGCATAATACAGCAAGAGAGAGAGATAGAGAATGTATAGGTAGAGCTTTCTATTAGAGGGCCATTAGTTTGCTCGTTTTAATTCGACTCTTTTTTGTGAGTTTTCACATCTAGATGTAAGTCGTCTCAGGTAAAATAGCAAATAAAATTTCAAAAAATGGCTAAATCGGTCAACTCCTTCTCGGTGTTGCCATATAAAAATTTAGGTTTTTTATGTAAACTGTGAAAACGACCAGTCCTAGACATTTTTATTGTAGGTACTAAAAACTTCTTTAGAATACGAAATGCTATAAAATTGATTATAATCATTTTTTCTGTCCGACGAACCGTTCTAGAAATATACACGGTGTCCTATAAATTCGCTTACAAAAGTGATTTACTGTTTAAATATGAAACAAAAATGTTTCTTTCTTATAGTTTCACAAAAACAAAGTCCCGTTATTAGTCCGCATGCTATGACAAAAAATGCAATTTGTATCATCAGTCCTATTTAGAAAGTGGAGTGCGATGGAAGCCATACATACGTGAATTAGTTGTAAAAAAAATTTATTAAAGGAATGAAACCTTGTGAAATTTGTCGGAACCTACGAAAGGAAGAGATAAAGTGGGACTTCATATATAAAACAATCAAACGTTATAAGGAAACATCCTCTGTTAAGGATCGTAAGAGAAGTCCGCGCACCGCGTGTACTAGGCAACGCATTAAGATCGTAAGAGAGCAGATTCATAGAAAAAAAAGGTCGTTCGGTGAGAAAAATAGCTGCAAAATTGGGAATCTCAATGCATTCAGCACAATTAATACTCACCAAGGATCTAGGAGTAAACCTTACAAAAAACACAAAATTCATGGAGTTTCAGCCTCATCCAAGGAAAAAAGAGCTGCTAGAGTTGAAACCATACTTGCTTGGCATGGTGGTGATGAGTTCGTGTCTTCCGATGAAAAGTTATTCATTTTGGAGCAACCACACAATCCACAAAATGATCGTGTGTGTTCGGTCAGAATGGAGAACATTTCCGAAAATGAACTTTATGTGTCCAGATATCAAAATGCATCATCAAGTAATGGTTTGGGGTGGTTTTTGCAGAAGATGCAAACTTCCCCTTGTTTTTATTGAAAAAGGTGTGAAGGTCAACGCTGAATATTACCAGAAGCATGTTCTTGAAGCAGTTGTCCTTCCAAGCGTCAAAAAGTTATTTGGAGATGATTATTACTGCTTTCAACAGGACACCGCGAATGAAGTTTAGAGGTGGTGTGCTGATAACTTAACTGACTTTTTACCGAAGGATGAATGGCCTCCAAATAGCCCAGATTTTAATCCTTTGGATTTCTTTGCTTGGGGCTATATGGTAGCGAAACTCAAGGACCGAAAAATCAATCGTTTAGAGCAGTTCAAGCAAGTTATCTCCAAAATTTGAGAGGAAATGCCCATGGAAAACGTTCGTGCCGCCTGCACAACTCTTTCGAAAAGAGATTAATATTGGTAAAAAAAGCAAAAGGAGGTATTATCAAAAAACATTTATTGTAGGTTTTTAACTATTCATGTGCCTATTAAATTTCAATAAAAATCTTACCAAAATTTTAAATACTTGTTCTTATATTTCAATATCTTTTTGTATTCAAATATATACATAGGACACCGTGTATGTGAAAAACCACTTTAAAAATCAAACTTGCACAGATGGGTGAACATACGAATTTCATGCGGGCATTCATTTAAGGGTATCATAAGAATTGGTCTTACTTGTTTACAAATTTTTAAAGATTATTTCTTTCAAATGTTGGATATAACTGCGGCTAATATGGTCCATTCTTAAAAAAATATGGACCGATGATTCCTCCATCAGTCTATAAAACACACCAAATCGTTGTTGTTTTGTCTGGATATAATCGCAGCTCTTGAACCTCTTCGGGTTGCTCTTCATCCCAAATACGGCAGTTTTGCTTATTGACGTAATCATTAAACCAGAAATGGGTCTCATCGCTGAACAAAATTTTGGTCGAAAACAGTGGATCTTCTTCAAGCTTTTCAAGAGCCCAAAGACTGAAATGATGGCGATTCGGACGGTCGTCGGCCTGCCTCAATTCTTTTACGAATTGAAGTTTGTATGCAGATCAAAATCCTTACGTAAAAGAAGCCATGTTGTTGCATACGCCAAGCCAAGCCACGGTCATCTCGCGTATACCACTCCCGCCGCTATATATATATATTTTTTTCACTAGGTGCTGGATGTGGTCTATTTGGTCGCGTATTATCATAAATAATAAATAAAATTGGGTTTTAAATTTTTCGATGGTATAGCGAATTGTGCGTTCGGTAGGCCGATTTTGTGGGTGGACCATAAGTTGATCTAAGCGCACGAAACACATTCCTCGTAACACGCTGTTGATATTCGTAATAAACCTAAATAACTTGTAGACCCTGTGTCAGGCTAATACCGTAGACACACGGGACTTATCAATGATCATTGACGGAGCAATTATCATTGCATAGCTCGTGTGTCACTGCATCATTGGCGCAATGGTAATTCGTTTCGTCATTGCACTAATTACGCCCTCACGAGCTCATTCGTTTGCAATTATGCATTGCTTGTCATTTCTTTTAGCGATAAGCGCGCTTTCACCGGTGAGGAACTGCAAATTATTGGAAAAAACAGCTGATTTTCCAGCCATCACTGTCAGATGTCATTTTTGAAATTGGCTGATACTTTTTTCAATGTAAATTTTGTATGTTTCCCAAATTATTGAATTCTTTAAAAACAAATCATACATTATAAATGGAAAAAGAGACGAATGAAAAAGAGCGAAGATAAAAGCAAGATTGTGGAAAATTGCTGTAAATTATAAGTTGTGCAAGCTGTGGCGCATTTATATAAAAGATCTGAGAAAGGCACGAAGAAATAGCCACATATATGCGGATATGTCTGTGAAATTTAAGGATATGGGAGTAATCGCCAGTATTTAATGGGTCAAATCTAATTACGTGGAGACCGTCATTGCCGTGTGCCACCCCAAAACAGGAATGATCATTGATCCAATTACGTAATTGAACCAATGATCATTGATATGTCCCGTGTGTCTAGGGTATAAGTCATTCCATGATGAAATGTCAAACAATTACTGAACAAAACTATCATGACAGTTTCACACGACTCCAGGCGTGGTCTGTCATAAAATCCATACTGCAAAAAAAAAGTATGAAAAGTAAGAATGACCCATTACTTCAGCTCTGCAAGGTGTCATACTTTTGAAATTTTTTTACGTTTTTCATGTTATTTTGACAGATCAAAAAAAGATGGTTGTCTTTGATTAAGGCGGTTAAAAAAAATCGTTAAATAAATTTCTTAGAGATGATTTTTTTATGATTTTAAAATTTAGATTGACTCAACAACTAAACAGCACATTAGTGTTACCCTAGAACGGCGCGGTTCATTGAGTTCTATTTAATGTGGGCGTATTTCGCTGGAGGACGACAAGCCATGAGAAGGACGTCCTCCTATTATGCTCGACCCAAAAACCATTGAAGCTATATACGAACAATTCCGATTAATGCCAAGAATTCATTGATTTCGAATAGAATACAAAAATATTTAGCCTCGTTGTCTGCATTGGCGTTAAACTTCTCCAATTTTGGAATTATTGATCGACTCAATTAAAACTTTGTCGCAAACTTCCATTACACCACGTAGGTATTACCTAACTAGATACATTTACCGCAGTTATTATAATTAATTTCAGATGCCCAAATCTAACGATCAATTAAAGAACATCTAATCAGTCATCTTAGTTTGTTCTAATGTAAGCCATAATGCTAATATGGTCGTTTACTATGTTTTCAGCTTTGTCCCCGTCACATTCAAAGTTGACCTTCAAAATCCGGTTCCGCCATGGGAATTTGTTTTTACTGTCGGTCGTCATCATCATCAGTGAGTGAACATGCGCGAACTAACATACACACGCATATACACATAAAGAATGCTTTTAGAGATATTCATCTCTATATGTACTATAGTTTCAGCTTCTGGGTTTTTGTGTCTTATACTAGCTTGTAAGCTCGATGGTAGCTATCACTAGCACAGCTCAGCTTAACTCAGCTATCCCCTTTTACCATTTTAAGTTAAAGAAAGGCACCAATCTGGCGATATTGAAACCAGTCGAGCTTTTATTAATGCACTTAGTGCACGTTAAACACGCCATGGTTTGCATGATAAAAATACTTTTATATTATTAAGGGGATGGGTGGGATGGAGTTGAGGGAGAGGGAGACCACGACCGACCGAATTTACCGAAGCAAACTTCATTCAAATTCAAGTTCACGGTTTATACACAAGACAAGAGCCATACAACCTACTCTAGTCTCTATAGCGCTACTGCTACTTCAAAAAGGCAGTAATCGTTGTGGAATTGACTTGTTGTTCTTTTTCCGTTCTTTTTTTTCTTGTTCTTTTATTTTTCTCGCAGGAAATCAACGCAGCACCACACCATATGCGATCATAATTATTTTATGGAGTTAGGTATGTACGTGAAAATAGAACCAAATGTATTTCGTTGCTATTGAAAAAAAACAATATTTCTAAGCGATTCTTGAATTACATAATGCTTTTGCAGTGCAGCAGCAGCAGCAGCAGCAAAACCGTGAGAATCACTAAGAACAACATTTTTACAACAACAGCAGCAGACAGCCTCTTGTGAAAGGGGTCGCCGCTGTATGAAATTAGTGCACGTAATTTTTTCTTTTCTGCTTCGTTTTAACCTTGAATTTTTATTGCTTAGGGTGGGACGACCATGATGTGTTATAAAATAAATTCAGCTCTGTAAAGATTTTTTTGTTCTACCACTTTCTTTAAAAATATAACTAGGTCAATCTGCCAACCCTGTGGGATCTGATATAAATTCTTAATTGACTTGAAAATATTTCTTTACCGAATGTCTTTAATTTGTACGTTGCTTTTTCAGCAATATCATCGGAACCAAGTAGGTACCCTAAACTCTAATCTGAAGTTCAATATTTGCATACGTCAGCATATTTGGATTTCTTCCCTAATATTTTTAAGTTTTAGTGATAAATTCTATTCCAAATTGATGTAATAAAGGCAATCAATCGGATTAAGTCAAATGAACACATTGATGAATTAGTTAAAACCTATACACTAATTTTCCCCTTAATCCTGGCCTAATATAATGCACCTGTTAAATATACTTATGTAGTTATGTAAGTCCAGCATTGAAGAGTTGACTACACGGCACACGGTGATTTAATGCTGCGTACCTGTGCACACAGATATCCCAGATGAGATGGCTGATAAGCTGACCAAAAAGGGCTCTGAAATGAATAGCTCCGCAGCGATAGCTTATGTGAGGATCCAGATCGGAGCTTTAAAAGACGAGATCATCAATGGCGCCTAACAAAAGGTGGATCAGCAGGGAATTCTGCCGCATTACGGGTTACTGGTCTATAGGAGACCATGCTAGTAGACTGGGCATAGTGGCGAACGAATTCTGCAGCAGCTGTAGGGATTTTGAGGGTATTAGTTAGCTATTTCTTTTTAAGTCTGATGGAGCTTCAAAGCAAAGAGTTCAGATGCATCCTAAGATCCCTAAGGGAGCAGGATGGATTTAGGGCGGTTGTAGAGATTATCCCACGAGGTCAATGGGAACAATCGACCGACCCTCTGGAAGTCTAAGTGAAACAGAATAGGTATTTCTAAAGGCACCCCTCTTACCTAAATAGACTTCTGATCTGCAAACATTTTTCTAACCATTGAAAATTGAGAGTCTTATTCCAAAATCTGCCTCTCTGATATACATATCGGAATAGAGCTTCTACGTAAGAGATAAGAGCTCTTATCTTCTTAAATGGGCTGTCAAAGCCCGTTACCAGAAATTGGTATTCTGCGTAAAGAGTTAAGAGATATCAAACGTCAGCTGATCTCTTAACTTTTGTGGAGATTTTTTTTTAAGAAATTTGGTATTCTAGCAAACAAAAATAGCTGTCAAATATTTCTTAACATAAGAGCTCCTCACCGAGGTTACGCTTAAATCTATTATCGTGATAGTCGCAGAATTTGTTTTGTTTCTAATACCATGTAGTTTTGAATATATACATATACAATTTTGAATATACATATACATATTTATACAGGGTGTCCCGGAAGTCGACGTCAAGCCAGAATTGAGTGATAGGCCAAATCATAATAGCAAAGTTAACTTAACTTAACAACAAGTTAAGAAGCAGACGAAATTTCCGAGTGTTTATACCCTAGATGAAATCTATAGGGTATACTAAGTTTGTCATTCCGTTTGTAACACCTCGAAATAATGATCGTAGAGCAAAATGGATTGGACAGCCACGCATAATATTAAAAGTTATTTTGATTTTTGCATGTCCGTCCGTCGTTCCGACTGTGCGCACGATAACTCGAGAACGCGTATACTTATAGAGCTGAAATTTTGTACAGACTCGAAAATGAGACAAATCGGGCAACTCATTCGTGGGGTTGCCATACAAAAATTTCGTTTTCCACTATATATTTGGACACTGCCTGAGATCGCGTCGACCTAGAGAGCTGAAATTTGGTACATGGTGTTTAAGTTTGTACTAGCAAATAAAATTTCAAAAAAGGACTAAATCGGGCAACTCTTTCTTGGTGTTGCCATATAAAAATTTAGGTTTTTTACGTATACTTTGAAAACGATCAGTCCAAGACATTTTTATTGCACTAAAAACTTCTTCAGAATACGAAATCCTATAAAATTGGTTATAATCATTTTTTCTGTGCGACAAACCGTTCTAGAAATATATGCGAAAAACAACTTTAAAAATTTAACTTGAATAGATCGGTGACCATGCGAAATTTAATACGAGCATTCATGTAGGGTATCATAAGAATTGGTCTTAGACCAATTCTAGTTTTTTTTACTTCTTTACATTTAAAATGCACGCGGCAAGAAATGGAAAGAAAGAATCAAAATTAAAAAAAAAATCAAACTCTCTTTAAAACTTTATAAAAAATGTGAATGCGCAAATTGGATGCAACGAAACAGAATGGCAAGTATTTCATTTTCGTAAATAAATGAGAAGGGGCAGAGTTTTCACGTTTTACCCTCATAAAATGTTTCCGCGCTTTTGTAAAAACCGGTTTTCATGAAATATTGACAATGTTTGGTCAATGTTGTTTCTGTAAATGGACACATGTTGTTGCTGTAATCCTATGATATTTGAACAGCACGTGTTTCTGTTTACATTCGTTTTGCTATGAAGAGATTAAGTGGGAGAAACTCATGCTGGATTCTCTGATAATTTTTGGAAAAATGAGAATTTTATTTGAGAGGAATTTTACATCTTCTTTCAGCACCTTGGTCAAAGGGAAATTTAACTTTTTCTTAAAAATGGGAGGTAGTGTGACCTGAAGTACATTATTATTAATAGTTTGATAGGATTTTGAGAAATTCAATAAGATTTTGTCGTTCGGGTAATCCTACGTTCTCTCGATTTTTGTTTCTAAAGGGGGAAACACAATTCCACCGTTTCGATCCGATTCGTACAAATGTAAAATTTGCTTATATGAGACATACGTGCAATTGAACACATTACACCGAAATGGATCGAATTGAAACGGAGAAGTTGAGCAAATTTCAACTTTTACGGATGACATGAGGAAATAAAAAAAGACATGAATTATATGACAAAAAAAAATGTTTTCATGGATGGATGTAACAGCACCGTCGTCCTCAAACGCCGAACAAAACGCTGGGCAAGTTACATTAACACTGGGCGGCAGCGCCATATCTTAATTTCCCTTACATTTTACAGTTGAGTTATTTGCTTTTAATCTCTGCCGGTTTGCAATAAAATTTTAAATAATAATAAAAAAGACATTTAAATATCTTTTCATTTTGTCATGTTTTTTAATAATAGATTAAGATCTGGCATATTGGCAGCAATGGAGCGCCAGCGTTAAATTTAGGATTAGAGATGGGTCGACGACCACGCCGACGTCGACGTCATCGAACAGACCTTTACACTGCATAGCCTATCTTTTTTGCTATATAATATAAGAGGAAGAACTAAGATTTCATCTTAAAATTGTCCCAAAGCCTAAAACTATCGCTTCCACACAGAAAAAATAAGTTAGAACAAATTACAACCAAATATGTTTTCTTTCTAATGGTTGTAAAACAAAATAGCATCGAGAACAAATTATGGAAATTATAGCGTTTGAACAAAATACAAGCTACTTTTATATGAAAAACTCCTGTAGTAAGACAAGGCAAGATGACTATGATGTTGCCTGCTAACCGGCCCGCTTCTCTTTTTCAGAATTTGTTCACGGCTTGTATATTTCGAGAGTTACGCCTTAATGCTTTCCTATACATTTTCACGATATTTCGTCACTACACTAATGGCGGAACATGGTTCGTAATGGGAATCTTGTATTCTATATACCTTGGTGCGCGAGTCCGACTCGCACTTGGCCGATTATTTATGTTTGTTTATAAATATAATATCATGTATTAAGGACTGGAACAAAAAGTATTTTGCCAAATCATGTAGTATAACACTTAGAGCACAGCACATTTTTTTCTGATATACAAATTTTTCAGAAGCCACAAGTATTCCGTGGAACAATAACAGTTCGAATGGTTCAGTCTTGAAAAATTGCGGAAGGAGATTGCGCGAATTTGTAAAGAAAATAAAACTAAATCTAAGCTAAGTACGCGAAAGAGATAGGAGTGTCGGTTCGAACAGTTCAGTGTTAAAGATCTTCTGCTTTTAGAGGATAAGACAAAATCGGGTCGTCCAACAGGTCCAGTTAACAAAAAAATGGAGTCAAGTGTCTTGAGGGAAATTGATCTGAACAAATCATTATCGAATATTTTTATTATTATTATTATTCATCATCGATACGCGATATCGCTCGAAAAATGAAAACAGTCACACATTGATTCAATGTGTGAAGAAAAGAAACAAGCTGAAGACATATAAAAAGCAAAAATCGCCAAAAAGAAGCAAGGAACAATTGGAGAAAGCAAGTTTGCGAGCTCGAAAATTCTACAATGGAATTTAAAAAAACCCTGACAGCTGTCTTGTTTAGGATGAAGAATCATATTTTATAATGGATTTTTCGTCACTACCAAGCTCCCAATTTTATACCGTTAAAGCTGGTACAGTGGCTCCAAATGCAGAAAAGTCAATTATAACGGAAAAATTAGGACCAAAAATTATGGCTTGGCAAACCATTTGTCAATGTGGCCTCAGGAGCAGGCCGTTCTTTACAAAACAGACAATCGATGCAAGAGCTTATGTCAACGATTGCTTGAAAAATAGGTTACTACAATTTTTAAGACAGCATAGACGCCGAAATTATTTTGGCCTGATTGAGCTAGCTGTCATTATGCAAAGCACACATCAATAAGAACAATATTGATTTTGTGCCAAAAGAAGTAAAGCCACCAAATGTAGCTGAACTTTTCGACCAATCGAACGATATTGGGCCCTAGTGAAGCAGAAGGGGTGGCTTAAATAGTTAAAATTGGTGACTAAAGAGTGAACTTGATGGAACGTATTCCTGAAAAAGTTAAGGAATTCTCTAAAAATAAAAAAATTGGTGTTACAGTAAATTTTAAAAATTGTAAACTATTAAAAATTTCTTAAAATTTAACGGAGTTTCTTTAATTTATGTGACGAGACGACTTTTCGTTCCAGTGCTTATGTATTATATATATATATATTATTTTAATGATAAACCACAGAAACCCATTAAGAAAGTTCGAAAACTAGTTGGGTATGCCACTGTTCCTACTTCTCCTATATGCATTTGTATACACGTGCCTACACTGACCGAAACACTCCCATACTAGTACAAGGCACCTGTAGAGATTAAACTAGAGTAAATAAAATTTTATAGATTTTCGAAATATTTGATCCTTGCGCTTCTTCTAGGATAGGGAATTAAAATTTGTATAAATAACCTACAATTAATTCAACAGGTCAATTTTAAAATAATAAATCTTAAAAGAAAAAAACTGAAAAGAAAAATTCACCATATAAACTCACCTCTGTCATTGGCATCCATTTTACGTACGTGTACGTGGGGGTTTCCACTGTATGCGGGGCCTTTTTTTTTATATCTACAAATCCACACCTATGTATTCGTTTAAAGCGATGAAGGCGAGGTGCGTATAGCGTAGACCATTTAACTAAGCTTTCCTTGTCCAAAATTCACAATCTGACTACGTAATGTATCAGTAATAATTAACACTTTTAATCACATAAATGCACTTCAAAAATACTTGCTCCAGAGAACTTTTTAAATACATCACATAATGACCTACTTTGCATAAAAATTTCACGATACTTTTTATCAAATAAGAAGAAAAATTCTACAAAATATCTTACACACAGCTATAATAAAGTACACATTTTATTATATATTTACACTATATGCACACACTTTTTCACACACACACGACCCTATACGCGGTATATAAATGATAATTTTGTTTAACGTAAAGGAAAAAGTTTCTGAGCTGTCAGTGACTTTCGAGGTCGATGAACTTCTTTCTTTAAAAGGTACTTTACATTTATAAAAACTTGAAATAAAATTTAAAATGTTCACTTAATTATAAGCGCGAACGATGTTCAGAGTTTAAATAAATTTATTACTTTTATTTACCGACACTTATCATTTTAGAAAGCACACAACTTTTCGCAGAGTTTTCACAGTAAAAATAACAAAAATTCCCCTCTGCCGTATGAAAAAAAAAGTCTTTAAAACGGTTAATATACATACCCGACGTGAAGTGAAATTCATGGCAGCACTATCGACATAAGTTATGTTGAAGGGATCATTTTTAAATTATGTAACCGCTCATATCGGTTTTATACACAAATGGAAAGAAAGTTTTTAAAAATGTAATTTTTTTAAATATAAGCTTAATAAAGTTAAAGTTGGTTTTATTTTTTAAAAAAAGTCATTGTTGTTTTGTTTTTTGTTAATCTTTATTATTTAACATCGCTTGTGGTGTTTGCACGCAATTTTTAAGATGATGAGAGCGCATTATAGATTAATTGTAACAAGTTTTTTTTTAATTTTTTTAGAAGCTGTAGTGTGAAAATTTACATGGCTGATCACAAATTTAAATAATATGGCAAAATCTACTTACAAACCTTTGAAATGCGTTAAATTAAGAAAAAACCACATTGTTTTTGCTGCCATCGCACTCTCATAATTGTTTGCCGCTTGCAATGCAAACGATTTGCTCTTATAGGGTATTCTTTAAGTCACAGTTTGAAGTCTGCTTGAAAGACTACATCAGAATAAGTAACATCGCCCCTAATAATTTTTCATTTAATTTGAAACTATCAGCTAGCTGGAATAGTTTTCAAATCCGGCAATTGGACAGCTAGATTTATCTATGCCTCACGCCTGTACATATAACTTTTCGCTAAAGTTGTTTATTTCCATCAATTTCGGAGGGTTTACGAAATTTTTACTTCACCCAAATAGTGCACTTGCAAGGACAATGATAACCATGCAAAAATCCAACATTTTGTTACTTCCATATGGAACCCCAAATTTCACTCAATAGCTGTGTTCTTTCGGGGACGTTTTTTCTGGGATACTGATTTTTGAAGAGAATACATTTTTCTGTCCTAATCCTGATTGACTAGATTTTATTTTTCTGTTGGCTTCACCTATGCATATCAAAAGGCGCTCGCTCTTATTGTTGTGTGTTCATATTTTATTAATTATTCGATGCTCGATTTCTCTCTTGTTGAAATCCTACCCTACCACGCGTTAACCAAAATATTCAGCTAGTGGCTCTGCGACTTAATTGTTGCATTAAAAACAATTTAGCTTAGCAGAGGTGAGGTAATAAACTGATGGTACCAGGTCTGGAGAACATTCTGATTCCTTTCGTTCTAGTGAATCGGGGAATGAATATTTTGGACGTACTAATTTAGTTTATTCAGATGCTCACAGTCACAGTCAGTATTTCTCAGAGAAAATTGTGTTATTACCCGTTGAATTCATAATATCCAGAATATCCCATTTCATGCACATCATGTTGCTTTGGTGGAAGGGCAACTGTAATTTGAGAGAATTGGCTCGTTTTGTAAGGGCATGTAGGTATAGCTGTGTATGTACTTTCGTCTAAAAAACTTCGAATGCGATGCTGACAAAAAAGTGATAAATAAATTCCACTCGACCAGCACACGGATAGGTACCAATTTCAGATGCATCAACACAAAAACCAAAGCGGGGTTGAAGTTAGATATTTGACATACTTTCAAATGAACCTATTTCCAAATTAGGGAACAGAACGGCATCTTCAATAATAGTAGTTTTGCCGTAAGTGCCTTTTTATTTGAAATTTTCCTAAACCCAATTATTTCTACCCCTAAATTTTAAAAGATAAATCAAAAATAAGAATTTCTCTAGTCTACTTAAGGCACGAGTATATTTTGGCAAAAGTGGCACTGCTCTCGTTAAGTTACCAATCAAACATGACAAAAGTAAATCTCAATTCTGGCAATACCAGCAGCATTTAAAGAAATGACGACATGTCATAAATGTCACTTTTGTATGTAAACAAACAGATCGTGCTCGAATAAATTAGATTAATAAAATATTACTAAATAATTAGATTAATACATTTCTAATAACGTGGTGTAAAAAATGTAACTTTGATAAAATGCTACCCCGGGCATGTTTACGGTCAAAATTGAGATTTATTTTCCTTGGAGGACTTATAATATTTCTTCTGGATTTTTTTGGTGCATTTACGCATATGTTTGAACTGGATTACTACAGACATTTTCGGTATCCTTTGGAAGGAGATGTACTACGTTATGCTCATCAAATTCGATTCAATCAAGAACATGAACTAGAACCAATAAATGTTTATAACTTTACATTTCTTAAAGATTGCCGAGATAAATGCAGAGAAGATGATGCACCACTCGCCCCGAAATTAATATTTCTAGTAAAATCAGCGATGAAAAATTTCGATAGACGTAATGCAATACGAAAGACCTGGGGTTATGAGAGACGTTTTTCAGATGTCGTAATTCGTACAGTGTTTTTGATTGGCATAGGACTTAATAAAGAACTGCAGAAACATATCGATATCGAATCTGATCAGTATCGAGATATAGTTCAAGCTAAATTCATAGATGCATATTTCAATAATACAATAAAAACTATAATCGGATTTCAATGGGCTGTGAAATTCTGTCCAAGAAGTCGTTTTTTCATGTTTGTCGATGATGATTTCTATATTTCTACGAAAAATGTACTGCGCTTCATAAGAAATCCAACAAAATATCCAGAATATTTAGCAGAAGCTGATGAAACATTGAGGAAATTAGCTAGACGTTTAAATCAATCGGATCTACGTAATTCATCTACAAATCTAGAGCTTATAAAAGATGCACATAAAGTTCTTGCACAAGGATTAAATTCAGTTGAGCAGAAAAAGCATTTTCATCATCTTGAGGATTTTGTTGTTAAAGGACCGGTCGCCTATGAAAAAGACCATCATCGCCAAAGAATAGATTTACCTGAGAATTACCAAAACCATCAACATCGTCAAAAGCGACATTTGATGGACATGGAACTTCCATTAGATGCCAAACTTTTTGCTGGATTCGTTTTTCGATCGGCTCCACATCGCCATAAACCAAGCAAATGGTATGTTACATTAGCTGAATATCCATATCACATGTGGCCTCCGTATGTATCTGCTGGCTCCTATATTTTGTCACGTGAAGCCCTCTTTGAAATGTACTATGTTAGCATGTATACAAAACATTTTCGTTTCGATGATATTTTTCTGGGAATTGTTGCGCTTAAAGCTCGAATAGATCCATTTCATTGTGAAGAATTTTATTTTCATAAAGCTGCTTATACGGGACCGCATAGCTACCGATATGTGGTTGCTTCTCACGGCTATGATAATCCCATTGAATTGGTACGAATTTGGACTGAAACACGAGCAGGTGGACATGCATAAAGGATAAGGATAAAATCGTGTAGTGTTAAAGGATATAATAGTATACTAGTTAGGCAATAGATTTCTTAGATCTTATATTATACTCTTATTAGACAGCTACAAAGAAGAAAGAGTCGTAGTTACTTTTAATAATATTTAAGTTAAATAAAACTAATTCCGCTCTATTTGAAATTATTATTTATTTTAGTTCTTAGTCTCTTAGCTTAACAGCTTCTTTATATATCAAATCTCCTCTTTAATTAATTAAGATTTGGATTTCATAGTTGTTTCGTGAGTACAAAATTTATTCACCATATAACAGCTACACTCTAGTCGAATGCAGATCTGTGCACTGCTCTTCACCGGAACTTTTTATCTTAATGTACAATTGTGCTATCAATCCCCTGTGAGCCAGCTGTTCGAAACTAGAAATCCGGGCTGAGCTGTTGACACTTAATATCCAGGAGCGTCAATAGTCACATCAAGTCAAATTTGAGTCTCCCTTCAATCACCGATGGTCTGCCCTGTTGGTATGTTTGAATTCAAGAAAAATGAAAAATTTGTCTTCAATCTGAAAGCTTCATACATGCACTCGAAGATTTGACGTTCTGCCACAAAAGTTACCCCATCCTCCCTTCATTCTTCTTGAAATATCTGGTGAGGCCTGTCGATAAACAACGAAGAGATAATCTTTCCAAGTTTGAAAATCCTCAGCATGCTTGACTGAGACGACGATAAAGAAAGTAATTGCTGCATTTTTAGTCTGTTTGCCCACACAGTAGAACCGGTGTCGCGTCAATATCTTGCCGTGCCGGTGCCGTTATATGTAATCTGCTGATTTCTTTCTTCATAATTTATATTCATAACGGTACGGCAAAGGCTAACAGATACGGCATCGCGTTTGCAAACAGCCTTAAGTTTGCCGCTTATCGCTTTTCTGTGATATTCGTTTTCATCTTTATGCAGATGATTGTAACTTTTACTGTTTCTCCATTACTTTAGAGATTTAATTTATCTTCATTAATCAATGCTGATAGCATATGTGAGGATCCTGATAGGAGCCTTAAAAGAGAAGACCACAGGGGAGCTTATCAAAAGGCAAGCCTCCGGTGGCTCAATAAGGAAACCTGCCGTATCGCGAGGTAACTGTGGCCTGCAGATGACAGGAAGAGGACAAGAGAACTGCTTAATGGCAACAAGAATCTAGTAGGGGTCATTAAGGGTCATTGGTCCATAGGAAACTATGCTAGTAGACTGGGATTAGCGGCGAACAATTACTGCCGTAGCTGTAACGATTCAGGTGAAATCGAATCCGTCCACGTACCCTGCGAGTGCCCTGATGAATGAAGGAGGTAGGCTAGGCCATTAGGTAGGGGCACAATGAACACACTGGTGATCTTAGTAAAGCAGGCTAGACAGCGGCACCCCTCTTACCTAACCGAACCTAATCTATGTGGACCACAACATTGTAAGCAATGTGGTGCTCATAGCTTTTTCTTTATTTGTCTGCTATTAATCAACAACCGTTCTCAGATGCAGTCTTAGCCAGGATCTTTAATATCATTAATTATTTGTGAGGGCATATTCTTCTTTTCATCTGTACAGCCGACCGCTTTCAAGTTTAACTTAGAAAGGAAATTTATCTACAAGTAATGACGATT
Source organism: Dioctria linearis (assembly GCA_963930735.1). NCBI lineage: Eukaryota > Metazoa > Arthropoda > Insecta > Diptera > Asilidae > Dioctria > Dioctria linearis. The sequence continues at coordinate 21,194,032 of OZ005740.1, forward strand.
ATAATTCAGCAAACCCATGCAGGGAATTAATTTATTATACAATCTAAAATCTTATATAAATACATTTATCTAAAAGTGATCAGTGACCCACTCCCAATAAATATGGAATCAAAATCTCAGGACTTCTGACTCGCGCTGAACAAGAGATAAGAGCACTTCGGAACTTTCAATTATCTGAAAGAATATCTTAAAATAAAACCTTTTCGAGGCTATAGGCATTCTTTTATAGGAATAATAAAAAAACGAACCTTAGTGAATCCCTTCTCTGCCTCGGACAGTGTATTTTCACAGTCATCCCTCAATTTAACTTTCTGATCTAAATTCGAATTGATTGTCTCCAAACGTTCATTTAACCGATCAATTTGTTCTAAAATCTGCAATTATCGATTCTTTTAAAATGAGGATAATATTGAAAAAGAAAAAATTACTTGCCTTATTTTTTTCTTGCTGACCTTCCTGAATTGCTTGATTGATTTTTTCTTTTTGAGTTTTCAAATATTCAATGTCTGAAATTCAAAGTGAGCGGACCTGTTTTAAAGTAGCAGTAAAAAAAAACCTTATTAACTTACTTTTAACTAATTCCTGATTGTAGTTTTGAAGAACAGCTGCGTGTTTAGACATTTTATTTTCTTATGCAATCTCTAGTTAAATTAATTTAAAATAAAACAGATTGGATGTAAATATAAACACAAAGAACTCAGCTGCTTAAAACTACACTTTCTTGAGAGCGCGCATTATAGATAATGCACTGCACTGTATTTGAATATATAAAGTTTGTCGTTTCGCGATTGTTTTGACAATTTAATTTATTTCTTCGTTCAGAAATGCAGCATAAAGTTCTGGTATTGCCAGATAAAGATTACTTTGTTTTAAACCTTACAAATGAATGAATTTCTTAGGTAGTTGCTTTACGGATAGCAGCAACATAGGATAGTCTTATGTTTATAACAACTAAGTATTCTCAGTGACGGTGTTACCAAAGACTTTCCAATAGTGTTTTATGGTATGTCCGCTTTTGTCTTTAAGACATGTCTGGACTTGGCCTTTTATTGTTTTATATCAAAACTAGATGGCGCTGACGAAGTATTCACTAAACATTTGTCTTGATAGTCTTTAAGTCTTCATGAGTTTTTAAAAAAGTTTTCAGATGTGTATTTAAAATAATAATTACAGTGAATTCAGCACACGCATCGGTATAGCTTCGTTCCCATGATTTTGCGCAACGTTCACTGTAATTACACTTTAAGGTCTGAGTTCCAGATATTCCGTTAAATAATTTAAGTTTTAATCCAACTATCTAAGACTGTAAATTGTGGGTTCGCATTATTGTGAGTATCTTCGCAATTTTCTACAAGATGAGTCACTCTTTCTTCATATAAAAGTAAAACATGACTGTAGTGGTTTCCCTTAAAATACACCGAAAATTCACGCAAAGAAGGCGTCTTCAATATTTTACATATTGGACGATTTTTAAATTTAATACAAATCTTGATGACTTGATCACTAGGTACGTGAAAGTAGTGCGCAGCCGCCTTGCTTCTTTGCAAATGCCCCCCCCCCCCCCCCCCCTGGAACAGACTTCAGCGGTGCGGTAGGTGCTGCGAATGCTGTATTTAAGAAAGTGGTGAGTACGCTCTGGCTCCACTCCCATATCCATTTTCGAACTGCTGTTATACAGTAGCCCGAATCTTTAAGTTTTAGTTCACTCTTTACAACTATACACCTCAAATGGATATTGAGGGACAAGAGCATAATCTCCATTGCTGCCGTTAGTGTTGTTCGAATGGCACCTGTAATAACCAGGCAGGTATATCTCTGTATATTAGTAAGGCTTTTCAGATGCATCGCTTTCTCAAGAGCATTTCACCACACCTCACCATATCCCAGATGTGAAGATAGACCTTACGATAGCGGTGTACATACAGTGCACGATAGAGGGTGTAATCTCCAACTCTTGCAGGCATACAGTGCAATGACCTCCTTCTTGACGCGCACATTCACATTTATTCTGCAATTTAGTTTGGAGTCTAGTATCACTCTAGATATTTGACTTCAATTTTAAAATGAAGAGGAATGCTACCCAGTTTGGTGGTGCGAATGTCGGAATAATTCTCCTCCGTGTAAAGAGGAATAGTTCGATCTTTGCGGGGTTAAGCCCTAGATCACAACTTATAGACTAATTAGGGAGCTTTTGTAATGATCTTTGAATTAGTTCACTGATCTTCGATTGGAATTTTCCTGAGACCACGATGACTAAGTCATCAGCATTTGCTACAGCTTTTATATCCTCCCCTCGTAAAAAAATAAGAATACCATTAACCACCAATAACCATAGTCGAGGTGAAAATACTCCTCCTTGTCGAGTACGTCTAGACACTCTCCTGCTAACCTTATTGCTACCAAGATCTAAGTTATTTAAGCGACTATTGACAGGCGGGGATCTAGCAAATTAGGGGGGGGGGGGATCATCTTACAAATTAAATCGAGCAAAAAAAATCCAACGCAGAGCTACCGCAGTACTGCAGTACTTGGAACTGTTTAGTATACTTTTTTTTACAAAAACTAATTTTTTTAATAGAATAGGGTGCAAACTGCAGGAGTCATTCAAGCCAAACTTTTCTCAGTTTTACACACTGGCATATATAATATGGACTGCTCGATATGCTATTTCATGCGGGTACAATTTTTTGTGTCAAAAATAGTTCATACGTCGGTGCCAACATTGAAAAATCCATTGGCGGAAAGTTGAAAAGTGAAACCTCTCGAATTTCTATTAACCCAAATAATTAATTTAAAAACATTTATTTCGACAAACCCACTTATATATTTATTGTTTACAGCCCTTTCTCAGTTCGCACGTTACATAGAAAAGTGACCCAACTCAAAAAATGCAACTTTTCAGGAGAGCGAAAAACGAAAAGCTGTACATAGAATTAATTCTAGCTTAACGTAGTAATTGTTTGCTAAAAATAGTCTGAACTCTTAAATTTGTTAGTAAATTTATTTCTGAAGATTTATATAAAAGAATTTTTAAGTTTTTGTTACCGCAGTTGACGAGGTTAGCTGTTAATCCCGCATGCTCTTAAGTTGTGTCGCTTTTCTTTGTTGCGAAATAAATATTTTTACAAGTTTTTTTTTAAGTGGCACAACTCAAAATACGATTTTTAAGAATTAAATTCCGTACTTTGAACATTGTGGAAAAATGTCATAACTCAAAATAAAATTTGTAAGAAATAAATGCTGTTTTGTGGAAAAGTGACACAATTTAAAATAATACTGTTAAAATGTCGAAAACATATTTACGTTTGTAATGAAGATCGTCACAACTCAAAAAGTGACACTGACACACTGTTCTATGAAGAATATCTCTGTTCTTAAGTAACAGAAAAGTGACACTATCGCTATCTAGCGGCAAAAACAATCAGATAGAAATATGCCAATTTCATGGTGTAATTAACTCAAAAACGACTTATTTTGAGTTAGGTCACATTTCTAGGTGACGTGCGAATTAGTAGTTGGTGCTTACACTGAAAGAGAACGCTATATAGAAATGAACCCACTTTCTGCAGTGTATTTCTATGGACGTAGTCAGTCCATATTTTAAATGTCAGTGGTTTTACATAAGAACGCTGCAAATATTTTAGAATGGTAGGAGTGTTACATGCCAAAATTACCTGAAAAGGAGCTTATCTCTCTTTAAGGCGAAGAAATTGCCATCAGCAATTGATTCAAATTCTTCAGTTAAAAACAAAAAGTATTTCCCATAGAACGACTTGGGACAAATAAAAATTTTAAATTTCAACCCAAGTCGTTTCAATAGAAAAAAGCCCCACGACAAATTTTACCTTCAGTAAGATTTGTCGAAAATACGATATGTATGTACCCAGCGGGAAATCTGGTCAGGCCTTTCACGTGAAGGCTTGTGGAAGCAGTAAAACTAATAGTGCAAATATATGAAAAAGCCGATATATTTTCGTTCCATTCCACATTAATCCCGTAAGAAGCTTGGTGGAAGGTGCAATGCACTTTTCAAGCTCATTCTTGTTTTGCTAAAGCAGTCAAACCTTAGTGCAAAGCATGAAAAAGCCGAACAATTTTTGATCCGTTCCAGATTGATCCCGGAAGAAGCTTGGTGGAAGGTTAAACGCATGTTTTCAAGTTCATTCGTGATTTGTTTGTGAAACCAAGTGCACGCAGATTTTTTTTCGCTCGCAGAGAGTCCACTGAGGAGGCATGCATACCCATTCCTTCCAATGAAGCTAGGGGGAAGCACATGAAAAAGCTTGAACTGCTTCCTCCCTAGGACATGCCTGTACAAAAGTCCTACAAGGTGTCCAATGAAGCGGCATGCATCACAACTTCCAAGGAAGGCATCCGGTTTGGGTGATAGTATGATTCCATTTCCCGCTGGGTACATATACACATACATATCGGGCGCATAAAATTTCAAGTCTTCACCGAAAAGCCTCCTTTCAGCAAATTGTCGCGAGCGGCATACATTGTGGGTGCAACAATGTATGCACGATACCAAGACGATATTTATGAAAATATCAAATTTCCTTTCAACCATCGTCCGCCGCGGTAGGCTGAACACTAATTGTAAACAACATTCTCGCTTGGGGCAAAGTGAATCGCGTCGAATTCAATGCATCTAAGACCCAAAGCTGTCTCATCTCATTAAAACAAGACCATCACTTAACCAGTCCCGTTTCGTTTGATGGTGCGTTAATTTCTGATTCCCCGTCACAAAGCATTCTTGGCATTAATATTTCCAGTAAGTTAAGCTGGACAGATCACATCTTCTCGGTTGCCAAAGAAGCATCAAAATGTCTTGGTTTTTTGAAAAGGTGTAAGAAATATTTCAGCCCATCAAATATAGCGCTCCTCGCGCTGCATCCCGCGTTCATCCTTTTACCCTTCAAATTACCTTCGGCCGTACACTAAATTTCCGTGATGCTTTCTTATCCCGAACTGTACGAATGTGGAAAAGTCTACCATCTTCTGTCTTTCCTCTGGCATACAACCTGCGAAAGTTTAAGGGCGACATACATCGGCACCTCCGCCGCTCTCCTCATATCCCTTAATCCTTTCCCTATCTCCTTCCTGCCACGCTGTGCTTTGCATCATAGGGTATCCCCTGAGCTTGGCTTAATATAAAAAAAAAAAACAGGTAAAGAAAATAGAAGTTGCGATAAGAAAAAAAAACTTTTGTGAAAATAACCATAAGAGGAAGTTTGTGAACAAAGCAAAAGTAAAAAAAAAATATATATAAATAAAATAAAAGTGTGCGAGTTGTCTTAGTCATAGCTTCCTGAAACGGCGTAGAGTGATTGCCTTCGGCTAAGGTAAGCCCCGAAATATAACAGGAGTTAGGACTAAGTTAAGTTAGGGCTCTGATGTGGTAGTGACGGAGTCTGTTTCGTGGCTTGGGAAGTGTTTCTCTTGGATCACCCAAAGCTGAGGTCCGAAACTCAAATTCCGAGAAAAACCTATACACATACATCACATGCATACAATAGCATTCATTGAAATAAATTTTTATTTTTTTAAGTTTTGGAATAAAAATTTTTTTTTAAGTTGAATTATATAAATAAAAAAGTATAAAATAAAAGATATATTTTTTCAAATAACTCAATTAATTAAATATTTTTTCTTCAAATTTAGGGGGGTCATGTCTTGCGAAATTTAACAAAAGTACGGAATCAGTTTTTTTCAAAACTATTTTATTTTGAAGTTTATTTAGTGCAGTTTTATAGTGCCACTAGTGCCTGTTAAAATCTTCATATTAATTAAAAAAACAGAAATGAAGTGGTCACTACCAGAATTCATACATACCCCGGCATAAGCGCCACGTCACTGACGGGGTATATATTCCGGTTTGCTCTGAATGACTATGCTCCTTCCCCCACATGCCTCTCTATGGCCGTTTTTGAGCCAGCCATGCAAAAACTTGCAATCTAGTGTTGGGGATCTACCATTTGTGTATATATACATCGAGTGATTCATATTTTCTAGCATCTAGTCTAGCGCGTTGATGAGGTCGATCAAATGCTACAAAACTGCTCTCGGTTCGTTCTAAAACATCTTGTACCGAAAACCGGATTTTCTCCCCAGCGCCACCTAGGTTAAAAATAGCTATTGCAAAAATTATAGAACATTAAACTTCTGCAACTTGTGTACCCTACTGTACTGGGGATACCATATAAAAAAAAACCCTACTCTCTCTCTACCTCAAGGTGGTGCGGAAACGAGTAAAAAACGGTAGTACGTATTAAGTAATCGGTATTTACTGAAATGTAGAGAAAAATGTAGCGACTTTGCGAATTGTAGAACTCGTGAGCTATTCATCTGATTGAAAAATGTTTCCTCCTAAAGTTGCAGGAAATTTCACCCTGTATAATTTTTGTAAGAGCAATTTTGAACCTAGCTGGTGCTGGGGAAAATATATTTTCGAAAAACTGATTTGCGGTACCATTTTTCTAATGCTGTAGTCGCTCAAGGTCATAAGCTCGGAGTATTAATTAGGACACCGAATTGTAAAAATCTACCAAAGGGAAATTCTCATTTTTCATACAACTTTAGGCCAGACGTCAACAGACGAGAGATGCAAACGATGCATTATGATACTCTGAATATTATATGTATTAGTAACAATGTTCAATGCAATTAAGTGGGTGAAAGCTTTGGCAATCGAATGTTGCTTGAGCGATTTTCTTGGGTGAAAATGGACTTTTGAACATGCCGAATTCTAGCTGATAATGAGCTGCGGTGAATAGTGAAACCCGTTTTCCGATCGGACATAATCCTACCAAGTTAGAGTCGATTAATGTGTAAAAAATCTAGTACCTCAGTTCGAATAAAAACTTGGGAATGGGAAATACTAATTAGTATGGGGATGGCTAGTTAAGCTTCCGTGTATAGAGTATGGGTACTCAAGCTTCTCCTCAGGACCTAAGCAATTCAATTCTGTACTAGATCAAACTTTGAACCTCCTCCTCCCCCAAAACCTTTCCAAGCTTAATTGCATTGAAAAGTTGCATCGCTTAAGACATCTTTCATGTCTGTTAATAATATCGGGCCTAAAATGGACATTCCCCTTTGAACAAACCTCGAACTTTTGTAGCGAAGGCCTCCTTTTACGTCTTTAGTGCCTTGACTACATATAGTACATGAAAACCATAAAATAAACGACTTTGATTTCCAAAACCACCATTTTCGAACAATGAGGGAAATTCTTCGGATGATAATGACAATAATTAGGATTTCTTTTTAAATATTTATTTTCCTACAACGTTTTTCTTTTGTTTTTCTTTAATATATGTATAAAAAAAGAAAACATCTGAAATTGGAACCGAAAGTCTGTAATCGAAATGAAAAACATAAATATTACATTAATAATAATACATAAATTCACATTATTGAGTACGGTTTTTGTTAAGAACAACAAAATCATCCTTATTTATATGCTAACACAACATTTCGCTTTACGCACGCACGTGTACGCCCATGTATATTTTTTTAATACCTAAGTATAATAATAATAATATTATGTTTAAGCAGTTGCTGGACAAAAATGGTGGTGGTGTATACTTTTTATTGTATTTCCTAATATTCATCTTTTTTTTTTATTTTTTTTATTTATTTAGTTATTTATGCTCTGTTCCAAATGATGAATCTCAGTTCAAAATGCGGAATTAATATTTTAACAGCCATTAAGTTAAAAAAAAAATGAGAAATTTCATATTCTTTACATCTTCTCTGGACCTACATATATGCGACACACAAAAGTGTTTTTCTTACCACCTAACAATAATCTCAATGGAAATAAGAATAATAATTTCGTAAAAACTACTAAAAAATATATTATTAATATTATTATATAGAAAATTTCTAAAATCTAAGCATTATTTTTCCTCTCTTTCTGAAACAACAAAGTCTCTATCATCTTAAATAGATTCTTTTTCAATTAACTTTTTTGTTTTTGATTTTTTTTTTGTATTTAAAATGTTCGTTTTGATTTTGATTTTCTTTTGTTTACAATAAGATTTCAGACAATTACAAAACACTGAAAAATTGACAACGTTGGACAAAAAAGTGTTGGTCTTTAAATTTGTCGGAAAGAAAATGATTTGCGCTTTATTTGAAATGATAATTTTTCTTTTCTTTTTCACATAAACTTGCTGTAATCAATCACTAATCAAGAGAAGAACTTTCTTTTTATTTTTTATATTTTTTTCTAATAGGGATTGGGAGAATAATCAACACGCACGAAAATGTTTTAAGATTTTTTATGCAAAAAAACATAACTAAACAGAGAAATACACAAAATTTATTTAGGCTACTTTTAGGTAGGGGAGACTGGGAACAAAAGTAACATGCCTCCTTTTAACGCGTATGAACATATTGAGAAGTTTAGCTCACACTTCATTTGAAGCTTTTTAATATTAAAAAAATAAAATGATATTTATTGATTTATGTAGCTATGTATGGTATGTGGTTATATCGTTTCGCACAAATAAAACACCATACTTTATAAGAAACAGAGATACATCCTTTAATAAATCAAATAATTAATATACTACTGTGATCAAAAAATAAGGTGAATGTTTCATTTAAACTTCCTGGGTACTATGACATTTTTGTTTTTATGGTAGTAGTGTCTATGGTATCTATGCACAATTTCATGTCAATATACTCAATTGCTGCAGGGCTACGAGGGTTTTTGACATACAAAAATGAGTTTTGCGATTTTTACTATGTCCAGTAATAGGACTTAGCTTGGGGAGATGGGGGGAGGCAGGTGGCATAGCTTTCCAAAGTCTAAAAGGATTTGGAAAAATTGGGCTCTAAGGTCGCGTTCTGCGCCCATCTGAGCACTTAAGAACTGCTTATATATATTTAAAGGTTTTATTGTATTTTATCGGACTTTGTAATAATATACAGATTACATTTTATACGCCCCCCCCCCCTCCCCCTCAGAACTAAATGTCGCATGGCATACCAGAGCAAAGTATACAGATTGTGAAATGGGTAGTGCATGTTCGAAAGGACCATAATATATTTTAGAGCGTGCCGAAAGCGCTGACTTATATATAACAATGGACTGAGCATTTGCTATTTCATGTGGCACAAAAAATATTGTGTTTCTGTATATCACCGTTAAGAGCACCCTTTAAAACGATTACATAAAAAACATTTAAAACTCAACCAAAATCAGATGAAATTTTACACCCGTAAATCGAATTTAATTAAAAAAATATATTTTCTTGTGTCCAGGTGATATTTTAATCGCTTATAAGGAATTAAACTCATTCCGACTTTAATTTTCAAAAGTTATTCTTAACTGAATCCTGCTTATGGGCAAGAGAGACGGAGCATCGTAAACACTATCTTTACCTTATTCCTTCTACGGTGATTGCATCTGTAGCCAACATAAAAACATCAAATGGCATAAGCACTGACATACAATAAAAATGGACTGAGCCATTCTATCTAATTCCTATAGTCAAAAATGGCACACATTTTTGCTAAAATCTATTTGTCTCTTTCAAGCTCAAAATGTACACTGAACTGTAACCAATTTTGGAAACAGTACGGCTGTATTAATTGGAATACATTGGAATTGACATAAAAATTCAGACAAATATATTGTTTTTATACGTCTATGTATCTCTTACAAGCTCAAGGAAATTCGACAACAAATCTGCAGAGGAGCACAATTTTCAGTAATATTACAAATGAGTTTTTGGGTTAATTAAAACAAGTTTAACTTTCTAAATAATTTAAATTTAATGCAATACTATTTTATAACATCTTTAGTGTTTCCAATCGACAAATAATAATAAATTATGAATCGGTGTGCAATTGTACGAAATAAAGGGTTTTCACAGCCTGTTCAATATTTGTTCCATATTTGAAGCAAGAACGCTCAGTCCATTCTTATTATATGTCAGTGGGCATAAACAAACGTTCCAGAATGCAATATTTTGTGTTGGTAGCTCCAACTCTGCCATAGGGCGAAAGAGAGAGCTATAAAACTTGTGCCAAAATGACAATACGCTCAGTCCATTGTTATAATAAGTCAGTGGCCGAAAGCAAATGTTTTTATAATAGCAGTTTTGTATACATCTGATCGACTTTCTCAACACTTCAGATACGAAAAAAAAATGAATCACTCGACGTATACATCATTTCAAATGCTAGAAAATCGTAATCTTTGGCATATACTTCGAGATCGAACTGAAAACGGACTACTAGCGTAGTAAACGGAACATGATTCTCGACTTATCAACCCGAGATTCTCTCTCGATAGCGAATATCTCTTTAGATCCTAAGACAAACGAAATTGATGTTAAAACGAAGTTATGCGCACAATGTGTTTGTGTTACTGGATGTTATATATTGTTAATATATTAAAAGAAATGAACTATTCTCATGTCGTAACCGACTCGCGCAGAGCGAATTTTAATGGCCATTTAATTAGAGCCGTGGAAATGGACATTTATTCATTTTAAGTGGAAAATAAGGTCTGTGAACATTATTGTCTTGGTCAGTTCATCACACCTTTAATTATATCACTTATCAGATAAACTAGACATTTTAGAAAATGCCACTAAACTGAGAAATTATTTTTGTTTTGAACATTATCAGTAAGCATATGTAGACGCACTTAAGTCTTATTTCATTGTAATTCCGAAATCAGTGAAACGGAGAAATCTCGGACAAAAAGCGGAATTTTCGTGCTGAGCTCTCTATTTTCATTCGTAACAGAATCAGAGAAACGAAGGAATCTCGGGAGAAGCTCGAAATTCTCATTTCTTGCTCAAATTCGAGAAAACTTCGAGCGAGCTCTTCGCTAAAATATTTGCAGGGCTAGTTCTTGTGCCATCTATGATAGTAGTGATGTGGAAAATTTGAAAGCGTATCGATGAATCGACTAATTCGATTATTTATAGAAAAAAATCGCCAAAAAGTATCGGTGAATCGAATAAATTTAGTCGTTTCTCCTATGTAATAGCGTAGATAGCAACTTGGTTTCTCTGAACAAGAAAAAGCGATTTTAAAGAAAATAGTACGTGGATTAATATTCACGGTGGATTAAATTTTGCATTTTTTTTTAATTAGGTATGTAGATGACAAATTTCTTTATTTAATGAAAGTTTTGTCAGATAGATAGGCACCTATTTTTTTTTAAGTACAAACTCAATTCAACGGGGTTGTTTGAAAGAAAGGCATATCTGATTTGTTGGTTTTGTACAAGAGCCGATTAGTAAATTTAATAAGGACGGGAATCGAACCCATACTTGTTAGAATCAGTCAAGTATGGAGAATAGAAGAATTTAAGAAAGATTTCTTTACCTCTTGCATTTATTAATAATTTGTGTCTAGCCCATTAAGCCACGTTTTGCTTCCAGCTGGCATTAACCAGTAACGAGGAAAGAGCACAATAAAAAATGAATTTACAATTTAATTGTGCGCTTTCATCGTTACTGGTTAAAACCAGCTGAAAAGAAAACGTGGCTTAATAGGTTAGATAGAAATTAATAAATACAAGAGGTAAATGCATTGTCTTGTTAGCTCAGTGGTAATAAGAACAGTCGCCCGGAAAGCGGAAGGTCCCGGTTTCAAACCTCGGACGAGGCGGTTATTTTTTCCTCTTGTATTTATGATTTGATTTAGAATCGTTAAAAATAAAAGTTCTTAAATTCTTCTATTCTTAATCCATCTTTTACTGATTCTAACAAGTGTGGGTTCGATTATATTATTATAATTTACTATTCCTGTCCGAGAAAAGTAAATATAAGTTATTAGAACGTTCTATTTTTCAGCATAAAAGCTTCCAAATTTACAGAAAGATATCAATTATCTCCATAACACCACATCTAAATTATTAAACTCAATTATTTCTCATAATTCCTAGATGCACAAACAGAAAAACATGGCGTGTCTCAATTTAACTGACAACATTACAAAAGCAATAGCGATTGCAGAAAATTGTTCTTATTTGCGTGTCTGCACGCTGCTTCTAAAGGCAAAGATCCAATTTACGCGTCGCGTCTGGCGCATTTTCCGCTGCAGACGAGTGTAGGTTTTGAGCAAGACCAAATGAACGCGTCGCGTAGATACTCTTTAGATTTATTTATAAAAATAAATAGTGATAGAAAAGCTTAAGTTATTAATTAAAAGTGAAATAATGGATTATCAGAGTTATTAAATGGGGCAGTTCTTGCATTTGCAGCTTACGAAGCATATAAACAGTATAAAATCAATCAAAAAAATTCTCAAAGCGCAGGAATCATTTAATATAGCATCTATGGGCCTAGTTACACGTTGCAGCACGTAGTTCCTTATATGATTACCGAGTTTAATTGTGTGCGTGTTCAATTAAGTTAGTTTTTGATATAAATAATAACTGTATTACAAATTCACAGTACGTAATGAGAATTAAATTATTATATTATCACCTGAAATTGCAGGTAAGGAAGCTGCACAACCGTCCGATCAGAAATTTCACAATTTAAAAACGGCTGTAACTATTTGCTTGCAGTATTATTGGTATGCTGCTCGTGCAAATATACTGCAACGTGTGACCCCTAGCTATGATTTCGATGCAGATCTATCTATCTATCTATCTAGCGCTTATTTTCGTGGCTTGTAGTAAATAAACTTTGAATCTGAATGATGCTTTCGATTGTTTAAGAGCTTTCAGTCAAATTTATGTCGTTTTCCACTGTTTAAGACTGTTATTCCACATCATCCGCCTTCGACCAGTTTGCAAACTGATCCAGTCTTGTCTTAGTCAAATGGATAATTACATAAAATAATACATGAATTGAATAAATAAAAACTAAAACATAAAAGTATCTGTGTGCAAGTTTCAAACACATAAATATAAAATGCAACAAAAAATACATTTCTATTATTTAGAGACTTCGAAACTAGGGCTGTTGATAGAATTCGAGGCATGAACGTTTTGCAGAAGTTTCGAAGCATGGAGTCTGTTCAGAGCAACACGCTATAGTCACTTTAGTCGTTTTTTGCATTGAGAGCAGCCAAAAAGTTACTTTTTTCCCCTCGCTTTTGACAGAAAAATGTGTTCAGAGCGGACGTTATAGTCACTATTGAAGTCTCTTTTCTTGATAGCAGTCGGGACTGCTATCAAAATAGTCACTTTGGCGTTTGAGTGTGTGAATTGTCAAAGAGCATGTAAAATTGAAAGTAAATAAGTGAATAAAACTAAAATGGATGTAAAGAAGAAAATTGTTTTATTGCTGTTTATAGTTTTAATTTATTAGTCCCAATTTACCAATATAGGGGAAAAAAAACCGAGTTTGTTTTCTGACCGTATATATATGTATGTACACATACATATGAATATTTTCTTTCAAAACGCTTTTTTCGCTATTTCTCGTTCAGAGCATCCAAATTGCTTTTTACGCTATCGTCAAATTCACAGAGTCACTTCAAAACGCTTTCGAAGTCACTATAGCGTGTTGCTCTGAACAGACTCATGAACTTTTCCTGATGTCTGCTCTGCACTCTTAAGGTTAAATTATAATATTCGAGGTGACTTGAAATAATTTATGAATAGTTTAAAGAGTGACCGAGTTTTTCGGGGAATATTATAAAAGATAAGATAAGAATATATAAATATATTTCATTATATGTATGATTTAAAACGCAAAGCTTATTTCACACTCTCCTTGACTGTCTTCGGTTAAAATTTGCCATACTTACACATCTTGGATGAAAATACACGTATACAACTTTATGTAACATATAAGCAATACGGCCGGTTAAAAATGGCGGGCGAATTTTATCACTTTTGATCAGATTTAACTAAAAAACTATCTGTGGGATTTTATGGTCACTAATTACGAATTTGTGTGTTTAGAAATCAAAATGATGGCTCCTAAATGGCAGTCGAATTTCATCACTTATGGTCACATTAGACTAAAAATCGATAACTGGCTGGATTTTAGAGATTGTAGATTATGAATATCTTTTACAAATTTTGAATCAAACACATAATACCCAACAGATTTAATTAGATTATAATAAGAATGTAAATGATACTTTTGAATTGAGTTATGCAATTTCAAAAACGCATTATTAAATTTTAATGGCCAATTTAATTAATTTGAAAATGAATTTATCCATTAAATCATTGTAAATTTGGAAACATTTTTCACAGTTTGTTTTAATATTCATATCCTCTGAGGTCGAATGCTTAAGCGAAACTTATTTTTCCTTTAGTACAATTTGCAACCCCATAAATCCCATATATAGATTATAAGTAGAATCAAGCAATAAATGACAAAATTTGTAGGACATATTCGTAATCCGCAACCCCGACAAACGATATTGATTTTATATTATATACAAATGTTTATGTGTATTTTCATGCAATATTAATAAGTGTTCCAAATTTTAGCTCAATGGCTCAACTGCAAGTGTGTCAAATTAGAATTACAAATTTTGAATCACGGTCACATGGTAGCTTCGAATTTCTTACGTTTGAAGGTCGGAGCATCGAAAATCAACAGTCCTACTTCGAACACTATGTAAATGCGTGCGTAGTAGGGTTGAATCCACCCAATACAAGGTAATACATAACAGAATATATTGGCAACAATTAAGCCATGTAAAGAAAAAAGACGAATGCTACATATTATATGCGTCAAGGGAATCATAACTTGTCTCTGGCATAAGTTTAAGTAATACTGAAAACAAGAGAGCGTGTAATTTATGACATGAAAATCAATGTGCATTATTAGCAAGACTTGATATGAACAAATTTTCATGCAAGTGTAGATAGTACATAATTAGAAAAAAACCAGCGACAACCCTCTTGGTATATTGGTTATAATTTTGAAATCAATCTTAAAACCATCAACTAATTTGCTATCAGTTTCTCGATGTTATAGAGATAGACAATTATAATATTTTTTTCTCAGTTTCTCACTTATACTTATCATTACCTACATTTACTCATCAAATCCCAATTTTAAGTTGGGTATCTATTGATCTGCAAGGACTGTCCAACTATTCTTACATGCTTCTATACCTATTTTCAATATTGCCGATGTTCTAACCAGCTGTAATGATTTTATTTTTTATTTTGCTGTATAAGCTATTTCTAAGCTATTTAATGTCGTAATGCCCAGCGTTGTGTTGTACGTAACTTTTAAGCAGGGGTTTATAAATAAATGTGTCTATTCTAGGTCTAAGGATTATGATAGTTGCCAGACAATAATTGATTACTTCACTTTTACAACATAAAATACTTCATTTGAAGTATTTTTGTTAGAAACGAAAATTCATAAATAAAATTAATAAGAAGTTGCTTGATTTTTATATTTTACAGGCCACTGATGCCACAAATTTTAATAACACTATTTTTGATCAAAATAATGTAATTTTTCAAGTAGTTGCTCTAAATTCAAAATATGTTTCAGATAAACACAAAACAAATTCATTAAATCTTTATAATGAAATAAAGATCCGATCATTTATCTCAAAAAATTGCATTTTTCTTTGAATATCAAAATAACACCTCTATTGGAAAACCTGTATTAGAATGAGTCACTCCCTTGCCACTACCCCCGTCAATTAACCCATTATAAAATTTTCAAACAACCCCAGCAATATGAAATCTATGAAAAGGAGTCATAAGTGCAGTTCGAAAAAAAATGTAGTGGATGTGGATCCCATTTCAAATATTAGAACTATCATCTGACTGTGGGAATGATTTTTTTCCGGTTCGCGATTTTCCGTGATAAGCTATCATAATTTTTCATTGAAAATGTTGCAAGTTGTGCAATTTTTTAATTAATTTAATCATGTGTACAACAGAATCGATATCAGCTTTCCTGATATTAGATGAGGCTAATGTCACGCCTGTTAATATTAGAATAAAAAATTACGCATAAATGCGTCAACGGCAGTTTCCCAAATGACGCATAATTGCCTCAACGGCCGGCCTGTATTGTGCTAATGAAAACAATTTCTTTATAAGATTAAATGCTCTTATAAGGGCTTGTTCACGAGCGCAATTTATCGCATGCGACAGAGCTCTGATTGGCAGCAACAATGTGATTGTCTTTCTACGTTTCGTGCGATACAAAAATTTATCGCAGCAATGATCTTACTTTGATGCGATTTTCACCTTTACCGCAACATTTATTATGTTTGTTTATTCTTAAGAAACGCGATTTTCTCGAAATCACATTATCTCCAGAGATGACACTCTACGGGAGCAAGTGTGACATATAAGCTTAGAATATATATCAAACAGGAATGGTGATAAGCCAGATTTTGCGTAATGAATTTCTGGTTGTGTTGGTAGGTCATGTTTTACATGTATTTACACACCATCCCTATTCTAAACAACTTGTCAATTTGCAAAAAGTAAATAAAGGTTTTGTGCTGTAAAAAATGTTCTTGTTCTACTTTATTTTGAAATAATTCACATAATTAATTTATATAAATCTTTGCTTCTATTAACAAAAAAGATAATTTAGCTAGTGCAGTTGCCTGAATCATGATTTTCCTAGTTTGTAATCCAATTTATATTTGCTAGCGCTGACCGAGCACCTCATTTCTGTTTTTTTAATTGATATGAAGGTTTTAATAGTTTCTAGTGGCACTATAAAACTTTGCACTAAATAAAGTTCAAAGATAAATAGTTTTGAAAAGAATTGATTCGGTACTTTTGTTAAATTTCATAAAAGAATTTTAAGTTGACTAAATCTCCTCACAAAACAAAACCACATTTGACAATCATGTACGCAGCTTTGACAAATTCGCATTCCAGCATCTCGCTTACTCCTATGTATAGTCTCCTCCTCTTGACAAATTACGCTCATGTACACGATTCAACCATTCCTGTTTGCTATACATATATTCTAAGCATATAAGCAAGCGGTGTTTTTGGGGATTCATCATATAGTCCCATACAAAAATCACCTGAAATTGACCAATTGGTTATATTTTCACTGGATAATGTATAGGACCTCTGTAGTGAATAAAAAAAACACGAGTGTGCAATTCAAATTATGCACTCTTCTTGCATTTTTGTTACACAGGCTCGAAAGTTTTTCACCCATAACTAATGTGCCCGATACAAAGATTAACAAGGTATGGCCGAATTATGTCAATTGGTTGCTTGTCACATTTTGCGACAATTGTCACGAATTTGTTCGTTCCAATTTCAATCGTCCTTATTAAAGTCAACATTTTTTTCTATATTTGCAGATTTCTTTGCTTTCTCACTAGCACATAATTACTTTTCCTAAGTGATTTAACCGATGAAACTAACGTTTTGTTAAATATATTCAAAACGTATTTCAGTCAATAAAATGCGAAAAACTCGAAATGACATGACGCAGCAACACAAAAAATTCCTCCCGAATCGACCATACCTTGTTATCTTTGTTATCTTCAAGGACTACAAAAATTTGACCCCCTCCTAAACAAAAATTAACATTTTAAACACAGTAAAGTGCATTCTTTCCTTTCATTTGTCATTTGAAATAATTCTTTCAGTTATCAGTGATTTTTTTAAAAATAATAAATAAATAAGTTCGATTGATTTAAAAAGTTAAAAGTTGTGTTAGTTCTGTGAAATGTTTTTAAATTTTATTCTATATTCACCGCAGTTCACGTAACAAAAATTATTGTTGATTTTTGACAACTGGGTTAACCCAGGTGTTACTCATAACTTGTATCTATGTTAACTTTTTTCATCATCATCTAGTATTATCCCCTCTACCGAACGACAATTTTTACTTGAATTTTACTCAATAATTCGTCTTTAAACAAAAGTAAACACACAGACATTTTTGCTATTAAATTTTGCAGTTATTATTTAGGACAAATAAACACCAACGATAAAAAATTTAAAGTAAACTACAATACTAGGTGCTGGGTATCTACTTCTTTTCAAGTCTGGGGGAGTTGCAAAATAAAGAGTTCAGATGCATCCTGAGTTGCCTGAGTTTCCTAAGGGAAGCAGGATGGATATAGTACAAATTTTTAGGTTATCCAATGAGGACCAGGCGCACAATGGACCCACTGGTGGTATAAGTGAAAGAGGGAGGCTAGATAGTTATAGCGGCACACCTCTTACCTAACCTAACCCAAACTACAATACTTCATTAATATAGAATAAAATATTTAAAATATACTTCCAATACTTATGCACGTTAAAAATACTTCAAAATAAGGTAATTACTTAATATTTCGGATGGGAAAGTAGGATGAATGCAAACAAATGTACGAGAAGAGCAATATTAGGATTAATAGAACAAATTGCCGGAAGGACGAATATTAGATCGTGACGGCTCAGATATTGTTGACATGTCTTTAGTATTCTAATTCTTAAAGCATTAAAAATAAACTAGTAATTATTATTCGCGATATAATGTGTGGAAAGAAAGTAAAATACAAGTAAGCTGACCAATGTACAACAGCAACACTACACTTGTCTCGGCTTAAACATGCCGGGCTATATTTCGTATCCTATAGTATAAAGCTCTGTACTGAACTGCACTACAATAAAATTCGCTTTCCGTTTTTTGAACTGGAGAATTAAGAATTTTACATTCAAGTAAGAAAGACATCAAGTCCAAACATTACAAACAGATATCATTATTGCTACATTCAAGACAAGCTGTTACTAATTGTTTTTGTTGTTAATTGTCAGATGCAAACCTGAATGTTGGCAAATAGAATGTGAAACGATTGTATACCATCAATGCTCGATTATACGCAACACAACACTTATGTCCAGAATTTTTGCAAATAAGCTCATTTTGTTTTTTATGAGTTATATTTTACTATTTTTATTATTACGAATAAATTTTGAGCTCAATAAATTATTTGCAGCTTAAAAATTGGCTTATTTAAAAAATATTCATGCGCATTTTCGATGCTCTGATTTTATTTCACGTGTGCCCTATAGGACAAAAATAAACTTTTAAATGTCGTAAGTTTAGCAGGGATTGAGTTTGTATTTCGTATTTCCATATAGAATTACGAAACACCACCGACAAATATCCATTGTCTGAGACTCACTTTCCTTGTTACTATCTGGCTTTGTTCAGGAAAGCGTTACAGATTCCTTGTCTCACACATCCTGGACGAACTACATGAAGCCGGCAAGGAGGGCTTGAATGTGAATGAATGTGAAATGAATGTGTACCTCTCTCCTTCTTCAATAAGTGGCCAACATCTATCTGACAAATCAACAAGTAATAATTTTGGGACAAATTTGGTATAAATTTCTGAAATATTGGAGGAATAGCTTACGTTTGAAATAATAATAATTTCTTTTGAGTATATCCATCCCTATATGAGTTAGTAAATCTATTAATTTAATAAATATTTTATCAAAATTTGGATCATACCTTGCCTTTCTGCCTTTTAAATTTATTTCAATTTTTAATATATTATAAAAAATTAAGGCAACAAATAAGAAAAACCCCTAAATATCCAATTTCTCTGCTAAAAAAATGTTTTTTGTTTTCTGTATGGTGAAACATTTATTCTTAAGCGTGCGTGTCTTGTTGTTTTTCTTTTTCATATTATTTAGAATCATAACTTCTAATTATTTTTGTGTTTCTTGTTTTACTTTTACTTTTAAATGCTGTTTTGTTTTTTTAACTAAATCTCCTCTACAATCTCTCATCCCTATATCTCTGCCTTCCTCACTGATTAGGACATTCATTTGGTGTTGGTTTCTTTTTATTCGCAGTCTTTTGTTTTCCAGCATTACCTTCCTCTTCCTCGGATTCCTCCTCTTCATCTTCTTCCTCTTCTTCTTCTTCATAATCTTCATCATCATCATCGTCATCAACAATATCTCCAGTATAGTAAAGAACAGCTCTTGGAATTATCCGAGCCCTTAGGAAATGACCAATTTCAAAGTCAGTTGATAAGATCTGATTTTGTTTTTGTAGAAAGAAAATTTTTTTTTTTTATTGATTATATCATGGATTGAATATTTTACACACCTCTTGTGAATCTTCATCTGCTTTATCCTTATCATCTGGTACCTCAGGTGGATTGAAGAAATTGAAGAATGAATCATTTGGAATTTGTTTTGTAATAGTTCGAACAGCACCGCGCTCCTTATGCTTTTGCTTTTTACGAATTGTTTTCACAGTTAAATTCATACCTTTTTCCCAATTTATCGTGCAACCCTGTCATCGAGAGTAATATTTAACAATTATTGTTAATTAAAATGTAGTTTTTTTTTTACTTACAGTGCATTTAGTAATTTCTGGGCCTTCAAACGAAAATGGATAATCTTCATCAACAGTTGATTTAAGATAGTAGGTCTTCGTAAGAACTGAATTGGAAAAGTATTCGTTTTTACCAAAGTAAAATTCTAATGTGTATGACTGTAGAGAAAGGTTAAAAAAGAAAAGATTTTTATTTATTATTTTATTTATTTTTGAAAAGTTATGAGAAATCCAATTTTTTTCTTAATCTAAAAATTTTAATAATATTGGTGTGTTTCACTTCTAAACAAAACTGATAAGGACAGCTGCGTTCTTTTGGTGCCGAACAGTGTTATATAGAAAACAGGAGAATGCGAAATGAATTGATCTATATATAGGGTGCATAGTAAAGGTTGAAAAGGTTTTGTAAGTATAGAGAAAATAATCAAATTGCCATGGCTTGAATCCTTGCAAAACGTCAAAATAGAGCTTGATCGGGACACTGACAGCTTTAGCGAGTTTTGTACGAATTGAAGTCCTGGCACCTTGATTATTTTCTCTATACTTTCAAAAAGTTCTACTTCTATGCACCTACAAATCAATTCAATTCGCAATATCCTGTGCTCTGCAGAACACCGTTCGGCACTGAAAGAACACAGCTATCATAAACGAATAACATAATAACACCACTGTGACACTGATAATTTGCACCTGTGGTCAACAAGAGTGTAAAAAAAATTTTTCCTAATGGATTGTAGCTTTTGCACGTAAATCTCCTAGTAAGAATTTAGTAGAAGACTGTTGCAAATTAAAAGCATATTTTTATTGCACTCTAAATAAAATTGAAGCAAAACGCTACTTTGCTTCAATATTTTAAAAAAAGTGCTGTTTTTGAAGCAAATAAGTCAACCTTTAAAATTGTATGCGCTCTTAGATAATATAGCAAACAGAAAAGGATGATAACGATACGTGTAAAAACAGCGTATATATGTATGTAAGCACTATTGTTATATTTTTGAATTTGTAAAGAAATTTAAGAGGAAGAATAGTAACAAGTGTTCAAATATATTTTTCTGTAAGGGAGAGCTTTGATTTTTGTGATAAATTGCTAGGATACTCGGGATTCGATATAAGATTTTTTTTTATTTTCTCAACTTCAAATACAATTCGGTGATAGTGGTGAGGTCGTTTTTAAGTTTTTGCTTGTACGCAGAGGTCTCGCATTAAACTGAAGACTGATTGCAATAAGGATTATCTAGATGCTGATAAACATACCTAGACCTTTTTTGTAGTTAATATAAAAGAAAAATATAAGAAAAAAACTACTTTTATTAGAATATAGCTAAGGGTATCACAATGATAAGATAATTCACTTAACAAAGAATTCATTTCTTAGCTGCATTTATTCTTACAGTTTCTAATAGTACAAACAACTTCAATAGGCAATATTGAAATTGTGCTACAAACTGTGTAAACTAACATCTTATGTAAATCTTTCTGACCAATGTCTGCAAAGTAGAAATGCATCTGTGCTTATAACTTGACCATGCAATTTTTAATTAAGCAGACCTTACAAAGACTCGAGTTGAAATAAAAGTAGGTGTACAATTTCCAACAAGATCTACCGTACGTTTGGTTACCAACACTCTTTTAATTAGACTCTTATAATTATTAATAATAATTATAATTAATATTATAAAATATTATAATACTAGCTCCGTTTTGTGTTAAATGTAAAATGTTACCCCCTCCCCCTTATTCCAAAAGCTAGTCAGTAATGTTCCTTAGCAAGTTCAATTACCTGGAATTGTAGTTTATACTTGATGTGCTCAATTCCTCAGTAATGAACTTGATTAAAAATTGTTCAAATCAAATCCATTACAAGGAAGTGTACTTGTAATTTCGTCCTTCTCCATTCTTCAGGTAGAAGAAGAAGATCTGACAGCTCGCACGTTTTCTTTTAAGATCTGGTAAATTA
Source organism: Dioctria linearis (assembly GCA_963930735.1). Taxonomy (NCBI): domain Eukaryota; kingdom Metazoa; phylum Arthropoda; class Insecta; order Diptera; family Asilidae; genus Dioctria; species Dioctria linearis. The sequence goes on from OZ005740.1 coordinate 21,216,235, forward strand.
GTAATTTCTAGTAAAATATTAAATAGGGAAGTGCGAAAGTGTACAAATTTGTTAAAAAAGATAAGACGCACAGTGAATACGTAAAAATTTAATGATCTGCGCCTCCTAATATGAATTGCAGTGACTGCAAAAAAAAAGTGTTCGTAAGGAAGTTCTATGGATTTGTGAGGGATTAAGTAGTAAAGTATACTCTACAAAATGCACGAAACTAACGGAGTATGACCAGCAACTTGCGAGTACAAAGCCAAATATTGCTTTTATGTGTGTAGCATGCAAATCAAATAACATGAAGGTGCTAAACGAGCAGCTAAATGCAGTCTTATCAATGCTAACGGAATTAAAAGAGAAGCAGGACAAACATATTCAAGTGGTCGACAACATGGCAAAAAGTTGCAAAAGACCCGAACGTAATGACACCGGGGATCCCACATATGCTGACATTTTAAAAGCGAGCCCAGTGGTGTTAATCAAACCAAAAAATGTGAAGCAAGAATGCAAAGATACACAAAAAATATTTAATGCAAAAAGTTAGCCCTGACGGAATCCAAATTAACAAAATCCATAGTAAAAATAACGGTGTGTTGGCTATAAAATGTGTCGACGAACTAAAGTGTAAATAAGCTGAAAGTCGAAAGTGAAAGAAACTTGGGCGACAGATATACTATCACGACACCAAGTGCGAAAACCTAATATTATTGTGTGTGGTCTAACACAGCAGTTCACAAATGATGAGTTATCTACGAGATTGAAATTACAAAATGCATTACTCGAAAATTCCGATATTAAAGTTGTCAAAATTTATGAATCCAAAGTTGAGGGTAGATTTAATGCCATTGTACAGTTGGACGCTGACAGTTTCGGGAGAGTCATAAATGTGGGGAGAATACTAGTTGGATGGAAGCAATGCAGAATTTTCGAAAACATTAATGTGAAGAGATCTTTTTCGGATATGACCATGTTGCGATCGATTGCACTAATAAAGTAGTATGCGGAAAATGTGGTGATGAACATGAGTCAAGGGAATGTACCGCAACGGATATGATATGCAGAAATTGTACAAATGCAAATAAAGTCTACGGGCTTAAACTAAATTGCAGCCATGTAGCCTGGGATCGTTCATGCGAAATATATAAGCGTTATCTAAATTCTGAGCGGAGATTTATTAATTATTAGCAACCAATACCCTTCTATAGCCTAAATATACTGTTCAAGGATTGTTGAGTAACATAAATGAAGTGAAGCACCTGTGTAATATTTACAAATTTGATTGCGTACTTCTCTCGAAAACGCATATCACGGAAGAAATAAATGACTGTGAGTTACAAATAACTGGGTACAACCTTATAATGTGTTATTCAAATTCTAGACATACTGGTGGTGTCTGCCTATACCAAACAAAGTCTCTGTTTTGTCTAATATTAGTGTGGATTTCTGCACATGGATTCTGTTGGTGAAATTATGCAGTAACAATGAAAGTAAGGTTATATGTGTCTTATACACAGGTCACCAAGTTTCTCAGCTAGTGATTTCTGCAGCTATTTTAAAAGATGGGCTGAAGATAATTTGCCGGAGGAGAGTGATATAGTCTTAACTGGAGACTTTAACATTAATATCCTAACTGAAAATGCGACAAAAACCAAGCTGTACGGAATCTGCAGCAACAGCAAATTGAAATAAATTGTAACTAATCCCACTAGGATAACTAAGGATGCGTCCACTATTACTGATCTGGTTTTTACTAATATTAAGAGAAATCTTTATATAACAGGTTACTAATATTAGTGATCATGAGTCGATTAAAATTGAAATTGGACTGCATAATTGTAGTAAACAGTAATACTAAAGATATAAAATACGTTAGATACAATAGAGTTATTTATAAACACAGTTAGTAGGAGTATAAGCATCAATAGTGTTATGGGTACTGGAAATGTGAATGAATGCACAGAACTACTAAAGGAGTCTCTTATTAGTAGCATAGCACCAATGCTAGTAAAAAGGACAGTAAAAAGCTGCAACAAAAATGAATGGTATAACCGGGAACTACAACAGCTAAGAGAGCCAAAAATATATAAGTACGAAAAAGCTAAAATAACGAGAAGCGAGTAGATTGGACAGATTATATAATAGCACGAAATTTCTATAAGAAAAGAACTGTAGAAACAAAGAATGCATATTTTAAGCAAAAAATAACTTCAAAACGAAAGGATGCATGTGGAATATTCTGAACAAGTTAAGAAAACCAAGAACTGGAAATGACATTAAAGAAATTGAGTATGAAGGTACTAATATTAAGCATATCCCGGGAATCTGTGAAAAATTAAATGCCTATTTTGTTAAGAGTATTATAAGTATAGAAAAGACTATACCAATTGTACCATATATGTATACAGGAGTTGAGGCCACTATCGAATTCAAGTTTAACTGTAAAGACATCGATGGACTGCGAACAATTCTAAGCAAATTAAAGAAATCCTATGATCTCTGGTTCCTAAATGTCAACATGATAAGAGATAGTATTCAGTCCACAGGGCCGGCGTTAGTAAAAATTATAAACGAGTCAATGAAAGAGGGGGGTCTTCCCGGACGACATAAAGGAAGTCCACATAACGCCAATCCCCGAAGTTAAAAATACAACTAATAATAGAAAAGATCATCGAAAAAAGCAGTACAAATCCAGCTTGAAGAATATATATGTAAACACAATTTGCTGATTGAGCATCAATCAGGATTTAGGCCTAAGCATTCCTCTGAATCAGCTTTAAATTTGGTTTTTCTGGAGTGGAAGAAGGAAATTGACGTTGGACAGTTTGTGATTGCAGTGACAAGTATGGCATCAAGGCAACAGAAAATAAATGGTCCCAGAGTTATCTACAAAATAGAACGCAAGTGACAAAACTAGAGTTTAATGTTTCGACACCCGTTGGATGCAACATTGGGGTACCACAAGGTGCAGTCCTGAGTACGCTGCTGTTTGTGCTATATATAAATGACCTTCCTAGTGTGATAAAATATTTGAAAGTATTGCTTTTTTGCGGAATACACGTCGGTGTACATAACCGGGAACGACTTCAGGGACTGCAATGTCGATCAACATGAATAAGTTAAAGCTCAATGTGTCTAAATCAAATTGCATGCTAATAAATAGCAGTGAACACTTGTCATTAACTATACAGGGATCCCGTATAGATGTTTTAGATGAAGTCAAATATCTTGGAATTGTAATAGATAACAAACTGAGCTACACACCACACATAGACAAATTGTGCTGTAAGATAGCGAAGAAGTTTGGGTTCCTGAAAAGAATCAGAAACTTTCTGGATCTTAATGCAGCGTTGTGTCTACAACACCATTATTTTGCCACAATTTGATTACTGCGCTACTATCGTTTTCTGTGGAAATTCTACAACTGTAAACAGACTGCAAAAACTGCAAAATAGAGCGATGCGTATAATTCTGAAGTGAAGTAAATTGGAGCCTGCTGCTGGGATGAAAGAATTATTAGGCTGGATGAGTGTGAAACAAAGAATTTGCTTCAAGGTATTAATATATATTTTTAAACTCAAGAATAATTTGTAGCCTAATTAATTAAGAAGTGTTATACAATATATCAGCGAAACAGTTAGTTACAATTCAAGATGTAGGGACGACTTCAGAATCGTATCTTGTAGGAAAGCAAGAACACAAAATATGCTCATGATAAATGGTTTGAAATTATTTAATAGTCTTCCTAAAGAGTGTAAAGTAGAAATAAATTTAAGAGTTTGATCGTTATCAAATCAAATCAAACTTAATTACTAGCCTTAAAGTGTAAAGTTCAAAGAAATTTGAAGAAAACTAAGAGCCTGTTTGTTGAATTATTTTTGACTTAATTAAGAGCTTGATTGTTGAACTAACTCAGAATTAATTACTAGCCTTATAGTGCCGTTAAAGTATCTTAAAATAGAAAGTAATTTGAACGTACGTGTGAGCTTGTTTGTTAAATTGATTAAAGTTATTCGCTACCTATAAGCAAAAGGTCGTATTTGTAAATGGAAACGCTCCAATAAAATCTAAAAAGTACTTGAAATAATATGGAATCCCTTTAAATTAAATATTTTACATAGATAAAATAATTTTTACTGTATGTAGAGCATGAGCATGGGTAGGTGGAATTCCACCTGGTGACGATGGAATTGATAACTCCCATAACAGCAAATTCTTTTGTAACTGTTTGCGAAGATTTACGTAGGTCTCCCAAAATTAATACATTTTTTTTCAAATGCCTGGAGAAATCTTTCTAAAAAATCAAATAGATATTATCATATACATACTACTAGATATTACATTCCAGAGAATTGGTTGTGGACCAACTTTTGTGTAGTTATTTTAAAACAAAAATACCTATTTTTATTAGAATATAGCTAAGGGTATCACAATGATAAGATAATTCACTTAACAAAGAATTCATTTCTCAGCTGCATTTATTTTTACAGTTTAGTACAGACAACTTCAATAGAACTTTGAAATTGTACTAAAAACTGTGTAAATTAAAATCTATGTTAAAATTAATATTGCTGTCCTAAATATGCAAAGAAAGAAATTGTTTCAACGCACATTCCAAATGAAAGTTTGTTATATTGAATAAAAGAAACAACATATCAAAACTAAACTATCTAGTCTTCACTACAAATAATAATAGAAATTAAAATCGCAAATTCTTGTCCTTTGTGGAAATATAATATAATCCCATTGTGTGCTTTTGTCGAGTTTCAATAAAATGGGGGGGGGGGGGGGGGGGTGACAAGAGGGTATACTGCCTATTTTGCGTCTGTTTAACTTTTCTGACATTTCATATTTTTTGAAAATAAGTTTCGGATTTGAATTCGCGATATTGTAATAAATAAATAATTTAACAGGATTTTTACTTAATAGTAGTGTGCTATAAGTGTAAAATATTCTTTTGTGAACGATATTTTATGTAATAGAGACTCCAGAGTCTTAAAAAACCGTAATGAAGTGCGCTGTGCTGTGCTGGAGGAACAAACGGCGTTATTGTCGTGGAAAAGCATTCTTCAAGTAAGCTTAATAGCTTTACTAATTAATTGTAGTGTTTCTAGCAAAATAAAAGTGAAATATTTATAAAAATAAACGGCCATGGCAAAAAAATTTAACATTTTCCAATGCCGGTTTGTTTGTTTACAATTGAATTGTCATTATTGTCATTGCTGCCTAAATTATGTCAGTCATACAAAGGCAACGCCAAGTGCATACAAACACAGCACACCAATACATTTCGCCGAGTGGCCTACGTTTTCACCCGATATGCCGTTTCCTTATTAGTTATTTATTCAATGCTTACGCCACGTGTCGGTACCGACTTATTATAAGGTTTGTTCGATGAAAACACCGGGTACGCCCCGGGTTACACTATCTTGTTTTTTGAAAACCCTGGGCTTACACGGGGTTACAGCAACTTGTTCGATGAAAGCTCGGTGTTTTTGATTTCGTGCCCCGAACTTGCACTAAAAATTTCTTGGGGTAAACGTTTCACATTTGTCATTTGTGAACTGTCACATGGAATTTGTTCGGTGATTGCGGTTGAGTGCTATATATAAAAGTAAACAAATCGTGGAGCTCATACCGAATTCAGATTATATAACGAAGTTGGATAAGAAATTAGATGACACAATACCCTTCGATAATATGCACATAGGAAATTCGAATGAAAATTATAAGGAAATAATTGAGGAGGCGAATTAAGGTCGAAGAACCTGGATGAAATCTTAAGATACCCCTTTGTAGTAAGAAATTTGATCGTAAAAATGTTTCTTTGCCATTATTAACAAGTAATTTTCAGACTTGACGTTATCCCTGCAGATACCAAGCAAATAGATTTGAAGCAAACAACATATAAGAAATTCTCTAAATTCTTAAATGAGATGGCAGGAAAAGGGTTTAATAGTGGCTCGAGAAGAAGCCAACGGGATAGAGGAAATCATTTCTGTAGATTTTGATCATCCAAACTATTAATTTTATACCTAGTGACAAAAAATCTGATGATAAAATTGAAAATAGTGCAGCACAACTGTTTCTTGCAGAAATGATGGAGCTATATCTGGTCACAGATGAACCAATTGTAATTTTTTCAAAGCAAAGTTACAGAAAAGGCGATAATATCGATGTAAAAAAGCTAATAAAAGAATATGTAATTAAGAAAAAACTGAGAAATATTTTTTGTGTATTTTAATATTTATTTATTCTTAAATTTTTAATTATTTCGCCTATTTTATAAATAAATTTTCACAAATCACTGGAAATTAGAAGTTAAATTATGCTCAGGACTACTGTCAGAGAAATGTCATTACATTAGCTTTACCCGGTGTTTTAAAAACTTGTTCGATGAGGGTGTTTTCATCGAACAAACCTATATTCTATAGAAGAATTTTTAAAAAACTTTTATTTTGATTCTAAATCAAATTAATAAATACAAGAGAAAAAACAACCGCCTCCTCCGGGGCTTGAAGCCAGGAACTTTCACTCTTACCACTGAGCCTCTTGTATTTATTAACTTGTCTTAACTTAGGGTTCTACCCCTCCTCCTAGTGGAACGTGTACCTTTGTTTCATCATGATTTGAAAATTCAAAATCTGCTCCCACCAGTTTCAAGATTATCTCAAATTCTTCAAATACATGTTTTTCTCCTGCAAGATGTTTATTTATCGGAAAAAAATTATGACTACTGTTTTTATTTGCTCTGGTGAATTTTTGGGCAACTAAAGAAAACCTTAAAATCTATAGTAAACAGAAAATGATGAAACATGTTGAATTCGTGTACAGGAGCAAAATTTGACAACGTTCAAATATTTTTTTCTGTAGGAAGAACTTTCATTTTTGTGATATGTTCAATACATTCGCGCCTGCTCGGAATTGGAAATCAGTCTTTTTTATTTACTTGTTGAATTACAATAAAAAAAGTAAAGGAACAAACTAAAAACTTTTTTAAACGTATAAAAATTACTTTTCTCCCTTCTCCGAATTTATCATTTATGTAAGCCTGCACTGAGCTCTCAACCTCAAAACATATTTTTTAATTGGCCTGCACGACTTCTGATTTAAGATAGTGAACGGAAACATAAGCATCGCCAACATCGATAAGTTTTCTAATGGACTGTAGCTTTCGCACGTAAATCTTCTAGTAAGAATTTAGTAGAAGACTGTTGCAAATTAAAAGCATATTTTTATTGCACTCTTAATAAAATTAAAGCAAAACGCCACTTTGCCTTAATATTGAAAAAAAAAATTAGTGCGGAGTAAAACGCAAATCCAATTAATGTAGAACGAATCTTAAAAAAAAAATCCGGGAATTGAAACAACCAGGATCACCAGAACATTTTTTATAGATTTCTTTGATTTAGTTGTAATGTGTGTGTTAATCCCTTGAATTTAAATTATACATATAGGTTTGTTGCAAGTTGAGCCTCTTTCTCAGAACACATTTTTTAAAATTAAAGTAGAAATTGCAATCTATATTAATATGGAGCAAGCATCTCTTCAAAAATCACCTTTAAAAGTATGTTAACGTTAACAAAATTAATTTACTTACAGCAGGATTATCATGATAGATAATCTTAATATCTTCGAGTTTCTTCAGAACTGGTTCGTCATGTTCTTGCACCATTTCAGTTAGTAACTCTGTACTACGGAATATGGTTAACCAAAAATCTGGAATACCCTTAACATCTTCAGGATAATTCGATTTAAGATTCCTAAAAAAATTTGTATATATAAATATTTATATCCACTTTACACACAAACACTATTGATAGAAACATACTTTTGAATTTTCAAGGAAAGTTCCTTCAATTTTTCAGATAGTTCTGGCTCTTCTGGATCTTCTTTCCATTTAGCTTCTTCGTTGGACGGTTCAATTTCACCAATAACAACTTTCTGCCTCTTGTCAAAGAGTGGTTGATATTTTTGTTGATATTTCTTTTCCAATTGATAAACTTCCTGATAGAATTCAGATTCTAATTTCAATTGATCCAATTGTAAATTTTTAAGAGAACGAATTCTCCCTTGAACTTTTGTTGGAAGCATTCGCACCATTTCTTGTAAAACTTGACGGCGCATTACAGCATTCATAAATCCAGGGCTGTTTTTAGTAAAAAGATAAAATCGGATTCGGGTTTAGACCTTAAAATTTTTTTTAAATATTTTTAACTCACGTTTGACAGAGAAATTTAGTTGCACGTTGTTCGTCACCCCCATCAGATTCACTTCCTGCTTCCAGTCCATCCTCAACGTGATTCTTAGCCTTGTTACTCATTTCTATCTAAAATAAAACAAATACTATTTATCATTCATTTTTGTTCTTATTAAATCATGAAAAATTGAAATCCTAAAAATAACGATAATTAAGTATGATCAAATTGACAAGCGCAGAAGAGCGTATTTCCGTTTCCTACTTTTTCAAAATAATATAAAATTTGAATTTTCAAAATATTGCCTTCACTACTTCTTTTCCCATACTGCGCTCTTTTTTTTGTATATGTATATAGAGGACTAAACTGCCCTGCACGACTTCAGGGGTTACCACTACAATCATAATTATTTTATTCTATCGGTGAAACTTCATGTGCTTCAGCCCGTAAAAATGTACTGAATCACTACCGAAAGTTCAGCGCATAAAATGAAACTAAACGCAACTCTCCCTCTCCCTAATTATTTTATCTTTTCAGAACTGATTCAGTACTCACAGCAGCGGTTTAATTCAGTAATAGAAAGATAAAAATATATTAACAGAATTGTCTCATTGTAGTTGGCTTACACCTCTTCAGGGCATATAAAGTAGTTTTGAAGTACATTGCATAATGTAAGTTGGCACATTAAGGACCGCGAGTGAAAGTATGCCGATATTAGTGCATAAATTTTGTGTTAGTGCTGCAGAAAGTGAAGATGCGATGGAGTGGGAAAATGTGGCTACTGTAACCAGAAGCAAAATTTGATTATTTATCACAATCTCTATATTTCATAGATACATCCGGAACAGTAATGGGAATCTTGGGTTTCGAGCGGGAGATGAAGCGTTTAAGTTTAATTTGTTAAAAGTATTAAATATAAAATAATATAAATATAAAAAGAAGTTGGGAAAAAATCTATCTCCTGAAATATGCCTGAATGGGGTGCTTCTCTGCATTAGTTCAAAACTACTGAAATATGTCTGAATGGTGTGCTTCTGTTCATTAGTTCAAAACTGAAATATGCCTGAATGATGTGCTTCTCTCAATTGATTTAAAAGTACCGAATACATCCCACAAACACGACAGCATAAAAGTAATGAAAAACTGGTGCTTCCTTCCTGAAAGTGCGGATTTTACTTTTACATACGCAAATAATGCATTTAAAAACGCGAGTGGTAATATGTGTTAGTGTTTACCCCTGAATCTTTTCACTGGAGCTGGCAGGCTTCCGTTCAGGCCCTTCGAAGTACATTTTCAGTACTTTTGTGCTATCAGGGTGATTAAAGCGATATAAACCAATTAGAATGAGACAAATCTAATATGCTTTTAACTTTCTATGAATATTGAGCTAAACCACTGATGTGTGAGTACTGAATCAACCCTGAAAGTATAATAAAATAATGAGGGAGAGGGAACATATCTGGAGTCGCGTTTTGTTTCATTTTATGCGCGGAACTTTCTGTAGTGATTCAGTACATTTTTACGGGCTGAAGTACATGCAGTTTCACCGATAGAATAAAAGAATTATGATTGTGGTGATAGCCCCTGAAGTCGTTTCAGGGCAAAGAAATATTAGATTTTCAGAAGGCAAAACTCCTTAAGGAATACTATAAAAATGCGATCGTCAATGTGGGCTTTTCTTTACTTTACAACTTACCCGCCACTTGCCCATGAAAAATGCTTTATCCCGGTCATTGAACCCTGTTCCGTTCACATGAACCTCACCCTGCCATCTCACATTCCTTGCGGCTGTACAAACCGATTGATTTCACCAAATGCGGGCGAAAACAACTCTCAAAGAGACGTTTTTATATGCTGAGTAAGTTTTCAATATCATTTCACCCGATATTAGAAAGTCTGGGTACTTATTAACATTAAATTAAAAAATAATCAATATGAAAACAACTTGGAAGATATGTAGCGACTTGAGAGAGCCATCTGCACGTCGTAAACGGCCTTGGGCAGGCTTTATAGGGTTTTCGTAAATTCAATTCGAAAGCCACTTTGAAAATAAGAAAAGTTTATATCCAGTAGGCCTTGCTTTTAATGTTCAGAACAAAAAATGTTAATTAATTACTATCCAGCCAATCCTTGTTTCAGCTTGTCTGAATCCTTGTCATAATGTAATACTGTAGTAAGAACAAATAAAATCGTTGTTAAGCTCCAATCCTAATATGGACAGATCTCCTAACGCATTAACTAAAGAGAAGTCCCGTAGATGATCAGCACTTTTAATAGGCTGCCTTATGCTTACAAAAAATATATAACCTTATTTCCAGGTATCCCGTTCTTAGGTTCACCAAAGGATATTCTGAACGTAGGTAAACCGAAAAACGCCTGTACTTAAGCACACCCAAGAGCTCGGGCACCTAGGTGCATCCAAAAGTTCCGGAGGTTCGATTCGCCTAGAACCCATCATTGTCCAACAACTAGCAGAAGCGGAGCTCGCATTTCGTTGTCCAACACTAGCGGAAGCGAAACTTGCGTTTCGCTAAAACCTATCCGACGCGAAACTTTTATTTTATGGTCCAGCACTATAGGAAGCGAAGCGAACCTTTATAGTCGAGGAATAGGCTGCTTGCACAGCAGATAATACTTCCGCTTTGTCGACTTGCCTAAATCACATCTACTAATCTGCAACCGACCAACCAACACAACAAGAGGACAAGAATTGCACTTGACCAGGACGCTCAGCCAGGGCTGTTATAGGGACAGTCCTGGTTCAAAAGGTAGCTTGTCCAGGTTTTCTATCCTATTTCATAGTTGCATAGATAGGCGATAGCGTTGTTTCAACTTCACAAGTCGTATATTCCTTTGTCGGCAGACCCTCGAATACGCTGACTACTCATCTATGAAGATTTGACTTTTGCTCCAAGTCCATCTCAGACAGAAATGATACATTACTTCTGCTGAGGACACTCGGCATTTCTCGTAACCCAGATTTGTAATGAGCTAGTTGTCAGCATCTAGCTTTCCTGTAGGTGTTTACAATTTGGAAAGCTGAGAAATCTCCTTGAATCAAATATGCAAATATTTGTTGAAAAATTAATATAATCTCACCTATTTACACCTTCCAAATGCACTGGCATTTAAAAACTGCAGAAAAACGACCCAGAATTACACGGCAATAAAAAGAACTCAACAAGTTTGATTTGGGAATATTTCCTCTTTTATAATATCGTCTCCCTACAGTCCATTCAAAATATGGAATCTGGAGCGCAACAAAACAAAGATTTGTATGTCTGCGCCAATACTGAAGATAATTTGATATTTCCCAAGTACTTCAACATCCAAAAACTGTGTCAAAAAGGTTCCGCGTAGAATATCTAATGTAAATGACTCGCGAAAAGGGAAGCCGTTCTCAAACAATCTTTTATGATATATAGGAGTAGGTGTAGTCCCACAAACAGCTCCTGCTACGAATTGCTTTTCCTATAGCTTGAAGAAATACTTCTATTAGTTCGCTTAACATAAAAAACAACGAATTGGAAACAAATAAGACAAGTAAACGTCAATGTCATTTCTTTTTCTGTTTGCCCAAAATTGAAGACAGAGCCAGAAAAGGGTATGAACAATCGCTGCTTCGTAAAAAGAAGAGGTTCAAATGAATAGTTAACAATTTTATTATCCAAAGACTCAATGTTGATCATGGAAATTTGGCTTGTTTCATTGTACATCTTCGTCATCAGATAGCATCTGGAAGCGGTAAGAAATTTTATCGTAATGATTTTCAAGAAATAGTATGCCTCTACATTACGCATTATGGTAATAATAATAAAAAATTAAATAAAAATCCCAATTACCATAGGTTAGGTTAGGTTAGAGAGGCGGCCATCGTAAGCCATATTTAAACTATCTATGGTCCATTGTGATTACACTATATTGGAACCCTCCCTGGAAAAGATATATTAAGAGCTAGGGGATGTGATGAAACCAGTCACAAGAGTTAATGAACCTTATCAGGTCCCCCAACTCTTTGTCTGCTAATTCCCCCAGTTCGCAGAAAAAGTAACTACCAAGCGTATTCCTCCTACGCTTAGCAAGGTTAGGGCATTCACACAACATGTGCTTAACGCTCTCAACCTCTTCCTCGTCCATACAGCTTCTGCAGAAGTCATTGTATGGAGCTTGCATGCGCTCTGCATGTTTTCCAAAGAGGCAGTGTTCCGTAATAACTGCGGTAAGATTACGCACATCATTACGGTTCTTCTTCAGCAGAGATTCAGTCTTCACAGGACAAATCTCGGGCCAGAGCTGCCTTGAAATCACGCATGAGCTCAGTTCCTCCCTCCCCCCTTTAACTGCCATATTTGACCACTAGATGTAGCCTTCGGCACAAACAAATAGCATTTTCAATATAGTAGTACTGTTATGAAAGATTTCATAAAAAATAAAAAAAAAAATATTCGGCAACAATGCAATTTCTCACTTGTTAGGTAATTGTACGCGTTCGCGACGAAAGGTGGAAATTCACCCAATATTTGCGTCGCGCGTGTCGTGTGCGGTGGTAGTCTAACACTCCCTCTGTCTGAGTCCGGGAGCCGCTCGTTACATCTGGTGATTGAGATTTCGGAACTCACGCTAGATAAAAAAAATTTGAAGCACCTAAGCACCTAAAAGCCTCTTGAAAACATGATTTAAAATCATTACAATTGCAATGTTCGTTACCTTTTAAGCAGGATATACATTATGATGACATCCAATTTTTCCAGAAATTGTGAGGGAGATAGTACATCGTATACGGAAATTTATTTATGAGTGACGAGAGAAGCAAACGCGTCCGGAATTTTTTCCGGACGCCGATTTGTCACTGTGTGCGTGTCCGGAACCATAAAAAGACCTCAAGCATAGGGAGTTTTTATAGTTACTGAAACTAAAACATTGTTATTGGCAGCCCTAATTTGCCAATTTCGACTACTGGAGCCGCCATATTGCTGTTTTGTTACTATAATTTTATGGCATATACATATCCGTAAGGTAAAATTATTTGTCGAAATAAACAAAAGTAAGGTTTGAGTTTGTAATTAAATATTACGAAATAGAAAATTATTAAATATTTCTTTATAGAAAATATTGAAGTTATTTCTGAGGTAGTTTTCTGTCCACAAGCAGAGAGTAGTGTGTTCAGAGATTGACTGCAGTGGTCCTTTTCCTTTATAATTTGCTGGAATTATTCCCCCTTTGAGATAATCCGTCATGTGAATACGAACCGGGCTGGAATTATCTTCACCGGCGTTAGTTCGGTAGTGGAGTGGAATTATTTTCATGTGAGCACTTGAGTGAACTTTTTCTTTATTATATGAAATAAATATTAAATAAAAATTTCGTTATTGCAGAACTGAATTACAGTACCACCTGATATTTTGCGAGAAATTTTTTCCATATAATCTCATCCTTTGCTTCGAACTCCTTCGTACTTTCATGCAATATTTTAGAAATTGTAAAATTATACTTCTTTTCATGATCCGTCTTTGAATATGTACGAAAAAACGATTAAAAACTTGACAATTTCCAAGTAGACAGTTTGACAATTTAAGAGTTTTGCCATAAAAAGTAGAGGGGACTGTACGTGTGACTGTGAGGTAATGCGATGATTGCTTCCGCAGCATTTAAATTTCAATAAACTATCTCCCTCACAATTTTTGTAAAAATTGGATGTCATCATAATGTAAATCCTGCTTAAGTACTGTTTTTTTTTCACTAAGGGCACAAAAAACAATTTTTGTTTTTGTAGATACATCGCAAGCGATTCGCATTCTCAGCTTCAGGTCGAACTTGGTAATAATCTGATCTGATCTTAGATGATCCGAATCCGGTTCCAAAAGTTCTCCGGAACGACACATCTCTAGTGTTCAGTCAATGTCTACATCCTAAGCTATGAAGCATAAACTCTCGCCAATAAATAATAGCCCAAGGAAGTCTAATGTAATGTGCATGCATAGTATAAAGATCGAGAAAACTGACGACTGGCTATATAGTTCGTACAGAAAACAAGTAAAAAATCTAGAATTGGTCACAGATCAATTCTTATGATACCAGAGAACCTAGACGAATCCCGTATGTAGTTTCGTATGATTCCCATCTGTGCAAGTTTGATTTTTGAAGTAGATTTTTCGCTTATGATATGTATTTCTAGAACAGTTTGTCAGACAGTAAAAATGATTATAACAAATTTAATCGGATTTCATATTCTGAAAGTTTTTAGTACAATAAAAATGTCTAGGACTGGTCGTTTTCACGACAGACAAAATCGGTTCGCGCGTCCTTTTGGTAGCGAAGAGCTCGTGTGTACAGTTCTATTATGTTTACATATTCTAATGGCGCGCAGTCAAAAATTGAAGTGACATATGGCGCTCGTGGGCATTGGTTTAAGAGAGATGAATAATTATCAAAAATTCCAAATTCTTAACAAATTTTACCATCTCAATGTACTTATTCATTTTATATTTTTTTCATTTCGTGCAATTTTTGAAGCAATACAATAAGTCAGTCCCTTATTTGTTCTATACAAGTTTGGAAGTGTTTAGTCTCAAGGTTGAAATAAACCAAACATTTTATATTTCAAAAGATTTGTTTGAGAAAGAACAAAAAATGATAAATTTTGGTTTTGTTCTGAAGAGAATAAAATAAAATTTCTTCTGTATCGTTAGCTCGTCAAAGAAGTTTATTGATAAACTAATACGGGAAAAATTCCGATCATAATCTTTTATTTTAAGGGAAAATGAGCACAGCAGATAAAACAACAGTTCATAGTTCGGTTCAGTGAATAATTTTACTTACGGCTTTTTTTAAGCAAAAGATATCTCTTACAAACTAATGTACTAAAATAAGTGGCTACCACTACTTAAATAAAATGACCAATTGACCAATGCGTGCCAGCAACACAAATCAACGTTGAACGCTTGAAACTTAAGTGACTTGGAAAAGATATTATTAGTATACGCATACATTTTATATACATATTAATAAAGTTAGAAGATTTGTGAATTTTTTTTATTTTTTTTTCTTCCGAATCAAAATCAACTATCCAGTATTTCCGTAGACTACTAATCGAAAATCGAAATACTGGCTACGACCAATAGAAACGGACAAGCGACATTTATTGGAAATCTTCGCGTAAAATAACTAGTAAGTAGTATAGACATAAACAAATTTAGGTTCGGAGAATCCTATTACGTGCAATAGAAAAAGACATACGACATCTATTGGTTCGGACAGTAAACAACTTTAGGTTCGGAAAATCGATGTTTCTAGAATGGTCAAAATTACTACAAGCTATACCGATTAAAAAGCAGCGTGATTACACTTAATTAGAACAACATTTAGAGTTACATTAGCTGTTTTCCTTTGTGTCCGCAGAGCAGAGCAGAACAAGATACACAAAAGAACGCCTCACACATTTTCATAGAAAAATTTACATGAAGTCAACAGTACAAATAGTTCGCTTCAATCGACAGAACAATTTGTTCTCTCCAGTATATGGGATTCTGCAACAAGGTACACAAAACAACATAGCTATTATGAAGTTACGCAGCAGGATTCAAAATCATAGCGAATCACCACAACAACTGCGGATTTCCATAATGAAGTGGCAACGGAGGCATTTGTGAACGCTATTGCAGATCAAAATTTACAAGTGTAAGGCTGGCAAGAGAGAAATCAACATCAGAAGCACTAGCCAGACAAGCTTCTCAGAGTGCAGTACGGGTGGCGGGGAATGTACTTGCAACAGAATGCAGTCATCACAAAGCAATCCTTTTCGTGGTCTCCTTCTGAAAAAAAAATCAACGAATAGAATCACCAAAAGAAGAGGGCAACGAAGAATGCCAAAGATGTCGATCCAGGAAGCAAGCTATTCGTGGAGCTACTAGTCGCATCAGCTCATGTTGAGCAGTCAGAAAACATGTAAAAGTAAACTTTGTGGGGCAGAAGATGGATTGGAGGTGAAAGAAAAAGATGGATGAAGAGCCACTATGACTTACACGTAAATTGCGCAGGATTTAATGAAGGTTATATTGTTTGGCAGACAACCCGGAATGATGTAAGGAATGTTCTCCAAAATTACAACAAAACTGGGAAGGTACAAGAGGTAAGAGTCATCTACATCAGTTGTATCAATACTGCGAGAATCAAGACCATGGACCACATGTTGCTCGGGGCGAACAATTAATTAAGAACGGGGCAGTGTTATGTATGATAGAAAAGGGCAAGCGAAATATATTGGAAATGAATACTTCGCGTTAAATATCTAAAAAAAGTACGAACATAAACAATTTTAGATTCGGAGGATCGTATTACGTCCCATAGAAAAGGACAGATTCCGACAAATTATTCTGAAGCCTAAAATACACCACAAATGAGTGCAAGAAAAAGTTAACTACCGGCATCAAAGTCTGTACAGCAGACTATCAAGGGACTTCAATTGTTGGAAAAACATCGAATTTGAGGCCTGTGAAAAGGATACTAACAAATTGACGAAGTTTAAGGAGTATTGAATTTGAAAATAAAACCTCTGTAAGCTCGTTGCAACCAAGAAGTTAGACTAAAATTCTGCAGAACGAATGAATTTACCGAATGACGGCAGATTTGCTTATCTAATAAAAAGTTGTTTTATGTAGATGGTTATGGTAGAAATCAGCTGCCATGCGCTATTCCAGTATTGAATTTTGTCCTACGTAATGATTCATGGGGCTAACCAAATGTAAATATCCAAAGGGTTTTGGTCAGTCGGTTGCGCTTCCGTTTACTTTGAGTTTCTACTATTCCTTCGTAGCTTTCTCTACATAATTCACGCACGTGAACCCTTTACTTAATCTCCCAAGATTATGACGTCATATAAAAATAAATAAATTTCAGTCCAAAAAGGACATACAAAATACTTTTTTTTATGATTTATAATTTTGCACACGTTTTGCTAAGAAAAATAGAATTTCCCTATTATCCCTACCTCAATGATGAACTGATAGAAATCTTAATAAGACCAGTTAGAATTCATAGTAAGAATAACTTGTCGGTTATTGCCTCTTCCCTTCCGCAAAAATTTTACTAGTCAATAATTTTAACTACTCTGCAATAGACAATGGTTCTTTGGTTAAAATTCAATTTTCTATAGAAACTACATGGAACAAAGCAAAATTTTGCTCCAATTTGTGACGAGAAAAGTAAAAACTACACCACACCGAGAACCCTTGCCTATCCTCTAACTTGAGCGTGCATCATCATTCTCAGCTGCACCATTACGATTAGCAAGCAGATGAGGATAAGATCAGACTGCCATTCTTCCTTCCCTTTACTGACGAGTGACCAATCACTAAGAGATTGACGCCTCGTTAAATCGCAGATTCTCCTCCATTATAGAAAATCAGAAAATTGACACAAAACCACAATAAATTTAATACAGTATTGCATTACCCACTAACTCATTAATTTTTAATTATACTATAGAAATATTCATATAAAATACCAATTGAAAAAAGTTTTAGAACGAAACACGTGCGTCCATCAATTGAAACTGCGGAATTTCCCACATTGAGGTAATTTAGTTGAAACTTTAGTTTAAAGTTAATTTTAAAGCCATTACATTTCAGAATCATTCCAAATCGCTTTAATTATTTAATTTTAATAAATTCTCACCTTTTTATAATTTTATTAACCGCTTCTTCAACACCGGGAGAAATTGTGGACCGTCTCGCGAACTTCTTTTCTTTCACACACAACACACACAGGGTGACGATGACACGAAACCGCAGCCGGTAGCTAGCAGCACAAA
This sequence comes from Dioctria linearis, assembly GCA_963930735.1. Lineage (NCBI taxonomy): Eukaryota > Metazoa > Arthropoda > Insecta > Diptera > Asilidae > Dioctria > Dioctria linearis. Next base: position 21,234,226 of record OZ005740.1, read on the forward strand.
ACTGCAAAATGGCGACGAGATATTTTAATACGAGGAAAATGGTTGAGGTAGTAGCTGTTTTCTAAGCCGATTTTGAGTTCATTGAAGTAGTAGGGTTATTTTTTTTTTATTATCTTATCACTACCCCCGGGACTACACTTTGCAGCATGCTACGGCTTTTCATCGAAAAGATACATTCGGTGGTAGCAGAAATGGCGTGCTGCAGTTTTTTAATCTGCGAGCGCATACCAATTTCCCTGCAAGCAAATAGTTTCGGCCATTTTGCAATTTCTGATTGGACGACTGTGCAGTTTTTTACATGCGATTTGAAGTGCTAATACTATAATGCAATTCCCATTACGTCCTGTGAATTTATGATTTATTGATTTATTATTTATATCAAAAACTGTAACTTGTTTGAACACTCACACAATTAACCTCGGTAATCATATAAGAAACTATTGCGGAGCATATTTATTGTGATAACATGTCTAGGCACAAGTGTAGCAAAATGCGCTAGCATTGCGTATCTGCGTGTGGATTAGCCCAATGCCATAGCCCACACGCGGAAGTTTTTCGGCAGTTTTTACGGGAGAGAAGTATTACGGGGTACGGGCAGCATACCATGAATTTGTGATACAGTTATTGTTTATATAAAAAAACTGTGACTTAATTGAGCACACACACAATTAATTTCCGGAATTAGGAACTACGCGGAGCAGCATTAGCTGCGCTTTCTTATCTTTCTGATCTGATCCGGTTCAATTTTATGTACGTAAAACAACAACAATTTCTTCCTTAATCCGTCATTTATCTCTACAAAGTAAAGATTAGAAATATAAACAAAAAATTTCCACTAGCATCCACCTTTTATTTTCAATTTCCGTCATCTTAATTTTACATTTGACAGTTTATTGACTAGTCTGTACTGACTGGTCAGAAATTTTGTCAGTACAGACTAGTCAGTAGGGGCTTACACGTGCCCGTGATAAGGCACTTTCAAATCGAACCCGAAAACCGATAAGCTCTACACCGAAAATTCGCTTTCCTTTCATATCATTTACATTTTTTACATGAATACTTGAGTACTTCATATGAAATCCAATTGAAGCTCAGGTAGGGCGGTTGATTGAATTAATTCAAATTACTTGACTTGAATTTTTCTTGAATTTAATTTTCCAATTAATTAAGTTGAAATTTACGCATTGAATGAGCGTTTTCATGATATTTTGATTACTTCAAGTATTCATGTAAACGTACTGACATATTAATGTTGCAGTAATGGAAATTCACCTTAAACCTAACAGCTCGAAAATGTTTGATGACGCCTGATGGGCCTTCCTTTATTAATCGTAGATGACAACACGTGTCTCTCAATTGACAGCTGTCTCTCTGACAATAAGAGGGCAGAGATTTTTGTAAAATTTTCTCTTAAAAATTAATTTAATAACGCATGCAAAGATTTGCTAATTTAATAAGGTTACAATATTTATGAGGGAATACTTATAATAATATGGAAAAATTTGCGTTGCCGAACTTTGAAGATCAAACTAATTACTTCTCATCAGACGATGAAGTAAATCCGAAAGAACATAAGAAACTCCTTCAGGCAGTGAGCCGCATCGGAAAAACACAATATATAAAGAAACCATCAAGAAGTGAACCGATCCTTGCGCAAGACGAGTTTCATTTAGTGAAATCTACAACTGAATCTTTGGGAAAAATCCCTGATGCCGCTGTTAATGTTAATGATTTAGTTAGGGTACTAAATAAAACTAGTAAACACCTTACAGTTGGAAAGGAATTAAAAAATTCAAGAAAAAATAAAAAGGTCCTACCGCAACCACTAGAAAAACCAGTCGCTGAACGGATTCGACGAACCATCGGTTATGAGAAATTACAAAAAGACCTATCTAAGTGGGATGCTGTAGTTGCTAGAAATCGAATCGCTGAACAGCAGGTATAGGGAAAATAATTTTCAATACTTTATTTCAATTTTATAAAATACTTTTAGGTATTTCCATTAAACTTTGAAGAAATCCATGTGAATATTCAAGAAAATCAAAAGCCACCTGAAATAAAAATAAAAAGTGCATTAAGGCGTGAATTTGAAGCAATTGAAGCCGAATATAAAGCTGAGAGAAATTCAAACCCTACTGAAAAGGATGGCAATGAAAAAGGATTGCCAGAAATACTAACAAAAGAAAATTTGATTGCTCGCAAAAAGGAACTTGCATACCTCCGGATAAGAGAATCCCAAAAGTCTGCAAAGGCTAGATTACAAAATAAAATTAAATCAAAGAGATATCACAAACTAATAAAGCGGCAAAAATTAAGGGAACAATTGAAGGAATTTGAAATATTACAAAAAGAAAATCCAGAGGAGGCTCTCGAGAAACTAGAGAAAATTGAAAAGAATCGTGTTTTGGAGCGAGCCAGTCTAAGACATAAAAACACTGGAACATGGGCAAAAAATTTGCAAGTTCGCGCCAAGTACGACCGAGATGTCCGAAAAGATTTAGCTGATCAGCTAGCTGTTAGCAGGGAGTTAACTGAAAAACCGAAAATTGAAGATGAAGATGAAAGTGAGGAGGATAGTAATGAGCAGGCCACTGAAGTAATTGATCCCTTCAATCCTTGGTCAGTGAATAAAAAACCCAATGAAGTTGCAGAATTTGTAAGCGGTTATCGGAAGTATTGGTTAGAGCGAAATGAAAACACAAATGCGACAGAAAAGTTCAAAGACAGTAGGGTTGCAGATGAAGAAGAGGAATTAAAAGATAGTAGTATTTTGAACAATGAATCAATTCAATCCGGAGAAGAAAACGAATCGTTTCACACAAACGATAAAAACTCTAACAGAAGAAAAACAATGAGAATAGGAGTATCAAAGAAAAAACTACAACATAGAAAAAGTGGATCTGAATATATATCAAAACAAAAAAAACTGGAAACTGTCTCTGGTTGGGTAGAGGAAGATTGCACGGAAAACATCAAAAAACCAAAGCAATTACGTTTAGTCAATGAACCGGATGAGAAAGTACTTGATATTGATGATATTTTTGACGATGCAGAAGATTTGGTAGAAGAAAAAGTTGCAAGCAAGCTGCAGAAGCTTTCCTCCGCATTCAAGCCTAAAGAATATAGAAAGCTTCTCAATAATTCACACAGAAATAAAAGAGATCACTTGGATTTATCTTTTAAGCAACAAGCCACGAGACCAGAATTTGATGAACAGCTTACAGAAACTCCAGCCAATACGGATATTCCTACCGAAGAAACTAAAACGGAAATCGCAAAGGCATTAAACACCATCGATAACAATGTTCCTGACAAACACGTTGATCATATTGACCCAGAAATTATTCCAAGTATCAAGGCAAAAACATTTCAAACTGATCTTACTGGTATTGCAGGTTCAGGTGACTTCCTCGATGATTGTGACAATGATGAAGATGCTATGATGGAGAAACAGCTGACACTAGCTGAGGTTTTTGAAGATGATGACTTCGAAGCCGATTATAAAAAGGAACGTGAAGATGAGCGCAAGAAAAACTCTACAGATGATATTGATTTAACTCTTCCTGGTTGGGGCTCGTGGGCTGGTTGTGGTATCTCAAAAGCGAACCAGAAAAATCGTTTTGTCTTAAAATTCCCAAAAGCAGAGAAGCGAAGAGATGAGAATAAAGAGAAAGTTTATATTAATGAAGATGGGAATAAGAAATTAAAACAGCATTTGGTATCGGATTTACCATTTCCATTTACAAGTGTTAAGGACTATGAAGCTAGCATACGAGCACCTATTGGACCAGACTTTGTACCGGAAACAGCGTTCAGGATGTTAACTAGGCCTTCTGTAATTACTAAGATGGGCTATATTATTGAGCCTATGGACAAAGATATTTTGGTCAAGCCGCCGAAGAGACCGAGAACTGTTGTAGATGCACGTATAGAAAATCTGAATAAAAAAAGTAAAAAATGAATTGGGTTTTTTTTTTCAACATTTTCAGGACAGTTTGAGGTAAATTCCTTTAGATATTATGCGGGTTATATAAGGCATGCGAAATTACTTTCGTTGTATAGGGAATGTTTTTAAGTAATCAAAGTAATAAAAAGGAGCTGGTGGCTGGCTCACTAATACATTGGTCGTCAACGGCATTCCCATCAACGCTAGCCACTGTTTCTGACATTCTTTTTTATGTTAATCAATCAATATTCTTTTACCATTAATAAGTCAATATATATGTACTAACTCTTTGAAACTCAGGATTATGATGATGCCGTTTCAGAGTCACATTCTGCGCATTATGTAGTAACATTTACTTATACCAAAGAACATAAAGAATATGCATCTCGTATATGGAGGGTCGTGATATTACAACCGGCTCTTACAAATTGCACAAAAATTATCTGCTTTGACGACCCGCCACGATATTCCACTCACCAGTGGTGAGTGGGACTTGGGAGTTAAGTAAAACATAAAACATATGGTGGTTATGTTATTTGGTTTTATACAGGAGAGTATAATGAAATCTCCAATTTTTGATGCAACAATTTCGTGCCCCCCCCCCCCCCCTCATCCGAGTTTTTCGTGTTATATTGACCCACCTTTTGAAGATATTGAAATATTTAATAGAAACATTAGCTTCTTCGTGTGTCACTTCTGCTGATGGGAAATCGGAAATTTCCAATTAGAAAATCTTAACTTTGGTAAGAACGATAGAAATTGAGATGAACAAATTTGTAACAGTTGTCTCCAAATAATGTAACCCCAAATTATCAGATGAATCGGCTATATCTTGTTAATCTTTGTATCATGAATTAATTATAAATAGTTTTTTTTTTTACAAAATATTGAGAATTTCCAAAGCAGCTGTTTAAATTTAATTATTTTAATTGGTTGTAGTACATAAATTGAACAGCTGACAGCTCTACAGAACGAAAACTGGAATCGGAATCTCTGATTTGGTCGGATGGAACGGAACGGGATAAGAAAATGAAACCCCGACATTAGCGCCATCTAGGTTCGGCGGAGTTTTGATACTACAGTACGATGGCGCCCTTATTCGGAACAATTCCGAACCTCCGACATTAGCGCCAAAATTAGCTTTGATATTTGATACTACAATACGCTGGCGCCATCTAAGTTCGGCGGAGTTTTGATACTTCAATATGCTGGCGCCCTCATTCGGACAATTCCGAAGTGCCAACTTTTTCAGTAACTACAACCAATTTTCAATTTTCTTCCAATTTACAGAATCCTAGCAAAACAAATTCCAATATGGCTGAAGTCATCTGGTTCGTGGTTGATGGAGGTTTTGTTTTTCTCTATGAAAGAACTTATAAATATGTGATATATCTGCCATAAATATGTTTCGAACGTTATTTTAAATATGTTGTATTATTTTGTGAGAGGTGTCATTAAATGATAAAGCTATAAAAGTGGGAAACGTGAAAATGGAAGAAACTACAGTGAATAGTGATAGTAGTGGTATTATCATAAATATTCCAATTAAAAGGAAATATTTACGTGTTGTTAGTGCTCAAAAAGATAAAATATGTTCAATATTTGATTTTAAATCATTAAATGTGCTAAATTCTAATGAAAACAACGATCAAAGCGATTGTGTTTCAATTCAAGTGATTTCTGACAGTTCTTCCAGTAATGAAGGAGAAATTTTAACACAAACACAGGTGAGGAGTTTTTTAGTTTTATTGTGTTTTGTTGTTTGAATACAAAATAGTAATAAAATTTTATTGTGGGAAATTTTTACGAATCATGGGGAATTTTGCGATATGCACAGTATAACATTTTGTTGCTATAAAATCAAAATATTTTATGAAGACAACATGATATAAACCGATGGGATTAATCTTTATTATTATTTATTGTATTGCAGGTATTTGTATAGTTATCACTGCGGAAGTAACTTTGAAGTAATATTCAAAAATGTACAATACAAAATAACATTATTTTAATATTGTAAATAGAGCCTATTAATGGTAATTTCGAACTGAAATGCGTTTCTTTTCAACAAATTTTGCATTTATTGTTATACCTATTCAAAGGCCATTTTCATATGGAAGGTGAACAAGTCAGGTAGATTACTGTACACCTACAACCCTTTAATTACGAAGCTTTTTTATTTTTTGCAAATCCACAATGCCCCTAATCAAGCGACCACCACACAATGTTATTATGTTAGAGGGCCTTCAATAGGCAACACAACAAGATATTGGCTGCTACCCGCCAAAACGAGCATCGGATATTTATTGAATACCTACATTTGTCTTTCCAAATTATTCTCTTGGCAATGACCCATAGTTCCGCGCATCCTACTAAGGTGGTACACAGGTGCTGAGATAATTCACATGCCAGTGTCTTGCTGTGCGTAAAGATCTATTTATTAATGTCGCCGGTCACATTTCTGGATTGCATAACAATTATCAGAATAGCTGAAAATTTTTGATTAGTACTTACGCAACCCGGCGATATCATTGATTTGCTTATGCTGTGGACTTCGTTTGAAATAGGTTATCGCTTTGCTTTCGCAAATTTAGAGAGTTACAAACTAGATTTATTTTAAACGCAAGATCTATATTATGTACTGTACTGTACCTCATATATACCTCAACAAAAAAATTGCGACCAATGCCGAATTACTCGGGAGTCTACTGCTTACATTGCTTATAAGTACTAGTTATAACGGTCAAGAATATCGCCGGCCCTTAAGGGTATGTGGTGTATATCTACATTAAGTATCTTGGTTAAAGTATGTCTCTATTTTTGCATATTTACATCTATCCTTGCGTCTGTAGTCATTATTACAGGGAAATGCCTGGTCACACAGACATGAAATACCTGGGGTGAAAAGAAAAGATCAAGATAAAATATTGGTATGATTGTTCGACTAGACCACTCCTACCCCGGAATATAAGCTCTTTCGGAAAGTCTATATAATTATAAATTAGGGAACGTAAGATGCATCTATAAAAAGGTGTGCACTTATATCCATCCTGTCCAAAGTTCTCGTGCAGTGAAAGCTAAGAAGACCGTCACAAATTAATTGTTTCCACACATGTGGAAAATTCGAATATGTCTCTTATTTACTTAGCTAAAAGGTTGAAAATCCCGAAGACGACCTTTCAAAATTTTCTCAGTAAATTTGGGGAATCTTTAGTGTTCAGAGAAAGTTCGGATCAGGAAGGAAATCAGGATCGGTAGATCAAAAGTTGACCAAAGAAGTCGTAGACAAATTTAAACGATATCCCATCATATCGTTGAGAGATATGGCTGATAAGGCTTGAACATTAGGTCTGTTCGTGTACTCAGTTTTGGGACAATGCATTGCAATGAATTTGCATGAACTTACCCAATTTCCGTTCCCGTACTTTCTCGTGCGTCACAGCTTCCCCTCTTGCATGAATTTACCCGAAGTTTTTAGTTACTGCACAATTCTTGCAAGGAAAATTGACAACTGTCATAGGAAAAATCATTTTTAGAATTTTCTGAAAAGTTTTTAAAGCGCAATCAAATTGTCGAATGAAGATAGTTTAAGTATTCCAATACTCTCATGGGACTTTTCAAGACTGCAGCAAGTTACAAATAATAAAACAACACGCATTCGCAAATGTTATTTTACACTTCTTCTTCTTGTTTTTCACGAAATTGCATGAAAAGCGTTCCCGTACTTTTTCATGCATTTTACATTCTTCCCCACCACACGAGTAAGTTTTTACCCAGAAAGTTTTTGCACTAGAAGTACGCGAACAGACCTATTATCTGCTACGGTCATTTGAATTATAAGAAAAGAAGGCCTACGAAGTTTCCATGTTCTGAAAACACCTGACAGAATATCAGAAAAAAACCAAGTTGCAAAATCCAGAAGTCGGATTTTGTACGAAAATTTGCTAACGAAATTCCACTACTGGCATTATGGATCATGGAAGTTACGTGAAAGCGGACTTCAGCCAGCTTCGAAGACAGAAATTTTATGTGGCAAAAGAGAGGGGCGACGAAAATCCCAAGTTTAAGAATTCCCGTTAAATACTTAATTTGGCAAGTAATATGTTTGAAAACTAAGGTCACTCGAAAGATATTGGGAAAGTTTTTTTTTTTTATTTCATCATTCATAGGTGGTCAGTTTTTTTTTCTGAAGCAGTCCTTATATGGAATATTTTTATACAGATCATAGATCTTAGTACGTAAATGTAGGCTGTAGATTTACTATACAAAAATTGTTATTCTTCAACTCGAAAACCTCATACGGGATGTTAAAAAAAAGTTCGCGAAAAGGGAAAAGAAAATGTGTCAATCCTTTTCACATCATTAGTCTGTGATAGGGATGCACACCATGTATCGAATAGCATTTAAAGGGGAATGTCCACTTTAAGCCCGATGTATTATAATACTCTGAACATATTTTAATAACAATACTTCAATTAAGCCGGGGAAAGCTTATGGGGTCAAAGTTTGATCTAGTACATTTTGGAAAATATAGTACAGAATCGAGTTCCCAGGGTCCTGAGAAGAAATTTGAATACCCACACTCCTATACTCGGAGGCTTAAATAGCCATTCCTATACTCACCTTTTTAGTACTTCCCTCTTTTTTATTCGAACTGAGCTACTAAATTTTTCTTACCTTAGATCGGAAAACGGGTTAACATCACTGTTCGCCTTAGCTCATTACCACACTACAATTCGTAGAAGAAAATGTTTCTCTGCAGGGGTAGAAACCCCCGTAGTGGTTCAGTGGTTCCTATATGGCATGTTTTATAACAAATTAAAGGTCTCGCCGAGTACTATTGGGTGGTGAATTTATTGCCCAATTCAGAAAACTTTCTGTGGAAGTTTTTGCAGCCGGAAAACCCATTTTCATGCAGTTGGGTCACATACACCCCAGTTAATGCATTTCCTATACATTTTTGCAGTTGTTTCTTCCATGGCCATTAGTGCTCTGTTGTGAACATTTTTCTCATAGGAAGTCATTTTCCAGACGTATCTACCAATTCCGCGCAATCTGGAGAAGTAGAAAAGTCCACTTTTTCACATCAAGCTACATCCAATCGCCAAAGCTTCCGCCGCTTAATTGAAATAAACATTGTTAATGCAATATGTTCAGAGTATCATAATGCATCGTTTAAGATATCTCTCATGTCTGTTTGATGTCAGGCCTAAAGTTGTATGAAAAGTGGGCATTCCCCTTTTTGGACAGACATCTAATTACAGTGGAAGAACAGCTCGAGAGTAAGATTATGTGAAATTACTACAGTAGCATATGCTGCATCGCATGCTTTGATATCTAGATCTTCATATGATGCGATGCATGCGAAATATAGAAGCATGCGTTACTTACTCATATTTGAGAATGGGAAATATTATTATCTCAATACTCTTTTCCTTCGCATCAAAAGCAGCCTCAACGAACAATGATTCTTAACAAGAAGCAAAGCTTATGTCATACAATAAAAAATAACCTTTGACCATGAAATAAGCTGTTTCCCCCAGCTGAATATAGATTTAATGAAAATCAGTTTTTTTTTCTTTGCACTCAATGCGAGAAACAAAGCTTAAAAATATGATTTTTTCTTAAAAAGAAAACCATCATCAGGTATTAATGTGTAATAAAGGTATGGGTAAGCACTGAGAACCTTAGAATATAACAATATATCAAAAAAGAATGCTAATAAGCTAAGTTATGTGAAGCTGGGATCCATATTTGTGTTGAGCTCAAGTTTTCTAGTATTAGATTACATTGCAGATGTAAACAGCTACCAGAATTCATGAAGGAGCAGTCAAGTTATTCTATAATTAGAATGCAAATTTGTTGACACGCTGCCATTCATTTATCATTTAAGCTTCCAATTTTTACTTGTTTTGTTTTCTATACTTCGTTATGGCATATTCCTTCGAGATATTACTATGTAAATGTTTTGGCTTGACTCACGTACATGATTTATATCATACCCGTATTCCTGTTTGTTATATGTTTCTAACGTCTATAGAAGTGAAATATTTTTGTCATTGTAGAAAATTTTTACTTTCGCTCCCGATGATCAAAACATCGATAATTTTATGATATTGAGGTTTCCTTCCATGTTGATAGCCACATCAATGTTTTTAGTTTGTGAGTTATCATTCTTCAAAAAAGGCTGCCCAGAAAAAGCTCGCAGGCCGGGAGAAAATTGTGTTCCGCGCACTCATTGAATTTTTTTGATAAAGCAATAAAAAGTTTCAAACGATTTTGGAAAATAATAGCTTTTGTCTTGAAAAAGCTATGATTTCCAAGTGGGGGTCTATTAAAGCAAGCTAGAGCTAGAGAGTCGATAGAAAACAATTTTCGACCAGAACGCTAGTCTTGAATCAACTTCTGTTGAAATTTTCGAAAAAGTTGAAAAAATAGTAATTAAAAATATATTCGTGTTTTGAGTTACAGATACAAGAATTTTGGATATTTTGAGTAGTCATCTTGCTTGGATATCAAATTTGAGCCTAAAATGGGTGCCAATAATACTAAAATTTTTTTTCAAATTCAAATTAATTTATTTCAACCAGTACACTAGTAAGATTTCGATCTTATGAGTAAGTGTAGGATAGCTAATAATAATATATTTAATAACATTAACAGTTAAACTACATATCAAAAAAGAAAGAAAAATAAAGAAAAAGTAAATCATAATATATACAAGCACACATATACTAAATTAACCTAACAAAAAACCCTAATCCCTCAATACAAACTTATATTCTTAGTTTAAGAAATAAAAGCTTAGTAGTAGTTTATATAAATATTAGAAGAAAAAAACTATTGCAAAAACTATATGCAAATAAATCAATGCGAAAACTGCGACTGCTGATGATTCTCCTAAGATGAATTGGAAGAGGGCTCCACATTCTGGTGGACTGAAACTGAACTAGTCCGCGAGCGCAACAGTGGCAAAGATTAAGATGATGTTCTTGCAGATTGAGCAAAGGTCAATTTGGTTACAATAGATTTTATATTTATAGATTTTCCCCATTAAATTTGAAATGTGGCTGCAACACTTGAAATCAGCACTGATATAAACTCCAAGATTCCTGATGCAGTCAATGTACTCGAGAACGGAATTATTTAATAAAACCGGAGGGAGATCCGATTTATCAATCCAGCTCCTATATATAGCTAGGCAATGCGACTTAGTTGGATTTAACGAAAGTTGATTCAGCGACAAATACAATCCTCCATCAAACCTATTGATCTACTCAAATAGATCTGGACGTCATCCGCGTAAAGGTGAATAGAGGAATTAGTAACAACATTCGGTAAATTGTTTAAATATAAGGTGAAAAGTAGAGGGCCAATAATGGAACCTTGTGGAACACCAGAGCGAAAATATATAAGATCAGAACAAAGATCTTTTACTTTTACCATCTGTGATCGATTGCGTAAATAATCAGCAACAAGCTGAATAGCGGAGGATGAAAAGCCCAATTGATTTTTCAACTTTGAAAGCGGTCTTTGGTGGTTTACGGAATCAAATGCCTTGGTAAAATCCAGAAGAACAATTACTGTCATCTGGTCCTTATTGAGAGCTTCACAAATATCTGCAGATACCCTCAGAAGTGCAGTTTCGCAACTATGCCCATGTCGATAACCAGACTGCCACATTGTCCAAGTCCTCTGCTCATTAAGAAATTGGATGATTTGTTGGGACATAATTTTTTCAAAAACTTTAGCAAGGAAACTAAGCATGTTAATTGGTCTAAAGTCGCTGGGTTTGGATGCAGAGGGCATTTTAAGAATAAGTGTTACATGTGCTTTCTTCCACTGAGTTGGAAATTGGGACGTGGTTAAGCAAAAATTATAAATATGAACAAGTGATATCAATATGTATGTATGTAGCGAGCACTTTCAGAAAATCAGGTGGAAGTGAGTCTGGACCAGGACCTGTGGATTTAATAGAGAATTTCACTGAAAGAACCTCAGCGCCATCCACACATTCAAAAGCAAAATCTTCCACAGCATCGCCAGTTGTTGCAGAGCTCAACGAACTTGAAGCATTACCTGCACTACAAGCAAAATAATGGTTTAGAGTGTTTAGGTCTGTATTAGGTGTTGCTATGCGTACGCTAAAAGTATCCAGAGATAAATCTACGAAGAGGGGTGTAGAATCAAAATCAGATAAATCCACATTTGAAGTTTTTGAGAAAATCGAAAAAAACATCTTCATACTGGTGTATTTATGTAAATTTCACTTTTTACAGTTATAACTAATATTGTTGCATTCCTGTTGCATAGTGCTTAGAGAGTAGGTTGTTGATGTCGCGAAGTTTTGCGTGTTAAATTTCACATCCTCTTGGCAATTCTATAGGTTGGATGTTGTCAGCAGACATTCCTTTTTTGAAGATACTCTTAGAAGAGCATAAGTCAGTTTTATAGTTGGCCTCTCCTTGAACAGTTATACGTTTTCCTTGCCTTAGTATAATAAATCGTTTGGATTGATTAAAGGCAAAATGAAACGAGCCAGTTGCTTTTAACACTTTTTTTGCTTTCCTTCTTGAAATCATACATTCTGCATTCAGTAGCCATTTCAATGGTTTTCCAAAACCTTTTGAAAATATTTCAATGTACTTTTCAGGACTATCTATTATTTCAACTTTCTTGACGCATTGTTCAATGTGTCCAAAAATTCTGTCTGCAGGCAGGAAGGAATGTCCTACTATGGAAAAAATTATTTCAATGCGTTTAATATGCTTTGGCGCACTAGTTAACCATTTTATGCACATACCAATTATGGAAGTGTTCTTATTTTGGCCTGCACAGCCATCGCACATCATTCTAATTGTTGAAATACGGGTTTCAATTAGCATCATTTGGAGCATATAGAAAAGAGCAGAGGCTTATCTGATTGGAACCCTTTGGAGCCATGTCTTCAGTCCAGTGGAAAATATTAATATTTTCGTGTTTTATTTTATCTTTGGAACTGCCTTTGACCACTGTAAAATTATATATATACAGTTGTCGACTAAAATAAACCGATTGGTCGGGTAATTTTGGAAGTGCTTGATTCTTCTGACAGTCAAAAGATAATGTTAAAATATCTGACCGTTTTTCTTTTAAAGAATTGAAAAAGGCGGATTAACTCCTTTTTATATTCTTCTTTACTTTCATTTCCGGTTTCTTTTAATTTCGAGGCAATCGTTTTAATTTTTTCATTTAGCTCAAAACAAGAAGAGCATATATGTACATCCGTCCGAGGTGTACCAAATCCAAGGTTGTATTTTGTATTGAATATCATTCTAAAATATGATTCCTTTACATTCTCATTTTCTGGGCATGATCCTTACATTTTCCATAACTTCCGGATGTTTAATTCGGAAGGAAGATATTTTCTAGCAGATGTAGCACTTCTGCAATAATGAGGTTCTGTGCAACTAAGTTTTTCGATGAATAACGCTAATTCTGTTTTTCTTTGAAAACGGCCGCTTTGCGATTGCCACCCTTTTATCCGACGTTCCTTGTATATGCCTTTTCTGAACCCCAAGCACGCGGTATTTAGTAATGCAAAGAACATTATTGAATGTTTCTTGACAAACAGGTATTAACTTTTTATCTGCTTTTTGTATTAGAAATTTTGTTTGGAAAGATCTTACAGATGTGAGGCTCCTTGACCTTCTACGTTTAATCGGTTTTCCTTTTGTGTATTTTAGCAAGAAACTGTCTTGGTCTTTCTTGCATAAAAACGTTTGAAGAAGCATTGAATGTCTTGCATAGATAGCTCAGAACACTTAAAAGCGATGTTGTTGTGGTTACATGTGGGATATTTCGGAAGAGATTTGGCGGAATATCTAAAATTTATTAGTATGTATTAAAATTAGTTGCATACCTTGCATTATTATTTCCCAACTTTGTTTTTTCTCCACAATTCTTTTTCACTTCATTGGATTTCGAGAACGCTTCCGAGACTTAGATCCTTCTGGAACCGGCACTACACTCACTTCACTTTCCATTGGGAATTATAATTTAACTGAAGAAATTTGAATACAATTGGTTTTGATCAAAGTGACCTTACACGATGAGCAGCAGCTACCAATTGAGTGCAATTTAACCATTTATCTGCACTTAGCCACGCAATGAAAGGAAAGCGGAGATGTATAGTTTTAAAACTGACTCTTTTGTGCAGATATCTGATTTTGATCCCAAGCACCAGTGTTGGGAACTTTTAAATCTCGAAAATCCCACATATTGCCCAAATTTTTCCCACATTTCCCATAGTTCAAAGCTGAAATTACCACACAATCCCACAAAATTTAAATAAAAAATTATACATTTTAATTGTACTACCGTGAAAATGTGCATGAATGTATATAAACAGAAGATCTCACACCAGCTATCCGTCCACAAATAGATAAAACTCTTCTAAGAATTTCTAAAAGAAGAGTTTTATACTAAAAGGTCTGAGTTGGTCCTTTGGATTTTTAGAAATTCTTAGAAGAGTTCTAGTTTTATCGATTTGTGGACGGATAGTTTGGTGCGAGATCTTCTGCTTATACAGTCATGCACATTTTTACAGTAAAACAATTTGTTGGTCCAGCCAAGTCAGACCTTTTAGTACAAAACTCTTCTAGGAAAATTATGGTGATGAGTTTTCCAACAAATTGTTCTACTGTAAAAATGTGCATGAATGTATATGCAGAATATCTCGCACCAAACTATCCGTCCACAAATCGATAAAACTAGAACTCTTCTATAAGAATTTCTAAAAATCCAACGGACGAACTCAGACCTTTTATTATAAAAATAAAACTCTTCTAGGAAAATTTTGGTGATGATTTTTCCCACAAATTGTTCTACTGTAAAAATATTTTCCTTTTTTCCCACAGTGATGATTTAGAGGGCAGAAATTCCCACAAAATGGGAGTTTTCCCACAAGTTCCCAACACTGCCAAGCACAGTTTTTGCCTTAGCATAACCATCGCAGGTATTTGTTTTTGATTCAGAATAGAAAATGACAAGAAAGAGCTTAGAGAGAGAGAGCAAGAGAATGATGTATTAATCTCAATTTTCGATTTTTCGGAGTTATCTGGTTTTGATACTAGACCCCTCGGGCCCTCGTAGATGGTAATGAGCTGAAGCGAACAGTGAAATCCGTTTTCCGATCGTACATGGGTCTACCGAGTTAGAGTCGATATAAGGTGTGTGAAAAATCTAGTACCTCAGCTCGGATAAAAAAGAAGGAAATACTAAAAAAGTGAGTATGGGGATGGCTATTTCAGCTTCCGAGTATAGGAGTGTGGGTACTCAAACTTCTTCTCAGGTTCTAAGGAATTCGATTTTATTCTAGATTTTCCAAAATGTACTAGATCAAACTTTGACAACCCCCACGCTTTCCACCGCTTAATTAAAATAAATATTCTTAATAAAATATGTTCAGAGTACATAATGCATCGTTTAGGACATCTCCCATGTCTGTTGATGTCGGGCCTAAAATGGACATTCCCCTTTTGATTCGAATCTGGAGAAGAAACGTAGTCTTATCTTGCTATGCAGGAGTCGATGCAGTGATATAAAATTAGTAGGTATACAACAACCTAAGAAGTTTAAGAACGTGGCTTCGACTGGAAAGATTGTGAACACTGTGTTTTTTTATTTACCAATTTCAGCGACCAGCTAAAAAGCAGCTCAATCACTTCCCTACATAGTCCAGACTTCGGTCACCCTGGCGGCAATTTCTATTTATTTTAAGTTAAAAAACAAAAGTTCTTTTAACATAGAAGTTTTTTTTTCTACTTCCATACTTTCCCATTATTTTGTGAACTTTTTGACCTCCTCCGTAAGTTTACCATGAATTTCATACCAGCTAACTAGTCTAGACTAAAACTTTCTTGTGTAATTTTAATCAAAGTGAAATTTTCAAACGGAAATGATTAGCAAGCATTCTTAACCAGCTATTCTTAGGTCATTTGATTAACTAATCTAAGTATATACATATGTACGTATGTACTAGGTATGCCTGCAAAGTTCTAAATTATTATTACAGTTAAAAGCGTAAGACAAACTCTCTAAATGATTAGCCTATTAAATACTTGACACTGGTTCCGTTTCCTATAGGTCACCACACAAATCACCTCACAGGCCAACAGCAATGTATATATGTACACATGCCTAACTAACTAACTAACATAATGCCTCGCGGCCATGATTATTAAATTTGTGGCGAACGGTGTTTTGTTTATATCCGGCTCAGGCGGCCTGGCCTAACTATGTTTTCACAGAATTTAAGCAGAACACGGCCGCGGCCGTTTCTTTATACAGCTTCACGTAGAAACTTGAGATTAAAGCCAGGCGCATATGCATACATACAAACATACATACATAGTATAGCTGTGGCCATTTCGTGTTTGCCATGTTCAATGAACTTGTTATTGGCCGAGAAGGTTTTAGTAAAAGTTTTCAGTGAAATGTTACCTACGACGAGATGGGAAAACCGATCTGTTGGTAGGTGGCGCATGGTGGTAGGTAGGTAGGTAGGTAGGTGTAATTTTTTTTCATGCTGTTCATATAGGTAATTCATGCACTTGTGTGTATCATAAACGCAGGAACGCGATCTCATCACACAATTTTGACTGTGCGCAGCTGATTTAATGAAAATTCTGCTGCGTTAATGATGTATGTATGTATACAGCGTGCTCGAACATTTAAGTTTGATTTTTAATGAGGAAGAAGAAAGATTTGTGTTCCGGTTTTTATTTAATTGAAAAAGTTGTTAACCGGATAAATTTCGCTTAAAAGTAGATTTATTGTTTTTATCCGATTTAAATTTGTAAGTACACATCTGTATATACACATTTGGAGATATGTATGTACAGTGGCATGCAACTAATTAGCACAGTTATTATTTAAAAAAAAAAATTAAACAAAGTTTAATCATTTAATACTTTTTATATTTTTCAATTATTGTATTCATTAGAGCAAACTTAAATACTACAAAACAAAAATTGAGAACTATTCATAAAATCCATTTAAAAAAATAATTTGTAATAAACTTGAAAATTTACATATGCAACTAATTAGCACACTTCCAATTTTAACGGAATTTTGTTAATGTGTAACGTCCAATTTTGTTTTATGCTTTCAATATTTTGTTGGATATCCTTTATTTTTAATTACTGCAGAACATCTTGCTGGCATACTTTGTATTAACCGTTCACATCTGTGCTTTGGAATTGATTTCCAGGCATCATTGATGAATTCGTATAAAGCCCGGTATGCTAGAGCCAAGGAATTTTTGTTCCTATACAAAAACTAAGTAAAAAAAGTCATGGAATGCTCAAGGAATTATTTTCTTTGCCGATTCCTTGGAGCAGTATGCTGCTAGAGAAAAGTAATTCGAACAGAAATACTCTACTTCTCGATTGACAAAAAGAGGTCGTTCTTTTTCGAAAAATTCATTTATGTCAATATTTCTTGAAGAAATTAGTACTGATATACTTATTTCTGTAAGAAATTTTGACGTTGGTGGAATAATTGAAAAATTAATGGAAGGAACGGAGATTTTGCAAGAGGTGAATCAATTTTAAAATGACAAATGAACGAATAAAAATTGTTTTACGCGTATCTTCATTTTTCATTGGGAATTATCCATTTCTTCACTTTATTTGTTATTTCTTTATTGTCAGAAATATCACACAATTGACAAATCCAAATTGTTAAAAATTCCTTGACCTAATGTCAATTTTAATTTAAGAAATAATTGGAAAAATTCCTTGACCGAATTCCTTGGCTCTAGCATACCGCAGTTAATAACGATAAATTAGTAGGTTTTTTCTTTACTTTATCCAGTGGCATGCCACTGTATGCATGTACATACATTATATGAAATTCTTGAATTGTTAATTTTATTTTGGCAAAGATAATAATGTTGAGTCTACACAAAATTGAAAGCTAATAAAATAAAATAAAAAAACTTTTAAAATAATTAACTTCCGTAAATAAATTGAAAAAAAAATTACCTATGTTTAACCGTTATATGTATGGGTTTTGATGTGAAATGAATTTTTGTAGATTTTTCATGTAAACTTTTTTTGACATGAAGTTCTTACATTAAAGTGCCATAATCTTCTACTACTTACCACAGAGAAAAGAAAATTATCCCAAAAATAACTTTCGTAAATAAATTGCGCTAAAAATTAAAAAAAATATTTTTTTTCTTTCTCAGTGATATACCTACCTACACAAGAAAAGTTTAATTGCAAAATAAAAAATGTTAGAACTCAGCTTTATATGGTGACCGTACGCTGTACTTTTAAAGATACATTGTGCTTTGTGAAACCTAGCATAATTTCTTAATCACCCTGTAACTCCGAAACGGTCGATATGGCCTACCCTTGCGATACATTTTTTGCTTTTCTAGGTGAGTACTATCACCTCCCGCTCTATATGGACCACCATGAAAGAAACACCCTGTAGATGTATTTTGGTAAACCTGTCTTGATTTTTTACTCCTTGATGACAAGTAAAAATTTTATTATGTTTTAGTGGATAATATAAGGTAAAAAATAAAAAAATAAATGAATAAAATCAAAAGTACGTCTTCCAGGATATTCAAGGATAAATTCCTTATTCATGATGTCCTTTTCCGTATATATTTTTAAGGTGCTATTTTTCCTAGATAACTTGAAATCTTATCTTTCAAATGAGTCATATTTTATTGTCCTACTATGAAAAGAAAAATATATAGGTAGATATGAATTTTTAAAGAAAACCATGGGACAGAAGTTTTGCGAAATTTCGAAAATACCCTAACTCGCGAAATACGCATTGTATAGGGAAAATTCTTAATTCATATTTTTGTTTTCACAAACCCTCCAAGCATGTACAATTTCAATAAAATTGGTGATGGTCATGTCACTCATGTTGCCTATTTGATATGGAATAACCCTACCCTACCTCCTCTTTCATCAAGAACGACGACCTCGACACACAAAGTTATTTAGTCAAGGGTTAGTGAGTTGATAAAAGTTATTTAAAAAAGCGTCCACCACTAGAGTTTAACTGTTTATAGTTAGAGAACGGATTTGAAATGATTTTTATGCTAAGCACATTTTTGCTAGGTAACGCTTACATTTTATGAAATTTTAATAAAACTGCTAGAATAAATGAAAATTGTTTATAGGTGCCTGTGACACCTGCTTGTGTACGAAATTCTTGTGGGTGCCTTATACATATGTATGTACACTTTGGTCTAATCGTTGAAAGCAAGTTTATGGCTTTTGACATTAGGCCAGACAAACTATTTTAAGAATATGACCAGAGACAAAGTCCGGAGTCACCAAATACATATATATATGCACGCATACATATGTAGATAGGTATACCTACCCCTTATAAAGATGTCATTGATATTTTTCATCTGCACTAATTAATATTCATTTCAATCACTGGTTCTGTTCTAATAGCGAGGCGAGATTCGACATTTGGTTTTGACAATAGAATTTGAATTGCTTAAATTACAAGAAAATAATGTTTCATGGGTTCATGTAAACTTTATATGAATATCCAATGAGATTTGAGAGATCATTGATTCATCTCATCTTCTCTGCATATATTTTATTTTATTGCGAAAGAGGTTTTTTTTTCTTATTTTTTTTTTTTTTATTTTTAGAATTTTAACTAGCATTTTATGTAGTAGGTACTTACCTATTGGTACTGAAATTATATTTAATGCCTTCGAATATATTTATGATAATGCGTAAAGAAGAACTAGTGCCATCGAAACCTTCAGAATTTATATAGAGGTAGGTAATATATCAGAGTTAGCCAATCAATGACCTCTCGGTATTTGTTCGATCGTCTATTGTTGTCACCTGCACTGACCTTGAAAGACTTATTAAAAATCAAAGCAGAGATAAGATATGTGTCTTGATTTTTGACAGTGAAAGTTATTTTTTTTTTTTATGTATAAATTCTGTGTGGAGAATTTTATTAATAAAAGATATTCTACAGATTTTGTCTGTTTCTAACTCTTCATTCAACTATGAATGTATGTAGTAAATAAAATCTTATGAGAAAATTAAGGAGAGATGAACTTTAAATGGTAGTCTTTGATAATTATGAATATTACGAAAGCAGGTGTTACATGAATCTGACGTTGTTCGTATATTGAATAGGTATATGCATATTTATTGAGATTAGGTAGTAGGTTAAGTGGAATGATGCTTTTGACAGTTTTGATCCCCCCAAATAGAACTATATACATATGTACATAATTAGCAAGCATTAGGTATATTAAGAAGTTGGTAAAAATTTCAGATTAAAAAATTATTATTCAAAAAGTTTAAGGGGTAACGCCACTGTAAATTTTTTGAAAAATCGATTTTGTTTTTATTGATTTAAAAAATAGTTTAAACCCTCTAGAATAAGAAAAAGGTCCCGTGCAAGAAATTTTTTTCTTTCCTTTGAAAATGGAGGTCGCCAACAAGCGCGTCAAACTTTCTCCGAAACGACTACCTGAAGCCTGAAACACGATTGGAGCTTTTCAGCTAGCTTTATCGCCAGCTTTCTTCTAAAGCTGACGGAAAAAAGCCGAATTGAGCACAACTGACCTTTTTGACATTTGCAACTTTAACTTGTTTATCGGAAAACTTTTATTTTTTACCTTCATTTTTTTTATTTTTTCCAATAAAAAACTATTCTCAAAACTTTAAACGCGTTTTTCTCGAAACACGGTTTTTCAAAATGGCACGCAGCATAACTTGAACAATTTTCATATTTTCGACTTGAAATTTTGACTAGATGTGAACATTAGCATTATCTAGAGATTGCCGTACGGGGTACTTTCAATAACTTTATTTGTTGATTTTTTATTAACAAAAAACCTGCCGTTTTTTTCGTCAAAAATCAAACTTTTTTTTTAAACGCGCGCCAAATCTACAAAAATTAATACTTTTAAAAATCCGTACGGCATTCTCTAGCTATAAGCCACTAGATTAATGTTTTTTTTTGTTTTGGTCTAGATTCAAATGTGAACCAGTGGTGCTGCGTGCCGCGGAGCCCTGCAAGGAAAACATGTCCGGGGAAGATGGCTATGGCGCCGCCATTTTGTTTTTTTTCGCTGTCAAAAAATTTATCAATAAAGTTCAATGTATGCCCGATAATACCCTTAAAAGGTTTTTTTCAAGCACCTTTAATTTCGCGAGCAAAAAATTCGTGAAAAACCTTGTTTTTTTAGCCGTTACAGTGGCGTTACCCCGTGCCCATAACATCTTATTTTTAGGCATGTAATTTATAATTTTTTTTAAAACTGTCCACATTTTTCACACCAAATTTGAGAGAGAATGCTAGCAAAATCTCCTTCTACTATTACAATGTAACGTAACTGATCTTCGGATTGAAATCGAAGTTTTGCTAGTGAATTGCATCCTTTGGATCCGTATGTCATTTCTCCTTCGATGAATAGATCTTCATGTTCGTGTCATCTGCGTCTTTGGTGCTTATCTTTGGCACCCAGCTCAGTGATGTCTTAGTTTCCTCCCTCTCGTTAGTTGTTGTCCTCTTCATCTTTTCAACTTTTCGTATCGTTGACTTCTATTTTATGGCTGTTGCACTTGCACTACGTCAGCCATAGCCTTTTAATATTTTTATTTTTTAAGGGGGTATTCTAGTCTAGAAATTCGAAAAAATCGATTTCGTTTTGTTTTCATATTTTCAAAGTTTAACTATTCAAGAATATGCCTACAAGAGGATTTTTCAAATTTGTATCTTTATATTTAGTGTTTACTTGCATCCAGCTGCTAACAGTTGAATTCTAACTTCCAAACCACGTGGACGTACGGACTTTAAGGGGTAACGCCTCTGTAACTGCTAAAAAAAAAAGGTTTTTTCACGAATTTTTTCTCGCAAAATTAAAGGTGTTTGAAAAAAAACCTTTTAAGGGTATTATCGGGCATACATTGAACTTTATTGATAAATTTTTGACAGCGAAAAAAAAAACAAAATGGCGGCTCCACAGCCATCTTCCCGGGACATGTTTCGGAGCAAGTTTGACGCGCTTGGTGGCGACCTCCATTTTCAAAGGAAAAAAAAAATTTCTCGCACGGGATCTTTTTTTTCCTATTCTAGAGGATTTAACCTATTTTTTAAGCCAATAAAAAAAAAACGATTTTTAAAAAAATTTACAGTGGTGTTACACCTTAAACGCGTTTTTCTCGAAACTGTTTTTTTCAAGACGATGCCCACGATTTCTCAAGTTCTACTGGACCGATTTACTTGAATTTTTTTTGAGAGTCTTCTTTGTAGACTTGTCTATGTCCGCAACTAGCCGCATCCCAAAATTTCAATTTTTACTATTTTTAAAAAATTCGAAAATGTCAAAAAAGTGGTACAAAAATTGCTTTTTTTTAGGCAGCGGCCATTTTGTGAAAAAAAAAAATTTCAACTTTTCCCTAGTTCCGGACATAGCGACATTACTCTAGACTAATAATCTTCTTTATTTTTTTTCGGATTGCTAGGCGGGTTGGAATCGTGGGCATGATCACGCGCCAATTTTTTCAGGCCCCACTACATCAGCTGCTAATTTTTTGAATTTTTAACTTTTTTAATTTTTTAATTTTTTTCTGTATTCTTGCAATGTTAATAAATAACTCATAAAAAAATGGATAGAAAAATATTGATTGCCTTTTTTTTAAGGTACTTCAAAAATCACCTAAAATTCGGGCCTCTAGACTAGAATACCCCCTTAAGGGACGAAAGATCCCAAGCACGATTGATGTCAAAGCGGTCTATTGTATACTGTCTTGCTAGAAACCCTATTACCAAAACCTTCCTGTCCTCAATGAAGCGCATCAGGTCTCGGTGAGGAATTCAACTCTTCTACGGATAGGAGGTAGAACCTGGAGTATTCAGCCTGCTCCGAGCGCACAAAAAGTGTTCGGTTGTCTCAGGCTCTCCTTCCAAGCAGCACAGACACTCAGGGCTGTCAACAACTCCCATCCTTGTTAGATGAGCGAGAAGCGAGCTATGGCCGATGATGACGTTCCCCAGAGCTCTATATTGTTTCCTTCCGAGTCCCAAGAGAAAATCAGAGATATTTCTATTGGGTCCATTAAGAAAAAGATTTGTGCACCTGCAAGTGCTCAGGTTCATACCGTCTTTGCTCATGGTTCATACGAACATCCGCTTTGATGAGGGACTCGAGAATCGAGCTGACAACGACTACGTCAGAGTCCGGCTCAAGGAACCAGACCTAGCTAGAAGGTCAACTCTTTCATTCGCCACCTTCTCGTGGATACACGTCTTATTCACAGACGACTTGCAGTCCATTTAGTTCGTCAGGGTTTTCCATAGCGTTCGGGGAGGAAAACTAAAGTTAAGAATAGTAGTGGTTGGTCATTTAAGTATCTTAAAACAGATATGCTTCGAGCAAGTGACGACAATATCTGATATAATCACACCCAGAGTGGATTTTGTAAGACCATTCCAAGTGGTTCTTGGAGACCGACAACAATGGCGCTCCACTAAACCGTCCTTCCAACAAGGATCGATGGTGTGGTATACAGACGGCTCAAAAACAAACAGTGGGGTCGGATTGGGGGTATACGGCCCCAAATACCATATATCAAAGGCTCTAGGCTCTACCCCTACCGTATTCCAAGCCGAGGTATTGGCCATAGAAGAATGTGCCAATACCTGCATTAAAAGAGCCATAAATGGCTCAACCATTAATATCCTCTCGGACAGTCAAGCTGCCCTCAAGGCCTTAAAGTCCTACACTATCAAGTCAGGGATAGTCTGGGAATGTCTACAAGCCCTCAAAAATCTATCAAGGAGAAACAAAGTTATCCTCATGTGGGTACCTGGACATGAAGGCCACAAAGGCAATGAAATTGCGGATGGCCTAGCCAAAAGAGGAGCGGAAACTCAGTTTGTCGGACCAGAGCCATTTTGTGGCACATCAAAGTGTTACCTCAGAGCTACCCTAAGTAACTGGGAGAATAAACAAAAATCCCTGTATTGGGAAAGGCTACAAGGACTTCGTCAGGCAAAAAAGTTTGTCGACTCCTCTGGCGGAAAAACAAAAGAACTCCTACTCCTTAGAAGAACAGAGCTCAAAATGATCACTGAGCTCTTCTCAGGCCATTGCCCCTTGAGGTATCACCTAAACAAGCTGGGTTTGGCTGGGACTTCATCCTGCCGCTTCTGTCAGGATGCTCACGAAACCTCGGAGCACTTGCTCTGCCACTGCGAAGCATTGGCCAGGCGGAGATTACTCCACCTTGAACATGCTTTTCCTCCACCAAGTTACGTATGGAACCTTAAGCTCAGAATGGTTCTAGACTTTATTAACAGTCTAAACTTATAAATGGAGCAAATTCAACGGGAACTCACAATAGATCTTTCAGGTCGCAGTGATTGCGAGGCTAACGCCTATACACCCCTTCACAAATCTAATCTAATCTAAGAATAGTATTGACACTTAGCACGTGATTAGCTTTAACTGCGTGCAATTTTGTATAACTTGTTCGCTTCAATAGTTTTAAGGCGCTTTTAACGTTTATACAGAAATTCACGTTTAGAGATAAAAAATCATTCGTTCAGTGAATCCCAGGCAGCCATGCGCAGTTACACATATCATTTTAACAGGAACATACTTTTCAAACAGATTAGTATTAAGCGAGTTAAATGTAGACACTTGATGGTTTATTGAGACAGAATCAAATTAGAGAATTAGCGTAGATGTTAGTGTAATCGCGGTAAGAATAAGAGTTGTGACGGAGACTCGGATCTAGAGAATTCATAGCTCATAAATAAAATATCATGGTTCGAAGTGACATATTTTATGCTTTACCGATTGTGACTGGACAAAAATTTAGTTAGTTTCAAACCTAGTCATAATCATAGTCTTCATTATTAAAATTAAATTTAAATAAAAAAAAAAGTCTTATACATAATAATGAGGAACAAGCTAATTTTGTGAGTAATTAATTCTAGAAAATCTACTTAGGTCTCGATAGTACTACCTACGTACCTACTTATCTACTATATTTGTTAAGGCGTTTAAGTTTTTTGCACATTCATATCAATATCCAGCAGCTTTTTAATCCATGTCAGCAGCATTCCTTTACAATTCTGTCGCAATTACTACTGCCTACATGTAGAAAATGATTGTAGTCACAATAATGAGTTAAACCTGAAAAAAAACAATTAAAAAAAAGTCTGTAAACAATTTAACTTGCCACTGAAAGTGAATTAATTGTTCAAACTGGAAGTTCATTAACATTTTATTTTATGCGCACTGAGATTTTTATATTAATTGATTTGTTGTTGTTGATTTTTCTTTCCTGTGCAACACTTTTACTTATACCTACGTACACACTTTTAATTAAAAAAATTGCAATGTATTCTTGTAGAGATGGACACACAAAATAGTTATAACCTTTTTGAGTAGGTACATTATTACTTATTATATGTATATTGTATTTTTTATATTTTATTATAGCAGTAAAAAATTCAAAAAGAAGAAAAAAGAAGCAATACAAAGATAAGAGGAAAGTAATAATATAAAAGTTAAAAACAATTTATTTATTTCGCTAAATGCTAGCTACAATGGTCCCAGGACACAATACTTTTAAATTAAGCTAAAGTACAGAGCAATTATTGGGAATTTTTTTTTATTGAGTCTTATTAATGTTAAAATCTATCGAATGAAAATTCAAATTAAAAGTACACAGCACATTCTAGTCATAAGGCTCAAAGTGTCCATAGTTGGTGCGATGAGAACACAAATAAATGAAGTCATTAGATCGCAAGTGTCGAGATCGTGAATTGAAATTAATTTTCTGAAGCATCAAAGGCATGTCGATGTCACCCTTACAAATTTTTCTACGAGTCTCAAGAGTAGGAAGGTGTATTAAATTTAATCTTTCTCTGTCCCTCCATTCAAGACCTCTTAGAGCAAAAAGTAAGAATCTCCTTTGCACGCTCTCAATATGATCGGCGTGATTTTTGTAAGAGGGAGACCAGACAGGACTGGCATATTCCAAAATGCATCTAACAAGAGTGATAAAAAAAGAGCTGTAATAATGTACATAGATCATCATCTAATTATTTTGCCCAACGCTTTACAAAGCCTAACATTGAGTTTGCGCTATTAAACGATTCGATCTATGTGAAAGTTAAAGGTGAGTTTCGAGTCAAACAATATCCCCAAGTCACATATTTTATCAACTTTTGAAAGTAATAACCCATTCATAGCATAGACAACATTCGAAGGGAAATGGTTACCTTACATTTATCAACGTTTAAAATTAGAGAACTGTTTTCACACCATTCAACAAGTCTGTCCAGGTCATCCTGCAAATTGAGACAGTCGGAATGCGTGTCGATAAATTTAAATAGTTTTAGATCATCTGCGTATATTAGCAAATCAGATTTGGTAACTACATAGGAAACATCTATTTATGAATAATATGAAGAGAACAGGTCCTAAGTGACTACCCTGTGGAACACCGGAGTAAGCCGTTATTACTTCAGATAGAGCAGAACGGAACTGAATCCTAAGTTTGCGATCCTTAAAGTAGGATGATAACCAGTTCAACAGCCAAATTGGTAAACCTAAAGATCTCAGTTTAAATAACAAAACACAGTGAGGAAGCTTGTCAAAAGCCTTGTTGCAGTCTGTATAAATACAGTGAGTTTCGCAACCACGCTCAAAAGATTCGATACAGGTAGATGTAAACTTAAGCAGATTTGTTGTTGTTGATCTTCCCTTCATAAAACCATGTTTATGAGCATTAAGCTTCAAACAGTTTGGGAATACAAGACAATTTAACATAAGGACGGTAGTTGGTAACAAGCTCCCTTTTACCCGACTTAAAGATTGGAACAATGAACGACTCTTTCCATAACTTAGGAAATTAAGCAAAAATGTTAACGGGTAAGAAAGCATTCCACTGCAGTTCTTTAAGACAACAGGGGGTATCCCTTCAGGCTCAGCAGAACAACCAGAGTCCGGCTTGGACATGGAAACTTCAACAGATTTCTGATCAATAGTGAAGAATGAGATATCAACTTTAGGAAGCGTCGTTAAGTAATTAAATTAAGCAAAATCTATTTGAGGGTCATATGTTAAAAATGATTCACTAAAGTAATCAACAAAGAGATTAGAAATCACAGACGGATCAGGACTAGAATTATTATTAAATACTAACACAGCAGGAAAATTATTAGATTCCTTCTTGATATTTACAAAACGTCAAAATTGCTTAGGATCCGATTTTATTACATTTCTCATCCTAAACAGGTACACGTATCATAGGCATGCAAAAGAGCATTACGAAATTCGCTCCTCAAAAACAAAAATTGCGTTAAGTCATCATTAGAGGTGAAATTTTCGCCAAGCCTTATTTCTTAAGTTGCGCAAGCGTTTAAGCTCAGCATCGTACCAAGGAGGACACGAAGAGCCATTCTTGATACAAGACAATGGAATACAATCATTGAAACAATTAAACATAAAATTGTAAAATTGTGCTGTAGGTTCATCTACATCATTATTGCTAAACAGAATGGACCAGTTAGTAGAAGATAAATTAAAGTTAAGTAGATCAAAATTAGCTTTTTTAAAAATTAAAGGTGGGAGAGTTTTCAATCAGCATACCAGTACCCTCGCAATCAATGCCCACTATCACGTCCAAAGTTGGATGGTATGAGTCAATAGGAACTAATGACATGTCACACGGACGGACCATACATTTCGAAGCATCCGAGGTAAAGATCAAATCCAAGCATTTATTACGGTTGCTCTT
This sequence comes from Dioctria linearis, assembly GCA_963930735.1. Taxonomy (NCBI): domain Eukaryota; kingdom Metazoa; phylum Arthropoda; class Insecta; order Diptera; family Asilidae; genus Dioctria; species Dioctria linearis. The sequence goes on from OZ005740.1 coordinate 21,261,988, forward strand.
AACATCATTTACCTGAGAAAGATCCGCTGCGGCAATAGCATCCAGGAAGATATGCGCATTTCCAGAAGATGTGTTGGTCCTCATCATCAGAAACCTGCCATTGAACATATAGTAAGATTGAAATCACCAAGGAATATAATATCATCCAAGTCCCGCGCCAGTTCGAACACATATTCCACAGCAGCAGCAACGGGATCGTATGAAGCACACGGACTGCCAGGAGGAATGTATACAGCTAGAATATACAGTATTTTTGTCCCAATTGTTGGGAATACCGTAAAATGTGGTTACTTTGCGCCACTTAAACGTAGAATATTTTTTATAGCAAAATATATCACTTACTTATAAGCAGAATAGCTGATATTTGCTTTAAGGGGTAACGCCACTGTAAATTTTTTGAAAAATCGTTTTTTGTTTTATTGGCTTAAAAAATAGTTTAAACCCTCTAGAGTAAGAAAAAAAAGGTCCCGTGCGAGAATTTTTTTTTCCTTTGAGAATGGAGGTCGCCACCAAGCGCGTCAAACTTGCTCTGAAACGACTACCTGAAGCCTGAAACATAATTGGAGCTTTTCAGCCAGTTTTATCGCCAGCTTTCTTCTAAAGCTGACAGAAAAAGCTGAATTGAACACAACTGACCTTTTTGACATTTGCAACTTTAACTTGTTAGTTTAGCGACAGCAAGCGCATTTTTTTATTTTTTCCAATAAAAAACTATTCTCAAAACTTTAAACGCGTTTTTCTCGAAACACGGTTTTTCAAAATGGCACGCAGCATAACTCGAACAATTTTCATATTTTCGACTTGAAATTTTGCCTAGATGTGAACATTAACATTATATAGAGATTGCCGTACGGGGTACTTTCAATAACTTTATTTGTTGATTTTTTATTAACAAAAAACCTGCCGTTTTTTTCGTCAAAAATCAAACTTTTTTTTTTAACGCGCGCCAAATCTACAAAAATTAATACTTTTAAAAATCCGTACGGCATTCTCTAGCTATAAGCCTCTAGATTAATGTTTCTTTTTTGTTTTGGTCTAGATTCAAATGTGAACCAGTGGTGCTGCGTGCCGCGGAGCCCTGCAAGCAAAACATGTCCGGGGAAGATGGCTATAGAGCCACCATTTTGTTTTTTTTCGCTGTCAAAAATTTATCAATATAGTTCAATGTATGCCCGATAATACCCTTAAAAGGTTTTTTTCAAACACCTTTAATTTCGCGAGAAAAAAATTCGTGAAAAAACCTATTTTTTTTAGCCGTTACAGTGGCGTTACCCCTTAAAATTTGAGACAGGATGATGTTGAATTATTATATTTGTACTTTTTTCATGAGATAATAATAATATTATTAATAAAAATAAAATGGCGCAAAGTTGTTCTTATTAATGGGGTTACTTTGCATCGGTTTATAATTTATGTCGATATCTTATCTTAATTCGCAAGGGGCGCAATGTTATGTGGTCTGGACTATTCTGCCCAATTTTAATTACCAAACACCTGTTCAATAAGTAAATGAAAGACTACTGATTCAAAAAGTAACAAAACCTTCATATTACAGCTCATAGCATAAAACAAAAACTAGTGAATACCCATAGGAAAAAAATAAACAAAAAATAGAGCATTAAATTGCCCAGCGTGTTTCAAGCTCCTCTATGCGGAAAATTCCTCGTTTAGAAACCAGTTTAGGCTCTTCAATTGAGCCAATTATATCAGCCCAAGTGTAAAGCATTTTGTCCTTTTTCTCCGGCCACTTCCAGTTATTTAGGGACTTCATCATTGCAGAAATGACTGCACCATTTTCTTGCAATGATTCTATTTTGCCTGGAAAATATTCCCCTTCATACAGGAATACAACATGTTGTCGAATTTTCTTTTTTAAACGTTGAATATATGCTGTCTTCTTTTCACCAGTTGAGACGAAATTTTCAAATTCCACCTCATCTTCATATTCTTCTAAATCGTTAGAAAGATTCCAGTCACAACTGTCGTGGTCAGTGTTGAAAGATTGTTCAATTCCAGATTGGTTGAGCTTTCTTCTTTTACGTGGTCTTTAAAGTTGTTCACGATTTTCTTTCGGATTTCCTTGTGATTGAGGAGTACTAATATCATGAAAAGCTGATGTAGAAGCTATAGCACTATTTTGATTGATTTGACGACCAAGTTCAGAGAGTGTTTCCGGATAAATTTGTCCATCCTCAGCACCTACAGATAAACTTTTACCTGGAGTTAAATCTACTTTACGTCTTCTTTTCTTTTCACCTCCACAGCTATCCAACCGTCGAAGCTCTAATGTTTCTATGAAGGATAAATGAATGCTGGATAAATTTATGTTTCCTCCAGGACGGTTCCGAACCAATTCTTCTTGATTGCACGGATATATACCGCATTTCTTAAAGGCAGACTGCAGATTCTGCTTAGCATTAGTCAAACTAATCATAAGCTCACTTAAGAGTTTTGGAAAGTCCTGCTTTTGGAGATTAAAACTTGCTTTTGTCCACTTGAGGACGCAGTTCCACCTTATCCAGTGGGAAACCATAATGAGACATAGCTAGGATGCAATTAACAAAATTCTTTTCCTCATCATCGCAAAAAGTGCTAGGATATCCTGCTTTTGTGAGCTCCTTTTAATTTATATTGAATAGTACGTCGGCGAATATTGAACTCTTTTGCAGCCAAAGGTTGAGAAATGTCGCCCTTCCTTATCTTTTCTAAGCATTCCTCCAGTCTTTCTTTAGTATAGTCGATGTATCGTCTTGCTCCAGGCATCCTTTTATAAATTCGTGGCATATTTTGGTAGTAGACGTGCTAAAAAGATCAAAATGATAATCAAAAATTTATAAAGCTATCACCGAATTTGGTTTGTACTCCTTAAGAGCAACTTTGCGCCACTGGCGCAAAGAAACCCCAAAATGTCATTAACGTGGACATTCTTTCAGGAAATTTATATTACCTAAGAATTGAAATATAAGACTTTGAGGATACCACTGAATACATTTGTAATGTATATGTATATCGATATCAATCCATTATGACTTACTTCCAAAAGCCCACTTGACACTTTAACACTCTTATTTCACAAAAATTTATATCTCCGAAAATAAACCTTTCCCTCGCTGCACGAACCCGAACTCACTCAACAATGAAGAAGAACTATGTGGGTATCAAATAATTTCGAAATTATAACGGTAGACCCAATGATGCTGCGACATGATCGTTGCAATAGATTTTCCTATGAATGGCGCAAAGTAACCACAGTTTACGGTATCTATCTTGGAACAGCTGTAAGAAATCTTTACCGCCTCCGAGCACAGAAATGTCATCAGGATTTCGATCACGTCGAAAAACTTGGAAGTCGTTGTCCAGTAATTCAGCAACCCAAAAAGGAATTGTTAAGCCATGTCTCCGTTAAAATAATAACATCGTGAGGAATATTAAAAGAGTTCAAGTAGAGCCGACGTGTTTTTGACCGTATAGACCACGAACATTTTGGTAATAAACTACCAAGTCTTTAATCTGCGATTTTTCCATCGTCCCGTCTAATCCATTAGGTTTTTTGATGCATCCCGGATCGGACGAGATACGAAACGTTTTACCAATAAGCCATGAAGCCAGAATTTTGAGTCCAATAGCAACGTCTCGAGGTCATCGGGAACTAGCAGTTTGAAAGACGACACTACGCGACTGGGAAGGCCCTCTGGGGTCAAACTGAAGCATTTACTGCCTGAATCCTTAAGACACATTTTTGAGTTTACATAGTTGACGATAGATTGCGCAGAAGTCCCATATTTTAGACTTGAGAGAAAAATAGCCTTCGGGGAAGCAACAGCCTCTAGGATAATGGTGTCTGACTGCCCTGAATTTTGTTGTTGTTGGAATTTTTGCGCATTCCGCTGCTTAGGCAGCTGTTGTGTCTGCAGTTGTTTTTGCTGCGTTTGCTGTAGTTGTTGCATTTGCTGCTGTTGTTATTTTCGTTGTTGTTGATGCTGTTTGTTGTGGCATCTTTAGATGTCGTTGTTGTTGTTGTTCATGATGATGCCGCTGTTGTTCCTGCTGCTGGTGCTGCTGCTGTTATTGTTTTTGCTGCTGTTGTTGTTGCTGCTGTTGCAACTGCTGCTGCTGTTGTTGTTGTTGTTGCTGCTGCGGTTGTTGTTGTTGCTGCTGCTGCGGTTGTTATTGCTGTTGCTGCTGTTTGTGATGCTGCTGCCAGTTGCTGTTGCTGTTGACGCTCCTTTTTATAATTATCCGTCGCCTGAGAGCAGGTCGGTTTGTTAGATAGAGGAGTTAAATTTCTTACCTCAACTGCAATAGAGCTTATAAGCCTAGAATTCTCATGGAGACCAATATTGAACTTTATAAGAGCGTCTGGTTTGAACCTATAAACAATTGCTGATAAGCGTAGAGGGTGAACAATAGGCCTTGTTGTGACCTGCGCTCCAGGGATCCCACCCGGGGTCTCAACCACTCTTCAATCCATCCATCCACCATGCTACTTACTTGGATTTTTTGTGTCATTACTTTCGCCAGAAGGTGAGATGATTGTTAGCGCACATATGAGATTTTTTTTTCCTGCAAGTAATTAAATTTCACCAGAAAACTGGGCCAATTCTGGAATTTTCTGGACTTCTAATGCGAATGCATCGATGCATCGTCCCCCATAATGGCAGGCTAATAAATCTTGCAATGGGGTCGTTCTTTTAGAATTCCTTTAACGTGCATAGTGTAAATATATATCTATGGCCTCGTTTTTGTTATAGGCAGACTTACCTGAATCGTTTAACTCCTTTAAGGCTTTGCCGTGGCTACTACTTACTATAATGATTTTGTATACAGGTGATCTGTATCAATAATGCACCATAATGCAAAATTGTGATAGGGGATATCCAGAGGAAAGTCAAAGTCATGATTAGAGCTGGGCTCTAGTTAAGCTAATGTTTACAATAAGAAAATAATGAAGTCACAACATTACATGCAAAATGCAAGATTGAATGAATACATAACATTTTTATAACCTAGATGAAATCATCGGGTATACAACTAAGTTTGTCATTACGGTTGTAACGCATAGAAATAATGCTGCTAGAGCAAAAAGGATTGAGCACCTATACGCATAATATTAAAAGTTATTTTAATTTTTGCATGTCCGAATATGCGCACGATAACCCGAGAACGCGTCAGAGAGCTGAAATTGTCCACACTTGAAAAAAAAAAAAAATAGAAAAATCCTGCAACTCCTACACGGGGTTGCCATACAAAAATTTTGTTTTTCACTATAAACTATATATTTGGACACAGTCTGAGAACGCGTAAACGTAGAGAGCTGAAATTTTGTACACGGCAGCGTTTTCATAAAAATATTGAATATAATTTCATAAATGGGCTAAATCGGGTAACCCCTTCTTGGTATTGCCATATAGAAATCTCAGTCCTTGACGTTTTTTATGTACTGAAAAGTTCTTTAGAATATGAAATCCTATAAAAAAAAAATAGTTATAATCATTTTTACTGTCCGACGAACCGTTCTAGAAATATATGCGAAAAATCACTTCAAAAATCAAACTTGCATAAAGAGGTTAATATACGAAATTAACTACGAGCATTCATCTAGGTAGGGTATCGTAAGAATCGATCTAATTCTAGCTTTTTTACTTGTTAGTTTTTTCTATTATTAGACATTTACAACAGTGTTGATGCTCTCATAATTTTATTTTTAACTTATTACGGAACTATTCCAGTTAAATGGTCTCATTTTGGGTTATTTTGGTAAAATGTTAATTCCCGGCTGTGTAAAAATTCAATTATATTTCAAGTTTTGACGAAACTGATATATGCACAAAAACCATAAAAAGTCCGACAATTTTTAATATCTTTCAATTTTTTGGGCTTGTCACCGAACCGTGTCTATGTATTTTAAATGTCGTCTTTGCTATAGTTTTTTTTTTGTTCACCTTTATTTCTCATCTTTTACCAATTTTAGTAGCTAAATTTGAATTGACGTCAATTAATTTATGCGCGTGACTTTTTTTTTTTGGCTGAATGTTTTTTTTGTTTTTTTTTTAGCTTTCAATATGCGTGTTGTGTGCTTAAATTCGAATGCGACAAATCGGGCCTTTTCTTTCTATAGAATTCATAAATTTCGTCGTTGGCATATTTTTACAGATAACACATTATCGGCAAGTAATTTGCAAAAGAAAGTGCGATGTTATACTACACTGTTGTATGCGTGTCCGATCTGTTCTGATATCAGATCTGCCTCTTTCAACTGTACTGCCATATTTGGAGTGCCGGAAGGGGTAGGTATGTAGGATCGTGTTTGAAAGCTTCGAAAATTCGTTATATTATCATAGAGAAGTCGTAACGTGATACATGTCAATCTAGCTGTTAATATAAGTATCATCCTGGGAAATATTTTGGGCAATAGCGCTGTCTTGAAATCTCGCTGCGGTTGATAATTCCTTTAAAAAACACAGAGGTCATTAAAAAAAAATTGCTCAACTTTAGATGAATAGAATTTAGTGAATGCACAACATCTGTAGACCGTAGCTACTCGAAAGACAAAGAAGGTTGTATAGAAAAGTTTTACGTTTTTATAATGGCTCGACAGCTAAAATTTATTAGCTACTCAGTTCTATTTGATTTCTTTTTGTTTTATCAGGTGGTATAAGATCTACCCTTTTGCACCTTCACGTATTTTTATACCCTAGAATCTAGATGATGAAATCATAGGGTATACTAATGGCCGGTTTCACAGTCAAGGCTTAAGCCACAGATAAATATTTCGGTTTCAAATTAAAGGCTTAAGTGATATCACTAGCTTAAGGCAAGCTTAACTTAAGCCCGTCATCTCCAAGGCTTAAGCCTCAGATTTTGCTGTGAAACACATAGGAAATTATTGATAAATATATATTTTGCCTAAATATTATAATTTTTGTTATTAAAGTTATACTTTAAAACTAAATTGAAATTTTCCAAGCGAAAAATAGTTATCTAGTTAGCAGTTTTGAGTACTGTCTGGCAGCCAGTGTCAGCATTCCATTTGACATTTTAGGAGGAAACCAAATAGTTTAAGACAAAAATGAGTTATTTATCTGATGCAGAGGATACACTGTAAAAAATATTAGGACTATTCCTTAAAATGTAGGGAATTCTCCCTAAAATTTAGAAAAAAAAACGTACATTTTCATTAAAATTTAGAGAATAGTCCCAACATGGCTTAAACCTGGACTGTGAAACGGGCCATAAGTTTGTCACTCTGTTTATAACGCATGGAAAAAAATTATGGTAGAGAAGAATGGATTTGAACACCAACGCATGTCCGTCTGTCTGTCTGTCTGTCCGTCCTCACGATAACTCGAGAGCGAGTTCACTTAGAGTGCTGAAATTGCACACGGAATTACTAAATCGGGCAACTCCAAAAGTTTGGTTTTTCACTATATATTTGGAAACTGCCCAAGAACGCATCGACGTAGAGAGGTCCAAATATTATACATTTTGTTCTGATAGAAATTGTAAATATGTACATGTTCAAAAATAAGCAAATATAGCAACGTTTTCGCTTGGTGTTGCCATACAAAACTTTAGTTTGGCACTATATATTTGTACATTGCGTGCGAACGCGTCGACGTAGAGAGCTGAAATTTTGTACACAATGTTTTCATAAAAATTGTAAAAAAAAAAAATCAAAAATGAACAAAATCTGGCAACTCCTTGGTTCTGCCATACAAAACTTTATCACTTTATTTAATTTTTATTTGCAGCTAGGGTATAATATTATTGGTCTTAGACGAATTATAACTTTTTCTCTTGTTATCTTTCACTTTTCCATTCTGCACTAGTAACTTTTACATCATTGTGCAGACAAACTACTAATAGTCCTTAAGTCTATTTATGCTAAATAAAACTTTATACTAGGTAAATAATTGATTTTTTTTTTTTTAGATCCACATATTATGTAAATTGTTGTCTCCTATCACAGACAACAATGCTAGAGTGTTGTACCCCAGTTAATGATCATAAGTCCCCACTCTTAGAATCTACAAGAAATACACTTTAATATGGCAGGAACTATATTTAACTATACATTAGAAATAAAAAGATAAAGGGCGTGTTGCTCAACTAAGAATCTTTAAGATCTTCAAGACAAACGTGTTGTAAAAGTCAGAATTTCTTAAACGTCACGTGTTGCTAAACTCAGCCTTAAGAATTTGTCTTTAAAGACAATCCAGAGCGATCCGAAGGCACTTGATTAACTTGATACATATATGTGTGTGCGTGAGCCATGATTTTATATTTACTTTTTCTTTCATTGTGCTTACTTTCATTGGAATCGTGCGGTTGAAAAATAGTTTGTTATTTATCAAACTTTAACTTCATTTAATTCAGAACTTTTAATAGTCTGATTCATTTTTAAATTTTTTATAAATACAAAAAAACACGATGATTATAATACTTGTCAAAACGATAACGATGTAAGCTGTCAAGCTGTGTTGTAAAATTCAGTCTAAATCACATTCAGATAGTTCAGTTGACATCGGCCTGACATACAGAAAAATTCTTAGTTTAACAACACGCCCATTATGTTTCTTTGACCATGACCTTGCACAATATCAAAACAGAACTTGATAAATTCGCGACAATGTTTGACAGGTTTGACGTTTTGTTGTAACAATTAAAGCCATGGCACTGCAGCTAGATTATTTTCTCTATACTTTTTCTATGCACACACCTACAAATCAATTCAATTCCCAATCTCCTATGTTTATATTCAGAACACTGTTTGGCACAAAAAAAAAACACAGCTGTTATGTCAAAGAAAAATAATTTCAATTTTACCAAAAAATAGTTGTCTAAAAAAAAAAAACAAAAAAAAAACTAGTATTCACCAAAAATGTCAATTAAAAAAGTTTACGCAATCGCAGTCATCATAAATTTTCCTCCCAAGAACCTTGAAATGAGATAATTTTGTAATGCACTGTTACTATTTGGTCTCCCCTAGTCTAGCTAGCGCGCTATTTCTATATATGAACACTCTACGCTTTCTACATTTGCCCGTAGTACTTAAAGCTACCACGACCGCGACGCGTATCTCTTCTATCTTAAATAAAATAATTTTTTAAAGAGGCAAAATCAATTTATTTTCTGTAGTAGTATTTGTAATATAAGATATTGCTCGCGCATGAACTGTTCGTTTTCGCGTTTTTCGCGTTTTCTTCCACCAAAGATCCGGGTAGCCGCAGAAGAGACGTCAGCAGGTATAGGTATGTATATGGTATATGTTTATAACATGTATGCTATATCAACACCTATATACACTGATAGATATTTATTGCTATCATGATCATCCCAATCCACAATAATATGTGCTCAGGCCAGGCCGTCTTCTAAGCTAAACTTTGGTCCTCTGGCTACGTGATCTTCGCGTAAAATGTGATTGCTGCTACTCTTTTTGAGATTTGAAGTCATGAAACCACCTTGTCTTGTCTGCTGTCTATGGGTTGTTCCTGTTCACTAACCTCAAACTTGAATATGTTAAGTTTTTCGTTTTTTTTCTTCTTGTTCTTCTTTTGTTTTTTTTTGTGCTGTTTTTTTTTCCTTCTTTATTTTTTTTTTATTTGATATTGCAATGAAGATGAGCTTATCCGCCTATCTATGAGTAGATGAACGTGACTTTTTCTCTCTACGATATTGTGTGATGATGATTTTGTAAGGTAAGTAATGTACCTAGGTATTATGTGAAATGAAACATGCATATGTCATTATGCATTTTTTTATCTCTCTCTATGTATATTGATTTGCAATTATTATTATCCTTGTCGAAATTATATCATGAAAGAAGATATTCATTTGAAGATGAAAATCTTCTCAAAAGTTTTTATGAAAATTTTTACTAGATCATCTACTTCTTTTTCTAAGGAAAACTATTTGTATATAACGGAAATAGTATGGTAGTATTTTTATTAAATGTCAAGTTCGTATGTTTTTTTGTTTTTTAATAAAATCGAAATTGATTGATTGAAGGAACTCCTTAAAATCAAGTCAAACAAAACTGAGTCGGTAGGTGTAGTCAGTCAGTCAGTCAGTCAGTCAGTCAATGTGTAATAAAAAACATGTCACAAAAACGGTAAAGCCTTATAAAATATTATTCTGATACTATACTTATGTGGTTGTGGTATTAAACACAAGGTGAGAACGAATTTTACATAATTTGTTTTTTTTTCATTTATTTTTATTATTTTGATTCTCAAATACTTTTTTGAAGAAGATCATAAAACTATTGTATAAAATTTTGTTGTTATTTTAATCGTTTTCTAACAGATGTTCTATTCTTGAAAAATTATTGATATTTATTGATTGACTTACGCAACGATTACACGAGTCAATAGAGCTGACGGACAGTCCTGATTTCGTCTGTCAAATTTACTGACAAAAAACGATTTGCGTTCCATCAATTGACCAGTCTGTTCATAATAAAATGTCATCAAGCGGTGCAGACATTCCTCTTCTATATGCATATCAAACAATTTCTTCATTAATCCGTCTATTCTCTACAAAATAAACAATAAAATGTATGTTAAACACTTTTCAGTCATTTCCCACTCAAAAGAGAGAAGATTAGGAATATAAACACAAATATCCACTAGCATCTACCCTTTATTTTCAATTTCCGCCATCTTAATTGTACGTTTGACAGTTAATTGACTAGTCCGTACTGACTCGTCAGAAATCTTGTCAGTACAGACTTGTCAGTAAAAAAGAGTAGTCAGTAGGGGTTTACACGAGCCTGTGTAAGTGTCAATCGCTGACTCGTGTAATCCCCGGGTTATGGACATTTGATCATAACAAAGAATTTAATAAATAAAATCAATATTCTACACCGTAAGTGAGCATAAAGCCTTGATATATGTCATACTCAAGGTTATATTGACAATCATAGAGCATATAGTAAAAGCCAAAAACCTCAAATCATTGTAACGTGTTTGCATTTAAGCAGTATTTTTTATTAAGCCAAGCTCAGGAGATACCTTATGATGCAAAGCACAGCTTGGCAGGAAGAAAAAAGGGAAAAGAATTATGGAGAACATGAGGAGAGTGGTGGCGGTGCGGATGTATGTCAATCTTAAACTTTCGGAGATTGTATGCCGGAGAGAAAACAGAAGATGGTAGACTGTTCCACATTTGCGCAGTTTGCGATAAAAAACCACCACGGAATTTTACTGTACAGCCGAAAGTAATTTTGATTGTAAAATGATGTGCACGTTTTGCAGCGCGAGTATTGCGTGCAAGAATCATCCAACAAAGGATTACACTAGATATTTCATCGGAACATTTACCATGCATGTAGCGATAAAGGAGTAAAGTAAATAGAGACATCTATTATGTTACACAGAAATAATTCTGAATACATACATATACATGGTGTCCAGTATTGAGTGTTACACCCAATGGCTATAGATAGGTCATGCTTAGACACGCAAAATATTGTATGGAGGGCGGAGGGGAATCTTAATGACTTCCGAGATAACGGGAATTAAGGTATTTGGGGTATGTTTTTATAGATCACCTTGTAACTGAACGGTAGACTTTTCCATGGTCTATAAAATGTTCCCCTCCTCCTTTCCATTTTGAAGTTATGGCTGAGTAAAGTTAAAATTTCAGAATTTTAATTCAGTTTTTTTTTATTTAACTGCTGTTTTTATCAAAACACACGTCATTAACATCAATTTTTAAATAACTTTTATCTACTAACCAACCCCTGACTAAAAAACTTTGTGCCTGAGCGCCTGAGAGTGCCTTTTGTGACGAAAGGAGTTTTATGGTAGTAAACGTGGATGGTTTTACATCGGTTTTTTTTATTTAGAATGAGTGAAAAGGGTGCTTTCCGATGGGGTAAATTTTTTTTACGTTTTTGAGGTATTTGGGGTGGTACCTACCCCCCGTGGGGTTGTCCAATTTGGGTCGTGTGTGTTTCCAAATTAAATCTCTTACTGAGTGCAATTAAATAAAATATTTTTTCAATAACTTTTAGCTACTCAGTAATCTCTCACTGAATTACTTTGTGCCTGAACGCTTGAGAGAGCCGTTCGCAACGAAAGTGTTTTAGGGTAGTAAACTTGGATGGATTTACATGTATTTTTGTGATGAAAGAGAAAGAGAGAGAGAGTCGAGAGTCGAGAGTGGAGAGTGAGAAAGTGTGTAGAAGTAAAAAATAATTTCTTTCTTTCTCAGTGATATACACAAAAAAAGTTTTATTGCAAAATAAGAAAAGATTACATCTTAAAAGTTTGGACATCAGTTGCATTATAGTTATGGAAACACAGTTTGTATAAAGAAATCATTGGAAAATAACTTATTGTCCTCTGCCCAAGATAAAATTGCGGAAGATTGGACCTTCCAGCAAGACAACAACCCCAAACACACTTATAAATTGGTTAAGGGATGGCTTGCATAAGAAATAATTGGCGTTTTAAAGTGGCAGGCTCAATCCCCGGATCTTAATCCAATTGAACATTTATGGGAGGATCTTCGCTCATGGAGTTCACACGCGAAAACATTCGAATAAAAACAATTTGATGAAACACCTAAACGACGAATAGGAATGAATTCCAAAAGATTGCATTGATAGGTTGATTGCGTCAATGCCACGTCACTGTGATGCCGTAATATCAGCCAAAAGGGATGGCTGCCAAATACTAATTTGTGCCGAATGCTCTGAAAATAGTGTGCTTCTTTCTTTTAATCTTTTCTGTTATATAGAATTAATAGATTTAATTTGGTATACATTTAAATTTTGGTCGGAAAGTTTGGAACAGTGCACTTTAAGTTTCTTTAGAAATAAATGTGTTTGTTAACATTATGGTTATTCATCAGTGTTAATTTTTTTTTTTTTTTTTTTTTTTTTATAGCTAAATTTGACTTTGGCCGGAAACGCGCCTCTAGTCATACTTTTAGATGATGCCTTGTTTGATAGCATTTGATGAGAACTTTAATTTGATACCCCACATGCCGTATCTTAGACAAATTTAACGGATATACATCCCCCCCCCTTTCGACCATTCTTATCCCACACAAATTTTCCAACCACACCGTCGCTCGTAACATATTTTCGAACTTGTTAACTATGAATACAAAGTTTCATTCTATTTCCTGTTTTTAGTAAAACAAGATGCAATTCACAATAGGTACATCAGATTGTTGTGCGTGTCTCTCGCCTCTGCTCTCTCCTCCATCACTCTCACAAAATCCCATCATATTATTGTAGAAGCTTTCCTATCAAGCAGAAAATAAAAGATCTACAACCTTTCACTAAGTGTTTAGTGAATAATAATAAAAAAAAAAGAAAAGAAAAACGTAAATTTCTTAACCTAAAAAAATATCTAAAAACATTTGTAAAAATTTCAAAGTGAAATTTTCTTTGTTTTGTCTGCCTTCATTTATTGCACGGTAACGTTACATTACACTTTACCTGTGTCCCCGAACTGAGTCAGATAATCTAAGAAGGTTAATCTCTCCAATGTGTCTATAAATATATATGTACATACATATATGTGTATCCTTACTAAGCAGAAGCCGTGTAGGTATTATAGGCGACCATTATAGTTCAACATGAACACTAACTAATTGCTGAGAAAAATTTGTGCAAATAAAATGCCACAACCCGGAAATCCTCTTGACCTGCAATCGATTTATCTGCTTTGCATCTTTCTCTTGTATTCCAGTTCAGACGAACGTAACTCGCCGTACATTCCTCCGGTCTATGTAAATTAGTAATTATATTGGGTACAGAAACATTATAATATTGCGCATGTGCAGTGAAATTAACACATTTCCGTATAATCTTCAAATGAATCATGAATTCAATTTTATTGAGGTAGTAGGTGTCATTTGAACATCGGAATTGAATTTTGTTTTGCTATTAAGATTAAAACTTATAATTCTCTCTATGGATAAGCGAGTCCAGTATGTAGTAGTAGCTAGTTTTTGTTGTTTTAAATAGATCTATTCCAGTCTAAATCGGATTATACGTTATGCAAAAAAAAAAAAAAAACTACTTCTGTCCATTCGCACAGGTACTTCTTTATAAGTGTTTTTTTTTTATTTATTCTGCATGGTTAGTTTGTTTGCTATTTTTAGCAAATTACTTAATATTCTCCTTTTCTGCTTAATTTGCATAATATTTCTTACTTTGGTCTTCAAGTTGTTGTACATATAAAGATATGATATCGTTTATTGCATAATTGATTACACTTTTACACACTTTTTTTTTCACCGCTATATACTATGTTGTATTTCGGAGTTTCGATTTCGTTAATTACGTCAATTTGTTTCTATACAGGGTGTCCCGTATGTGGCCTGGCACCCGAAGGCTACGGATAGGTCATGCTTAGACAAACAAAAAATTGTATGGGTGGGGGGAGGTATATCGTAACGGTTTCCAAGATAGCGGGACTTTAAGATATTTGGGCATGTTTTTATAGATCACCCTGTAACTTCTGAACGTTACACCCTATGATGATGACTAAAGCCTAGATAATCGATGGATCTTTCCAATGGTCTATAAATTTTCACCCCCAACCTTTCCGTTTTGAAGTTATGGCTCACAATGTCAGCACATCATTCCATCTGACGGTGATTAAACCAATTAAAAACGCCAATTGTATGAAAATATTATATAAAAACAAGAAATTTTTGCCGGTTAGCATGAACTATATTTCCTTTATTATTACACTAAACAATTTGAGTTTTTCAAAATAAATAGAAAGAAGTTCGATCTGTGTTACAAATTGAACTTTCTTTAAAATAATATCATAATTTTGGTAGCTATTCCTCTCTGAAAATACTTAGGGTATTGTCCAGGCTTTGGCGGAAGATCGAGATCACTTTGTTGATTTTCCTGGATCCAGCTTCTCCTTCAGGTGTGTGGATGGCGACGAAGTTATTAACGCTATCTTCTCTATAAAATCTGATTCGTTAAGCCCAGATGAAATACATCCTCGTTTCGTTAAATTAATTTTACCCATGATTATTAGTTATCTGGTCTATGTTCTGAATTCATGTCTGACTTGTTCTACATTTCCGCGTGTATGGAAGGTATCCACTGTTCTCGCACTTCCCAAGACATCGTCTCCTAAAGAGTTGAGCGATTTCCGCTCCATCAGTATCCTTTGTTTCTTTTCCAAAGTTCTGGAAAGATTGATGCATACTCAAATGCTCGAACATTTGGGTGCAAACAAACTACTAACGGAATGGCAGTCCGGATTTCGCTCCCAGCATAGCTGTGAAACTGCCCTGATAAAGGTAACTAATGATCTGCGATTGGCTTTAAATAATAATGTAGGCGTCCATGTGTTGCTCGATTTTTCAAAGGCATTTGAGAGTGTAAATCATCAAATTCTGCTGTCTAAGTTATCTGCTCGCTTTGGTTTTTCGTTTTCAGCTACCGAATTGCTATATAGCTTTTTATTGGACAGATGTCAGCAAGTTAAAGTGAGTAATGTTATCTCTAGCTTTCTACCCGTCCTGCGTGGAGTTCCACAAGGCTCTATATTGGGCCCTCTATTATTTAGTACTTTTATAAATGACCTTCCTAATATTGTTGAAGACGTGAAAATTCACTTGTATTCTGATGATGTGCAGCTTTATCTCAGTAGACCAATTGGACTGATGGAGGATTGCCTAGCACGCATAAATGATGACCTTAATAGAATATGCCATTGGTCAATGAGAAATCAACTCTCGTTGAATCCTGGCAAGTCCAAATACATAGTCCTGCATAACAACGCTATTTCCAACATTGATGACTATCCTGGAGTTATACTATAAATGGTTCCAGTGCAGCGGGTCCAAAATCTGGGAGTAATAATCAACTCTACTATGAGTTGTTGTGACCACATCAACCTCATGCTGAGGAAAATATATGGAGGCCTTCGTCAGCTCTGGTTATCAGCTGATATTTTATCGAGAGATATGCGTACGAGACTAGTCAAAGCACTTCTTCTTCCTCATTTTAATTTTGGTAGCTTAATATATCCCAAGCTCGATAGCTCATGCTCTCTCATAGGCTCAACGTCGCTTTTAACGACTGTATACGTTTTATTTTCGGACTTCGACGCTTTGATTACGTCCAACTCCTGAGATCCCATCTGGTTGGATGCTCTTTAGATGACCATCGTACGTTGAGGATGCTGGTCTTTCTGTATACTCTGATGCACTCTAGGACCCCACGTTCTCTATATGATCAATTGCAGTTTTTAAATACTTCTCGAAATAGCAACCTACTCATTCCACGTTTCCATAGGTCCATTCTAGAGCGCTCTTATTTCGTTCAGGTTGCTCGCCCATGGAATGAGCTACCTGTAGCCATTCAAGGTGCATGCCGGTTCCCTCGATAAATTCAAATCACTGTTAAAATACCGTTTCTCTGGTGAATATTAAATTGAATTAAATAAATAAATAATTGAATGTCATTCAGTTTTCGGCTACGTTCGTCACGACATCTGCGATTTGGTAATGAACTGGGCTTTTTATAGTTTTTATTTATATTGCAATTTTAGCTCATGTTTTTGTTTCTTTTGGATTTTAAAGTAATTTAATTTTTCATTTAAGTTTGGTTTCTTTTTGTTGAGTATGTATTTTTATTTTTATTTATTTTTAATTAATTCCTTTGCAAGTTAGCTCGCGATTTGTATTTTGAACTTTTTTATCCTGATGTGCTGAGCTTTCACATTTGTTTGTTGATTTTTGTTTTTTCTAGTCCAAGTTATTTTTTGTTACTTGTTAGCTTATTAGTTTAAGTTTGTTTACTTGTTTTATGTACCTTAGTTTATTTAGGATATAGATTTTTTTTTTTAATAATACCATCTCTTTTGCTCGCTTTTATTTTGTTTCATGCCTATATACTTACTTTGTCCTTTTTATTAATGTACTTATATATAAGATATAATATCTTGTGTACATTCAATAAATGTTAAATCTATTCTATTCTAAATCTTTTTATTGGTTTTGTTTCCGTCGCTACCTCTTCCACCTCAATATCTTCCATACTCAAAATACAAATTTATCTACTTGATGTACAATTATTACGTAACTATGTACCAAAGTTGTACTCACTTTTCATGTTTTTTAAGATTTCAGTGGTACCCCCCGCCCCCCTCTGCCCCAAATAAGTAACAGAGAATTTTTGTTTTCTGCAGACATAAAATTATATGAAATTATGTAATTTCTATTCAAAATATGTCCAGCTAATTTAAAATTAAGTATAATATTATCATGAACAAAGGCAGACAAATTTTTTTAGAAAACATATACAAACACACACACACACATATGTATGTATGTAATATCAATTGTGAATGTATTCTAATAACCTTCATTTTGGTATTTATTTAAATTTTAAGTTTTAAATTAAAGTTGCTTTAGGAATAACCGAATTAAAGAATGAAGGAATAAGATCAATAGTAGAATAGACAAAGGTGATTATATAGATGTTATAGAAGTAGGGAAAAAACAAATGAAATAAATAATATTAAAAATAAATAAATTCTGATTTTACTATCTAAATTCTAAGATAATTATTACCAATTGTGTGAATTCAAATGTATCCTAAACTAATAATGCATAAAATAACGTTCTAAATTTATTTTGAAGTTGAAAAAATATTGAATACAAAAACAATAATGAGGACAAGATCTTAAAATATGGAGAAAAAAAAGTTTGATTCTCCCATGACTCATAACTAACGTTTTCACAATTTATATAATTTAGTGTACATCCGCAGCCTCTTAAACCTACACAAAGGGATTGGGTTGTTTTAACCCTCTCACTACCGAATTTTTTTTAAGCTATCTAATCTAAAATTTTTTTTTTTAGTTTCATTGTTACAAATATGTCAGAAATATGTCGCATGCTTTAAAGATTTTTCCAAAATTTGGACTTTAGTCAGTTTTGTGATATGTCCATTACAATGGACAAAGTGAGTAGGAGGTACCTACCAAAATGCTGAAAAGTAAGCCACCAGATTTTTCTAAATATAGTTTGGCGCTTTGCATCTAGTAGCTTCTTTGTTTTCATCATAAGAAGGCAAATGTCCGACTCCATCACGGAAAATTTCTGGCAATGGCGTGGGTTCGTTAGTCGCCCGTTTAGGATTTGGCAACAACATTTTGGAACTGTTAGGTCGGCCACGCTTATTTACGATAACTGGTTTGTTCAAATATATAATGTTGTCTACCAATCTGACTCTAAATTTCACAAGATCCATGAGATTTTTATCTGCGATATTAGCATTCAAGCAGTCTTGTTTATACTCTAGCCAGCTGTTTACTACAGCTAGATCAATGGCATGGAATATCATCCTCAATGTCCATTTTTTAGACTGCAAATGAATCCTATATAGACTTACTAACTGATCAGTCTTGTCTATTTCCCCCATTGTTTGGTTGTAAACTTTGACTACTTCCGGTCGGTCAACCTTTACGAACCGGTCGGCCTGATTTGGCCCACCTCTCCACACTGTCCTTTTTTCCTATACCAATAAAAATTGATGCTACTACAACTTCCTTATTGTCGCCCCATTTTGTCAATATTACTTTTTCATCTAAACTTACCACTTCTTCACAAAAGCCCTCACTTTTTTTCTGTATTCTTTATAGCTTAGAAATGGTGGAGTTTTGAATCGACAAACTCGAACGGTGCCCAAAGCATTAATTGCTTTGTATTGAAGGTACTCCAATAAATTATAGTTATCAAATGCCAATATGTGTCCTTGATTATCCCGCATCTGCTTTCGGTTAAGTGAATTACAAAACCTGCTCCTAGACCATACTTTTTCAAAATGCCGGCATCAATTTCTGTAGTAGAGCCTTGGTACATTAGAAAATCATACACGAGACTACTTCGTCCACAAATCATAAACAGTTTTA
Source organism: Dioctria linearis (assembly GCA_963930735.1). Lineage (NCBI taxonomy): Eukaryota > Metazoa > Arthropoda > Insecta > Diptera > Asilidae > Dioctria > Dioctria linearis. The sequence goes on from OZ005740.1 coordinate 21,280,899, forward strand.
CGCCACACGGATTGGGCTTGCCTTTCATGTATTGCAAATTTTGACGTAGTGCGTAGAATCTATTTTTTGTCAAAGTTTCTCGTATAGTGCGAACAGAAAGTGATTTGGTCCAGTAAAAATCAACACGTGGATACTTCTTCAGACTATCCATAAGAATATGAACTGCCAACAAATTTTGTATCTCTTGCAAATCCGTATGCTTAAAGGTTCTACCTTTTTGTTCTGCATACATATTCGTATACGTTGCTACTTCTTGGCAAAATTCCTTTGAAATATTTTATCGGTCACTCTGGTTCTCTCTCGCTTTGTGCTCTATAAGTATCCAAGGTAATACTTGGGGATCGAAAGGGTTTTTTTCTGTATTTAATCTTGGGCTTTTCCGTAACAGGGCTTTATCACTTCTCGTTTCCCTTTTTAACCAACCAACCAATAAACAACTTAAAGATTTCCTCAATTTGTTGGATTTTTTTATTTAGTAGCAGTAGTGTGTATTTTGATCATGGAAATAGTAATTTTCGGTAAACTGTAGAGCGTACCTATAATACATTTTTTTTATTTTTATTTTTATTACTAGTGGACATTTAATAGTAATAGTATGAAATGTGGAATAATTGCAAGCAAAGGATAATCTTTCACTTGGTAATCATTGGTGATATTTGGACTATAAGAACCAGCTTAACACAAACAATTTATTTATTAAACGTGTACTATAACGTTTAATAAATAAACTGTCAACAATACATGCTTTTCATCATTTAATCGCTATTAATTTTAGTATGTTAAACTGATAAAATGATTTTTTTTTTAAACTAGCTTAGAAACGTCAACAACAAATTATTAACATGGAATGCACATCTGATTAATAGGATCGTACATGCTAAAGTTAGACCTTGAGGAGTTAACATACAACAGAGATAGCCTCTCACAAAAAGAGATTTTGTTAAGAAATAACGGAGAATCAACATTCGCGCTTAAGAGTTGATGCACAAAAGTTACATCGGTAACCATGCGACGTTTTTCGAGCGAGTGCTATTTAAAAGTTTCAAGAGATCCTCATTGAGTGGAAGAATTAATGAATTATTCTAGGGTAGGTGTCTGAGAATAAAGCGTAGGATATTTCAAGAGCAAACTTGATACGTCGATGTGTATACAGTAAAATGGAGACCAGACCTAGCTAGCGTATTCAAGAAGTGGTCTGAAAAAGCAAGTTTACAAACGCAATATTATGGTTGGATTTGAGAACTCTCGGGACCAACTTTTTATAAAATCGAGCTGTAGGTTATGTGGGAGATAAAATTCAATCAGTGGTCACATTTGACACCCAAGTTGGCGAATGATTGGTTTCTGATTCCTGTGGAAAGTCATAACCTCACATTTGTCTATAATGAGCACCAAATTATTGCTCATGCACCAGTCGTAATTTTTGCGAAGTTCACCCTGTACATGTTAAAAAGATTTAATCTCAGCATAAATCAAGGCTTTGTAGTGCCTCACAACAGAGACAATGTCGTCAGTATAGATAGAATAAGGAACCACGGGACCGAGTTACTCTGAGGACTCAGTCCATTTTAGGAATGAAGAGGGAAACCCATACTTTTTAATTTTAAACAGTATTACGGAGTGGGGTAGCCTGTCGAAGGCTTTACTAAAGTCTGTATAAATACAATTTGGTAGCTTTTTGCAAAGCCGTCAACGGTATCCGAAACAAATTCCAACAAGTTAGTCCGGTGATACACGATGATATACACTCGATACACCATACTAAAAACTGTTTTTTTAGAACTATTTTTGAACATTTTCTAGTATAGCCCGAGTTAGAGCAGAGGGTTAGACTCGGATGATACATGAGTGTTTTTTTTGCATATATGTACTCAGTTTGTGTGCATATAGATCATATGGAAATGATGAATTTTCTTTGCTGTCTCAAGCGTGTATCAACCATGTATCAACTATGTGTAATATGGGTTAAAGCCTTAGATTATATAGCAAAAAGGATAGGCTACCGAATCGGTGTGTTCGTTTTAGTCATGGAAGTAGTAAACTGCGATATTTTCAGAGCGGGTACATAATTTAGTGGTTGAAACTTTATTAAGTATTGAATGAATTCAATAACAGAAGTCCCATTATATCGCAAAATTTATGAACTTTTAAAAAATTTCCTAGTGCCTGTCTCATTTATTTGCTGATAATATTTCTTATCGTTGCCTTTGTATGGCATTGGAAAATGTTTAATTTTATTGCCACGGCTGTTTATTTTTAGAACTATTTCACTTCTAATTTATTATTGAAACAATTAAACTTGCCTGAAAAATGATTTCCTATGGCAATAACTCCGGTTCTTTCTGCAGCACAGCACAGCGCAATTCTTCACCATAATTCGAGACTCCGGAGTGTCGATTACCTATATAGAATCTGTTACACAGACACTTCACTACTATTTCTTATTATTGAGTACCTATATATAAATGACTTTTTATTGCTTTTTAAGAAAAATCACTAAAAAACCACCGCACTATTTTTCGTAAATTCAAATAAATTGACAAATGTCAGAAATTTCGAACTGACAAAAAATAAATAACCCAGCACTCTTGTCATTTCTCCCCCGTGTCTACATCGTATCTATATCGATCACAGTCGATACAAAAACCGGTTTTAACGTCGTGTCTAGTTTCGAGTGTGTATCATCGTGTATCAGGAGGGGACTTAGGCCGTTTACACATCGAAAAACGAAAACACTAAACCGAAAAACACAAATATTGTTCTAAACTAACACATATTTGCCGCAATACATGTAATAGAATATTGGATATTTATTCTAATTACAGTTTCAATAAAAAAATATCCATATTTAAAGCTTTATTTCAATTAAAACACATTTTTATGTTTATTCGTACGAGAAACAAATTTTCGTTCCGAACTATCAAGTATATTTTCGTTCCATACTACGTTCCACACACGAACGAATAATCTTTTCGGTCGTACATAACCTCATTTCCGTTTATTTACATTTGATACAAACCCGACCCAACTTTTATTCGTTCGTTTTTGATATGCAAGCATAAACGAATTTTCGGTGTGGAACCGTTTATTCGTTCGTTTTCGTTTTTCGATGTGTAAGCGGCCTAAGTATAGTTTACACAAGCGAAGTTACTGTCCCAAGTAAACTCGTTTTCAGTCCCTCACCTCCTCTTGAAATACCCGTCAGTTTATTTGCGCCAGTACGAAAAGAGTTCCACTCACTTCAACTTATTAGCGAAGTGGAGCCTGGGAAATAATCAAATTGAGTACATTTTCTGTAACTGGTACATTTTTTGATTTAAGTAGTATTTAATAATATCAGCTGGTGTGGAACTTGTAAAATGTCAACACATTTGTGTTTGCGCTTTTATTTTTCAGTAAGAAATTTCGTAAAGATAATTACGTAAGCAAAAATATTATTCCTTAGCAATCAATATGCCAAGAACGTACTCGCACTTTCTTTCTTCTTAGAAACTTTTTCTCCGAAATTACCCTTAATTACATTGTTGCACAATTTATGACCTTTTCAATATGTAATTTTTCACTTGAAACCATTTTCTCTCAAAAATAAATATCTTCACATTTCACAAGTTCCACGCCAGATGATATTATAAATGACTACACACATCAAAAGGTGTACCAATTGCAGAAAATCCACTCAATTTACTATTTCTCAGGTTCCACTTGGCTAAAAAGTTGAATTGAGTGGAACTTGTTTTCTTACTGGCGCAAGTAAACTGTTGGGTATGTCAAGAGGAGGTGAGGGAGGGGACTGAAAACGAGGTTACTTGGGATAGTAGCTTCGCTTGTGTAAACTATACTTTATAGTGGACCTGCCCGAAATAAACCCATGTTGTGATGCGGAATTTTTTTTTTCAAAAGAACGAAGATGAGGGGAAGGGGTTAGCTATGTGTCAAGAAGAAGGTGGAAGAGTTAATTATTATTACTTTTTATTTTAACTTCTGATTGATACACCTTATGTTCTATGATGATGATTTAAAATTTGCTATAAATATCAAAACAAGAAGCGGCATATTAACTGAAAACTTAAAAGGAGTCAGTACTCAGCAAAAGTTTCAATTTAGATGCATGCGAATCTGTAGGTAATAAAATTTACTATACGTACGTTTGTGTCCTAAAAGTGAGAAAATTCATATAAAATTAGCCTAGATCTAGACCACAGAGCACATTAGAGACATCTACCGCAAAAGACAGAACCCAACATCGGACAATACCACACAATTTAAGACGAAAAATGAAAATTTGCAGTTCACATAAATTGAAATTTTTTAACTACAATTAACTCTCCTAAATTTTTTTTGCCCATAATTGTTAAATATGCTATTTTGCTTTGTATTTAAACAACTTTCAAATAAATATTGCAATTTCTAGTCGGTGAAATGTCGGGAGAAAAAACAAGTACTATTCGAGTCAAATAATTATAAAAAGCGTTACTAAAAATGAAAAAAATTCGACGTTATTTGCTAGATCTAGGGCCTTATCTTTTTGAAGAAATGAGAATACACCCACAGGAATTTGATTCAAAAGACTTCAATTTTTACCATTTTTTACAAGTTTTCGAGCTAATATCTCCATTCTAATACACTTTTTTTTAATTTTTGCCGACGTTATTTACTAGACTTCGTCATTACCTTTAATTTAAGATATAAATCATTATTCTGCTACAAATAGTTTGCCAGAAATTTGCATTGAAAAATGTATGAAACTTGCAAATATTGGTACTGACTCACTCCTAAGTCAATCGCGAAATGTGGACTAGTGCGAAATTTGAAATGTATTAGTGCGTAATAATTTCACAAAACATTATACACTGCAAGCTTTCGAAGCAACATGTATTTGAAATTTCTAATATTTATTAAAACTAATAAACTTTAAAAAATTGATGAACTCCCGACCTCTGAAATGTTTACTTAAACGTCAAAATAAGACATTAAGTTCAATTCGAGTGGCTTATTCACGTTCGCTGTATTCATAGGTAAGGGCGCTTCCTATTCATTCAATGGTTTTTCATAAAAGGTGTTCAGTTTAAAAAATAACTTTATACCTAAAATGCAATGCTCTTTGATTTTTCTTTTAACTTTGTCTTTATCAATTCCAGTGAAATTAGCTTAAAAAAGTCAGAAAATTTTCTACATTTACAAAAAAAAATTTCGCTGGACATGCTGAAGAAGTGCGAAAAACATGGAGAGGGATGAATTATGGACCATTATCTTATCATACGGTGATTAATGAAATATAAAGCAAAAATATTTAACTCTTCCTTCCCTCGTTCTTATTATTTGGCATCTGAGGCACCCGCACCCTGTCCGATTGTCAACTTCTTTACACCGTTACCTTTCAAAAATTTCGTTTTTAATTGTATCTTTAATGAGCACATTTTCAAAAGCTAAGCATGACAAATTTTCGGCTATTCACCTAATCTAGTCTAGGGTATCGACAAAATTGCTTTTAAATAATTTATATATATATTTTTTCTAAATTTTATAATACTTGACTCAATCATGTGTTTACGTTGAGTCCTTAAGGGGGGTTACCACCAAAAAAAAGCTCACGATTTCTGTTCACAAAAGCTTAGTGAACATAAACGCATAAAAGTATGCAATTTGAAAATTGAAACAAATCACTATATGTACATGCAAAGCTATGCGATGCTGTGATATTCGTCTGTATTATATTCTAAACCATCTGCACAGCAGTAGGGTAGAATCACTGACTTCTAAGTCAGTGGGTAGAATTGCATCGGCATGGCGAGATTTTAAGTTTGGCTGTCGGATTTTTCTTAGAATTTTGTTGAGGAGCAGGCAAGGAGCGAACGAAATGTATGCACTCTGTGTTGTTGATCAGACACTTTTCCGTGTAATTTGTCTGGAAATAAATCGGCGAAAACTTATGGAAGCTCCTCACTTTGTTGGAAACCTTCTAAAATTATCTTGGCTTCCATACCTGTGGATGAGCCAGAATAGTTGGCGTTACAGTCATGATCTCGAGGGTCAACACATTTCGAAAATGCCATTCATGACATTCAACCATAAAATCTTATTTGAATGAAAGCCACCGATAGAAGCAGCACCCGAGAGAGATGAATATTTAGATTGAAAAATCTCCGACAGTCTTCTTTTTGAGAAGGTGTCTCCCAAATGCAAATTTTTGCTCTGGTCCACAAAGTTCTTATTTCTACGCATTTCATAGTTCTATTCACTTTAAATAGGACGCGGGACGTGGTATTCAAAAAATTAATTGATTCTTTGCGGCAGAAATTCGCTGTGAGAGCCACAGTAGTCGATTTCGAAAAAATGTTAGAGTTACTCCGTGAAGATTTTTGGTTCCCAGAAAGGTCAGCTAGTTTACCTATTCAAGGAGGCAATAGTGTAAAAAATTAATGCATAAAATATGGCGAATAAATCTACCAAAAACAGCTCTGTGAAGCAAGGGGCGAGCCCATTCTAAAGGGAGTATAAATTGGTCCCATTATAAAGGCTTTGGATGAATTAGCTATTTATTTCGGTACTTACAGAAGAACTGATCTTTCTTTAAATGAATTTAGGCGATACCGATACTGCATTGATAAAAAGATTCATCACATAATGACAGCAGCTCGAACTTTTAGAGGGGACGGGCTAATCGAAAGGTATAATCGTTATATAAAGAGGACGATTAACCCGATCAAATAATGAGCATTGCAAGTAATTTTGCAAAGTAATTTTCGTGCAATGAGCTCAATTAAAACAATAAGAAAGAAGTTGCTTTTGACTGAAATATATATTAAATCGTGTAAATATTCGTCAGCAGATTCCCTCTTAGATAAAAAAGAGAATTAAAAAAACAATTTCAAAAGAAAGATGTCATTGGTACAAAGTCGGTACTTTTATTGGTCGACACAAGTCCTTTGTAATTTGTAAAAATGCTTCATCTTCGAAAATCGCATTTTGAAAACAATTCATACATAAATTAATTGTAGTAGTAATTATAGTCGCTAGAAAGATAATCGATTGTAGTAAAAAAATTGGTACACACTATTATATAATCTGACAACTCACTACATCTCATCAATTTGCGTTCAGTTTTCTAAATTACATACATATATTCGAAAAACAACTCTTCAAAACTTTAAAAAGTTCCATTTTGTCCTTTCTACAGCTTCACTAAAACGCAATCATAAATGGAACGCAACACAAAATAACTATTTATAATTTAGCCAACGTTACTCCAAAATTTCATCAAAATCAAATTCACATTTCACAAATTTGCACATTTATAGGATTATTTCCTTTTCATATAGACAGATTTACATACCTAACAATATTTCTCTTCTTTATTCCATAATTATTGGCCCGAATTTACTAATACGTCCCATGATTAAATAATAGTTACTCACAATTCGTTACCTATAATCATAATAGAACTGGCAAACAACTTCTCGCCACAAAAGCAAACAAAATTAACAAATTACCAATGATAAAAATTAAAATATTCCGGGAAATCTACACACATACATATACCTAATGCAGAAAATAACGACACACACTCTCCAAGCATGCAGCTACAGTCCGCTGAGCTTTCAAAACAAATGAAAGCCTTCCAAAAGCACATTACTCCATCTGACGATGATATAATGAATTGAAAACGCCAAATTGTATGCAAAATATATAAAAACAAGAAATTTTTGCCGTTACCATCGTTAACATTATTGACTTTATTTCCTTTATCATTGCACTAAAAAATTTGAGTTTTTCAAAATAAACAGAAAAAGTTTCAATCTTTGTTACATTGAACTGTTTTTGAAATAATATCATAATTTTGGTAGTTATTTGTTTCGGAAAATAGCAACTTTCAAACAAAAATATATTAGTAACCAACATTTTTTGTCTGGTATTTTTTCCGTCACTGCGTCTTCCAGCCCAAGATCTTCCATACTCAAGTACAAATTTATCTATTTAATGTACCATTATTACGTTTTGATGTACTAAACTTTGCAAATTTCATGAATTCTAGATTTTTCTAAAGCTAATTAAATACATATAAAACCCCGAAATCTTTATTTTTGACACGTCATTACCTAAGTTTATGCATTTTCTTTAATTATGTGCAATTTTTATCATGATAGTACGCACAGATTTTCAGTAAATTTGTATTAACTTTTCGTGTTTTTTTGAGATTTCAGTGGTAACCCCCCTTAAAATCAATCACAAAGCTCGACCAAGATGCAAAACGTCTGTCTTCATAAAAATTTATATCGAAATTGACATAAGCGCTGTTGTGGTTGTGGTTTCAGACGCTTTTATGTCTGTATCAAGTTTTGTGATTGATGCTAGTGTCTGAAACATGATCCAAAGAAAAAAAATGGATTTCGCTATTTCGACGTGATTAGTGTCCAAATTGCAGGTCAGGTCATAGACCAAAACCCGTCGTACAAGGAGACCCACAGCTTTTTGGAGGAGAGCCATTTTAATTGAAGCCTCATCGACTACAAAATCAGTTTTTTCTTTATAACTATGCAGAAACGCTTGAAATTTTAACTGAATTTTCTAACGAAGTGTAAAGTAGACGTTAACTAGGAAACTTACCATCGTCTACCATGTGCATTACAATCGGCCATACATACATACATACATACATTATATCCAATCTATTCGCTGAGTGTAGGTTACAAAGAAAGGTGCAGTAAACCTCAATGTACCACGAAGGTGTACAGTACACTTGGCCGCCCCGTTTGTCATTGAAATTACCCCAGACAAAAGACTTTGTAGTGTCAGCAATCAGTGGAAATGAGGCAAAATCCTGTCTGCTACTGACGCGCACTCGACTTACGGCGCAGCTTAGGTTCTTCTTTTTTGAGTTTTTAAGACTTTTTCACCTTAAAAACTTCTTCTCTCCAGCCGAGTCGTCGTCGTCGTTGTTGTCTTCATGTGTCTTCTTGTATACGCTCATAATAATTTTCTCTTCTTTCAAGTCATGTTTCTTTTGCTTCGTTAAACTTTCATTGGTCCATTATTACCGTTAGACCTTTTTGTGGTTTTGCCCAGATTGCTTTTTTTTTGTTTACTTCTCTGTTTCTTGAGTAAGTTTTAACATCCGGAATTTAGTGTACGGAATTCGATGGTTTTTTCGTTGTTGCATCACGGGGAAATTTATAAGAGCTTTGTTAGATTTACAGCTGTATTTTCTAATTCTTCCTTATAGTCTTATCTTATCACTTTATCACACTTTGTTGCAACCATAATTACAAAACTTAATTCTTTGTAAGTAGAAAAAGTCTTTTTAAAATTAAAGAAAGAGAGGGATTTAGGTTAAGGCCACTGACTTATACATATAACAATGGACTGAGCAATTTGCTATTTCATGTGCCACAAATATTGTGTTTCTGTATATCACCGTTAGAGCACCCTTTAAAACGTTTACGACATAAAAAAAAACATATAAAACTCAACCAATCAGATGAAATTTTACACCCGTAAATCGAATTAAATTAGAAAAAAATTATTTCTTACCTGAATCCTGCGTATGGGCAAGAGAGACGAAGCATGGTAAACACTATCTTTACCTTATTCTTTCTGCGGTGATTGCATCTGCAGCCATTTAAAAACATCAAATAGCATAAGAAAATGTTCAGTAAGCGATGTTTTGTGTTGGTAGCTTCAACTCCAACTCTGCCATAGCGCGAAAGAGAAAACTATAAAACTTGTGCCATTCTTTCCTATAGGGAAATGACAATACACTCATTCCATTGTTATAAGTCAGTGGTTAAGGCCTATATTTGTATAGACATAGTTAGATTTGAGTTTTAGGTTCTTGTTTTTACGGCATTAGAATTGTAAAAGCAACTGCGAATGATTTTTGCAAGTTAAGGTAAAACTTGAAACTTACTTTGATTATATACAGGGTGTCCCGTCGGATGGTAAAAAATTTTAAGGGTCGAAAGTACAGCCTATTTGCGATCGAAAATGTTATATAACATTTTTTCGAGTTTGCACTATTTTCGAAGTTATAGGCGATTTTAGATTTTTTTGAAATTTTGAACCTTAAGTCACCTTTTTGACCATAACTCAGTTTGTTCACAGGACTACCGTTTTTCATTTGTTTTCAAAGTCATCTCGAAAAGTAACCATACCAACAGATGATCCGGTTCTCATAGAAAACATCCCTCATTTATAATCTTTTATAAAAGTCCAACACAATTAGTCCACCTGAAGTATTGCCAGAGTTATAGTAAAAACTTGCCTGCAACATACATCTCATAACGTGAGCAAAATTAATTTTCGAATTGCAAGGATGGAAGAAACAATGTACCTGAGGCAAAAACTCTCACGATTCCTTAACTGCAATAAACAAAATTTATTTCTGAGACTGTTGGCAATTTATTTTCTATCATAAAACCCTAAACTGTATTTGCCCCGCCCAGTGGGAGTGTGATTTTTTAGTGGGGGTTTAGTCTTACCTACCATCTGCAGAAAGTTTGAGGTGAATCGGTCGAGTGAGTGAGGCCAAAATAGTGGAAGCATGTCTGTTTTTCTCTATAAATCCCCCCCCCCCCCCCCTTCGGAGATGCCCGCCCCTAGAGGGGGTGTGTTGGATCAGTTGTGGTGCCTGCCTAGTGGGGAGTGGGATGGGAAGACGCTTGCCTATGAAGAAATTTTTAAACTGATCACTGTATTTGGTGGGAAGCGTATGATACCATACATAGGAATGTGGGTGGGGGCGTTAGATCGGCAACTAAATTGCGCGCCCCCCTTAAACTTTTCAGTATGGTGGGGAGCTTGGTAAAAGGGGAGGGGGGAACGGTTTTTCAAAAAAACTTGCTTAGGAGATGCGCCTTGACTTCCTATTTCGTTTCCGCAAGTCCGTTCCCGGGGGGGGGGGGGGGGGGGGCTTGCTCTCGGTTGGGGAGGGGCGGAAAATTTTCAACTTTGAACGGTTATTGCGGGTGAACGTGACATCGTAAGCATTCGTTGAGGTCTCAAATGAAAGGTCCAGGGGTGGGCTACCTATGATATAAATTTCATTTCTCCACGGGGAAGGGGGGGATCTATTAGCGTCCGAAAATCACCATTTTTCGCTCCATACAAATGGTTAAAATTTCCCGACGCTCTACCTCCCACAATTTTGAACCGAAAAAAATTTCCTCTTGCAGGATCGAAGATATTTCAATTCCGGGTGCATTAGGGTACTACGTTTTTTTTAATTTAATTAGTTTAAAACTGCTAAAATCTATAACTTCCTTATTTGATGTCGTGGGATAGTAATGTGTATACTTTTATTTCATGAAGAAATCAGTCCTATTTAAAACTGCAGTGTTTAAGCAACATCTTAGGAGTTTCGTAATTACTTATTTTATCAATCAATGGAAAGTAGCATCAAGATTTTGAAAAATAAGAATATTTATTACCAGAAAAAATAAAAAGCCAAGCTTTTTAAATCATGATTTAGAAAACATGTTGGATGAGTATATTCCGCTTTCCCTTAGGAGCGAGATGTACTGTAATTTTGTGATCTGGCTTGAATGTGCCAATAAACCTCCAGTGCTAAAATTGATACAGATATTGGCATGCGTTTTTTTCGACAACTACTATTCTTGGCTATTTAATAAGCCACCAATAACCAAAATCTATTAATCTATTAGGTGGTTCAAAAGTTATACTTATTTATTCCCATCAGGATTCACGAATATTGGCAAAATCTTCAACTGGCCACAACTCCTAACGGAAGATTGGGGGGGGGGGGGGTATGTGGAACAATTTTTTGATCAGCTTACCTCAAGGAATCGCGTGGTATCTTGATCTGAATTATCCTGTATATATAAAATAAGTACGAATATATTTTGTTAATTTTACCTTTTTTTTTGTTTGTAGGTACTACTTTATTTCTACCATATAAAAATATGGGTAGAGCAGTGTTATATCACCACTCTCCATCAACCCCAATTACATAACACCATTTCAAAAGGACAACCGGATCCAAGTATCTTTGATCTGAAATACTAAAAACAAGAATTGTACTTGTAAGGTCTGAGTGTGATGTTTGGCCACTAGATAGCGCTTCAACAAAAAAATCAAAAATCACAATTCTTGAATTTGTAAAAAAATTAACAATCATTTTTATTTCCTGTAATTTTTTCAATATTTAATCTATAAATAACGGGTTTATATCTATATAAATAAAAATGAATTGCCGTATGTACATATGTTACATCACTTGAGAACGGCGTAATTGTCAAGAGCAGATTTTTATGAAAAGAAAAATTGGTTTTTCACTATATATTTGGAAACTGCCTGAGAACGCGTCGACATGAAGAGCTCACATTTTGTACACGGGAGTTTTTAAAAAAAATATGTAAATTTAAGTTTAGTAGTGAGACCAATCGGGCAACTTTTTTTTAGGGTTGCTATACAGATATTTCGTTTTTAACTATATACATATATGGACACTGCCTGAGAACTCGTCGCGTCGGTATAGAGACTGGTGCGTGGTTTTTTCATAGAAATGGTAAATAAAATTTCAAAATAAGACTAAATCGGGTTACCCTTTCTTGGTGTTTCCATAGAAAACTTTGGTTTTTCGCTATATACTCGAAAGCTGCTTGAGAAGCCGTCGAGGTGGAGAGCTCATATTTTGTACACGGCATTTTCATAAAAATTGAAAATAAACGTCCAAAAGTGGAGCAAATCGGGCAACCCTTTCTTGATGTTATCATACAAAAATCTAATTTTTCACTATTTATTTGTACGCTGCCTTACGGGTAGACGTAAGGAGCTGAAATTTGGCACACGGGCCTTTTTTTTAAATAAAGGGAAGTTTAGGTTTGAAAATGGGACCAATCGGGCAACTCCTTCGTAGAGTGCCATACAAAAATTTCGTTTTCCATTGCCTGAGAACGCGACTTAGAGATCTGAGCTCCACTCTCCCATACATATGAACGTATGCACCCCCCCCCACTACACACACACAAACATACAGACAAAGAGTGAAACCCTAGGGTACGGAATCGCGCGCAGATGATAGCTTAGATATTATGCATCTCTAACCGCATACTTTTCAACCACCATCCCCACCCATTTATTCATCTATATTCTACTGGCTCTTTCAAATTGAGTTTTCAAAAGTAAATAAATAAAAGACAGAATTTGAATTGAAAATGAAAAAGTTTTTATTTATTTTTGAAATAGAATGTTTGCCATTTATAATCTAAAAATGATATCTCCCATGTGACCAGCTCTCGCGTCTCTACAGTACCTAATTCTTTTATCAAAATTTTCAATCACATTCTGGCATTGTTGCGGGTCTATCTCACCAATAATTCGAATAATTTCTGGTTTCAATGATTCAACGTTTCGAGGATTATCCTTGTAGACCTGTGCTTTCACATGGCCCTAGAGAAAGAATTCTAACGGTATCAAATTACAGGATCTTGAAGGCCAGTTCACGTCACCGAATCTGGAAATAATACGGTCTGGAAACTTTGTATGCAGTAATTGCAAAGTTTCTCTGGCTGTAAGACACGTAGCCCCATCTTGTTGAAACCTCATGTCTTTAGTATCAATATTTTCCAGTTTTGGCCATAAAAAAGTTGTGATCATGTCGCGATATCTGGTACCGTTAACGGTTATGGCTCTCCAGCATCATTTTCGAAAAAGTACGGCCCAATAACACAACCAGACCACAATGTACACCAAATAGTGACTCTTTATGGATGCGTTCGCCTCTCTTGGATCACACGAAGGGGTTTCTCTACCCAAATATGGCAGTTTTCTTTATTAACGTAGCCAACGATCTCGAAATGTGCTTCGTCCGAAAAGATGATTTTTTTTTTAAAAAAATCGTCGTTTTGTTCCAATATCCAATTGGCTCAGTCCCGACGCGACGCATGGAATGATCTTGTGGCAGCAGTTCTTATGTCAATTGAACTTTGTAGGCCTTCAACGCTAATTCTTTGTGCATAATACGCCATACAGTTGGCTCAGAAAGTCCCAATTGTTGCGAACGTCGGGAAATTGACGTGTTGGGGTCAGCTGCAACACTATTACTCACAGCACCAATATTTTCTTCTGAACGACCGGCATGAGCATACTGATGTCTTTCTCGATCTTGTACTGCACCAGTTTCTTGAAATTTCTGCACAATATTACCAATTTGTTGCTCAGTTGGATGATTGTGCCCACCATAAACATCGCGTAATTTGCGAAATACATTTCTCACAGAACGACCATTTTCATAAAATAATTCAATAATACGTTGTTGTAATGTATACGACTCCATTTTTATAAATGGCAAACCTTCAGGTGTCAAAATGACATATAATATGGGTGCGTTCGATCTTTGAAGCGTGTTACATAGGCGCGTACTTTTGAAAACTCAATTTGAGAGACCCGTTATATTATCGCCGGCAATGCTGTCGCGTTCCCCTAGATTTTGATAAAAATGAAGTATAAATTCTTTTTAGTAAAAAATATAAGCGTTGAAAAATTGTGAGGATTTAAATATTCACCATACTTTAAAAGCTACCTTTCCTTGGCATGATTTCGATTTTCAATCTCAAAAAATTCTCTGCACTCCTCCGTCAATAAAAATAGTCAAAAGCAGGATAATTAAAATAAACTTAAATGCATTTATATTTATTATGCTGCGATGTCTACAAACCACATTAAAAAAGCTTCAACAACAATTTAGAAATGCCCCCAAATATCAAAAAGTCTCTATGTATATGATATGTCAGATTTGTGTATTTGTGGTCTTCATTTGCACTAACTGTTATTACATTTGACAGGTTCGATTTAAAAATCAGCTGACTCACTAGTTATATATGTATAAAAGGCGTGAGACAAGTGAGATATTCTTAGTTGGCTCACTGAGACTGCACTTTCGGTGAACTGTCTTAGTTCCATATTGAGCTACAAAATTCGAACGCAACCACTGAGCACCTGAGACAAGTGAAACTGAATTTTCTTGTCTCAGATGACTCAGTTTCGTTATTTTGTGATTTTAAATACTAATTAAAGTTTAATGAGCTATTTGAATGAACTAACAACATTTTCCTCAATTTATTACAATCCAATTGTGTGGTCAAAATTATTTAAATGTCAAAATTGGCAAATCAGCTGATTGGTTTGAACTGAGACAACAGAGACGGTTGTTCAAAGTTTTGTTTCGGTTGTCTCACTGAGACAGTGCTTGCCGAAAGCCCCTATAGTGTTAAGCCACATGTCGATTTCCATTGGTATTTTAAGAAAAGTGCACGTTAATCAATGGAAAACGAGTTCAATGGAACAACTTTTAACGCGATGAGAATGTAATAGTTAGTAGCTCATATCCGTGTAATTTTTCAGATTGAAATTTTCTGTGAAAAACAACACCACGAATAACGTAAAAACGATAAAAATTTTAATTTCAAAAATTTTGGCGTTATTGCGGATGAATTTGGTGGAGCAATGTGGAACAGATGGATATGTGATGCTCAGTAGTGACATTTCTCATGTAGATGTGTGCGTTTTTCGGAAAAACACCACCGATTTTTCGAGTGTAGCACCAGAGTCATTGTACGTATAACTTTTTCTAGCAGTGTATAGGTCAATGGAACGATTCCAGTGTAGCACTGCAAGGAAAGTGTAACACGTCTGGTAGAAAATGTGATCAATGGTATTAGATATTTAACTTCAAGCTCTAACAAAAATTTGTTCATCTTGAAAATAAGATAAATAAATAATAGTCGGGAGATATTAAAAAAAATATATATATATTTTTTTCATATTTTCATGTTCAATTATCGTTTGCCAGTTAAAAAACTCAAGTTTCCACCATCATTCAATCATTAACCAACATCTTTTGCTGGTAAAATACGCTTGTTACCTCTGTACGTAGTGCGCTGCGCGGTGGATTTAAAAAAAAATACCTATACAAGACTTTCACGATCTCTCTCTCTACTACTTTACTTGTTTTTTTTTTTTCGTAACTCGTTTACCATCAGTGTGAAATTTAAACGTTTGTTGCACACCACTTTTCTCTATTGAGATTTTTTCTCATATAAGATAGTTATCCCAACCATATAAGATTTGCACTATTAAAATTTGTTAAAGTGAATTAGAAAAAAAAATAATAATAATAATAATATGTAATTATAATTGGCGAAATTCAATAAAATTTTTGTTTTGTTTTCTAAATTGTGACACTTTTGATAAATCTGGAACTAAAAAAACAGACATTTTAACAATTTTTTTACACTGGCTCGATGACGTACATACTACTGACATTCTTTTATTCGCGCATTTCAAGTCTCTCTCCGACTACGGGCAGACTTTTCACCTTATCTGACAGGTTTTTTGAGAGTGTATTCAACTGAGCTGGGTGGTATAACATTAATCTGGAGCCATCTGTATGTATTTTTTTTTCTTATTAAAACATCCGAATCGATAACAGGGTTTGTTACTCAGATCATATATAAACTATACATATATAGAAAATGCAGACACGACGATCTTTTCTGTAAACCAACCACTCAGCTACTAAAGTCAAAGCTTGCCAGTCAGTCGATCGTGAACATTGAATGAGTTAAAAGCTCCTCTCGCGCAGATCAACGATGAGCGTTATCAAAAGTTTATTAAGAAACTAACAGCAAGACTGAATCATTACATGCTCAGTTGAATGAAACACAGTAGTCGTCCAGCGTAAAATTGTAAAAAAAAAAATAATAAAAAACGTTCTCTTGATATTTTGATGAATTAAAAATACTTATAAAGGCTGGCTTTGTTTATAGTATTTTAATTCTTTGAATATATTATTAAAAAGAAAAGAAAAAAAAAGTAGGTAGTACATCAACTTGTGCCCTATTTTATATTACCAACTTTTTATTGTTTTGTGTGCGAGTGTTACTAAAAGAAAAAGAAAAAAAAAAGAAAATTTTTATTAATTATTTTCCTCTTTACACGTTTTTAAAGTGATTTGATTTATCTTCAAGTGAAAGTAAAAGTGTGGGATCGCGCGCGCTTGTTAAAATATAGTGAAAAATGAATGAAAGAAAATAAATGAAAAGGGTAGAAAAAAAAAGAAAGTTGATCGGTATAGTTCAATATTTAATAAAGTATTTATGTTTTGGTCACAAATATGCTTCAAATTAAATTCATTTTAATAGTAAAAGTGTTTTTAAAAAGAATTTTAAATTAATAAAAATAATAGAAAAAAAAATACTGTGATAAAAAAAAATTGCACTGCTGCTGCATTATTGGAAATTTGTTCAAAAACCTGTTCTCCGTCTCTAATTGGACAAACAATTTATATACTTCCGAATCTGCGAACTTTTTACTCTTGTTATTATTTTTTTTTTGGTTTTTTTTTTGTTTTGGAAGCTGTAGTCAAGATCTTTGTTCATCCCGTCTTTCAGCTGATTGTGCCGGATTTAAATTACACTCACAGACGCTATTTGTGTTAAGATGCTGATAACTAACTATAATAATGATAAACAGGTATATACAAATTATAATACTGATATAGCTCTGTAAATTTTTTTCGTTTTGTGCTATATTTATTATTTTCCTTCCCAATATTGCATAATATGTTTTTTAATTGAAAATATTTAGTGGCACTTTTAATTGACTTTATATTTATGCTTTTTTATGTCACACCACAGATACAGGATGTTTCTGTTCATGGATTACAGAAAAAAAAGAACTTTAATGAATGGGTGGGTGGGTGCACTACCCATACAGTTGAATAGATTGAAGAGATATCGAAATTCCAAGGGTGAGGTCCTTTGAACCTAGAGCAATCACTTAAAAAAACATTATTCATCCTCAAGTTACATGCAGGATGGCTGAAGGTTTTAATTCCTAGCTTATGGTGATTTTTCGTTAATCTTCTTTAGACTTCGCACTTTCTGCATTGTGAGCATAGAACATAGTTATCTGAAGCAACCTGTATTGAAAATGTGTTCAGAAATTTTATAATTAAGAAAATAAGTATTATTTAGAGCAGGGGTGGCCAACCATTCAGCTTCCCAGGGGCCACATTGGAAGTAGTAGAGTTATATTGGGCCACACATAAAATATACGAACCCTAAAGATAGCTAATGAACAAAAACGAAGAATATACATGTTAACAATTTTAAGTAATTTAAACTTCATTAGTTCCTAAAGTTTTTATTATAAAATTAAAGAAATAGCAACATGAAATTGATGTGATATTTGACATTGTTTTTGAGACAATAATGCTTCGATATTTTGCGATCGAAGCTGTTGCAGCTCTCAGTATGTTTTCAAGGTGCTCATAAGTTATTTTGCTCCTATTTTTATTCTTTGTGTGCTTCATCTTAGAAAATAGCTGCTCACAAATGTAGGTGCTTCCAAATAGCGATGGCACGAATTATGAAGCAAGGGCAGTGTTGGGCAAAATGTAATCTGATTAATGATTAACAATTACACTTAACCATGTAATCTGTAATCAGATTACTTTGTAACAGATTACTAATGTAATCCATTTCCATAATTACATAATGTAATCGATTAACGTCTAATGTGATTACAAGTTAATCTGATTACACATTAATCGATTACAAGTTAATCCCACTACATGTTAATCTAATTAATGTGATTACATTTAAGACATTTAAGATATTTAAGATATTTGTATTCTAATTCTTCATAAAACTCCCTAAAACTAATTTCGTACGAGAACAATACTATTTTCTTTCAATTCATTTCATTATATTATTAATTACTTTTAAGTAATCTACAAAGTAATATGTTACAATGTAATTAGAATACAAAATAATCTAATTATATTGTAACAGATTACACATTTGATAGATTACATATTCTCTCATAAGTAATCTGATTGATATGTAATCGAATACAATTTAATTAGATTACTTTGTAATTTGACTAAACTGTAATGGAATTAATAATTAAATTACACTGCAATCAGATTACGCCCAACACTGAGCAAGGGGTACTTTTCTCTGGGAAGATAATTCTTATAAAAGTCAAGTAAAGAGAAATTATTAAATTTTTCATTTGAAAATTTGCTGGCAAGTTTATGTCGACTAAAAATGGAGTAGCAAATATGTCAAAAAATTGATGGTTTTTTGAAAATCTTGAAATTTTTTCTCAGATTCCTGTATCAAATCGAAAATCAAGTTTGCATATTTTTTGTTACTCTCAGGACAGTGTTTAGCCAACGTTTCAAAATACATAAAATAATTTGCTTGAATTTGTGACTACCATAATTTCAGTTTCATTTCGAAAGCCGTTATAGTTTGAGGCATAGTATTATGAGTTGTTTTTCACTTTGAAGACGCAAATTTAACTCATTTAAATGAGCTCTCAAGTCTACTAAAAAAAGCAAAATCTGTGAGCGCGTTTTTCATCACCAAGTTCTGGCACAGATTTTATTCTTGATTCCATAAATGACTCGATTTCATTAGGCAAATCATAAAATCTTTTCAATATTTTACCCCGACTTAATCATCAAAAATAAATAATGTCCCCAATGTCTTCAGTGTCAATTTGACTAAGTACAATTGCACATTGAAAACTTTCTTTGGCCACAATGCGCAATTGTACATTTATTATGTCGAGAAGTATCTACTCCCATGGAAATGTTATATCGACAAAGAAAATGTTTTATAAAATTAATTGAGAAAGTATTTAAGTTATTAGTTTTGTTAGGCCGCATTCAAAGCCATCCTGGGCCACATGCGGCCCGCGAGCCGCGGGTTGAACACGCCTGATTTAGAGAAAGAAAATATAGGGGAAGGTGCTGTGCCTAGTATTTTTTTTTACAAAACTAATGAGACAAATCTTAAGCAACCGATAATTATAGATTATCTAACCCATAACCTTTCCAATAATAGTCGAATATGTAGTTAAAAATTTATATTTCAGGATAAATGAAAGGAACTATGTAGGTCCTGATTTCGGTCCAAGGTACAGCATGCTGCTGTACCATGGCCAGTGGGGTATTGTACCTTGGACATTTGTAAATGTAATTGTAATTGTAATTGTAATTTGGAAATGATGGTTTATCAACAGAGTTAAATTAAATAACACTCTTTATTCAACAAAGAATAACAATATTCGCAAAGCAGGTTAAAATTTCTATAACTATACATATTTAAGATTTGAAGTGTCAAAGTACATACCCCTTGCAAAAGAAACAAAAACCGACTGTGAAATATTTCAAGGAGCACAATTCACCACATGATGCTCGATTTATAATAGTAAATATAAACAAGTTTTATCTGAGCTGGAATTCAAAGATATAGGAAGAATAGAATTCCAACACTTTCAATTCTTTATCACTGGAAAATATTTACTTTTTTCACGGCTTTTCTTTAAAGCGCAATAACTGCACATTTGTCTGACAAACTATAATTCCCAGAATGACTTAAGTGACATCTGTTGTGGAAAATGAAAAAACCAAGGTACAGCCGTCTACATATATTCAAATTAACATATCCAACTACTATCAAACTTTTTCCACTGATAATTTGTAGTAAACATATTATGTTTTTATTATTTTTAATAAGGTTTTACGTATGTAAACCAATTCAAATTTTTACCATGATAATGAAGACAAATCAAGAAACTCAAACTAACGCCATTTTATATAAAAAAAAAATCTCTCTTGAACATTCCATCGTTGTATCTAATCTTGAAGTGCACATGCAGTGCTTGTTTAATAAAATAGTCACTAGCACGTAAGAATCATTTTTGAGTTTATAACATTTGCCCTCTTAATAATTTGTAAATATTTGGATAATTAAACATTATCTTAGAAGTGTACAGTAAAAACAGTTATAAATTTGCTGGTAGTTAATGGTTAGATTTAAAGGAAAATAGTATCTGAGGCCCTATTTTTGAATAACGAAATTAGACTCCGTATTTGTTAAGCTGTCGAAATTATTCGGAATCGATACATGTCGGTATTCTTGAAATTCGAATGTGTTATATACCGAACGCAAACCCTTCGTTACTTAACGAATGGATTTAACCACCATTCGTTATGCTAAACGAAGTGAATAAGTTAATATTCCGGTGGAAAATAAAAGGAAAAAAGATTTGGGAAAAGGTAATCTGCCCCAAAAAATTAGATAATAGAGTCTTTACAGGAAAACCACTGTGATGTACATACGACATGGACTACGGGCACTATACTGTAATTGTTTGCATTAATATGGCATCACTTTTCTATAGTTTTCTATTTTTGGTTTAAACACTTTATTCCGCTTGCCTATACAAAATTCACCAGAGTTCAGTGAATTTTCCAAATACAACAAATTACAAAAAATTAATATACAGAATAGAAATTTTGTGGTGCAACAATAATAGCAAACTTATCAAAAGGAAGAAGAAGCGTACTATTTTCTATAAGAATTGCCTATAATTGCTTTTCGTTGTTCAAGTCCTGTATTAATATAATATTCGGAAACATTGCGAAAAAATAAGTTTGAGGCCGCTTATACATCGAAAAACGAAAACGAACGAATAAACGGTTCCACACCGAAAATTCGCTTATGCTTACATATCAAAAACGAACGAATAAAGGTTAGGTTGGGTTTGTATCAAATGTAAATAAACGGAAATGAGGTTATGTTGGAACGAAAAGAATATTCGTTCGTGTGTGGAACGTAGTATGGAACGAAAATTTACTTGACAGTTCGGAACGAAAATTTGTTTCTCGTACGAATAAACATAAGAATGTGTTTTAATTGAAATATGTAAAGCTCTAAATATGGATATTTTTTTATCGAAACTATAATTAGAATAAATATCCAATATTTTATTGAATGTATTCCGGCAAATTTCTGTTAGATTAAGACAAAATTTGAGTTTTTCGGTTTAGTGTTTTCGTTTTTCGATGTGCAAATGACCTAAAATTGCTTTACGATTACATTGCCTACATTTATTTTAAAAATCTTAATTTTAAACGGGCACAACAACAAAAGGGTAACAACGGGAACCCTATTACTAAGACTTCCGTCATAAGGTTGTATCTAATGAACCGTAATAGGTAGACAGTTGAAATTTTCAGACTGTGTATTTCTATTTATTTCTATTGGTGATATAACAACAAATAATAAAAACTTAAAAAAAAAAAATTTAAATTAAAGGGGGGCCCCATACAAGAAACGTGATTTTGTCGGCGTTTTTTTCTTCGTTTTATTCTCATTCATTATTATTATTTTATAATAAGTAGACATTTTTTTTTTCAAATGACAGCATTATTTTTTCACATTTGAAAAAATAAATAATAAAATAAGTAAAAAATAAGTTTTCAAACAAAACTGAAGCCAAGCCGCATGAAAAAGTAGAAAATAAACTTTTCTTCACACACAGAGGTGAACTCAGATTTTTTGAATCAAATCACTTATTACCTCTGATTGATCATACTGAAATATATCGGTGATTGTCAGCGAATAAAATCGGAGTCCACCTCTATGTGTGAAGAAAAGTTTATTTTCTACTTTTTCATGCGGCTTGGCCTTAGTTTTGTTTGAAAACTCGTTTTTTACTTATTTTATTTACTGCCTTTTTCACGTTAACTAAATTGTTATTACGTGCTGCATGGAGATATTTTAAAACAATTTTTAAGTCATGTTTGGTGCCGATCCGAAAACAAAAATTTTTCGAGTATCAAATCGTTGAAGTACTGCAACGGTTTTCTGAAATTCAAATTATGTTTTAAACAGCGCTTTTTAGCTGTATTCCAACTTGATCCCATATAACATGAATTTTCCCGATTTTCCATGTTTTCCACAGACTTTTCCTATTACTATGATTTTTTTTAAAAATTTACATGAATTTTCCTCGATTTTTCATGCAAGTTTTCATGATTGTTGAAGTGATGCCAGTAGGACGGAAAAAAATGATTCCGCATAGCTTATAAAACTTTTTTGTCGGAAAATTCGGGATATTTTCGTGAAAAATTGGAAAATTCTGCATTTTTCGTGAAACAGATTTATTACTAATCATATCGATGAAAATTTGTCCGATGATATTCCCGCTTTTCCGGGTTTTCCATGGAGTTTTCCACGAAAGCATCTTTATGCAACTCATTTCGCTTTACAACTTTGTCTTAGGTTGCAAAACGCTCAAACGCTTCTTTGGTCTGAAAAACTCTGGAAAAGCATTTTACATGAATTTTCCTCGATTTTTTCTGCAAGTTTTTTCCATTGTCGGAAAGAAAGTAATGGTGCCAATTGATAGGTAACTTGGTCCTGCATAATTTAGAAAACTTTTTAACTGGAAATATTTCCGGAAAAGTCGGAAAATTCCGGAAATTTTTTCCGGAAAAATCGGAAAACTCTGCATTTTTCCTGAAACGGATTTATCACTAATCAAATTTGTACCAAATTTTCAAATGATTTTTCCAGATTTTCCGGGTTTTCCATGGAAATTTCCGGTTCAAATTTTGATAGATTCAATTGTCACGCGACATAAACCTGTGTGCCAAATATCAGCTCGCTGTGATGACGAAAAGTGGGTCTACGAGAGTGTCGAAAATAGTAAAAAAGAAATATACAGACAAATTCGTGTACGAGTTAAAGGGAATGGCCTCAAAAAAGTACATATTTAGTGTTAAATTTTGTACGATGATACGGAACCCTGTGCGCAAGTCCGACTCGCACTTGGCCTTTTTTTTTTTTTTTATTCGAATTAAATTTTTTTAGAAACAAGAAAAAGATTTGTATGTTATTTTTGTGAAACGAATGTATAGGTATTTTAGAATTCTACAGATCGAACAGCTGTTCACATTGAAAACGTATCAGATTCAATAGAATCTGCCATATGTGCTTGAAGTTTATTATAACTCTGTTCCATTGGGCTGTGTAAAGTACTCCCAAGTAATTCTACCTACTCGCAACTACTCATGCTCTTGTCCGCGAGTAGATGTGCTGATTAGTTTCGCAAGAATTTTCCGCTAGGTGGATTTGGATCCTAAGTGCTTATTGAAATGTCAGATAGATGAAATTTGAGAGAAATTGTTTATAAAGAAACAATTAATTCATCGAGAACAGGAGAATTATTCAAATTTATATATAATCATTATGAAAATAAATACGGTAATAACTTTTAATATAATAAATATCGAACAGAGACGAATTTTTATCCTTAAATTTTCTAGGTAGTAGGTACTGCTCGAGGAAAGTAGCTCGAATATAGGCCCAGTTTTTCATAATTTTATTTTCAGTTGCCTTTAATGAAATTAATTTGCGTAATATACATAGATCCTAACTATTTTCATAAGAAACTTGATATAACAGAAACATAACAGAAATGTTTGAAATTGGAGGTTATGTTTTACTCTTGACAACACAAACCTGCGTTTCATTGCGGAAAGTGCTTGCGAGTACTTTACGCAGCCCAATGGAACACAGCTTATGTTGGGAATGGGAACTAACTCAATGACCAAGGACTGAACTCTGAGTTAGTATATAAATCCTGATAAAATAAGTTATTGTACGATTTACAAGAAGGAGATAAATACAAATTAACAGTACATTGATAAATAATATGTTAAATAATATGTAGAAGTAGAAAACATAATAGAATCGATGGAAATTAGAAAAAATCTGGTATACTTCCCTTTCATTGTGTCATCCAGGGTTGTAAATGAGCGGACTCATTTATCATATCAACTCATCGCTCAACTCAGGATTTGAGTCCGCTCAACAGTTGAGCGGTGGTTCATCGCTCGAAATTTGAGCGGACTCAATCGTGAGCGGACTCAGTCTTGAACGGACTCATTGCTTGAATGGACTTGAGCGGACTCACTGCCTGAGCGGACTCATCATTTGAGTTGAGCGGACTCAAATCATAATTTAAATAACATAAAGAGAATCCGATTTAATTAAAATTGAAACTGAAATTTCAATAAAATAAGAAAAGCTTATAAAAAAGTCATTCATTATATTATATTTTATTAATTTAGCTTTTGCTAATTTTCTTAGCCAACATTTCTTCTTCCTCCTTCCTTCCTTCTTTAAAATATGATTTGAGTCCGCTCAACTCAAATGATGAGTCCGCTCAGGCAGTGAGTCCGCTCAAGTCCATTCAAGCAATGAGTTCGCTCACGATTGAGTCCGCTCAACCAGTGAGTCCGCTCAAATTTCGAGCGATGAACCACCGCTCAACTGTTGAGCGGACTCAAAGATTGAGCGGACTCAAATCCTGAGTTGAGCGATGAGTTGAGTCAAAATGTGAGTCCTTTACATCCCTGGTGTCATCCAGGACAAATGCTACTCATATTTCAACTTTTCTCTTCTCTCCATTTCTGTCTTACTCAGGCAAAAATTTATGCTGATGAAGTCAGGAGGAATGAATGTCAGGAATTGATGGTAGTGAAATTGCATATAATTTTTTGCTTTCTCTTCTTTCGATCCATTTGTTGAGAAAATACAAAGTTTATTTATTTGGAGGTCAGTTCAAAAGTCCTAAGTAAGTAGTATTTCATGGCATACACATTTCATTCGAAAATTAGTAGCGATTCTTCTAAATATTACTTTTTCCTTAGTTAACACGATCTGAAACTAATAGAAGTCCCTTAGTTATTACAGTTGCTGACAGTTAAGCCGTGATACCCATGATATGCAAATAAAATTAATTCCAGTTCAACCAGAGCACATTGACACTCCCACACCAATATCTACCTTTTATTGCCTCGAGACTCATTAGAGAAATATGAATAAGGAAATCACTCCAATCTACTATACCTGTTGCAATTTTAAGTCTATCTCTGTACCTAATGTTCGGAAACTTTCTCAAACCAGCATTTAGTCGCCTGGCACTATTCAAAAGTAGGTTTAGTTTAGTAGTATAGGACGTGTTAAACTAAGAACTTTTCTACGTGTCAGGCAGCTGTCAAATAAACTATTTGCATGTGATTGAGGTTAAGAGTTTTACAACACTTGACAGCTCAAATCATTTTGACAACTATTGTATTTTAGTATTTTTAAAATGAACCAAACTACTGAATTGTATGAAGTTAGTTTGGATGAGTTTAATATGGAAGTAATTATGATCAATTTCAACGGTATGACTTTCTCCATTTACTACTAGCATTATATTAATTATAACCTGTATTTTTTTTTTACCTAATATTTCACTTGAAACAATTTTTTCTAAGCTTGAAATAGACCGTACGCGTTCCTTAATGAAAGTAACCGTGAAGTAAACACAAAATAAATCACGTTTATGCACACAATCAAGATAAACAAGTGCGATCACGGCGGTGATTCTGATCTTTTGTCGTACTTGAATGTCAGAATATATGACAAAATTAAATGAACCTTTCTATTGCTTTTATTGCATTTTTATTCAATTCAGGAAGCCTTGAATAACGTAGAATGAATTTAAAATGACCTTAACATTAGAAATTCAAAAATATTATTTTTTAATTTAAGCACTTTTTTACGTAGGTTGTAGCATAAGTTTTGCAATGTGTCAATTGAGGCGATCTGACATTTCCATCGTAAAGTTTGACATTTTTTTTAGCATATACGTTTTGTCATGTGAACGGTATTTGTTTACTTTTTGTTGATTTGAAAATTTCATCTCGGCGCCAAAAAATTGAATTAAATCGTGAACATTTTCGTGCAATGATTTTTTATGATTTTCGAAGTGGCCTCACTTTTCAACAGTGTGCTGATAAAAGTCAATCTGTGTTTGGTGATGAGGCCCGACATAAAACTAATGTGAATCGCTGGTTTAATGAATGCAATAGTAGCCATACTTCGCTCGCACAGCAACGCACCCAGGATTTGGCTTTGGGGGGGGGGGGGGGGGGGGGGGGGGGGGGGCATAGTTATGCCAAGTCCTAACGAATCGGAAAAATAGGGCTCAAAAGTCGCGTCCTGCACCCTTCTGAGTACTTAAGGACTGCTATTGCAGATCAAAAGGTTTCATTTTATTTGATCGGTTTTTGTAGTGATATACAGAGCGCATTTTATACGTAATTTGTAAATTATGTTCAGAAAACTGACATTCTCGAGGGAGACCGGTCCCGTTCGTCCCCCCCTCGGTGCGCCCCTGTGCTGGCGGATGAATTTAGTGAAGATCGTCCAAAATATATTGTTGTGCCAAAAAAATATCGATGCTGTGCGCAAGGAAATATTGATAGATATTGTGATTTATCGTGAATTAGAGACGACCCTAGGGGCATTAACGTGACAATTTTGGAAAGGATATTGCATGAGCACCTGAATATGAGAAAGCTCTGTTCGCGTTGGATTCCACATAATTTGACAATCACTAAAAAAAAAAAAAAAAAAGACTCGTGTCGATTGGTGCAAAGAAATGTTAAAAAATACGTTCGCGGTGTATAACATCTACACAGGTGACGAATCTTGGATATATTTGTATAAGTCTGACAATAAACAGCTGCTGTCGACTGTCTGGGTGTTTTAAGATGAGCAAAATACCACGAAAGCTGTTCACGTACGAAGCAGTTCGAAGCAAATGGTACATTGTAAAAATATTAGGACTATTCCCGAAATTTAAGACACGTTTTTCCCTAAAAATAAATGTAATTTTCTCTAATAGAAAAGGAAAATCAGTTTAATTTCCCCAAATCAATGGAACATTCACTGAAGTTAGGTATTTGGCACTAGAAAACCTATAAAGTACGTAAAGTTCCCGAAATGTTACCTCTTTTGGATATGAGGAAGAGAACATTCAATAAATTAGGTATTATGCTGCATTTTTAATGCAAATATATTTTCGGTTATATAATTTACACATTGTTTTTGAAAACAAGTCATATATTGCTTTTCAATATTTTGTTTAAGCGTGTCCAGTGCACCAATATAACTTCCATACTACTTAGTAGTATGGACCATAAGAAATGTGCTATTCAGCTCATTCTTATGTTTTTTAAAAGGGGTGGTCTTCTATCACATTCACCTATGGTGGAGAGTGGTGCGGTGCCGTCACCTATTCCCTACATTTTAGGGAATATTCTCTAAATTTTATGGAATAGTCCCTACATTTTAGGGGGGGGGGGGGGAACAAAACAACAATTCAAAATTCCCTATATTTAAGGGAATGCTCCCTACATTTTAGGGAATATTGCCTAAAATGTAGGGAATTTTCTTTTTTTTTGGGGAAGAAACCAAAATTCCCTACAATTTGAGGGAGAAAAACCTACCTACATTTTAGGGATAAAAACCTAATCGTAGTTTTCCAAGGTGGAGCTTTCCCTAATCTTATCGACAAATGCCTAACCTGTGTGGTACAAATTGTTGTCACTCACTTTAGGCAATTAGTTTTTACTGTGTGGCTTGTTTCTTTGGTCAATTCTAAGTGGTACACCACCATTTGTTTGCCAGAAGTCTTTGGTGAAATACACGGAAGAAAGACCCAAGACGAAAAATCACACATTGGCTCAAACAACAGCATATTTGAGCACTCAAAACATCAAATTAATGAGCCATTAATCGTACTGTCCTGAATTGGCACCTAATGATTTCTTTTTGTTTCCATCCGTAAAGAACAAACTCCGTGGGCAACGATTTTCGACGCGAGAAGAAGCGGTTGAAGCTTTTAAAAACCATTTTTTTGAGATAAATCAATCGGAGTGGAAAAAAAAGCATATTGAAAATTGGTTTAAGCTTATGCAAAAATGTGTAGATTATCATGTCGAATACTTTGAAAAGCAATAAAGTCGTTTGCAAACCTTTTATTGCAAAACTTATGGTACAACCCTCGTAATGCTCTAAGTTGGTGGAGAATATCAATTTTCCATAGTTTATAATTTTTTTCACAACCTCGGAAGCAGGTGATTAATTTGTCGCGTACTGTCAGGCATATATTTTGACGTTTATTCATTGCAAATTAATTTTATGCCCTAGCCACACAGCGCTCTTAATGAAGATAAACCTAACGACTCATTAGTCTATAATACTTTATTATAAACTGCAGACACATAACCATTTCTTTAATTAAGTTGTACTGTCATACTGGTTTTGATAAACTTATGTACATTAAAGAAGCAATATGGATCGAATTAGCGCGATAAACTTTGTTTTTATTTATTTTATTTTTCAATTTAACAATTAACAAATGAGAAAAACATTATATTAAAAAGAATATAGATAAGATAATTGTTATTTGCATTTCTTTGCATTTCTTCTTCTTATTTTTCAAATCGGCAGATGCACAGCGGAGCTCCAGATTTACATTATATGCCAAATCTAGCACATTTTTCCTCATTATAGCTATAATGAAGGAGGAAAACACTTTATTAGTGTACTTCATTATCATCTGATTTTAGAGCCATAATGACGTATAGTATGTGACACACGGCAGTTTAATGAATAGTTAGTACTAATGATTCATTAGATCGTGCTGTGTGTCTAGGGCATTAGTTTATTTTGTGGTTGATGAAAATCAAAATGGTGAATATAAAAGTACGACAAATTTGTGCTGAAATGCCCAAATATGTAAAATATACGCCTAAACTACGGCAAAACATCAGAATCCTGATCGCCCTGGATTATCATTAAAGAAGATTTCTTAACACTGTGCTTAGCATCACAACACATTACAACACATTTGCCTTAAAGTTCTTAAAAGATTCTTCAATTAAAAACAACACGCCCATATATGTCTAGTGAATTGGTACTTCAACAGTTTAGTCATTAGAATGATATGATTCTATTCAGATAGGAGTCTGTCACGCAACGGCTTAACACGTGTAATTATTAATATTATAATTTAAACAAAATTTTTTTTTTATAAAGTTCAATATAAAAATCTTAAAGATTTTTTTACAAAATAACGATTCAGGATGTGCAATGAAACTGATGACACCCATATATAATTTAATACGAGAAGAACAAAAAAAAAACATTGTCTAAATATTATTGCAAGGCTACATACATATAAGTAATATTAAAACCAGTTTATCAAGATCAACCTGAAACCGGATGTCTTATAGTAGATATATAAAAACAGATGGCCATATAAAAATCTTAAATCGCAAGCTATCTTTCTGAAAATAACGACTTTTATCTGACTTTTGTCTTAATATCATATTCGAATTGATGTCGATTAATAATTTGTTTTTTTTTTTAATAATTAAGAAAAAGAAAAAAAAACAGAGCAACAACAGCGGCATTAACCCCTTCTTTCTTTTATTTAGTCGCAACAAGATATAGTAAGACGTATCACGTCATTGCACCCAAAACAGCATAATTATGTCATAAAAAAAAACAATGAAAATTTACAGTGAAATGATTTGCACATTATTTTTCTCTTTTGACAATGTCATGCCGCAGCAAATCACCAACAATGGTCTGATCTGTGGTATGTCGTCGAGGCGGTGTACGTTAATTACCTACGTGACATATTCAAATAAAAATGCAATTAAAGTACGGCTCCATGTCCATAAAGATTTAAGATCTAAGAAAATAATTGATCTGTTCAGAACAGGTACACGGAATAGACCGTGGGGCAGCAGCCTCAGTCAGCCTCTAGCTGCTAGCCAACGCAATGTACCTGAAGTACAACAACAACAAACAATATTAGTATCACTCTGAGCCGTGTGAGTCAAGATTGTGTTTTGTTTTAGTTTAAGGAATAATAAATATTTTTTTCAGTTGACACATTAAGTCAATACTGGTCTTAGCGCGATTGATCTGTCATTTATTAGACATGGTTGAGCCAGGTGAATTGGGAAGACTTGAATTTCGCAAATCATTCTTTTCTTTCGTCAGTTTTTTTGTGTTGTTTTGATGAGTAATTTTGTTTGAAAAATTAATGGAATTTATGAAATGCAATTATTTGAAATTACACCGGTATAGTGGTTGTAAAGTTACACTTGCTTGTAACTCTGTCTGAAAAACAATACGTTTGTCAGGAAGTTTTTATATGACTTGTTCCAGTGCCATATAGTTACTGGAGTAAGCTTTTGCTCCTATACCTATACCTACTTGTTTTCGATTCATCTGTAAAAATAAATATTGATGTGTTACAATTTCATAATTCCCCTCCCAGTCGCATCGAGTGAGTATTAATGTATTTTGAACCCTCGACTAAAGGTTAGGACAGAAATTTGAGTCTTTTCTTCGAAGTATATTGGAATGCCCACACTCAATAACAATAACAATATTACTTTATTACGGTCAACTGTATAAAGATTACAAATCTTATTGGATACAGATCTATAGGAAAGAGATGTGATACAAAATTATTGTTTTAAATGGAAAACAAGAAAAACAAGATTAAGCAAATTCAATTAAATCAGAAAAAGAGAGGAAGAAATTAAAATTTAAAAAGATAAAACCAAATGTATTCTAGAAAAAAATAAGAAAATATACTAAATAAGGATTAAGATTAAGAACAGCCATGATGTGTACCTAATAAGGCTCCAAAGAGCTTAACAATTCAAGAAAGTCTCTACCTGAGTTCGTGCTACGTACATATATTAGATGGGGTAAACTATTCCACTTACTTGAAGTTTGGACAAAATAAGAGCGCTCTCCGAAATGAGCATGACAGCGTGATAAAAGAATTTTTAAACTTCTTTGAGAGCGCAAGGATTGCAGCTTATTGTAGAGATATTGTGCCCTCTTTTTATGAATTAATTTATGTAAAAAATACAAGTCGCGATGAGCAAAATGGGTATCAAGAGTATGTCCAAGGGCTGCATTAACTTGCATTGAGATGTGGGCACTGCGTGTTAAGTTGAAAACATATCAAGTACAATCATTGAATGCAACTGTCAATATTCGACAGCAAACTGAGTCTAACTTGGGAAATACAATTGTGCCATACATACATAAAGTGGGGTAGCATCAAACTACGTACCAGTTTCAATCGCATATCTGTAGACAATAAATACCCACAGACTCTGAACTGCCGTAAGGAGCCATATACTATACTTTGCCTAAAATATTGGTAACGTGGCTGCAGCAAGTAAATTCAGTGTTCAGGACTACACCTACATTTTTCACAAAGCTAGAGAATGATAAGGTAAAGTTATTTAAAATAACTCGTGGTAGGTCTAATGATTCGAGATGGTTTCTATAGATCGGCATGCACACAGACTTGCTAGGATTCAGTTGAAGCTTATTAGCTATCGATCAGTCGTAAATTCTCGTTAAATCTTCATTTACACACGAGCAACACAATCTTCTTGTAACCCAATTGGTCTGCTCAAGTAAATTTGTACGTCATCAGCATAAAGATGAATGTTCACATTCTTAATCACCTCAGGCAAATCATTGATGTATAGACTGAATAAGAGAGGACCTAGGATTGAGCCTTGGGGTACTACTCCACAGTATGAGTTCCGAAAGTTCGACATAGAGTCTAGAACTTTGACTGCTTGTAGTCTACAGGTGAGAAAACTTTTAATCAGCTTGATGGCTGAAGAGGAAAAATTGAAGCAATTCGAAAGTTTGTAAAGGAGCAAATTGTGATCAACTGAATCAAAAGCCTTACTAAAATTCAATAAGACAAGGGTAGTTAAATCACACTCTCTCCCCTTCCATCAACCCATTGCTTTTAGCCTTACTACTCTGTCAGCCGCTTTAGTAGAAGTCCATTGGCAAAAGATCTAGTATTACTTTCAATACATCCAGCCATGGATATTCGACAACTCATTCACATTATATTTTCTCTTGATTTTGCCGTTCACTTGACTATGGGACCGTAACCCAAGATCAGTCTTACTATGTGATTAGATTAGTTTTACTACTCTGCGTACATCCATCAGATCACGAGTAAAAAACCGGTGGCGAGTTAAATAGTTCAGCGCTTTCCTAGGGTCCAATATCTAGTACCTACTTAATTTGATAAGGTACATCTAGTTACATACGTAGTACTTTACTTCCATGTGAGACAATCAATGAGCTAAATTAATGTGGACTAGGCAAAACGATCTTATCCTTGAAAATCGCAAATACATAATCTATAAACGATTTAGCTAAGTTAGAATTTGTGAAAACTCATTTGGCGGTAATTTGGAATATAAACTAATTTAGTACGGGGTAAGTTAGGTTAGGTTAGAGTGGTGGCCATCGTAAAAACGTATGTTCAACAAGCCGCACTTATACCTCCATTATGATGCCACTTTATTGGCGGGACCCTGCCTGGAAAAGATACCTAAGATCTAGGGGGTGCGCTCAACCAGCCACAGAAGTTAATGATCCCCCCAACTCGTTGTGTGCTAATTCCCCCAAAGCGCAGAAAAGTAGCTATACCTATGCTTGGCAACGTTAGGGGCATACAGCAGGTGCTGAACGCTCTCAACCTCTTCCTCGTCCATACAGCTTCCGCAGAAGTCATTGTATGGAGCTTGCATATGCTCTGCATTTTTGCCAAAGAAGCAGTGTCCCGTGATAAATGTAGTAAGTTTACGCACCATTCCGGTTCCTCTTCAACAGAGATTCAGTCTTAACAGGACAGATCTCGGTCAAGAGCTGTCTTGAAATCACGCATGAGGTCAGTTTTCCCCATCTGCGATTGGCCAGCTTGTAGGCCTGTGCATCTAGAATCCTCTTGATTGATTTTAGGGGGGCCGACCTATGGGCTCATCTTCTAAACATATATTCATAGCGAAACCCTTTCTGGCCAGAGCGTCAGCTGCCTCATTTCCAAGTATGTCACTGTGATCAGGCACCCAGCAGAGAATAATTCTGTGGTTAGCACCCAATTTCTTAAGCTCATAGCGAAGCCAATGCGAATCGCAAAAATATCACAAAGTGCAACATAAATTTTGCTAGTGAATTCAAATGAGATATGAAAGCGAAACCTTGAGCAGGAGCAAATGTTGACAGAACATTTTATCACATTGGTGTTATCACGTAGGACTCACTTTGCCTTTTTTTCGACATAATTTGATAGATTTAAATGTATCCACTAAAGTGAGTATTAACTTTACTGATTCGCAAATGAATTTATATTTCTCAATCATTAGCGATATTGCTCCATTACTTTGCTGGAATGACTTCAGTTTTGCTTTACTTCTCTTCCTATCCAATCCAGGCTCTTATAATTGTAGCCTCATTTTACCCTTAACATTAATTAAATGTAATTTTAATTGTTCACCTTTTAGAATTCACTGATAGAAAGAAACCCAAACACGACAAATTTCTGATCTGTTCACGTTGAAATGTAAAATCAGAATTGAAAAATAGAACCGAAAATCTTGAAACTGTAAAATTCTCGCACATGCATGTGTTTATGTAAGTTAAATAAAAAAGAACAGAGTTTATATTCGCGTTCGTTTCGCTTTTATATCGCTTCGATAAAATAATTAGTTTTTAGCTCTGTCGCAATTACTCACATGTTTGGCATTGCGCAGCTGTATTGTCGCTTAAGTATAGCTGTTGCGGACGTTCGCTGGGAGATTACAGGGTAATAAATAACTGATTCTGATATAATATGGATGAATATACCGTTTTTCGGGGTGTGAGAAATCAATATAGGTCGATCTCTATTTAGAAAGTATTTAAGGGGTAACGCCACTGTAACGGCTAAAAAAAAAAGGTTTTTTCACGAATTTTTTTCTCGCGAAATTAAAGGTGTTTGGAAAAAACCTTTTAAGGGTATTATCGGACATACATTGAACTTTATTGATAAATTTTTGACAGCAAAAAACAAAAAAACAAAATGGCGGCTCCACAGCCATCTTCCCGGGACATGTTTTGCTTGCAGGGCTCCGCGGCACGCAGTAGCACTGGTGCACATTTGAATCTAGACCAAAAAAAAAACCCCATTAATCTAGTGACTTATAGCTAGAGAATGCCGTACTAATTTTTAAAAATATTAATTTTTGTAGATTTGGCGCGCGTTTAAAAAAAAAAGTTTGATTTTTGACGAAAAAAACGGCAGGTTTTTTGTTAATAAAAAATCAACAAATAAAGTTATTGAAAGTCCCCCGTACGGCAATCTCTAGATAATGTTAATGTTCACATCTGGTCAAAATTTCAAGTCGAAAATATGAAAATTGTTCGAGTTATGCTGCGTGCCATTTTGAAAAACCGTGTTTCGAGAAAAACGCGTTTAAAGTTTTGAGAATAGTTTTTTATTGGAAAAAATAAAAAAATGCGCTTGCTGTCGCTAAACTAACGGATAAACAAGTTAAAGTTGCAAATGTCAAAAAGGTCAGTTGTGTTCAATTCAGCTTTTTCTGTCAGCTTTAGAAGAAAGCTGGCGATAAAACTGGCTGAAAAGCTCCAATTATGTTTCAGGCTTCAGGTAGTCGTTTCAGAGCAAGTTTGACGCGCTTGGTGGCGTCCTCCATATTCAAAGAAAACAAATTTTTTTCTCGCGCGGGACCTTTTTTTTCTTATTCTAGAGGGTTTAAACTATTTTTTAAGCCAATACAAAAAAAAACCGTTTTTCAAAAAATTTACAGTGGCGTTACCCCTTAAGGGGTAATTAGGAAGTATTCTGTTAAAACAGCAAATCTTGATTATTTTGTAAATTTTATCTTGAAAACGATTCTAAAGATTTTGATGAAATGAAATAAGTGACCAATTTCACTGGGTCTAGACTTTAGGTAAACACTTTTAGGCGTAATACGGGGTAATCTAGGGATAGAGAGGGTAATTCTAAAAAAAAATGAGTTGAATTCGCACTATTCTCGCTGTACGAGAAAATTATTTAGCTATAGGGTCTTTGAAAAAACTCATTTAGGAGATTTTTGTTTTTGCGGTAATTAGGAGGTGATATACGGGGTTTTTGACAATCTACCGTTTTCATTTTAAAAGTAATCAAATTGATTTATTTCTGGGAACTAATAAAATAATCTTAAGTTCTAGTTGAAAATGTGCCACAACTATAGAACAAAAAATCGTTTTTCAAAGCACTAATAAATACATAAATGAATCTAAGTTTCAACCTTCAACCACGTAGTTAGGATCCAGCCCATGACCAAACGATGATCAGTCTTCTAAATATATTTCTTAGAAAATTTTCGTTGAAAAAAAAATTCGATTCAATCGAGATCATGTTCCTTTTGAAAAATGAAAATTACATATTAATTTTTTTTCTACCTTAAATTAACAATTATTGATGCTAAAAGGCGATTAAAGTAAAATATCTACATACATATAAAAATAATTCGTATGTGAAGTGACTCATAATTTTGCCCCCTTAAAAAAAACCTCTTATTTTTCTTTCAATATCGAATTGATAGAAATAATGAAGGACAATTTAAAATCACTTTCCTTCTGACATGAAATTCTCAAACTTGATCAAAAAAATATGTTAATTCATTGTTTATAGATATTAATAAGTCCGCTCTCTTGCAAAATACAAAAAGAAAAAAAAAAAAACATTTGCTTTGAAGGAAAAAATCCATAGTTTCTATGCCAAAACTTTTTTTTTTATTTTTATATCTATAGATTTCCAGTTCAGCTCAAAGTTCACTTGCCATACTAGTAAGCAGCTATAGGTACTAATCCGGGTTGGAGCACCTTCAAGATTTTCGCTTTAGATGTTTTTGTGTTAAGATTTTTTTAAAGAAGAAAAAAAAAACCGCAATAAGAGTCTTATGATGCATATGAATGCATGAAAGTTGCTCAAGCACCCATTGACATTTATATGTAGTTGATTTATGTGTAAACGGATTTATTTAAATTTTATTAGTAATTTTTATATAGAATTCAAATATTTCTGATCACAAAAAATCTCATTTCAATTTAAAGGCTGCTTAATTTTTAGTTTCACTTCCCTAGAATAGCTAAAAATGGCTGTTTTATAGGATAATTGTTCAAGACAAAATCAATTTCCGATAGATATACATTTTCCATTTTTTTAGGTATAATCCAAAAGATTTCGATCATATATTTCGCCACTCGTAAATCTGCTAACAAGAGATTATACTTAAAAGTACATAACGCAGCCATCACGCCGCAGTCATGCCGCAGCAATATGTCATACAATGAGTACAATGAGCGCAACGGAACGGAACAGAGAAAATGTCAAACCAGTTTTTGTTTTGTATGCTTCTCAATGGAACTGCGCACAATTAACGGAGGCTATTGCAGCCGTATGTAGTCAGTTTAATAAAATCTGAAACTAACGCAACTGAACGAATGAACATAACCTACAATTTGCGTTAACTGATTGTTTATTTCGTTTCTACGATTGATAACTGTGAACATTAAAGTATGTAATAAAATAAGAGAAAGAATAATGGAGAATTTTGAGCTTAATAGAATATGGTATAGGGGGTATGTTTGATATAATGTTCTAAGATTTTGAGTAGCGTTGATAGCTGCTGTACGGGAAAATGAAAAAACACAACATCGTAATAGCCCGTACCTAGTGTAAACTGAAAATTCAACATAAAGAAGAGTGTTAATTTTCTCCATATTTTTATACCCTAGATAAAATCTAAAGGGTATACTAAGTTTGTCACTACATTTGTAACACGTGGGAATATGAAGGTAGCGCAAAATGGAGTGAACACCCACGAATAAAAGTCCGTCTGTCCGTGTGCACGATAACTCGAGAATTCACTTAGAAAGCTGAAATTTTGTACAGACTTTAAAAAAAAAGTAAAATTAAGTTCGAAAATAGGACAAATCGGGCAACTCCTTCGTGGGGCTGCCATACAAAAATTTCAGTTTCCACTATACTATATTTGGACACTGCCTGAGAATGCGTCAACATAGAGAGCTGAAACTTTGTATATCGTGTTTTTATAAAAACAAATAAAATGGACTAAATCGGGCAACCCCTTCTTGGTGTTGTCATATAAAAATTTAGTTTTTTTTTCATATACTGTGAAAACGATCAATCCTAGACATTTTTATTGTACTAAAAACTTCTTCAGAACAGGAAATCCTATCAAATTGGTTATAATCATTTTTTCTGTCCGACGAACCGTTCTAGGAAATAGCATGCTTCTAATTGGTGTATATGTGCTGCATTTCAGAATAACTCGAATTGTCTTATTCTGCAATAGCCACTGACATATGTATATAATATAGACTGCTGTACATTCTATTTCACGAGAGCATAATTTCTTGTGTCAAAAACAGTTCTTATGTCGGTGTGGCGAGAAGTTGAAAAAGTGAACACGTAGCTCGAAAAATGATTTTAATAAAACCTTTGGAATTTCTTCTGCGTATCTAATGAATATATTGTCTTTGGTAAAACAGTTTTTATTACAGTAAATAACCCTAAATAATTAATTTAAAAATGTTTATTTCTACGAACTCACTTATTTATTTGTTGTTTACAGTTCTCTCTGGTTGGTTACTGGTGCTTAGACCGAAACAATCAGCAATATAGAAGTGAACCTACTTTCTGCAGTGTATTTCTATGAACGTAGTCAGTTCTTATTATACATGTTAATTGGTAATAGTTCCAGTCTCTCCTTGGTTTCATTCGAACTAGCATATAACAAATGTAGATTAAGCAATATGAAAAATGTTTCAAAATCATGGCATTTTCTATGCTCAAAGACTTTCTTATACACCCCAGAAGTTTAATCTTTTTCGCTATCATTTTGCACACATAATTGCAAGATCCTCGAATTTAAGTTGATTATCACATATGTGCGAGTCTCTCTCAATAAAAGCAGTTACATTACGTACGTAAAGTTAGCACCGCAACTTCGTCTGATATAGCTCGAAGCCATCTCATAATTTGTCGTTAATTTATCGGGAAAACCATAAATTTGTCATGTCCTTTTTTCTAAAGGAAACTGGATGTGGTGCTAAGTTGACGTCAAGTTAGCACCGCAACTCACTGGAACTCGGCCAAAACTTATCGGATTAGAAAATTATACATCTTGGAATTTGTCGTTAATTTATCGTGAAAACCAATCCAATCCGATAAGTTTTCAGTGAGTTGCGGTGCTAACTTGACGTCAACTTGCACCACTTCCAGTTTCCTTTAGAAAAAAGGACACGACAAATTTATAGATTTCACGACAACTTAACAACAAACTGAACAATAAACTAAAACTATAACAAAAAATTTAAGATAAAGCGAACAACAGAATCCTGTGTTTATCTTTCTTCTGCTATCCTTCAGGTATATTCTAACGTCCTGACAGGAAGTTATTGTAAAGCTCTGGTACCTACATACATATATATAATATGTATATACTACCGAAAACACACATATAACCAGTGTTGGGCAAAATGCAATCTGATTGATGATTAATGATTACGATTTCAATCTGTAATCTGTAATCATGATTACAGATTGATAATATTAATCAGAAAAGTAATCATTTTTGCCGATTAATGATTGATCAATCGTAACCGTAATCATGATTACATGATTACATTTTTTGATTACAAATTTGCAAGAGTTTTAAAATTATAGTTAAAAGAAAACAAACATTGTTCTATTTCTATTCCGAAATCGGTTGGCACATAAACTAATGTTTGTAAGCACATATCTGTAGTGGGATGGTAATGGAATATCTGATATCTGTAGATTGCGTTTACCAATTATTATTATAATTAAGAAAGGGAGGTAGAGTTACAATCTTCTGATATCAAAAACAATACTGTATCGTTTTGTTAGGTAGTAGGTAGGTAGTTAGTAAATCTA
Organism: Dioctria linearis; assembly: GCA_963930735.1. Lineage (NCBI taxonomy): Eukaryota > Metazoa > Arthropoda > Insecta > Diptera > Asilidae > Dioctria > Dioctria linearis. The sequence continues at coordinate 21,320,445 of OZ005740.1, forward strand.
ATCTTTCATCCTCACTCTTGCTGTCATGTCAGTAATATTTACCCATTGCAGCGCTTCAAGTATGCTTCTAACTGGTGTATACATGCGGCATTTCAGAATAACTCACTTTGTCTTATTCTACAACAGTTGCAATCTGCCCTTAGATTCATTCGAACTAGCATATAACAATTTGGAGCAATATGAAAAGTGTGGCAAAATCAAGGCGTTAAAAGGCATTATTGCATTTTCCGTGCTCAACGACTCTCTAATACGCTCCAGAAATCTAATCTTTTTCGTTACTTTTTTTCCCACATAATCAAGATCCTTGAATTTAAGTTGATGATCAGATATGTAGATATGTGCGGTGCGTGTCTATATCAATCGAACCACTTACATTCTTTATACTGACTCCAATAAATACATAATTCAGCAATGCCTCGGAGTTTTCTACAATAAAAATTCTTAATTACGATCACAGATTGTTTGTTTTCTTAGAAATCTAAGTTTCATTTGTAATCAAAATAAATGTAATCATGTAATCATGATTACGGTTACATTATCCTAAGATTACTCGATGTAATCATGGTTAATGATTGATGGGTAATCATGATTAATGTAATCATGATTATTAATCTGATTACAAATGTAGTTGATTACGCCCAACACTGCATATAACCCCACTTCGGCCATTCATGTATTTACGATTCCTATGAAGTTTGTTCACTTTTGTCCTCTCTCAATAAGCAAACATGTAAATTTACCCGGAATTACATCACTACTTAAATGCCAAAAAATGTTGCCAATGATTTTTACAATTAGAAAACTCAAGTTAAACAAAGATACTTTTTTTTCAACATGGTTATTAAACTAACAACAATATTCGTTTTTATGCTGCCGCTTATACCAGAATTAATCCCTTAGTCAGTCGTCCGCCTTACATTATTCGTCTAAATTCGGACTCGATGTAAATTTAATTATATATTTAATTTTTAAACCAAGTGAGAGTTACTTAAGTATAAAATTCCAATTAAAATTATCATTTAAATGGATCGAAAACAGTAACGATTAACAATATTATCCGCATGAACATAATAAAACATTCACATTTATACATAAATATGTAAATAATAATTTACAGAATAGACTAGAAAATTGCCGCGCCGTAACTCTTACGACTTTGAAATAATAATTAATTCCATAAGAATTCAATACAGTTTTGATATTTAGTTAAAGATCTACATACATTCATACATATATATATATATATTGGCGCCAGATTAATAAAATATGTCATCATTCTACAACAAAATCAATTCACGCATTAGTAAAATTTAATTTTGATTCTTACATAATACATTAATTTTGAAAAAAAAAACTGTGATTTTGATGTTGCAAGCTAGGATCATAAATTATTTTGCCAATTAAAATTATAATAAATTTGCAACCAACTATGTAGCAGTATTACCAATCATCATAAGGCTAACGACTTTTTACATTTTATATAAAAACGAAAAAAAAATTACCCTCGTCTTTCTTCATTTTATTTTTTTTTTTAAATTTATTCAATGAGCTTCTATTTAACTTCTGATTTATATGTTTATGAAAAAAATTAACGAATTTTTTCTTAAATAGTTAATGATAAAGGTCGATTGTTTGATTTTAGTTGAATACTCGTATACATAATAATAATAGGAAGAACACATCAATTTTGGAAATATTTTTTTCTTTTTCTTCTTCTTCTCAAAACTTTGAAACTTGAATTAAGTTTGATTAAAAACTGTAAAAAATGTCAATGCTAATTTTTTTTTTTTTTAAGGATTGAATTATAGGAAAACTTCCTAAAAATTTTGGCAATTCACAAAGAAAACTAAAATTTCTGGTCTACATTGATGTGCAAATTAATTTAGACAAGCAATTTTTTGTTGAAATATAAGGGGTATTCACTCTTTAATGTATCAGTCGTCTAACCGATGTAAAAATACAACAAGAATTTACAACAAAGACTGAACACACCCTTTAGCCGTTACCTTATTTCGAAATGTAATTATGGGAACAGGGTGATAAAATGGGCTCGAAGGAGCTCTCTAGAAAAGAAGAATTGTGAAGATCCAGTTAAAAACAGCTGATATAAAAAATCTCAACTATTTATGAAAAGAACGGCTTAAATTAAGGAAATGCCGGTTTTTTATAGCATTTTTTGACCCAGCCCAAGTTGTTATTTCTACTATTACTACTTAATTATACACTATTTCAGTATAATGTCAGCGGATAAAATATAGGCTTCATTTCATTTGTTGGGAAAGTTTTTTTTCCAATTAGTTTTCCGCTCGGGCTAATAGTTTAGGAGAAATGTTAATAATAGTATAACAACCTCCTTTTACGACAATCTTGGCCGCTTTTTGCTGTGACAAAATGTAAAAATTTACAATGTACCTTTATGGAATAATGGTGGTTCGGAGGATTTTTTTTGTAAAGATGAAATCGTAATCGTAATCGAACAATTATGCCTATGATCGACAAAAAAAAATTGGAAAAATAACTCATATGTAGTAATGGGGTATATGTGACCCGGATGAGGAAAAACTTTGAACTTCCACACTGAGCTTGGAAATATCTCGAATTGAAAATAAAAACCTTCTAATAGATAGAGAATTTTTTTACCTTTAATTTAAATGCAAATACATTTTTTTTCTTTAGGAGCATCCGTTATAATGCAGGGTCCGACAAAGTAAAAAAGTGGTTTTTAGTAAAAATGTAATCAAGCTTTAGAGGGTGAATAAAATATACTATGAAGTATACCAGATTGAAAATTGAAAAACTCCATTCAATAGAGCTCAGCGGTGAGTTTAATTAGACACCCCACATGTCATATTTTGGGTTACCCACACCCCGGTAACAACCCTGCACCTCAAAATCCCCCTAAACTTTTTTTTCGATACATTTAATCGCCTTGTCGAACTAAAGACGAATCAAAAGTTCGTTTTTTGATACCCCCCCCCCCTTCCTCACCCTGCAAGAAAAGTTCGAATTTTGAAAATAATTAACGATAATCTCAGATCTTCAAATACTATTATTCAGTAATTCAGAGCCGAAAAAGAAAATCGATCACACCAATTTGTTTTTCGGTGATGTTTTATTAACAAATTTGCAATACCTTTTTTTGTGGGGAAAAAACCATAATGCGGGTAAATGTTAATTGAACACCCTGCTAAATCAACCCAGTACCACAAAAAAACAAACTTGAACACCCTGCTAAATCAACAAAGTACCACAAAAAAAAATAAGTGTACCAGTCGATAGTCCTCAAAAGGATCTTTCATTTGGCACATTGAAATTTTCCTAGGACACTCCCGTCTCCCTTTGCACACCTTGACATTTGACGTTCACCCTGACCTCCTAAGAACAACTATACAAGCCGGTTTACACTGCCAATTTGTGAATGTAAAAATACAAGACCCTTGTATTGCATTTCGTATACATAGGCCTTGTATTACTTTACTGGGTTGTAAATAAATACATCTTTTACAACGATACACTGTTTGATACAACATTGCGTGAATACCCCTGTAGAGTTTATGAAAAAAAAATGTTATTAATTTAATATTTTGTATGAACTCCTTTGTTACTGATAATATTCTTAATGCGTTTTGTCATCGATAGAACTAAACTTTCACATATATCTATTATTTTTAAATCGTATAACCATACTTAATTTATAGCCGAAATAAATTTGGTTTTCGTGGTACAATGGAGTATTGTTGAGGCTGGTTTCGATAATCGCCCATAGATAGAGATCTGGCATATTTTCAGGCAATTTTAGTACCTGAATAGTATGCTGTTGAAAAAATATCTTCTTTTCTTTGATGCATGGTACGGGGCAAGATCTTGTTGGAAAATTACATTTCTGTCCGGGAATACTATTTCTAAAGTAGGCAGGAGCATTACACTTAAAACTTTTGCTTTGGTACTGTTTATCATGCCTTCAATTGGCTTTAAGCTGGCAAGACCAGTAGACGTGAGAAACATTTTCAAAATATGATTTTAAGTGGATGTTTATGAACTTGAACTATATGTCCAGGGCGCAGCGGTTCTTTTGAATTTTTTCTTACAACACTAGCCCGGTAACCCTGTACTTGAAAGTAATTTTCATCCGAAAACACTACTCTTTTCCAGTCTTCAGATATCCAATCTTTATGCTCCTTGACCCATTGTAGCCTTTTCTTCTTCATGGCCTTAGTATAAGAAGAAGCTTTTTTAATGGTGTTGCACTTCTAATAGACCCCGTCGAACAGTTGATGCATCTACGTGAACACTACCTCTTAGAAAATCATAACTATTTTTCTCAGGAGTCATGAAATTATTTCGCAGCCAAATCTTATCATCCTTCTCTGTAGTCTTCCGTTTTCTGTCACAATGTCCTTTGTACGTCGTGTTGCAATGGAATCGGTGTCCTTATACAAAGCAATGATCCTCGAGACTCTTGATTTTCCAATGCTTAGAGCTTCAGTAATTTCCCTAATTGTTTTAAGCGGCCCATACACGGCGAACATGTTGTCCCAACTTGGTGTACCACACATGAAAGCTTTGTATCCACCCACTGTCAAACATACTGTCCAACATTTAGGAGCTGCTAAAATTATTATTTGTTCTGTTAAATTGAATAGAGTTCACTGAATAATGACGAATGTGTGACAAACATCACCTTACACGCTACAATCTGTTGTCAAACACGTAGCCCCGCCCCTAAAAATCAAACTAAGTTGATTTTCGTCCAACCGCTTGACATACTGTGTCTCACACTGTCACGAATAGGGGAGCTTTTTTAGAATAATACAAGCGAGTTGTTTATATGAATAACTCTTTTAATCACACACATGAAGCGATTTTAGAGCACTTGATTCTTCCTTCGGAGATAATTGAGAGCTCTCCAAACTGACTTGCTTTGGAGCCCTCCGATTTCTTCCCACTGGGTTTATTCATGTAGCAAGGACCATTATATCGAGCCTGTATGCGCTTGTCAGCTATGCTAAACGACACTGCCTTGTGATTACAGTAGTCAGATTACGCATGTACGTCAGTATGACTATCCTATCCACCTTACACAGTGTGTACACGTTCCATAGCTGTTTATTCATGCAATAAGGTATACTTTAAGAATTCACACAAACCAAATATAGCATTCTCAGATTTATTTAAACCATTAACAAATGAGTTTAAACTTTAAGTAAATAAATTTAAACCTTGAACAAATGAGTTTAAACTTTAAGCAAATAAATTTAAACCTTAAACAAATGATTTTAAACCCTTAACAAATAAATTTAAACCTTAAACAAATGATTTTAAACCCTTAACAAATAAAATTAAACCTTGAACAAATCATTTTAAGCCCTTAACAAATATATTTAACCCATTAACGAATGAGTTTCAACTGTTAACAAAAAGACTTAAACCTTTAGCAAATAAATTTAAACCTTAAACAAATGATTTTAAACTTTTAACAAATAAATTTAAACCTTGAACAAATGATTTTAAACCCTTAACAAATATATTTAAACCGTTAACGAATGAGTTTCAACTCTTAACAAAACAACTTAAACTTTTAGCAAATATATTTAAACTCTTAACAAATTTATATTTAAAATATTTTATTTTCACTTAAGTAAGCATTTCATACAATTTCCTTTCTCAAATTTTGGGTGCATATATAATCTACAATACTTCTGACTTTTCAGTGCAACGGTTGACCATCTACTGCCTTAGGAGTAAGTAAACCAAATCCATTATATAGTTGGAACAGTCATTAGGTATGATAAATGTTGCAGGCTATCTTCGATCACTCATGTCACCTAAAACTGAACGTGCATGTGCCTTCATTTTAGAAAACGATTTTTCGATATGGCTTGGCATAGGCGAGTAAGGAAGTAAAACTTTTAGTGTCAAATTCGTCTGAGATAACACTCACGAACTTGTTGTATTTTGTGTATTCTTACATTATCCATAATTAAAAATGCGTCACTAAGCGATGGATTTGTTTCCATATTTTCAAAAAGTTCGTGCAGAATAAGGACTTCGTTTCTGCCACGTTCTGCTGCAACTATAGCTCGGGCACGGGTGCCCCATTTTGAGTGGGCTTGAGTTCTTCTAAGATGACGATTAAAACCACGAATGTAACACTAAAATTTTTGCCTGTTTACTCTACTCGCTTATCTTAAACCCTATCGAAAAGTCATTTTCTTTCAGTTTTAGGTGACATGTGTAGAGAACATAATCTTCTCTCAGTGATCAAAGATAGCCTGCAACAAATCATACCTAATGACTGTTCCAACTATATATGGGATTTGGTTTACTTACTCCTAAGGCAGTAGATGGTCAACCGTTGCACTGAAAAGTCAGAAGTATTGTAGATTATATATGCATCCAAAATTTGAGAAAGGAAATTGTATGAAATGCTTACTTAAGTTGAAATAAAATATTTTAAATATAAATTTGTTAAGAGTTTAAATATATTTGCTAAAAGTTTTAGTTGTTAACAGTTGAAACTCATTCGTTAACGGTTTAAATATATTTGTTAAGGGTTTAAAATCATTTGTTCTAGGTTTAAATTTATTTGTTTAGGTTTTAAAATGATTTGTTCAAGATTTAATTTTATTTGTTAAGGGTTTTAAATCATTTTTTTAAGGTTTAAATTTATTTGTTAAGGGTTTAAAACAGGGACCGAACCAGTTATGACTTTTTACGAAAAAAGCCAACTTTACCTGTTATTCCTGACCGATAATAATTGAAGTTAAAAAAAACAAACTGGAAAGGCTTTTTATTTTATCTGGCAAAAATATAAAGCCAGCTTGGCTTTCTATTTTTTTCTGGTAATAATAAAAAGCCAGCTGGGCTTTCTATTTTTTCTGGCACAAATAAAAAGCTAGCTTGGCTTTTTATTTTTTCAAGCTTGAAGTAACAGGTTTTGAAGCTGGTTATTTTTTTGAGGAAGCATAAAAAGCCAAGCTAGTTTTTTACTTTTTCTATCCGAGTATCAAAAAGAAATTCATAACTGGTCCGGACCCTGAAAATAAGTAACCAGCTTGGCTTTTTATACTTCCGGCTTCGAAACCTGTTACTTCCAGCTCGAAAAAATAAAAAGTCAAGCTGGCTTTATATTTTTGCCAGAAAAAATAGAAAGCCCAGCTGGCTTTTTATTTTTGCCAGAAAAAATAAAAAGCCAAGCTGATTTTATATTTTTGCCAGATAAAATAAAAAGCCTTTCCAGCTTGGTTTTTTTTAGCTTTTTTTAATAAAAAGTTAAGTTTTCAAAAGCTTTGCAGGAATCGAAACGGGTTTCACGAGACATCTTTTGATATATTCCAAAAAATTCCACGATCATGATTTATCCCAGTTTTTTTTGTTTAAAGTTTTCAAAATACCAGTTATTTTCGGTCCCTGGTTTAAAATCATTTGTTCAATGTTTAAATTTATTTGCTTAAAGTTTAAACTCATTTGTTAACGTTTTAAATAAATCTGAGAATGCTATATCTCCCTTCACGCCATCTTTACTGTGAACAAATTTCGATTTTATGGACAACGACATGGCCGGCATCATTACTTTCCCAGGAGTTTACCATCAGTCTCTCAAGCGTCTACATTGTCTATACCATATGGACCATGGACGATGCCCATGACATGTGCAGACTATTTTAAGATCGTGCTTAGGTTGTTGTACCTACAATTAAATTATACCCCCTTACGCTTCTGTAAAGGATAAATCCATTGTTGAACTCTTTCTAGTAAGCTCACGCGCATATAAATATCCTCATATACATACATTCTGTACCTAGCTGAAAGTGGCTTTATGATAGGGAGCTATGGCACTAGACAAAAAAATTGTAATCTGATTATGTTTGAGCTCAGCTGAGTTATCAAACCAAATTCTATCCTATTGTACTGTATGTCCTTCTGTTTAACAGCTTTGTTGTTGCTGTATTGTTATAGCTAGATTGGGTAGGACATACGAAGGACTATGTAAAATTTGAAAAGCTTTTGCAATATTTGAACCCTTGCAGTAAATGCAAAATACTAATTGTTGATCATTTTTGCTAATTTTTGTTTTTAATTAGCGAATCTAGTCTGAGGTTGCAAGCTTACCAGATTATGACCAACAACAATTTGAACGTTTGCAACCCAATTTTAGAACTATTGCAATATTTTTTTTTTTTTGCAACCAAAAAAGCAATTGTTGCTCCATCGTCGATATAAAAAAAAAATATTTTGCTGGCAAATTGGTATATGTACAGGTGTTCAGGTAAGTTGCAGCAGTTATTCGACCGTTTTACAGCACTTTTGTAATGTTTTTGATATTTATAATTAATAGAAACATTATTTTGCTACAATAAAATAAATTTGTGGTGGGAGGGAGGAAGTGGGGTGAAAACTTTTGGTTTTCTGCTATTTTGCGCATGTTCCGGACGTCGGTGATGGCTGAAAAATTAAATTTTTAGTTAGTTTACCTCATCAAAAAAATCATCAACATCAAAATTTAAAAACTTTAAGAATTGAATTGTCTTTAATGACTGGCCTACAATGCTACATATTTTTGAAAATGTCCCATATTGAGTTTCATGACGTTGCCAATTTTCGATGATATAGATCTAAAATTTTATAAAATGTTCTGCCCAATATTTCAGCTTACTTCGTCAATACCTACATTCTTAACAATATCTTTTTATACCCTAGATGAAATCTATAGGGATATACTAAGTTTGTCATTCCGTTTGTAACGCACAGAAATAATGATGGTAGAGCAAAATGGATTGGACACCCCCGCATAAAATTTAAAGTTATTTTGATTTTTGCATGTCCGTCTGTCCGTGGGCACGATAACTCGAGAACGCGGCGTTCACCTAGAAAGCCGAAATTTTGTACGCGGACATTAAAAAAAAAGTAAAATTAAGTTCGAAAATGAGATTTATCGGGCAACTCCTTTGTGGGGTTGCCATACAAAAATTTCGTTTTCCACGATATATTTGGACACTACCTGAGAACACGTAGACATAGAAAGCTGAAATTTGGTACATTGTGTTTTCATAGTAATAGCAAATAAAATGTCAAAAACGGACTAAATCGGGCAACCCCTTCTTGGTGTTGCCATATAAAAATCTATGTTTTTTTACATATACTTTGAAAACGATCAGTCCTAGACATTTTTATTGTACTAAAAACTTGTTCAGAATAAGAAATCCTATAAAATTGGTCATTAACCTTTTTTGCTGTCCGACGAGCTGTTCTAGAAATATATGCGAGAAACCAATGCAAACAATCAAAATTGCTAAAATGGGTGACCATACGAAATTTCATACGTGCATTTTATCAGGGTATCATAAGAATTGGTCTTAGACCAATTCTAGCTTTTTCAATTGTTCAATATAAAATTCTGTTTTTGAAGAAGAATTGCATTATCTACAAAAGAGAGGTCCGAATTTAGCCTAGTTTTGAACTTTTTATATAAAATTTCAAATTAGTAACAAAAATAATGATTTTATTATGTATGTATGTCAATCACTTGAATCATCATACACTAACCATCCCAACACAAATATGTAAATCAAATGTTCAAATCACCTCTGTGATATTTTTCGTAACCTTTTTTGATGCGGATGTTCGAATAATGGCACTTCGATAAACAAACAACTGACGAAAGCAATTATTGCATCGGGTACAAAGTGTAAAAGTTTCCAGCCAGCAACAGAAACAGCAGCAATGGCAAGGTGAAACACGGTGAGTTACTTACTTACTTACTACATACTTGTTCTCCTCGTGCTTTTTCGATTTAATAAAATATGTGTGGATGCACCATAAAAAAAATTATAAGTCAAAAGCCACACAGCAGGTAGATCAGTAGGGGGTGAGAAGTTTTACAGGTAGGTAAGTAAGTAGGTAATATTCTCATAAAATTTTTTTTGCGTAAATCAATAAGTCTCCATTGGAGAATAAAAGAAATTTATTATGACTGGTACTGCGCAGTGCGCAGTACACTCTCATTAGTAAACTGTAGCGCAATCGAGCAATTAATATTATTTTTTTCTTGCCAGTTTATGATGTAGACGAAGTCTAGACGTGAATATTATTAGCAAGTCTTATGAGCAAAGGGCAGATTATATGATTTCGTCGAGGAGATAGAGAGAGAGAGAGAGAGAGAGAGAGAGAGAGAGAGAGAGAGAGAGAGAGAGAGAGAAGAGAGAGAAAAAGTTGCCGTATTAAGAAGAAATTTTTAAAATATCTGAGAAAGCCAGATTTTATCCAATATTAAACCAGTTCTCGGTATAATATTTATATTTAAGCCAGACAAATGAAATTACAGATGGCTTGTTATAATATCTAAGATCACAACCTTCAACCGGTACTAAGAGAAGCGGCAACAAAAAATTTTTTTTTTTTTTTTTACTGTATGGTAAAGAGAAACTTGTGCGCATTCCTTTATCAAGTCGGGCGGCGGCGGCGGCGCATGCTGCTGCTGGCTTCTGCGCCAAGAATTTGTTTTTTTTTTCATGTTTGCCGCGTTTGAATATATGTTTTGGAGCCAACCGGAACTTGGCAATATAAAAGTGCAAAAAAAAACTAGTAACAGCAGCGCAGCAGCAGCAGCAGCAGCAAAGTACCATAAAATATGGCGTACACGATTTGAATTTAAAGTACCTACCTACCTACCTATAATTTAATTCCTCTTACGCCGTAAAAATTTCTCTAAGAATTCCTTTACAAAAATTTATTGTCACAGCTTTGGGGGACTTTTGGGGATTAAGGCGGTGGTGATGATGTGATTGATTAGCGGAACACAGGGGATTTTATAGAATAATTTGTTGCTAATTTGACACGCATGATGCACATGACAAATTAATTGATGGATGAGGAGAATTTCTCTGAATTATGTATTGAGTATGGGTATGGCACGGCATATCGAACCGGTTCAATTGAGTAAATCGAATTTTATTTTTAAGGCAGAGTTTTCAACTGCAATTTTATTCGAATATTTTGTTATTATAAAAAAAGTTTACATCAAGAGAGAGACTGGAGTATTCATATTATTTATATGGGGTATTTAGGTAGGTGGTATCTTGATGAAATCTTGAACTGATCAGAGAATTTATTTATTTAGAACTTCATCAATGATCTGATTACTGAGTTTACAAAAGTGAAATATAACAATAAAATAACAAAAGCATACATAACCATAATAACGATAAAAAGTACACTCAAAAAATTTTTCGATGAAATTTACTACAAAATTCAGAGCTATCGCAGTTGCCTGCTATAATCGGAGTACACTACCTTTAGTATGTAAAATTCAATTATTTGGCTAGAAAATCTACTACACAAAAGTAAGTTTATTTTCAGAGTGTAAACGCTCCTTACTCGTTTTAAGTAAAATTACTTAACCATAGAGAATGTTGCTAAATAGCAATTTATCTTTTCGCTACTTTCGTATTTTTACTGCATACGTAATAAGGGTTGTCCAATAAGAGGTGTTATTTTAATTAGGCCGCTATTTCGGTAGATGTCATTTTTGGAGCTGCCATTTTTTGACATTTGACAAGTAGAAACTACGCCATTAATAAAAATGGAACGATACACGATTCAACAACGCATTGAAATTACTAAAATTCACTATAAAAATGGTGAAAATGTCGCAGAGACGGTTCGTAAAACTCGAACATTTTTGGGTCGTCGTGAAGCACCTTGTCGGACCGCAATACCGAAATTGGTAGAAAAATTCGAGCTGTCGGGACAAGTTAGTGATGTGAAGAATAAAACCAGTGCAAGTCGCTCAAGAGCAGCCGAGAATATTGCTGCTGTAGCCGAAAGTGTTGAAGAAAACCCAGGTTTGTCCATTCTTCGTCGTTCTTTTGAATTAGGCACTCCACAAACGTCATTACACCGTATTTTGCATAAAGATTTCGGTCTTAAGGCTTATAAAGTTCAGTTAACACAAGAACTCAAGCCGGCTGATCATCAGCAACGTCGAGTCTTTGCTGATTGGGTCCTTGAAATGCATGAAAATGATCCGGAATTCCACCATCGAAAACTCATCTTGAGTGATGAGGCCCATTTCCACCTCGATGGCTTCGTCAACAAGCAAAATTTTCGCATCTGGGGCTCGGAAAACCCAAGAGTTATTGTTGAAAAGCCTCTCTATCCCCAACGTGTGACTGTTTGGTGCGGTTTATGGTCCCGCGGGGTGATTGGACCTTACTTTTTCGAAAATGCGGCTGGAGCAACAGTTACGGTGAATGGTTTGCGCTATCGACATATGATTAATGATTTTTTATGGCCGGAATTGGATGGTATTGATCTGGACAACGTTTACTTTCAACAAGACGGCGCTACGTGCCATACAAGCAACGAAACCATTGATCTTTTACGGGAAAAGTTTCCGGACCGTGTTATCTCTCGAAGAGGTGATCACAATTGGCCCCCGAGATCTTGTGACTTAACACCTTCCGACTTCTTCCTTTGGGGCCACGTGAAAGAGAAGGTCTAGGCCAACAGCCCAGCGTCGATTCAAGACCTCAAAGATGGAATTCGTGAGGCTATCGAGGACATAGGGCAGCCACTTTGCGATTTGGTTATGGAAAATTTCATGAAAAGGATATGGTCCTGTAGGCGTGGTCGTGGTGGTCATTTGCTTGATGTTATTTTCCATTATTAACGGCATACCTTTCTCTTTATAATGAAATAAAGATCCGATCATTTATCTCAAAAAATGGCATTTTTCTTTGAATATCAAAATAACACCTCTTATTGGAAAACCCTGTATTTCCATTAAACCATCTATTATTACTGCAGTTTCGGTACTATACTAAATGGTAGAAATTTTACTTCGGTGCACAAGGGCAAAATAAATTCTGTTCACCATATTCTTGCTTTTGACTTTTTTTTTTGTTAAGTCAAACATCTTGCTGCAATCAGGGCTCGAAAATAACCGGTATTTTCTAATTTTCAAACAAAAAAGTCATACAAAATAGGGAATACAACAAAAAATATTTTAATGGTGTGTACATTTTTATATACAGGGTGATTCTGATCAAGATACCTTCCGATATACCACGCGATTCCATGAGGTAAGCTGATCAAAAAATTGTTCCACATACCCCCCCTCCCCCAAATATTTCGAAAATTTTGATTTTTTTACACGCAAATTTCGCAATTGCGTGGTATACCGGAAGGTATCTTGATCAGAATCACCCTGTATAAGTAAAAATAAACTTTTACAATAAAAGTTTTTAATAACCGGTAATTTTTAACGTACATATATTTTTCAATCAAACAATAAAAACATTTTCTTTGATTTTTATTTACATCAACCAGATATTTAAGTCTCTTGTTAAAGAATTTTTCATTTTGGAATATTACTGAAAGTAGAAACTCGCAGTAAAATTTATGCGGAATATGGAAGAAATATTGCTAGGAAAGTGTTTACACGTTATGTTATACGAAAATAAGTAGAAAACAAAGACTAAAAACAAGAGAAGCTTACTTTACTTGAAAAATAAAAGTAAAGGAATGACTTTTATTATTTGACCGAAAAATATACGTTAAAAATTACCGGTTATTAAAAGCTTTTATAATAAAAGTTAAAATGAAACGGTTATATAATGACTGTTTTTCTTTTAATTTAAAAGTTCAAAAAGTTACCTGCCCTGGCTGCAACTTTTCGTACGCACTAGATTTTTAGTACTAAACGTGCAGCAATCTTTTAATTAACAAGAGCCAGAAAAAAAATAACGACCTAAAGCGGCACAGCAATAATCGCTTGTTCCACCGATACTAGGATTTTTCTAATATAGCACTTAAAATCTTTTTCTATTATAAGTAATAAATCATGCACATATTTCTCCCAAATCTGAGGCATAGTTAGATAGGGCTAGAGCAAGGTATCTATTAAAACTCTGCCACATACTTGTTGCCCAAGTGAATCTGATTATAATAATATTTGGTGGTCTTAAAAACGAGGAAATTTTGTTCACATTCCTTTTTTCACTTCTAGTGATGTTTTCAATAATGTCGGAATAATACTAAACTTCAATGCGTACATGCACATTAGCAGGGTTGGAAATGAGCGGACTCATTTATCATATCAACTCATCGCTCAACTCAGGATTTGAGTCCGCTCAACAGTTGAGCGATGGTTCATCGCTCGAAATTTGAGCGGACTCACTGGTTGAGCGGACTCAATCGTGAGCGGATTCATTGCTTGAATGGACTTGAGTGGACTCAAGTCTTGAGCGGACTCACTGCCTGAGCGGACTCATCCTTTGAGTTGAGCGGACTCAAATCATATTTTAAATAACATAAAGAGAATCTGATTTAATTAAAATTGAAACTGAAATTTCAATAAAATAAGAAGAGCTTATAAAAAAGTCATTCATTATATTATATTTTATTAATTTCGCTTTTGCTAATTTTCTTAGCCAACATTTCTTCTTCCTCCTTCCTTCCTTATTTAAAATATGATTTGAGTCCGCTCAACTCAAATAATGAGTCCGCTCAAGACTTGAGTCCGCTCAAGTCCATTCAAGCAATGAGTCCGCTCAAGACTGAGTCCGCTCACGATTGAGTCCGCTCAACCAGTGAGTCCGCTCAAATTTCGAGCGATGAACCACCGCTCAACTGTTGAGCGGACTCAAAGATTGAGCGGACTCAAATCCTGAGTTGAGCGATGAGTTGAGTCAAAATGTGAGTCCTTTACATCCCTGCACATTAGTTACCACAACAAAATTACTGCATTATTAGTATTCTCCAGTTTTTTGTGTGTTTTATTATTAATACTTATAAAGCATTATTCCGATGCTAGAGTGATATTACAGCGGTAACCGCGTATTTTTACCATGGCATTTTGAAAATTTACTGACTCAAACTGAATTTTCTCGACATTTAGTAAAAATCAACCGAAAACAGTTGTAAAATTACCAATTATAATAGAAAATTATTTAAAAGGGTAATTTTACCATTGATTTTCATGATTATTGTAATTTTACTGTACGGAATTAGTAATTTTTTACATAACAATTTTTTAGAGTGTATAAATAACAGTAATAATGAAAAACAAGTAACTTTAACTAAGCTGATCTCATATTTGACTTTTTGAAAGATGAAAGTCAATGCAATCAAACTGGCGGTTAAAGAGACGAGACATTGATGAAACCGGCTCGTGCATGCCATAGTTTATACTATGCTGAGGAACAACGAAGAAGTCACAGTTCCTCAAGGAGCGCACAGGAACAGATATGTTGAAAGTATTTAAGAGCTCAGGGGAGTTTATCACTCCATGTATACACTGAAATGCAAAGACAACTCTGAAAGTTTTACGTCTATTCTCAAGAGAATCTAATGGAAAGAGTTGTAAGTCTATCAACATATGGAGGCAGAATAATAGGGTTGTCCCAATGAAGTCCTCGCAGGGCAAATCTGATAAATCTCCGCTTCACAGCCTCGATGCGATTTATATATACAGAATAGAATGGAGACCAGACAGGACTGGCATACTCCAAAATGGATCTAACGAATGTGCAGTAGAGGATCTTCGTTATGAATGGATCATTAAACTCTTTTGATCATCTCTTTTTAAACCCCAGAGTAGCATTAGCCCTGGCCACGATTGAATTAATATGATGTTCGAAGGTGGTTCGACGAGTATTAAGGAAGACACACAAATCTTTGGTTTTGTCAAGTCTAGTTAATAAGCATCCATCTAAAGTATAATTAAACTCCAATGGCCTCCTTTTACGAGAAAAGTAGTACATTTGCTAATGTAAAGAGGAAGACAGTTAATAGCACACCATTTATGAAAGGTGTCTAAGTTCGAGTTTAAAAATCCGCACTCGTTTTCATTAGAAACAATGCGGAAGATTTTGGTATCGTCAGCATAGCAAAGAATTCTTGAATTAGCCAAAATCAGAGATACATACATCGTTGATGTAAATTATAAAAAAGAGTCGTCCAAGATGGCTACCTTGAGGTACGCCGGAAGCTTTATCTATTTCGTCAGAAAGGGCTGAGCGGAATATGACTCGCTGCGTACGATCAGATATATAAGAACGAAGCCAATTAACAAAGACAATATGAAAACCAAGAACAGTCAACTTGTGAATTAAAATTTTATGAAATTAGTAAACTCCAATAAATTAGTCGTAGTAGATTTCCTCTTCATAAAACCATGCTGAAAAGAGCACAGGAAGGGCTTGCAGTGGAAGTACAAAACATCACAAACAAGGGCTTCAAATATCTTACCAATACAACTTAAATTAGCGACAGTTAGAAATGACGCTCTTATTGCCATTCTTGTGCAAAGAAATAATCAAGGAAAGCTTCCACTGTTTCGGAAAAATACCACAAGTTAAAGATAAAATGTATCTATCATCTGATCTTGGGGTCTTGCTTGATTCTCAGTTGTCATTCTCCCAGCATAAAGATTTCATCGTGAGCAAGGCTAACTCTCGTCTTGGCTTCGTCAGAGTCGTGCTGCAGAGTTTTTGGACCCTTATACACTCAAAAGTCTATTCATTTCTTTAGTGAGACCAATTTTTGAGTATTGTTCTGTCTTGTGGGATCCTTACTATGATACTGTTCATAGCAATAGAGTCGAGGGCGTTCAGCAGAGATTCACCAGGTTCGCCCTGAAGAAGCTTAACTGGAGTGCTGATCTACCTCCGTGACATGCAAGATCCCAATTAATTGACTTACAAAAATTGTCTACCAGACGGAAGACCCGAAATGTTATGTTCATAAAAGATCTGTTGACTTATAAAATTGTTTCTCCTTTCCTGCTCGAGCACATTCATTTTTACATTCCATCTAGGAATTTGAGATTCTTCTGCATTCTGTACGAATCCCTTCACAGAACTAATTACTGCCTTAATGGTTCAATTAGTCGCTGTATTCGACAATTTAATCTTTGTAGTGGCATGATTGACTTTGTTGACAATAGGTGCTCTACTCAAAAATCTGTAAGTAGCTTTATGACTTCATTCTCATAAATTCAACTTGTGATCACTTCATCGGTTAATAGCTTGTTGATCTTGTTCAATTTTTTTTATTATTCTATTGTACGTAGTAGGTATATTAAGTAAATAATTTTGTACTTAGCTCTAGTTAATACATTGCACTATGCCTACTTTAAATACTTTGTTCTATTCTTTGATGTATGGTAATTGTCATTTTTGGTCTTATTATCATTCATATTTTTAGTATTTATCTGTAACTTTTTTAGTATCTTATTTCATTTTTGTTTTAGATCTCCCTTAAATTTATGCTAATCCTATATACTAAAGTTTTATTTTTTTTTCTTTGTTTCACTTTTCACGTAATGCATGTATTTTTATTTTTGTATATATTTTTAATAAAACTGAATTTAGCATATAAATTTGTAAACTTAGGCCTGAGTATTTATATGTTTGGTTAATAGCAAAAATAATTACTACCATAAAACCATTGCGACTATATCTGACATTATTTCAGAATTTCTAAATGATTCGAAAAACAAAATCCAAATCCACCACACACAACACATTAAATGCAAAAATCAATTCTTATACAAATGTTGTGTAATTCCCATCCATAATACCATTAGCAATCAAATTAACAGAAATCCCGCAATCTAAAACACTTTCGTTATGACAACGCTAAATTGTATGTGTATACTACATCATTTTTGTGCTTCTTATAAAATTAATTGCCAACAGCTTCTAAGATTTCCATAATTACATAAAACGAAGAAAATTGAAAAGACTAACTTCATTTGGCATGCATCGCATATTACATATGCAAATTAATTTCATAATTGCAACATTTCTGATTGCTTAACACAAGTCTTGTCATATTGATTATGCTTTATGGATGTTTGTATGTACTACATATATGTATGTAGATAAAAGGAAGGAGAGTTCTTTCAAATGATTTACAGACTCGCTCATTGGTATTTCCAGTATACCTACCATTCCCAGAGCTCTAGCCGCCTCTAGCTATCAAAGACAAAAGATTTTAATTCTGGGAACATTTCAGATATTCTGTGAATTGTGGCTGAATATTGAATAATAAAAACATGTCAGATGTCATTTTATACTTATAGATACATACCTACTTCTATAGTCCTAACAGAACTTCTTCAGAAGAATATGAGCGGCGTGCCGCATGCGGTCTGTTGGCATTTTATTTCTTTTTTCTCTCTTCCTCTGGAGTGTAACTGTTAAGATATTATTTATATGTATATTTATATAAAAAGTTATTTTGGAAGTGATTTTATATATTTTTTATAATGATGTTCCCCAAGAGTAAGTTTTAGGACCTTAAGTGGTTTTTTTAATTTTTGTTAATGAGTTATTTCTCATCTGTATACGCTGGGCGAAAAATTATGTATGTAAATCGATACTATACATAGTTTCATGCCAAACAGACAGCTAAGTGTGATATTACTGTAACCTTAAAATCGTACTCATAAGATATTGTGCACAGGTTCAAAACAGGCTAATTGAAAAGAGGACATTTTATTTATTGAAGGGTTGAGTTATGGCTGCGACTATGTATACCATGTTATTGGCATAGAAGTTATCATTTGCCTTTTGTGGAGGCTCATACATACAAGCTTGACAGCTTGACGTATTTTTTCTTCTAGTTTCGATACATGTATTGTTTGTGGAAGAAAAAGTGTAAGAAATACCTCAGCACCAAATTTGGTACATCTCTACAAGTCCTGTCCTATACAATGGAATACAAATCTCATAAATGGGTATTGGCGGTTTTTTTTTTTTTTTTTTTTTTATTATTATTTCTGATGGAGATTTCGAATGCAGATGAGTTTTGATTTTGAGATATTTACTTTGTATCCCCCCCTTTTTTTTTAGTATGAATCAAGTCTGTTAAGGTTTACCATGCTTTTTTGTCACTTTTGAGCAAAATATTCTGTCGTACTTTAGAGATTTATCTGCTTAGAGAAAAGTTGTCGAATTTTCGTTTACAGATAGGTCCAAAGTTTAGGTTAATCAATTACAATTAATTATTTCAAAATCAGTACAATAAGCCAAAAGTCTTTACTTAAGTACATTAAACAAGACAAGCTATAATTCTATAATAGGAGAGTTAGGCACTAGAGAGAACCAATATGAAAAACATAAAATTATATAATAAGATAATATAAATAAGAAAACTAATAAGAAAAAAAGACAATCAGAGATTATTAAAAAGAAAGTTCAAAGTTAATCAAGTTAATCAAAAACTAAAGCTGAGCAAAGAAGAAAAGAATAATATCCCAAGTCCGTGAGTGTGCAGAATCATTTAGGTGGACGCAGAAAATCACTGATCAAACGCCTAAAAGATGCTACCAATCTTGTACGCTGAATCTCAGGTGGAAGTGTATTCCAAACGCGAGTTATGTGGACAAAGTAAGAACCATCAAGTACTAAGTGTTTAAAGCGAGTTAAAACTAGATTCAAATGTCTTTCACTATGCATAAAATGAATAAAACCGAACAGGTTTGAAGGTACCCCACTGTACAGAATTTTATGTAGTGATAGTAATGCTTTACGCAGTAAGTAAATGTCCAGAGAGCAATCAATGATCTTATTCCTAAATGGCGTAATGTGGTCAAATCGCCGCAAACCAAATGCAAATCTAGTGCAATCATTGAAAGCTACTTCCAGTTTTCGCTTACAGGCGGCATCTAGTTTAGGGAATATCAAAGATCCAAATGAAAAATGTGGTATTAATAAAGGCTTCACCAGATTTATGCATGTAGTAGTTGAGAGAATATTGGCGTACAACCACAGCCGTCTAAGGGCTCCGTACACTTTGCTAATTATCGCTTTTACATGGTCAAAACAAGTCAATCTAGAATTCAAGAATAAGCCTAAATTTTTTACGCGACAAACAAAGGAAATTTGAGATCCTGCCAGAAGAATATGGGGTAGGTGTGAAGGGTCGATAGTGTGTCTGTACAAGGGTAAGGCCACCGACTTGGTGGGGTTCAATGAGAGGCCATTGACGACAGACCACTCGTGAATTCATTCGAAATCCTCATTCACCCTGCTAACACACTCTTCAACCAAGCCAATCGAACGACTAAGATATAGTTGGACATTATCGGCATACATATGAACTTTGCTTTGTAAAACAACAGTTAGTAAATCGTTGATGAACAAACTAAACATGAGAGGACCCAAAATAGATCCCTGAGGAACAACACAAGTCACACTAATTCTCGAGGAGACGTGATTAGCGACCTTGGCCCGCTGGCAACGGTTAGGTAAGAAGCTAACAATAAGTTTGGCAGCAGGGGAACTAAAATCAAAAAGTACAAGAAGTTTAGCAAGAAGCTTGGAATGGTCCACGGTGTCGAATGCTTTGGAGAAATCTAAAAGAACTAAGAACACGAGATGATCATTGTCAAGGGCTGTTCTAATATCAGTCGTTATTTTTAATAGAGCTGTCTCACAGCTATGACCAGCGCAGAAGCCAGACTGCCATTGACTGAGAAGGTTATTTGGGAATAGATACTGTTGTATTTGTTTAGACATGATTTTTTCCAGCACCTTAGCAAGGAAGCATAATATGCTAACTGGTCTGAAGTCACCTGGCTCCCTTGCAGAGGAGTTTTTAGCAATGGGAACCACTACAGCTTCCTTCCAAAGTGAGGGAAATACACTGTAAGTTAAACAGGCATTAAAAATGTGAAGAGTAACCATCAGCTCAAGAATTGAATCTTAAGGGGGTATTCTAGTCTAGAAGCCCGAATTTTAGGTGATTTTTGAAGTGCCGTAAAAAAAGGTAATCAATATTTTTCTATCCATGAGTTATTTATTAATATTGCAAGAATACAGAAAAAAATTAAAAAATTAAAAAAGTTAAAAATTAAAAAAATTAGCAGCTGATGAAGTGGGGGGCCTCAAAAAATTGGCGAGTGATCATGCCCACGATTCCAACACGCCTAGCAATCCGAAAAAAAAAGATTATTAGTCTAGAGTAATGTCGCTATGTCCGGAACTAGGGAAAAGTAGAAAAAAAATTTTTTCACAAAATGGCCGCTGCCTAAAAAAAAAAACAATTTTTGTACCACTTTTTTGACTTTTTCGAATTTTTTAAAAATAGTAAAAATTGAAATTTTGGGATGCGGCTAGTTCCGGACATAGACAAGTCTATAAAGAAGACTCTCAAAAATATTTCAAGTAAATCGGTCCAGTAGAACTTGAGAAATCATGGGCATCGTCTTGAAAAAGGCAGTTTCGAGAAAAATGTTTTTAAGGTGTAACACCACTGTAAATTTTTGAAAAATCGTTTTTTTATTGGCTTAAAAAATAGTTTCAACCCTCTAGAATAAGAAAAAAAAGGTCCCGTGCGAGAAAATTTTTTTTTTCCTTTGAAAATGGAGGTCGCCACCAAGCGCGTCAAACTGGCTCCGAAACATGTCCCGGGAAGATGGCTGTAGACCCGCCATTTTGTTTTTTTTCGCTGTCAAAAATTTATCAATAAAGTTCAATGTATGCCCGATAATACCCTTTTTCAAACACCTTAATTTTGCGAGAAAAAAATTCGTGAAAAAACCTTTTTTTTTAGTCGTTACAGAGGCGTTACCCCTTAAAGTCCATACGTCCACGTGGTTTGGAAGTTAGAATTCAACTGTTAGCAGCTGGATGCAAGTGAATACTAAATATAAAGATACAAATTTGAAAAATCCTCTGGTAGGCATATTCTTGAATAGTTAAACTTTGAAAATATGAAAACAAAAAAAAATCGATTTTTTTCGAATTTCTAGACTAGAATACCCCCTTAAGTGGGATCCCTGCTTTGATACAATTAGATTGTTTGGAAAACCGAATTAATTTATTAATGGAACAATTGACGTTTGTGTGGAAAATATAAGCTTAATTTTTTCGAGGGATCCATTATAATGGATATACTATAATTGGGTAGTATCATAACCTAGGCTTAAATCTCCTCTCGATTCTTTAGAGAGGAACAATTTTATAAAATTCTTTAAGTACATACTATGAATTTCTTTGGCTATCTACGACCGTACCATTACATAGTCTTGGCTTTATAAGGATGACAGTCCTGGCAAATCAAGGAAAAATATCAGATAAGATTTTATAAGAGAATGGCGGTTATTAATTGTGAACGATGTCCAGATAAAAAGAACACTATTTACAAATGGCACAAGGCTTTCAATAATATGTAGAGAATTCCTAAAAGATTTGGGCTCGAAGCAGAGGTTGAGTCATTAAATCCAAATATTTAATTTTTTTTAAATTTAATTGAAATTAAAATCCCTGGATATAGAAAAAAACTGGCCAAGTGTGAGTCGGACTCGCACACGAAGGGTTCATTACAATCGTACAAAATTTGACACTATGTATACGCCAAAAAAACACGTTTCTTGTATGTTATTTTATTTTTATTATTTGTTGTTATAGCGGCAATAGAAATACACACTCTGTGAAAATTTCAACTGTCTACCTATTACGATTTATGAGATACAGCCCGGTGACGGACAGACATTGAAGGCTTACGCAACGATTACACGAGTCAATAGAGCTGACGGACAGTCCTGATTTCGTCTGTCAAATTTACTGACAAAAAACGATTTGCGTTCTATCAATTGACCAGTCTGTTCATAATAAAATGTCGTCAAGCGGTGCAGACATTCCTCTTCTATATGCATATCAAACAATTTCTTCATTAATCCATCTTTATTCTCTACAAAATAAACAATAAAATGTATGTTAAACACTTTTCAGTCATTTCCCACTCAAAAGAGAGAAGATTAGGAATATAAACACAAATATTCACTAGCATCTACCTTTTATTTTCAATTTCCGCCATCTTATTTGTACGTTTGACAGTTTATTGACTAGTCCGTACTGACTCGTCAGAAATCTTGTCAGTACAGACTGGTCAGTAAAAAAGAGCTGTGTAAGTGTCAATCGCTGTCAGTGTCAGTTCTACTGATTCGTGTAATCCCCGGGTTAGTAATAGGGTTCCCGTTTTTACCCTTTGGGTACGGAACCCTAAAAAGATCGCAGAGATTATAGGGATTTCTAAGATACCAAAAATGGTGACGGTGATTCAATGAATGACATCTCGAATTTCAAACAATATATTGTACGATCGTAGTAAATTGACGGCGCAGCACTGCTAACATCAAATTAAAATTCATTCTGCTTCTGCAGAATTTCAGTCAAGCTCATTTAATAAATAACTAAACTGGAAACGGCAAAGGCAAATCGACTAAAAATTTAGGCCAGATGTATTAGTGTGAAATAATTTCACAAAACACTGAAATTTAATATATTTTCAATATAATTTCGGAACAACACAAATTTCAAATTTTTAATATTTATTAAAAGTCAATAAACTTTAGAAAGTTTCGCTGAACTCCCGGAACTTTGAAAACTTTTGCTGTCAGAAATGTGAAAATAAGATTAATTAAATTAAATTCGTTTGGCTTATTCACGTACACACTATATTTGGAGCTAAAGACGCTTCCTGTTTAGTTATTTATTCAATGGTCAAACCACATTTTACATTCTATTTTTTCTTATGAATTTCGTCGAACATTTTGCATCAAAAATTTTTTTTTTCTAAAATTATTGACGATCGCCGATATAGGTCTAAGAAAAAGGTTGGTTAGATTAATTCAGGGCTGGGCAAATGAAACATTTTTTTTTGTTTTGTAGGAATTTTATTGAACATCTTTCTTCAGAAATTATTCATCTCCCTCCTAAAACCCTTCTTTTTTTTCTAACAGTTATAATAATTAATTCCTTCCAAAATTCTTAGTGACTTAACTCTACATTACACTGTCTAAACTGAATTAGCGATATACACTGGTGTGCAAAAAAAAACGCAGCACTCGAATTTTAAAGAATATATTTGATTTACTGGATATTTACATTTCAAGGTTCATCGCGATTGTTCTTAATTTGGTTACTTATTATGGAAATAATAACATTTTGTGACAACTTTACAGTAATTATTTTTTCTTTTATTGTTAATATTGTACAAAAACAAAAATATGTAGTTAAGCTACAATATATTCAAAGAGCACATTTCTTGAGGTGATTCTCCTAAGTTACTTCGAAACTAATTTTTATGGTAAACATTTTTATTGCATCTAATTTAGTTTTATTATTTAATAAACTATTAGCCCACCACGGGCGGTCTTTCATACTTCCTGCAAGATTTTTAATAACATCTTCAGGAATTCCATCCCAGACTTCTGAAATTTCACTCTCCAATTCCCTTTGTGTTTTTGGACGTTGTATCCTAACACGTAGTTTTAGAATAGACCACAAATTCTCGAATGGGTTGAGATCAGGACTATTTGGGGGCCACCACAAAGTCTCAATACAGTTTTCCAGTAGGTAGTTCGTAACCTATAATATAAAATGCAAGTGAAAAAATTAGATTCACGACAATATAATCAATTGAATAATAAGGAAGACATTTCTACTATTCAGTTTTAATAAAATAGTACCTGTCTAGCTTTGTGGCTAGGCGCATTTTCGTGTTGGAAAAGGAACTCCTCATTTTCTGCAAACAGCTCTAAGGCGGAGGGCTTCAAGTGATTCTCCAGAACATCAATGTATAGGCATTGGCATTTATTCTTCGGCTAACAAACGTGAGGTGTCCACGTCCGCGTGAACAAAAACATGCCTAAACCGTAACTCAGCAATCCCGAGGTGGTACTTCTTGTACACATCTATGCAGTAGTCCCTCTCGTTTTCTTCGCCGCACGTACAGCCTTCCATCAGAAGAGTGGAAGTTGAATTTGGATTCGTCTGAATAAATTACTCTATTCCACATATCCTCTGTCCATGACGTAATTGTTTCACTCGAGCTGTTATTGGCTTTTTCACCGATCGAAGAACGTTTATTCCTTCTTGAATGAGTCTTCGTCGGATGACTGAGGAGGAAATATCGACGTTATGCGCACTCATTAGCTCTTGTCTTAAATCCGGAGATGTTTTGAAACGATCCGCCAAAGATCTACGAAATAAAAACCGATCTTGACGAATGGTAGTCTTTTGCGGTCTTCCCGATCCTTCACGACGATCTACGCTGCCAGTCAGTGTTGGGCAAAATGTAATCTGATTAATGATTAACAATTACAATTAACCGTGTAATCTGCAATCAGATTACTTTGTACCAGATTACTAATGTAATCCATTTCCATAATTACATAATGTAATCGATTAACGTGTAATGTGATTACAAGTTAATCTGATTACACATTAATCGATTACAAGTTAATCCCACTACATGTTAGTCTAATTAATGTGATTACATTTAAGACATTTAAGATATTTAAGATATTTGTATTCTAATTCTTCATAAAACTCCCTAAAACTAATTTCGTACGAGAACAATACTATTTTCTTTCAATTCATTTCATTATATTAATAATTACTTTTAAGTAATCTACAAAGTAATCTGTTACAATGTAATTAGATTACAAAATAATCTAATTATATTGTAACAGATTACACATTTGGTAGATTACATATTCTCTCATAAGTAATCTGATTGATATGTAATCGAATATAATTTAATTAGATTACTTTGTAATTTGACTAAACTGTAATGGAATTAATAATTAAATTACACTGCAATCAGATTATGCCCAACACTGCTGCCAGTCTCTTCGAATTTTTTAATTGGCCGCACAATAGTGGAATCGGAACATCCTAACCTACGACCTATTTCACGCATAGAAAGATTTTCCAGCCACACCGCGATTGCCAGAGCTTTTTGTTCACTACTTAGTAGTTGAACCATATTTAACAAAACTTTCTTTCAATACACAAATGCTTTCACTATCTGAACACTAAAGTGAAAAAGAAATCAAACTCGCATCTTTTGCATCTTATATATGTAGTCTATTGTGTCATATTTTGCAGGGACCTTCGCGAGACTACCTACTAATTAGGAGAAATCATGATTTTCCAAGGATACCTGCCAGTGCTCCGTTTTTTTTTACACACTACTGTATGTAATTGGTGCCTTAATAAACTTTCTTTCTTTTAATGAAATTATTTCTTATTTTTATATGTAATGCGCCTACCTCCTTCCGATCGTACAAATTTCATTCTTGAGGTTAAAAAACTCAATGCTATTCCGCATGAAATACCTCATTTGTCTTACTAGTGAAATCTTAATCAAATAAGAAAAATAATAATAAAAAGAAAATATCAGCAAGAAAAATACACTCGGCTCCACTCAAACCACATTCTCCAATAGATGACATCGGCGACTTATACATTGGCATTTGTCAATTTATTGTCAAGGCTGCCTAAAATGGTGTTAAATTTCTTGCGTGTGTGTGTGTGTGTGTACATATATATCCGCTGTGATTTGGAATTTGTACTTGCAACAACAAATATTGTTTCTTAGCTCATTTTTATTTTTATTAATAATAATTTTTTGTTAATATTTATATGTACCTGCATATGTAGGTACATACGTAAGCGATACATTTGAGGAAGCTCTGATCGTTCTTAGAATTCGCTTTTTACTTATTTCGTTCATCTGTGGAATTTTTTTTCCGCGCTACTACTTAGTTTTATTTCAACATAAGTTAACTGGAGCGTAGGTGTAGATTCAGAAAGAGTTACCGGTGTTATAGAGATCTATCAGCATATAGATAGTACATCCTACTTCCATTCTCATTGGTATTAGTGTCATGTGTACCTTCTATAGATACCCTACTATAATTAAGGTGTTCGGGGCTTGTATTATTTAGACTGACTTTGAAATTTATAATTCCCATGAAGACGTAACGAAGAATGTCGCGTTTAAGGTATCGAAACTTCTGTCGACAGATAGTAATGCATTCGATAGGCTTTTCAAGAGAAATTTTTACTATCAGTTATCATTAAAAGTAAGGTAAAACGTCCACCTTCTTGCATGATGTATACCTACATTAATGTTAGTATGTCTAATGGAAAATAAAAGTAAAGGACCATGAGTTGAACTCTGAGGAATACGGCCCCGGTTCAAGTTATGAAATTAAAGAAATAAAAAAAAATTGACAATTGCTATTGAGCTTGTGTAGCAGGCTATGAATGTCAAAAATTTAAGAAAAATCCATAAGAACAAGATCAGTGATTTAGGACTGAGATGTACAGTTGTCCTTTATTAATCGAAAGCTAGATTCGTATTTGCGCAACTTCTTGTCTGTCTCATAAATTCTCTGGTAATGTTCTTAGGTAGAATGTGAAAATTTGAAACTCGAAATTCGCCTAACAAAATTTCAAATTTTCGAAAATCATTACATTTCCTTTACGT
Organism: Dioctria linearis; assembly: GCA_963930735.1. Classification (NCBI taxonomy): domain Eukaryota; kingdom Metazoa; phylum Arthropoda; class Insecta; order Diptera; family Asilidae; genus Dioctria; species Dioctria linearis. The sequence goes on from OZ005740.1 coordinate 21,347,739, forward strand.
GAATAGCTTTCATCCGCTGAGACTTCCTACAATTTCTTTCATTAGTGCAAAAGTAAAAAAAGGTGATCATGTTAATAATTGTTTCCATTGTCATAAGCCCCCGTATCCGGAATTGAGAAGACCTCACACAATGTTAATCTCATGGTGTCAATTAAATGACAGTTAAATATGGCCATCAAATTTTGGAATCGAGGCTCTCTACTAATCAAAAGGTAAAAACAGTAGGCGACGAATTGAAAAGGCTGATTTATGTATCAAGATTCAAGTCTCGATCGCTATGGTGACCAATGTATATATGTATTGTTGCGGGCGTGGCCTTTGGGTCGTTATTTAAAAAACAATATTAAATATTTAATATAAGTACAAGTTCTTTATTTCACTCTAATCATATAAAATTCACAATCATTCAATTAATCAACTCAACTCTAATTATCGCTAACACTGTACTTTCAATTATCGCAATCCAATTACAACACTTTCGCTCGTTTATTACTTTCACTTGTTAACACTGCGACGTTTAAAACAGGACTCATTTTCTGGCAAGTCAAGTCAAGTCAAATTTCAAATTTCTTCCTTGTCTTCCTTCTTTGGATTTTGTTAGATGATTTTTCACATCCTTCAGATCGTCTTCTTTAGGGCGTTGGGGATTATCTTTGGCCCTCAGTTCGATTAGATGTTTTGCTTTTTTCTTCTTTTTGATCCTTGGTTTGGTTTTTATCACCTCTCGTGTTGTTGTTAGTTCTTTTCCTTACAGCTGCTGCGCCACATCAGCTGTAGTTAATGACTTTCTCGCAAGAGTTTATTGTTAAAATTGGGAGGGACTGGGAGGGAGTGAGGATTGGATATGTTTTGGGATCTTTAGGAAGTTAAGGCCTGGAAAGTTCCTATACTGGCAGGTTTCATCAGAGACATTCCCGGGTTCTTGAGGTTATTTGGAATTACCCCCTATAGTAATCTCCTTTGGTGTCATAGAAACTTATTCTACCTTCGTGGAGGTAGATGTTTCTAGCATCAAATTTAGCTAAGAGCAAGGGTGACAGGTATTTGAAATTTGCCGGTATTGGAAGATCCGGCAAGTTGTTTATGAGTGGGTTTGAATGGATAGGAATTTTCTCGACTTGTTTTTCGGTTTGACCGAACAGATATTCCTTGATAGGAGTTATATTGGCTGCCTCGTACAATACTTCGTTGCGGTAGTATTTTCCGTTGGCTCTTCTATGGAGTCCTGTGCAAGCTCTAAGAATCTTTCTTTCGAGCTTGCTGAGGCGGTTCATATAAGTGGGGGAGATTGTGTGCCATATGGGAAAGCAATAAGTGATGACAGGGCTTATTAGTTGTTTGTACATGAGTAGTTTTGTCTGGGTTGTGAGTCCGTCCCTGACATTGATTATAGGGCTTATAAGGCTGTACGCGAAATTGGATTTGCTAATGGTTGCTTTAGCATGGTTATTAAACCGTAGGAGTTCATGGAAATTTACTCCTAGATATTTCGCTGTTTGTGTGGGCTTTATTGCTCCTCCATTATACAGGGCCGTAATTCTTTTGGATTTAGCGACTTGGCGGTTTCGCCCGGTGTTAGGTTTCCGAATACAGATAAGTTCGGACTTTTGAACGTTAATTTTGATCCCCCACTTTTTGTGATAAGAGGCGATCTTGCTGAGGTGTAGGTTGACTTTATTGACCGCCAGGAGCGGGCAGCGAGATTGGGCGTATGTGAGGGAGTCATCGGCAAAGAGTAGGGTTCTGCCGCTTTCATTTTGAGGTTGGTCTGAGGTGTAGAGGTTGAAGAGTATTGGGCCCAATATGGAACCCTGCTCCTGCTTGCTCTGCAACTGCGAAGCATTGGCCAGGCGGAGATTACTCCACCTTGAACATGCTTTTCCTCCACCAAGTTACGTATGGAACCTCAAGCCCAGAATGGTTTTAGACTTTATTAACAGTCTAAACCTATAAATGCAGCAAATTCAACAGGGACTCACAATATGTCTTTCAGGTCGCAGTGATTGCGAGGCTAACGCCTATACACCCCTTCACAAATCTAATCTAATCACCTCCCGCTCTATTGACCTCCTAGTGCGAAACACCCGTATGTTGACGGCTCAGTTTACAAATATTTATAGGTCGGTAGTGTTCCGTGGTGGAGTTTCTATAAAGAGAGCAAAAGTATTCATTCATGAATGTTTTTGTTTTTCTTATTTTCACATACAAGTTGGGGGGGGGCTGCATTAAAGTGGTGCAGGAACACTCAAAAATTAATTTCAATTCTATCACTTCCCACTTCTGGGTCACATTCCAATTACATATATTTCAGGTAAAATAAAAACATAAAATATATATGGATTTCCTACCCTCCAATCCTCTATTCCACCGTTCCGACTCCAACGGAGTCGTTCAGAAAAACAAAACTAATAGACTAATTCTAGATAGTGTAGAGATGACAGTCCCTAGGATGGGGTTTAGGACTCATAAAATTCTAAACTTTATAAAATTTCATCCTTAAATGAATGGTGAAAATTTCTGATTGGAGAGACGAGACGATGAGGGTATATTGGAAATGACGAAATCTAGTCATTTTTTGGAGTTTTTTTTTCAATTTACTTTACATTTACTGCACATGATTTCATAATTAAATCCATTATCACCAAGGATTTTTCCTGTCTTCTTCTGGCTGACCTTAAACTTTTCACATTAACACTGCAAATTACTTTTGATCAATTAATTTGAAAGGTGGCTGGTTTTCAATTTAAAGAATAAAAAAAATAAATAACGATCATATCATGTTTAAGTAAAATCTCATCACCTAAACGTTGTATACCTTCTTACCCACTCATGTTACAGGTATTCCCAGTTATTGATAAAATGAATGAAAAATGTGGTGATTTAAGAAAGGCCATGCGAGAGTTTTTTAAGTTTTACAAAGTGAAACATTGCTCGCGCGACACTTAATTTAATACTTTCATTTGGGGTTCACCTTCTACTGTGTATTTTGAAAAATTACTGTCTGCATAACTAACCAGACTATAGGTTAGGAGGGTACCCGTAAATCATGCATTTATCGAAACTACAAAAAACACTTCTTCTCTCAGTAGGGTACTGACATCGATTTGTGATTATTACAAAATGATTAACAACTCTCGAAGAGGTTTTTCCTTCACACCTTCATAATTACATAAAAGCGCTTAATACAAATTGCGCGGCCATTAAGATTGTGAGAATCAAGTGGCAAAACATTTTTTTGTTTTTTTTTCTCTCTTGTATTTTCTGCTGCTTTGGTTTTTTCTTCTTTTTTTTTTTGCTTTCGTCGTCGGTTAGCCTCGAGCCGCCTCCACTTGACATTTTGTGATGATTGCTCAATATCGCATCGCAGCAAGGCTTTAAGTATATCCGCTTCAAGTGTAGTTATGTTTGTACGTACGTACATTGTACATATGTACATAATTAATCGGATTATTTTTTAATCGAAGCTCAGTGGCAGGTGATTACCAACGTTGTCAATTAGTGTGTTGATTATTTGCTTACTGATAAGAAGATCATTATCTTGATTTAGAGGCAAAACAGTGGAGCTATAATACTCTGTTCTCGAAATGAACTTTTGACACTATTATTGTGATTATAGAAATCTTCATGTAATCTATGCGATAATATGTAATTTCTAAGCGGTTTATTGTCTAATGACATTTCGTTCAATTCTTTTACAACTTTTTTTTAGACTTTCTTTGCATGGAGTTCTGATTTCAGTGTCAATGTATGTTTGTTTTTTTCAATTTTTTTATGTGTTGAGACCTCAGGAATAACTTATCCCATAAAAACCTCATCATGCTATCATCCTCATTGAATTTGTGATACCTGTCACGATTAATGCTATATGTATGTTGTTGAAATGACTTATAAAAGTGGTAGCACTCACCACAAGTGAATTTTCAGTGGTTTTCCTTCTAGTTCATTGGAAACAATTTGAAAAGTACTTCTGCAAGTTACTTGCTAGTGTGGACACTTGGAATGAGATTTTCTACTGCAGTTAGTGTTGATGAGCAAGTCGAAGTCTTTGAAAATCTCACTAATTTCCTTTTCGACAAGCATGTACCTCTAGTAACTAGGAGGACTGATAGAAAGTCATGTCCATGGTATACTCCAGCTATCGCTTCCTTTATTGCGAAACGTGAACATTTATACCATCTATTTAAACGGCTCAGGACCAGTGGTGCACGTGCCTTATACAAAAATGCGCGTAATAAGGCCACCTCTGCAATTCGCTCTGCAAAATAAAGGGTTTTCCAATAAGAGGTGTTATTTTAATTAGCCCGCTATTTCGGTAAATGTCACTTTTGGAGCTGTCATTTTTTGACATTTGACAAGTAGAAACTACGCCATTAATAAAAATGGAACGATACACGATTCAACAACGCATTGAAATTATTAAAATTCACTATAAAAATGGTGAAAATGTGGCAGAGACGGTTCGTAAAACTCGAACATTTTTGGGTCGTCGTGAAGCACCTTGTCGGACCGCAATACAGAAATTGGTAGAAAAATTCGAGCTGTCGCGATAAGTTAGTGATGTGAAGAATAAAACCCGTGCACGTCGCTCAAGAATAGCCGAGAATATTGCTGCTGTAGCCGAAAGTGTTGAAGGAAACCCAGGTTTGTCCATTCCTCGTCGTTCTTTGGAATTAGGCATTCCACAAACGTCATTACACCGTATTTTGCATAAAGATTTTGGTCTTAAGGCTTATAAAGTTCAGTTAACACAAGAACTCAAGCCGGCCGATCATCAACAACGTCGAGTCTTTGCTGATTGGGTTCTTGAAATGCATGAAAATGATCTGGAATTCCATCGAAAACTCATCTTGAGTGATGAGGCCCATTTCCATTTATAAACACTTTCGCTCGAAATTTGATACTATGCTCTCTCCTAAAATTTTATGGAATAATCTCAGAGCGACTGGGATCTGTGGAAAGGATAACATTAAACATCAGGAGTTCAATGTCAATGAACTTAATCAACACTTTGTATCCACTCATAACAACTTAATAGCTGCTGATGTCGATGTCAATGTCATGACTCCTCCTCAGCAGAATCATGTATCTGTATTTAATTTTAGATGTGTTAACATTGATGAACTTCATGAAGCGCTCTTTACCACTAAATCAGATGCAGTTGGCCCTGATAGCCTTTCCCCAAAGTTTATAAAAATTATTTATCCCTACATTGGACCATATATCTTGCATAGGTATACTTAATACTACTTTGACTACATCTGTCTTCCTGTCAAGGTGGAAAAAAGCGACAGTAATTCCAATCCCGAAAAAGACTGTGATATGTTCCCCCTCTGATTTTCGACCCATAAGCCTTGTGTGTTTCCTGTCTAAACTCCTCGAAAAACTTATTTGCAGACAGATACTGGCACATATCGGCAGTCTGGTTTCTGCTCGAACCATAGCTGTGAAACTGCTCTGCTAAAGGTCACCACAGACCTGAGATGCAAGCTGGATAGAGGTGAAGTGGGTGTTCTTGTAATGCTAGATTTTACCAAAGCTTTCGATTGTGTTAATTATTTGAAGCTAATTAATAAATTATCGTCGAATTTCGGTTTTTCCCTCTCGGCTATTAACTTAGTCTCTAGCTTCCTCTCTGGACGATCTCAGCAGGTTCGCATTAATGAAATGTTCTCTGAATTGCTTCCTTTGTCTTCCGGTGTACCTCAGGGTTCTGTTATAGATCCACTATTATTTAGCTTATTTATTAATGATCTGACATATGTCGTACGTGATACTAAAGTTCACCTATATGCGGACGATGTTCAATTGTACACTAGCAGACCAATTAGTCTCATAGAAGACTGTATTGCACGTCTAAATGAGAACTTGGAAAGAGTTTATGGCTGGGCAATAAATAACGACCTTATGATTAATCCAGGCAAGTCTCAATGCCTTGTGATACGCCATGACTCCTTAGAAGCATATATTCCTCCCGTCTTTCTCGACGGCCGTATGTTACCCTATGTTGAGCAGGCTACAAATTTGGGGATAAAGATCAATTCAAGATTGAGCTGTTGTGATCACATATCTTTCCTCATTGGCAAAATTTATGGTGGATTGCGGCGGTTATGGCTTTCTACCCAGATTTTAAGCTGCAGTATCAAACTGAAACTCGTCAAAGCCCTGATCATACCCATTTTTCTAATGGAAGTCTTATTTATCCACTACTCGATTCATGTTGCCGTCTCAGAATTAATGTTGCCTTTAACGACTGCATTAGATTTGTTTTCGGTCTCCGCAGGTTTGATCACATCTCCCCGTTTAGTAAAAATCTTCTCAGCTGTTCTTTGGAGTCGTATCTCAGGCGCAAGGCATCTTTTTTTTATAAATTAGGGCGCACAGGTGGCCCGGATTATCGGCGACACCATAACGTTTTGATCATGCGATTTAATAGGCGAATATTGGAAGGCTCTTACTTTGTTTATATTGCTCGTAGTTGGAATAATTTGCCAAATAGAGTGAGGAGTGCGGGTGCAGTTGGAGAGTTCAGAACGCTGCTTTACTCCCATATACCTTAGTGGTGGTGGAATTGCTTCTTATGATTAGTAGGTAATATTAGGTATTTTATTTTATAATTTTTTTTTCTTTTTCTTTTGTTTTGGAATTTTTAGTAGTACTATCCTCGTTATACCGATTGAACTCTGTTTATTTTTTTTATTTTTTCTCTTTTTATTTTCCAATTTATAATGTACTTTAAAAGATTAATAATCTTGTGTACTTTCCGAAATAAAATAAAAACAATGAAATAATGAAAATACTCAAGTCTTTCGATTTAATTAATCGTAACAATCTTCTTTGTGCTCTGTACATCAATTAAAATTTTCTCATATTTCTATCAAGTTTATTTGCAATTTTCTATTCTTTTTAATCATATTATAACTGTGGTTGAGGTTCCACAAGGGTCCATTCTATCACCGTTTATATTTCTCTTTATGATTTTTTTTTGTGTCTATTAATTCCTGTTAATTTTCAGCAGATAGTTTTAAAAAGTGCTCACTTGCAAAATGTCATCTTGTACACGATGACCATGAACCCAAATAATATCCACTAGAAACATTTGCCGGCTTGTTTTTGTTTCCTACTTTCTCCCCTTGGAAGGATACTTACAAGCTTCCACATAGCCTCTCTGTCTGATTCTGTTCTAGGTCATTATCATTTCGTATCTGAAGTTCTTCTTCAGTTTTTTAATGTGTTTTTATTCATTGTGCTGCTATAATTCATATATAACAGTAATTATAAAGACTTGTGCAGAAGAAAACATCCATCGGAAGTTTGAATTCGACAGGCATAGTTAAATATTCCTTACTGAGTGTCGACAAAAAGTCACGTAATTTTGCCAATGATCATTTTTAAGTGAAATGAAGTGTGATTGATTGCTCTTCACTAAGTTAGCGAAATTCCTATAAAATCACTATCCTATTTCAAGATAATTTTCTTGGTAGGAGTAAAAGGGTGTTTGTTGGGCACAAAATATTTCTGTCGGTTTTGTCCTCTGGTACCTCTGGTATTTTTAGAAAATTTATTAGGTAAGTGTAGGTAGTGGCTAAGATTGTAAACATAGTTGAAAAAAAGTGATTTTTTAAAATTTTCCATTAGTTTGTATTTTATTGTAGGATTTTTATATGAATCAAGAAAAATTACGGAAAATGGCGATGTTTTTAAAACACAGCAGCAAATTGCACTCAAATTAATCAGATCGCAAACTGTTTCAAGTAACATTGTTACGTCAGAAGTCCATGAATATGAGTCGTATGTCCGGTACAGGCGACGTTATGGTATGGGCTAGATATTGTTCTGCTAGAGCCACTAAACTGACATTTCTCCATCGAAGAGTGGACGCAAATCTGTATACGGAACTTTGAAGTAAATGTTAATGGAGAGCTGATAAGTTATGCGGCGTTCGACTTCCTGGCTGTCCTCAAAATAAGTCCTTTTTGATCATCACTAAGCTTTCTATTGTGATCATGAGTTGCATTTTCCCCCATAAAGAAGTAAGAAGTTTGGGATAAGGGTTTGCTATCTGTTTATTTTGAGTGCAGTTTGCCGTTGTGTGAGACCAACATCGATATAAGATCTCTCTTCCTCAAGCAATATAGTTCTTCGTGGAATTATCCGTAATTTTTCTTAATTCCTAATAAAATCCTACAAGAGAGTACAAGCTACAATTAAAAAATAATGAAAAATATAAAATAATAATATAAATGGTAATAGTTAAACACAGGCTGGCTTTGTTGTCCGATTTGCACTATTTTCCTATGTCTTCTTTTAAAATTGGATTTGCTTCGACTTTGTTGTTTATATAGAATGCTCTACAAGTGGCTGGCCAACAATTGAAATATTTATTCAGGCATTACTCAAGCAAGACCATTATAATCTCTTATAATTATACTAAAGGAGAGTAATCTGCTTATCAATAATAGTCATATCACCAAGTAACATTTCCTCTCTTTGTCAGGTCGAATTTAGGTCTATTCGACGTAAATTAGGGCAGCGACTAATTGTGGTTAAGTTAAGATTACCTAATATTTACGTCCGATTTTGTAAGTGGAGAATGAGAGGATGTCGTATAAATATTAAGGAGATTAGGGAATATTTCTTTATAGGGCACAGGACTCATTTCTTTGGTTTGGTAAATTTAACGGCAGCCATGTTTTGTTAAATAAATATGGCGCATATTACATTTCTCGACGTAGAAGTTAGTTTGACTTACAATTTTTCCTTATCCGACGAATTTCCTGGATGGCTAGACGAAATAACCAAATTTTTCGACTTTGAGGGCAAAAATCCTTATTTAGGTAATTTTGTGTTCAAAGGTTATGATAATTTTTTTCTATAAATAAATTTCAACTTAATTAAAATAAGGCATTTCGCCCTAAATTATGGAATTTCGCCTTGAATAGGTAAAAGAGATTTGACAATTGAAAGAATTGAATTGATTTATTTACTTACATCTTCAAAATAGTAAACCATGTGATTAGCATCATCATTTGGATACAAGATTTGTTAAAAAGCGGGTGAATGCAAAGGCATGGTTGGGAAGCAAATAATCAAGTGTACCTATTGGCCCAAATCAAGTGTAGCATCTTTAAGAAAAGATGCAAATGGTATTCCAGAGCCTGACTGATTCCGATATAAATGAGTCGTAACTAGGAGCAACATTTGTTGTTATGGAACTATGTTGAGTGATGAACATCAGACGTAAAGTCCAGACTGCCAGCATGAGCTGACAGATCACTCGACGGACAGCGTTGACTGCAGGGCGGCACGCTAGCTCGCCTCAGCTATTGGCGGAGAGTGTGGGGAGGCTCCACGAAAAACCTGCCGCTGCCGTCTGCCATAATCAAAAAAAAATTCGTGCCTATTAACTAACAGCAGGCACACATTCGGTCCTGAAGGGACCCTTACGTCACCTACCCATATCCATCATCTAAGGCGCAGATGGTATGCCTTCTTTGCGTGCCCCAGCCACCCATCTGACTCTGAGGGCAAGATTTTTCAGAGTCCCTAGTTGACCTCATTTACGTTTGAAACACCACAATGATTCCTCTGATACCATTCAGATTCCTCTCTTTATTACTAATGTCGCCCTGAGTAGAGCTTGATCCGGCGGAGTCAGCGTTAAGCTCCGAAAAACTATCAGGTTTCTTTTGGTAATATGATTCAAACTTAATTCTATGAGACCATGTCTCAACCCTACAATATTCTTTTATTCTAGACAGAAATCATCGTCCTTATAGTTACGTGGTGCTTAAATTTGTCGTGTTTAGTGATGACTTAATTCCAATAGACCTGCCTTCCTTGTGAATTGACGGTGAATTATTACCATGAAAATAGTGGATATCTTCCAAAGCTCTTATCTTATTTTCGCAACAAGGATTGTAGGTACCTATGTAAAAATTTCGCCACCTGATGCCAGGAATCTCTAGCGTGTTATGCTGGGAATCCCAACCTCTAAATTGTTTCGCTATCTTCTAGAACTTACTTTTAGAATTCTTCAACAAAACCACTTCTGCATAAAGGTGTGCAGATCTACGTCCGCAATTATTTCCCCTGGATCCGTTGAAAGGGGCCCACCTGTGATTCCAATTTCAGGTATCTGCCACAGGGATTCCTGCCGACTGCCGAATTGGCTTCTTGAATCTATTGAATCCCGCTTTTCTGGATAAAAGTCTGCCAGGCACCCCAGATCCCAAGTTCTGCAGCTCTAGATGATATTGGTTTTATTCCTATATTATTTTTTTATTTCCTGCTCCTTTCGTTTCTTTTTGAATTTTTTTTCTTTTTTCCCGGATTTCTTGAAATGAGGGGTTGTTGAAAAATAAGTTCACTAATTGGAAATAAGTTACTCGATGGATTACAAATGACATAGAAGATTGTCTTCTTCTTCTTCTTTTCCTTTTCTCATCAGCATGTCACACCGAGCTCGAGGAAACGCACTTCTCTCGGTCTGGGTGCATTCGAATATTCTGATTGACAACCGCCGGCATACACGCTGCAGTCTTATCAATGTAGCAGATTGCTATATGCAATACACTACGACCATAACATTGTAATCTTGATGAAATGATTCAATGGGAGGAGCAATTCAATAATTCCAGTTATACTGAAGCCAAATAATTTTTGGTTGTATTATTACATAATTTCAACTATTAGGGATTTCGCTAAACATGACCATTTAGTCCAATTTACCTTGATGTTAACTTTTTTGGGAATTCGGACTTTGAGGGCGAACGCAATCGAATAGGGAGTTATTTAGGGAATATTTACGTTATCTTAGCTTGAACTTGGGAATAGATCTAACTACAAAGTCCATACATTCCCTTAAAGTTGACCTCAAAGTTAAGTAAAATTTAGGTAAAACGTAAGAAAATTTGCTTCAAATTTAGGAAATTTTCCTTTATATTTCCTTATTTCTCCTAATTCCTACGAGGTATATTAAAAAGGAATTATTATGTAATTTTTCCCTAATAATTACCTGCAAAGTCAAGATTACTTTGAGGACCTAATTTAACTCTTCATTTCCCATGTCCAAGCTAATATTTTTTTTTTTGCTATACATACATATCTTTAAATAAAATAGCTTAAATACATTCAGTTAGGACAAAAAAATAAGCTACCCCTCGTTTTTATTTACTGCGGGGTCACCTGCAAGTGACACTGGGTATTGTGTGAAGTTAAGATTCTAAAGGACAAATGCGAATTTATTTTTATTTCGGTAGGAATAAAACGTCAGTTTTTATAAAAATATTAATTTATATGAAAAAAATATAACACTTATTTATTGTGAAACCAACACTTTAGATGCAAACCGATATTGCACTTAGCACACAGTTTTCTAGTGCGTTGGTGACAAAATCCGCATCTTCGTTGAGAGTAATCGATTGGCGAGTGATCGTCTGCACTTCCAGGACTCCTCACCACGGCAGGCACTCTTATCTGCACAGGAACGCCACAAGCAGAATTACGAGTCGGTGGCTTGCCATATTTTTGCAGGTAGATGGTTGCCACATTTCGCCGGAAATCGTAGTAGGTCCAATTGTTATCTGACTGCCTTTTGATAAGCCATGCATTTTGGCAAGCTGCATCTAAGCCAAAAGCAAACAGGGGGAACCACCACTTTTTGCCGCGAAGAGCTACCCTCATGGAGTCAACGTTTTCATCAAAACGGTCTACCCCGCCCATGTACTTATTATGGGTATATGTGCGAAGCGCACAACCCAAAATTAATCTAGTCAGAAATAGTTTGCGAAGCGCACACACACACACACATGCAGGTAGGCACACATACACTCATACAGACAGGCTGCCAGGGGCGCACACTCACACGTGCGCGGAGCGCGTGTGTGTGTGTGTGCCCCTGGCAGCCTGTCTGTGCGTGTGTGTGTGTGTGTTGGCCTGCCTGCCTGTACGTGTGTTGGCCTGCCTGCCTGTACGTGTGTTGGCCTGCCTGCCTGTACGTGTGTTTCTTTGCGCTTGGCGCGGAGCGTACTCCTCATATTGATATTAGTGGTTTAAAAAACTTAATTTAACTTACATAGATCAGGTAAAGATACGTGCTATAACAATGCGTTGACCTTAACCATAGCCGCGCGTTTCCAAAACAAATTCGTAATCCCTTAACAATTGTGCGCTTCGCAAACTCCTGCTTGTGCGCTAGGAAAAGTGTTTTTTTATGGCTTGTGCGCTTCGCAAATACACCCCTTATTATACATCTGGATAATGGCTGGGCAAACAACTTGAATTTTTGCTCGCTTTTTATCCACAAATCCAATTCGATCTACTTTTGTGATAGGATGCAATCCGTTGCAGTTGGATGCAATGTTGACGATGCTATTGTCAAAGTAAAAGTTGTTGGTCCTAACTCTTGTGGGAATCTAGAATAAAGCTCTACAATAAGAGCAGCTCTTAGGCCCAAGTCCGACTGCATCTTGAGGCCAGGGCCGGACGCGCCCTGATAAAGCTCACAATTTACTAAATATCCATGGCGAGTAGCTGCTGACCAGAGCTTGTAGCCGAACCTTATTGGTTTTCCGTGGATGTGTTGCTTGGTACCGTGTCTTCCAAAGTATGGTACTATAGTTTCGTCTATGGAAATGTGTGAAGAACCTGCTTTTTTGAAATTTTCAGTGACATTTACGTTTAGTTTCGTGAAGTATTCTCGAACTTTAGCGAATTTGTCGTTGGGCAGCAAAGATGTACTGTCGGAAAGATGGAGATATTGCTGAAGTTCGAAAAATCTATTGCGCCTTATACTAGATGCTACTAGGTCATTATGCGTGTCACTTTTTAGTTCCCAAAACATTCTCATGTACTTTGGCGTCAAATAACCTGTAAGTAGCAGTATTGCAATGTACACTCTAATTTCATCACAATATACATTTAGAGTGTGATTTCTCTGTAGAGCGTACAAATTGCTCCTATCAGCTATGAAGTTCACTATGTCGTTGCTATAGAGCGATTCGAAACATTCGACGGCAGTTATCTCCTCCTGAGCGTTAGTAAAAACTTCTTCATCACGGTCCTCTTTACCGCAAATAGTAAAAGAAGTATTGCTGACATTGATATACCACTTTTCTATAGTGTTGACTTTTTTTTTTTCTTCGGTGCAGGTACGTCGATTTCTTCTTCTTCTTTTTCCATCTCATGTACACGATTTTACCTAGAAATGGAAGGTCTATTTTGTAATTCAACTTGAGATCGAAGCATATGACTGGGAAGATGAAGAATATTAGCTTCGTTTTCATCCCCAATGTCTTCATCAGTCACCACATCATCATCAGGGGGAAATAAAATTATATCACCTGGGTCCTCTTCGGCCTGCAGCTCCTCGAAAACCTTATGTAACGTTAGCCTGTAATACGTAACAATATCTAAAACAACATCATTACATAACGATAAGACCAAATGTCAATAACAGTCAATTGTTTTTACTGAGAATGAATTCAGAACATTATATTGCCCAGTGTCACCCGCTGGTGCCAGGGTTGATTTCCAGCGTTGTAGCAATGATGCCATAAGTTCTTTTTATCATGAAATACATTTATGGCTTATATATTCACTTATTACATATAATAAGAAAAAAAGCAATACTTACACGCTGGGCATTTTTATTTAACTTTATTTCGCAAGAAATCACACAAGCTAACACTGCTCCAATTACGCGCGAAACAACAATGAATTTGACAAATGACGCATGGTTAGTGTTCCCAGATAGAATAAATTAAAAGTGTCACTAATTGGCTTTGTTACAATAGTGGTAGGAATTAAAAATAAAATGCCTTGTGGTAGAAAAAAAATATTGACACTGGGAATTGAAGAGTTAAGGAATTATTAAGTAAAATTTCCTTCATAATTAACTTTAAAGGAGAGTGGCCTTTGAGGTTAAATTCTTAAGTCTAATTTACGTAATTTTCTACCAAAATAAGTTGTGAACCTTACTTACATCAAAAGTGCACCAGCACCATCTCAATGGCATGGTTTATTGTGAAATAAAATTCTGAACGTATTTCATGTGAATGACGTCAAATACTGTACAACAACGTCTAGATTGAAATATGCGTTGTCTACTCTTCGGTAAGACTATAATACATACATAAATATTTTGTATAGCCAGCCACTCTTGCGCACTATTGGTAATCAAAGTTTGTTGCCAATAAATCAGTTGACGAATTTAGACTGGCATTAAATTGCTCTACTTCTCTGAAATATGCAGCTGCCGCATAAATGCAAAAAAAAATGTATGGTCAGAAAGTAATTTTCAGCCGGGTTCATTGCAAATTATTAAAATTTTAAATGTACTTGCACATTTCGTACACTTACAATAATATTGGCGAGACATCGAGCGAATCATAAACCATGCCAACTGTCAAAAGATAATGTTCACAGAAATCCAAGAAATTGAAATTTAAACACACGAATCATCACATCACGGCCAGATCGTGACGAAGTCATTCCTTTTATGATGATTTATGATGAGACGAAAATTGCTAACCAATATAATGTATGTGGAATTGAGTCGGCTGGTGTCAACCATTCCCCCCTCGGCTCTTATATACGTACAAAGCTTTGATTTCAAATGAGATTGAGAGTCAGATCCAATCTAATTTGAGTGATGAAAGGAATTTTAAATTCTCTTCTATAGAATGTTATATAGCGCTACTTTTGTTTGTTTGTTTGTTTTTAGTCTATCTCTTGTCTATGCAATCGTCATAATATATTAAATATTATTTTTTCTTATTTCTCTTATAGCACTACATCGAGAGTCTAGCGATTGCTGAAGCTGAAGACTCTAGCTATGATTCAGATTGTGATAATGAAGATTTACATAATTCAAAGAGTACTGATCACGAACAAGTATCACGAACAACTAGTGACACATTAGGACAAGAATTTGCCGAATATGTTACTAGCCATCAGTCACAACTTTTACTTCAACAACATCAACAACAGAATCTTTTGTCATCAGCAAATACATCGCCGACAACAACAGGAACAATTATCAACTCTATAACTAATACATCACAAGAACGTACACCAGGATATACGGCAAGAGTTGAATTTGCCCTTAAATTGGGTTATACTGAACGTCTAGTCCAAGCTGCATTGACCCGTTTAGGTCAAGATCCAGCACAAAATGAACTCTTAGCTGAATTAATTAAATTAGGAGCACAACACGGCAATAAAGGTGATTTTGCATGTGATTCACCAACTGCTGAATGTTTATCACCAGTAAGTGGATCGAATACATCAATTATATCGCCCAGTGATATCGGACATCAGATAATCACGATCAGTAATAGTTTTAATGATGACCAAAATCAATTCAACGGATTACGTCCAATAGTTATAGATGGTAGCAATGTTGCTATGAGTCATGGCAACAAAGAAGTATTCTCGTGTCGAGGAATTAAATTATGCGTTGATTGGTTTAAAAATCATGGCCATAAAGATATTACAGTTTTTGTGCCTAAATGGAGAAAAGAGAGTTCAAGACCTGATAATCCAATTAAAGATCAAGATATACTCAATGAATTGGAACGAGAAAGGATGCTTGTGTTTACACCATCTAGATTGGTTGGTGGTAAACGAATGGTTTGCTATGATGATAGATATATTTTAAAGGTAACGTATTTTAGTGAATTTATTATTGAATATTTTTTTAATTATAATACCGTATTCCATAATTGCAGTTAGCTGTTGAAAATGATGGTATTGTGGTTTCCAATGATAACTACAGAGATTTAATACAAGAAAGCTCTGAGTTTAAGAAGGTGGTTGAAGAGCGAGTTCTAATGTATTCGTTCGTTAATGACAGATTCATGCCACCGGATGATCCACTAGGACGATCAGGACCAACTTTAGATAATTTTTTACGAATACAACCGAAGTAAGTATTTTCAGAAATAAATCGTACTTGATGTCCTGTTCTCATTGGTTTATTTTTCATTGCAGTATATGATTCCTTGGGGATCCATTTTTAGGGCATATTTTATTAATCTTGTCTATCCGTTATTATTATGAAGTCGCTAATTACTAAAACAAGAAGAATATTGCAGAAATATTTATTAGATTTAGAAGAGTTTAGATTTTATTGAAAGACATCTATGGATATATGATTGAAAACTTCTTCCTTCACCTGGTAAAAATCGGACAAACTCACATTTTGGATGGATGAGACCAGTAGTAATGCCAACCATAACTCTATATTTTCTCCCTTGTACCCCATAAAAATTTCAAGAATATTTTCCTTAGCTGTGAAAGAAAGTTTTCTTATGTCCGACCGCTAGCACTGTTGATGTTTTCAGAAAAAAATACCTTTGAAGAGGATCTCAATAACAAATATGCTAGAACCAAAGGCATGCTCTGATTTAATGGTATATTTTTTTTTGCCTTTCGATGTTCATTTACACCAACGAAATTATTTTCATGTACTGATCTTTTCTCAATTCCACACCAGTACTGAGCCCTTTTCTACTTCCTGCTGTTTGGCGTGGTCAAGGCTCAAGAAAGAAAACATCAACATAGCTCTTTTTATCTATGAGGAAGGGAATTGCAGCTTTCGTATCACATTGTCGAATGACATGCAAACTAGAGAATTACCCTTTGTCAACTTATAAGTCGATGCTGTGTGCAACCAAAGATATATTAACTCTTCTCCCAACGACCATAGGGAATGTATACTACAAATATCACACAATTTTCCTATCACACAATGAACAGATCTGGTGGGCGGAACGTTAAATAATACTTTAAGAATGTTAACCGTAGACGGAGAGCGGTAGCCTTTGTTTGTGGAGACCACTTTACGTCCTACTATAGAGATCTATATCTTGAAGCCAAAAGTTTTTCTGCAATGGGCGAAATTCGAAATAGCCGCGTTCAGATTTTCATTCAAAAGCATGTGTCACGTTGGGTATGTATGTAAACATCAAGAGGAATTAACATGCAATTTTCATAATCACGGTCATTGCTTGTTGGGTACACCAAGGGTCAGTTCACACAAGTCAACACTCGTAATCAACATCGTAGTTTTATAAGAACCACGTCTACTGCCAGAAGTTCAAATTAGAGTTCACGTAAGCCGAATTTTTGTATGACAGAACCCTTGTTTTTGGAGCTCTTTCCGAATAAGCTTTACGCTTGCTGGCACATTTCTTTCTTGTTGGCTTGGCCGTTGTTGTTGAGGAGAAGGAGCATTCGAATTGAATTCTTAATGATCTGATTTAAATCAGCTTGTATATCTTTAGGTGTTTCTAATGGTATACTACACATGGTAGAAGATTCCCTACTATTCTTGTTTCTGACTCGTAATTTTTTAACATATTGCAGCCCTGAAACAGAAGCTTCTAGAAATATATAGGGATTTTGGTTGCAATCGAGATTCTTCATGCTACATAACATTTTTCCTTTTATTAAATAATTTTTTAAAAAATCGTAGGTTTTATTTTCATTTTGCCTTAAGAAAAGTTGGTATCAAAGGAGACTTTCGATCATTTTCTAACGACATTTCTAAAACGTCGAGTTGCGTGAACCAAAAAAGACAATTCAAATGTCGTTTTTGTTGGACGTCGTATTACATGAACTGGCCCCAGTACTCAACAGTTTTAAGGTCACCGCTGTATGAATGTGCAATCAGTGTTTTGCTGAACATGGTTATAACCATCAGACTTTTTTTCACTTGAATAGAAAATGAAGACCATAGCTTGCTTATCAATGGCATCGATCCCCTTTACATATACCCGGCCAGAATTTAGTTTTAAATATAACCTCTCCCAGTCCGTCAGCCTATGATTCCAGTTTTGCACTACCTCAATTCGATCAACATCTTAAACGCTTGGTCATACCAAATTCAATTCGTCTTGTCTCAGATTCCAAGGATGATGAGTTCCCGTACGGTAGATAGGAATTAGAAGAAGGCAATAACGAATTTCTTAGTAGTTCTATTCTGTTTTTTACCGTTGTACTATTGTAGCGCCACTGTCGCTTAGTTATGACAACAGTAGGTAGCACATCAACTCTACTGTTGAAACCACACGGAGTAGAGCATAGGTCATCTTTCAATGACTCTCAGAAATGCTCCTTCCATATCCTAAACTCCTTTATGAAAGAAAATCATTGTTGTGTGGAATCTATTCCAGTATTAATTCAGAGCAGTTACAAGTTGAACAGTCTTAGAATACACAGCTGAACAACCCCGACATTTAGTTAAGCTCGGTTGCAAAAACCTATCCACCACTTGAAGAAGTCATTAACCAGATGCGACGACAATTTTGTATTCGTCAATGTGATACCATTGTGTTCCATTTTTCCTGTCTTTATTTCACAGTCCAATTCTACTATTATGCAATCAAATTTAAATTCTAAACAATTTTTTTTTTATTATTTACAGAAAAGGTGATCCACCACCACCGTGCCCGTACGGTAAAAAATGTACTTATGGTAATAAATGTAAATTTCATCATCCCGAAAGAGGATTAGGACCTCACAAATCTGTTACGGAAAGACTCTCTGAGCATGCAGCACGTCATTTGTCGGCACGAAATTCATCAACAGATCCAGCAAGGACACCAGTTCAAGGAAAATCGCTTAGTGTACCACTGAGTGGTAATAACGGCGGCGGCAGTAACGATACAAATCCAAGCGAACGATTATCTCGTAAAGCACTCTGTAGAACAAGATCTGGAGCACCAGATATATCTGCAGTGCCACCATCTAATAAGGGTGCGGTCATCAATCAACAGCAACAACAACAATCACAAATCCCTCCATGGGATCCGTCGACTTGTCATATTTTAGATACGCATCCGAACTTCCCGAAATCTCATAGTATTGAAAATATTTCACGAGAGGCTTACACACATTCACTCGTAGGCTCTCATACTAATTATACATCTATGTGGTCACCGCAAGTGTCATCGACTGCTGCAACATCGACAGTTCAACAACAACAACAGCAGCAGCAGCAGCAGCAGCAACAACAACAAGCGGCAGCACAACAAACGACTGAAACAGTAGATGAAACTGTTAATCTGCATAGAAAATTAAGAAGACAATTAACGTTAAATCCTGGTGGATGTGATCCTAGATTATATCAATTGCAGCGCTGTTTAACACCAGCTGGTACTAGTAGTGGTGGTGCTGGAACACCGGCAAGCTCATTGGTACCATCTCCAGCTCAATCTCATTCACCTCACAGACCGTTAGCTCCGTCTCTTAGCGGACCTAGAAGTCATCACCCGACTCAATGGGATTTGCATCAAGTAAGTTTATTGACAATCGAAATTCATGTGGTCAAAAATTTTAATCAAATCGACACGCTAAGTCGGAAGATAGAAAATTCATCTAGAAAATTGTATGCCTTCTTCTTTAGATAATATGAATTCGAATTCAAATTGTAAAATTACACAGACGTACGATTTTTCCTGAAGCCGGGACACCATCAGTAGTTAGGTTGGCTAAGACTAAGTGACAGGGGTGCCACTAGAAGACTAGCCTGCATCTCTTAGACTTCCAGTGGGTCCATTGTGCCCCTTGACTTCATGGGATAACCTTTAAAACCGCCTTAGATCCATTACAAATCTCAGGATATATCTAAACTCTTTACTTTATAGCTCCCCCAGACTTGAAAAGAAATAGCTACGCAATAAGCTACCTTTTTTATCATCAGAGCAGGGCACTCGCAAAGCACGTGTTAGACGGATTCGATTTCCTCCTTGAAACTCCTGCAGAAATCGTTCTCCTATTTTAAAGCTCCGATTGGAATTCTCGCATAAGCTACAGCTGGTGAACTATCCATTTCAGAGCTCTTTTTGGCCAACTCATCAGCCATCTCGTTGACTGTGATATCCTTGTGGGCAGATACCCAACATAGGATCACACTGTGCCGTGCAATTACACACACTATTTTCACGACATAAAAAAGAGAGAAGTTCTTGTGCGTAGGCGGCCAACATAATGTTCTGGGGAGCTATTTCGTTTTACGGAACATTTACTTACTTCTTCCAAATATTACAATTACTGTAATTTGGTACCAGATCGTTTTAAATGGAACATTTCCGAATATCCACAAGTTGTTGTGATAGACTCCGTAGACTTTCCAACAGGTACAACTCACTACTACTAAACAATGCTAGGACCACCAAGGATTGCATTGATAGTCAGAATGTAGATTTTTTTGCTGTAGCCACTATACTCCTTACTAGACCTAAACATAATGAAAAATCTTTCGAGCATGGTTATCTCGTAAGGTGTATAAAGGTGGCACCCAATTTGATCTGATAGAAGCAGTGTTTCAAACGTTGAAAATTTCTGTTTGGATTCAAGTTCAAGTTTATGTAATTCACGAAATTTAGTGTTCGAGTTAGAGTTTTTAATTTTTCTTATATAGATTAATAGCAACAAAAAAAATCATTAAGCCTAACAAAATGAAGATTTCTTAATAATTCTACGCTTAAATGAACTCTTTGTTGAATAAAATTAGTTTCAGGGCAGAAAAAGCTCGCTCAACGCTGACTTGTGCTAAAGGAACAACTAAAATAATCTGCGCAGCTTCATTAAGAAGGGAGCATGTCTTATTTTTGTTGTTGTACCGAAAATTCCTTATAGGATAGGTTTCAAAGAATTTTTTGTATTTGATGCTATAGTAGCCACCATTAAATGCATATATACCCCTTCTTGTAGAAATACCGTAATATGATCATCATCCTTTGCTCTATCCTAAAACTCCTTTAGTTTCTAAATCGCACATGTTCGCCCTGGGGGTGTGCTATTTTTGTGCTATTCCATCGTTAGCAGTTAGAATTGTCAGAATTCGGGAATGGTTGTCGAGTTATGCCTATATGTCCAGACACGTACATCTATTACGCAATGTTGGTTTTCAATCCCAAAGTCTCTTTTCGAGAAGTCTTGTTCTAGCAAGTCCAGAGTGAAATCTTGTGTAAATACTCAAATATAGTATTTTGTTTATTACATCGAAAGCAAATGGAAAAAATGTGTACTTCTCCTTTTTGCTTCCATTAAGTACCTAACTTGGTTAGTAGCTACCAACAGAGAATATAATTTTGATTACAAATTACAAGACCATCATCCTATCCGATCATCACTATTGACCAAATTATGAACAGAATCTGTTCGGTTCAGATCAATTGTATTAAATCAAATTACAAAGAAAATCAAGTCATGATAAATTTTCTTAGCATTTACAGTTTTTCGTACAAGAGTTCGTTCAGATTAGACGCCAGGTGACGTTTTGGCTTAAAATAATCCATTGAATCCCATCGCATCGGATCTATTCTCTCTTCCCTTAACAAGAAAAATGCCTAAGAAAGGAAAGAAGAATAAGATATTTGGTGGCGGTTGATATGCTGATTCTCCACTGCAGCAGAAGGATTAAACTGCAGCATCCGGTGTGAATATGTTCGGCTTGTCAGTATGCCAGACTCCGCTACACAGTTCTTCACTTCGAAGGCTCTTTGGAGGACTTGTGTTTCTTGAAGACGTACAGAGTACAGCTTTCTTATCTGTATTGTCTTCAGGAGGGTTGTTGTCTGGGACTACTGATTGACTGCACTTGTAACATTGCGGATCGTAAGACAACCGTCAATCGTGCGGTGGCGTAATCTCCACTACAGAATGTTGATATCTAGCATGGATCATCCAGGCTGTCCCGAGGACAACAGGCGAGAGTCAGTGACGAAGGATATGTACGCAGGAGGAGCTACTCAATCGAGATACGGAATCAAGTCAATCCTATGTCGACTCGATGACCACAATGAGTATGTTGTTAACCAGGCTTCGGTGGAGCAAACTTGTTAATGGAAGTCAGCCGACGAAACTGCAAGAGGATTTAACCTTCGGTCGTTAATGCGAATCAAATCGCTGGCGGTATTCCCTTGCGAAAAAATAAGCTTTGGCTGAATTGAGGCTTGTGGATCTGAGAAGACACTTGTAAGTCTTGCTAAGCCGACCTGCGATGAGACGGGCAACACCGTCTTCTTAAGGCGTGCTCTTAAAAGCTAGTTGCTCTGAAATTCAATATATATCTCTTAGTTGATTAAAGAGGAAGGAAACATCTTGTTAAATGAAAAAATATCCTGGGGGATCTTGTTCAACTTCTTGCTTTATTATTTTCCTTCTGGTGGATTGTTTTCATATACATATACAGGGTGTTTCATAATTGGTGCACCTAGCTCAAGGGTTTGATAGCTGAGGTGGAGACAAGCAAAAATACGGTGAAAGGCTGGGGCAGGGGCGGGGAGCGTCATTTATGCGGTAGAGGGTTTAAGATTTTTAGTACTTCTTCCACTTTGCACCCTGTAGCTTTCTTTACATACACCCTATCAAGCTGGAAGTCATCTCAGCCTCAATCAGCCTTCCGGGTTAAAGTCAAAAAATTGATAAAAATCCTAATTTTTTTCAAATTTTAACAATTTTTCCGCCAAAATGCATGATAACTATACAGTTTTATTACAAGATTTAGAAACCCCGGAATTTTGCTACTGACGATAGTAATTGCGCCTACTATTATGCAATTCTACGCAAAATTAGCAAAATAAATGAAATTATGAATCACACGTTTTCATGAATACTTGAAATATACTTGAAGTATGCTTGAAGTAATCAAAATATCATGAAAACGCTCATTCAACGCGTAAATTTCAACTTAAGTAATTGGAAAATTAAATTCAAGAAAAATTCAAGTCAAGTACTCAAGTATTCATGTAAATGTACTGATAGAAACGGGAATATCTCAGAAACGTTTGCATTTAAGCAATACATGTGCTTAGTCAAATTAAACGTAACATTCCGGGGTCTCTAAATCTTGTAATAAAATTGTATAGTTATTCCAAATAATAGTGAAATTATTGAGCAAGTAGCTGTGTACTTTACTGATTTAGCATCCAATAATTATTTTACATTTGTGCTAGTTACATTCCGCCAGATCTGATTACAATATCTATAATTTACATATGGACAACATTCGTGCTATATCTGAAATGCTAGCTGTTCATGACAATCTATGCGTTTTATGTGATTTTAATCTGTCTGATATCATGTGGTCGATTACGGGTGATGAAGATTCGTTAATTCCATCAAATGTTACCTCCGACATAATAGAATGCTTAGTGATTGATACATTAAGTAGCCTGAACCTTGTTCAAATTAATGATATATGTAATCTTCTTGGTAAATTTTTAGACTTAATTTTTTTTTTAAGTGAGAACTGCTCGGCTATATTAGTTAAATCAAGTTTTCCATTAGTGAAGAGTGATATCCACCATAAAGCTTTGATTATGTATATAAAAATTTATAATTTTGACAAAATAATTAGTAACAATTCTATAGTAGAATATAACTATAGGAAAGCTGATTTCGTGGCTATAAATGAATATTTAGATATTTTTAACTGGCTTTTGGTGGCTTACACCAATTGCTTATTAGACTGGCTCGTGAAGTCCAGTGAATAAACGACGAAACAAATCACTCTTGGGTAAGTAGATATCTGACTCACTGCCAGATAGGAATGACCGTAATTCATTAGGAGGAACAGCTGGGTAGCTTGCGCTTCCAACAGAATGTGCTACACCTCACTGAGGTCTACGTGATGAGAACTTGATGCAGAATCAATTGTTATCTGTTAGTAAACTTCGAACTGGCCCTATGACAGTCGAAGTTGGCTCGGAGATAACTTAGCAGGAACTATCTTGAAGGCGGAGTGCAGCGAATTATGGTTCCAGGATGAACTTGTAATTTCACTTAAATTAGCCTGCAGAGCCTTTGTCGACAGAGCGTAAACGTCGATCGTAGAGAAAGTCAAAGAAGTGGAATCAGAACGAGTAATCTGTTCCTTCCAAGGTAGTCCACCTGACTACCGGGGTACTGTGACTGGGTACCGCTGGACAACCTAAATATGGAGGCTCTGAAAAAGGTTAATTAATTCTTATCCATAAAGAAGTGCATCAATAAAAGGCTGCATGTCCGGATTAATTGTCCTGTTTATTGTCATCAAACTCTTCGGTTTATCTTTTATATGAATCTCCTTATATTGGTAAACAAACTTTATAATAATATTAATAATATGGTAAGGTGAAAAACATATCTCTCAACTGATCTGAATCGAACTAGTCACAACGGATGACAAGGCAAAAACTAATTAATTTTTGTATTTTTGTTTTTGAACATTTTAAATTGCGGCCTACTTACACATACCTTTTTTAGTTCACAAGGTGGCTTTCGCTGAGCTAAGTGAAAACCTTACAAATGCGGTGTGGCTGCCCAAGGTCGCTAACGCCACGTAGCTGGCATCGTCAAGTCGCCACAGGCTTGATATCTTTTTTGATTCTTCTGTAGTGGAAGCATACAGTAAATTTTTAAATATTATTCAAAAGGGTGTGCATAGATATGTTCCTCTTAGATATAGATATAAATCTTCACACCCAGCATGGTTTCATAAGTCGCTATTACGTTTAAAAAACGTCAAAAATAAATCACATAAACAATTTAGGTTGTCTGGTGATCGGGTTTATTTTGAAAAGTTCAAAAGATTAAGTAAGGAATTTGCTTTTCTAAATAGATTTCTTTACAATCAATATTTTTAGTCAATGGAATCTAAACAGAACAGCCGGGCATTTTGGTCATACATTAATGATAGAAAGAAGTCATCATCCTTTCCAAATGTAATGGAATATGATGGTATTAAAGATTACAATATCCAAAATACCTGTAATCTGTTTGCAGACTACTTCGAATCTGTGTATATCAATAATACAGATATATAAATAACATTATTCTCCCGGATTCTTTTTATTACCAACTTAACCTAGGCTCAATATGCTTAGAGGAGGATGGATGACTTGAATAAAGCTATTATGGAAATGAAGCTAGATTATAACCATGACTCAGATCTTATTTCAGCCATTTTAATTAAATCATGCATGAAAGCACTAGTGCCTGGTATAACTTATTTGTTCAATTTATCTTTAAATACTTGAGTATTTACAGACTCATGGAAAACCTCAATTATTAAGCCCATATTTAAAAGTGGTGCTAAACACAAGATTGAAAATTATAGACCTGTAGCTCTTATGAATATCATTCCAATATCATTCCAAAAATCATCTTTTTATGCAAGGAGCTCGTTTGTGCAGAACATGTATGCGCGGATGATTTGAAATTATTCTTTTAAGTTTCGGGTATAAGCTCTTGTGCCCAACGATATTGATAAGCTAATAATTTGGTGCTCCTCAAACAACATAAATTTAAATTCAGCTAAGTGCAAAGTTATGTCTTTTTCTACGTTTGCTAACCCCATTCTCTTCAATTACTCAATTAATAATGTCAGTTTAGTTCGAGTCGATGAAATTACTGATTTAGGATTAATTTTTGATAGAAAATTAGCATTTATCAGACATCTATTGAATATACTTGCCATAAAGCCTTTAAGTTAATGGGTTTTATTAAAAGAAATTCGAAAGAATTTAAGGACACAAGCACACTTAAAATCTTATTTACAAGAGTTTTGTTAGACCTGTTTTAGAGTATGCATGTGTAATTTGGTCTCCTTCTTATAAAATCCATATTAATAGGCTTGAGTCAGTGCAAAGAGCATTATTAAAATACCTAGTTATGAGTCAAGACATTTATTGTTAGGCTTGCTTAAACTTTGCTACAAGCGTGACGTTCAATGTTCTCTCTTCATCTATAAATTGTCCCAACCTTCTCTTACTGTTGAACATATATGCTACACCAAGGTCCTTAAGATCACGTGATTTACTTTATGCTTCTGCTAACAATAATTTCCACAGTACTTCATCGCCTGGGAAAACCATCTGGAATCGCTTTCATTCCGTAATTTTGCTATTCCTCCCAATATGAGGGTATCAAGTTCGTCATTCCAACCGTCTGACAACTTGCCGTTTTTTTGATAAAAACCTCGCAAATTTCTTACTTGAGCTGTTGGCTCGAATTATGACAAATCTTCATCATACTTATCTCCCACGCCGGAAACAGTTCAGGATTTAACGATCACTTTCAGATTTTCCTTTTGCACGATGTTACCTTTCAACATATCCCGTAGTGACTGCTGAATTATTATTCTTGATTGCCGATATATCTTGGCTATGAACGCCGAAGTGTCGATGCTGTCGGACGCTTTTCTTTTTTTTGTTTGAGATTTTCTCCTGATGAGAGGAAAATAATTTTACCAAATGACAACAGACTATTATGAAAAATCTCTTGAACTTACGTACAGAGTTAGTTTCCTGGCCGATGTTTTTTGAACCAATTCTCACTTTCACGGTTTCCCTGTTCAC
Organism: Dioctria linearis; assembly: GCA_963930735.1. NCBI lineage: Eukaryota > Metazoa > Arthropoda > Insecta > Diptera > Asilidae > Dioctria > Dioctria linearis. The sequence goes on from OZ005740.1 coordinate 21,374,087, forward strand.
TCGGTGGGAGATTTGACAATACAGAGACGATTGTCTTCTTCTTCTCCGCTGACAGGTACAAGCTTTTTCGAGCTAGGCCGGCATACGTGCTGCAGTAATTCTCCGTGTAGCATATTGCTATATGCAGTACGCTATGACCATAACACTCTCATAGAACTAACTATTGTTCAAATGAATGCATTAATAAATGTATACGAATTTTTAATATATTTAACAAATATGTAGATTTTTCATTGCCTCGTCAAGAATTCAAAGTATCATTATTTATGATTGAAAATAGTAATAGATCATTCCTAACTTATATTAAGCTTAATTAAATTTAATTCTGTATATCTAAGTCAACCTTACTAGTCTGTTGGATATTATTCTGTAGACTGAAATGAAATAAATCATGCATTTTGGCTGGAAAATCGTTAAAATTTGAAAAAACTAGGATTTTTTTCCAATTTTCATTGCTTACATTTTTGTTTTGGAAATAATTAAATTATCTTTTTTCTTTTTTTTCCCATCAGAGTGTAACACGAATTGCATCAGCTCCAGATCCATCAAGGCCTTGGCATAGTGGTCCACCACCAGCGTCTTCCTCAGAGCCACACATTAATTTGTGGCCACATCATGCACCACCACCAGTTTTAGCAGCCCAAGATCAACGTCGACGATTGCATTATCACTTAGCTAGCATATTTCCTGAGGAACAAGTCCAAACAGTTATGCAAATGTATCCTGAGGAAACAAATCCGCAAACGATTTGTGCTGCCATTTTGAATATGTTCCCGAAAATTTAATTATTTTCGAAAATTTTTTAAAAATTTAAAATTATTTTCATCATCTATTATGTATGGAGTAGTCGTCATGTAGGCCGGCCGGCCTACACCTTTTCTAACAATATTTCGAAATATTACCGCAATCCGCGCAGACGACTAGGATGTCGTTATTTTGTTGATGAAAGGATTAGAGGAAGATTCACCGGGACAGCCAAAGTGGATGCAGTAAAATTTCAAGCAAATTTATATTTCTGGGTGCGGTCAAGATAATAAACTTCAGCCAAATGATGTGCATTCAATGTAGTAATCGTCCAACGAAATGTAACGCGTTCTCATAATGTTATATTGGCAAAATTCAACTGCAATATGAATGTGTGTGGGTGGATTAATATTTGACAGACTTTTTGCGTGTATGTGCACGCATGCACCTTAAAACGCTGCTAATTTGAGCAGCTATTTCTCTACTCGGTTAAACGAATATTTTACTTCATAATTTTTTTTTTGTTTTTTTTTTTTACTTCTTAGGACATTAATCTCTATCAGTTCGAAATTTTATTTCTAATAAAATCGCTCTCTTAACGTTTTCATTAAGAGAGGGAGAGAGAGATGAAAATACTTATTGATTTTTATAAGAAGACGCTTTAAAAAAGCAATGTTGAATAATATTTTTAAAAAAATATTTTAAGAGTACTATCAAAAATTTGATAAAATCCCAATTATTATAGTTAAGGCAAAAAGAAGAAGAAGGAGTAGAAGGTAGGGGGTCACCGGCGAGTATGACGTCGGTTGCCCTGTGTTTTTTTTTTTTTTTATATAGACAAATTTGATAATCAAAATAGGATTAAAATGCAATTTCTGTTTAAGTTTAGTGTGTTCGTTCGTGTGCTGTGGTAAACAGAATGGGCTAAGCCCACGTATGTTCCATACGTCAGGTCAGGTCATGTCATGTCGCAAATTATTGTGTAGCTAGAAATCTGATTTCGATTTTATTATTATTATTATTTTTTTAATGTTAATAATCTCTGTTATATTATGTATTTTTATTTTTTAACACTGATATTATTTTCCACTTCATATATTATGTGTGAGTGAGAGACAATTTATTTGCTTTTTCATGTTTTTAACTATATTTATACACACAGACACACACAACACCTACAAGCTTTAAGTATTCTGTTTCAATGTAATTGAGTATTGTAGCTTAAGTTAAGCTTTCCTTGAGAAGAAAAACGAGCAAAAAATATAGTGGATTTTCTTTTTTTTTAATTAAGTGATTTTTCTTTTATCCAACCACCAAATTTGTTTATTGAAGATGAAAGTACCTTGCCCGACTTTGTTTTCTTTTTAAAAAGATTATAATAACCTTTTGAGAACAGTCTTAATGATAGATGGTGGAGCCATAAAGCCCAGCACTTTTGGCTTGCGAGGTCTGTACTTATTTTCTCAAAGGACATGATTCACAGGTTTTACAGGTTTGTTTCAGAACCTGCAGTTAGCAAAGTTCAAACTTGCGCCACGGTGTACTATTCCTACATGATACATAGAGATTAACATGGTATGGCATATTTGAGAGCAACTTTTTGTGTTGCAACGTCAGTTGGAGACAAATGTTATTTTCAGTTTGTTTTAGTTTTTCGTGTTATATTTTGACTGAAACACGTTTTGAATGCATTGAAGTATTTAATAGAAACATAAAATTATTTCATATTTGTAGAACGATAAAAATTGAGACGAATAAATTTGTGACATTTATCTCCAAATGACGTAGTCTTTTACCCTTATTACAGTTGTCGACTCACCAAAGTGACAAACTTCGCAGTCACTCTCACTTCACTTCACTTTTCGTATTATCATTGTCGAACGGTGTGACGTGACATTTTTCTTCGAAGCCTTATTATAGTTGTCACTTAAAGTGACAGATAGCATCAGGGCATGCGTCAGGGTGTAGACAAAAGTGATGTTTGTCTTATTTCGTGGTATTGTTGTTATTTTTGAAAGTGTTTAAAAGAAAAAAATATATAAACTCGATGTATTTTAGCCCTTTAGCTATAACAGCATGCTTCACCATAAAATCTATCATGACTTCAAATTGTTTTGTTGTTGTAATTTTTCACTAAAATTGCAAAAAAAAAAAATTTAATTTATAAAAAACTATTGAAATTTATGTTTTAATGAACAACTTAGAAAGCCATTATGAAATGTATCATTTTCCTTTTGCTTACACACATCTAACATCTGTCACTTACAAAAACCAAGTGAGTAAAATTGTCACTTACATCGACATTTGTCTACTTAATACGACAACCGTAATACGTCCAAAGTCGTATGTTTTCGACAAGTGTCACATTAAACGACAACCATAATACCATTTTTGTGTCGTAACGCCATTTCTCACTTAAAGTGACAACGATAATAAGGATGTTGTATCATTCTTTTACTATATGTTAATTATTACAACGGAAGTCATGATAGACCTGCAAATCTACTCAATTTTTGGCAATTACCCTTCCTCTAAGTGCGGGTAACACTGCATAGCTGAAGCTTACTCCTGTGTTAGTCGTTGAAATTACATATAAAGCAATAGTTAAGACAACAAAATATCAAAATGGATAAATTTGCTTTCAATAATATCCAATTAAGCAATTCGAACGGAATTCCGGTCGTTTTGACGAGTTTATCTGGAAATCCGTACTATTTGCACACGGATTTCCGCTTCTTTAGCCGTAGGGAATTATGTCGAGATTCCAAGTCTTCGATTGTATTGGTAGTTAGAATTGAATGTGGAAATCTAACAGATTTCCATGTTATTTTCTTATTATTTTCGCATGGAATTCCCAGACTTTTCCATGCTGAATTCCCTAGAGATTTCAATGCTTTTTCTGCATTTTTTAAAGTAAATCTAACAGAAATCCAAATATTTTCCGTTCGATTTAGATACTGAATTCGTAATTAAGCATGGGAAAATAAATAATTTGTAGGATGCATAGCAGTAGAAAAAGTTTCGAAAGTATTCAACTTCAATGACTTGAATCCTTGCAAAATTTTAAAATATCGCTTGATAAATTCGGAGCAAAGTTTGACAGGTTTAGCGTTTTGTAAGAATTAAAATCATCTCACCTGCGATGCACTCTACAAATCAATTCAATTCGCAATCGCCTACACGGAACCAAAAGAACACAACTATATAAGCCGTTACCAATTTTTCGTATACCTCCCAACACATCTGTAAAGCTGAAAATGGTGTTCGCTGTAGCGTGTAGAAACAGCTGTGTTTGTGAGGTTGTCACTTTTTTCCACCGGAATTACTAAGCAAAACTGTACTTTTTCCTTTAGTACAATTTGCAACCCCGTAAACCGATTATAAGTTGAATCGATCAATAAATAAAAAAAAATGCTCAAACATATTGGCGCGGCCATCTTTAATTTGTAAGTTTTGACCAAATAATCGTAATCCGAGACCCCGACAACCCTAGGATATTGATTTTGAGTTGAATAGGGCCATAACGACAAAATTCGGCTGCCATCTTGATTTTATATTATATAAAAGTGATCCTAAGTATATTTTCATGCAAGATTAATAATTTTTAACTCCAACGCTCAACGGGAACTGGGTCAAATTAGCATTACAAATTTTGAATCACGGTCACATGGTAGCTTAAAAGCTTCGAATTTCTGTTCGAAATTGTCGAAGCATAGAGAAAACAGTATCAGAGTAGAAAACTGTATGTTGAGAATAGCTTTTACTCAAGTGTCCCTAATCTACTTCTAATAGGACATGGCTAGTGTGAAAGCAACACATACAGAGCTCATTCGATGGGGTTAAGCAAACCCTCGAGAATACTTCACAAGCCATGAAACAGACTCCCTCCCTACCACCACATGCGAGGCCCAACGGAGTCCTTACATTCTAAAATATTTGCAGTGTTCTTATGTCAAACTGACAAAAGTTTGATTTGAATAGCTCCTCCGCCTTAAATTACTATTCATACACAAAAATGGTGCTGTGTTAATCTTCAGCTTGCTTTCTTATCTTCCGAACCGTAATAAAATTTTCATACCTTTCCTAACAAAATTATTTAAAAAAAATTATCTTAACCAAATAACTAGGATTCCTCAAACAAAAATTCTCAGCTGAGTAATCATTGTAATGTCGCTGTGCCGTCATGGCATGCCGTGGGCTGATGATATCGAAATAGCTGCCTACAGATTCGGATTTCGAATTCTGGCTGCACATACACAAATACAATTATCACTCAGCTCCTGTATGGATAGTAGTTTAGGCTCTATTGCATATATAAAGTCAATGTTTGGCACTTTTCCATAAGTATCAATATAGAACATTTTAGAAAACAGACCACAACGCATACATATAGATCTCTCTTTCATGGCTTGGGAAGTATTCTCGAGTGTTTTGGGTTAAGCGATCAGTAGTCATTCCATACATATAATACCTACTGAGAGTATCTGCTTGCGGTGCGGTGGCCATCGGCCGGCCTACATCGAACAGCATAAATTCTGCTTCGCTGGGATGTATGCAAGCAGACTGCACTGTGTGTGTCATACATACGAGCTGAGCAGAGTATTATTAAAGCGGCAATATCGCATAGATAATTCAAAAGCTCTTTTAAATAGATCTTTTAAAATCAACTACTGCTGCCATATATTTCTCAACTCTGTTATTGCTTTTCTATGGTCGAAGCTTTGTTATATCAAATATTCTTTCCAAACATCGAATATCAATAACCCCAATGGCCCAAAACTCTAATTGGCTTTCAAACATTTTGTCGGCACTTCGGCGCGGCAACGGCAAAAGGTTAAACATCAGATGTGCAAACGGTCTCATTGTTTCACTTTAGTAGTGGTGCGTGCGTTGATCTACTTTCAGTTTAAAAGATCTCGATGCTAAAATAAACATAGCTGTAAAATGGGAAGAAACCGCGATTTTTACATACGGAAGTTTTTTGCAGAAAATGATAGAATGTTTGTAAGAAGTGTATGGTGCAAAGTGTAATTTTGTCACCTCTCAGACGTCATGTATTGAAAACGCACTACGAACTTTAACAAGAACATGAGCGAGAATTCCCCTCCTGGGAGCCTATCAATAGATCATGGCAGGCTTGCAAGGGCTGGTAAGACCAAATCGACCATCTCAGATGAAGAACTCTCGCAAATGTATCTCCATGCTGTCAACGAGCACTACTCGAAAGACTGGGCTGTTTACGCCACCGACGCTTCGTTCAATCAACCAGACACAGGTGTGTGTGCGGTTGAATTTCCATCTCTGAACTCCATCACAAAGAGATACAATGTGCTAAGATCATCCACATCAGGTGAGCTACTGGCCATCAGACTGGCCGTTGAGCTGGGAATCTCTTCCCCCCGTACTAAATCCCTCATCATCACAGACTCAAAAGCTGCTTGTCTCGCTCTAACGAAAGAAAGCTCAAATTACTATGCGAGGTCAATATTCAACATAATAGACCAGAACCCTTCCCGCGCCTTTCGCATCCTCTGGCTTCCAGGCCATAGAGGCCTAGCTCTCAACGAGCTGGCGGACAAGAAGGCTAAGCAAACTGCAGCTTTGGATCAGGTCTCTCGAGACCTCCATTTCCCTTGACGACGCCCTAATAGCTATAAACAGTCTCATACACAGAGACTGGGATGAAGAATTCACCCGCATGTCTACCTCCTCTGAGTCCTTCTATAAAAAAATTTTCCCTTTACCCCGAAAACCCCCATGGCTTGACTGGAACTTCACTCCCAAGGAAACCAGATTCATTAATAGACTTTATGCTGGTCACAGGTACGACGCCAAACTTTTTCAGACCATAGGTAAAACTGATTTAGTCAACTGCAACTCATGCAACACACCCAATTTCATAGAGCACAGCATCCTAGAGTGCACCCGGTTCAGTTCAATTAGAAGTAGCTTCCCAACCTTACTGGAATCTTTTGACTTCGGCGGGCTCAAGGAACTGACACGCTTTGCTGCAGCTGCGGGGCTGCTGCAGGTGTAAGGGAGCTATGTCTTTAGTTAATCATTTCATTCAATACATATTATTCAACTCATTTTCTCTTAAACTCACAAATTCCCTCAGACAGCATACTGCTAATAGACCCTATCCCCACGTCTCGTATAGTGTTGTTCATCCTTGTATGTTATGTGTTCTTCTTTGTAGATGTCTGTTATGTGTTTGTCCAGCACTGCTTGAGAAATAGTCTACACGCTCATAACTTAATGTGAACATCAAATACCTGTAAGATCATCATTGACAACAACTGACAACGGCCAGTAAGGTCATCAGATATAAGCACACCTAAAAGTAGCCGGACATGGCAACCAAATAACTAGCCGGACACGGCACACCTCCTTGGCGATATACCCCATAGGATCAAGCCATTGGGAAGGAACTCCAGCTCTCACATAGAGCCCACAGTTCCAGACCAAAACCAAGAGAAGAAGAATGAACAAGAATTGAAAGAGGAAGATTTAAAAGTGGCAGCAGTAAATAACAAAGTTAAATTTTGTGTTAAGATGTCAGCAACAGACACATTAAAAGCTTGTATTGATTTGGTAGCTAAATATGGACACGCTACCATATTTGCTAAAAAGACTGCTTTATAATTTTACCGAAAAAGAGCATCTATCAAGCTCTCGCGCTTGTTTTTTTAGTTTCAAAACTATTATCGTTCAGGAATACTAATGAGTAAAGAAAGCTTTTTTCGTAAAAAGTCTAAACTGTTTCAAATCCTGAAATGTATATAGAAAAAACAAAACTACTTCTCCATTTCCATTAATTTATTTAAATCAGTTTTTTTTTTCATTTATCAAAATATTGAGGACGACGACGAGGACATTATTATTGTATTCTTCTTGTTTTTACAACAGTTAAAAAAAGCAAAAACTTTTCAAGTTTTTTATAATACAAATAAAAAAACAAAATTTAAAAAAAAACAATTACAATTCGCTCTCTATAGTTATAAAAAATTTCACAAATTCTTTTGTAGGAGGTAGGTACTAAAAATTAACTAAAAAAAAAAAGAAAAATCAATACTAATCTTAACTTTCTTAAAAAACTTTTGTTCATGTGCGCAGTGTTTTTTATCGATAGGCGTCTATACAAAAACCGAAATAAAGAAAAGATAAAATTTAATATACGAAGGAAGGAAAAAATGCGTGATTTTATCTAATTACGTAAATCACAAGTACTTTTCTCCTTTTTACTAATTACTAAAAGGAAGAAAAAACACAAATTTGGCATCGTACTTTATTAATTAAACTAAAAATGTGAAAAATAATCAATATTTCTTTCTTCGAAAAAAGAAGCCTCATCGTGTCGGTGAGTATAGTTTCGTGAACTATTCACACAACGGACAGCAGTAGCAAAAGCGGTCGCGAGTCTTCTTCAAAAATTTTCGTTTTTTTTTTTTCATTATAAATAAATAGTAAGTTGCGACTGCGTTTGCTTTTTTTCATATCTACTAGTCAAACTTAAACGTGTGAATTGGGAGAGGGGCAACTAAAAAGGAGAATAACTATAATAAAAAAACAACCAAAGGATATTCTCTTCTTTGAGGAGGGAGAGTGGAATATTTAGGGAGGGGAGGGGCTAGAAAAAAAGAAGAGAAAAGAAATCAGTAACAAGAATTCAATAAATTAGCAAAAAAGAATAAAAAAAATAACTTTGTGAGCATTTCTTCTTCGTTTTGCTTACTTCAAACATTCATTGGTGAATTAAAATTATTTCGTGACACTTCTCTCTCACTCTCTCTCGCTCGCTCGCTCGCTCTCAACACGACTTTTATACAAAGAGTAAGAATAGTGGTTTTTTGCGTTTTGTTGAAATTTACTTTATTTTATACTTAAAAAAGTTATCTTCTCCTTATTGTTGTTTTGTTGTAAATTGCAATCGTTAATTATTTATATTGTTTTTGTAATTTTTTTTTTATTATTTTTAGGTTTTTTTCTTTATTTATTTATAAATATTTTTTTTTGTTTTTTTTTCTTGTTGTTTTGTTGTTGTTGTTGCTTTGTTGTTGTTGTTGTATGCTGCTGCTGCTGCTACTGCATAAGATTCTCTTATTGACGATCTGTGGCGCGAAGTTTTTCCTCTACAGCTTCTCGAGAGGCTTCAGAGAGATCAGTTGCTTGAATATATTTTTGTACGCCGACCAGAGATTTTTTTAGAGCATCAAATGAGCTTGAGTACAACATCTTCTTTTTAACCTGAAAAAAAAAATAAAAAATTAATGGATGTAGAAAGCATATATACTTTACATAATAGAAACCATTACCAGGAACGGGACTTAAAAGTCCCGGTACTGGAACTTAAAAATTTTCGAGTGCAAGTCCTGGTACTGGTACTCGAAAGTCCCATATATAAGCCATAGTTCCTATACATGGTGTTTCCGTCTAGGAGGTTAATAGAACAGAAGGTGATAATACTCACACAAAAAATTGTATGGCATGGGGGACGACTCATATCAACCGTTTAGAAGTTACAGGATGATTAAGAAAAAAGATGGTTTTTCACAAAACACCCTGTATCTTAAAAAGTACAGGGTGTGCGGTTACAATTAAGAGCTCGTTGTATGCAGAGCTTCATGGCCTTTCCAACGACTGATCAACCAGCCCCGTATTTATTAGCTCATAACCTATTCAGATCATACCAAAATTAGACGATTTTTTTTTAAGAATTACGATTATCAGTCACTAAGGGAACAAATTATCTTTAAAAATAAAAAGTAAAAAAAAGTAAAAAAAATGGTAAGAAAATCCGAAATTTTTATTTTAGATCCCAAAACTCCTTGGAGGAGCTGGATACAGAGCTGGTTGGTTGGAAAGGCCATGAAGTTCTACATATAGTGACCGCACGTACGCCCTGTACTTTGTAAGATACAGGGTGTTTTGTGAAATACTAGCTTTTTTTCTTAATCACCCTGTAAATCCTAAACGATTGATATGGCCCATTCGCCCCCCCCCTGCCATTTAATTCTTTGTTTGCCTAGGTGAGTACTATCACCCGATAAGTACCAAATTATGCGCTTACTACAAATACCGCCTATTATTATCTGTGGGGGATGTAGACAGAGTTCTCGTCTCTCATTTAGTCACCACGGTCTATAAATGTTTTGTGCCACATGCCATAGGGCGCCCATTCGAACTTAAGGTCATTCTTGGAGGCCATATTTGCGACATCCTCATGCAGGGAGAATACCTTTCCTAGATGTCTTAGCTTTATGCAGCAAAAAGATTCACAGTCACACAGGACGTGTACAGCAGTTTCATCGTCTTCCATACAGAAGCGACAGGTGTCATCATCGACCTTACCCATCTTATTAAGATGATATCAAGTGTACAGATCTCAGTAAATAGGCCAGTTATGAGCCTTTATTCCTTCCTCCTGAGTGTGAGGAATGCTTTTGTCCTCTGTGGCGCGTATTTTACAAATTTCTTCACGTGTCCCAGCCCCGGAGTATTTTTCCAGTGTGCCTGTTTAGTTCTGCCCTCCAAAAACCTGATCTGAGCTGAGAGGTGACTTTTTGGGTGCCTAAGGACGGGTTCAGGGCCAAAAAACATAGGTTTGGCTCCTTCCTTTGCAAAGAATTCCGCAAACTCGTTGCCCTTAATCCCTTCATGTCCTGGCACCCAAATCAGTGTCACCTTGTTTGCTTCGACCAGTTGCTTCAAAACAGTAAGACAGTCCCAAACCAGCTTACACTCGAAGGTAAACGAGTTTAACGCTGAGTGCTTGGCTGTCTGATATTATGTATATGTTTACCCCACGCATATATCGCGCCATAACACGAAGTACTTCAACTCTTGTAAATTATTTAAATACGCCTTCTAATAATACAGTTTTAGTAGCAGGGACAGTAACGGTCATGTTTTTTCCTAAAAAGAATTAAATTACAGCCGTTGTGCAGTGATTTTTAATTTTAAGTTCTTCAATAAATTGAATTAGTTATTCTGTTTTATATATACCTAAAAGTAGGACAGATATTCGATATTCTTTATTGAGAAGGTTGGCAATAATCAAGTGCAACAACCCGCTCTCTCCCGCCGCATTTGCAGGTCTTGTAAATGCTCCACGAAGGCAATCATTATCTGATGCGACATTTGAAAAGATTGTTTTACTAAAGGCAAATTCTGTATCATTTCCTAACTTTTTGCAACATTTTTTATGATATTTCGTAAATTAAATCCTCATCCTCATCATTTTTGACTTTGAGTTTTCGAAAGATCTTTGAACCTCTACTATTAGAAGGCGTACTTCCATAATTAAAAAGGACTTAAGAATGTACTTGGCGATATGGCGGTATTTCGTAAACTGATAATATATGAGACTTAAGGAGGATTTACATTATGATGACATGCATTTTTTACAGAAATTGTGAGGAAGATAGTACATCGTATACGGAAATTTATTGATGAGTGACGAGAGAAGCAAACGCGTCCTGAATTTTTTCCGGACAACGATTTGTCACTGTGTGCGTATCCGGAACCATAAAAAGACCTCAAGCATAGGGAGTTTTTGTAGTTACTGAAACTAAAACATTGTTACTGGCAGCCCTAATTTGTCAATTACGTCTAGTCATGCTGCCATATTGTTGTTGTTACCATAATTTTATGAAAATTTTTATTAAATTAAATTATCAAAATAAAAATAAGTTTTTAATTTGTAATTAAATATTGTGAAATCGAAAGTTTTTACATATTTGTTTATAGAAAAGATTGACGTTATTTCGGACATGGTTTTCCCCCCAATTTTTAACAACAATTATTATTACAAACGATTAAAAACTTGACAATGTGACAGTTTGTAATTTGTACCATAAAAACTGGAGGGGACTGTACGTGTGAGGTATTGCGACGATTACTTCGGCAGCATTTAAATTTCAATAAGCTATCTACCTCACAATTTTTGTAAAAAATGCATGTCATCATAATGTAAATCCTCCTTTCTAAATACCAGTACTTGGACTTGTGATTGGAAACTTTTAGGTACACACCAGTATCGGGACTTGTACTTGGAAAATTTTACCAGTCTGACACAATTATGATCACCGGTTGCAATATTCATTGTATCAGAATTTTTTTTACCGCCAACTTGAAATATAATTACGGTGGTAGCAGCGACACACGACTGAAATTTTGTTTAAAGTTTTTTTATGTTTTTATCATTTATACGCTTTACTCTCTTGATTTATAAAAGGGTCTAAGTAAAAAAACAACCAACCTATTAATATTATAAAAAATATATATATAATAGAAAATAACCGTAATGTAAAAGGCATTCATCAGATACAGTAATCAGTTACTACGGTGACACCGATAAAACTAGAACTTAGCTACCATAAGCGAAATAATAATTGTAGCCATCGCTCTTAGCCATAATTGTTTACGATTGTATTGCTAACTAAATTTTTTACAGATTTCGATAGCGAATGTGCATAGTTCGTTCATTTTGTTGGTAGTCTCAATTGTGTTTAAATCTGAAGTCGTGTCGTGCGTAAGTCAGGTACCTGCCCAGTGACCAAACTGTTCACATGGTATACTCACTGACAGCTCAAGATATTACTCTTCCCCATGCTACTTTCATCGTATGACATTCCCACGTTTTTTCTATTGGTCTAGTCTTAGAGTATCTAAATGCACTATTACTTCATGCACAATTCTTTATTAAAATAGTGTTAGTAACAATTAACCGGTGAACCATATGAGCTTTTGTAGCAGGTAATTAATCACTGAGCAATCAACAGTGACAAGTTATCTTTGATTTCCGGAGCTTGAGTGTAATTTTCATGTGAATTTCATGCTTTATACGCAGAGGTCTCGCATTGAACTGAAGGTTGATTGCAATAAGGATTAGCTAGATGCTGATAAACCTACCTAGACCTTTTATGTAGTTATTATAAAAGAAAACTAGAAGAAAAAAAACTACTTTTATTAGAATATAGCTAAGGGTATCACAATGATAAGATAATTCACTTAACAAAGAATTCATTTCTTAGCTGCATTTATTCTTACAGTTTATATTATAGCACAAACAACTTCAATAGACAATATTGAAATTGCGCTAAAAACTGTGTAAATTAAAATCTTATGTAAATCTATCTTAAACTTTATATTGCTATCCTAAGTATGCAACCATGCCACTTTTGATTTAGCAGGGCTGACATACACTTCAGTTGAAATAGCAGTAGATGAACAATTTCCGATGATATCCAACGTACGTTTGGTTACCAACTTATATATTCATTAAAGACACTCTTTTAATTTGACTTTTCTCCAAACTGGCAAAATTATAATACTATAGGCTTCGTTTCGTTTAGCTAAACGTTATTTTTTTTTTTTTTAGTAAAGGATACGTAGATGGAATTAAAATTGGTGACGATGAGATAACTCAGAAAAACACCCAATTCCTTTGCTATTGCTTCCGAATATAAGTCTCACCAATTTACCCACAAATTAATACATTTTACAAATGCATGGAGAAATAAATATTTAAAAAAAAATCAAATATTAATACTACTGGATAAAAGGAGAGATCAAAATCCTGCAAATCTTTTACATCGAAATGCTTGCAGCTGAAACTCTAGCCAATGCAATAATGAATAAATAACTAATATTAGTTATTTATTCAATGTGACAAATGTATGTATAGCTAAGAGTATCACAATGATAGGAGTTTCAATGCCAGATTACGGCAAAACTATTAGTGTTACAAATAAACCCTATTCCACCTTTTTGTAGGGAATCACCAAAAAAAAGCTAATATTTTCCCCCGTTTTTGGGCAGTCACAAGTTATGTGAACAACTAAATTCCGAGGACTTTTCACACGTTATTTGGAGAGCTGAAAGGTAAGTGTATTCCAATTTTCAGCTTGATAGGAATTTTTCCCAAGATGAACCCATTTTTTGCCTAAAATTCCTGGTCTATGTAATAACTTAATCCAAAGTCTGATAGTAAAGGAGTACCACAAGAATTATAATATCTCTACTACCAGTTTTTGTATCTAAGTCTAAATTCCTTTTTCTACTAAAATATGTTAGGAAAAAGGTGGTACTGCTTAGATTGATTTGATTTATCTTTTCAGTTTGGTTATCATGACAATTCCATTCAATTGAAGATGCCACTTAAAATTATCCAACTGAATTTTTATATGTAAAAAATACAATAAAAATAAGAAAAAAAAACCTTACCTTAGCGGTATCTGGGCACCATGACATTAAGAAAAGTTTCTGTTTCTTAGAACTTTCAGATGTACCCTGGCATTGGTGCATGTATTCGAAATCAAAAAGGCCGTACCTGCAAAATAAAATAAATAATTATATTTTTATTAAATTAAACATTTGAATAAATTAAATTCAACACATATATTTTGCTACACATTTCTTCACTTAATCAAATCATGGACCCCACTAAAATTGATTCATACTGACGGATACGTGCAGTTACAGTGTAGAAGGCGGCAAGATGAAAAAAAAAAACGAAACAATGGTACGGATATGTCACTGTGACTTATCGAGATCCCACCCAAATCAAACTATAGTACAATAAGTAATAGCCCTTAGTATAAGGTGTGTACAATGCAAGCGTGAGTACCCGATGTTTTTCCAAACGTTTTCTTACAGTACTTACAGTTTTAATTAAATGCGCTTCGAAATTTTATAGATACAAGGCTACTACTGCCTCCGAGAGACTAAAGAAACTTACCAGAAACTAAAGTATATCATCAGTATAATCAATCACTCATCTCCATCTAATCTAGTAAGATCAGAATTATTATTTTAAGTTTGAGGGTGCGGGAACCGATCTAATCTTTAAGCGCTGCGATCTAAAATATCATTTGTGCTCTTTACCGTGTTAGGATCAATCCACGTTTGCCGTGCCTTTCCCATACAGTGTTAGGACCAGTCCACGTTCGCGCTTTTCATGAAGTCTATTATTACTTCATAAGGATCAGTTTTCCGGACGTTTGATAAAGCATGAATCTCTTGGAGTTTTTGAGGAGCAAGTCCTGTGCATTCGCAGGGTACATGCACTGCAGATTCTACATCTTGGTAACAGAATTGGATGTTATCATATATGGTTTTACCCATTTCCTTAAGGTATATAAAGTACGGCAATGGCCAGTCATTAGGCCAGTCAATAGCCTGATCTGACTCCGCAGTTGATGACTTTTTTTTTAATTTTTGTATGAGAAAGTACCGAATTTCTCCGCGTGTATTAATCCAGCAAGACTCCTTTCTTTCTCGCACTGTAGCTGGGAAGTCTTTTCTGTTTTGGACATTATATCTCCTGCTAGATTCCTCTTTGTAAGGCCGCAGAAGAGCTCAGGCCCACTAAATCGAGATTCTGCTTCTTTTCTAGCCATTTAGTGATTAATTTTATTACCTTCATGCCCCTCGTGTCCAGATACCCATCTAACGGTTACTTTGTTGCCTTTGATAGTAGATCTAGAACATCTCTACAGTTCCAAGCCAGCTTCGACGGGAAGACATTGGAGTTTATAGTCCCTTTATCGCGGTTTAGCTGTGGAATTAGTGGGATATATTGTATTATGTTTGCGTGGCGATAGCCAGAATTGACAATCATTAATCATATAACCGGTAATAAAACGTTTTACTACGAAGTTTCCGATAAATTTGTCAGCCTCATTTCAACCTAAATTAAAGCATCTGGTATTCACATTTTAGACTGTCACATATTGTGTTTGCCTCGAGATGTTATTAAACAACCCCCCCCCCCCCCCCATAGTATTCTTATTCCTATGAAATTTTTCAATTTTGGCTTTAAACTCCACTTCTCTTTTATTGGACTAGATATAAACCCAAAAGCCTGAAATTGTGTTAATTTAGCGGATAAATTTTATATGGAAATTTGGCAAGGAAATTTGATTGCTAAATATTTATCCAATTGCTGAGGAAAGTTGTGTATTGTGTTATATCAGTTAAAACAAGTCTTTTTGGTTTTGACAAGTAGAGACTGGGTAAATGCAATAGCAATCGAAAAGAACACGAAATGAAATAACAAATGCACGACAGCTGATTGTCAAAAGCAGCCACCTATAGTTCAAAACAATGAACAACTTTAGCCGTAAAAAAGGTACCTGTTCGATTGCTACTAAATACTTATGCGCTAAATGAGCACAATACCGGGGTTTAGAAAAGAAAACATATCCGCCTTTAATTTTTTTTTACATTTTAGTTACTCAACATAATCTCCAATATTATTGCAGCCGGTTAGTTAGTCGGTCAGTTACGCTACAGAAGTTATTCAATTCGTACCTTCATGGCTTGTGTAACGCGGGTGAATTGATTGGTCTAAAAATCGGGATATATGATTTCTTTTTTCTGGCTTGAAGCACATATGAATAATATCCTATAAATTGCCACCGAGTTTACAGGTCCTTGAACTTTGAAAACTCTTTAATGTTTTTCCTCTACTTCATTATGGAAGCCCATCATCTTTTTTTGGAAAGAGAAGACATTGGGGACTTTGATATAACCACCATCCCTCTCTTCTGAATTAACAGACTCAGTAGAACTTTCTTTACCTTTTTTTATGGAACTTTTATATTCTGCTCTAGACGTGCTAAAACTCACCAAATAATCAATATCTTGCTGGATTTTGGTTTGATAAAGAGCTTTCCAGCTTTTTTCATAAGTAAATTAAAGCCGCCTATATTCCACCCAATTAGACCCTCTGTAAGCTTTTTCTCAAGGCCTAACTAAAAAGCCTTGATCAACTTAAATTATTTGATTCCTTCATTTCTTGCCGAAAAGTAGGTTGATGAAAGGAAAACAGATGTGTGTGATCTGAGGACAAATTACCTAAGCGAAAATAAGCTGCGGTCAACGTTTTCAAATATCTTAACGCAGATCTTTGTAGTCTTTTTAAAAATTAATATTAAGCAGATGTGTCTATGTATGCTCCATTTATCAAATTAACAACACAATTTTATCGTAAATTTTGTAAAGCAGAAGCCATGAGAATTATTTTAACAGTTTTCTGAAAGTAAAGACATCATAATGTGAAATGTTTTAACGTATCAGAACTGTGTATACACGCATACATAAAACAAATTCGTTAATTTCATAAGCAAATAAAAAGGACAATCATTTTATTCATTCACTGTTTCATTGACATTGTCCCCTTTTTTTTTATCTAACTTACCGACATTCGCCGGGTCCACATTTTTGAATATCTTCCAAGAATTGATCATATTCAGCATCACGGGCTCCGACAGTTTCAACATCAATTTGTTTTTCATCTCGTATATAGAAAATAACATAACGGTGTTTTTTATCCTTTTTAATTTCTTCATATGTTGTCTTACATACATCTGACACAGTTACTCCGGATGCCTAGAAATAATAAGAATATTTTTTATTAATTTAATTCTACCTATTCTTTATGTGGTGGTTATGTTGATTGTGGTGGATATTATGAATGGAGAAATGTTTAAAAATTTTGTAGCTTGGCTCATACCAATGTAAAGATATTTTTTAGAAATCTGAACATCGAAACCATTCCAAGCGCATTTTTTCTCACAGCTTTGTGACAGCAAAAGCTATTTAATAATTTAGCTATTGTAGTATTGCAGGCTGTATGTATGTGTGTATACATAAGCAGCAATTTCTTTAATAACTAAAAAAACAAAAACAAAAAAATTATAAACAAAATGGATTGGCTTCCAGCATTACAATTAATTCAGATTTTCTTTTTTGTTACAAAATCCAATCTTCTTCTTGGCTTTAGTCGAATGGGGTCTTGACGAATTTAAAATCATTTTGGAAGCTGGCGGATTTCACTAAGCCTTACTCCAATATTGCCTTAGAATAGTCAAAACACATGGCACGATTAAACTAGATCAAACCAAGAGAGGCAGCTAATCTAAAAGACTTATATGATTTCAGTCACTCTAACCATTCTCCCAATAGACTACTAATTTAGCTGACACCTGGGTCTACGAACAGCGATAGTAAACATAACACTGTTGTTTAGAGAAGCTGATTACGGTTATTCTGAGGCCGTCGACGAAATATTTTCAAGAAACAACATAACAAATGTACTAGTTAGTATCGGTACACACAGTAAGAAAAAACATCAAAATATAATTAATAAGCGTCCAAAGAAAAGTCGGTGTGTGCGCAATAACCGTAATATTAAACTACGCTAAGTAAATTCTTCATCATGCAAAATCATCTTTAGATATGCTTAACAAAAAATTTCATGAACCATGTTTTTTTTATGCCAAATCAATTGATGTTGTTCATCCAATTAATCATTGCCAGTTATTCTACGGTAAAAGCTACATATGTACGTTACCCCAAAGGTGTCAATATTGTTTAACCAACGATAAAATTTCTTTTCATTCCAGGATTTACGTATATCTTGGGATCTAATTTTGACCTTGGCTCGAACTCATCACATCCAGCAAAATTACGCAATTTCTGGACCTCAACAAAAAGAAAAAATAATTTGCTGAATCGAGTGTAAAATGAATGCACCCCACACTATATGCAGAAAGACGATGAATATTATGTACATACATAATTACATACTAGCTTCTAGCGGCCATGTTAGAAATGCTGAAGGTGTAATCAATAGAAAACCGTCGGGATCTAGACAATCTTATCGCAAATGCGCTGCAAAATCACTTGCATTTATAAGAAGAAGAAAAATGCTGTTGAGCGCAGAGAGAGACAACGGTAGTTGTGCCTTTTTTATAAAGCCAGGTGGACGAAAGAGTCCATTTGCTAACCTGTTAGAAAAACCATTTCACCAAAACCATCTTGTCCTCTTAATGAAGCGCATCAGGTCTTGGTGAGGTACTTATCCACAGATAGGAGTGCAGATACAAGAGTATTCAGCGTAATTGTAAACTAAATTAAAAACTGAGGAGAATTACAGAAGAAAAAGCCAAGAGGCGCTGTGATCGCTATGTGTCAACATTTCTCAATTTTTCAGCTTGATGTGGGCAGAAATACTTAAATTAGTAGGAAAATTGTATAGAAACTTTTCCACATCAAATTTTAGTGATCCTTTCATTGTGCCAATAATTACTGCAACAAAAGTATTACCAACTTGATATAAAGCTGACAAAAAAAACATAATACATAAAACAAAATAGATTTTCTTTGGAAAGCCGGTAGTAAATCTATCAAATCAACAATAATGATAAGCATCAAGGAAAACAAGTTGAAAACATTTTAAACGTTCTCAAATAGGATTGTAGAATCTTCAGCCTGTCAAATTATTTGTTAGCACTAAAAGTTTCCTCATCTTTCACTTCAATTATGCTATCGATGGAAACTCATTCTATTATTATCTAAATTTGACACGAAAGGGATTTAAGTGAAAATGTTGATCTGCACATATATCTTTTGAGAGGATCACATTTGGTGTGTTCAACTCAGCTGAACTATTGAGTTGCTGACTAAGCGGTGGCGTTCAGTCGAACCGCTGCCCTTCTGCTGACTCTCAACTGTTGAGTATAGTAGGCAGCGGCGATTATTTACGCTTAATTTGTAAGCGCTGTCAAATCTTCTGTGAAATAAATATCATATTACATTATACTAACAAAAAGATCAAAACAATATAGCCAAACTTGACAGCAACAGATTACAGTCAGCAAAACGTTCAGATGAAACTCAACGGTTGACTTCCAGCATACTCTACATGTTTTGTGATTAGTGTCAGCCGTTGAGCTGTGCTGAACACGCCCATTGATAGACCCAGTTTAGACAGAGGTAAAAATGCTGCCTCTGCCACCAGAAATCTGATGCTTCATTCCTGCCCCCAACCATCATCTTACCAACAAGTTTTCGTGAGGCAGAGACAATATACTGACCTGTCTAAACAGGGTCATACCGTTATTATCAAAGCCCATTAAACTTTTAGGCTTCATTAATAGAAAATAACCAGAATCCTTTATTTTAATTTTGTTACATCTATTCCGAAATCCGAGGTATGCTATATCAATCATGTCTCGTTCCTTAAGGAACAACGAATTACTCAACCTTCCATACACAATCCGACTATAATTATGATACCTTGTCTTATTTGAGCATTTTTTATGACAGGCTTATTTGTAAAAATAAAATGCAAATAGTAAGTATCCAAGTAGTGTTCAGATGTACTGACATTCTATTAACTTGCAAGAATGTATATGATTGTAGGTATAGTACTAGACGTGTCAAAGAAGTCCAAAGGAATAAAAATAAATTTTAATAAAAGACGAAATAGTATCAATAGTTGCCAATTATCACGTGCGCGCGTCACTAAATTAAGATAAAAGTCTGATTGTTATACCCTAGATGAAATCTATAGGGTATACTAAGTTTGTCATTCCGTTTGTAGCACCTCGAAATAATTATGGTAGAGCAAAGTGGATTGAACACCCACGCATAATATTAAAAGTTATTTTGATTTTTGCATGTCCGTCCGCCCGTCCGTGTGCACGATAACTCGAGAATGCGTTCACTTAGAAAGCTGAAATTTTGTATAAATTTTGTATACGGACTTTGAAAAAAAAAAGTTAAATTAAATTCGAAAATGAGATAAATCGGGCAACTCATTCGTGGGGTTGCCATATAAAAATTTCGTTTTCTACTATATATTTGGACACTGCCTGAAAACGCGTCGGCAAAGAGAGCTGAAATTTGGTACATGATATTTTTATATAATAACACATAAAATTTCAAAAATTGACTAAATCGGACAACCCGCCTCTGGTGTTACCATATAAAAATTTAGGTTTTTTACAAATACTTTGAAAGCGATCAGTCCTAGACATTTTTATTGTACTAGAAAAATTTTCAGAATACGAAATCTTATAAAATTGGTTATAATCATTTATTCTGTCCGACGAACCGTTCTAGAAATATATGCGAAAAACCACTTCAAAAATCAAACTTGTATAAATGGATGACCATACGAAATTACATACGGGCATTCATCTAGAGGGTATCATAAGAAGTGGTCTTAAACCAATTCTAGCTTTATTACTTGTTTGTTTTTAAGTTGTAAAGTAAAGAGGAGCTACATACAACACACTGTACAAACTATACAACAATGTTACAATTTTTGCTAGATTTGTTAATAATATAATTTCAGGAAACATTCGTTTTGAGGTGTAAATTAAATTGTACTAAAACAATAAGAACTACTAAGAAAACTACACTTTCAAACATTTATGTATTAGTACAAGAGCTTGACACAAATATTAGCTCTGTTGTGCACATTATCATCATTGAAAATATTTAACTGCAGTTTATAATATCAGTGCAGAGAGGAATGCACTGCATTGAACTCTCACCACTTAAGCATTAATTTAATTTGAAAGACTATTTACAACAAACACAAATACCAGACAAGAGTCTCATGATATTGTGGTCGAGGACTGTTTAATTTCAGATACCAAATGTGATGCTTTATTAGCATTTAACACCGACAACAACACAAGAAATTCAAAATGGTACAATGAACTATATTCTGATTTTTGAGAGCAATGTTTGTAGAACAAATCAAAATGTAAACATTACAAAAATTGATACGAAATAAAAATTATCTAATCTGCATTTCAAAAATTAACTACTGGAAATTGCTACTTACTAAAATTATTGAAAACGTTCTTGGGTCATTACCGTCCAAATTTGCCGGTACATAACAAAACACTTAAAAAGTCTTGTTCCAAAAATTATTATTATTATCTAAGAGGTCACACGTCACACACACAATATGATAAGATATTTTTTGCTTAACAAAGAAAACTCAATTCTTAGATGAATCTTTCCTTAAGTAGACTTATTAAAACAACAGCTAAAATTACACTGTTGGCTCTTTTTCTAGATTGTCGAGTAAAAAAGTATTGTTACCAGACACTCAGGAATTCTTATTAGCTCCTCTCCATGCTAATCTAACGAATAAATCCTACTCCAGATATTTAGCGTGACTTTATTGAGACTGAATTTCTACTTTAGGCTTAGTTTTTGTTTTTTTGTTCATCTCAAAGCTTTTTTATTTAGACCAACAATACAACAACACGGGATGGATGAGAACTTTATGTTTTATTAACATAAGAAAAATGTTGAAAGATGAGTAAAAATAATAATGCAATCGTGAGATTTTCAGAAATTTAATACAAAAAAAAAAATTTCCTTCATTTTGGCTAGAGATAAGGAGGGAGGCACAGCCTCTGCCAAGAAAATGACATAATACAGCTAGGGAAATAGGAAAATGATAAGATAAGGAATAAATCTAGTTTTTTTACAGTTAAAACTTTGTATAAATATTTTTCATAACAAATAACAATATTTTGAATGTTTCGTTTTATATTTTTTTGATATAGCCATTTCCATGATAGTAAACTTTATGACTTGAGAAAATTTAATGGGCGTGGGGTGGTTGCGTTGTATGTTCATAAAATTATTGATAAGAAAGAATTTTTGTCCGTAGTCGTTTGCATTTTTATACCCTAGATGAAATCTACAACGTTTGTCATTCGGTTTGTAACACCTAGAACTAATGATGGTAGAGCTAAATGGATTAGACACCCGCGCATAAGATTAAAAGTTATTTTGATTTTTGCATGTCCGTCCGTCCGTCCCTCCGTCTGCCCTCAAGATAACTCAAGAACGCGTGTACTTAGAGAGCTGAAATATTGCACTGGCTTTTAAAAGAAAAAATAAAGTCAAGTTCGAAAATGGGACAAATCGGGTAATTCTTTCGTAGGGTGTTGCCATACAATTCAGAGATGCCAATGGAACGCACTAGTAATGGCCCTACCGTTATACATATAATGTATTTTGCTAACTCTCTGCGATTGCAATAACACATTAGACTCCACTAATCTTGGGTGCGAATCTAATCTATTTATAAAATGATTGTCATTATTGTTTGTATTTATTAGTATGCTCAAACATGACTACCATTATATTCAGTAAATAATTCGAAATTCGTCAAAATCCAATTTAACAGTTTCAGTTTACTAAAATACTTTTGGGACTGGATAATCCAAGAAGATATTTGATGACCTTAAAGAAAATCCCACGAAAAGAAAGCAAAGGACTAATTAAACTCAAACATATTGGATTTATTAATTAATTAATTATTAATTAATATTAATATTAATTATTAATTAATAATAATAATAATTAATTATTATTTTCAAGAAGTGTATTATACAGCATTGAAATATTATTCATTAACAGTTTCTACCTAAGAAGGTACGAACAGTACGTGCTGGAATATAGCCACCATAATGAATACGAAACTACATAGATTTTGATCAAGCCACAGAAACATTGGTCGATAAAGAAAAAATTACAATTCCTACGTATCTCTTTTATTGAAAGTCATTTGATATACTACGAGGCCAGTTTGATATTATTTTTGCGTGAAACTATCACCGAAACCAAGAAAAGTACTAAGGGGAGTCTGCACCATCAATTTCAATGATAAAGAAGTGGTTTACTGAGTCCCATTGTGGTCGTACCAGCACAAGTGACGCCGAACGTTCAAGTCGCCCAAAAGAGATCGTCACGCCAGATATAGTCGATAAAATCCATGGAATAATATTGGATGATTTGAAGCAAAAACGAACGCATTTGGCGAAGAAAAAGTTCTGTTCCATCAAGACAATGCACCGTGCACACGTAGTCACCATGGCGAAAATCCATAAATTGGACTACGAATTGCTACCCCATCCACCATATTATCCAGTTTAAGCACCCTGCGACTATTTCCTGTTTCCAAACCTGAAGAAATGGCTGGGCGGTAAGAGATTTGGGTCTAACGGACAGGTCATCACTGAAACAAACGCCTATTTTGAAGGCCTTGAGAAAACCTATTATTTTATTCAAAAAGTTACTGACTTGTCAAACTGCCCTCGTATATGTAATAAATGAATGTCTCCTCTGTATATTTATGAGTTTTTCAACGTTTAACTCATCACGGTAACTTTTACAGTATAAGAAAGAGAAATAAACAATGTTAATCAATTTTTTATATAGGACATCGGGAATGGTTGGCACAATCTTAATAGTTCTCAGTATACATAACAGATCGAGTCACTGACTAAGTTGATAACGTAAAACGGTAATGTGCGCCACCATAATTCGTTTCAGTGTTCAGCAAACACGTGATTAGTCGCAGCAACGTGGATATTTAATTTCCTGAGACGCAAAAGTAAAAATTTGGTGTTTTAATTATTATCGCTCGTGATTACAACTAATTCTGTATGTGTGGTAAGTAATATTTATGCATGTGCATTATTTATTGAGTATTTCCATACTTTCATCAGAAGTCACGTTAAAATCTCCCAAAACTAGTGCACATAATTTCGAAATCCCTCCAAATGTCGGTGCATAAGACTTGGATTTGGCCAGAGCTTCAAGCTTTAACCGGACCAATGTCAATGCTTTTTTCGAAAATTTAGAATATGTGATGAACCGCTTTAAGTATAATACTGGAGATAAATATTTGGAATGCAGACGAAAGGGGCACTGTTCAGAAACCGAATAGAGTGGTTGCACGCAGAGGCTTTAAGCAGGTAAGTCGAATCACATCTTCCCAGCGTGGGACGGTAACAACGTTAGTTTTCAGCAATGGCTAACTCAACTCCGCCATTCTTTATTTTTCCGGCTGCGTTAACGCTTCAAGATGGATGAAGGAAGAACATTTTTGCCAATTTCTGAGGCACTTTGTGGTGAACATTAGATGTTCGAAAGAAAGACTTCGACTTCTTCTGAAAGATAATTACTAATCTCGTTTATCTATCGAAGGGCTAAATTACGCAAAAGAAAACAGGATTTGTATGCTATCTTGTCAATGCTTTCTTGGATAAAATTGTGTACGAACCTTTAAAGAAATATGTCAGCAGCGCTTTTGAGTTTGATCGTCTCTAGCTTCGGCACCTGACATCTGCTAATATTGAAGTCGAGCTTAAAGCTAAGGGAATTTTTCCATTTAATAGAAGAATCTTTCAAGATGCCAATTTTATGCCGGCATATGCAACAGACAGAATCAGAATCCGACAAATCAATATAAATGAACCATCTTCGTCACGTTCCACAGAGCAACCAGCACCTTCAAAAAATAATTTAATAGAAGTAATTCCTTCAAAGTAGACATGTTCACCGTTGGAAGCTATTGGATCACTTTCTCTTCATATCCTAGGGCAACAGAAAGAAAAACGAATATAAACAAGAGAAAAAAACAAAGATATCCTATTGGTGGAAAAGAAAGAAAGAAAGAAAGAAGCAGAAAGTTGAATCCAGTTCTGAAGATGAAGATGTGGAATGTTTTTGTCTTGTGTGTGTTGAGCCTTTTTCAAACAACTTAGCAAAATAAAAGTGGCTCCAATGCATCATAGGTGGGTTCACGAATCTTGCACGGCTGGGAATAAATTTTATACATGTCAAAGCTGTATCAGTGAGATTTCATCTAATTAAGAATATAAAATAGTAAAAAGAAAATTTTTCTTTTTTTAAATTGATTGATGTTAAATATGTGCCAACCATCCCTTGCTACTGTACTAACCATCATTTGTATTTCGTTATTTAAATTGCAACCACAGACATAAAAACTCTGATTAAGTTTTCGCGACAATATTACAGTCAAGCACAATAGTCAAGTTAAGCCTACTGTAAATATGAAGTTAATAGCAGTTTTCTCCTACTCACTATGACAGAGATTCGAAAAGTGTAGACAACCATATCCGGTCTCCCCTATTAAATAATTCAGTTTTTTCATTTCAAATATGTCTGAAAGCATTTTTTACTCAATGAATCTGGGAGTTACACATTATCTCGCTATGACAGATAAAATTAGAGAAAAACTATTTACAAATTTTAAGAAAAAATAATGTTTGTTTTACAAAAAATTTGCATAAATAAAAAATAAATTTCCCTTCAATTATTGGCACAAACAAAAATTTCTTCTTCACAATTTTTATCTAAGAAAAAATATGAAGTTCATTTGGTCATTCTTAAAACTCCGCAAATATTCGTCTTTTTACATCAGGTTTTCTAGTTAAAATAATTTTGAAACAGCGAAATTTTAATACGCTAGATTTAGAAATTTCGAGAGATTTTATATTGCGGTCAATCGTACCGAACCCCATTTTCTATATTCAATTTAATAAATCCAATTAAAATTTATTTCTGATGAAGAAAAGCAACCAGTCTATCCAATAATATTAATTTTTGGTTAATATAGAAAAAAAAAATATTTGTAGAAAGAGTAAATAGATATCTTCTATTAATATTTGAATAAAACTAAACGAATCGGTATGAAAAATCCTTAACAATTTATTTATTCGAACTGTTAAGCGTGAAAGCCAAAAATAATGATAAAAATAATGAAAATGAGTTACGTCGGCATGCACAACCAAATATGAATGAAAATTGGTTGCAATGCTTCTATTTTCATGCACATTTTGATTCTCCTCTTCTAGTTGTATACTAGCAGGAGCAGGTAAATAGCTAAGTAGCAAACAGTAAGCAGAGCAGCTTCGGTTTGATTAAAAACTTTTCTGTTATTCTAAAAGTGCGCGTGCACCATAAATCTATACTCACTCATAGGCAAAGGCGAAAAACTATCTCCTCAATGTTGTATTTTTCTAGACCGTATACGTATACCATTCTCAAGTTGTACATAAATGTAGGTACATTTTACAAAATCACGGCAGAACAGCAGCGGTAAGAGGTGGTAGACAAATTTGCGAAACATTTTCACATGGAGTTTGTTCATGGTGCAATCATACATACATATATAGCATAACTCATTTGTTTTTTTTTTTTAGTTCTTCGTTATATCGAAAATTTGCCGATTCAAGTATGCGCAAGCGCACTTTAGAGATTACGCTACACACTGGCTGCAATGCAATGCAATGTAAAGCCGGTGAATTAAATATGTTCCATAATTTCGATTGTACCTAAGTAAACTTGATAAGTACAAAAGAGATCACACCACATATCTCTCTGGATTAAGAGTTTACCACCGGTTGATGACTATCGTGACTTTTGTGAGAAGTGAGACTGACACACGTACGATATTCAATGTCCATATATGGTATTGTTGTTGGAGTTCTCCCTCTCATTCACGATTTTTTCTTGCAATTCGCTCGATGAGAGACCGTCACTAACACGGTGCCGCACATATTTATACCATTGACGGATATAATACTTACTTTCGTTCATTTATATTAAATCTTTTGAATTTATTTTATCTTATTTGTTCGCACTATCATCTTGTGAAAGCAACATCGTATACTGCTGATGAAACGATGACTAATAATAAAGTAAGTAAAAATAAGCGCATACTTTCTTAAGATCATTGTTCAAATTAAATTCTTACCTTGAATTTAAATTAAAAAAATTCGCACTTGTTTTTACTTTCGATTTAATTCATTTTATTTTTTACTATCGATGAGAAAAAAAATTTCAAGCTACAGACAGACGATGAGTCATTCCGTCGCATTGCACTTTTTGCCTTTGATTTCATAGTGAATTCTTTTCTGCGACTCAGTGTAGCCCCCGCCATCGAATCTGTCATTTCTCGACTCTTTTCTTCTTACCTACCCAGTAGTAAAGAAAAGAGCACGAGAATAACAGATTCGGTGGCAGTGTTAACACCGAACCGCAGAAAAGAATTCAATATCAGATTTTGTCTAGTCTAGTCAACAAACAATCACTAATTATAATTGATTGAATGTACCTGAATTATTTATCTTCGGTTATAAATGTTGTAAATAATTTATTTTAATGTTTAAAAGGAAATTGAAATACACATTAGCATTAATAACCGACCTCCAAACGGCATTTATTCGATATTACAGATTTGATAAATTATTATTGATTGTTAATAACGATTATCAGTCCAGCAATCAAGGATCTCTTTACAATATATGAACAGTGATTTGGGAAAAATATACGGAAAAATCGTATGGACAACAATCTATATTACTAAATTATTATGATAAAGTGAACACATCATAATGGGAAGTAGATAAAATATATGTACTACATACACATAATTATCATCTAGAGTATGTTAGATAATTGTCATCAAAACCTTTTTAATGATCTAAATTGAAAAAATTTAATGCAAGTCAACTGTCTTCTTACATGATTATATTAGATCAGAATGTCTCTCATTCATATTACAAATAAGTCTTCGGGCCAATAACCAAAAATGATTTTTTGATTGTGATTATGTAGTATTAATTGTGAATTACCAATTTATCACTTAATTGCTTGTATATTCAATTTTGTATTTCAGCCGGAATTTTTTTGCTCAGGATTTTTTGTAGTACCATTACTTATACGAAAAGGACATCTGTCCTACCCACAACATGAGTTAACAGAAATTGATTCTGATTGATTTACGGCATGTCACATGATTTCTTATATTTATAAACTCTCTTCTAATCCCTCGTAGAAAATAATAACGGAATATTAGCTATCGAGCGAACTTTGTTCAGCAAGACAGCCTTTACTTTACCCCAAAAACTACACATTACTGTGATTTCTGATAAAATTGATCTTTTTACAAAGTACTTCTAAATGTAGACGTGCTTTATAATATTGTTGATGTGTCGTCCGTAGCATGTGGTCAATCCAATTCTTTTTCCTACGATTTACATATTTCATTGTGGATGTTGTCCTATCTTGCGCGTCTCTACAGTTCTTTGTTTTGTTTCCTATTCTATCAGTTCAGCGAATTTAACGTAGACACCAATTCACAAATGATTGTAAACGATTTATTATATTTAGATTCAAGATTAGATATCAAGTGTTGCATCAATTCCACAGCAATTCTATTGGTGATAAGCATTTGGTCTTTTGTTTTGAACGGATATTTCCGTGGAGTTCCTTATCGAAAATAGTTGAGCAAATCTACATGAACCGACATCTGTTTTATGTACAGCCCGCAATCTTCTGAGAACTCGTCATTGTGGTTTGTTTCGAAAAAAAAAATAGATTGAAATTTATTTTGATAGTTATTTTTTAATTTTCATATTATTTTTCAAGTTATTAGGCGCATCAAAACTTGAACTTTGGTTGGAGGAAATGAAAGAATTTAAAAGACATTCATAACAGATATACCCAGTATGTATTATGGAAAAATGTAGATCCAACAAGCTTCCAAAACTGCGACAGCAATAAATAATACTGAAAATATTATATTATTTGTATGTAATATGGATAGGGATTTCGAAATAAAATTAAAATGCGTTTTATGTACGAGCTCTCATCATACAACTTTTGTGATAATTAAATGTTACTTCTATTTAACCGAAAAAAAGTTTTCGGTTTTTGATGTGAAAGCAAAAGCGAATTTTCGGTGTAGAACTTATCGGGTTCGATGTGAAAGTGCCTTAACTATGTTATATTATAACCTCTTTTTTTTATAAAAGTTGGTTAACATAGTTTTTACAAAAAACTGTAAACTTTAATTTGACTTATTACACCTATGTGCTAACTGTAGCCGTTAAAGAGTTATTAGGCTCATAACTTTATTTAATTGCAATGGTATAATTCTGTAAAGGAGCAAAATAAATCTCACTACTGTGTCTCATAATGATTCCGTTCATTAATAAATGCCTTTCCCTGTATAATTTGTTCGTTCAGTAGAATCACATACATATTGAATGGTTTCTCGAATTCATGTCCATTCAGGTTATCGAAATGTAAAGGTAATGAGATTACATTAAGTGATTCATAGCTTTCTGAGTTAGAGCATGAATCATTTAATCGCTCTAGCAAAAATGAAATGAAACACATTCAACACAACACAAATAATATCTGCTTTATCATAATAATAATGAACTGAAATTCATGCGACCATGCTGAGCAGCTCTAATTAGCATTTCGATGTAAGTTTTGTGAAAATGACGAGAAGATTTTTATATTTATCTTCACCTTAATTATATCATTCATCAAAAATAACATTTAAAAATTGGTGATGATGTCGTGCGTATCTTATCAACACAAACAAAAAATTCTAGATAAAAATTTCTATTCAAATAATTCATTAGCTGGTGGTGTTACCGTCTAATGATTTATACAGGAAATCCAAAATATTTTTTTTATTTTCTCATCAAAAAATGATTTTTATACCACATTTTAACGTTATCTTTTTATTTTATATACACATTTCAGGGAATTTGTCGGTAAATTGTTCTAAATGTAACACGAAGTATGATTACTGTGTAGATAATTATCCAATCAATAATTTTTCTTTCGAATTTTTACAATGTTGGGAAATGTGAGCGCATGCGTGATGTGTTTCTTTTTGTAGAAATAGTAGCTAACAACAAAAATTCATTGTACTGTAGCGCTTGCCAAAAGATCTTCAGAAAAATGAAAAATTGAAATCGTTGAAAATTTGCAAATTGCCTAAAATATAAACAAATTTGATATTTCCACGAAATTAATTTAAATACAATTAAAAATTTCCACTCACCTAAATTCCTTTTGAAACAAAATTTATATAAGAAAAAATAGAGAATCTTAAAATACTCGCCCCCATCAACCGAAACGTTTAATCACAATTATAAGTAGTAGTTTCAGATAAAAATAGAAAAGTGGCGCAGAAAAAAAAATATTCGATTTTAAATTTTCATATATATAATTGAAATAATCAACATCATCGGTTACGTGTTAGCATAACCACACTGAAAGCACGCTAGTTGAAAGTAGAGTTCAGACAGAAACTATATTTGTATTTTCTTTCTTAAATTATAGGAGTAAAATTTTACTGGTTCTATTTTTGTATTATTATAAAGGGCATAAAAATTTTAAATTTTGAAGGTTATATTGTTGGTTCTCCTAGATGGGTTAAGCTGAAGGTTAGTGGTCTTCTCTTATTAAAAAAGACTAGTGCTACGAACTATGAAACGATGCGTCGAGAATGAACTGATTAAATAAGAACCAGGATTTTTTAATTCCATTCAATATTCTTAAGCCCTTAAGTAATTGCTGGATTCTCTGATGTTTTGGGAATAATGAGAATTTTATTTGAGTAGAATTTTGCATCTCCTGTCAGCATCTTGGTCAAAGCGAAATTTATCGTTTGCAAATATATTCAGCAGTGGTCTTTTCTGCAAATAAAGCCAGAGTTATCCAGGTGTGGGGATTTTCGCACATAATAGCCGCCCGAGTATAATCGGGTGTAGTCTTTAAGCGGTTGATTGCAACATAATTCAATCCATACTTACTTAACTATAGATGTTTAGATGCGTACTCCGATCCGAAATCAAGATTAGAATTAGTTAAAATGGGAGAAGTAATCTCAAGCGAAGAATGAATGACGTATACGTGTTCCTTGTAGGTTCTAGTCTAGGATTAACTTCTGTTGAAGTTATCGCGTCGAACCGAAAACTATCCTTATAGAAAATGCTCATCGGTTTCGAAAACCCTCTTCCCCCGCTCGGCCGGAGTCCTACATAAACTAGCACTGTTGCATCTGGAAATCGCGCATATACATACATATGTGTAAATTTTCTCTGCTTTTGAATGCGGGTGAAGTTTTCTGATTAGTTCCGATGAGCCTTTCGATGAGCATACCATGAGCGTTTTCATATTCAAAATTCATGTGCATTTCCACGAAATTATGATGAATGGTGTGTTGTATTGATTAAAAAAAAACAGTAAAGTTTTAAATTATAGCGTGCAGTTAAAAATCGCATTCATTTACAGAAAGTTATGTAAAGTTCTGTGAACTGAATTGTGTAACGTGAAAGCATTTGAATAGGTATACATATATGTAGATCAAAATGATTTCCTATCTAGTTCTTCATAGTCTCCTTGTACAGCAAGCACGGATCATTTGAAACTTTGAGCAATTCCACCTTCTATCCACTGAGCTGCTATCACTGGTAATCAAAATCGAAAATGTACGCAAAATCAGAACATGCAGATGTAAAATAAATTAATCGTATGATATTATAATTGAACTAATTTATATATCAATGCCATCATTATACGAATTTATCAATAAAAGTAGAGAACAAGCATTTCCATTATTTCATCATGAATTGACTGATGAATAATATATCAGTGAGTATTTTCATTACATCAACAAGAAAATAATGTAACAAATTATGGAACTGCTCACCTATTAACAGAGTTAAGTAACCCAGCAGGTTACGGATAACTTCAATAAATATCAAGTAAATCCTGGACTTGAACCTAAAAGGAACACATACACGTCACACAAGAAAACCTAAATCATAGTAAGAAAAAAAAATTAATGGGAAAAAATTATAAGAAATAGAAGAATATTGGTGAATTATTTTCGCGAATAAGAATTAATACCGCATCGGAATAACGCAACCACACTTTTGAATTAGCAAAATAACCTTAACCTTACATTAATTAAAATATTTGCGCAATACTAATAAGTATTCCTTCTGAACATTGATCGATTGATTAAAACATAGTTTTGGATCCCCTCGAACGTAGACCAAATCAAGGCCCATTGTTCACCCTTCAGACCCACCTTCTGAACATAGTTTAACCGCCTCTTTCCTGCATCTTATCATGTCACCTTTATAGATTTTTTGTGATGGTGATAAATTCTTGTGACACTTCATCGACTCATGTTTACTATAAGGATTCAAATGATTAGCCCCGATTTAATCTCTGGTGGTAACTATTTGAATAATGCCATCTGGATTTTCTCTTTTTTTTTCAAAAACTTGAAGGTATCGCCTTTGTACTCCTATTAAAGTAATGTCACCATTTTAAAGAGTCGGGTTGATGGATAACAGTAGACCTTGGTCAGAGCAGAAGATTGAAGATCTGTCCTTGAGACTGTATACACTAATGTAGTGTGTTTCAGGCGGTGGTCTTGGCTATTAGCAAAGCAGCAAGTGCTGCTACGTACAAATTATGACATACCTAGCGATCGAGTCATCAGAATTTGTATTGACAGCCAAGCTGCAATCTCGAGCATCATTAGATCACGCCTAATGCAACGGTGTCGCTCTGAGCTCGGGAAACTGGAAAATGGCAGATGAAGAGAACTGACTTCATGCGCGATTTCAAGACAGCATTGGCCCGAGGTTTGTCCTGGGAAGACTGAATCTCTGCTGAGGAGGAACCGGAAGTAAGCATGTATCGCGCATGTAAGCTCCATAAAATAATTTCGGCAGAGCTGTATGGTCGAGAAGAGGTTGAGAGCGTTCACCACCGAATGCTCTAACCTAGATAAGCATAGGAGGAATAAGCTTGGTAGATACTTTTTCTGCGAACTGGGAGAATTAGCAGACACAAGAGTTGGGGGACTTGGTAAGGTTGGTTGGTTTCATCGCACCCCCGAACTCTTAAATATCTTTCCAGACAGGCTTCCAATAAAGCGCCATCACAATGGACTATAGATGGTCTACGTGTGACTGATCGTACATACTTTTTATGATCGCCGCCACTCTAACCTAATCTAACTCTCTAAATGTCACCATTCTCGGTAATCGTAGACCTTGGTCATACTAAGCTACTGTTTAATCGGAATAATTGCAAAAATGTGTAGCTCTATAATTCCTCGATATCAGTTATGTATGTTTAACCTTTTGAATTATTTTCAGTGTAAACACCTCTACTCGTCTTGTATGTATTACTATGATAAACAAACTCCACCAATTCTACTTTGATAATTTCTTATGGCATCCACCAAATGGTTTTTATAACTGAGTTCTATTGTCAACAGAATTCTCAAATCTGCACGATAACCGTTCACATAGTAGTTGAGTATGCAGAGACTGATAAGTTCAAATTTATCTAAATTATGGAAAATTTTTTAGAAAACATAAATAAGGCGATATATATCTAATGCATGCGGTAAGATGTAAATTACTATTTTGTTTATATACTTATCAACCTTATCCCCTGACTACTAATATGCCTTGTTGTCTGGTATAATAATCACTCACCCAGGATCTCTAAGTAACCCACCCCCAATAACGAACGATGACCTCTTCTGAGGTGAAATGACAAGAATAGTACAAAGAAAACCATATGCTGTCTATCTAACTAAAGTATATGACCCTCAGTGTCAAGTTTTAATTTCTCTTGTACATATGTAGGTATGTACAATGTGTGTACAGTATACAGTATACATGTTCAACATTTTCAGTGCACATTTAATCGGTTTCTTGCGTGGAAAGCAAAATTTCACATGAATGTGACAAATTGTAATTGTTTGACATGGACATGGGATGGGCGGCTTTTTGCTAAAACATGCCGACTTTTTCTATATGTTGGGCCCAATCAAATCAATGTCCGGTCAGTCGGTATACATATTTATTTTTTACATACATATATAAGATATCGACATATGAATACGTGGAAGTTGTAAATTTCCGATTACAAAATTAAATTGAATATTTCCTTCCAAGTTTAATATGAAAAAAAAAATGTTTCTTTTTATATTTAAAGTGAAATATTAAAATCCATTAAAAAAAAATTTCAAGGTTCAATACATAATCTTTAAGAAGAAAAAAAACCACCGCCATGGAGACTACATTCGAAGATTTGGTTATTAATAGTAGCACGCTACTCTAGTGATGAGCATGCAACAGAAAATTTTAAAACAGAATCAGAAAACATGCGGTAAGGAATCGGTCGGTCAGACAGAAAAATTTCATTAACTAGCGTGGGGTTCTGTGATGCTGTAGTGTGAGTTTTGAATTTATAGAAGAAAAATTTATTCTTAGAAATAGCATCGTGCGGAACACTCGAAGAAATTAAAGACTACCAGAATCAGAAAGCCATGCAGTAGCAGATGGATGATGGGTATTATAGTGAGTAAGAGAAGCACTACCATAAATTCTCAAAAAAAGAAAACACATTTCTGCTTTATATACCTATATATGTATGTTTTAAAATACATATGTAGATAGTACGTATACCTATATAAAATCATAAAAAATCACAGCAGTAGTAGGTATATCAATTATGTATTTTTGGGTTGTTAATTTTCAAATTTATGCTAAGTTTGACTTTTATCCAATTCTACTACTAAAATGACAAATTTTTCGGATTTAGAAACAAATTTCAAAAATGAATTTTATTTATTTCCGTCTACCGATTATAAATCTCACAGACAACCAAAAAAAAGAAAAAAGTAAAGATAGTGCTCCCACTTCCCCACTGCCAGAAAAAGTGCAACACTGATTTGGTTACAACCAGTTTGCCTTATTTATTATTGAGCCTAATTCAACATAGTTTTTGTTCGATTTACATGACTTCTTATTGATAAAGATAACTTATGCTGTCTGGCTTATATGACTGAGGTCCACTTTGTGGTTAATGACACCTGTCATTAACTTACATTTATCACCTGTTTTGAATTACAGCTTTGATTCTTATGTTATTTGTACACTTGCTCCCAGTGTATAATTATTAAAGTTTGTCTTCCTGACACTAATCCTAACTTATAACTAAATAACGAAACAAGAGCCAAAGCTTCATGCCTATGTTGGTATCAAAATTATTGGCAATAAGTTTAGGCACTGCCTTTGCCCCTTTTACATATAATTCCCCTAAAGAGCCAGCTTATTTCAGCACGCGCTCCACGACAACCCACTAGGTTTGTTCGATGAAAACATCGTGTAAATTTTCCCTTCCAATATTTATCCAGGTTTTGTGCGTTCATCGAACAAGTTTTAAACCTAGTGTAATGACATTTCCCTGACAGTTCTCCAAGTATAAATGGGTGAAAACAAATAAAATCTGCTCTAAATATATTTTTAGTTCTTTTCTTCTAATGTCGATTTCGATGGGACTTCGGTGCAACACCAGTATTGCACTTTTTCCAGCAGCGCAACACTGAAAATGTTCGATGGGACAATTTTTATAGCAGAATTTCAACACAAGTTTTGCACTCACTTCCCCTACTTTGCACCGGATATTTTCTCGGTGTTACAAATACATATTGAGGTAGAATTGTCATCTGCTCTGTCAAAATGTACTGTCGCGATTACTTGTGAAATTCTGGAGTTAAATGAATTAAAAAATTTTATTTGGGTAATTAGCTTTAAGTTAAGAAGAAATTTGTTTCTATATATCAATAAACAACATTTATTACGTTTGACAGTTCCGTGTATATAATACGTGTGCCCACAAATACAAGGAATATGATAGAAATTAAAATCGACATTAGTGTAAGCTCGGGGTAGCAATAAGTTTTTCAAAAAACAAGACAGTGTGGCCCGGTGTAGTCCTAGGTCCTCTGACACCGATGTCACACACTGGAGACTAGACACGACGTAAAAACCAGTTTTTGTATCAAGTGTCTCAAACCATGGTACACGTAGTTAATACATGGTTGATACACGCTTGAGATAGCAAGAAAATTCATCATTTCGGATCTATACACACACAAATTGAGTACACGCATTCATATGTAATAAAAAAAATGTTACAACTACATTTTCTGTCTGTAACAGAAAACAATTCTTTTAAATCACATTTTACAAAACTCAATTTCTTTAATATTTTTATTACTTCCCTGCAAACATTTTAACGAAGAGCTCGCTTTCTCGAAGTAACCTCGATTTTGAACAAGAAATGAGAATTTCCAGCTTCTCCAGAGATTCCTTCGTTTCTCTGATTCTATTACGAATGAGAAGAAAATAGAGAGCTCAGCACGACAATTCCGCTCTTTGTCCGAGATTTCTCCATTTCTCTGCTTTCGGAATTATACATTGAAATGAGACTACGCACGTCTATGCTTCGAATTTACTGCGAGATTCCTTCGTTTCTCTTAGTAAGATTGAAATAACTCAGCACTTACTGATAATGTTCAAAACAAAAATAATTTATCTGTTTAGTGGCATGTGCTAAAATGTTTATCTGATAACTGATATAATTAAAGGTGCAATGAAGTGACCAAGCCAATAGTGTCCACGGACACTATATACAAACACATTGTGCGCATAACTTTGTTTTAACATCAACTTCGGTTTGTCTTAGGAACTATGAATCATGATTTTTGCAGGGTTTAACAGTCAGCCGATTGCATATAACTTACACATCCTTTTGAGCATGTGTAAAAATGTGTAACTTTGTGCAAGTGGGAAATGTATCAATTTACTCGATTTTCACGATTCCAAAAGTTAACAGACTGTTTGTATGTAAATTTGCGTGAAAGTTTTTACACCAAGTAAATACTTTCGAGACAGGTTTAAAGTTGTCCCATTCAACACTGGTGTTGCACTGAAGTCCCATAGATCCTTTCATAGTGATGAGCTAAGCTAGACAAACTCTAGGAAGCTGCATTCCTAGCAAAGATGTGCCCGTTTTGGCAATAAAGTAAGTTATAATTTTTCATTATGATTAACTTTTTTGTCATGGTAGCTACAAAACCTACAGCTAATACATAAACTATCAAATACCTATTTGGAAAAACTTCACGTGTTGAGAAGTATCCACCTATCTTAAGAGAGCTATCTAGGCTATACCGCTACACTGCATACCTATATAATATATTTATTGTACTAAACATGGATCAAAACCCAATCGGGCAAAATTATAATAAATATTACCTTCAACAGTTTAATTTATATCGACATATTACTTATAAATTGAAAAAAAAAACTCATTCATTTGGATATGTAATTTCATTCATAGATAATTTCTCAAAGGTTACTAACACTTTTCTCATCGAATAAAGTCAAGATTTTAATCGACAACCAACACTTCGCCAAAAAGAAAACTTTTCGAAAAACCCCCATATACAAATGCGTCATCCATCCGTTGTTAAGTACGTAAGCAGAATTTAGGTTTTCAGATGTGTGCGTTACTGTTTCTCTCTTTCCCCAAAAAGGTCCATATATGGAGTGAACTCGATATTTGTCAGCTTTGTCTGCTACAAGAAAAGCATGCAAGCATGTTCTCCTTGAGGGGTAAATTAGCCCAAATTTACAAAATTTATTTGATAATTGTCATTTTTATAAATTAGCTGATTGATTAGAACTTATAAGTTACTTTCCACATATAATTTTTAACAAATTGAAAGTATTTTTGTGGTCACTGAATGCAGCACCGCTCCGGCTATTGTACACCGATGACGAATGGGGCGTGAAAGATTTCTGTATTGGGGAATTGGAAAACGTCGCATACAACCAGCGAGCAGGATTTTTTTATCCCGCGACTATCTTTTTTGTTCAGATTGGAAAACCGAATGGCTAGAAAAGGACAGATGTGACACGCTTCAATGTACCTTGATGGCTAAATTTATTTTCTTCAACGAGTGCTGTGAAAATTTGCCTAAAACAAATTCCTTAAATTTCACACTGCCTTAGGGAATGTTCAATAATGCCCCACAAATAAATTGAAATTTTACAATCAATGAAGCAGCTGCTTTAATCGCCCCGCCATCAGATCAAAAATAAAACCAAAATTTATGGAAAGCCGGCATTAGATTTTTCCAATTGCAATCACTACACAGCAGCGCGCCCCACGCAAATGCTTTTTTTTTTTGCATACTCCACCCATACACACAATTTTATACAGGGCCAACACCGAACCACATCAGCCAACCGATTTTCAATTCGAGAATTCAATGAACTTCGTGATTTATGAACTGCAATAAAATAATAATTTAAGTAAAAACGTTTCTCAACATACCATTTTTGCTGTTAATTATCTTCTTAATAAATACTTTTTAAGCAATAAATTAATCCTTATGCACTTCACTAGAAACTGCTTTTTTTTGGTTAAGTTAAACGTGAGCGGGTGTGAATATGTGTGTGATCAGATCAGATACGGAACTATATATACTTGAATATAGATTTAAAGAATCTCGCCGCTTTTTATTGTTCGATTTCTACTAGGCTAGAAAACTATTCTAATTAAAAATACTTTTCTTTTCTTCAGTACTTTTCAAAAAACTAAAGAAAAAGAAATGCAATCACACTGCGAAATCCGTTCCAGACGACTTACGTACGACACTACACACAAATACCAAATGCCAGATATAAAAGTCGGCTCGCTCGACTCGACAGTTTTCTTCTCTCTGCGGCTCTTTCGTTCCATTTCATATCTTTCTTGCAGATCTGTTCCTTTTTACGGATGTTCTTCGTTTCACTTATTCATTTGTTTTTTATTGCCATATTGATATGTTCTACTTTCAAACTTTGAAAACGAAATGAATAATTAAGCTGGGGGACAAGCTAGATTTTTGTGCCTATGGCCCAACCCAGACGAGAACTTTTTAGGGAAGGAAGGAATTTCCTTCCCTTAGTTTAGACGTGCCATAAAACAATAATGTTACTTCGCGTAGTTCACAGTTTTTGATATAAACAATTACTGTATCACAAATTTACAGCACGTAATGATTATTAAATTATTATATTATTACCTCAAATCGCAAATAAACATCTGTAGAGGCGTCCGATGAGAAATTTCAGAAATTTCGCAATTCCAAAATGGACGGCTTGCTGTAGTATTGTATGCTGCCTGTAATCCCGATCGAAACTTGGTAGCAAGGACTTTTTCCTCCCCCCGAATACTTCTCACCGGTAAAAGTGTCAAAATTCTTTCCTGTTTGGCTATGGCAAAGCTATACCCTTATCGCACAGCAAGTTTTTCCCTTCTGGCACAAAAGGTAATGGGCGATCATACAACGCAAAAATGACACCAACTGAACCACTCCTTACACGAGGGTTACCCGTAGGTAGGGCAGACTTTCAGCTAATCTTAAATCTTACTGACTACAAGCGCGTTGTGATCAATTAACTGACTTGACTGTCAGTTCATTATAAAAATGTGATTGAAAAAGTCACAATAGTTTTTAAACATTTTTTGTACATTTTCTAACAAAATTTCATATTCTATTCTCTACAAAATTAAATGCGATGTCAGTCACTACTCAGAAAAAAAGAAACATACAGGTAAAAACGAACAAAGTCAATTCAGGCAGTTTACCAATTCATTAGCCATAGCCCACACAGGGGAGGATATTGGCACTTTTTACCGTTGAGAAGTATTCGGGGGTAGGACAAAGTCTGTGCTACCAAAACCCAATTCAGACTTGGCGCAGTATGCATCAGCTGTGATGCAAGGTTTGATATCATGGGATCATATTACGAATTCGCAATCGACGCAGCATGCATCATGATGCAAGGGTTTGGAAAATATCAAAATTTTAAGGATGCATGCTGCAACAGTTCTGCCAACATACTGAGGTAAAAATAAATTTCTTCAAATCTTATTTATCTCTCATATTTCCTCCGGATCTAATTTTTTTAAGGAAAACGATTAAATTAAAATTACGCACGAAAGAAAAACTCGGTATTAAGGTGTTATGTTTGTAAATAAATGTGTTTTTTAAAAAAGTTAGCATTACAAAGCTTCTTATACTGCTTGCTACACTGATTGTGAATTGGCCTCAAGTTCGATCGGGAGTACGGGCAGCATATGAATACTACAGCAAGCCGGATATTTTTGAAATTTCTCATCAGACGGCTGTACTGTTTATTTGCGATTTGAGGTGATAATAATAATAATTTAATAATAATTACGTGCTGTGAATTTGTGATACAGTTATTGTTTATATCAAAAACTGTGACTTAATTGAACACGCACACAATTAATTTTGGTAATCACATAAGGAACTACGCGAAGCAACATTATTGTTATGGCACGTCTAGGCCAAGGGAAGGAAATTCCTTCCTACAATAAAAAGTTTTCGTCTGGGTTGGGCCATAGAGTTGCAGTTCAAATTCTCGGTTGAATATCAATGAAAATTTAGAAATACATGTCAAAAAGTATCATCCAATTTTCTACGATAATGGAAATGCACTGCAAAAAGTGGGCTCACTTCTATATTGCTGACTCTTTCTGTCAAAACACCAAGTACCAACTGAGGAGAACTGCTAACAACAAATAAATAAATGGGTCCGTCGAAATAAATGTGTTTATATTAATTATTTAGGGTTATTACTGATAAAATTGTTTTACCAAACGCAATATATTCATAAGATATGAAGCAGACGTTCGAAACGTTTTATTATAATCACTTTTCGAGCTGCGCGCTTATTTTTCAACTACCCGCCAATGATTTTTTCAATGTTTGCACCAGCGTAAGAACTTTTATTGACATAAGCAATTGAGCCCACATGAAATAGAAAGTTAAGCAGTCCATATTATATATGTCAGTGCTCCGGTGTCAACATTAAAACAAATCATTGCCGGCAAGTTGGAAAAATGAGCGCGCAGCTCGAAATCGAAAAGCGATTATAATAAAACGTTTCGAACTTCTGCTACACATCTTATGAATATATTGCCTTTGGTAAAACAATTTTATCAGTAATAACCCTAAATAATTAATTTTAAAACATTTATTTCGCCGGACCCACTTATTTATTTGTTGTTTATAATACAAGCCATGAAGTCGCCGCGCCGAAGGCACCGAAACATTAAAAGGCCTTAACGCACGGGTACAGCATGCAATAATAGCTCACTCTCACGGCTTTTTGTATACTCATCATGGAGGAAAAACTAAAATTTCATCTTAAACAGGTCCTAAAGCCCAAATCTGTCGCTCCCATAGAAAACTGAAGTCAAAACAAATTGCAGCCAAATATGTTTTCTTTCTAATAGTTAAAAAAAAATAGCATATAGAACAAATTTATGGAAATTATGGCGATTGAACAAAATATAAGCAACTTTTATATGAAAAACTCTTGCAGTAAAGGCACTTTCACATCAAACACAAGAATCGAAAAAATGTAAACCGAAAAACTCCATTTTAAAACAAGATTTTTGCTCCAATGATTAATAAAATCATGGAAAATAGGATAAACTAATAATTTTACTAATAAAATAGTATATTTATCTTAGAGATTTTAAGAAAACACAACTTTTATGATTTATCGGACGAATTTTTCCGCCGAAAAAGTTTTTCGGCCGATAAAACATAAAAGTTGTGTTTTTCTTCAAAATCTGAAATAAATATAACTATTTTCTCAGTTAAATTCTTAGTTTATCATATTTCTCTGGATTTTATTAAACATTGGAACGAAAATCTTGTTTTAAAGTGGAATAAATTGAGTTTTTCGGTTTACATTTTTCTGTTCTTGTTTTTGATGTGAAAGTGCCTTAAGACAAGGCAAGAAGACTGCGGATGACTTTGTTCATGGCTTGTATAGTCAGGGGGTTACGAGTCAGTCCATACACATGGCTGGTTCAGCGACACAAATGAGCAGCTATTATATTACATGATTTAAGAACATTTTAAATATATATTTTACTACTATAGATACGCTGATAAAGATTTTTAGCTGCATTAAAACCGTCTGGAACTTTGTTGCAAATAAGGTTCATATGAAAAAATGTCTCTTATTAAGTGTGAGCTAAATCTGTTATTTCCTTTGCATTAAAATACCTAAAGAGTTCGAAAATAACAATTTAATATATGTAGTATGATTCAGAAACTATTCTGGTGCTAAATCTTTCTATATGTAGCAGACGAGTGATCCCCATGGCTATTACCTAGTTCTTTTTGAAGTTTTTGATAACTTCAAAGCGGCATTTGGCGGTAATTAAACATTTGTACGCTCCTTGTTTTCCGAGAGCTGCCTATTAGCATTTCTCTACCTCTAAAATCTTACTACCAATTTTTTATAGTTGGTATCAATCTTCTCCAGCAAGACAACAAAAAGTTTCCTTCCATTTAATCGCATTCGATTGATTTTTGTCTAGTCCGACCATTAATTAGGTTTTCAGTTTCTTGGAAGTTCAGATAGAATTTTCCTGTAAATAAGACTGTCGACGTCTTCGAAATAATTCCTCTAGTTTGCTTAGTGCTTTATCAGACAATACTCATTCGTTTATGTCTACAATCGAGCTTTAGTAATCCATAAATGGAGTATATAAAGATCAAACTTTTAACTTTTTTTGGCTGATGTAATAACAAAAGGCTTTTATACGTAATCCCACACTACGATATATACCATTACTATAAATGACACTACCCTCCTCTACGCAATGTAAGAGGCCCCTATTGCTGAATCCGCCGGGAGAAGTAAGTTTGCGAATTTGCCAGTTTCGTGTTTATCGAAAACGTTCTAAACGAAAAATAAGTTTCCCTTGATTATTGAAAACAAGTGAATCGAATCTTATACATGGATGTGGCAGTTCTGCCGTCGGATTGAAAAATCGCACCGTGAAGGGGAAGTGAATCTTACTTGCGGCGGGAATCATTAATTCGTCTGATCGAGAAATACGGGCCAGAATCTAAATGGAAAAAGAATGAATAAATGAATAAAAGAAAACAATTTCAAATACACCTAAGTACTTTGTCACATATTTATTCGTATTTATAAAGTCACAATAATTTAATTTAATTAATTTTAATTAAAATTTTTTTTTATCTTAAATAATAAAACATATTACAATTACAACGGCCTAAGTCGCGAGTAATTTCATAACTTCACAGCTTAAAAAGTAGAAAAATGTGGCGCGATATTACATTAAATACCAAAAGATAAAAAAAATTTTGGTAAAATATCTTGTGGAGCTTGCTAACATACGACTAAGGGGCTATTCATAAATCTATAATGTCAACATTCAAACCACTGCATTGATTTAGCAGATTTGAAGTTAGAATCTAATGTACTATGAATAAAGAACCTAAAAAAGGAAGAGGATATCTAGAGATCAGCACCTCTTATTTATAAAAATATTTCTTAGCGCATTCAGTTGAATAAATTATTTGATATTATGTAAAATTGTAAATGCCTATTTTAATCGATAATCTGGAAGGCAAACTTTCATGAATCAGATCCAATTCCAGACTGCCTCTGTCTCATTTTTATACCCTAGCTAGATGATGAAATCAATCTTTTATAGGGTATACTAAGTTTGTTAAATTCATAAAGCTATCTTGATTTCAGAAACTAAGAAAAATTGTTTAAAAATATCTTAAAATTATTAATAAAATTACAAATTGCGAATTTTTGTTATGGACATCTATGCATCACTTCTCTTCCTTAGATCTTTATTCATAGGTTAAACGCATGAGTGATGTGCGCACTAACGTTTATGAACAAGCCCTTACCATAGATGTAGTAGATGGATACTCCAATTTCTTCAAACGATAAGAAAACATTGGAAATAATTGATTGCGGTTAAATATTCTTTTTTGTATGTTGATCTGATATTATGCTATCAGGTGCGGAATCTGCATATTTGACCACAACAACAATTTCAATTCAGCCAACACGCATCGACGGAGTTAGACTTGGTTCCTCAATATCTCTCTCACCTCCTTCTACTATGTATAACAAGTATTTCATAATTCGCATCTTAACATACATATACATACATACTATATACGAGTATAGTAAACTAATTAAAAAGAATGTCAACTTGACGTATTTCTCACAACTCTACACGATGCTCTCCGCCCCACCCACAATATAAAACGGGTTAGAAAAGAAGCACATGCTATTCGACTACTTTTCGTCCATCTATCATTATCTAGACACAAAACATCGACGTAGACGTATTTCCTTAATTAAGTAGAATTGC
The DNA here is from genome assembly GCA_963930735.1 of Dioctria linearis. NCBI lineage: Eukaryota > Metazoa > Arthropoda > Insecta > Diptera > Asilidae > Dioctria > Dioctria linearis. Next base: position 21,418,406 of record OZ005740.1, read on the forward strand.
TTTAAGCATAGTTATAGAATTAATAATTATATCAGCACTACGAAACAAAAGATGTGTGGATGTGTATATGAACTCAGTCGATAGATGGTATGTCGTCTTCACCGTCGTCGTCGTAGTTATCGAGGAGATATAGCTAGATAAGTCCACGCTTCTTTTTGTAATCTTCTAAATTAAGCGATCGTTTTGGACCTGTGTCTGATGCAGTTGATACTGGTTTTGGAACATTTACAGGATTAACTGTTAAGAAAAAGAAAAAAAATCAGTATTTTTCCTCTCTACAGATTATATTAATCGTTTCTCACCTGGTAAGGGTACATCTAAATCAATTTCGAAGTCATGCAAAGAATACAAGTTGTAATCACTATTTTTATGTTTTTTATCTTCTTCCGGTTTCTTTCGTCCAGGTGGAGGAGGTATTGGTGCTAATTGCCTAATTTCTAGATCTTTAATATCTCCTGCTGCTGCATTCTTATTGAATGTCATACGGGGTTGGGTACTTCGTCTTGTAAAAGGATCCTCAATTCGAACACCTCTATTAGCACGTACCTCTTCCATTATAGCTTTTTCCGCCTCTTCAACATTACGCTTACGATTTCTATCGTTTATATATGAAATTAAACTAATACTACTGGACCTTCGTTTATCTAATTCATTTGCTCTGCTCTCAAGTTCTTCAATTTGTGTACTCAATTGCCGTGCTTCATCATCATCACCACGCAATAGAGCAGCATCTCGCTCCTTCATTAAACATGTTTTTTTCATAGCATAATTTGTAGGCCGTTGCCGTAATTTATTTTTTTCTTCTATAATTTTTGCAACATCTTCATCTTTAAATTCATAATTCAATGCTTCTCGAATATCCCTTTGTTTTTGTTCTATTCGATCTACAGTTGGCATTTCTACACTTGTATTTTCGCATATAACTCGCCACTTATCGAATTCGCTTTCTGTAAAATCTTGATTTGAAATGAATTCCAAACGAAAAACTCTCTCTTGTGTGCCATGCCTTAATCTAAGTCCTTTATTTGTTCGAATTTTTCCCAATAGATAAACTTTTGCTGTATCTACAACACCAACTATCTCGGCTACACGATACACAGGCTTATTGCCATTATTGCCAATACTAATTCGAACAAAACTATTTAAAACGGTCTTTTCGAACGACGGTAAATTTATGAATTTCTCCATTTTATGTCGAGACAGACGTAATTTATTAAGTTCATCTCGATTTGTGACGTAGATAGGTTTCTTGTTTGCTTTATCTTCATCCTCAGATTCACTACTTGATGACTTACTGCTACTGACAGATGGTTTTTCGGAAGGTTTCCCCTCCTCACTATCGCTACTACCGGAATCATCTGAATAAATATCAGATGCTTTGAGTTTAACAGCAGATTTTCCAGACGAGACTCCTTCAAGTTCCTCTTTTTCTTCTTCTTTTTCTCGTTCGGCTTGACGTTTGGCTTCTTCCTCTTCTGTAAATAGAAAATTAATGATTTAATATTTGTTGAATCAATTTGGAATGCATAAAATTACTGAATGAAAAAGTTTCCATCTACATAGTTCACCATTCGCGTTGATTAAATGACCAGCTTAACACAAGCTCGCTGCATGGACACGTTTTATAAACAAATGGTCAACAATACATGCGTTTCATCACTTAGTATTAACAGTAATGCACATGCGATTAATGGGTTCGTACATGCAAAAGTTGGATTTTAAGGAGTTAACGTGCAACATAGGTAGTCTTCTCAAATTGTGTTTACTATCGCGGAAAGAGATTTTACTAAGTAACAGCGGAGAATCAACATTCGCGTTTATTAGTTGATGCACAAACATCGGCAACCATGCGACGTTTTTGACATTTTTCTCAATGATTATTAGTAAGTTATGTAAATAAAGGCAATTAAATGGTCTTGCCAAAGTTAAACGTATTATTTTATACAGTTATAAAGGCTATCTTATTTTATTTTAAATGACAAAATCTTCGTCAAGATTGTTGGAATGATAACATATCTATTGGCTGCCTTTATGATAAAACGGCATTAATAGGAGGTCAACCACAAAGCATCTCCAGGAATTTACACTATATTTAAAGCCTTTAAGAATAAAGGAATGGATTTGCTAAATAAAATCTTTGTTAGGTTAGGAGACAGTTTGCCAGATTGGGAAATTATAAGAAAATAGCAATATTAAATCTTCTAGGATCAATGTATTGTATTTATTCGTTTTAAATATTTCTTCATACATTTTCGAACATATTTTATTATTTTATGTTAAAAAACTCGAATTCTAAAAATTCAAAGTTTTTACTACACTACGCTACGCTTTCTTTCGTTCACCGTGGCAAAGTGGATAGCGTAGTAATTAACTGTCAAAGTATTCTTTGGATATATGTTTACTACGCTACGCTAACACTACGCTACACTACGCTACAAGACGCTATCGTGTCGGTGAACGCACCCATTGAGTACCAAATTATTGCTCTCGCACCGTTGAAAAAGAAGGTCACCCTGTACCTGTTCACAATCGTGAACAGATTTAATCTGAGCGAAAAGCTTAACATCGTCAGCATAAACCAAGACCTTACAGTACTTCACCACAGAGACAATGTCGTCAATAGACAGAATAAAAAACAACGGGCTCAAGTGACTCCCTTGAGGTACGCCAGACGAAGCCTTCAAGACTCTTGAGATGGAATAGCGGAACAAGATTTGAATATTCTGTTATCTAAATAAGACTCCGTCCATTTTAGAAATGTTGGGGGGAAACTCATACTTTTCCATTTTGAAGAGTATCACGGAGTGAGATAACTTGTCGAAGGCTTTACTAAAGTCTGTATAAATATTAGGTTAGTGTGGGATTGGAATTTATTAGCCCCATTGAATAAATACAGTGTTCGTGAGTAAGCCATTCAATGGCAGTCGGATTGTACTTGGTTGAACTTGCTTTGACATTTCTGAAAGAAAATATTTCAGAGTTCCGAGAGTTCAGTGAAACTTTAAGGATTTCAATAAATATTATACATATATTTGAAATTGTGTTGTTTCGGAAGCTTGAAGTGTATAGTTTTATTGTGTTCAGTGTTTTTTGAAATTAAAGCTGTTAAGCTAATAAAATTTAATGTGATGATTTGTGCGGTGCAATGTTGTTGAAACAATCACCTTCCCTGGTAATATTTTATGCAAAAAAAAAAAAATCTTGTTTTATATTATTCGTGAAAAGAAATTTCAAATACATATATACTATATAACGGAAACGGAAAAATATCCGAAAGTTTAAGATGGTTTAAGATCATGTGTGATTTGTTTATTTGAGAAATGTCAGAAGGTTTCTTCCTTTCGATGGCAGCACTATATTTCTTTTACAATGACTAAACGAATACAAACACAGTATACTAATCCATTTCGCGAGTGGCTAAAATGTTCACCCGACATTCAACAATTGCCCTTAGAATATAGAGCGAGCCGGAAGTGTGATAAGCCTAATTTGGCGTAGTCAAATTCTGGCAATGCTGGCAACAATTGATTACAAAATTTACTGTCAAAGTCGACAAAGTTCCAGCAGAGTAGAAAGTAGACCTACTCGAGTTCAAGCTCAACCTGGCAAGCCTCACCAACTTTCCCATTGGGAGCTTGATAACCTGATCTCATCACTGACATATATAATATGGACTAATTAACTTTCTATTTCATGTGGGCACAGTTACTAAAGTTAAAAAAAAGTTCTTACGCCGGTGCCAACATTGAAAAAATAAGCGTGCAGCTGGAAAAGCGATTATAATAAAGCCTTTCGTATTTCTGCTGCATATTTAATGAACATATTGCGTTTGGTAACACAATTTTATCAGTAATTAACCCAAATAATTAATTTAAAAGCATTTATTTCGACAGACCACTGACTTATAACAATGGACTGAGGAGCGTATTGTTATAAGCAGGATTCAGGTAAGAATAACTTTTGAAAATTAAAGTCGGAATGAGTTTAATTCCTTATAAGCGATTAAAATATCACTTGGACAAGAAAATATATTTTTTTGTGACACATTGCAATAAGAGCGCAGCAGTGTAGATACAGCGCTCTTATATTGGTACTACACATTTTCATGAGAGTTGAGTTGCCTACCCCAAATATAACTTTTTTGTTGGTACCACTGAAAGTGAGCAGCAAATCTAGGATTGGAAATGACTACGCGACAAAAATTATCGCCGCGCTGTCGCGCCGCGTTCAATGCTTGATCCACAATAGGAAACACATGTTCTCTAACATTTTGCCGCGCTATCGCGCCGCGTACTAAAGTGTAATCTGTTTCAGCCTTTAATCGATGCATGCTGCAATGGTTTGGAAAATTTTAAATTTTGATGCATGCTGCAACAGTTCTGAGTACGTTCTGAGCTAAAAAAAAATTGTTCACCTCTTATTTATCTCTATTTCCTCCGAATCTATTTTTTTTACGACTAAATTATAATTATGCACAAAACAAAAACTGTGTAATTAAGGTGGTTTTATGTTTACGTAAATATATGTGAATAAGGGTTAGCATTACAAAGCTTCCTACACTGCTTGCTGCGCCGATTGGGAATTGGGCAGCAAGCATCTTTGCTGCATGCAGCGGTATTTGCAGAATTGGAAACGTATAATAATCAAACATTTCCTACCAAAACAGCCTGGTAAAACTTCCTTCTAATCATAATAAAAATTTAAAAACAAAAATAATCCCAAATACTATTGTAGTAAATTCGGTAAATCCCACTGACATGTATATAAGTAAATCCCCAAATAATATAAGTAAGGCGACAGTTTACGGCAGCCTGTAGCTTGACAATAAGGGAACTACTTTCTGATATCAAAATTGCCACATGAAATAGCAGATCAGTCAGTTATATAGCGCTTTATAGTTATCCATTCCAATTCAGGCATAATAATATACTACAATATATTAAAATTTCCATCTAGCAGAATACGCTTCCTTTTCCGGCATATACACAAATTGCTCAAAATGTAAAGCTCCTTGGGTCATATTATACCTACGTATCTTTGCTTAAATCAACAAAAACAAAAAACAAAAAATCAGATAAGCTAAGGACCATACTCCTGTCGTCATCGTCCAGATTTTATATGCAGACACGTTGTAATTACGGTACCTTACTTTTAAAACCATCCCATCAAATATTTCGCAAAAACTAATTTGACCAAATTTAGCATCTCAAATCAACATATGTATGTATATATGCATATGTAATTAGTTTCAGCCAATCCATTCGACTTAAGTACATACACAAGAAGTGAAGAAGACAAGTGAAAGATCTGACTTTGGATCAAAAATATTTATATTTATTTCAAATACATATCTCATATCCAGATTTTTGCTATCATCTAGAGCTCTAGATCTAGACATTACCCATCCATGAAAATTTCATCTTGGCAACAAATCATGAAAATAGATTTCTTCGTATAGGGATGATGACATTCCATTTTGATTCGAATTTAAAAAATTTTATTAAATGAGATTAGGATATAAAAATTACTTGCACAATTTTTAACGACAAATTTATTACTGGGCTTTTGTCAATTGTGGATCACACTCGAGATGATATTTTTTTATGGCTGAATTTACATCCAGCTTTGAAATGAAATTTGAGATCCAACTTTCTAGGTATGTATTATGTAATTCTTGATACGTGCCTAAGATGCTTTCAGCCTTTATCAGACACAGTAACTAACAACAGTAGAGTAAGTACCTAGTAAAACTCATTTTTCGCAGCTAAAATATTAATTTACATATTCTAATACAAATTTAATTAACTGTTTATTTTGACGAACGGGCGCTATCAATTTGTTTTGTTAAAAGCAATTATGTACAACATTCTTTGAATTAAAAAAAATTGTGAATTGCGGAATACGAATATGCACTTTCTGTTACCACGACATCATTGTGAAAAGCTATGATGTAGAATAAACAAAGTGAGAATTATTTTCATATTTTAACAACTATACACCATATGCACAAAACTAGTTTATAAATTATTAAAAAATATTTTTGATTAAAATTCTCAGCTTAGTTTATATGTAGATGAAAATATATCTTGAATTAAAGCACGCACTCGAAATTTATCTATTGCTTGCTGCATGTGAAGAGCAAAGAGTAAGTAACCATCAAAATTCTTAGGAACTTATTAAACTTCAATGTTTGTATGCCTGAGCAACTAAATTTTTATAATCGTCCACTTTTGCGTAAATAACTTATTTATCGCGAAAAATCCTTGCTAAATATTCTTAAAATTCAAAAATTACACACCTACCTCATTATTTAAACAATTTTCAATAACGACCAATCGAAATTTCAAATAAAAACACGTACGAAAATTGCAAGCAAAATTAATTTGAGAAAGAAAAAAAAGGGTCTTCACAACAATTGTTATGTTTAAATATTTCCCACTGACCTGTATTAGAAATAAGACGAAATTTTCGTTTTCTAGAGCACAGCATTTTTTTTTTTATATTTGCTCTTGTTTTAAAAGTGTACGCAGTAAGCTTTTAAAAACATTTAGAAGGACAACCAACAAGTGGCTGGCTGTTCACTTATTTCGAAGTTCAGCTGAATTTTACAATTTTTAGAAAATATTCAATTATTGCAATAACCCCAGGATACCTATAAATTCTTCAACTGCATACATGTAACAACAATTAATTTATAAACGCGTTTCTAAAAGCGAACGTAGACCCGTGCGTGGTACCCCTTTTATTAGAAACTTTAATTTTTCCATGTAACAAGGCTAGGTTTATATCGAAGCTAAATTTGCGGTACAGAAAATATAAAATAAGACAAAGGAACTAGAGGATTGAAACATTTCAATTTAGATTTTTTCTAGTTGTCCATCATTAATGGCACAAGCGAATTGATTTCGACTTTTGTTTTCCTAATACTGCGACGAAATTACGTAATTTTGAAATCCATCGAGGGTGTTCACACTGCTACTGAGATAATTTCAACTGTCATATACCAAATTTCAGCGAAGTGAGTCAGTCAAAATTACTTTTTACTTAGGAAAAAATAGTAAGAACAATGGAGGAAAGTATGTTAAATAGAATATTACTCCATGAAATATACATTAAAAAAAAAACATTATAAATAATATTTTTTATAAGAAAAGAGATTATTATCGAAGAAGGCGACGAAACATATTCAAGGGATTTTAAATTTGCTCAACCCAGACGAGAACTTTTTACCGAACATTGAAGTAAACAACTGTAAGAGGAAAATGGCGCAAACGCACTTGTCAATCACTATTCCTTTCGTAGCAATCATTGGTAAAGCACTAAACAACCATTTCTCCAAATCTAAACGCAATGATTTAAACTGCATAGTGCATACCCGCCACAAGTTGTCACACCGGGAATGGAGCGGTGCAACGCGGCAAAATAGAATGAGTGCAAACACCGGGCCGGGAGTAGCGGACTTTATCCAAATCTATTCCAGTTCCGATGAAGAAGTTCTGTTCTTAATAGCTCTGGTTGAAGAAAAACAGAAAAGTGATGAGGTTCGATTACTAATAGTTAGCATGACAAAGGCCTCATTCAACGTATTGCGCAGACTTATTGCAAATAAATAAGAAATCTTGCTGCCAGCGGCAAAATTGTGATTTTGAATGATTCCAAAATTGCCGCGCAGCAACTTTTTTGTCCGCGCCACGCTGTTCCTTGTGTGATTTAGCTATAGCCCACACAGGGGAGACTTTGCACTTTTTATAGGTGAGAAGTATTCGGGAGTAGAAAAAAGTCCGTGCTACCAAGTTTCGATTGGGAATACGGGCAGCATACCAAACTACAGAAAGCCGGCCATTTTGAAATTGCGAAATTTGTGAAATTTCTCATCGGACGGCTGTACAGACTTTTATTTGCGATTTGAGGTGATAATATAATAATTTAATAATCATTACGTGCTGTGAATTTGTGATACAGTTATTGTTTATATCAAAAACTGTGACTTAATTGAACACACACAATTTATTTTGGTAATCATATAAGGAACTACGCGAAGCAACATTATTGTTATGGCACGTCTAAACCAAGGGAAGGAAATTCCTTCCTTCCCAAAAAAACTTCTCGTCTGAGTTGGCCCTTGTAAATTTATTTTTGCAGGAGCAATCGCGCAGCTGCAGCCGCGGCATACCGCGCCGTTCACACCCACTTTAACGTACATAAAATTCATCAGATTGTGAACTTACAGTCTTTTATTATATATAAAAATCGTTCCTATTTTTTCTATCTTGTTTCGGATTAACAAAATATATTATTAAGGAGACAGATTTATTAAAAACTGAATTTTTGTTGCCTTCGTTGTTTGAGTTTTTGAAGCGTTATTTTTTTTGTATGTGATTAAACATTTATTTGGAGACTGAATGTCTTATTATCATTAAACCAGCACCTCTCGTTCTTTTTTTGTGACAACCTTATTCGCCTATTCGAAAGTTCTTAGAAGCAACAAGCTTTGGATTTTAAATTAGGTCTGTTCAGGTACTTCTTGTGGGAATTCGTTTTTGACAATTGGATAAAAATATTACACCGGGGAAGCTGTCAAAAATGTCAAAAGAGCATCAAAAATTGTCAAAAATGTCAAAATGACATTCGGTTTCACAGTACTCGGTAAGTTGAGGCTTAGTTAAGCCGCAGACGGAAATTTTTAAGTTGTCAGCACTGCTGCAATTGTGAATTTTTGTAAAGGAAAATTGCCATTGTGGATTAAAAACCAAGCGAAAGAAGAACTTTTTATTTACAAGTTTATTGTGGTTTTTATCTGGAAGGATATCAAACCCAAAAACCATTGTTGCAGAATGTTTCGACAACGTATACCATCATAGCCGAATGTGTCTACAGCCTAATCTACAATGCGTGGTAAAACGACATAGATTTTGTGTTCGCTTCACATTCTTGCATTTGAAAATTCATGCTTGCAAAAATATTTCTTCTCTTTCAGTCATTTGACGACATGAGCACGAGCTTATGTGTAGGTGTATTCAGCATAATTTAGAACCATGTAGGGGAATTCAGAGCAAAACAGCTGTACACTGGAACTGGCACTTTCAGTATTAAAAACAAAGCTTTATATTAATTGTCTTGTCAGACTGCACTCTACATAACTTTTTAGTTTGCTATAATCTTATAGTATAAATTATTGAGACACTAAATACTTCCTTCGATGTAATTCTGCAATGAAATCGAGAAAGAAATTACATTTATGATAATTGACAGATCAACAGCTGTTTAATTTGGCAGCTTATCACTACTTAAATATTTCGTGTATATATATGTATTCTTCAGCAAACGATATCGTTTTAACGACGTGTTTTACCATGCATTGTATAATAGGCATAAAAATTAACGTCATCCTATTTCTCGCAATGTTGCGGGTGCCTTCTCGTTGCTTATATTCTCTGCATCATATAAATAACCCATTTTTGTCTTAAACTGTTTGGTTTCTTCCTAAAACGTCAATTGCAATGCTGACACTAGCTGCCAGATAGTACTCAAAACTGCTAGCCAGATAACTATTTCTCGCTTGGAAAATTTCAATTTAGTTTTAAAGTATAACTTTAATAACAGAAATTATAATATTTAGCAATAATTTCCTACGTGTTTCACAGCAAAATCTGAGGCTTAAACCTTCGAGATTACGGGCTTAAGTTAAGCCAGTGATATAAGCCTTGACTGTGAAACCGAAATATTTATTAGCCATCGCTGTGGCTTAAGCCTTGACTGTGAAACCGTCCATAAAGGAATCAATTTGATCTCTAGTAATATCAGGCTTTTCAATTGGTTTATATTTTCAATTTTTTTCTTATTAATTTGCTTTTTTAAATATCCCCATAAAAAGTAATCACATCCACTTATTACACTTAGCAAGTTGTATATGTTCATGTCTTTTTTGAATAGTATTTTCGGAAAGATTGTGACCTTTCGGTTTTTTTAGTAATTTTAATTTCAAAATGTTTTTGTGTTGAAGTATTATCTTTTAACGTCATTTTTCGTAACCTGCCAATTTGAGTGTTGTTAGGCTCGATTTTTTTCCACACCAACTTTGCGTTCTTGCAATCGTAGAGCTGGTAACCCGTTATTTTTATACTCAGATATTGTTGCCTTTGAAACACGAAAACTTTTATTTTTACACATCTTTTGTATCACAGAAAAACTGAATTGTCTTTTGAGTAATTCAAAAATGTACACTTGTTGTTCCTTAGTCAAAGTCATTGTTATATGACAGCTTCCAGCCAACTGATAGTAAAAGAATGAATTGTATGACTTCTAAATTTATAATGGTAACTTAGATAATTGTTTTGGATAAGTGCTTCAGCAGTAAATGTAATGTAAAGTCGTTCGGTTTTCTAATGTACCTGTTTGTAATATATACCTAAATACATAATGAATAAAGTGTAAATTTTTCCGGAAGTTTCCTCATTTCCTTTCTAGAGAATGTTAGAGATGATAATTGTTAATGGATACTTTGGATACTTTTTTAATTAGCGTGGATTCTTCTCAACATATCCCTAGTGGTAAATTCTCATCACTCACTTTAAACCAACCAACCAGGTTTAAGAAAAAGTCATAGAAGAATGGAAAGAAGAAATGAATAAAAACAAGTTTGTGATTTCAAAAGACAAGGCTCTGAAATTTCCGGAATTTCTTCAAAAGAATCTCAGTGGGTTTGAAAGTTACCTAAAAGAGTATCAAAAGGAAAGCTTCCGGTGGAGCAGTAGGGAAACATGCCGTATTGCAAGGCAATTGTGGCCTGCATATGACAAAAAAAGGACAAGTGAACTGCTTAATGGCAGCAGGACAAATGTCAGGAAGCTAGTGGGGTCATAACGGGTCACTGGGCCATAGGGGGCCATGCTAGAAGACTGGGTATAGCGGCGATAAGCAGGAGCTGTAAGGACTCGGAGGAAATCGAATCTGTCCAACACGTGCTTTGCGAGTGCCCCGCTTTGATGAATAAAAGAGGTACGCTATTGGATAGCTACTTCTTTTCAAGTCTGGAGGAGCTGCAAAGTGTAGCCTTTAAATGTATCCTGAGTTTTCTGAGAGAAGCAGGATGGATCTAGGTCAAAAGTCTCAGGTAAATCCTGAGTCTCCTAAGGAAATCAGGATGGATCTGAGGGTTGTAAGTTTATCCCATGAGGTCTACGGGCACAATGGACCCATTAGAGGTCCAAGTGATGCAGGCTGTCGTCTAGCGGCACCCCTCTTACCTAACCTAACCTACCTAAAACAGAGAACGAAAAGAACTAATAAATAATTTACATCAAGTGAAATGACAATTAGACTAGAATTTATGGGCTTTAAGTAAATGGATAAAAAGTAATAAATTATTGCTGAATCTGCGAACAGCAAAATTTGTGGCACTAAAGACAAACTGTGATATATACAAATTGAAATTTATGGTAAACCGATCAAAAATATGAAGGAGATTGAATAAGTGAGTGATGTTAGAACAGAAATTTGAATTTCAATGTTCATATATGGATTACAGTGGAAGAAAATTGGAAAGTAGCGAGGAATTTTTAATAGAATTATCTACAATGCTATCTACAGTATCCATGTTTACTATAAAACCTATTGTTCGACCTCACTTCGAATATTTTTCAAAAGTATTCCTCTTATGCTGTGAGCTTTCCTGTAAGGGAATCGGGGACTGAGTGATGTGCCCTATCGAGCCTTCCATGGTCCACTCTAAAAATTTTCACTGACGGCTCTCTCACTAATGAGGAAGCTGGGGTGGCTGCCTACTTTCCTGAGCCTGATATTGCGATGAATACTCACTGGGAAGACACACCACTGTCTTCCAGGCTGAGGTCTTCGCCATATCAATGGCAGCAAAGTTAGCCCTTGATATGCAAATCAAGGGAAAGTACATTTCTATCCTTTTGGATAGTGGACCTCGGATAACATTTAAGTTAACGGGAGATTGCAGGTCGTCCGTGGATATGTTATGTATTCACAACAAGGTGTCCCTTCTGTAGGTTCCTGGGGGGATCATGGGGAATGAAAGGCTTGACCTTCTAGCTAGGGCTGGCTCTTTATTCTCCATTCGTCGGATCGGAACCCGCCGTATGCGTTACCACTTCGAGTATCGAGTCTCTCTTCAAAGTGGATGTTCATTAAAAGCATCAGCAGAGATGGGCGAACCTGAGTACTTGCATGTGTACAAAACTCTTGATGGGCCCAATGGGAATATCTCCGATTTTCTCATGGGGTTTGGAAGGAAACATGTAGAATTGTGGTTGGCATAATCACCGGCCACAGCTCACTTCACGCTCATCTAACAAGTTGTTTACAGCCCCGCAGGACAGACAGCTGCCAGATACAAACAGTTAAAGCAGGAAACAAGATACTAAAAACGGGAAACTTTAGCTAGTTATATAAATTCTCTAAAAAAAAAAAAAAAATACATAAAATTTTCCGCAAAAGTAACGGGTTTCACGCAATCGCGCGCGGAAGATGACCCCAGCATTTTGAGCATCTTGTACAAGTCCGGCGACAGAGTTTTCCTCGAAATATTTCGTCGAGGAACGCCGTTTTGACAGATGCTGGGAATTAACTTGAAAGGAATCAATCGAACCAAGCTCTGTAGCTGTATGCATTATTTTTCGTCTTACCATTGGTCTATGATACTAACATTAAAGTCAGTGTTGTCAAATACATATGTATATTCCCGTTGAAATTTCTGCTTGTGGATGAAATAATGACGACGCTTCATATAACTTTGCTCTCTTTGTTCGATGTAAAAAAGCCTAGACTAATTTGCTTCGATCCGAATTTGCGATTCCAAGAAGCAGAGTGAACAAAAAAGATCTCGATAGAATACGACGGAATGACAATAGCCGTGTACATTTGCTAAGCAGCGGTTTCCTAATTTGTTTTTAACAATTAATTCTTCCAAAAAGATCATCAAAAACAATGGAACAATACTATCATTTCAATTCGCAATTTCCGTCGTTCAGTGAATAGTACTTGGTATCATAAATTCCTTCCTGAATATCTAGCCTAATTATTTCTACTGTAGTTTGCGCCACCCTCAACCGTTCTGTCTTCACATCTCTCATACAATTTCGATTGTTTCATCACTGGGTACATAGTCTCTTAAAATGCATTTTAATTCGGTCATTGCAAATTCGCAGTCTTCATTACACTCGATGTAAGTAAATACTTCCTCCATTGTCAAGACTGAGACAACTTACAACTAGATAAGAAAATCTCCATATAATCCCGGATCACTTTTTGAAAGATCTTTAACTTTTTATTCAACCAAGGAAAGCTATCATTGAGAAAAATGTATGTGGCATAATACAGCAAGAGAGAGAGAATGTGTAGAGCTTTCTATTAGAGGGCCATTAGCTCGTTTTAGTTGAAACCGCGTTTTTATAAGGTTTTGCACATCTAGATGTAAGTTGTCTCAGGTCAAGGTAAGGACTTAGGGAACGACCTGTACTCTTATTTGTAAGCGGTTTGAAGTCACGAAAACAACGCCCATGATACCTGGCTTGACATGTAACGAAATCGATTTCGATGATTATCCGCTTTTTTACCTCCTTGGTGAAGAAGTCGTTATTACATTTTACTGTTTTATTTCAATTATGGAGGATTTAATAGAAAGTGTTGACCTTGTTTAATTGTATCTCGATATTTTTTATGTTTAGGTTGTTTCTTTCGAAACTGGTCTCCTGACCGCAAATGAAGCTGTACTCTTTAAAATAAAATGTTAATGCATTAGAACGGATCTTGCTCTTAGGAGGGCCATCGATGAATTTGCAGCGGCTTCCTTTTCTCGTATCCTCTTCAAACAGTTCATGCATGGTTCATATAAACCTTGCGATACTCCACGTGAACTTTTACTGCTGTTAAAGCTGATAAATGTTCAAAGTTCCCATCGTTCCGCTCTTTAGTTTTGATTCCAGGTGACACAACCACAGTGGCACCATAAATATATTCCTTTTCCAATTTGAGATATTATGAAATAATCCGCACCCACGGCACTCGAAAATTTCAATGACGAAGAATACAATCTCAGACTCAACTCGACTAGCCGTAGCAAGTAATTGGTCGCTAGGGTGAGAGGGCGGTATAAAATATAATCTTCTTTTCATTTGAATAGACCAGCTAAACTTTTTGCAGCCGGCAAGACCTCTAAAGGGGACATTCCAGCGCATAGAGAGGGTACAAAGAACCGATTGCAGTTTGAATTCGTCTGCGCGGCGCTTCGAGAGCTGGCATCATCTTCCACGAGATTACGTAAAATCCGTTACTTATACGGAAAAAATGTTACGATTCTTTTTTGTAGAGAATTTATTTTCCTTAATATTAGTACTGTCCTATACTTATCGTAGAATTTACATTTCCGCTTCACCAATCGATGGTGACTTTTAGTATTTTGTTGCTTATTACAAAATGAGGCTGTAAGTTGCAACTTGGTTGGATTTAACTGGGCTATATTTTAAGTTAAACACAATAATTGCATGCTTAAACATTTACAAATAACAAAGGAATTGTTATAAAGAAAGTATTTTTTAAAAATAGAACGAAAAGAATCTAAATCAAAATAATTAAATCTATTTCGATTGTTTTGACATAAACAATTACGATGGACAATTTCTCGTCTAAAGGCCGAAACATATTGAAAATAATTTCAATAAATTTGCAAAATGCATTTAAAATGCAGAAAAATTGACCTTTTCGGCCTAGCAATCAGAGAAGTCTTATCAGTGTGATTATCTCTCTTCTCCTACCATTTTTATTTTTTTATGGCAGTGGGACAGGAGATCCTCCAAGCACGGTGGCCAGAGCGGCCCATTGTTCTATCCTGCAGTGCTAGAATTTCTTTCACCAAAACCTTCCTGTTCTCTTAATGAACCCCATCAGGTTTTGGTGAGGAATGGTTTTTCAACTCTTCTATAGATAGAAGGGCAGACGGGCGAAGGCCGCACATGCACACAAGTGTTCATTTGTCTCATGCTCTCCTTCCAGGCATGACAGACTCTCATGGCTGTCGATAACTCCCATCCGTGTTAGATGAGCGTGAAGCTAGCTGTGGCCGGTGATGAATCCAACCACAGTTCTACAATGTTTCCGTACGAACCCCATGAGAAAATCGGAGATATTCCTATTGGGCCCATCACAGTATTTTGCAGATACAAGTAATCAGGTTCTCCTATCTCTGCTGATGCTTCCCATGAACATTCGATTTTGATGAGAGTTGTGTATACACAACTTATCACAGACGACCTGCAACCGACCTCCTACCATACATAGATATATAGTCTAGATTGAAATCTACCTTTTTATTTCGGATAGCATATTATTCGGATGTCTTCAGCCCTAGTCGGAGCCCTAGGATGCTCAATGTAGTAATTCAAGGATGGAGACTAATACCTAAGCACTTCCGAGAAGTCATAAAATTCAACGATGTATTGTGCCGTACGATAGGTAAGCTTCGCAAAATCTCTGAGAACTAAAATATTATAATGTATGTCTTTTATCCATCGTATCGAAATAAAATTTTCGAAGCCCAAGATTACAAGACAGGGTTTAAGATCAATGCTTTAAGTAATGACGTGCAATGATGTATCTTGAAGAACGGTATATAAAACACTTAGCTTTTGTAATATAGTCAATTCCTTCTTTGTGTAGCTGCAATTCACAAAGAAGAGCATAATTATTTTTTTAGAATAACCTTCAACCAACGATCAAAGATCAGAATTTTGAACTGAACAAGATAAAAGATATGTTATCTTAAATATTTGTGTTACACACGCTTCTAGGAACTTATTTTATGCAAAAAGGTATAGAAATACATTTATGACGACAAAGGTAGAAAATAGTAGCATTGGTTGGACTTAAAGGCAATTTTGATGATCGTGCATTGTATTTACACTTTTTGTATTGAATATATTCCGACATTTCTTAGCGCTGATAAGTCGAGTCCAAAATTGGTTGGTTGAACGTTTGTCGATTCTTTGATTCATTAGGATTTAGGAACTCAAAAAAATAAACTTTAAATTTAACTAGACAAAAAATTTATTTTATTTTTTAAGTAATAGCGGCAAAACAAAATTTTTTATAAGAATTTGGTAATAGTACTAATGTTACATAAAACCCGAGGTTTCCGGTACCCAGTCACTGACGCTAAATGTAACAGAAAAGCTTAAAAAAGTGTTGCACTTTCAATTATTCCGTATGTAAACAAAACTTGAACGATATAATCGCACTACGCTACTATGTCTATGTCCTACAAAAAATTTCTGAATCTTTCATCTCACCCCTGCTAAACGCAGAATAAGTCGAAGAAGCTTACAAAATTTAAAATTGAAAAGCTGCTAACTAGTTTTGTAGGTATCAAGGTTTAATCGCAATTGCTATAAATTCTAAAATTCATAACAACAGAAATTTCTTCTGTATTTGTTTATTCTCATAAATAGTGATTTTAGATAATAATAAAAAAAAATATGTTAATAAGAAAACAACTCACCTCGTTTCTGTTTTCCCTCTCTCTTTGCCTTCAACAAGGCCATTGCATTACTTCGTTTATCATCAGTTTTATTCATCTCAACATTCTTCTTCCGCTCCTTTGAACGTTCTTTCGGATCAAAATACTCTGGAGGTACTACCACAGGTTGTTCTTCTTCTTCATCTTCCTCTTTTTCCGGACTAGGGAATATTTCTGCTGGGGTAATCAACGGTTTCGGCATTGGCTTAGGAATTGGAACAGAAACAGTTATCAATAACTTTTCCCTTTCCTTTTGTCTCTTCTTTTCTCTCTTTCTTCTCTTCTCTTCCTCCGTTTTTTCTTTACCTTTATCACCACGTCGGGCTAACTTTAATTTTCTTTCAATTTCCCAACGTGTACGCATTACATCACGCCGTTCAATTCTCTTGAAAATCTCAGTTTCTCGTTCCTTTTCGGAAAGTGCATTTAATCGTGTGCGGTCTTCTTCGTCGCCCATTAAATTATCATCGTAACCATCATCGAATTCTGAATCCGAGCTTGATGAAGCACTATCATCATCGTCATCTGACGATATTTCACCTTCTTCATGTCCAGAATTTTCTTCCTCTACTTTTTTATATTCTGGTGGTTTTGATAAATCTTCAGCCACATCAATAGCGGGGGGTGGTGCTTCAATATTTTCTGTTTTTTCCGATGTAGCAGTCTCAGTTTCCATTTCTTTGTCTTTTTCAGTTTCTGAATCACTTGATTCAGATGAACTTTTACTCATCTTCTTGGTACGTTTCTTTTTTCGAGCTGGTCCAACACTGTTTTTCCCACGTGCCCAATCTGAATCAGAGTCAGATGAGTTTTTTGGCGATTCTGCCGTACCATTTTCGGGTTTTTTCCTCTTTTTTGCTAAGGACAATAGTTCCTGTAAAAACATTATATATCATTAGTACTATATTAGTGATCGTTCTGCACAGTGCACGCATTCAAGCAGAAAACTTAATCGTATACAAATTTATGGAATTTTGAGTCTGGCATAGCGTTGGAAAGTGGAAAATAGAATAAATAAAATACAACTTTAATGATTAATTGGAAGAATATTTTTAGAGAAAGGGAAATAGGCAAGCAGTGAGTAAAATTTCTAGTTTATTCTCATAATTATAATGTCTGAACCACAGAGATATTTTCATGGTTTTTAGGACTGAAAAGCTGTCTATGAAGATATTATTTTTCCATTCTACTAATCGACCAATTTTGTTCGACTCTCAAACTGTTTAACCTAAGCAGAAAGAACAAAAATCAGCCTGAAAAGTATAGAAGAAAATAAAAGGTGCACAGATCAAATCAATAATTTCTGGATGTGATAGTGGAACTCTGCGTAGATACAGCTCTATTATTTCCCAGCCTTTGTTAATTATAAACAGGCTTTCAATTTAGTTGACTAGATTCACAAATGTATAGCACGAGTTAAACCTCGGTGAAATCTTTGCAAAAATTGCTACACAAAATAGAAGCTTAATGCACTTCTCAATCGTAGACCATCAGTTCGCTTGAATAAAAGTTCGGAAACGATTGGCTGCATCATTGATGACAATCGTTTCACAGATTTGGGTTATGCTAATGATTGCAAGTTCATAGACATTAAAGGTTTAACCATATTATGAAAGCAGGAGTTAATCTGGCTGGTGTATGTGTAATAAACAGATATTAGCGAAAACAGAGTTCTCATAATTATTACAAGTAATTGCTGATATAAGGTTCTCAGGAATGTCTTCTAGTTTTCCTCTTTAAAAATTCAAAATGAATTATTTCTTAGCGACGGAAATGATTAGTCGTAGTACAGGTAGACCTGAAAAAGATTTCAGTTGAAGCTAAACTCAGTACTATTTCCTATATTATGTACGGGTTTTCTCTCTTTGCTACCTTATGAAACTTGTATGGAAGGTACGTTGACCTTAAATACATTATGTTGTGTTAAAAATTCTTCTCCTAATGAGATTTCATCCTTTAATAATTTGTAAACAAATTATTTAGAACTCAATTGCAGGCGATAAAATTGCTTGTATTTCCGTTGTATACGTAAGATAATTTAATATACCAATGAAAATTACAAATATATTGCTCTCAAAAGGAAGTTCCTTCTCATTTACTAAAATCCTTTAGATAAATTACGCAACACAACTTATAGATATACACCATAGCAACAACAAATTCTAGAAATTTATTTCGCGCCTCCTCAGCAGAATAAAAGGTTAACAGAACTTTCGAGGTAAAACTCAGTATTTCCGATAAAAAAAAACATCAAGATCAGATCAAACCATCAACAGAGTTCTTCTTCAGCCATCATGAAATGTCAAAAATGAGAAAACTCACCTTGATTTATAATTAAAAAAAAGTTATAAATGCGCAATTACTTTACATAACTAATTCAAACTATAAAAATTTATGCAATAAGAAAACAAATTGGGGCTCCTTTAATACGGAGCCCTAAAAGTTTCAATTTTCCTAAACTCACCGAATCCAAATCTGAGCCAGACTCACTACTGCTGCTTGACTCTGAATCGATTAATGGCTGATTCCTTCTTTTCCCCATTACTCGTATATCTTTTATGAGCTCGAAATCAATTTATTTCAAGAAAAAGTTTAATTTATTTTTTCTATCTTCAATAAAATTGCTTATTTTCCATATAATTGATGAATATAACTGCCGGACTGGCGCACAACTCTCGCAAAACGACCACACATTTTCCAGGGAACTTGATGAAGGAATTGAGTGAAATTTTCTAATTTGACTGTTGTTGCACGTGCGCGTTTATAATTTTGGAGATTTTCGAACAGACATCGAAAATATGTATTCGACCGTTTCGATAAAAACGATTAGCACAAGTTCACATTATCTTATTTACATATTTTATTTGGAAGAAATCATCATTTGAAGAAATGGCATCGAAAAGAGTAAAACTAAATTTTCCCCTTTACACAATCTTTACTGCGCACAAATGTCAAATTTATGCACTTCGAGATGTACAGTTATCTTGCATATCTTCTTTCATACATTCGGCGTACATACTGCTAGCACGCATCATTTCGCATAAAGTTGGAGTTCAGATTGAAAATTTCAAACGCGTAACTCGCTTAGCATGCGTTGACAGATAATATGAAATGTACTAGGCAGTGTTAGTTTACCAATGCACGCGACGCTCGGGACTCAAAATCGGACGAATTTCTACTTTTCGTCGCGTACGCGTTAAATTTAACCTAACACTTGGCAAAGATTTTGTTTTTATTTCTGAAGGCCAAAACGAATTTGAGAAATGTTTACTGTCTAATTTGTATAATTGTGAGCTAATTTATAACAAAAAAGTCAAAACAAATTTGGCGAAACTCAAATGTCAACGCGTTCAATCTGACAGCTTATTTTTTCCAACTCGTCGCACACGACGCTAGCCTCGCGTCCAAAATTTCAATCTAACCCTATCTTTACTTTTCCTGGTGGGTACTTGGGGGGAGGAAAAATCCCTAACCTCATCAATGAAAAGTGAAATATACTGCAACACGTAAAGTGGCACTTTGGTTACTTGCAAGAGTTTGTTTTAAAATAATGGAAGAAATCTTAATAAACATGTTGCGTAATCATCCGTTTTTATAAAGCAAATGATCTAAATAAAGGTGCTGCATTAATGTAATGTAGATGTTTTAAATTATTCACTTGCGTAAAAACGGTTTCCGCTGGAATTTCGGAGATTGTTTGTGCAACATTGCATCACGTTTAATAAATATCTTAACAGCTTTAATTTTACAAAACACTCAACCGTGCCTTTCAGCACATCGGTATGCCTGTGCACATCACTTCATTGAAAAAGTAGGGATAGCACCTGAACGGTTGGTGTGCACTTTGATTCGAAATGTCAATTTTGGAAGTTCTTTAAGAATAAAATTACGCTAAACGTCTAAACTACTAAGCGCATCGTGACACTATGCTACCAGACCGTAGCATAAGAATGCGCACACCAATGTGCTGGGGAAATGACAACGCTTCGGTTGCCTGAACGACATGGTGTGTAAAAATGTGACATTATGTGAGCACCTGAACGCACGGACGATGTGTAAAAATGTGACATTATGTGAAATACTGCGTGCGGCTGAACGCACGGCGTGAGTCGTCATCACGGTCACGATTAAGCTTCTGAACGTAGCCAAAGTTAGCACCGAGGAACGAACGCTTTCTTTTCAGGTTGTCCAATCTTCATTAGAAAAAGTTCCTAAAAAACAAATATGTCGGTAAGCTGTCAACAGAGTTTAGTGGCCTTTAGTGGTTAACTGTCAGTTTGTTCGTGATTTTTTGACCAAGATATTTCGGAAAAGTTGTGGATCAACAAATTTCTAATTGATATTAATATAAGTACCTGACAAAAGAGAACTCATTCGATTGAAGAAACACTACAAATATAACGAAGTAATCTAAATGTATACAGTGCTCATAATATGACGACTTTCACACATTCAATAATGGGTTTTTGTTTATCTTGCACGTATAAAATGCCAGGAATACATCCCTAGTCGCAATAAAATTGTTTTATTTGTGGAGCCAAAACGTGTGTTAAATTAGTGATAAATTTGAGCATAGTGATTATCTTTTATTTACGCTCAATTATTGATAACAACGTGGGAGGATATTTCGCGTTTTTTTGATTTTTGTTGATTTTGATTTTGTGTGTGCACCTAATTATTGTTATTCACCTGGATTTATTCTTTTGTTACGTGTGATGTTCTCAAACGGTCTTCCTTGTAATTTGCCGTTTCCCAGCTGCCTCGGAATTCCAAAAGACAGTGGAAGTGACGAACTACTACCAACCAGTATGGGAAATCGCGAACCAGTTATCCTCAACGTATACGATATGGTAAGTTTTGCACGTTTTTTTTTATATTTCTCTTTCCTTTTTAAATGCGTACTAATTTATAGATAATGCGATGATGATAATAATCCTTGTGTATATAACTTATCATGTTTATCTTTATATGGTATTTGCTTATTAAACGTGAAAGGGCTTAACAGTATTTTTTTAAAAAAAAGGTTCAGATAGAAGACGAAATCTATTTCAACATTCTATTTAGATGCATTCTATCAAAAACTAGTTTTTGTCTTTTTTTAACGAATTGTTTTAAGATTGTTCGTTGTGCGTTATCTTCAAATCCATCTTTATTGCTGTTTAACCACCCTTCTTTGGATCAAAAATCAAGGGATAAAGCATGAATTATTGCGAGTTCTTAGTATATTTGGAATTCAGAGTTACGATCTGAGAATATTACTACAATACGTTGCTTTAGGCAGGGGCTTGCAAATAAATGCTATTTGAAATTGAATTTGAATTTGAATATTAAGAATTCGTAGTAATACATCATCAGTGAGGCTCTTCTAAAGTGATCCAGATAGCCCCAAATGAAACTATAACTAGTAGTGATAATCTAGTTCAATCATTCATGTATTTGAAAATAAATTTTTCCAGTTCGTTCAAGAGAGTGTTTGTTAATGTATTATCCTTTTGGCCAAGCCATTCAAAATCAAATGCTGAATATTAACTAAAAGCTTGTATGGTCCCGGCAGTCTTGCGTTCAAGATAATGTCTAGTAAAAGTAGTGATCACACATTACATCGTTTTATTTTCATCAAAAGCGTGATCTGCTTAAAATCTAGTAGGATCTATAGTAATCTTAAGAAAACACAATAGCCTTTATGTTCAATTCTTTAAACAGATTGCATACGCCCTTTTACTGCTTCGATTATTAGATGTATTGGTCCTCTCATTTCCTAGATCCGCACATTTGTAAGATATTATAAAAATTTAAGTTAAATTTCTATCCAAACTAGGGGCTAGATATAGCCACCACATTAACAAACTCCCCACAGTCAGCCATTTCATGCTACTTCGTCAGTATAAAGAAATGACTGGAAAATTTCGTTGAGTAAAAGCTAATGTGGTTTTCCCTGTCTGCTTGAACGTTTCCCTCATCAGATAATACTGATTTGATCCATTGGTTTTCATCCCAAGATCTCTTGTCATTTTGCGGTATAATTCGGGTAGATATAGATTTTGATCGAAAACCAAATGGAAAAGTTTATATAGATCGGCTAGAATTCCTTCATTGTAGTTGCTGTAGTTGTAGACTACTCTTAACTTAGTCCTCTCTAATAGGCCATATCTCAATGAGTTGCACATTATTTTTTCTTTATGCATTATACCTATATATTCGAGGGATAATTTATTTATTCCACATTAAAAGAGCTTTTCTTTTTATATTCCAGTACTGGATAAATGAATATACGACATCAATTGGTTTAGGCGTTTTTCATTCTGGTGTTGAAATTTTTGGCACAGAATTTGCATACGGTGGTCATCCGTATCCATTTACAGGGGTCTTTGAGATAACACCACGTGATCACGATGAATTAGGTGAACAATTTCGTTTTCGACAAAGTATACAAATCGGTTGCACTGATTTTACATATGAAGACGTACGTAGAATAGTTGATGAATTAGGTAATCAGTTTCGAGGTGATCGTTATCATCTCATGAATAATAATTGTAATCATTTTTCTGGCGCATTAACGCAGGTAAGTTATAATTAAAAAATTAAAAATAAATAAATTTTGAGAAAGTAATTCTTGCATTTTTTTACATATAGATACTTTGTGGCCAAGAAATTCCCAGTTGGGTTAATCGATTAGCTCATTTCAGCTCATGTGTGCCATTTCTGCAAAAATGTTTACCAAAGTAAGAGAATTTTTCAGTTTTGTTTTCTTAGAAAAAAAAACTTTAACACAGATAAACTAGATTCAGATATGCAACTAAAATTTCGTTATATGACAAATATTAACCAGCAACAAAGCTATGTTTCCTATGCTAGCTACGTTTGAAATTTGATTGATGTTTCTTACTTTCAGTGGGTCTTTTTGTATTGTTTGAAGGACCATCCTAGTGTGTCGGCCTTGAAAATTGTTTGTTGATTGTTTATTTAAATAACTTATACTCTATACAAAAAATAACAAAATCGACCTTTTTTAAATTTTTAGACAATGATAGATGAGAAACTCCAGAATTGCATAGAAGCTTTTTTCGATGCAAATTAACAAAATGGCAGTCAATTCAAAATTTAGTGTCGAATTTGGTCTTTTTTCCAGTTTTGCCTTCAAAATAATATGAAAATTTCAAGTAAAAGAAAAGCTTCCATACCGCTTCGAAGGACGCCAAACTGGCAAATTTGAGACGCATTTGAACACCACGTTTCGAGAAAAACGGGTTTCAAGTTTTGAGTACAAGATTTTCATATGAACTTTGTACTTACGATCAGCGAGGCCAGGCAGGGATGCCCCCAACAAAATATTTTTAGTAGAATTTTGAAAAAGGCTGTAGTAAATAGAAAAATAGTAGCGCTAAAGAAAAAAATCAAATTTCATACCAAAGAATCACATTTTTAAAGGCTGAACCCAAATCGGCATTGGCATTAAAAATCAAATATCATTTGCGTCCAATATCAGCATTGAGCTTGTACAGTCATTGTGTCAAGCTGCATTATCATACTCATGATTTAATTTTTACAGTCATTGGCTCGACCCGATGCCCGATGCCACCATTGTGTTTTGGTTTAAAGGTAGTTATAACATTGGTTGATTGGTAGGTTTGCAGAAGTAGAAATAGGTGATTTATTTACTTCTCTTGAGAAGTCGATTTTTAAATATGTGAGAACGTAGTAGATCTACTATACTTGTAGTAGAGGTAACCCTGATGCCAGGTCTATACAATACCAAAATTTAACAGCATATATACAGTAGTCGATATTTCTGGATAATGACAGGAAATAAACAATTTTCAAGAAAATTGACACTAAGATGGTCTCTTAAGTCACATCGTCTGGATAGAACTTAGAATATAGAGACAACAGGAAGTGTTGATACCTGTAAAATTATAATAATAATATAACTTTATTAGTTTAACAAACTTTAAATTCACAAAAAGTTCATAAATATTAATTGTTTTCTTGTGCTCCTAATATCACAATTTCATTAAAAAAAAAATTTCCAAATTATCAAATTATTCATGACCTGCTTCTAATGAATTGCACACATCCACTTTCAAATCTACTAAAATTTGTCTCTCGCTTAAGCTCAATGGGAAGCTCATTAAATTTCTGCAAACCTTTATAAAGTAATAAATTTTGCGCTCTTGTTGTTCTACGTCGATATAGTCGATATGTTACATCAGCACCTCTAATTGCATATGGTTGCATATCCGTCACCAGGTTCAATTGTTGAGTCAAATATTTCGGAAGTTTCTTCATCTTTATGTTGAATATAAAAGTTAGGACGTTTAACTCTGTCCTTTCTTTGATACTCATCCATTGCAATGCCTTCAACATCCATCTTATCGAAGCAAATCTATTGCACTTAAATATACATCGCATGGCCTTATTTTGCAATTTTTGAAGCCTTTCTATTGCATTTCGTGTGCATGAGCGTGGATTTTTCAGCATGCCGTGAAGTAGCTCAGCATTATATTGAAGAAAGAGACAAATCTATGTTTAGCTGTCGAAAAAATCCTTCCTCCACCTAGTTTTGTTTACGTTTGTGACAGCTGCGAAATTCCTTAGGTATGTGGCGTAGTGACAGCGAATAAGAACATTTTCGATGGGAGCAAACGTAATATTTTCAACCGTATATCTTGTTGCCCCGCTCTCTATATTGATTCTACTACACGGCTGTACTGAGCGTTCGCTACAGTGGCAACGGATACTAACACAACCAGAATTTGTCTACACAAAATTTGGCTTATCACACTTCCTGTACTCTCTATATTCTAAGGGATAGACACAGCATTCGATGTTTTTCAAACAAATTTCTGTCATTTTTGATTATGAAAGACTAACAATCCATCTCGATTGCTTCCATCACGTTGGAAATAGTTTGAAAATTTTATTCGAGGCTAACTTAATTGTTTATACATACACTTGGTGCTGTTGTTTGTTTTAGAACAAAAACTTGGACGTGGCGACAGCTTGCCTAATCTTTCAAAAAAGTATGGTAAACTTAGGTTGTAGTAGATGATGACTAGCAATTTAATTGCTTTTTTTTATATGCTGCAGTTCCTTTTCTTACATTTCCTCTTGATCATGGTATACAGAAGACAAGGTATGTAACCGAATTTAGACCCATTTCTATAAATAACGTTACAATAAGATTAAAAAACAAGTAAACGTAAAACGTTCAAATGCCTACATAAACAACCACAACAACAACAACGCTACACTTTTTGCTGCAATCAGATGGAAGATGTTTTAGCCTGTAGCATACCTTATTTGCTGTATCCTTGGTTGCCTTTAAATTGACGATACATATTTAGTCGGATTACGTCGATCAGTTATGCTGATACATTTATTGCTTTATTTTTACGCGTTATTATCAGATAAATTGGAATACTAATTTTTCAATTGTGGTTTATTTTCGACGATCTGATATTCTTTGTCTATTAATAACTTGCCTCACTATAATTGCAAGACCTTAAGTAAGTTTGAATATTCAATAAAAAAAATATTTCTCGTAATTTTTTTCCAGCATTCACAACTTGCTTTGGATATCTGAGTCTAGTCTATCTTTTTTCTAAAAAATTCATGTAATTTGATGTATTTTTTTATATTACAGAGAGTGGCTAACACCAAATGCCTTACAACAGTCAATCACAGCGATTCAAGATCGTGATTCTGATACAAGTCCACTTTGAGACAAGGCCTAGGTATTATATTTATTAAAAAAAAATATAAGAAAAAAAATTCTCATAAAAAAACCAGCTAAAACAAAGAAAGCAAACAACAAAAAACCCTGTAGATTTAGAGTAAAATTATAAGTTATCCTATAAGAAATACGAATAAACAAATGATACAAATCTATAACAACATCCAAAATATATTTTCTATTTAATAAACTTAAAAATAATTCTCCTAAATAAAATTATTTCATTAATATTAATTCAAGAAATTTTCCAACTATATTTTATTATTTTTTTTCTATTTTTCTTTGATTTATTTCCTTAAAATAACATTTCGCACATGTTTTGACTCACAGTAATTAAATTCACATGTTTTAATTATTATTCATATTTCAGTATTTTTCGTAGTTTACTTACTTTATTTTATTTTTTATGACTGATTTAATTTCATTTATTTCATAACGTAAGAGTGTAGTGTTACTGTTTCTATTGTGAACATGAATAATTTTAATTGTTAATACGCAAATTTTATCAAAATTACGAAAATATCAATATGTAAAATGGTTCAAGTGAAATGGAGACATAATATTTCGTTTTGCTTTCTTGTAACTAGGAACTTGTAATTGGAATTTTGAGCATTTATGTGCTACATAGAATTCGTTAATTTTTTTTTCGCTAAAAACGCTGGAAAATTAATCATTGTGAGAGTTTTTCAGATTCTTAAACAGAAAAATGTGTTCTAAAATATAGCCTCAGTAAAAAATATTAATTAACTAGCGTCCTATAGAAAGCAAATTAATATATTTAGTGCCTCCTATCGGAGAGTATAAGATAATAAGAGAACATAGGTTCCTGACAAATAATACAAAATTTTTTTTAGTTTAATTTGTTCTAATAGATGGCCGCAATGGTAAATCCACTTAAATTCATAAAGAGAGTAATTTAAAAGGCAGCTGATGTATTCAATTCGTTATTTTTTTTATAAATCATTCAAGCGTTTAGTTGGTCTATGATGTGCTTTGTATCACAAATGAAGATTACTTTATAATTTTCATTTTAAAATATCGTTTAAATGGCTGAGGCCTGAAATGAACAAAGCGACAGCTTCATCAGTAGTTGGAAAACTAGTCCCAGATGCTACATTATGAGGCTGAAGTTATATAAAAGTGCCTTTATGAAGTAAGAGATATCAAATGTTGGGCCTTTTAACCTTTCATGAAAATTTTGTCCGATTGTGCAAATTTTTTCATTGTTCTGCTATCTGTTTCGGAAACAGCTTTCCATTTTAAAATGTTTACCAACTTTTTCAGAAATAGATAAATGAGATATTCAATTAAATTAAAAAAGTAGAAGTTTTTTGTATAACACGAGCAAGTATAACTAGTAACTATTATAATGATAGCTGAACTGCTTCGGTGCCTGCATGTTGGAAAATCTTGATAGTTTAGGTCTCGATAGTTGATTGATAATAATTTGACATTTCACTGTTTTAAAATTAGTTAGTTTTAGAAATAGTTCAAATATCTCATCGGAAAACCACTGATATATATAACATGGACTGCCTGTTTTGCTATTTCATATAGGTCAACTTTTTTTGGCAGGGTGTGACAATTATCTTAATTTCAAGTTTTACTTTTGCTTTAATATTCATATTAAAAGTTCAACAAATTATAGAAGCACTCGAAATTATTTCTCTTCTTGGAAGCTTATCTCCTTACAACATCAAATATTTTTAAACTTGATTTTTAAAGAAATAAAATTAAGCAATTTCTGTCTACCTGCCCCTAAAAGTAGGTATGGGGACAGAGAAAGGATTACAAATATTGTATTGCCATCTATTTCTATCCTATATATTCATTTGGAAAACCACTGAACTGAAACTGGACTATGGTGTATTTTGTATGATTTTGTATAGAACTTATTATTTGTAGTTCAGCGGAATAAAGTAGTTAAACCAAAAAGGGACAACTATAGAAAAGTGATCCCATAATAATGTCAAATAATGTAAGGAATTTCAGTAGTATCAGCAGTCCAATAATGTAAGGAATTTCAGTAGTATCAGCAGTCCATTTTATATATGTCAGTGCGGAAAACCTCCATGCTTTTTTTACTCCCATCTTGCCTAGAGAAAATCTTTTAGTATAATTATTTCGATATTAAAATGTGTCAACCTCATTTTAATTTTTTTTTATTTAAAATCTTTCTGCTTGCTCTACATCTCAAAATAAAGAAGTTGATATTTTGAATTTTACCTAGGGGGGTGATTCTCATGGTACAAAGATTAACAACATTGTCACCTCATGACGTAGCAACACAAATAATTCCTCTCGAATCGGCCATACTTGTTATCTTTGTATCATGGGGTCAGTGATCATGGGTGATTGTGATTTTTTATCGTACTTTAATTCTATTATTTTTTGTGCTTTTATTAACTTCAGCAAGCTTTGCATTTCGTAAAAGGAACGGAAAATGATACTTCATTTATTGTATTCCATTAAACATAGTTTAAAACTTTTGTCACAACAATTTTTATCTCAAGCAGTTGACTAATTTGTCAAGGCCATATTCACCAAGCTATTTTTTTAAAATATAATTTAATTTCTGTCTTAGTACTCTTGTAATTGTCTTTCTAAAGATCTATATTATTTGTGAGCAAATAATTTAGCTCCAGGATAACATTTCGGTGTGGAGCGTTTAAGTATGTATGTATGTTCTACAAATCAGATGGAATTTTGCTCCAGAAGGAACTAATCAATTTTTAAAGGAAACACGTCCAAGTAGGAGCGATATTGCAAGTTCTAATTTTGACATATGTAGGTACTTTGATGGTAATAGAAAAGACAGCAGCATAGCAATTATCCTTTAAGGCACTTTCACATCGACACCGAAAACCGATAAGTTCTATACCGAAAATTCGCTTTTGCTTTCACATCAAAAACCGAATACTTTTTTCGGTTAAATAAAAGTAACATTTAATTATCATAAAAGTTGTATGATGAAAGCTTATACGAAAAAGCGTATTTTAATTTCACTTCGAAATCCCTATCCATATATAATAAAATAAAAGTTGCGTTTTTCTTAAAAATCTGATATAAATATACTATTTTATTAGTAAAATTATTAGTTTATGCTATCCATTATTTTATTAATCATTGGAGCAAAAATCTTGTTTTAAAGTGAAAAAAAATCAGTTTTTCGGTTTTCGGTTTTGATGTAAAAGTGGCTTTACAGTCAAAAATAAATTTTAATCGCATTGAAAGGGAACCTTGCATGTCAATTATACATGCAACAGGAGGGTATTTCAATGATCTATCGAGAGACACTTTTTGTTTGACTTCTGTAACATTATTCTTGGATTGATTGAAGATCTGGTTATGGGTCTCTAAGCATTTTTATGAACGTAGATAAATATTAATTTTTTGGAAAAGTTTTATTCAGAATTTCTATCCACACTAACTATGTTGGCCGGGCTTCATTATGCTCACCTAAGTAGTAAATCTGAAATATTTTTAATGGGGGTTTTTCGTAATTTTTTTAAATAAAATAAGATTGTGAGCTGCCACTGAAACTTACAAAAATATAACAAAGACATATTTTAAACAATTATCTTAATATTTTTGTTTTCCTATCATTTTTTCATTTCTTTTGCACGTATTTGCGGAAAAGAAACTCTAGTTAAATTTCAGGACTTCCACTTGCCTGGAAAACGTGTCGGGACTATTTCGGCGATTATTCAAACAGCACCGCTCAACAAAATTCATTGTTGAAATAGTTGAAGTATTCACACGTTTATGAACTTAAGTCCAAGGCTTAATTACTAAATTTTCATTTCAAATATTTTTGTTTAAAATTAATAAAATTAGCGGATCAATTCAACGGTTTTTAATTAAAGAAAACAAACAAAATAGCTGCTTTTTTTTTATATTGATCGGGTTCATTGGAAATTTCAAGTTGATTTGGTTCTAAAAAATATCTGTAGCTAGCTATGATTTTACATATGAGTCGAATTATCAAATTGCAATGATTTCAACCTTCACAAAACGTCAAAATAGAGCCTGAATAAAATTTGGTTCAAAATTTGAAGTTTTTAAGGCTGAAATACAATGACACTGCCACAACATTTACGGCGACAAATTAAATGTTGACCCAGAGTTGGGAATAATTTAAATTTTGTCGTCGTTGTCGCCGTAATTTGATTGTGATAGTTCAGAGTAATGACCAAAAAATGTCTTTCGAATAGCAAATAATTACTTTAGTAAGGGAAACGAATTATTTTACGAACAAAAGAAATCCTCAATATCGAAATACATATTTAAAAGAAAAAAACTGAAAGAAATTGGAGAGAAGTTGAAAATAAGTGTTAGGTGATATTTTGCAATCTACATATTACACTTTTACAACTTTGTTTTTATAATCTTTCCCATTTTGTTAATAAATCTGAACAAAAAAATTTGGCACCTACATATTTGATATGTCAACGAACATAGGAATGTCGCAGTCATTGGGTTAATTCGGCGAAATTTACGACAGTGTCGTCATAATTGTTGTGTCGCCATCATTGTATTTCGGCCTTTACCCTAGAAAAGCATGGCAACGCGATTATTTCTTATGAATTTAGAGAACCATGTAAATTTATAACCGTTTTTGACACGTTAATCTCCTTTGATCCGGATCATGAAAAAAAAGACGCGGGCAATACAGAGCCTGACACAAAAACGCAAATCTGACGTTTAATTCGAATTGACATTAGCAGGTTAAACTAAGTTAAATTCTTCTTACCTTTCCACCCCTAGGCCCTAGAACCCTTAGATTCTCTTACACTGAAAAGATTTTTACATGATATTTCGCTTCCTTTATTTATATGTTCTAAGATTTTTGCCCACAGAAATAATAAAAAAAATCACTAAAACATAAACGTCAACAGCAATCTCCTAATCTAAGTAATTTTTACCTTTTTATTGTAAGTTCAAAATTAAACGTGACAAAAACTAGAAAAACGCGCGATTTTGCGTCGTAGGTGTCGTGTATGTTAGTATTCTACCGTAACCCTAACCAAACATTCGAAATCATCCGTCAAAGCATGTACCGCTTGCTACACGTTTAAAATTTGCAATTTTTATCTAGTCGAGCGGCAGCATTGCTTGCATGATTTTGTGACATGTTTTTGGTAGGTAACCTAAGTAGATTTTATTATTCTTGTACTCCGTGCATGCATTACCGCAGCATATTATTGTGCGTGACATGCAAAAACTATTCATCTATCTAAAAACTAGCCAAATGTAACTATTTACATTCTTTATATACATACTATGTATGCTCTACAGGCTTATTTAAATCTATACTCTTGCAATTGTTTCAGCTATGCCTTAATCTAGAGTACTTCAAGTACTGTTGCTTACCTAAATTATTTTCCAAAATGAAAGTTCTTCAGGGGTATATGACACTGGGCTTTTTACTGGAGAAAAGAGTACTTCATATTTTTTTTTATTTTAGAAGTCTTCTTAGAGAATAAACTTTTTTTTTTCAATATTAATCCTCACTGATTATTAATAAGAAGTTCTAAAGAAATCAAATCAATTTACGTTTTTTATACTCAAGACACACTATATACTTAATTTAATTGGTCGACAATCAGATATTTACTACAAATCTTTCAAATTTCGTAGAAGAAACTTACCACTGTGTTCGTGACCTCTAGACCTCTAGGAGGTAAAAATATTTATTCTCAACACAATTTCATTTGAAGAAAATTGAATCATTTTATTTATTATTGATTAAAATCTCTTGTTTAACTAATATTAAACATCAGATAAGAAAAAAAATGTAAGATATTATGCTGTTGTTGTCTATATTAGTCTTAACTAAATTATTCGGTGCAAATTAGAAATTTTAAAGAATTAACTCCTTTTAAGGTACAAAAAGAAAAAAAAAGTAAATAGCGAACTAAGGAAAATCACCCAATATCCGTCATAAATATATATTATGTAATTACGAATAATGAAAACGAAAAATTCTAAAAATTGTTGCTTGCATTCTTGCAATTGTGTATAATTGTTATTTAAAACGAAAAAACAAAAAAAAAAACATTACTAATTGTTGTCTTGAAAAAGAATATATTTTTGTTTGTCTTTTTTCAAAAGCATTTAACTTAACTTTAACAAAAAAACAGTAACACTGCCATATCTTTTGATTTATATTCAATCGCGCCCATATTCACAGAATGTTGTTGATATTGTTAGTGATCTTTTCCTTGTAAGATAAGAAAAAAAAAATGAAAAATGAAACAAATCCTAGAAATAATATTGCAAAAATATTGTAAAAAGTGAAAAAGAAAATCCTAAATAATTTTCATTTGCTATAATTGCGTGAGGTGGGTGTTCTTTTTTCTAAACTAATTTTAAGGTGTACAAAAAGAAATTAAAATAAAACAATAAACGAAATTGAAATTATAGCAACACCAAACGAAATGAAAAAAAAAACGGTATTAACTTTTTTGAACTGATGATAAAATAAGCAAATGACTGTGGCCGATAAAATTTTTGAAAAAACACTGAGGTCCCTTCCATTTCGTAAATGAAAAAAAAAATATAAGTGTGTATGCATGCGTGTGTGTGTTCATTCAATTTTGTTAAGAAATATTTTACAATTTTTAATTGATTGACTTCTGACTCTATAATGGAACATGTAAAATGAAATTTGTTCAATAATTTTTGTTTAGATACATAAATCGATAAATACCTACTTTCTTAAGTGTTGTAACTTTACAAAGGGTTAGTGCAACGATTGCTTTATTGTGCATGAGATTGATGCTGATGTAATTTAAAATTCTACATATAATTTTTATTTCAGATAAAATTTCTTATATATACTAAATTATTTGTTCTGTTTATAATAATAATAAAAAAAAAAAAAAAATTAAAAACAACTCGTACATGTGAAATAAACTTGTAAAATAATAAATTGAACAAAGAATCTTGAATGAGGAAACAGTTTTATTGATCATATTGTATTTGTTTTATTTCAGACATTAAACAAAATAAAACTAAAAAAAATTTATTCTTAGAATTGATAGTAATTTATTAGGGAATTAGTTAATTTTTCCTTATCTCTTAAGCTCCCTAGTATACACCCTGAGCGAAACGAATAATCCCATATAAATTTAATCGAGCGAAATTTGCAGTAGAAAGTCTGTTTATTTCGTTTCCAATTACAACGCGCTTCAAACAAAAAATGTATTTTGCAATATTGACCGACAGATGGCTCTGATAACATTTGCCATTTCTTTCATTTCGCCATGTTCAGGACATTTATATTGCGCGAAAAATTTATATTTTCTAGAAAACGATCGTTTATTGTGGTAGCAAAAGATATTTTTTTTACAGTCTTTGGAGATGTGTCACCAAAATAAAATTTTTTTTGCAGAAATTATGTTTGAAATTGTTTGAATAATTACCGATTTTCATAAGCCATTTTTATACCCTAGATGAAATCTGTATACTAAGCTTGTCTTTCCGTTTGCAACGCATAGAAATAATAATAGTAGACCAAAATGGATTGGACATGCACGTATATTATCTATTAAAACTGATTTTGATTTTTGCATTTCCGTCTCTGTCTGAACGCGTGTATTTAGAGAACTGAAATTTCGCACATAGGATTTAAAAAAAAAAAAAGCAAAATTAAGTTCGAAAATGGGACAATTCGGGTAACTTCTTCGTAGGGTTGCCATACAAAAATCTCGTTTTCCACTACATACTGTCTGAGAACGCGTTAACGTAGAGCTGAAATTTTGTATACAGGGTGTCCCGGAAGTCGACGTCAAGCCGGAAGCGGGTGATAGGCCAAATCATAATAGTTACCAAAAAAATATAAAAAAAAATCTAAACAATATCAGTTCTCACAGAATACAATATAAAACTTCTTTATGAAAAGAATCAGCAAACCTTGCTAGTTTCCGTGTTTTTCATTCAATAGCGAAAAATGGAAAACCATTTACTGACGTGACGGCGAATTAATCAAGGATTGCGTGATTGAAGGAGCAGAAGAAATGTGTCCAGAAAAAGCTAATTTGTTTGAAAACATTAGTTTGTCGGCAAACACTGTGGCTCGAGGAATAGAAGATATTGCAGAAAATATGTTAACTCAATTGTCTGACACAAATCGACACTTATACCTGTAATACACATAGAATAAATTGAGCTGGTTAATTAAATTAGCTTGCTTTTACTCCGTGTGTGCCACAAAATACCTTGAGTATTCTGACAAATACTCCGAAAAACAAGCGAGTAATTGCGGGGTAGTCTATATTCTTAAAAATTGACGGGTAATTGCAATTACATTGATAACAGCGCCAACTGATAGTCGCAAGTATAAAGTTTGAGTAAGCACATATTCAGCGAAAGTGTGACATTTCAAAAATTATCAGCTGCATCGCCCACTGACACATCATTTGAATTAATGCAAATTATACCCGCTACGCGGGCCGGATTCTTGGTGCTCGCGGGCCGTCGTTGGCCCACGGACCCCTGATCAGGGGTATCATAAGAATTGGTCTTTGAACAGCTTTTTTACTTGTTTTTATATACATAGTCTAAACTTTGGCTGAACTATGTAATATAGTTCAGGCAAAGTTTAGACTATGCTGCACTCCGAAAAGCAAATAAGATACAGAGAAGATAAGGGGAATGAATGAAGGTATCTGTGTAAGTTCCGCTTAAATTCCAGAAGTCTGCATGCGGGAGGAAACAACATGATGGAAAAATGTTTGGAAATCGCACGGTTTGGGTTATAAATTCCGGCATGTATACGTGCTAATAGTGAGAGTCGGTGGACGAGCGAGTATTATAGGATACGACTTGTCTACATAGGATCAGAATAGAAATTTCATCAGAGCAACATCGTTATTGATAAAAGTAATGATGAAACAGACTAAACTGTAATTTGCTGGTGTTGTATATGAACTAACCAATAAGCCTAAGGGTTTTTTTACAGCGTTCAATCAAGACAACCAAAATCCTCGAGAATACTTCACATGAAACAGACTCCCTCACTACCACATGAGAGCCCCAACGGAGTCCTGACTTTCTAAAATATTTGCAGGGTTCTTAGGTAAAACTTACAAAAATTTGATTTGAATAGCTCCTTCGCCCTAAACTACTATTGATACAGAAAAATGGCGTTCTGTTAATCTTAAGCTTGCTTTCTTATCTTCCGAACCGTAATAAAATTTTCATACCTTTCCTAACAAGATTATTTAAAAAAATTTATCTTAACCAAATGACTACGATTTCTCAAACAAAAATTCTCAGCGAGTAGTCATTGTAATGTCGCTGTGCCGTCATGAGATGCCGTGGGCTGATGATATTGAGAATCTAGCGCCTACAGACTCGGAGTCCGGCTGCACATACACATGCAATTATCACTCAGCTGAGAGGTATTGAGCGTAAAATGGTAAGGTTACTTTATAATCAAAACTGTTTTATTATTTTGTTATGTAAGGTATATAATAAGTGTATCCTTTGGGAAGGTAAGGAACCACGGTGTAAATTACTAGAAGACTATTTTCTTGTATGGATAGTAGTTTAGGCTCAATAGCATACATAAAGTGAATGTTTAGTACTTTTCCATAAGTACATACATATTAATATAGAACATTTTAGAGAACAGACTCCCAACGCACACATAGATTTCTGTAGGAAAAATTCATTATTATGAATAGTTTGAAAGGAATTTGAAGATATTCAAGAACATTTTATCATTCGGGTAATCCTATGCTTTCTGAATTTTTGGTTTTAACTCGTTGTCTCATTCGCACTACAATAATGCATAGCGAAATTCACATGAAAACCTCTGTATGTGGCATTTATTTATATCTTTATTGAAAACAAGAAAAATTTCCAATTTTGTTCGGCCGTGCCCCAACTTCTTATTAGGTTAACTTTGTTGGTGCTGATGTAGTCTTTTTTTGCTTTCTTGGGAGCGGAGTTACGGTATCACTTAGGAAGACTAGGTATTAAAAACGTAGTGAAGCGATGTCTGCGACTTGTAAAATGAGAATTATTTCATGAAGTTTTTGTCTGCGGAATTATTTTAGCGGAAATTATGTTTTAGAATTTAGACTACGTTTGTTTCTTACGGATTCTGTGATTTATAGACTCTCAGAAACTTTATGGTTTTTCCAATTTATGCAATTTTATTAGCTGTAGGTATTATACCAACATGCTATCTTGTAAGTGCCCAGGGCAATGCAATTTCATAGTCGATTTTCTTCATCTTTTTGATTTGGCATCTTATGGGGCAGTGTCCAGAGAATAGGATCATTTGAAGCCTCAGTTCTGAAGAAAAAACAAAAGAAAAAGCGCTCTTTTTGACTGTATTAAGCCACGAATATTTCCCGTTCAAGGCACGACTTTCACCGAAATTTCGAATGACCACAGAAAGATTCCGATAAAAGGGTTATGGGAAGCTATACAAAAGTTTGCAAATATAAATGCACATTATAACATATGCGTTTTTGTTTGGTTTTTTTTTTTCATTCAAATTATTAAGCCAAGCTCAGGGGATTCCCTATGATGCACAGCACATGTTAGGAAGTACCTACATTAGTAGTGGAAGGATTAGGGGATATGAGGAGAGTGGCGGAGTTGCTGATGTAGATACAAAGAAGATGTTAGACTGTTCCATTTTCGCACAGTTCGGGATTAAGAAAGCATTACAGAATTTTACTGTACGGTCGAAAGTACAAACAGTTTAGTTGGGCACATCAGCATATAAATTCTAAAACCAATCTTCGGCAAAAAACTTATTACAATGCACACAATTCGAGCATATTATATGAAAAAAAAAAATACAATTATTCCTAGCC
The DNA here is from genome assembly GCA_963930735.1 of Dioctria linearis. NCBI lineage: Eukaryota > Metazoa > Arthropoda > Insecta > Diptera > Asilidae > Dioctria > Dioctria linearis. The sequence goes on from OZ005740.1 coordinate 21,455,514, forward strand.
AAAACCTATAATCCAACTAGATTCATATAAAAAGAAAATCTGACAGCCATCCAGTATGTATGTACAGTACATAGTGCCCATGTACAATGCAACACATCGCCCCTATCTGCGGAAAGTGCTTAGATTAAATTAGTGCGAGTTCGTCGAAGATTATGTGATCCATCAACGGATCAGGGGATCAAATAGATGCGATCATATCCTCAAATCCCTTGTCGGTGCTTGTAAGTCTATAGTCTAAGGCTATTATAATTCAATTGGAAAACTGTCAATAAAAAACGTCTTACCTATATATTATGGCTCCTAATCACGATATATATACACACACAAATGTATATAAAATACGGGTGATCATATCGATGACCCGCTTATATGATCTCCGTGATAAACCATAATGAGGACTTGAGTGACTTCGAGGATCATTCATCATTCATTTCAAATCCTATCGGATTTTTTTGGTTTGTTTTTTTGGTGGTGATACATACACACGAGGTATAGAGATCACACGTTGTGCATTATTACCCTCCCCGCCTAATTGATTTATTGATCACGATAAAACAGCACTTAATTGCCACATTTAATGAAGACTTGGATAATTAATTGAGTAGTGAGTAGGTGCACTTTATCTACATATGTACATAAGTGGGCAAAATGCTGGTAGAAAAATTTACTCGATAGGTACTAAGAATTTCCAAAAAAATAAAAAAAATAAAACGTAAAGATCTTTAAATTCTGATCAAATTAGCAACTGTTCACAAGGTCTGGTTTGTTGTATTGTTCTTAATGTTCCCAATTACTCAAAGGCGGATAAGGCAATAAATGATGACAGAAAAAATACCTTAAGTAGCCTACTCAAACGCTCCTATTGCTAAGGAGTGTACTAATTCCATCAGAAACCACTAATCGATTGATCAATTAATCAATTAACTTCACCGCTAAACTGACCACAACCCATATCTATGTATAATGTGTACCGATTATATGGAAAGAAAGGGTAATACGCATCAGTAGCGGCTTCATATCTCCAGAGAAATCCTTCCTTTCTCCAAGGCTATAGAGAAGAAAAGCCATGGTTAATTATTTGCGTAAAAGAGCTTACAGATCTTAAAGTCCAAGTCATCTCCAAGATGACGCGACGACGACGACAGTGGGGACCGATAATTAATTAATTAGCCTTCGACTTTACGGAGCATTTAAGCGGCACACACAAGTGAAAATTGCATACCGCCACCCGGCTTGATCGTCTTGTGGGTTTTTGCAAAAAAAAAAACGAAGAAAAAATTTCGAGTTCGAGTATAGTTTCTACAGTAGTTCCAGGTCAGATCCCATGAATGAATAAGACGAAATTTGAGTTGCGTTTAAGATCTTCGGATAACGTAGTCATGGGCTCCGTTAATTCCATAAATTCTGAGAAATTTGAGATCTTTTATGCCTGCTTAATACTACCTAGAGATGGATTCTATTTCATGGGATCATATCGATCATGATGATGGTAATGGTGTCCTTCTTGTTATGTGATCCTTTTGTTATCGGAGATGGAAAAAAATTGTTTACTCTTATTTAAGACGATTTTAAAGGATTTTAACTAAAGGGACTTAAAAATTCAAACGTTGTTGCAGGAAAGAGTATGTTTGTGTTTAAAAGAGTGTGTCATTTGTGTATGTGTATTTGCAATCGATTGGTATCGTGTTACAAGAAGATGGAAAACAATAATAATTCCTACATTGTATCAAGTCCCATTAGGTGAGAATATCCATGGGTTAGGGTAGATTAGAGTGGCGTGGCGGCCATCGTGAAAGCATATACGATCAGCCACACTTAAACCATCTATGGTCTATTGTGATGCCACCTTATTGGGATCCTGTCTGAAAAAGATTCCTCAAATTTAGGGGGTGCGTTGAAACCAGCCACAAGAGTTAATGAATCTCAACAAGTCCCAAAACTCCTTGTTTGCTAATTTCTTCCAAATTCGCAGATTAAGCAGCTACCAAGAGTATTCCTCCTACGCTTAACAAGGTTAAGGCATTCACACAGCAGGTGCTGAACGCTCTCAACCCCTTAATCGTCCATACAGTTTCCGCAGAAGTCATTGTATGGAGATTGTAAGTGCTCCGCATGTTTACCACAGAGGCATAGTATCCCATGATAACAGCAATAAGATTATGCACACCATTCCGGTTCCTCCTCAGCACAGATTCAGCCTTCCCAGGACATAACTCGGGTTACAACTGTCTTGAAATCGTAAATGTGGTCAGTTCTTCCCATTTGCGATTTGTCAGCCTGCAGGCCTGTACATCTAGAGTCCTCTTCACTGATTCTAGAGCGAATCTATGGATTCCTCAGCTAGAAATATATTTAAAGCGGCACCCTTTCTGGCTAGAGTCTCGTTTTCAGGTATGTCACTGGAATCAGGCACCCAACAGAGAATAACTCGGTGGTTTGCACCCAGTCCCCCAAGCTCATACCGTTGCACTAGGCTAGATCTAATGGTGCTCGAGTCCAGAGCTAATACAAATACTTACAATCTTGATAACTCGATTGCTATATGTACATTATAAGTTGTTTTCATCAGCCTTGCTACTTTGCTAATAGTCAGAACCTCCGCTACAGTCGTCCGGTAGGCGGTACGATTCCTGTATTTGAAGGAATACTGAGTAGATCCTGACTCCTACTCCCACATCAATTGTCGGACCGTCTGTAAAGACACATATATTACACTCATTTGTCATGCGATTATCATCCCACTCCTCTCTAGTTGCAAATGCTAGTTGATAGTGCTTTTCCAAAGTCTAGTCTAGGGAGAATGTAATCCGTAGCTCCCCGTATACAGTCCCTATGACAGATCTTCAGTATTCTTCTGTGACCAAGGTCAGCAGTTATCCAGCAGCCTTAACTAATGAATTATAATATGGGTTGGGTTGGATCTTCCTATGAAGAATTTGTGGATTTTAAGTCAGTAAAGTGACGTCAGGAACTTTATGTAACGTTACTCATATCTTAATCGATATATTTTTGGAGCATAGAGACTTGTTGCAGTGTACCTATACCGTCATTGAGAAAAATGTCATACTAAAAAAAAAAGCAAATGTCAAGTTTTTTTCGGTCACTAGATGGCGCTAATGTCAACTTATCTTATCGTGATCTCTTAAGGAACTGCAAAATCCGACAAAAATCCGCAATTTTATTTCCTAGAAATGAGGTTTTCCTCCATCAATGAAATGGACAGGAGAAAAAGTTATAATTGGTCTACGGCCAATAATATTAAACCCTAGATGAAAATAAAAGTTAAATAAAATGAAAATCCAAATTTTATATTGCAATACCAAGAAGTGGTTGTGCGATTTAGTTCGTTTTTGAAATTTTATTTACTATTTTTATATTATTTAGTATTTTTTTTTTTTTTTTTTTTATATTATTAAGCCAAGCTCAGGGGATACCCTATGATGCAAAGCACAGCATGGCAGGAAGGAGATAGGGAAAGGATTAGGGGATGTGAGGAGAGTGGCGGAGGTGCCGATGTGTGTCGCCCTTAAACTTCCGCAGATTGTATGCCGGAGGAAAAACAGAAGATGGTAAGCTGTTCCACATTCGCACTGTTCGGGATAAAAAAGCATCTCGGAATTTTACTGTACGGCCGAAAGTAATTTGAAGGGTTAAAGGATGTGCGCGGTTTGCAGCGCGAGTATTGCGTGCAGGAATCATTCTACAAGGGATTAGACTAGATATTTCATCAGAACATTGACCATGCATATAGCGATAAAGGAGCGAAAGGCATCCAACATTGCGGCGGTGCTCGAGTGAGTCGATATGACAAGTTATTGCCAAATCGCCAATGAGCTTGAAGGCTCTCTTTTGGACAATATCCAATGAAGCTAAGGCTGTGCGACCAGCCCCGGCCCATATATGGGAGTTGTATTCCATTCTAGGTCTAATGTAGGACTTGTAGAGGAGCGCTAGATTTGACGGGCTGAAATATTTCTTACACCTTTTCAGAAATCCAAGACATTTCGATGCTTCTTTGGCAACAGAGAAGATGTGATCTGTCCAGTTTAACTTACTGGAAATATTAATGCCAAGAATGCTTAGTGACGGTGAATCAGAAATTAATGCTCCATCAAAAGAAACGGGTGTGGTTAAGTTATGATCTTGTTTTAATGAGATGAGACAGCTTTGAGTCTTAGATGCATTGAATTCGACGCGATTCGCTTTGCCCCAAGCGAGGATACTGTTAAGATCGTTATTCAATGATCTAGTCATGCAATCTCGTTTAACACATGCGGCATTCCCCCTGGATTCCGCAAGAGTGTCAAAGGAGTAAGCGAAATCAAGAGTACTGTCATCTGCGAAACTATGGATGGGATTGAAAGTAAGGGAAAGCAGATCATTAATGAAAACTAAAAAGAGAGTTGGAGAGATAACAGAGCCTTGAGGCACACCGGCATTTATGGGATGCGGTTCAGATGTAACGCCATCTAATACAACACGTATTTGGCGACTAGATAGGAAACTTTCAATCCATAATAGAAGAGGAGGGGAGAGACCAAGTGCTTTAAGTTTGGCTAAAAGGGCTGGATGCCAGACTCTATCAAAGGCTTTTGAAATATCTAGAGCAACGATTTTAGACTCACCAAAATTGTGAAGACTACGGTTCCAACGTTCCGTAAGAAAGGTCAGCAAGTCTCCAGATGAGCGTCCAGCTCGGAAGCCATATTGGCGATCGTTGATGAGATGATTAGTTTCTAGATACTTCATTAATTTTGAGTTAATGATAGATTCAAAAACCTTTGAAAGAATCGAAGTGATGGCAATTGGTCGATAATTTGAGGGATCGCTACCCTCTCCTTTCTTAGGAATAGGCTGAACGTGAGCTAGCTTCCAAGCAGTTGGAAATTTTCCTGTCGAATAAGACAAGTAGAAGAGTTTGCGCAGAGGTTTAGCCAAGGATGAGGCGCAGCTTTTAATTAACAGGGGCGAAAAACCATCAGGACCTGCGGCTTTGGAGACGTTGATATCCTTAAGGACCCTGAACACATCCCTCGTACGGATGTGTATTGGCTCTTGTACACATCCGCACGGGGGATGCAAAACAGGTGTTTGTGAAGTTGGTGGAAGACGAGAATTTGAAGCGAATCTAGCAGCTAAAATATTAGCTTTATCCAGGGAGTCAACAATCACTTCTCCATTATTAAGTAGTGAAGGTATAGAGGAATTGGTGAAATTGTTCCTGATGGTTTTGACCAGGGACCAGAAACCTTTGCTACCTTTGCGGCTTGTCAAGATTCTTTGTCTAATATTCTGGTCAAAAAGAAATTTTTCTCTCTGGATAATGGACTTGCAGGTGTTCCGTGCAGTCTTGTAGACTTGTTTCATTTCCGGACATGGATGCAATTGATAGGCGCGAAAAGCAGACTCTTTCGCTTTTATAGCTTGGTTACACTTATCGTTAAACCAGGAGCGATCATGCTGTTGTTGAGACCTGCTGTAAGAATACGGAATGTATTCACGCATGCCAAGATTTAGTATGTTACTAAATTGTAATGTGCATTCATCAACATCCCTCGAAGCAAAACAAACCGACCAATCAATTTCTTTAAGATACTTATTGAGACTTTCCCAATCAGCATTCTTATAGTGCCAAAGAAGCCTACTTGTAGGTGGAGCAGTTGGGCGGCACAGGTTTGAGGTGGTAAATTGAGCCGTGATTAAACAATGGTCTGAATTTCCAAGAGGGGAACCGACTGAAATGGAATATTTGTCAGGATGAGATGTTAGAAACAAGTCGAGTAAATTAGCTTTATCTCCAGCTGCATCAGGAATTCGCGTTGGTGCATCCACTAGCTGTTGCAAATTAAATGATTCACAGAAGAGTTCAACGAAACGGCCCGCAGGACTTGTGGTAGAAGAATGTCTGAGCCACGGTATATTATGAACATTAAAATCGCCTGCCAGGACGATTTCGGAAGAGGGGGAAACAGAAAGCAAATGATCAATATTGTTGGAGATATTGTCAAATACGGATACCGTGTCGTCATCAGACATATTTGGGCTGCGATAAAGGAAACAGAAGTATATGATGTGCTTGTGAAGTTTGAACCTAATCCAGATATAATTAAACTCTGGATTAGCAGAAGGAAAATCTTGAAGAATAGTAAAGGCCACATCATTCCGAATATATACTGCGATCCCTCTATGCTGAGAAAAAAGAGGCACGAAGCTGTAACCAGGGACGTGATACTGATTAATATCAGCATCAGAAACGACCTTGGTTTCACTTAGCGCAAGAATTGCCGGATTTTTTGAGTTAAGGTGGCAGTACACCGAAAACCGATTTGCTCTTAATCCGCGAATGTTGCAGAAATCTAAAATAAAATTCTGCATGCTGAAGGCAAAAACAAAAAAGCAAAAAAGAAAAAAAAGCGACACACAACAACACAAAAATTTGGGCGCCACCAGCCGCAGTCAACGACACAGCGAGGTAAAAAAAACAACAATAGTGTTATGCCTATTGCTGCTTTCAATACCTCAGACTGTGCAGTTCAATGACCACAGCTGGGGACACCCGTATTGCTGATCAGTGACAAGTGCTAATGCATTTGCACTGATCACAGATGAAGAGAAGGAAAGGAAACGTTACCGTGCTGCTGGCTTATAGAATGTTGATAGGGCATAGAAGAGCCCTTCACTTGGCGGATAAAATTTAATTTTGATAATTTATTAATTTATCGGTCGCGTCGGAATTTAAATAATTATAGTAATTGATTATATTGAAGATATTTAGCACAACACTATCACTTGTCTTAAATTAATTGATTGAATATGTTTATATTGTTTTATTTGAACTACAACACTATGCAACGTCCGATCGGATTGACTCCACGCACTCTTCTCGATATATAGTATAGTGAAAACCGAAATTTCTGTATTGCAATCCTACGAAGGAGTTGTCCGACTTGTCCCACTTTCGAATGTAAATTTACTTTTTTTTTTAAAAAAAAGCTCATTTGCAAGACTTCAGCACTTGAACTAGAGCTGAAAGTATCCGGATAATTTACTATCCGGATTATCCGAGATAATTAGGATCCGATTCCTCAAATCCGGATCCTATTATTCGGATCCCAACTATCCGGATCCGGATCCAAACTATCTGGATTCGGATCTGAACTATCCGGGTCCAGACTAAGCAAAAAAAGGTCAAAATTTCCCTCAGATTGCATTGTTTCATTGGGAAAATATAAATTTCATGATATTCTCATATTCTCAATGAAACAACACAATTTTGAAGCTTCTTTGCTTAGTCCGGATCCGGATAGTTCGGATCCGGATCTCAGGCATCGGATAGTTCGCAGATCCGGGTATTAGCAAAGCCGGATCCAATTTTCAGCTCTAACTTGAACGCGTTCTCGATTTATCGTGAGAAAGGGGCAGACAGACAGTGTGTGATGAAATAACGAATGAAATTTTTTTTAAACTTTTCTAGTATACCGAAGAATCCAAAATAGTAGCCATCTTGAACAAATATACAGTTTAATTGGCAATAAATCAATATTATCTTGCTTTTCCTTCTTGGGTGTAATATGGAGAGTTTACCTCATATAATTCATACTAAGAATTTATTCTGAGTTTATATTAGATGAGATCAAATTATTGATCTTTTTCAATCGTCTACGGTAGGCAGAAACCAAGCCGTACTGATGAGAATATGGTTTCTGTTATACGAAGCGTTGGTTTTTCTTTCTTTCTTTTTACACCCCACTGCGGGCATACACAGTTTTAATTCATTCGAATTAATCTGATTTTTTCAACTTTTTCCAAAAATCGTTTTTCTATTTTTCTCAATTTTCCATTTTTGTTTTATTTTTCTATTTTCGTTTGTTTTTCAAGTCACTCAATTTCGCTTCTGAAGAGTCAAACCAGAAACTTGAAACTTGCTGCGCTTAATTAATAAGTTGTGTAATGAAATAACGAATAAAAGGAATTTTTTTCACTTGTCTGTTGTATCGGAGAACCCAAAAAAGTAGCCATCTTGAAAAAATATAATTTAAAAAATGGGCTAAATCGGGCCTTTATCTTTAGGTGGCACTTATAGCACTTAACCACTCTTCTATTAAGTATAAAAAAATCAAAAATAGTTTTTGTTAAAGAAACTTTTTTGGCCATCAGCTAGCTAGCTCCTTCGGTAAAAAAGACTTTTATTTAAATTCTATCCATAATCTAGTCAGTGTTGAGTTGTTAACATATAAATACATACATTATAATGTGGCTCAAAAAAAAAAAAAAAAATGATTCGAGACACTTAAAATCTCTTGGAATCTTCTCATTTTATTTCCAAATTCTTTAGCTAAAATCAACTTAATCGGCGTACACTTAATTACGAGATCGTCGTAAAATGATAAACTCTTACGACACATAAAAACAAATCCAAACGATTTGTGATGGGCATTATAATACCTACCTGACTTTGAATACCTATTAAGCTAAGCTTCTCTCGATCTTACTAGTACATCTGAAGAGAATAAATTATTCCGAAAGAGATTTCACGACCCGACGACGACGCCATATAGAGGTCATTTCTAAACTTAAGTATAAACAAAAGCATAGAAAAATGCACTTTCCAGTCGCCAAGCCTGAGACGGACGCTGCTGTTGCATCAAGAATTATATTTATATCGCTTACCACAGAGAGCATCATTAGCTAGCAGGAACTAATCGATTCTCATACGGCTAAGCTAAAAGGTAAGTCATTAATGAGGTAAGTGATCTATAAAAAAGAAACGGACAAATATTATTATCTACGGCACCATTCATTTATTGAGAAATGCTCGAGATTGGGTTGTAGTTTTTAAATGGTTTTTTGATTGAACTCTACATAGTAGCATAGATGGCACAAGAGCTAGATGTCGCATGGCATATTAGATCAGAGTATAGATATTGTGAAATGGGTAGTACATTCTTGAATGGACCATAACATGTTTTAGAGGGTGCCGAAAGCAAATGATTTTATAGTAGCAGTTTTGTATACATTTGATCGACTTCCTTCCTCAACACTTCAGATACGAAAAAATATGAATCACTCGACGTATTCAAATTCAGTGTGTGTAAAAATCACACCATGAAGGAGTTGCCCGATTTAGTCCATTTTTGAAATATTATTTAGTATTGTTATGTAAATACTATGTACAAAATTTCAGCTCTCTACGTCGACGCGTTCTCAGGCAGTGTCGAAATATACAATTTCTGTATTGCAACCCTACGAAGGAGTTGCTCGTTGGTCGCATTTTCAACCTTAAATTTACTTTTTTTTTTAAAAAACGCAATCTCGAGCTATCGTGAGGACGGATGGACGGACATGCAAAAAGCAAAATAACTTTAAATATTATGCTTGAGTGTCATATTCATTTTGATCTAACATCATTATCGTCATTTTAACTTTTAACTTTAACCTTTTTGATATAAAAAGTAGTATACTTTGGAGTGGGGCTGTTGATATTCGAAGCTTCGAAATTCTTTCGAAGAGTATTCGAATAAGCTTCAAAGCTTTGCCTTTGTACCATCAAACTCAAGAAATTTTTGAAGTTACCATGTAACCGCTGTTCAACATTTGTAATGCTATTTTTGCCCACTTATTGAGCTATTGAACTAAAATTTGTCACACTTATGATTTAATTAATTATAATATAATTAATTATAATTTAAAATAAAGATGTTGGCTACAATATGGCTGTTGAATTTTTTCCCTTTCCATCAATATTTGAGAATTTCCGGGGTAGCGGATTAAAATATTTTGATGGAAATTTAGAAATTCAATATGGCAGACACATTTAGCTATTTATGGTCCATTTTTGATATCTGGGGCATTTGTTTCGTAACGTATAATTTGAAAATATCATTTACTTTGTTATTATACTATGATGACATCTGTAGGGTATTATGTATATTTGATTCAAAGTTTGTATTAGAAATAATTACGTGTTCCGACTGTCCATTACTCTACGATAACTGTAAAACGGATTATTGTAGAGGGCTCTAAGTAGGAATATATGTAAGCTTTTAAAAAAAATGTAATTTTAAGCTCGCGAATGGGCTATATCCCCTTCCCCATTCCTTCGATAAGCCACCATACTGGACTTTCATAAAAATTAACGTAGTTCGATAGGAAAGACTGTACTCAAATATTGAATTGGGGCTTTCAAATTAACGATGGATAAAATCTTCCCACTCCTTTGATTATAGGCCGCCATACTTATTTTTTGAATATTTTTGACGTATTTAGATAATAAATATAACAAAAGCCCACACTCTGTAAATCGGGCGAACAAGTAGAAACTTAACCGTCGACTAATTCGCATGATAGATAGATATGTATGAAATCCATATTCGGGACGTTTGCAAACGAATATAAAAGTGAAAAAAGCAGAAACTAGAAACTTTCTCATCCCTTATTAACTACCTCTTTGAATAATTTGTTCCAATAAAAAGAAAATATATACCTGTTGATGGTTGTCCCTGGTTCTCGCCAAGAGATCGATCTCTCATTGCCGAGCGTGAATATTTATATCATCGCTATAGGTGACTGCGGACTGATGAAGCGCGATCTCTATACACAGCTGCTCGAAATAGGGCGACCACGGAAGCTCGACGTGCAAAGTGCCAATATTTCAGCTCCAAATTTAACCTAAATCTTAGTTCAAAGACGCTGTGGCGAAATTTAAGACAAGCTGGGACCGTCAAAGGCAGTAATTATAATTCTAAAATTGATCTCGACCCTATGCTTCGAGGTTTGCAACCGTCACGCCCATTCCAAAAAATTCCTCTCCGGAATCTGCAGCGGAATTTTGCCCAATCAGTATTTTGTGCTTTATATCCAAAGTATTTGAAAAGCTTATGTATAAACAGATATTTGAATATCTCGACCGGGGTGATTTGCTGACCAGCTGGCAATCGGGATTCCGGCGATATCACAGCTGCGAGACAGCTGTGTTGAAAGTAACTTCTGACATAAGAAGCGCTCTAGACCGACACCATTTTATGGTCCTAGTACTTTTAGATTTCTCTAAGGCTTTTGATAGCGTGAATCACCGTATCCTCCTTCATAAACTAGCTAACTCATTCAATTTTAGCAATTCAGCCGTTGCTTTAATTTACGCAGAATTGTCTACTGTACTACCACTAATAAGTGGGGTCCCTCAAGGTTCTATATTGGGTCCTTTGCTTTTCAGTCTGTTTATAAATGACTTGCCTGACATTGTCCAGGATGTGAATATCCATTTATATGCGGACGATGTCCAGTTATATCTAAATAGACCTATTGGGCTCTTAGAAGACTGCATTGATCGAATGAACTGTGATCTCAACAGAATCAATGTCTGGTCGAGGAATAATCAGTTGGTTTTAAATCCTATCAAGTCTCACTGTATTTATTTCTACAATCAAAAATTGAGTTCTTCTGGTATACCACCTGTAGTTTTAAACAACGTTTCGCTGCCTGTGCTAAACAAAGTCACTATACTTTTGGTATTATTTTAAATAGCGAAATGAAGTGTTGCGACTACGTTAACAGCATTATCAGAAAAGTTTATGCAGGGCTGCGGAGTCTCTGGCTCTCAGCGAGTATCGTATCTACTGAAAATCGCCTCAGATTAATTAAAACTTTAATTGTACCTCATTTCACTTATGGCAGTGTTATTTTTCCTAAACTGCATAGTTGCCCGTAACATGGAAGTAGCTTTCAACGACTGCATCCGCTTTGTTTATGGACTTCGCAGGTTTGACCATGTCTTGCCATTTAGATCTCGAGTTCTTGGCTATCCACTGTTTCCCTACTTGCGTTGACGTGCCCTAGTTTTCTTATATAATCTAATTAATTGTGATCGACCTAGATACTTACGAGAATTTTTCCAGTTCACACTATCACGACGTAATAGGAATATATTGCTTCCACGTTTCTATAAATCTTTCATGGAGGGTTGTTATCTTCTCCAAATTGCCCGTCTATGGAATAACATTCCCTTGAATGTCCAAACTGCAGGCACTGTCGGAGTATTTAAGCGGCACATGGAAATACTTGTAGTATAATATTTATTACTCCTTTGTTATTACGAATTATATTCATGATCTCCACAGCAGAATTTACGGTAAATTTTTAAATTTAGCCCTGAAAGGAAACTAAGTTCTTATAGTAGCCCTTATTATATTTAATTTTTTTTTTAACTTATTTTATAATTTAGCAAAATTGTTTCTGTATATTTCTTTGTGGTATTAGCCTTGAAAACTCGATCTCTAGCAGCTTTAAATCTAATGTACGAAAAAAGATTATTAACTCTTGTGTACAGTATTCCTAAATAAATATTTCTATTTCTATTTAATATCGTTTTGAATACGTTTCGAATATGTTTCCGTGGATGCTCATTTATATCAATTTCATATCCTTTACAATACGTTCTGAATATATTCATTCGGATACGCACCGATTATCACACGATCATTTTTAACCGACGTCCGAAAAGATTTCGCTCGGCAGAGCAGACATGAGTCTTATAAAAAGCATATGGAAAAAATATGTATTTTGATATCAATTCGAGTAGTCAGAGAAGATGTTCGCATATCCTGTGAAACATATCGAGAAGATGGTCAGAAAATGTTCTGTGTTATCTGGGCTTATGAATTTAAGCAGAGCATGGCAAGAGAGAGATATGGAAGGAATTAGAATGTTCCACATTCGGAAAGTTCAAGATAAAAAGCATCATGGCACTTTAGTATACGGCCGAAAGTAATTTGAAGGGTAAAAGGATGTGCACGGATTGCAATGTTAGTATTGCGTGGAGAAATCAGACTACATATTTCATCAGAACATTCACCTTGGAGAGTACATTAGACCAAATTAATCTCCATTTTACACATCTCCATATTTTTCGCATCGAAGCTGTCCAGCAGAGATCTTTTCGGTTCGATCTTCGTATACAATACCCTCATCCTGCCAGTATACTTGGATACTCTCTCCAGATTTGCTTTTCCATACTTTCGAAATTAAGGAACAAATTTATTTTATTTCATTCACTTACCTTATAAAGGTATTCCATTTGTATAACATTAAATCTTCAAAACGATCTATACTAAAATTACAATATAACTATGTCCACTCATATCTAGTTTATTTATTACAGAAAATTATAAAAATCTCAGCGACAAATCGCAACTAACTCTTATTAATTTGATAAGCTTCGGGGATCATGTTTCTTGATGATGGGCATCGAAAAGATCGTCACTGCTGGGGCTTCTTTAATATGTATATATAATTATATACAGCGCACAAGCAAAGTGCAGCGCGTTTAAATGGACGCTTACCAATCTCAATGAGCAGTGAATGGAGCACGCAATCAGCGTAATCGAGTGACAACAGACAAACGCGCCAGGAATCAAATCTACTTAAGTGTAACCAATTGTCCAATCCTCTAATCCTCCACCTCACAATGGATGGATGAGGCTTTCAAGTGTGTTCGGTTCGGCTCATATTCAAAAACTTAACTAGTGTTATAAAAGAAGGTTTACAGCTCAGGGTCTATTTACTGTGGGATTTGTCTGTCAATTCAGTGTAACAAAAAAAAAAAACTGTCACTGTATCTCAGATATAATTTAATCAAATTCAGGAGAAAGAACGAGATAATTTGATTATGCATCATTTTCTCGTATAAGTTTTATTGTCATCTGTTGAACTTGAGTTGGAGCTCTATTCTTATAGCCACTAGAATATGTTGCGTGCGCTGGAATCTAGCTGCTAATTGACTTTCATTTCTATACTACATATATGTAATATAATTTTGAATTCAGAGCTTTTAATTCATGGGAACAAGGAATGTGTAATACATATATAGCAGATTTTTTTTAGAGTATCTCAACAGCTCGAAACTAAGTAAAATGCCCCTTTACTTTTTTTGGTCAAGATGACTTAGCCTTATGTTAGATGTAAACAAAGTCAATTACGCTGAGTGATTAGTTAATTTCACATATAATAGCGACGACGATCATGCGTCGTCATCGACTCACCCACTTGACGTTGGATTGGACAGAAAGTGATTAAGATGCCAGAGAAGAAGTTGGATGCTTCCTAAAATCGATCACTTCATCCAATTGATATCGATCTTGAGGAGATAGAGTATTATTGTAACATCATGTTGCAAGGCCCAGTTTTTCCCTTTTCTTACTCCACTTAAGAAGACGACTATCATGTATACTATGTAGATCTTGTTATTCATGAGCTGATCATTAGCTATATTAGATCGCGGGGTATCTTATCTGCTTCAGATCATCTTCTTGCCGCACAAATTCAAGTTCCACGGTATCGTAGTGAAACTCAAACGAGATCTTTTCTCTTCGCCCTGTATCTGGTAGATATACTGTCACGCTATGTAATTGTTTGAGAATTATAATTAACGGTGGCGGCGGCGCGGTGGCACAAATGCGCTATTTGTATGACATCAACGGGTACTGGTCAGTAGTAGTCCGTGTGTAGCCAGACAATACATAGCCACTGGTCAGCTATTCCCCGGTAGATCTTCTTGATTCCCTGGACTCTCGAGTGCTATTCATGCCGTAGTTATTTTACTCTAGCAGCAAGTCTAACTATTCCCCTTCTGGTTTCGACGATGCACCGTTTACCCATTTTCAACAAAATTCACATCTGCTGAAACCCAGGGGCGAACTTGATTAATTGATTCATTCGGTTGGATTGGTCTGGTCGTGTATATCTCCTGCCTGTACAATATATGCGCATCTGAGAAGATTCGAATTTGTTTTTGATCTTGGATTGCGACTTCGGATGGGAGTACCATCATGCTTATGTTCAGTTTGATATGAGCTCTGGGATGTAACATAACGCATAGCGCCATCCGATTACACTTTGTGGCTGGTGAGATATCTTTAGTTTTGTGCTGATTACCGAAACCGATGTATATCATTAGGTGATCTGTGAAAATAGTATGGATGCGATTTGTTTTCGGTTTTCTGGTTTTTTTTTCTGCATCTGAAATTTGTGAGATAATTTGATTTTGTCGAAGATACTGTGCTGTTGCTCTACAGGTGATTTTTGGTTGGATTTTGTGTGTTAAATTGAGGAAGTTGCAACGAATTTATGTGATAATAATTGTAGTTTTTTGGTGTTTTGGTGTAAAACGCGAAAAAAGAACTAAGAATTAAAAATATGTCAGATCAGGATAGATTTGTTCGGATTTTATTTATAGTCATCGCTTTTTATTATTGTGTTACTGATGTTTTGGGCGATTTAAATTTCGACAATGATGTTGAGAATAATAAAAATTTTCAAAGTGTGCCGACTACTGTGAAAACATTCGAAAATGATACTGTGCTATTACCGTGCTATCACAATTGTAAGTTTAAAATTAATTAAACAGTTTTTTTATGATATTTTTGATTTTGTTGTTATTTTTGTTACCATTAGCTAAAGTTGGCCGTTTTTTATTCATTTTAATATTTTTAATTTTTTTAACAATTTTTATTTTACTTTAATTTTTTAACGTTTTTATTTTTTATTATTTTTTTTTTATTCTTTCATTTTTTTAAAACTTTTTTATTTTTTAAATATATAGCAATTTTTCTGTCTGGGCTTTTCTCAAGTTGGGAATCGTCCGCTGTAACGCGGGGCTGGGCTTTTCTTATATTTTTATAAAATTAGGTGACTTCAGCACAAAATTTTGAACTTTTTTTTTTATATAATTGTAAAAATAATTTTCCTATAAAATAGAAATAAATCATTAGAAAGTGAAGTGCCTTAGGTTAGGTTAGAGTGGGGGCATTGAAATACCTACGATAAGCCAGACCTAGACTATTGATGATCTATTGTGAAGCCACCTAATGTACCCTACCTGGAAATGATTTTTTTTTATTTGGGTAGACAATAGGGTGAGGGGTGGGGCTGCGATAAAACCAGCCATAAGAGTTATTGAGCTTCAAAGGTCTTCCAACTCCTTGTCTACTATTTTCCCGAATTCGCGGAAGAGTAGCTGCTAAGCGTATTCCTAGTACGTTTTAAAAGGTAGGGCGTTGGCGTATGGCGTTTGTCTGTTCCGCATGCCGTTTTGCAAAGAGACAGTTTCCCGTTATAATTACACAGTACCTTGTAGAACTCCATTACGGTTCCTTTTTAGCAGAGTTTCTGTCTTCCTTGTTTCCTTGGACCTAACTTGGACCACAGCTGGCTTGAAATCGTGTATCTGGTTAATTCGTCCTATAAATCTAGAATTCCCTTTCTAAGTCCTTGTTTATTAGGGCCATAAAATTTTCAGCAGGAGTCTAATTGATCTGTTAAAGTACAGTGAAGACTCTCTATAATGAAATCCAAGGGACCGAGAAATGTCTTTCGTCATAGAGAGTTTTCGTTATAAGGAATAATTAAAAAAATGACAACAAAAAATATGTATGTATGGACAAAATAAATCACAATAAACAGGTATCAGACATCAGGTTACCATTGAAAAACTGGTACTTACCGTCTGAATTACATTGACACGGTAGCAGAAATACAGCGACAGCAAATCGTGTCCATTGGTTGAAAGCTATAAGCGGATTTGTAATATAAATCATCCCCTATACACCGAGTCAGTCAGTGGTCAATAAAGACAATAATCAAAATGAACAAAAGAATAAGTTCACGAAACCGACATACCTGGAACTTTAGGCATTTACTCCTGAAAATATCGGTACCTTTGTGAGCATCTGGCAACCTATCAGAAACACTGTTTTGCGGATTTTTTCGCTATAGAGAGTGAGTCACTTCGTTACAGAGAGTGAATTAATAGGTATATTGATACGTAGGCGAACCAACCAAGTTCAATTAGTTTTTACTTTATAGAGAGTTTTCACTGGATGTGTATAACTGAACATTATCCACGTATAGATTCATGTAGACAAAATTTGCCCAATCATGAACCCATTTGCGCCCTCCTATCTTTATTGTCCTGTACTGCCATCTGTATTTTATTTATTAGTTCACGTCCTGTACAACAATCGACTGGACTCTCGAGGCGATTGCTGTTATTAGAGGATTTGGGGATTCCCCTATTTTGTTTTAAGGACAAATTCTAACGTATTCAGTTTTTAAGGTCTTGTTATTGATAAGCTCAACACAAATGTTTCAGTAATGATAGGACATTTCCCTAGAATACTGAGAAGAGTATGGATGGTCCTTATAACACAGAGTAGTGTTCGTTCTAGTCGTTGAGCTAAGGATTGTTTGTATCTGTGCTTCGTTCCTCTTTATAGGTAAATGTTGATTCCATAGCCCACTAATATCTACATATGTAGCTGTAGTGTAGCCAATGGTGACCGTAAGCTTCGTCTGCAGATCTTCGACTATTATGCTAATTTTTCTATTCCATTTGAAGTTTCCAATGGGGTCTATTTATATGGGAAGAAAATTTGTCTTGCAATTGAAAGTGTCTTTTTGACATTTTCCCTGTAGATGTGCAATGCTTCAAGCTATCTTCGCTCCATTCATTTCAGCTCAGGTTTAGATAACGATATCTATAGCGATAAGAATGTCAACGTACACGCGGCTTGACACTTTGGGTACATTGCTTAGTTTCTCCTTAAGTCAAGTTTCGTAAGGATTTAGAACTATGTTGTTCCTTTTTGATTCCCTAATCTCGAATTTACACTCACAAAATTTTGTCAAATATATTTCTTTCATGTTGGCGTATCCGGATTAAGGGAATCATCTGACCATTTCGTGTAGGTTATGTTGTCTAGTAAATCTATTTTCAATATTTTTCAATATTAATTTTTCTTCTTTCTTGTTCGCGTTTAAGAGTTGAAGAGCTATCCACTCATCTCTCTCGTTAACCAACCACAGAAGCAACATTTATTTCCGTACAGATATTTTTTTTGAGAATATTGTTATGAACGTGGACTTAGTTCGTTATTTAAAACACAATATTTCGGATATAACTAAAAAGTTCTTTCTTTATTTAAACATTACTGTTTACAATCACAAATTCACAAATAATTATCAAATCAACTCTTTATAGTTATCGCTAGTACTGTACTTCTAATTATCACAATCCTAATAGTTTCCTTCGTTCACTTCACTGTCTCAAATTAGACTTCACCTTCTGGATGTGAGTAGCACCGTATTTATACTCTACGAATTATCCTAGAACCTTCGTGAATATTCCATTCCCAAATTCCAAGCCCAGTTTACTAGGATGTCACTAACCTAAAGTTGTTTCCATTTCCAATAGATGTCGCTTGTATCACTTTGTTTGACGTAACAATATTGACGTAATATTTCAACACAGTATTGATTTTGAGATAAATTAAGAAGAAAATTTTATGAAATAATTTCTTAAGTATAACTATATCGAATCGTTCTTACTTTGAAGTAATTTATTGTTATTGTTCCCTTGGGGTACATTTCAGATTTCTTCGTTATGAATTTCTCATCCCCCATACATACACTGCCGGACACTTGATTACCGGCACTTGAAAATTATAGGGGCTTTCGGCAAGCAGTCTCAGTTCAGTGAGACAACCGAGAAAAAACTTTTAGCAATATTCTCAGTTCAAACCAATCAGCTGATTTGTCAATTTCGACATTGAAATAATTTTGACCACAGAAAATGGATAGTAATAAAACCAGGAAAATGTTGTTAGTTTCAAATAGTTCACTAAACTTTAATTAGTAATTAAAATCACAAAATAAAGAAACTGAGTCAACTGAGACAAGAAAATTCAGCTTCACATTGTCTCAGTTGCTCAGTGGTTGTGTTCGATTTTTGTAGCTCAATACGGAACTAAGACAGTTCCCCGAAAGTGCAGTCTCAGTGAGCCAACTGAGAATATCTCATTTGTCTCATTGAGAATGTGCTTGCCGAAAGCGCCATTTACTTCGCTTCGTATATTGTTTGGGTTTTAACGGTCACATGGTCCACTGCTGTAAATTCGCCGAGATAACCATCCCCAGAGATTTTCAATAATGTTTAGGTCTGGAGACAATGCGGGCCATTCCAATAATTGGATGTCATTGTCCTGGAACCAAGTTTTTACTAGTCTTGCGGTATGGCGGTATGAAAGCCTGCATTGTCCTGCTGAAAAATCCAGGTTTCTCCATCGAAGATCTCATCTATTTTTATTTATTCTTCTCGAAGTAGGTCAATGTACTTCCGTGAGTCCTGTTGACCATCCACAACAACCAGATCAATAGCTCCCCTATAGAAAATGGCTCACCATATCATGACAGCACTCAGAGCAATATGACGTCTGGATAAATATTTCTCTTTCTTCTTCAGATCGTAGAAATAGAACCTATATCCATTAGGACCACCCAGATTAAATTTTTTTCGTCTGAAAAAACCACTTTTTCCCAATTAAAACCGTCCTCGGTCATTTTTTGACAAAAATCTAATCTGGCGTTTTTGTGACGTCTCTTTAATGCCAGTTTTTTTTCAATTTCTGTGTATGTAGTATGAAGACAGCGTTGAATAATGCGGCAAACAGTTCGAACACTTGCTGAAGTCCCTGCCTTCAGTGCTATATCCCGAGCAGTGGCTGTAGGATTCGAAGATTCCCTTAAAATTAATCAACGCTCCGGCTCTGTTGTAGCCATTGCCATAGTTCTCGAATTTTTTGATGAAAGCATCAATTGTATGGGTGTCTTCCTAGTCTCCCCGCTATTTCCCGATTTAACACATTTTCTGCTTTAAACGCAATAATTTTTTTCAATTTCCTCGCGTGTAAGACATTTCCAACGTCTCATTTTAAATAAAATAAAACCTAAAGCTTAAAACAATTTTTAAATATTTGTTAATCACAAATGCTTAAGATAACTACAAACACTTTCTTTTGTTTCACTTCAATAGTCGGAAAACAACTGCGGTGCTGGTAATCAAGTGTCTCTCTTGAACTACCCCAAAAATGGAAAAGCATTTCTTAGAACTGCATTTTTAGAAAAATTCAAACTCTGTGGATGATTCATCATTGTAAAGAAGAATTATTGTAACTGCAGGTATATAACCAAATTTAATTGCCATGTGATCTCTAAAACCCAAACAATATTCGAAGCGAAGTAAAATTTTCAAGTGCCGGTAATCAAGTGTCCGGCAGTGTATATCGAGAGTAATAACAATAACCTGAAGCAAAATCCGACATTATTCCAGACAAACGTTCAGAAGTGGAGTTTAAAATCGCATCCACCACCACTAAGAGAAATATTTTCGAATACGATACAATTCAAAAATCCATATGTATAGGTCCATATCAAGAAGGCTCCCTCAACTAGACTTAAAGAAAAGATCTTAGGTACTAAAATATCTTACTAAGTAAAGTGATGTAGATACATGCGCAAATGTGATAAAATCTCACCACATATTGAAGCAATTTACAATTCCATTAAACAATAAAATTTTCACAATCATGCTAATTTCTGTTAAACAAGGCTCTTCTGGGCAACACACTGTTGTGAGCAGTTCCCTTTCTTTCCTATGAATAAGGCAAAAACTGTGTTGATATTCAGTTTTATGTCGTATCTGGACAGCATAGATCCATATTAATGACAAATTTGTGATCTTGCGTTCTTCCTCGGCATGTGATTATTTTGTTCTAGTTTTTTTTTATCTCCATATTTCGATGGGCTTCTGTACTCTATAATTTTTTTTAGACTCTTTCGAAATACGTTGGTGCGTACGGAGGAAAGATTAAACTCTGATCATAAATATATATATTTTTTTTAATTTAATATTACATATTTCTTGCGATTATTGTCTTTTATGCGACGCACAATTGCTGAAATTACAAAACTTATGGTAGGTTCTGATAGCCTTACATTAGAATCGGGTCGAACCGAAGCGACGGCAATTGCTTCCCTTTAAATCGTAATAACGAAAACAACAGCCCGAAGACTAGTATGGTGTGCATTTCAAGCAGGTACATATAAAAGTTTACTCATATGCCAGAGTGAAACAAGAAAATAATAAGAATAAATGAAGATAGTTCGGAGAGGTTTCCCCATAATCCATATTTGCTGTTAAAGAAATGTTCAGACTTTACGATGAAATAATAGCATCGACATTGAGGTTATAGAATAGATTAGTCTAGTGACTACCAATATTAGTCTAACAAACTGGTGGTTTGTTTCAGTACCTTATAGGTGGATCTGCAAAGCAAGGAGTTCAGATACATTCTGAATTTCCTTCCCATGAAGACAAGGGGCACTCACATGTGGTCTAATTGAAGTGTAACCGGCTCTAACACTTATACTCGAAATTTTTCTCAGTTGGTGGAAGAAGAGTTTGCAAATGCATCATTGCATTTATTTAAAAAGTAGAACACATTCAAGCCAACGTGTAAACATTAGCCATGTATGCCGAAGGGGTGGTGTACAGTGTAAATCTTTGAAAAAGTAGCTATGTTTGTCGAAAAGGTGTATAGTGCAGGTATAGTGTAATTTTGGAAACATTAGCCATATTTGCCGAAGTGTAATTTCGTCCATCCTATTCTAAGGTTGGAGAACTCAATTAGCGACCTGGGCCTCCACACACATGTGTATATTTACTTATATGGCGTAGATACTCAGAAGTTGGTGTTTTGGCGAACTACATATGTATGGAAAATTTTACGAACAAATTTTAAGACCAACTTTAAGAAAATGACCATGGACATCATCGTGAATGGAGTGGAAGGATGAATTCCTTTTAAAATTTAATCATGAGTGACTAAGCTCATTTCACGATGAATAGAAACATAAACAAGTCGAATACTCGGTTTTGGGCGACAGAAATCCTGAGATTAATCCATAAACCACGATTACACACCCACATAGAATGACAAACTACGAACTTCTGCTTAGACAAACTAAGCAGTTGCGTGGGGGCCTAACCGTGTAGGGGGTCTAGCCAGAGTTCGAAATGGTATACATGGAGCACATAAGATACCGGACATTAAAAAAAGATTAATTTACTTTATTGTTCCTGCATAATTACACTGGAAGATCAACCAATAGGTATAGCAAAGCGGCAAATTTTTGTGGGTGGCAAATTCTCAATTGATGAAGTAAAAGGAACCAAGATCGAAGTCGTACTATCCGGCAGGGACAGATTCAGAGTTACCGTTTTCAACGTCATTATCGATAGGTTGTTTGCAGAACTACATAGACGTGATCCTGCTACGAGAGCTTTAGTAAAACGTTTTACTTTCTCATGAAAGTAATAGCTTGGAATCTGAAGATATTCGCGAGGGCGCACGGAACTTGAAAGCCTTCTATCTTCTAGGAGATTTAGACGGGAATGTGGAAAATGAGTGTTTACACCTGCGAGCGTTTTTGTCGTCCATTTAGGCTACATGGGGAAAATAGTTATCGGCCCTGGAAAAATGCTTTTTGGACATTTATGCAAATGTGGAAATAGCGCTCCGGATGTCAAACTACTCGGCAGAACGGACGTTTTCAGCGCTAAGACGAGTGAAGAACTATTTAGGATCCACCACAGAGGATATCAGGCTCAGCTCACTCTCTGTGCTGCATATAGAGTCAGAAATAAGGCAGTCTGTCGACTATAGTGAGGTAATCCGTTCCTTTGCAGAGAAGAAAGTTCATCGTATGGCAATCTAAGCATATGTTCACACTCAACGAACTTTATTTGCATATAATTTTGTATTTATTTGTGATATTTCTAAGTCTAAATAACGGTAACATTTTTGTGTTATTCAATTATTTAAAAACGGGGCCCTGACTCTGTTAACCGCTTAGGGCCTTGGATTTTTATGTACGGGCCAGAGCGACTATATGGTGTTCTATTGGAGCTGGTGGAGTCTGATTTCATTTCGAAGATCTTTGAGGGAATGATATTACTACTATCGGGATGTATTGTATTGTATTACAATGGTAATTTGGTGGCAAAGGATCCCACAATTATTGCGTCCTCTGAGTGGAGCCGGGCAGCTTGATGTAGGTTTAGGTAATGTTAGGTAAGAAGGGTGCCGCTTTAAGTGCCTAGCCTGCTTCACTTAGACCACCAGTGGGTCGATTGTGCCCCTTGTCCTCATGGTACAACCTTAAAGATCACACTAGATCCATCCTTCCAGTTTTCTAGCTTGGCCTCTAATGGTCCAATGACCCATAATGATCCCCACTAGATACCTGTTATATGTTCTCCTGCAGTTCTTTTGTCCTTTTTCTGTCATATGCAGGCTACATTTGCCTCACGAAATATGTTGATGTAGACTAGAATTTGAGACACCTTTCGGCAGGAGTTCGTTTCGGTCTGAAGTGTTGATGTATTTTTTCTGGTTGAGAGAATGTTTTTCAGCGTCCAGATTAAGACTGAAATCCGGGATTGGTCAATGCCTATACCGTGGAACTGCTACAGTCAACTTTGTGGATGGTGGCGGTTGGCCTTTGACGGCTTGACCTGAAATAATTCTTAGTAACCAGATAAAGACTGAATATGCTATACAATTTTAGATTAAGATTATAGTCTCAATCACTGTCAGATGGATTGCAGATCTGAATGACTTGATGGTTTACTTTACGAGCTGGGGTAGTTCGTTATAGAGAAGCTGTTGGAAAGCTTCTCCAATTGACTGTGGCAAGAGAATCAAATCGACCCCATATAGACTCGATGACTCTGTGAAGAAAGTTACAATTCTGAGACGGCTACAATGCAGGTGTAGACTTAACTCGGCCCTATTTCAGCTTGAGGAACACCGTTATGAAAGCTGAGCGTCGACCTGTCAGTTCGCACTAGACGAAGGGAATCTCTGGAAGCAAAATTTTATATAGTCATAAGTAAAATAGCATTTGTCTTCTTGTCGCCTTGTCCTTCTCTATTTAGCATTTTTTTGAAATTTTCTTCTTAAAGCCCGGTATTGTGTTCATTTAGGGGATAAATATTTAGCAGCTATCGAACAGGGACTTTTCATGGCTAAAATTGTTCATTGTTATAAACTATAGGTGGCTGTTTTTGACAATCAGCTGTCGTGGATTTGTGATTTTATTTCGTGTTTTTTTTTGGACTGGTGTTGCAATAACTCAAACTTCAAATAGTAAGAAAAATTATATTTAACTATTTTAATTTCTTTTCAAAAGAATTGTCTAAATGAAGACGTAATTTATTACCAGAAAAAAATAATAAAAATACACTGCCAGTCTTATATTATGGATAAATCTGATGCTGATGTTTGTGGAAATTACTGCCATCTACTTGTCAAAACTAAACAAACTTTTAGCTAATAAAACACAATACCACTTTCTTTAGCGATTTGGCTAAATATTTCGCAACTAAATTTCACCGGTAAATTTTCATACAAAATTTATCCGCGAAATGAACACAATACTAGGCTTAAATGACAACACATTTACCGGTCGAATAATATGCAAATTAGGTAATTGGCCATTTCGTTCGTCTGATTTGAGAGCACTAAGATATTTTCCTCACAGTATTTAAGAAAAAATTCTTTCCAGTGAATTTCTTCACTATTCTGGTGTGCTTCGTGGATTTTGATATTGGCTACATAATGAGCAATATTGCTAAAGAGCTGTTAACTCGAATGGCATTGTTTTTGGATAGGACAGAAACCATATTGCTTATAAAAAATTAGTCTGGTACAAAAATTGAACCTTGAGGCATACCGGAGTTGATAGTAGGCAGTTATATTAGATGAGAAAATACAACTTAAATTGAACACTTCCTCTATATTACTACAAAGTTGAAATTTAGAGGACTTTTATCTCATTTTTTTTTCTATTCATCCCACAAGCTAAATCCCATTTTCATTGAAAGTATTCAAATCTCAGAAGATATCGACAACCGCCTCTACAAACACTTTCACTAAAAATTACTCTCGCAATTATACATCGGCTGAACGCCCGCCGCCGCACTGCTGTAAAAAGAAAACATTTACAAGTCGTTAATTAAAAGCACAATTAGGCACGCAGGGCGACCGCAAAGCCCTCATTTGAATTCAGACGGCGTAACGAAAAAATTGTAATTGACTGCGGTCAGCACTGGTTTTAGGACCAACAAAGCTGCAGTGGTTTCTCATCTTACCATAAATCTCCCACGTTATTTTCCTTCCCCCCCCCCTTTTCTTCCGTTTGTTTATTTTTGTTTTAACAAATTTCTGACTTACATTATTATGCACATTGCACATATTCTAGCACCACCGTACCGATATGTTCGATGGCATAGGGATGACGTACTTTTAGTGGACTCTCGTCATCCGGAGGTGCCTACACCGGAACGCATCCATTTGTGGGCGAACGGAAGCCTACAGGTATCCCACGTAAAAAGTGAAGACACCGGGGAGTATTATTGTGAAATCATGGCCTCAAGCGGTCATGCAGTACAAATTCATGCAATTGAGGTCCAGTACCCGGCATCAGTGATCTCTTCGCCCAGTGGAGTTGTAGAGCTTCCGGTCGGTACTGTATTCGAGATTGTATGCGATGCTAAAGGGATGCCGCATCCGGCTATCTCCTGGAGACGAAGCGGTGCTAATGTGAATTCGGAAAAGATTGAAAATAGGAGACGAATGCTCGTGGAAGTGGATTCAAGAGAAATGTCTGGTCCAATTGAATGCATCGCAACAAATGGTGTTGGTCAGCCAGCCGTTGCTGGCATTCATTTGATTGTTTTATGTAAGTATAAAGAAAGAAAGAAAGAAAGAAAGAAGAAGAGCATTTACCTGTTTTGTAACGCTCTAATTCTTTGAAATTTCAAGTTGACTTGATCTTCATTCTATTGATTTACTTACTTTTTATTGTTCTCTGTTGCAGTTAAGCCGGAAGTGGAAGCAGTAACCCACGCAGTTCACACGAAGATTGGAATGCGTGCTCATCTCGAATGTCATGTACTAACAGCACCGGCCGGAACGGTTCAATGGTTCCATCATGGAGTTCCTGTCATACCAAATGCAAGAATCGCACGTAATGATGTTGAATTGCAATCAAATCGGTCGCTTGTTCATTATTATACAGAATCTTCACATACGTTGGTTTTGAAGAAGGTTAAGGATCATGACCTGGGCATGTATGAATGCCGTGCAGAAAATAAAATCGGATTCAAGGGTGTCATCATTGAACTGACAGGTAGACCTATGCCGTGCATTTTTAAAGTATCACCTGTCATCTCTACTCCAACTTCGCACAACTTGATTTGGCAAACCGAGAGTCTATCGCCTATTATCGAGTACAAACTTAAATTTAGACAGATACCTTCAGGTAAGATTTCATTATGAAATTAATTAGATGGCTGCGGCTTTAGTTAGCTTAATTTGATGCGTTGATTGATTACTTACTTCCAGGAAACGTAACGCCTCAAAATAGACCGATTAACGTTGGTTGGAATGAGCTTACCATCCCCGCCGAGTTCTCAGAGGGTAAGTGACTATGTATGTATGTATGTAGTATTTTTCTTTTGCTTGTTGCTGCAGATCAGTTTCAGAGAATAGATATACCAAGACGCCAATCGGACGGTGATTGCGGAAGTCATTATGCTAGAAATTACCTCTTCACATACCTAGATTGAGATGGTATGCTGTCAGCTAATTAATGGACAAGGCAATGATTGATCTGTGAAGTGATGGATATCAGTTGCTGACATGCTCTAGTTGTTTTCAATGAGACTTTGAGATTCTGATCATTTGTTGATACGAGGCTTTTGTTATTCGACAAGTGAAGAGTGTTGGGTGTTGTAAGAAAGAAATTTTTGGGCAATTAACCACATTTGAACTCTACTTTAGACATAGATGGTAAATGTCAGTGGAAAATCTGAAGAAATGTGTTAAGCTAAATATTAGTATTATATGTAGTTATACATCTCCTGGTCCTTCGTAGTCTCATTATAATGGGTGCCTAGTATTTTCAAAAGATCTATCGTAGATGATTGAGTGAATTTTTGTCAGTAATTAAGAACATATGCATGGTGTTATCTGAAAGTGAGCTCTATAGAGAAAGACAGTAGCATACCCAAAATTTGGCTTTGGGGGGGGCCATATGTGTCCCAAGTCCTAAAGGGATCGGAAGAATAGGGCTCTAAAGTCGCGTCCTGAGCCCGTATGAGCACGTAAGAATTCCTTTTTTGAATATATAAGTTTTTTTTCGCTAATATCTCGACATGGACCATAAAGCCACTGTTTTCTTTATCCTCAATAGATTAATGATAATTTCATAAGCAAAAAAACACATTTATTTATTTATAATCTACGCAATTTGTGCCACCCAAATGCATCCAAATACATTTGAAATCATTCTATTTATATTCTTATATACAGACATACAGTACTCAGAGACTTGAATTATGGCATCGATGCGGTGCCGCAGGAATCTGCGGCAGAAAGTGGACGCAATATGAGCGTCATTACACGCAATATGAACGTACGGTGACGCATATAAAATGGGTGTGTGATATAACCATCACCAATTTTGTTGAAACTTTACATACTTGGAGAGTTTGTGAAATCAACAAAAAAAACAAATTAAAAATTTTCCCTATGCATTGTGTATTTTCCAAGTTATAGTATTTTAAAATTTCGAAAAAATGCTCTGATTCTGATCTTTTGTCGTAAAATATACGCAAAATTGAATGAACTTTCCTACTGCGGTTTTTGTGTTTTTGTTCAGTTCAGGAAGCCTTGCATTAAGTAGAATGAACTGAATATGACACTTCACCCCAGGCGTGTATCCAGAACTGTAGGTAGTCGGAATCGGAAGAAGTCGTTTGTAAAATTTAGTAAAATGTATGTTTGCCATAAATATCTTTAGCGACCCAGACCAGCCAAGGCATCTGAATCAATATAACCCTTTAGAACCAAGGTAGGCCACCAATAGTGCATGAAAAATCTAAAGAAAAATTGTCAAATCATTCTAAAGACATTCGGCCACAAGGGCAAAGAGTGAACCACAAGAATCAATTCACCAATTCGTTTGAACCGTTTGCAAGTAAATTTCTAAAAGAAAAATTTTATGCTTGATTCAATATCACTATGAAAAATCAACGGGTAGCTATTAGTTGATTGCATGGAACTATGGTTCTACTGGGATAATCCTAGAACAAAATTTGTTATGTCAGTTTGTTTGCTCGTGTTGCGAGATCCCCACCAAGTTGTCCTGCTATCGATTTTATGTCGGAAAATCAGATAGGCAAAAAAAAATTTATGATCTCTGACCAATTTCTTAGAAAAAATTGCAGTGTTTTTTTCGCATTATGAGTCCGGGTCAGGATCAGAAGTAATTTCCGTATTAAATTATTTCGATAGAGCTATAATTTAAAATATTTTTGGCAAAATACAAATTTTCAATCACATTGCATTAGAATGATGAAAAATGTAGATAAAAAGTGTTAAATTTTGAGCCTAGAACCTATAAGAATAATATAAAAAAAAAATCTATTTTGCCAAAAATATTTTAAATCGTAGCGGCTCTATCGAAATAATTTAATGCGGAAATAACTTCTGATCCTGACCTGACCTGGACCCATATGCGAAAAAAATACAGCTAATAACACTTTGACAACTCGAAATTGTGTGCTTTTTTCATTTATACGAGTAATCGACGCAACTAAAATATAAAAGCATCATAATAACCGGATTGCTAAGTATTACATGCCTTTTTCTAAAAATCAAAAACTCAAATAAATATGTATTCCAAAATTGCTTATCATTCCTGTGATAGGTATGAGATGACCTCTCGACACTATATAAAAAGACAAGAAATTTCTAAAAAAAAATCGTACACGTTTCAAAGACGAACGAGAGAATGACTAATAGGTCCAATTTACATTGAGAGCTACAGGTTACAAGCTACACGAAACTCTATTTCAACTTCATGAAGCTTCACATTCGTACGGACAACTTAACATGAAAAAACTGAAATTTTCTTTGACAGTTTTTCAAAATGCCTAGTGAAGACGAATTTTTTGAGTTGTCTTTCTTGGCCTTTAGTTCCATATTGTCGTATTTCCTTGCATAAATTATCTTCTCCACTATAAGTGCTCTTTATCCGTATTGACTAATTGTAACCACAAAATGTTTTTGATATGAAACATGACTTTTATTTCATTATCATATTGGTGTTATTACAGCTACAGCTACAAAATTAGAAATTTGTAGCTTGAAGCGCTCTATGCAGTAGTTTCTATGGTACGCCATATGTGCAAAATGACATCTGTAGCTTGAAGTTTACACGCTATAGCTCTCGATGTAGATTGGTCCCACTGACATGTATATAAATGGACTGCTCCTTGAACCAAAAATACATGAAAGCAAATGGCACCACTTTCATGTTCCTGTCTCTTTCCGTGAGAGCATACTTTCCCACTGAACTGTAACGATTCAGCGGTATTTCCAACCAAAACACGCCTTGTAAAAAACACTTCTTTCGCCTTATAATTAAAATTTAACAATAGTCCCAAATACTTTTGGGGTAAATTCCGTAAATTCCACTGACATTGATATAAGTAAACTCCCAAATAATTTAAATATAGCGCCAGTTTACGACAGCTGGCAGCATTGACAGGGAGAACATACTTTCTGAAATCAAAACTGGTGCCACAAGAAACAGGACATCAGTCAGTCCATTTATATATATGTCAGTGATTGGTCCTTATACCCACTATTACTACTCATAAGCAAATCATACGACTGGGCCATACATGATTTGCAGGAGCGTGTGTAGTCCAAGTTGGAGCTTGAGTTGAGACTGAAGTCTGCCATGAATGAAATCTGACGAAACTATTGTGTACAAGCAAACCTGACGACTTTGATATAGGAATGAATTAAAGTTTGAACAAAATTCGCTGCGAGTGGAGGCAAAAGTCAACATCTGATATTGTCTAGTTCAATTCCATAGCAAAATCATAAGTTTTGCTTGTAGGCAATAGTTTCGGCCGATTTCACTCATGCTCTCTCAAGCCCGGATATTCGCTACACACGCTCATGTTAATCAAACGACTGGGCCATGCATAAGTCGCAAGATTTGCTTGAGCATGTGTAGTGGCCTTTAAGAAGACAAACAAATTCCCAGCCGTCGTCGCAGATAAGCTCTGTTGACGCAGCAGCGCTAAAGTTAAAAATTTGGAAAATTACGCT
Source organism: Dioctria linearis (assembly GCA_963930735.1). Taxonomy (NCBI): domain Eukaryota; kingdom Metazoa; phylum Arthropoda; class Insecta; order Diptera; family Asilidae; genus Dioctria; species Dioctria linearis. The sequence continues at coordinate 21,485,594 of OZ005740.1, forward strand.
CCAGCACAAGCATTACGCCAGCGTCAGCTACGCATTGTGCCCGTGCAATACGAAAATCGGCCTGTTAAATTTTCACATCTCACTCTACAGTCCAGCATAACATTGTGTTTCCTAATTCAATTTACCGTGTAGGTAAGGTGACGCTTAGGGGTGTCATGAGCCTCCCCTGTATAAGCCTATGCTCTCTCCTCTTCTTTAAAAAATGATACAAATTTTGCTATTCATGAAAGAATAATGAAATATGGTTCATTTCAAGTTAAGATTTCAAGCTATCTAAGAAAAGTGCCATCTCAAAAATATATGCGGTATGATATCCCTTTCAAACATAAGGATTATATCCGATATCCTTGTATAACCAGGAAGACGTACTTTTCATTTTATAATTTTTTTTTTTTATTTTATATTATCCGCTAAAATATATCAAAATTTCAACCTGAGACCTCAACGGGATCAGTGAGTCAAAAATCATGAAAGCACCTCACCAGTCATCAATTTTCTTATAATAAATTCTTAGTTTCTTGAAAATTTCAGTAAAGTTAGTAAGTGATTATCTGTGCAAGTGGTGCGACTTAAAAAAAACTTACCCTCTGCGGGAGGTCCTCCCTCGGTACGCCTCTGCCCGTTGCAGAAAAATCTCTGGAAGTTACGGTAAGCATAGTATAATGAGTAAATGGCATGCTAGCGAAGATAGTTTAAAGAGGTAAATTGCAAGAAGCAGCTAAAATTTCTCAACTATCTTAGACTTACAGAATGACCAAAAATTTATGGGAATCATATAGAATCTTAGAGCTTTTGAAGTGCGAATTGCAGATTTTATTATGTAGGTAGGTCTCTCCAGACAGTCCATTGAATTTGTAGATTAATATAGCCGATAGTTCATTCATCAAAACCAGTTAATATGTATAGGTACAAAAGAAAAAATCAAAAATGTTCCAAATACGTTATGACAGTATAACATGAACGCAAATATTGTGCAACATATTATCGGATAACTTTCTTCACTCCGTCAACGAAACATTCACGCTTCTTTTGGTTGCTAGCTCCTAAACCAAAATGTTGCAGAATTGAAATAATCGGACACATGTTAGTGGATATAGCGATGTGTCCACCCTTAGCTTCTTTCGCTTTCCCTGTCGCACTCTTACGAGATAGGGGTTGGTCACGGTAGATTTTTTTTTATTTAGAATCATATTTTGAATAAAATGGCATTTTTAAATTTTTTAAAAATTTCACTACTTCCGGTTCACACGCATGGCAAATAGATTATCACGCGTTCGTGGGTGTTTATATTATCTTTCACCCCTTTGTTTTGTCCCTGGCGCCGTATTTTTGTGACAATACTCCCAGGACCACCCTACACCAACCCTCCAAATTGCAGCCTGAAAGGAATTAAATACGATCTTTAGCATTTTTTCGGCTTATTTGACTGGACTATGATAACTCATCAACCAAACAGCCTTCTGGTATCAAGTTTAAAATCAGGTTGGAAAGGAAGCTTGCAGGCAAGCTGTACTATCTCGTGTAACGCTTTTACCACCATATTGTTGAATGTCCACCTCATAAAAATGGATTTCACAAATATTTTTGCTCTTACCACAAGATTGTTACAAATCGGAACCAAACACTTCTACGGTAATCGTTCGGAAAAAGGATGATGAAGATGCTTTCCTATATACCTCGAAACAATTTTTGTAGGTGCAACAAAACATGATGCTGAAACCAGCAATATATTATATAAAACCACAAATAAGTAAATATCCAGATGACGAACGCATATCAGAAAATTTAAAACCTTATCAACATTTCTGGTAACCAAGTTAGTTCGCTACGACGAAAATTGTAGCTAAGAAATGCTATTAACAGAAAATGTTCCTAATGTTAAGGCACACATCAAAGTTTCTATGTTTTACCAGAGCAATGCAATGCCTCTGTCCAATATATGTAAAATCAACGAAGCCCTCAATTTTTTCTTAGAAATTTACTGGAAATATTTTCTTAGAATTTGTATGTATTTTTGGAGGACGACATCAATTGAAGGGTTGTAAGTCTAAAGGGTCTAAGTGCCAAAAAATCAAAAGTCAAGATTTTTACAAAAATACGATCTTAGTACCAAGCCTAATAAAATCCAAATGGATCCAAGTGCATATTTCTTTTAAAATTTTATCCACGCACAGATAAAATTTTGGCGTGGCCTAAGTGCCAACGAGCTTTCGCTTATGTTTTTCCGTTATATCTCTAAATAATAAAATTGGCACTTAGACCCTTTAGACTTACAACCCTTTAATTTTTATGAGCGTAGACGCGTAAAGGCTTAAGCACATTGCGACGACGGACGACAAACGACGACGAAATACCGCTGTCAAACTTCTAAAAGCACAGGATGCGAATGCACCAAATTGCGACGACCGACGTTGAGCGATCGACGACGACGAATTTCTAATTTTGCCGTCGTCGCTGCAGTCCTACCAACAAAATTAATCGAATGAAATAGTTGTGGCATTCACTTTTGTCTTTTTTAGGTGGTAGCACGCCGCGGTAATTTTAAAATAATGAGCTTTGAGGAAAAATTGATCGAGGAAATGCGAAATCCATAAAATAATTTATAGTTTACAAGACAGGCAAGACAAATGGACAAAAAAGACGTGGTTTGGATGGATAATTCAAAGCGTTTAATTTATTTAATTTCCGCATTTTCAGTTTTTTTCACACTTTGGTCCATTGTATTTCTTTCAATATAATATAAAATATTCTTGATAAAAATCTCATTTTAAAACGCTCGAAACATTTAACAAATGAAATTTCAATATCTTCTTCTTTCACAATCGTCGCTCACCGCCTGTCGTTGCAATTGTGTTCCCAATTTTTCGACTGCCTGTTTCGCAACGAAATTTTCGCTGTCGTATGTCGTTTTGTCGCTCTGTCGACGGAATTAAGCCTTAAATATGCAAGACAATTTTTTTTTTATTTAGAAAATTACTGAAAATGTTTCGGTAGAATTTTTATTCAGTTTTCTGGCCGGGCGGGCGATTGGAGTTATTTTCAGATACAATACATTCATTTGCACCTTTGTCCAATTGCCAATTCACTTCTTCTGCCATTGTCAATCGCCAATAATGCATAAAACTCCTAAGGAAAAAATTTCCATGTAAATTTCTAAGAAATAATTGAGGCCTTCCTACATAAGGTCGAGACATCGTCGATTTTATAAACGAGACGTTGCAAATTCTTTTAATTGAAAATTGCTAAAATATGGTTTATTATTAGGGGCGATCTCAGTACTGTCTCTTCCATCAAAATGTATTTAACATTCAAGAACTTTTAACTGTGGATTTACGTTTCTGTGGTTAGCTTTTTTTCTTTAAACGGCGGAAAATTTCGTTTGCCGATTTGTAAATTGTTATTTTCTATATTATGTGCCTAAACCTGTGCTTTTATTCTTTACTTCCTTTCGAGCCCAGCGCTATGCTGCCAGATATAGGCTGCATTCTTTTGTTTGAGCTTTTCTCCGCATGGGTGTGGGTGACAAAAAAGTAAGCTTTTTCTACGTCCCGGAGGGCGGCTGCCGAAACGCGAAGCTGGCGGAAGTGACGCATTTCTACCAGAACTCCAAACCTAACCTAAAGTAAAATAGCCTGGCGCCATCTCGCGAGTTTTGATACTACTCGTCATTTAAAATATAACCTGGCGCCCTCATTCGAACGAATATTGAAACATTCAATTTCTTTTTTCCAAGGTCCAATTCACACAATCGGATACACACTTCGTGGACTTAATCCAGCAAGTGTATACGAGGTGGCAGTGCTATCACGAAATAGATACGGATGGAGTGACAATAGCAAAACTGTGAGATTTGCTTCTGGTGGTGAAAGTAAGATGCCTCTTTATTAAAAATTTTTTTTTCTTAATTTTCCGTTTTAGTTAATATAAAATTTTCCTGTTTTTAGTTGAAGTTCCGAATCATTCAACGGAATCAGAACAAACACAATTCAATGAAGACATTCAGGAGAACTTTTTAACTGATGCAAGTATAAACGATTACAGAGCGGACAAAATTGCTGCCGCTGGAGCAAGGAGTTTGAACGGAAATTTTTGTTTTAATAATTTTTACAGATTTTGTGTAATGTTAACGATTTTTGTTGGAATTTTATAACGAACGAATTTGAAATTAAATTTTTTAAAAAGAAAATATGGCGGGAGTAGGGGTGAGGGATTCTTGATTTTTATTTTTGTATACAATATTTGTTTTTGAAGAGTAGAAGTTTTTAATTTCTGTCGATTTTGTTTTTAATTTAAAATGCTACTAACATTTTTTGGCGCATTTTAAATGTAGTAAGAAGACTTTTGTTATTTTGACGTTCATCAGCAAGGTAAAAAAACAACAGTGTCGATTTAAATTAATTTTTTAGTCATATGAAATCGTTATCCGTTTCCTTTTAATTCTTATTTCAATAACCAAAGTGAATTCCATTCGGTAATAGTTGACTTATAATGTTGGCGGATTCCAGTATAGTCTACATTCGTTGCTGCCACTGTAATGAAAATTTAAAATTTCGGGCGGTTAGTAGTTATATAGTGTTCGGAAATAAATTCTGTAGCACTCGGATTTAGAGTAATTTGTGCAAAAATTTGAGTTATACGGGTAATTTAAAAAGATGTGAAAATATTTTTGTTTGCTGAGAGTGCCGGAAGTGTTAAAATTTTTAATTTGGAGAGCACTCGTGAGGTAGGTATGCCAAAATTAATTTTTGATGTGAAAAAAACAACAAAGACCTATTTGGATGTTAATTTTTCAGTTTTAACTAAAAACTATTTTATGATGTTAAAATATTTTAAATGATTTCAGTTTTGATTTGACATCTGCTGTTTATGGGCGAAATGAGCATTTGTTGTAGCTCTTAAGCGGCTTGAGTTGCGTCAGTTGGAGTATGATTAATTTTGCTGTCGTTATTTTGGCAGTATACAATTTATTAAGAAAACAGCAAAAAATGGGAAATGAACTATTTGATGATGTTTAGCGGGCCTGGTACATTACCTTTGAGAAAAATGCTTGATCCTATCTAAAAGAAAAGGCGGCCTCATATTTATGATGTTGATGATCATGAAAATCTAATCCAGTTCGGCAACCAGTAATATTCAATCTTCAATGAATCAACTAACAAACTATATGGTCCAACCAATCAGTTTTGCATTTTCAAGATAGCGAATCAATCTAGTTTAGGTATGTTTACCATTGCAGGATTAAACAGAGACTTTTAGAACATTCTAATATTAATAAAACTAAAAAAACTACTAAAAGACACCTACAATTTTATTTGGTTCGGTGCCAAACCAGCATTCAAATGGCTAAATACCTCGAACTTAGAACTCTCGGGTTTCCTTATAACTTATTTTCTAATTTATAATTTCCAGTCATACTACACATAAAGGGGAATGCTTATTTTAGGCCCGACACCTCCAGACATGAGAGATGTCTTAAACGATGCATTATGATACTCTGAATATATTTTATTAACAACGTTTATTTCAATTAAGTGGGGAAGATTTGGGATTGATCTAGTACAATTTGGAAAATCTAGTACAGAATCAAATTCCTTAGGTTCTGAGAGAAAGTTTGAGTACCTACACTCCTATACTAGGAGGATTAAATAGCTATTTATAGTCATCCCCGTACTCACTTTTCTTCTTTTTTATTCGAACTGAGGTACTAGATTTTTCACACCTTAGATCTGCTCTAACTCGGTAGGATTATGTCTGAACGGAAATCAGTTTCACTATTACAATTTTAGAAGAAAGCTTTTCTCTGCATACTTTAAGGGTGGGGGTAGGAACCCCCGACGGGGAGTGGGTATTTCCAACAATACTGCAAGTTTCATATCAAATTAAAGGTCTCGCGGAGTACTATCGGTGTACTTTTTTCCTGATTCAGAAAACTTTCTCGGAACGTTTTTTCCGTCGGAAATATGATTTTCATGCACTTGGGTCACATACACCCCCGTGACTACATTTCGCATATATTTTGCAGCTCTTTCTTCCATGGCTATAAGTGCTCTGTTGTGAACATTTTACTCATAGGAAGTAATTTTTAACGACTCACCAATTCTGGGCAATAACGAGAAGTAAAAAAGTCCACTTTTTCACCCAAGAAAGTCGTTCAAGCTAAAGTTGTATGAAAACTGGGCATTCCAATTTAGTGCCATATGAAATTTACTTTACCATAAACTTTCGTTCGAATAAGTTGAAAGCCATATACTTATAGCAATTTTTTAAAATCAGGTAGAACCTTTACCTAAATTTAAGTCACATTAATTAATTTTCAAGAGTTGTTTTTGTCATTTTGCACTTCGAGGTATCGTTTCCCAATTTTCGTAAGAATTAATACACAATTCTTACTACCTTGATGTATTAACCATAAAAAAACGTATTAGCGATAAGATAAAATAAATAATAACTGATAAAAATAAATAATAAAATAAATAAGTAAAATTCTTTACAGCTTAGGCCTTTAATGTGAACCTGCTCGGGGATGTTAAGATATCCCACTTCAAGAGAAGTGTGATCATCTGACCTAATGTTTCGGAGCATACTAGCGTCTACGTCCCTCTGAATGAAATGATAGAGTGCCTGTAAGCCAAGAATGGCTTCAAGTGCTTGCTGAGTACACGACGTGTAAACACCATTAGCCCCTAAATAGGTCATGCTTTTCACCTTATCGAGGGCCTTCTTGCTGAATGTCTGCATCAGTCTGGACAACTAAGCCTTTGCGTTGAAAGATCTTTAAGTCATTTTGGGTTTTAGACCACACTTTTCCCGAAAAGCCTTTAGCATGGTCCGAACGCCTACATATAGTTATCATTTTAAGGTGGGGGATTCCAGGTGAGCTTGCTATCCAGAAGTACTTCTAAATATTTGGCTTTTTTTGGAATATTCTAGTGAAAGTACAATTAATTTAGGAGCTAGATAGCATCCAGTGCTTGGTGAAATGGGTTATCACCTTCCTACCTGTTTTTATTGATAGCCTAATATTCTGGTACCATCTAGTCACTAGTCGCTTTAACACGCGCCCTGAAGTCTGCTATTGAAGTACAACTACAACCAAGAGCCATAATAGTGGTATTAAAAGTTCACGTTATGGGCAGCCTCCAGATGCCCAAATTTGGATAACAATGTGTGTTTAATTTGCAACAAAGTCGTATCTGCATGACTAGATCGATCTTTTGTACCCCATGTTTCTATATGAGCAAAATATAGCAGTTAAAACTTTATTGCGTCTGGAGTTCACATAGAAATCTTACCGCATCAAGACCTGAGGCACTTCATTAACAGGAGCTTTTAAGGCTAGCACAATGGGCCGCCCTAGCCTTCGTGCTTGGGATCTCTCCTCCCCCTGCCTTATAAAAAAATCTGTTGTTAGCAAAATATCTTGTTGTTGTGATTTAAATTAGGACCTCCATACTTCTTTGTTGGATCTTATCTTGATGTGATTAATTCATTGGTGCTCCTTTAAATTTTCTTCATAGGTAGAACAGTGCAGATGTAGAACATCTTACCATCATTCCTTATCTTTTCTTCAAGTATTGACCTATAGGTATGCAAGTAAGAAGGGTATTGACTTAGCCCGAAAACCTAAAATAAGAAGTGTCCGGACTAAAAAGTGGTCATACATTTCTGTTTGCCAAAATGTAAAAAACTAATCGATCGCGTTCATTCTAATTTCATTCTCTTCCTCATACTTGTTACTTTAAATCGCAATCAGTCATTTGGCACTGTAGTGACAACAAAAATCAAGAATCAAAAAGTGAAAAGCAGATTTAATTCCCAGATTTGAGTCAAGCAAAGTTGGCAAAACTTCTTAAAATTCCTAAGAGCACCATCCAAAAGGTATTAAAAAATTCTAAGGAAATCTAATAACTCAAAGGAAACCTGAATCGGGGGCGAAAATAGGATTACATGATGCAACAAAGGAGCAGAAGATTAAACTTCACTTCAAAAGACATCCAAATCAGTCGATCAGGGATGCCGCAGCGATACTTAAAATCACGACGAAGTCTTCCATTCAGGTCTCGAAAAAAAAGACTGAAACTGAGAAGTTTCAAGGTGTCTAAGATTCCTGTGTGAAATGTATAAAAAAAAAAATAGGTTAGGTTAGGTAAGAGGATAGGATCCCAATCGGAGTTTTAGAAGAGGAAATCATCAGGGAAGTCTATTTAAAGGCAGGCCTCCGATGGACCAGCAGGGATACCTGTCGTATTGCGAGGCAATTGTGGCCTGCATATGCCAGGAAAAGGACAAGGGAACTGCTTAACAGTAGCAGAGCAAATACCAGGAATCTTGGCCATAGGGGACCATGCTAAAAGACTGGGAATGGCGGCGAACGATTTCTGCAGGAGTTGTAGGGAGTCGGAGGAAATTGAATCCGTCAAGCATGTGCTTTGCGAATGCCCCGCTCTGATGAATAAAAGAGGTAGGCTACTAGGTATCTACTTCTTTTCAAGTCTGGGGGAGCTTCAAAGTATAAAGTTCAGAGACATCCTGAGTTTTCTGAGTTAGGCAGGATGGATCTAGGTTAAAGGTCTTGGATATATCCTGAGTTTCCCAAGGAAAGCAGGATAAATCCGCGGCTTGAAGGGTTATCTCATGAGGTCTAGGGGCACAATGGACCCATTGGAGGTCTAAGTGAGGCTGGCTGGTTGTCCAGCGGCACCCCTCTTACCTAACCTAACCTAACCTAGGTAAGAGGGTTGATGCTATAAGTGCTTAGTCTGCTTCACTAAGACCACCAGTGGATCCATTGTGCCTTTTGTCCTTATGGGATAGCCTCTAAAGTCGCCCTAAATCCATCCTGCTTGTCTTAGGAAACTCAGGACTTTTTTTTTATATTATAAAGCGAAGCCCAGGGGATACCCTACGATGTAAAGCACAGCATGGCAGGAAGGAGGTAGGGAAAGGATTAAGAAAAAAGTGGCGGAGGTGATGATGTATGTCACTCTTAAACTTTCGCAGATTGCATGCCCGAGGAAACACAGACGATGGCAGATTGTTCCACATTCATACAGTTCGGGATAAAAAAGCATCACGGAATTTTTGCTGTACGGCCGAAAGTATTCTGAAGGATGAAAGAATGTGCGCGTCTTGCGTGCAGGAATCATTCAACAAGGGACCAGACTAGATATTTCATCGGAACATGGACCACACATGTAGCGATAGAGGAGCGAAAGGCATGTAATGCCCATTAAAGCTAAGGCTGTGCGACCAGCCCTGGTCCAGATATGCGAATTGTATTCCATTCTAGGTCTGATGTAGGATTTGTAGAGCAGCGCTAGATTCGATGAATTATTTCATAAACCTTTTCAGAAATCCAAGAAATTTCGATGCTTCTTTGGCAACAGAGAAGATGTGATCTGTCCAGTTTAATTTACTGGAAATATTAATGCCAAGAATACCTAGTGACGGTGAATCAGAAATTAATGCTCCATCAAAAGAAAAGGTGCGGTTAAGCTATGATCTTGTTTTAATGAGATGAGACAGCTTTGGGCTTTAGACGCATTGAATTTAAGATCGTTATTCAATGATCTAGTTATTCAATCCCATTTGACATATGCGTCATTCCCTCTGGAGTCCGCAAGAGTATCAAAGAAGTAAGCGAAATCCAGGGTACTGTCGTCGGCAAAGCTATGGATGAGATTGAAAGTAAAGGAAAGCAGATCTTTAATGAAAATTAAAAAGAGAGTTGGAGAGATCACAGAGCCCTGGGGCACACCGGCATTTATGGGATGAGGTTCAGATATAACGCCATCTAATACAACACGTATTTGGCGACTAGATAAAAACTTTCAATCCATAATAGAAGAGGAGGGGAAAGACCCAGTACTTTGAGTTTGGCTAAAAGGGCTGGATGCCAGACTCTATCAAAGGCCTTTGAGATATCCAAAGCAACGATCTTGGATTCACCAAAATTGTGGAGACTACGGTTTCAACGTTCCGTAAGAAAAGTCAGTAAGTCTCAAGATGAGCGTCCAGTTCGGAAGCCATATTGGCGATCGTTGATGAGTTGGTTAGTTTCTAGACACGTCATTAATTTTTAATTAGTTAATGATAGATTCAAGAACTTTTGAAAGAATCGAAGTGATTCCAGTAGTTAGAAGTTTTCCAGTCGAATAGCAGAGAATTAGCCAAGGACGAGGCGCAGCTTTTAATTACCGGAGCCAAAAAACCATCATGTCCTGTGGCTTTGGAGACGTCGATTCCCGATTATGGATTCAACACATTTCTTGTTTTGGCTCTTGTAAACATCCACACGGGAGATGCATAATAGGTATCTGTGATGTGGTGGGTGGAAAACGAGAATCAGAAGCGAATCTAGCAGCCAAAATATTGGTCTTATCCAGATTCCAGTCAACATCCGCTTCACTGTTGTTCATTCTTAAGTAGTAAAGATATAGAGGAACTGGTGAAGTTGTTCCTGATGGTTTTAACGAGAGACCAGAAACCTTTGCTACCTTTATGGCTTGCCAAGATTCTTTTCCTAATACTCTGGTCAAAAAGATCTTTTTCTCTTTGGATAGTGTAAGGTGCAGGTGTTCCGTGCAGTCCTGTACACTTGTTTCAGATCTGGACTTGGATTTAATTGATAAGAGCGAAAAGCAGACTTCTTAGCTCTTATAGCTTGGTTACACGAATCATGCTGTTGCTTCGATCTGCTGTAGAAATACGGAATATATTCACGCATGCCAAGACCTAGAATATTTTATAAGCTCCACAGATGTATCGAAATCCCCCGAAGCAAAACAGACTGACCAATCAACCTGCCAGAGGTACTGATTGAGATTTTCCCAATCAGCATTTTTATAGTGCAAGAGAAGCCAACTTGTATAGGTGAAGAGGTACGGCGGCACAGGATGCATCTAAACTCTTTTTGCTAATTACAAATTTATAATTATGATTCTATGACCAGTTTTTATTCCACACACCTCATGGGGGGCGGAGGGGGAAATAGTCTGTCAAGCGCAATGCCGAACAAAGTGAAAGCTGTGTAAGAGGAAAGCATGCATACTTGATGGAAGAAATTTGTTGGTTTGTTGTTTAGGTGTTTTAAGTTGTACTGAAGATCGCTTTGCACCTCCCACGAGACTACGTACAGTAAGGTAATATGGGTGGAAGATACCATATGAACGAATTGTTACTTTTCACCTTAGTGAAATTGAAAATGAGATTTTTGACTGTGTGGGTACTGTAGTAATGCTAGGCAGATGGCCCATGATGCAAAGAAGTTATGTGCTCATGTACCTAAGTCAGAATAATAAAATCTCAGACATAGTTGTGAGAGGAGAAAGATAGACATAGCCTCTTGGGCAGGGGGCGAAAGGATGTCTTAGTTAATGAATAAGTTGATAAATAATGGAAATCAGGTATGTAAAGGGTTTTCCAATAAGAGGTATTATTTTAATTAGCCCGCTATTTCTGTAGATGTCACTTTTGGAGCTGTCATTTTTTGACATTTGACAAGTAGAAACTACGCCATTAATAAAAATGGAACGAACGATGTTAATAGTGCTTATATGGTTAGCCTATCCAGACTGAATTGGGCATATCTTAACCTTCACGTGGTGCCCTCTGATAGCGCCCATAAGGATTGTATTACTTGTATAGGCCAAGTACAATTCTTTTAGACGTTGCTAATAATATCTAGGCCCGAACGGAGTTACCAGTACCGTTTAAAAAAGAATACCTTGCATGAAAGATTGAAACTGGGAGTATTCATGGTCCGTTGATCATGCTTTGCGAAAGCTATACAAAATGGGGCGGCCCGACATTGGCTAACTTGGTACTACGGGGTTACAGGGGCCCTGGATAACAAGGTTTTATCCACCTCAACTTGGGATGGCCCCATTATGGGAGCATCGTAGTGGCTGTGGTGAAGGGTGCCGTGACCATAGATCGGCAGAGATTGGATAAGTCTCGCTTCTACCTGTAAGTTGATGTCATGTCATGCTCTTTTGGCATACTGGTACTCGCTGTTTCGCACATGAGGACGTTGGTTGTCGATAACAATCCGAGAATGAAGAATGCCGTGAGATTAAGCCATACTTGGCAGGTGCTCACGTAAAACCACAAGGAATTTTCCACACACCTCTTAGCTTATCTCTTTTTGTTTTTCTATCAAAGCGCTATGATATCGCTTTTTAGGGTATTATTTCTCAGTTTTAAATTAATCAGAAAAAAGGAAAAAATGGTGCTAGTTTTCTTCGGGAGTCTGTCAAGCTATTATAAGCTTCTACATTTCCTGCACTTAGCTTTATAAAAAGCTCTCTCCCTACCTAGAATTGGGTATATGATAATAAATTTATTTCAAATCTGTTCTAACCTTTAAGACTCTTTCATCAATCACATAATCCCCATACACAGAGAATAAGTGATGAGGCCCCACATTTTCAATTGTTTATTTTGACAAACATTCTAACAACCAAAATTTTTGTTTTTTTTTTGGAACTCATCATAAATTCTAAAGTTCAATGTACGCAAGTGCTCGATTTTAACAATGTCTATATAGGCAACAATTATAGCGATACATATATAGAGAGAGAGTTAGACGAGGCTCATTCCTACTAACTAAGAAGTGAAAAGTCTTAGAAATGCTTTACTGATTCCATCAGGAGACAGGAGACAGAAGAAGCGAAAGCATTTGCTATGTGCACATGCCTTTAAGATTCTTAAAGGGAACAGCAAGTACTAAGTACGCTCTTTAAGATTAATTGCATGCTGGGCTACTAATATTAAACTTAAATTGGAGGGTAGCCACTGCATGGACCGAGACTCCTCCACCTATTTTTGGCTTTTGCGGTTGTTTTGATTTATTCTTGCCTGGAAAATTAAACTTAGACGACCGACGTGCCTCAAGCAGTTTTCTTTATAAGTACATATGTAAATATAATGTTGATGGACTGACGGTTTGCGGTAGCTGTTGGAGAAGTTGTCTATAATGCACACACTAGTTACCGAACCAAAGATCACATAATATCCATCTAGTTCTAGTGAGGTTATTTATGGATATGCCAGCATTATGTCAGTATAGTACATGAGAAAATTCGAAGTTATTTTTGGAAATGATGATGAATTTCTGGACAAGTTTTGTTCAACAAATTTCATGTGAACAGAGTAAAATGCAAAATTGTAAACAAGTCAAGTATTTTGACCTAAAAAAAAGTAATGGAAAGCTTTTATGTGTTTGTGTTCATTGTGTGTATTCATCTCTTAAGGTATTACTTATACTTAATTTCCCAGATTAAATCAGTCAACGCAGCTATATTCAGCAATCTGCGCGTGTTAGGTTCTACTAGCAGTTTCAGGTGATTCGTTGGTTCACTTTGATGCACTGACTTCCTTGAAAATTTCAATCCAGGAAATGCTTATGGCAATGTTGTTTCTTTCAAGCGGTAGAGTGTGCACAAATAAATTTCATTATTTCGTCATAGTTCTTTAGTTTATATTCCATATATCCAGCGATTTTTTTGAAATTCAACGTAGACATCTATTTACAAAAGTCTGTAAGCTGCAGGTTATGAATTAGTAGTCCAGTCAATTATGATAATTTTGTAAATTCAAAGTCAACTCATTTTCATACCACCACGAGGTAGACTAAGTGGTGCATTTGTTTTTTTTAAATTGTGGTATCGCCAGTAGGTCTAATCCACAGATGTTCTTCTTTTTGCACTTGAGTACGGATCGTGATCCGTAATTTATGATCTCGAGTATGTTTGTATTATTGCTTACTTTTTAATAGGCCGGGTCGGTTGAGTTTTGCTAACTTCATAGTCGTCTTTGTTAGTATTATCCTTTAACCCATTTTCTGGACTGAGAGTCTGGGCTTCCATCCATGCCATTGCCTCATCTTCGTCGTCGCCCTCGAAGTTGATCTCTGGTGCATTCTTGCATGATTCACCATTACAGTATCCGCATACAATAGAGCACTTCAACCCATCTTTTTCCTGCAGCCACATCCTCCACCGCATCCATTTTTGCAATTGCATGAAATGACATTTAGGGGTTTGAGGGCCTTTTTTTTGGTCTGTAGAGTGCCAAAAGGGCATGCTTTACAAAAATGGTTTTTTGTTATACCTACATGTAATTGGCAATACAGAGATATATGTCAAAATGGCGACTGTGCAGCATTTTCCGATGACGTCTTTATTTCTGGAAGGTTAACGGCTGAACCAATAGCTCCTATAATTTTTTTCAATAGCTATATAACTATACGTAGGATTTTTTTGCTATGTTGTGTTTCTTTTTTTGTAAAAATGGCGCATTTCTAAAGATCGATGCACACTTACCGCCATAGAATAAACCGGCACAGACAGGCATCGACCAGCACCGGCATTTTTCGTACACATATAACGACATAAAACGGAAAGGAAACTTTCAATTAAGGCAGATATCCCATGTTAACTTCGCAGCTAGACCAGCTACCAACAAATGCCGGTCTGGTTTCTAGCCACCGATAGCGACCGGCAATGAAGTTTCCTAGCTAATTGGTTTCATATAAAAATATTTTGCCTGTCTGTGCCGGTAAGTGTGTATCGACCTTTAATCAAAAAGTAGAAAATTCCATGAGAAAATCGTCTGGAAATTGTCTGTAAAAAAGGAACTATGCAATATAATGAAAAAAAATTGTTTGAGTTATGAGTTCGGCCGGCTTGAAAAAGTCAGGACATGAATAATGTTTCAAATCTTTTTTTACGTATACTGTGAATACGATCAGTCTTACACGTTTTTGTTGCTCTTCAGAATATTATTAAAACCTATAAAATTGGTTATAATCATTTTTCTGTCCGATGAACCGTTATAGAAATTTATGCGAAAGACCACTTCAAAAATCAAACTTCCACAGATTGGTGACTATACGTAATTACATACGGGCATTTATCTAGTGTATCATAAGAATTAGTTTTAGAACAATTCTAGCTTTTCTACTTGATTTATAAAAGACTTGAAGCTGTTTCTCATACGAAATTCAATTATTGGCCCCTTATTTTTAATATGTTGATTAGAGTTCTCTAACATTGAGTGGTACCTATATTATATATGATCGAGAGATGTCTTCAAAAATTTCATACAGAATGCACTCCAAAACTAGTCCGAATTTGTGCAGCGAACATACCGAAATAATTTTTCAGCTCAAACCTACCTAGGAGTTGCCCGATTTCTATTATTTTTAAGAAAACTCTGTATACAAAATTGCAGTTCTCTACGTCGGCGCGTTCTCAGGTAGTTCTCAAATATACTATGAAAAACGAAACTTTTGTATGGCGACCCTAGGAAGGAGTTGCCCGATTTTTATTATTTTTATAAAAACGCTGTATACCAAATTTCAGCTTTACGCGATCTCAGATAGTGCGCAAATATACTGTGAAAAACGAAACTTTTGTATGGCAACCCTACGAAAGAGTTGCCCGATTTTTATTATTTTTATAGAAACTCTGTATACACAATTTCAGCTCTGTACGTCGACGCGCTCTCAGGTAGTGCTCAATTATATCTACTATGAAAAACGAAACTTTTGAATGTCAACCCTACGAAGGAGTTGCCCGATTTGTTCCATTTTCGATCTTAAATTTTTACTTTTTTTTTTAAAAAGCCAGCTTGCCAAATTTCAGTATTCTAAGTGAACGTGTTCTCGAGTTAATGTGCGGATGGACAGACAGACAGACGGACGGACAGACAGACGGACGGACAGACGAACATGCAAAAATTAAAATAACTTTTAATATTATGCTTGGGAGTCTAATCCATTTTGCTTGCTTTACCATCATTAATCCTATTTAGTCCAGTTATTACGGTGGAAAAAAATGGCATATATGTACATAAATGCACGTGAACCGAATTTTTTAGATATTCTATAGGGGGAGGGGGGGCTGAGAGCTTTCTCTCTCTGTACAATTTAGATGGTTAGAATTTTTCACCAAGCGTTGATCGTTGTCGAGAAAGTAAAAAATTAAGAGACTGAAACTTGTTTTTTGCTGTTTTCCACTTTCTCGTGATACATATCGAATAAATGTTCAATTATCAAATGTGTAGCTGTTAATACCTACAATGTCATCTTTTTTTCCTTTTTTTGGACAAAAATTATGACGTTTAGCTCGTGACAACTTGAGGTGGTCGAAAAGTAAAAATCTAAAAGTATATAATCGTAATTTTCGTATCATGACGGAGAGCCGAGTTATCACAAAAAAAAAAAAACAAATTTACCCCTTTTTACAAGATGGCGGAGAAAGCTCCCTCCCCCTACACAATATCTAAAACTCAGCCTGCTCGGTTCACTTGCATTTTCAAAAGTCTATAATGACTGGACAGTGCTTTGGCATGACAAACTTTAGTATACCCTATACAGATTTTATCTAGGGTATAAAAAGAGAATAGGGTCAAAACTGAACCCACATTTTATCATATTAAATCCCGTTATTACAAAACATTTTTTTTTTCGAATATTTCACTCATGAAATGATATCAAAACTCTGAGAGAAAAACATTTTTGAATACGTGACAAATTTCTCCCTTATTTTAATTTTTCAGTTTCTTGAAATATAAAGTTTTCCAAAAAGTTTCAAGGTTAAATTGCCTCGAAATAACCAATATCCGGGGATTTTTTTTTTTTCAGATATCACATTTACATTAAGATGCAGCTCCATGTAAAGGTCATTGGGGCGGCCAAATGTCTGCACTTAATATCATCCTCTTGAAAGAAAAAAAAATACCCACAGCCTGAGTGTCTCTTTCGAAAGGATAACATTTTGAGTCAATGATTTGAAAGAGTGCAAGGAAGCGGCAGGCGCCCAATTGTCCGCAAAATATCTCACATTGCACAATGTCAAGGTTGTCCTTTGTATCCAATCCACGTCCATTTCAGAACGGCAGAATGTTGGGCTGTTGGCAGTGAATTGAAATCGATATCTCCTCCGAAGTTTTCCAACCCAAGCATTTTTGATCGCACTTTATACCTTAATGGAACCGACAATGGGGAGGCGCTGGATTACATTATTCTTTGTGGAGGAATGGAGGACTGTGGTAACTATGCCATCAGCGGCTGGGTAGATATCTATAAATAATTGTTACGGTGGGAAAATTTTTTTAGGTAGAACATATGAAAGCGCTTACATACATACATAACTTTTTTAGCCATAATTCTTGATTTAAAGTTGGCGATAAAGGATTTATTCAGGCCAGAAAACTGCCCAACGATGATAAAGTTATGAGCAGCGATTACGATTTCAGTGCGGGATTGCATAATAGCTATTTAGGACGGATTCTCCAGATGTTGAAGTTTGAGTTTAGGTGATTATTTTTAAATATAAATGGATAAGTCTTTGAAGAAGCCATTAGGGCGCGTTCTTTTGAAGCTACAAAAAGTCTTAATGTGGCTTGTGAGAAGAAAACCAGCTTCAATACAAAATCCAACTATTCAAGAACAAATGCCTTCAGATTTATATAGGTATGTAAGATATTCTGGGCAAGATGAATCACGAATTTGAAACTCTATGTCTATTCACACACACCATGAAACAACAATAGAAAATTATGATTAATAATGAAATAAATAAAACTGTAAAAACCTGAGCAGAAATCAAAAGGATGGTCCAAAGTAGAGTCAAATGGAGAGGCTGTATGGAAGTTCTTTTTGTTCCCATGAGTGCAGTAAAGATGGGAAAAAAATCCACGGCCCATACATATTGTACCTTATCTTCTGTATACCGTGCCCCGTTATGACAATTTGAACATAAAGTGATGCACTAATGAGATAAAATATTCTATTAGGATAAACTGCACACAAAATGTATTCGGAAGTGTTCCACTTTGAAAATAAAATGACCAAAGTACAAAAAGTCAACCTGAAAATCGCAAATATTACCCTGACAAATATTCAATCTCAGTCAGCTCCACTTAATGACATTAAAATAAAAATGCTGATTGGCGAAGTTTCAATCAGTATTGATTAGTTGGTCTGTTTTGCTTTGTCGATGAATGAACTCTAGAGCTTAGTAACATACCAAGTCTTGCCATGAGCGTATAAATTTCGTATTCATACTTCAGATCTGAAAAACAGTAAAATCGCTCTTATTTTAATGATAAGTGAAACCATAAGCTATAAATAAGGGTCAAAGAGTCTTCTTTTCGAACCCATCAATTTCTGTGTCCATAACTGAAAGAAGGGGTGTGTTTAGATGGAGACCAAACCATTTGGAAGAATTGCAAGTGTTTGGTCACAACCATGTAAAATTAGCAACCACTTAGGTGTGGTTTGTAATTATGCGGATGAAAAATCAGTAATTTTGACCAGTTTGGTCTCCGCCTAAGGTCACCCAAGGTCAGTTTCAATAGAACGTATTAGACAAAGAATTTTGGTAAACCACCACTGAACATTGATTGATTTAAGAGGTTTGGGACCTTTTTCAGGTCCCCCGAACGAAGGCCAAGTCAAGGCCCATTGTTCACCCTCTAGACCCCTGAGAGAGGAATGCCCAGTGAGAATGGACACCAGAGTTTTCAGGGTAGGCTTGTTGAGTTTTAGGAGCTTATTCGTTTGATTTGAGGTTGGTGTACCCACAGTTCCTTTTTTGTCCTACCTGTGGGATCTTCTAACCAAAGGCGACTGTGTTGGTGATCAGCCCAGGTTGAAATGATTGAGACAAGGTGTTTTGGTGCAATCCCGACTGTAGAGGCAGGTTCCTTTGAGGCTGCTCCAAGACGAGCAAATTCGTCTGCCCTTTCATTCCCGCTGATGTTGCTGTGCCCCGGCATCCACTGCACTATCACCCTGTTATTCCAAGGAAGGGAATTCAGGGTGGTTTTGCACTCCATTAATAATTTGGAGGTTATTTAAAGGGTTTAGACAAAGCTTTGACAGCTGCTTGGCTGTCCGAGCATATGGCTATCTCCTTATTCTCAGTGTCTGAGTTAAGGAGGTGTCTTCCCGCTTCAAGAATGGCCTTGACTTCTGCCTGGAAAACCTTGGAGTGGTTTTAAAGGTGCATGGAGAACTCAATTTCAGGCTCCTCACGGAACACTCCTCACACCACTGAACATGGTGAAGTAGTTGTTTAGTTGACTCCCTGGATAGAGTTAATATTTTGGCTGCAAGATTCGCTTCAAATTCTCGCCTTCAACCCATTTTAGAGAAACCTGTTTTCTATGTGTAAAAGAGCCGATAAACTTCTATACGAGTGATGTATTTAAGATCCGGGGAAGGTGCCTGCCCAATGTCTCCAAAACCATTTAATTAAAAGCTCTACCTTATTTTTTGCTAAATCCCTGCACAAACTACTATCTTATTCGACAGATACAAGTCTACTAAAGCAAGCTCTAATCTGATACACCGACGGTTCTAAAACCGAGAAAGGAGTATAGGAGCAGGAATATATGGGTTAAGCCAAGAGCTAACATCTATCAAAGCCTAGGAAAATAAGCCCCAATATTTCAGGCAGAGGTATATGCCATCACTAGATGTCCATACGAAAACCTCAACAGATCTTACACTAATAAAAATATCTATATCTACACAGATAGCCAAGCGGCTTTGAAAGCAATCTCATCACTAAGATCAAAACTAAGTTAATGTGGGAATGCATTCAAGCATTAACGAACCTTGGAATAAACAATCATCTGAAGCTTCAGTGGGTGCCAGGACACTCGGGAATTGTGGGAATGAAAAAGCAGGCTTACTGGCCAAAAAAGGAGCAGCCATACCCCTTATATAGGACCAGAACCCTTTAGCGGTATCTCCTAAAATACTGTGAAGACTACCATGCAAACCTAGATCCGGAACCAAATGGACCAGAGATGGAACTCAATGACAGGATCTAGACAAGCCAAAAGATTCATCAAGAGACCTTCCTCAGAGACGAGCCTGGATCTGTTAGAGCTATCTAGAAGTCAACTCAGAATCATTACAGAAGTGCTAACCGGACACTGTCAGCTTAACAAACACATGCATCGGATGGGAAATTCACCCACTGATGTGTGTAGGCTATGTTCCGAAGAGGATGAAACATCGGAGCATGTACTGTGTGAATGCGAGGCCATTGCACAATACAGACTTCAGGCCTTTGGCTCATACTTCTTAAAGCCTGCCGACTCTTCCAAAAAAATATTGCTCTTCCTAGGAAGAGTGGGTTTGTTGGTAGAACTGTAATATGAGCGGTGCACAATAAGCCAAAGATGGTTGCAGTGCATAGGCCACTTGTCCCGCTTAAATCAAAATCTATTTTATTCGACAGGACACTTCTCAACTGCTTGGAAACTAGCCCACGTTCAGTCTATTCCCAAAAAAGGTTAAGGTAGAGATTCTTCAAATTATCGAGGAATATATGGAAACTAGTCAACTCATCAATAAACAAAAACAATAATATGGGTGCCTGGGCATAGCAGCATTGCACAGAACGACAAAACAGACCAGCTGGTAAAAAAATGATGAAGATGGAGCTTCATGAATCAGATATGTACCTTTTTTCGGGGATATCGACCATGGCAGCCAAAGATAGATTATCGAAGTGGCCAACAACCAAAGCTGAACTCCACTAGAGGTAAAGTAAGGGGGGTTGCAGATAATCAAAACTATTCCTGAAAATGTTACTCTAAAGAAGAACTGCCGAACTGCTACAATTGAACAGGAATCAAGCCAAGCGTATCATCGACCAGCCCATACTTATCGGGGCAGTATCGACTGAATAAGGATCTGTACACCATCAAATTTTACAGACCCAGATTTCACCCACCTTCTTTGTAGCTGTGAAGTTTAAGCACATATACAGCATCAGGTCAAGCATTCAGACTTCCTATTGCCCACCGTGATACAATCAATCAGATCATTACAGAAAATACTGGAATTCGTTAAAATAATACTTATGCATTCCTATCTTTCTGCAAGGTATCAGATGGTTAAATCGGATGAGCAGCTTTTAATAGAAAATCTTTCTATTCAGGTGTTCCTCAGGGATTAATACTTGGCCCTTTGCTATTTTGTCTTTATATACAAATCACTTAGCTATTATTCCCAGATTCTGATCTGTTGTACGCTGATCATGTTCAGTTATGGTTACCAATGCGAATGTAGCTATTGGTAGGCTTAATAGGGACTTTGTACAAACCGCTGAATAGGTCAAGAGAAACAAATTAATGCTCAGTCCTTGCAAGACTCAAGAAATTGTCATCTACAAAAATTGTGACAATAAAACCCAACTCATCCTTGATCGTATGCCCCTACCATTTTCTGCATCGGTTCGAAATCTTGGAAAAATATTTGATTTCAAAGAAAATCGTCTGCAAAGCATTACAGGCAATACTCCGCTCAGTGATTGCTTCGGTAATACACTCGGAACAATCCTATTGTGTCGTAGTATCTACGACAACATGGCGGTAGCCAAATATTTGTTTACCTACCATGAACAGACGGGTATAAAAATGGCTATGATATCATTGGGCCAACAAAAGGCTTTTGATAGCATCTCGCATGAGTATCTCTTAACTGCTTTCGAGGTATTTGGGTTTCCGCCCAGGTGGCTCCATTTCGACGGCAAATTGTATAGAGATTCAGCGATTTTGATTAAGCATCAAGGACAAGTTCTGGCTCCTATCTCGTTTCATCGAGGTATCAGACAGGGCTGTCCATTGTCAGGTTTGCTTTATGATCTTTCGTTGGAGCCGCTACTGGTGAATCTTCGTCGAATGCTCGGACGGTATTCAGTTCGTCTACCATATACCAATGTGAGGCCTCTTCTGTTGGCGTATGCAGACGACCTTCTATTTTCGTCACAAGAGATGAAGATTTTCCGGTCGCTCGTGCTGTTTTCGGACAGTACGAACGTATAGCAGGCGCAGTAATAATCAAAGCTTGTGGTGTGGAAGGTGGAGAGATCATATACAAATACTCCACTGAACATCCAATGGACTAATACATGGCTGAAGTATTTAAGTGCGTATATCGGATGCGAGGGTAAATCAAATAATAGCCGCATTGCTTTTGGAGAAACTCTCTAGAGCTGTAAACTCATGGTGTTGTCGACTATTTCCATTATCCTTAATGGGAAGGTTAGTCGTGACAAATCATTTGATTACTTCGTCCATCTGATAAGGTCTGAGACGTTTGATGAGGGCTTTGTAGGACTTCTTCAAGCAAATTCGGTAGACCCCTTTTAGTGCGGAGGACGATAGGTTGTTGAAAGCATGCTCTATATGCCAGTCAAGATAGGTGGATTAGGTCTCACTAACTTGATTGTGAAATCAAGGTGTCTCCAAGTGCGTACATTCTAAAGAGTATGTTCTCAACTGTGGGTGAATGTACTGTAAGGTATTGGTATAGGGGAGTATTAATAACTGCTCTCTGTCTGACCACATTATTTATCCTCGTGAATGGTCACAGAATCTAATCTCTACGATTCAAACCTGGGGCAGAATCAGGCCAGCATTCCATCTTAAGTGGGATGCTATATGTTGCACACAATTCGTGCTAATTCCAATCAGGTGAAATCCTGAATTGATAGATTCAGTGTTCAGTAATACTCGAAGTTTTGAAGCTGACACATATCTACTGACGATTCTCGGAGGAGATATTATTGATATCTCCGGAAACTGTGAAATATGCACACTAATACTTCATAGCTATACGACTTGGCTACGTCTGCGCGGGAGAGATTTCGTCAACTTAGGAATAGTGACCTTGGCGCTGAGTTGGAAGATGCTTTCGTTTTGAATGGATCGCCTCACATCTTTCAGTACACCTACATCAACGTAAGACCTAAGGAGCTTACAGGATACAACAGATCACGAACATACTTCGCGGTGAATATGAACTTCGGCATACTAGAACGTCGTTTCTACGGGGACCAAAAGTTTGTAGCCAGGTGAATTGTTTAATTAGCTGTGTATTGACGCTGGTCAAATCTACAATTCATTTATAATACGTGAGAGTCGAAGGTAGAAATTAGACCATCTGACACACAGCACCACCCACAAGCACTTAAAAGGCACTTCGTTGCTAGATTGAAGAAACGTTTACGCTTAAAAATCTGGCAACGAACGTAGACACATTCAATTGCATATGTCAACCACTATCGTCGGTGTAGGACGGCGGCGCTCGGTAATGGGCCACAGCATTTGCAACACTAGTCCACAGGGCTTCTCCTTGCTTTGGAATTGTTGGAAGCGCTGTGGGAAATACAAGCACTCCGTTAGAGGTTTTGAGCTGGAGGGATGATGACGGCAGTTTGTAGAGCTCTACGATACTATAGGCTGCTCTCGTGGGACTCTAGAACAGTATCGCGTCAATTTTTTCGTTCATTCGATTTGTTATTTTTAATTCGGTGTCGGTCTCGGTGATAAATTGCACAGTTTTATGTTGAAAATTCGTTCGTTTAGTCAATTATTTCTTATTAGATCATTTTGAAAATTTAAAACTTGTTGGAACTGCCACTTAGACTTAGATTTAGGTTGATTAAGCGGGGCGAGTCGCTTTGCACTGCAGTCATTCATTGGCTTTCTTTATAGTTCATTCAACAAGCGCCCGCACTTCCTAAGAAGAGCAGTATTTTTTCGTTGAAATTTCTTCGAAGTCGGCAGGCTTTAAGAAGTATGAGCTGTATGAGATGTTTCATCCTTTTCGAGACATAGCCGACGTACATCAGTGGGTGATGCTTGTTTTTGTTTAGTTTGCAGTGTTCGGTTAGGACTCCTGTAATGTTTCTGAGGTAATTTACCTAGGAAGATCCAGGCTCTTGTTTGGTGAAGGCCCTTTAAATAAATAAATTTTGAGCGTGTTGTAGTCTACATTATTTATGTTAATATCACTGATAAGTAAACAAAATTTCCTATCTTATAGGGTGAATCATCCGATCTTATAATGATATGATGGATTTGGAAAATGAATATTAATAAAAAAAACTAAAGTTAGTATAAAATTTCGTATGCTCTGATGAAGTGAAAAGCCCCGAATTTCGTACCTTGTTTACGTTTGCAAATTCGCACACTGCTAGCCCTCTGCGATATGTATAGGATTCACAGAATTTATTCACAAAATCTATACCCACGTGTCTTATGGCCGGTTTCACAGTCAAGGCTTAAGCCATAGCGATGGCTTAAGCCAAGGCTTAACAAATATTTCGGTTTCACAGTCAAAGCTTAAGTGATATGGCATGTAATAACTCCAGGAAGGAAAGTAATAAAAAAAAATATATTAAAGTAATATTAAAAGTAAGTTGAATAAGTGAAATGATTTGCTGTGGCAATTATTACAGAAATTATTATATATAAAAAGAACAAATAAAAAGAAAGGTGAAAAAAGAAAAAAGAGAAGAAAAAAAAACAAGAAGAAGATACAAAAATGAAAAATCATTATATTACAAGCATTGAAGATAGGCATTAAATTAAATCGGGCAACAACATGGCGTGGTTAGAGACTTATGGCAGCAAAGATGTTTAAATACTCAGCCATAGTCAGAGAAAAAATTGAAAGCATTAATTTTGAAATCGCTGATAGTTACGGATTGCTTAATACTGGTCGGCAGGGAGTTCCATATCCTGACACCGTAGTAAACGAAAAAAGATCTATCGCTCTGTCTGCAATTACTGCGAGGAATGACAAGTTGGCAGTTTCTCGATGATCTGAGCTGCTGAAGTTTAGTGGACAAGAAATCAGGTGCAAGGGATCTAATTATCTTAAAGAGCATAATAGTCACATGATAATCAAGGTAATTATCCAAAGTGCAATTTAAAATGCTGCGAGCGTGCATAGAAATATGATCAAAACGACTCAGATTAAAAATGTATCGCGCAAAGGAGTTAAAAGCCACATTTAATTTCCTTCTACTAATATTGTCGGTCTTGCAGTATACTACAACACTACCATACAGTATAACCGGCAGAATTAGAGTGATAATCAAACGAGTTCGGACATTCTGTGGAGTGAATTTTGCAAAAAACCACAGCTTACGAAGTGTACCATACACCCTCCATATCACTTTGTTAGTTTGTAGGTCCCAGGTAAGTGTGCGATTGAAGACAACACCAAGATTATTGACAGACTCTGAGTAAGGTATGATGGCATCACCTACTCTTATTGGGGGGAAAGTTGTTTAAGTCGAAGCCTTTTAGATAAATCAGGATTGCTTGGGATTTCGATGCATTTAACAAAAGTTTGTTTTCAATAGCCCAGCGAGACACCCTAGCAAGTTCACAGTTCATCAGCTCTATAACATCTTTCATACAAGTAGAAGGAGCAGATATAGTAAGCTGAACATCATCGGCATACAGCTGGATATTGCCACAACGGATTACTTCAGGTAAATCATTAATGTATAATAAGAAAAGCAACGATCCGAGAATTGTCAGCATTCCATTTGACGTTTTAGGAGGAAACCAAACAGTTTAAGACAAAAATGTGTTATTTATCTGATGCATAGGATAAACTGTACAAAATATTAGGACTATTTCCTAAAATGTAGGGAATACTCCCTAAAATTTAGAAAAAAAAACGTACATTTTCATTAAAATGTAGGGAATATTCCCTACATTTTAGGGAAAATTCCTTAATCTTATCGAAAAATACCTAAACTTTGTGGCTACATTTGTGCAAAGTTTTTATTGTGTATAAGCGATGCAAGCTGTTACCTGTAAAAAAATTACAAAAGGGCGGCCGCAACATTTCGAGAAATGGGATGACGTTGCTTTTTATTCTCAGTTTCAACTGCAGAAACATTCGGCTATGATGGTTTGCGTTGTCGAAACATTCTGCAACAATGATTTTGGATTTGATATCCTTCCAGATAAAAACCATAACAAACTGGTAAATAGAAAGTTCTTCTTTTCGCTTGGTTTTTAATCCACAATGGCAATTTTCTTTAAAACTTAAAAAAATTCACAATTACAGCAGTGCTGACAACTTAAAAATTTTCATCTGCAGCTTAACTAAGCCTCAGCTTACTGAATACTGTGAAACCGAGTAGGCTTAAGTTCTGGGCTTAAGCCACACCCGTGGCTTAGCTAAGCTCTGGCTTAAGCCTGGACTGTGAAATTGGCCATTAGTTATCAGAATTTAATTTTAATATTTTAACATCATCCGCGGGATCTGATCTAACTTTGTATACAAATTCCCATCAGAAAATCTCATCTGCACCCTGTAGATTTGCTTAAATAATACTTTGAAAATGTTGAGATTTTTCATTGAGCCGATGGTTTTAAAATTTTCAATCCACCTCAACGACCACCAGTTATACTTACTTGCTAATTTAATCTTCCAGCCTTGAACAATTATCAAAGTCAACATAATATCCGGGCTAGCCAACAGATGATGTTTTCAAACAGATTTGTATACTTGTTGTTATGATTCTACATAATCTAGGTGTCCTAACTAGATATATGAGATTTTCATCAGCACGAAGACTCAGTCAGTATTTGCGTTAATCTTAAAGTGCGTATGTTGATAAGTCAACATCACGACATCAACGCTAGAGATTTTGTTTACCTTATAATATATGAGAGCCAACATATAGTATCATCTGGGCGCAGGTGCTTGGATAAAAATAACAAAATAACTGTACGACAGACGGTGTATATCACCATGATCTCACTTCGTCTTATGATAGTAGATACACCTTCAACTTAGTTAGATACCATATAGTAAGAATCGGATGTATGTAGACTGTCTTACACCTGTTTACATGCATGCATGCATTCATTACGAATGCATCAAACATATAATTTATATACCTAGATACACGTCATCTGTCGCAGTTATGTAACAATTAGACACCTTTCTTGTGGTCGGTCTATATGATGTGATGTGGCTAAATACATAAGCTACCTTTTAGCTTTGCTTGCCATTCACCATCTTTTGTAATCACATTAGGGACTAGAGCTTAGCATTTTGCCCTAGAAATTCCAGTATGCAGTTGCATGCTCGCTACATTGAAATCTAAGCATAATACTTACCTTTAGCAACCCATTTGTTTCACTTTTTTTTGTATATAATTAGTGACGTTTAACAGAGCGATTGTAAGCCGCTTTAAGTTAAGTACTTAAGTAGTATGCGCATGAAAAATGAAGGGTGCTTAAGGGAATTATATTATGTAATCCAAATAGAGCGATACGATTGTCACCTGTAATGTAACATTGTACAATGAGGAAATATATCTACGATTTTGTTTTAGACTTATCTGAAAAGTAATTTCATAAAGTTGAAGGTGACGAAACCCATATTTATGATGCTAATTCCATTGTAAACATTTAAAAAATTATGCGTGACATAAGGCAATTGACATGCGCAGTAGACTAGTTATTCATGAGCGCACACCTTAAAAGATTTTCTTACTTACTAAAAAGAAGTAAACATAAAATCTCTTTATTTTGAGATGATAACAGTTAGGGAATGGGTAAGCTGGATAGGATTTTGTAAAAATCCAGTTAAGGTATATGGAAATTTCACTTGTGGATATGCGAAATTACAAGAACTCATAACATATTCATGTAAAAATGTCAGGTACTTGTATACAATAGTCAACAATCATCACACAAAACTTAGGCAAAGTAAATGAATCGGAAATACATATTTATAGTTTTAACTCGTTTTTTTTTTTTTGTAATTTTGATATCACACAAATAAAAAATTGTGAATTTGATACGAAGTCAAGAAAAGAAACGGAGAGAAAACAGAGCCCTGAGGCACACCGGACCGATAGGATTAATTTCTTAAGTAAGTCATCCACTTATGTACCTATATATGTATGTAGTGGTCCAAAAGTTTCTCACCACAAACTTTTTATTATAAAAAGCGAACCAACAAACTTAATTTAGAAATTTAAATATATTTGCGATGCAAATTTGATACAAATTCTTATTTTTATTACTAATAATGAGTCTGTCTACCGTTCCTATCTATATACATTTTAAAATACGTCGTTGAAAACTATCACATAAACTTTTTAGTTCGTTCTCAGTGTAACTGCTCCATTTTTGCTGTAGATACTCGTGCAATTAATTGTCGTCTATTCTTCGGCATCGGATGCCTAAATACACTCTTTTAAGTCTAGCCCAAATTGGATGAAAGTCAGATAGGAGAGTTTCCAGGCCAATTTTCCCAAGTTGAAAACATTTATTTTGCCAGGTCAATATTGCTTTCGAGGTATGTGCTCGTGCTGCATCCTGCATAATTATTCCCAAATTTTTATCTGGAAACTGTCTTCGGTCATCCTGGCATTCTGCGTAAGTTGGTCAAATGCTTTTCCGATAATTGGATAAATCGACGGTTATGTTTACCTCAACAACATAAAGTCTCGACTTTTCACGTGAGCTGATTTCTCCTGCAACCATTATCTTGAAATGAAATTTCGAGGCTTTTGTACAGGTTCAGTAGTACTTGGATCACTTGTTTTTATCCTCATATTTTGCCTATTCGGCGTTGGATGCAAAATAATTGGGGATTCATCCGTAAAAAGTACGTTAGCTCTCTTAGACCTTCAAAGAGCACTTTCATCACACAATCTTTCACTTTGTAACCTTCTGCAGAAGTTAAGTCTATCTCTGACATTTTCTTCAGTAAGAATCTGCTTTACTGGTCCCACGTAGGCGTGTCTTCCCTAATTCGTCGATTTAACGTACCGTTGAACCGTTTATCGAGACGTTCTCTTTCACCGTTGTTGATAATTCTCAGATTTTCCAATGCGATGTCACACTTAGTACATCGTTATAACGATGTTATTATTGTTGGTGGTCTCAATGTAAATATCCTGATTGATAATTTGATGACTGATAGGCTCTTGACTGATATGGTGGCGCTCCACTTGGTTGTGATAAAATCATTGCCTACGTTTTTTAATTGTTCCAACCCTTCACTTTTTGATCTTGTCATGGTTCCTAATAAGAGTAATGTCAGATTTCACAACCAGCTGAGTCCTCCAAGTATACTCGATCATGATATAAATTTTATGACCTAAAATCTCTTCCCGGAAGGTGAGAATCTTAATAAGACTTTCTGCTATCGTGATTTCAAACATCTTGGCTATCCTAATCTGATTAATGAGTGTATGTCACTAGCATGGAATGATATTTTCCTTCTTCCATCGGCGGAGGAGCAATTGCGGAAATTTAATGAGATGGTTTCTTATTTATATAATTAACATGTTCCACTTAAAATCAAACGGATCCGTCCTTTTAGCAATCCGTGGTTTTCTGATGGAATCCGCTCTCTCATTTTACAAAGAGAGTTCTTGCATAAATAGTGGAAACGGGTGAATACTCATTACACGCGCACACTCTATAAATAAGCTCGTAACAAGGTCACTTCTGCAATTAGGGGAGCTAAGCGTGAGTATTTTTCTTCTCAATTCGATCCAAGCTTACCTTCCAAAACCTTGTGGGGAAACTTGAAGCAAGCTTCCATTTATTCTGATGTCAACCCTGAGTGTCCTTTTGATTCTGAGGAACTTAACCGGCACTTTAGTTCAGGTCCAGCATAAAATTTATTAACTCTACAACAACCTAGTATGTCCTTTCTTACTTTACGTGAACAAAGTGTTAATTGCTTCTCTTTCCGGTGTGTGAAGAATGAATAACTGTTTAAATCGATATGCTCTTTCAAGTCCCATGCTACTGGTTTTGATGAAATAAATATTCGTTTTCTCAAGATCTTATTGCCTTACATTTTTCCGTACGTTCGGCACATTATGAACACTTTTTTAACTACATCTCAATTCCAAGAAGTATGGAAAATAGCTAATGTTATTCCTATTGCTAAAAAAATGTCTGCCACTGAACTGGCATACTACCGTCCAATAAGCATTCTCAGTTTTCTTTCCAAAGTCTTGGAAAAGCTGATGCGAGCCCAGATTGAAAATTATGTAACATGTAATGATCTCCTGGCGAAATATCAGTCTGGCTTTCGTGCACGACACAGCTGTGAATCTGCGTTATTCAAGGTCACTACGGACTTGCGATCGGCTCTAGATGAAGGAGATCTTGGTGTGATGGTTTTGTTAGACTTCTCAACGGCATTTGATTGTGTTGTACATGATAACTGCTGCGTAAATTATATAAAAACTTTTATTTCTCCTCTTCTACTGTTAAAATGATATCCAATTTTCTCTCTCAAATATGTCGCAACATATTGTCATAAAAGGAGTTCCGCCTTCCCGAATGCATTTAACATGTAGAGTTCTTCAAGGTTCAGTCTTAGGACCTCTTCTCTTTAGTCTCTACATTAACGATTTATGTAATGTCGTGCATGATGTTCGATTGCACCTGTATGCAAATGATGTACAGTTGTACTTATGTAGACCTCGTGGACTGATTAAGGACTGTATCTGCAGAGTAAACGATGATCTCTCAGAAATTTTTAGGTGGGCAATTGATAATCAACTGCTTCTTAATCCCAATAAATCGCAGTTATGATCTTAATATTGAGGATCTTCCCCCAATTATGCTTAATAAAGTGGAACTACCTTATGTAAACTGTATAATAAATCTGGGAGTGAAAATTAATAATCGTTTGAGGTGCTGTGATCATATCAAATCTATGGTAAGCAAAATTTATGGTGGGCTTAGAAGATTTTGGCTGTCTGGAAATATATTTCCCGTCGATTTGTGTTTGAGACTAGTTAGGACACTTTTTGTGCCTTTTTTTGCTTATGGCAGTTTAATATACGTGAAACTAGACTCAGTTTGCAATCGAAAGCTTGAGGTTGCTTTCAACGACTGTATACGATTTGCGACGTTCTGCTCATATCTCTCCTTACAGATCATTGATATTGGGTTGTACTCTAGATACGTACCTAAAGGGTAAAGCACTGATTTTCCTGCATAATCTTATTCGCACAGGTGAGCCAGAGTATCTTTTTTGTAGCGTCAATTTTCTGCAGTCCCTGAGAGGGCGTAAACTTCTAATTCCACGTTTCAATTCATCCATCCTTGAGGGATTTTACTTTGTCCAGGTTGCACGCCTTTAGAATTCCCTAGCCCCCATACACAGAGTGTTACTTCTATCAGTGAATTTAAGCAACTTATAACGTAATTGCATTTCACTTATTACTATAGCTGATTGTGTCGAACTCTTTTCTTCTTATCTTTCCACTTTGTTTTTCGTTTCTTTTTCTTTTCTTTCTCTTTCTATTTTTACTACTTTTTTAATATATTGTAAGTATTACGTTTAATTTTTCTCTCTTTTTATCTTATTTTATTTTTTGTAGTTTATTAGCTAACCTAGCCATACTTTGCATTGTACTAGTGTAAGATTTCTAATCTTGTGTACAAATTAGGTAAATGAAATGATTGATTGATTGATTTATTCTTTTGGTCGTTGTCCTCATTGCCTACCATGTTTTCCATCATCTTCCTTATTTTTTTATTTTATTTATTTTTTTACGCGAAAGACTTGTTGGTCTACCGGAACGTCTGTTGTCGTGTACATCGCCTTTTTACTTTTCCAACTATAATCGTAAAGTCTTTCTGTTCACACCTAGTGTCTTTGATATTTCGGAAACGGATTTTCCTATTTCGACAAGAGTATGGCTTTGATCCTTGTATGTATCCTCTTCGATGCCATAATGAAGAAACGCACAAATGTCCTTTAACAGGGTTTTAAAAAAAATGGGTTTTCAGATAAAGCACGTATGTTCTAATAAAAATCACTACTTATGATAAGCAATAAAAAATGATCCTTTCATGTCAGGAGCAGTTAAATTTTACAGGTAAGCTTATTTTTGGTAGATTAGAAGGGGATTAATTTTGGCGACGGTTAATGAATAAGGGTTTATTTAAATAGGTGCGGGGAGAAACTTTTGGGCTACCCTATATACAGGGTGTCCCATACTTACCGTATTTCCTTTATACCCCGGATTCCTCACTCAATTTCGAGAAATAAATTGTATGGGTAGCCGAGCCGGAAAATGCACGGTGTGGGCGATAGGGGGTTTTACGATTTTTAGTACTGCTTCCATTTAACACCCTGTAAATTTCTTGATATACAACCTATCAAGGCTAGATTCATCTCAAGTGATAACAAACCGTCTGAGCTT
Source organism: Dioctria linearis (assembly GCA_963930735.1). NCBI lineage: Eukaryota > Metazoa > Arthropoda > Insecta > Diptera > Asilidae > Dioctria > Dioctria linearis. Next base: position 21,517,633 of record OZ005740.1, read on the forward strand.
TGCAACGAATGCACAGCCAGCCTTTCTGTCATTTTTCATCGTCATTTGTAGGACGTCAAAGTCAGAAAATTAGAGAAAAGATCCTAATTTTTCAAATTTTAACGATTTTTCAGCAAAAGTGCATGATAACTATACAGTTTATTTACATTATTTAGAAACCCCGGAATGTTACCTTTAATTTGACTATGCACATGTACCTACCTAAATGCTACCGTTTTTTAGATATTCCCGTTTTTATGATGCATAATTTCATTAATTTTTCTAATAACAATATACCTAAATCGAGCCTAATTTTATGCAATTCCACACAAATTAGATAAATTCATGAAATTATGCATCATAAAAACAGGAATACCTCAAAAAGGTAAGCATTTAGGTAGGTACATGATCAGGATCAAATGAAACGTAACATTCAGAGGTCTCGAAATCTTGCAAGAAAGTGCTATCCTTATCTTGCCTTTTAGCGGAAAAATTGTTAAAATTGAAAAAGAAATTGCAAAATTTTCCAATTTTTTTACTTTTACGTTCTACTGCCGATGGTAAGGGGGTAGATAGGTGGTTGGGCATTTGTTGGAAACCGTAGAGGGTTTACTATCACCTGAGATGCAAGTCACCTTCATAGAGTATATAACAAGAAAGTTACATGGTATTAGGATAAAAACCACCCAAAATCACAAAACCCCCTACCGCCCACACCGTGCATTTTTCGGCTCTCCTTCCATACAATTTATTTCTCGAAATTTAGAGAGGAATCCGCGGTATAAAGGAAATGCGGTACGTATGGGACACCCTGTATATATTATATAGATCAATTAATCAAATCTATATAAAAGAATTTAGAAATCTTTTTGACAGCGATTTGAGAAGTCCAGCATCAAATCAGCAAAACTATCGGCCTATTAGAAGATTCTGTACAAATTGTGGCTTGGAAATGTTTCTCTTCCTTGATGTATACATATTTAGGCAGATTTTAGTTTTTTAGTTTAGAATTTGTTTTATTTTATTCTAAATATTTGTTACCACTAATTTATTTACTATCTATAAGAATCTCAATATTAAATTTAAAGTAAAACATGAAAATAATTTTTTAGGCTAAAAAGGGGGTGAAGATAGACAGAGTCTCATCACCTACTTACTATACAATTTTTGTTTTTTTTTCTCAACGCAATAGAGATTTTTAGACTCCCTACCTAATCCATGATTAAAAATAAAAACCAAAACTAAAATAAGCCCACAATTATTTTCTCTTTACATATTTTTAGTTAGAGTCATAAATTTGTCACAAAGTTCTCCAAATTAGCTAGCTCCATTATTGCTTCTCTTTGTAATGAAAACAAAACATTTTTATACCAACCTCAAACAATTCTATTGTGTGGCAGGTCTAGAAATACTTAATATTTTTCATGTGAAGTAGGAAGAGTACTAGTAGTAGTAGTAGTAGTAGTAGGTCATCGTTGGAGGCACTATATTTCCACTTTGATAGCCCCTTCTAGGTGCGGACCATCCGGTTATCGGCATCGTTCATGGGTTATTCTTGTTATTTTGCTGCATTATTGAGCCTTGCTCCCCACATGTGACACGACACCATTAAAAGAACATTTACGGAAATTGGGTCGTCCATTGCATAGTTATTCTCCATAACGTGCTTACATATAGTACACATAGATACATAGAACAAAATATAATATAGCTAGCCCATCTAAGTATGTAGTAATGATGCAAAAATATCGATAGATATTCTGGTAGCTCACGGTTCCATGGATGACACATTTTTCAGTTCACTGTAATTATATCTATATACTCCCAGCTCAAACTCAGCCGATATATAAAAATAGTCAGATGGGAATTTGAAAATGAATCGGTCAACAGGAGGAAATGAGGTAATGGATGAGGTAGGCTCCCATGGATTGCAATTTTTAAGTTAAGACTTGGAGGTGTGTCATCACTGATCAGCACATTGTTTATTGATGAAAAAAAAACATGTCAGTTATCATCGTATTTAGTCAGAGCCGGTAATCTGTGGTTACAACTGAGTCATAAGATTTATTCAAATTTAGATTTTGCACAAATAAGTATAAATTTTATTTGCTTTTCTTAATAAATTGATAAGCATAGTGTGATAACGGAATGACAGCATATACTTTCTAAGAATACTGTTACGAAAAAGCTTAGAATCTTTCCACATTGGCAGACGTTTTCTTATCGTTTACTATGTTTTCTCGAAAGAAACTTTCTTCTCTAAAGCGCATTTTGTTTATTACTCATAGAATCGTCTACTGAATATGAAGAGATATGAATAAAATTTAATTATTATTTGGGCGGAATTTTTTGTTTTGTTGTTATTTTTTAGTAAGATATCTATCTGCGCTATATTAAGATGCTTGGTTTAAGATGCTTCCGGCCAAATATTTATATCTAAATATAAGCTTAGTTCGGAAAGTTTCGTAAAAATAATTGCCCTAAAAATAGCGACATTTTGCAAGGTATCTTATCACTGGGCTACCACCTAAGGTTCTCTGGATGCACTTTGGATCCTGATATGCTAAATCTCGAATTTTTGTCTCATCTTTGCCAATGGCAGTGATATTCCTAATTCAATACGAGCACAAGTACCTTATCTCCGTTCCATTTCATCAGAATTTCTACGGATGAAGCTTATGCGACATTGTGTAGTTAGACTAGGTATGGACGAGATTTCTTCAAGGTTTGCTGGAAGATCTCAAAAGTAATACCTGTGCCTAAAAAGCCTGAACGTAATTGCTCTGATTTCACCCCAACAGCATTTTACTGTTCCTATCTAATTGAAAAATTAACATTCTTGCAAATTTCTCATTATCTACGCATCAATAGTCTCCTTCATGACTTCCAATTTGGTTTTCGTCCCAAGCATAGTTGCACGACTCGATTACATTGCAAGAGATTTCAGGCGAACTTTCATCTCGTGAAAATAGATGACACCAGGCAACCGCTTGTAATCTCATGATGATCTGGTTACATTTCGAAGCGACAATTCACGTGATCTTTCAATTTTTGATTCCAAAATGTTGATTTTTCACGTACGCACGCAATTAATTTTTCACAATCGATATTTTCACACAGGCGATCGCGCGATATCTCCTGAGATATTCAAAATGACAAGAATTCGAAAAATTTAATCGTGCAACCAAAAGAGACACCGCGAAATTGTTTCGTCGGCACTCTACTCAACACTACTGAACTCTACTACTATTAACTAATTCACATTTGCATATATTCTTTTTCTTATTGTAGTACTTTCTTGCTCTTTTGAATACTAGTTTATTGTTTCCAAGTTTTTGAATTTAATAATTTAATTTTTCTTCTTCTTTTCTATCTTGCTACACTTTGTTTTCATTTGCATCATTCTGAATATAAATATTATTGTTGTTAAGTTCACCCTATTGCTACTTTTGTTTCTATCCATTAGCGCTCGGGTGGGTATTCTTCGCGTCGGTTATCCTGAGGTGGCACTCAACGCGGATCAATCGAAGTCCGTACAGGGTGCTATCTTGAGAGAAATCGCGGCAAGAAAGCAAAGCCCCCTAAAACCAAGATTCCTGGCCTCCACATTTAGACCAGGGTTGCTGGTTCTTAACTGCGCTAATCAAGACACCGTGACGTGGCTGAAAGGTGTAGTTGCGGAGCTAAAGCCCTAGGAAGGAGCCAATCTTGTGATGGTCGAGGAAAGTGAAATTCCTCGCCCACAAGTCCTCGTGGGATAATTTCAAAACAGCGCTGGGACCCTACGGATTTGATTCTCGATTACATCGAAGGTCAGAACTCGGGGTTAAACGTGTCTGAATGGATAGTGTTGCGCAGAGTACAAAAACACTCAGTCACAGGGCTGACTCTCTCCGTGGACCATGTGTCAATGGAAGAGCTAAAGAAAGCTCAATTGGCAATTGGGTTTAAGTTCGGGTCTGTCCAACTAAGACCCAAGGGTGGAACAGTAAAGGCTGTGTCGGAGGCTGGGGATGGCCCAAGTCAGATTAAAACTCTGGCTGACGGTCCTCAGCCTTCGACATCAGGAGTCAGCAGGCCTAAACTTCTGGTCAAGGCAAAGGCCGGCCCTGGTAAAGCAGCAGGAACTGCAGAACGAAAGTCGGGGACTTCCGAAAAGAAGTCTACAAAGACTAAGAAGAAGCCCCCTCCTGTCCGTGCCAAGCCGGGCAAAAGCAAAGGTCCTAAGGGATCCACCACCAAGGCTGACAGCGGCCATAAAAAGCCATCTCAGTCATGGCCAATGATCACCTAAGTTGCCTTCAGATAAATCTCCATCATGCTAAAGCGGCATCAAACGTGCTTAGCAGGAGATTTATCTCGGAGAAACTTATTAGTCTGGCGCTCATTCAGGAGCCCTGGGTACATCAAGGCCACATCAAAGGACTTCCCACAAAATCATGTAGGTTAATATACAGTAATGAACATGAATATCCTAGGGCAGCACTACTGCTCAACACTAAACTAAACTTTATTCCTCTTTCACAGTTCTTCTCGAGGGACGTGGTTACAGCAATTGTCGAGGTACCAACTTCAGGAGGTAGCCACGAGGTAGTAGTTACCTCATCGTACTTTCCTGGAGAAGCGGATTCACTACCTCCCCCAGAGCTAAAACGGCTCATCAACTACTGTAAACGCAGAGGAAAGCATTTCATCATTGGATGCGATGCAAATGCACATCATACGCTATGGGGCAGCACGGATACCAATGCCAGGGGTGAGTACCTTTACGATTTTATATTGTCTGACAACTTAGAGATACTAAATCGAGGTAATAAGCCAACATCATTAGACAAGAGGTCTTGGACCTAACACTTGCCAGTATGTTCATAAGTACAAAAATAAGCATGTGGCATGTATCGAACGAGATTTCCATGTCAGATCACAGACACATCAGGTTCGATATAGATGCCACACTCAACACATGTCAGGAGTACCGAATCCCTAAATTAACTAACTGGGAACTCTATCGATAACACCTTAAGGCTGTAGTTGACTCTCCCGGCGGTAGCATTAGCACGACGAGGAGCTAGACTCAGCCACTACGCAGCTTCAAACGGCTGTAATGACTTCATTCGAACACAGTTGCCCTCTGAAACAAAAGACTTGCAATCGGCAGGTACCATGGTGAATAGGAAACTGAGTTTGAAAAGAAAAGAAGTCAGGAAACTGTTCAACATTCTGGCATCTGGGGGGAATATAAAAAGGCTCTAACGGAATATAACACGGAACTAAGGAGATCCAAAAGGAGAGCCTGGTGGGCCTTCTGCGATGGCATAGATCAATTGCCCGCAGCTATCAGGCTCCATAAGGTACTTTCGAAGGATCACACAAATGGTATAGGCACACTTCAAAAGGAAGATGGGAACTACCCCGAGAGTTGCGAGGAAACAGTCAGGCTCTTACTAGAAACTCATTTTCCCGACTCTCTCACTCCCGATCAAGGAATAATAGCTCCAGACCCGGTTGAGGTGGACAAGCATGGAGTCTCTAACAGGAGCAAAAGACTTGCGGGAAGAATCTTCACTCCTAACAACGTTAGATGGGCCATTGGCACATTTAAGCCCTTTAAATCTGCTGGAGAAGACGGCATTTTTCCCGCCTTGCTACAACAAGGTGTTGAAGAAATACTCTTTCCACTACAAAAAATTTTTCGAGCCAGTTACGCTCTAGGGTACGGTCCCCAATGTTGGAGAGACGTCAGGGTGGTATTTATACCTAAAGCAGGAAAAAGAGCTAGTTCTCTAGCTAAATCGTTCCGACCCATCAGCCTCTCTTCATTCTTGCTTAAGTCCATGGAAAAAATCCTAGACCTACACATTCGAAGTGAAATTCTGATTAAATCACCACTTCATTCTAAGCAGTTCGCTTATCAAGCTGGCAAGTCTACTGAGACTGCCATTCACACACTAGTCAAAGACCTCGAAAAAGCGCTCAAAGAAAAAGAGGTGGCTTTATGTGCATTTGCGGACATAGAAGGAGCCTTCGATAATACCTCCTTCGATGCAATTAAATCAACTGCCGAGGATAAAGGCTTTGAGCCCACCACGGTAAACTGGATAGACTCCATGCTTAGAAGCAGGAGGATAACCACATCTCTAGGGAACTGCTCTGTCACGATCACCGCAGCAAAAGGCTGCCTACAAGGAGGAGCTCTCTCTCCACTCTTGTGGTCGATCGTGATTGATGATCTTCTAGAGAAGTTGACCAGTTCGGGTTTTAATGTTCAAGGCTATGCGGATGACCTAGTAGTTACAATACGGGGCAAGCATGATCAAGTCATATCCGACCTCATGCAAATAGCCCTCTAAAAAGTCCGCACGTGGTGTTTAAACAAAGGCCTTAGCATAAACCCCAACAAAACGGTTATCGTTCCGTTCATAACACGATCGAAGCTTTCACTAACGGCTCCTCTTCTTGATAATACGGAATTGATATTTTCAGACGAAGTCAAATATCTGGGGATAACCCTAGATAAGAAACTTACCTGGAATTCGCATCTGTCCAGAGTGACGGATAGAGCGATGCGATCTCTCTACACGTGTCGTCGCTTCATTGGCAGAACATGGGGTCTGAAGCCAAAAATGATGTACTGGACGTACACCACGGTTGTAGACCCATGGTCACCTATGCGGCCCTCGCATGGTGGCCAAAAACTAATCAAAAGACGGCTGAGGCTCTGCTTCAAAAAACCCAGCGGCTTGCCTGTCTAGGAATAACTGGTACCATGAGAACCTGTCCTACTGAAGCCATGGAAGCCTTATTAAACCTTGCACCCCTGCATTTGCAGGTGAAAAAGGAAGCGATCTCCAGTGCTATTAGAGTACAAACGGAGAAAGAGTTAAAGCCAGGCGATCTGGTTGGTCATTTAAGTATCTTAAAACAGATATGCTTCGAGCAAGTGACGACAATATCTGATATAATCACACCCAGAGTGGATTTTGTAAGACCATCCCAAGTGGTTCTTGGAGACCGACAACAATGGCGCTCCACTAAACCGTCCTTCCAACAAGGATCGATGGTGTGGTATACAGACGTGTCAAAAACAAATAGTGGGGTCGGATTGGGTGTATACGGCCCCAGATGCCATATATCAAAGGCTCTAGGCTCTACCCCTACCGTATTCCAAGCCGAGATATTAGCCATTGAAGAATGTGCCAATACCTGCATTAAAAGAGCCATAAATGGCTCAACCATTAATATCCTCTCGGACAGTCAAGCTGCCCTCAAGGCCTTAAAGTCCTACACTGTCAAGTCAGGGATAGTCTGGGAATGTCTACAAACCCTCAAAAATCTATCAAGGAGAAACAAAGTTATCCTCATGTGGGTACCTGGACATGAGGGCCACAAAGGCAATGAAATTGCGGATGGCCTAGCCAAAAGAGGAGCGGAAACTCAGTTTGTCGGACCAGAGCCATTTTGTGGCAATTCAAAGTGTTACCTCAAAGCTACCCTAAATAACTGGGAGAATAAACAAAAATCCCTGTATTGGGAAAGGCTACAAGGACTTCGTCAGGCAAAAAAGTTTATCGACACCTCTGGCGGAAAAACAAAAGAACTCCTACTCCTTAGAAGAACAGAGCTCAAAATGATCACTGAGATCTTCTCAGGCCATTGCCCCTTGAGGTATCACCTAAACAAGCTGGGTTTGGCTGAGACTTCATCCTGCCGCTTCTGTCAGGATGCTCACGAAACCTCGGAGCACCTGCTCTGCAACTGCGAAGCATTGGCCAGACGGAGATTACTCCACCTTGAACATGCTTTTCCTCCACCAAGCTACTTATGGAACCTCAAGCCCAGAATGGTTCTAGACTTTATTAACAGTCTAAACCTATAAATGGAGCAAATTCAACGGGGACTCACAATAGATCTTTCAGGTCGCAGTGACTGCGAGGCTAACGCCTATACACCCCTTTACAAATCTAATCTATCTCTTATTTTATATTTATCATGCTACGTTTTGTGACTGTGTTGTGCTTTGATCCAATAATTTTGATGATATTCTTGATTGCAGTCTGCTGGCGCTTGTGGTATCTTTGGGATGGCTGACATTATATCTCCTTTGGACAGAGTAACAATTACTATGCTTAACATATTCTCGAGACAATCGGGTGGGTTGCAGATTTGTTATTTCAATTCCCGCAGGTTGAAAAATAAAGTAGATTTCTTGCAAGACATGTTCGAATGCTCTAATATTCACACCGATAAGATTCGAACCCATGGCACTATAATGGAAGACCTACATATAATTTTGAACTATTTCTTATATTTCATTTCAATTAGTCATACCAAGATTTTTGGGCAAATTGCAACAAATTACGTGCAACTATTTTCAATTTGAGAGAACCAAAAACCAAATTTCGATAGTTAACAGTGCGCCAATCATTCAGCAGCATTGTATTGCACGTGACAAAACATACTGATTACCCATTTAGCCCGATTTAATTTTTTTCCATAACAATAGACAATGCATGTTAGGCGATGCGGTTGGCCGGCGCTATTTCGCCAGTATTAGCATGAAGCTCACATCACACCCGAAATAGCTGCAACTGGGACATTACAGTGATCTTATGGAATAATATATGTAGATATATTATACTGAAAATAGGCAACTATAGGAGTCACCACCTCTATATGTATGGTCAGGTAAATGCAAATTGTTATGCGCTCACATCAAAGTCCCGAATGACCCAAATAAAGGAGTACATTCGAGTGTCGTCGATTAATAACAATTAATCGCGCAAACAACTGTTACGGTATGTCGGACTAAGCCTTATACATACATATATGCATTACGACTGTTCTCTAATTAAGAATTTCGTCAATTAAAAATTAAATTTCCCTTAGCTTGTTTGGGCGGTCATTTTTATAGGTATAGGCACCTACATTCCACTTTCGCTATATATATCCAAACAAAATGCACCTGATATTGTCCTGCTACTATACAAGCAAAAGCCCAACCTTCATTCCGTTAGGCTAATATTTATTTATTGATCAATATTTTTTCGGATCCAGATAAACTTTTTTTGTGACTCCGTTAAAAGTGCAACGACCTCAAAAGAAGTCCAGCAGAATTGTAGGGTGTGACCACCACATAGAACCACAACATTTGCCTGATTTTCTTTGACCACTTTTTTTTTCGTCATACACCAATTTACCACCAAGTGCAAATGAGAACGTTTTATACGGTTGACGGCCTGCCGATGTGTCTAGTATCTTTTCAGAATTATTTTCAAAGGTGCAATCCCCAGGTAATATTTAGTTAGGAAGCAATTTGCATTGCACTCGATTAAAATAGGCGGCTACACGTGTGATCAGTGAAGAAAAAAAAATTTGATATGGCATGCATCAGGATGCGGTCATCTGGAACCAGTCGTACGAACTCACCTTAACGTCGATATGTTGTGTCTTTAATGTCCAAAGCGGCCCCCATAGATGAGGGAATTAAGTATTCGAAATGGGCAATTTAATTGACAGGCGGACAATCTATTCATCACTGAAATTGACTCTGGAAATTTTGTTGTTCAATCACCGAAATTTAGTAAAGGTTACGACCCCAAGAAGTGGCAGATGTGACTTTGAAGCGGAAAGTCGAAAATTGGAGATGCTTGTTAGTTGTATTCTGGGTTTTTTTTTATATATATAAAAACGAGTAAATACAGTTTTTCGAATTTTCGAGTATTTTCGATTTTTTTTCGAAATTTCGTAGTTTTGGCACACTTTTCAGATTGTAAATTAACTCACTAAAGGACCGTTTTGATTTTATTTTAATCGTATTATTGCCCCTGCTGATATTATTGTATTCTAATCTAATAAGGATATTATTGCATAAATGGTGACCCATAATTAGGGGTGAACCATGAAATAGGTGATAGATAGGTAAGATCGAGTAAAGAAAAAAAGTTGGGAGTGTCAGATTCCACCCTAACTAGTTAGAAGATGATTAAGAACCGTTTATTACAAGGATGCGGGTATCAGGCTAGTACCACATTACAAATAAAATCCCTTAACTCTTTTGCGATATTTTTTCAAAAATCAAATCATTAACATCTAAATTTGATCTTGAATCTGTGAACAAATCATCATCTAGAATGGGCACTTGTTGATTGCAATCTGAGAACACGTCGACATAGAAAGCTGAAATTTGGTACACTGTGTTTTCATACTAATAGCAAATAAAATTTCAAAAATGGGCCTTCTTGGTGTTGCCATATAATAATTTTGGTTTTTTACATATACTTTGAAAACGATCAGCCCTAGACATTTTTATTGGACTAAAAACTTCTTCAGAATAAGAAATCCTATAAAATTGTGAGAAACCAATGCAAAAAATCAAAATTGCTCAATTAGGTGACCATACGAAATTTCATATGTGCATTCATCTAGGGTATCATAAGAATTGGAAAACAAACTTTCCTCTCCTCTTAATGAAGTGGGCATCAGGTCTTGATGAGGTAAGTTTTTCAGATCATACAGAGATAGGAGGGCAGACCCAAGCGTATCTAGCCTGATACGGGCAAAGGCCGGACAAACACACAGAAAATGTTCAGTAATCTCAGGCTCTCCTTCCAGACAAGACAGACACTCAGGGCTGTCAACAACTGTCATCCTTGTTAAATTAGCGTGAAGCAAGCTATGGCTGGTTATGATGCCAACCAGAGTTCAATATTGTTTCCTACCGAGCCCCAAGAGTAAATCAGAGAAATTGCTATTAGGCCCATCAAGAAATAGTTTTGTTCACTTTGTACACCTGAAAGTGTGCAAATTCATCCATCTCTGCTGATGCTTCATACGAACATTCACTTTGATGAGAGACCCGATAACCAAGGTGGCAACGCCTTCGGTAGATTCTGATCTAAAGTACGGAGAACCAGAGCCAGACCTGGCTAGAAGGACAGCCCTTTCATCCCCATTGAAGAGATAGCAATATCTTTGCCCTAGATCTCCATACCAAGCGTTATCTTCGCAGCCATTGCGATGGCGAAAACTTTCGCTTGGAAGATAGTTGTGTGCCTTCCACCAAGTGAGTATCCCAACCCAATATGAGGTTCAAGAATGTAAACACAAGAATGTTAATTTGAATCAAATCGAGCGATAGATTCCACGTATTTATAACAAAAACCAACCAGAAAAATCTTCGAAATAATTATATATGAAATTACTTATTGGGAAAAAATCGCTACAACTTTCCGGGAAAGTATTTTTCACTAGTTGGCAGTAGTGTGGCAATTTTTAAAACATTTACGAAACTGAGCGACGATGAACATTTACGTTAAAAATTTGTAAATTTATGTATGGCAACTCTACAAATGCGTGTCCCAATTTCGCTCAATTTTCTACAATTATTACGAAAACGCGCACCATATCGAAAATTTCAGCTAAAATAGTGTCCAAATACTAATATATTGAAAATTAAAACTAAAATTTTTTTATATAGGTAACAACACATACAAAAGAGTTGGCTGATTTTATCCATCTATACGAACTGAACCTCACTTTTTTCATAAATTTGGCCCGCCAGATTAGCACATTCTCAAGTTATCTTCTGTGGACAGATCACTGACATATATAATATGTGGACAGCTTAACTTTCTATTTAATGTGGGCTCAATTGCTTATGCCAAGAAAAGTTCTTACAGGTGCCAACATTTTGATGGACCCACTTATTTATTTGTTGTTTACAGTTCTCTCTCAGTTGGTACGTGGAGCTTAGACCGAAAGAGTCAGTAATATAGAAGTGAGCCCACTTTTTGCTTCGAGGAGGGAACTAAAGGCGGCGACATGTGATGAAAAAAAGCGTAGCAACTATCGTTCTTCTTCTTGTTTTGTCGAGGTGCCAGAGGTGGCGTTAAAAATTGTTGATGCCCTAAATATTACAACAAATTTCCTAATGGCGCGAAAATTTAAAAATACATTTCTTAGAAACTCCGCACAATCTTCCACACCACCCAGTGACATGTATATAAATGGACTGACTGATATCCTGTTTCATGTGGCACCAGTTTTAATTTCAGAAAGTATGCTCTCACTGACAATATATTTAAATTATTTGTGAATTTACTTATATATGCAGGTCAGTGGGATTTACCGAATTTATCACAAAAGTATTTTAAAAGTATTTTCCTCAACACGGCTTGTTGTATCTAAATCTTCGAGCATATATATCTCCTTTTTATATTACTATCACTTAGTCCAATAGCCAGTAACCATTTCCTATAAAAAGTAAATTATCCCTTTTGTAACTACGTGTCTGCGCCAAACATACTTCGCGGCTATTTGTTTACAAAAAAGTGACAGTCAAACACCCTACCAAAATCAAGATGGCGAAAATTTTTGGCTACGCTGCCATACATATACTTTACGATGGCATGTCGTCTCCTTTAGTTCTCTCCTCAAAGACTTTTTGTAATGCATTTCTATGAACGTAGTCAGTCCATATTATACATGTCAGTGGGACAGATAAATATACAGACAGGGAAATAAAGACAGGCAGACGAGCAGACAAACAAGACCCTATGATATGGTGTAATAATATTATGTACGTCTTGATCGGTTGATGGCAAATACATACAAAAATAAACATTTAGCAGTCTGCGATTATATACAGGGTGTTCCGAATTAAACTACCTTAAAGTATGTCATGTTATTCTCCAGTATAACCTCATGAAAAATTAGTGAGAGCACTTGTTTCCTTAATTTCGGAGTTACGCGTGATTAAAGATTTTGCCACCATCTTTAGACTTAGGTAGTCAAAATGGCTTACAATTTCCCAGAGGTCTTGCCGATTATACCTCTGTTAATTATATATCTTATCTATATCTTATTAAAATAGCTCTCGAATTATGTATAACTTATTGTTTTAAGATACTTACTTTGCCCGATAACAACCTGTGTAGAATATTTACTAGGTATATAATTACGAAATTCGTAATATTTGCATTCAAAAGTCAGGAGAATCTTGTCGAAAGCGGCGGCGTATAATTACAAGTGAAATCTCTTAAACAGTTGTCCAATACACCCTTATCCGCCAGTGTGTACAGAATGCAGACTTCAGTAATATAGACTTCTAGCTGCAGGCCTTTCGCCTTTGAGGAGGGAACCAACGAGGTAAGAACTAAAGGATATGTAAATGAGAAAATTTAACGTACCCATTTCTAACACATTGACACTGATATTGTTTGTACATAAGCGCCGTAAAATTTGTACACCTGTAGACAATTGTATAACCTGTTCGCAATTTTAATCGCTTTTATTGTCACATACTTAAAAGTATTTACTGAATTTTCAAACATGAACATAAAAAAAGTTAATAATTAAGAAGAAAAGTTCAGTGATAAAAAGTTTTTGAGTAATATTTGCTTCATACCCCTACGGTTATTTCACGAGTTTTACTGCGTCAATGCGCCAAGCCCAAATCAAACCAAACCTATGTATGGATCTGACAGCGAAGACCAAAAATGGCGGGAACCAAAGGAGAACACATGTGATGAAAAAAGCGTAGCAACTTTCGTTCTTCTTCTTGTTTTTGTCAAGGTACCAGAGGCGGTGTTAAAAATTGTTGATGTCTTAAAATATCACAACAAATTAATGGCGCGAAAATTCAAACACATTTCTTAGAAACTCAGGACAATCTTTCGCACCATGCAAGAGATATTGTACACAGGCGCGTTAGCTGTTTATATATATCATCTTTTGAATTGCGAACTGAAACTTGTACTAATTTGTATTTACAGCTTACTCTATTTTACATTTATATACCCTTAAATAAAAATAATTTTGTAAATTTATGCATAATTGATTTTTGCAGATATAATGATAACGAATTTTCAAATATTTTTCAGAATTTTTCCGGATTTAAAAAACAAATTGTATCTGAACGGGCGCATGTGTAGATTATGCATTTCCGTATCACTGCTTAATATGTTAAGTGAAAGAAATCTTAATATGAAATTTTTAACTTGATAAGTAACTAAATTTTCTTTTAAACCTACGATTTTGGCAAAAATAAATGAAAAGTTATATCCCTTTTTAAAGCATTTTCCTCAACACGGCTTGTTGTATCTAAATATTCGAGCATATATAACTCCTTTTTATATTACTAACCCTTATGGTGAATTCTTTTCAACAAAGCCGGACAGGCATTGAACTGAACCAGAACCTGTCAGATCTACACCGAACTTTGCCCTGTCCCGAACGGGGACAAGCTTAAAAGAATGCAAGAAAGTAGAATATCCGAAAATGCTCGTCCCTTATAATTTTAATAAAAAAATAAACCAGTTCAATAAAATAATTGTATTTTCATAAAATGTTCACACATCCCCACTTTAATTACAAATACTTTCGATTTGACGTTTAGCTCCGAACCGTAACCAAATAATAACTAAATAAAAGAAAGGACACAGAACACAGAAGAGTGTTCCGATTGTTTTCCATTTAAATGTACACGGCGAGAAAAACAAGGAAGGAAGAGACAAAAATCAAAAAAAAAATCAAACACTCTTTGAACATTTTACGAATAAGACAAAAAATGTGAATGCGAAGATTACATGCAACGAAATGGAATGGCAAATGACTTATTTTCGTAAATAAGAGAGAATGGGCGGAGTTTTCTGATTTTACGCTCATAAAATGCTCCCGCTCTTTTATGAAAACACGATTTTCAGGAATTGTCCCAATGTTGTTCGCAGAATCCCAATATTTGTTAGTGTAATCCTATGATATGTGAACAGCACTTTTTCTGTTTTCATTTGTTTTGCTCAAGTGGGGGAATCTCATGCTGGATTCGGGGATGTTTATTTGACTGAAATTTCACATCTCCTTTTAGTGCGTTGTTTATTGCGAAATTTATCTCTTTCTTGCCAAATGGAGGTAGGGTTACCCAATGTATATTATTATGAATAGTTTGAAATAATTTTGAAGGTATTCAAGAAGATTTTATCATTCGGGTAATCCTACGTTTTCTCAATTTTTGTTTTTAACTTATTGTCTCAGTCGCACTACAATAATGCATAGGCAAGTTCTTTTCCCCCATTCATGCAAAAGACAAAAGAATATGAGATTACCTCTTTCGGTCTAAAAAACACGGATAATTTCCTATTTTGTTCGCCTCTGTCTCTACTTATCCTTATTTTACTTTGCCGTAACCACAAATTTTCATGGAACAAGAAAGTTCAAACCCGTTACAGAAACCGAACATAGAATCGCTATGAAAAGAAGCGTTCTGTGTCGGTGTGGTAAAGAAAAATTTTAGGTGTAGGAACCGAACGAGTTATGGTTCAGTTAAGGTGAAAAGAATTCACCATTAGTTCAATAGCCATTAACCATTTCCTATAAAAAGTAAATTATCCGTTTTGTAATTACGTCTCCGCGCCAAACACACTTCGCGTCTCTATGTTTACAAAAAAGTGACAGTCAAACACCCTGGCAAAATCAAGATGGCGAAAATTTTTGGCTACGCTGCCATACATATACTTTTACTATGGGATGTCGCCTCCTTTAGTTCCCTCCTCAAAGCCTTTCCCATCCAAAATTCTTGAAGCCAGAAAACTGTGGGAGCAGAGGGGTAAA
The DNA here is from genome assembly GCA_963930735.1 of Dioctria linearis. Classification (NCBI taxonomy): domain Eukaryota; kingdom Metazoa; phylum Arthropoda; class Insecta; order Diptera; family Asilidae; genus Dioctria; species Dioctria linearis. The sequence continues at coordinate 21,533,218 of OZ005740.1, forward strand.
ACATCCCAAATTACTGTCATATTGCGGGATATTACATAATTCGGATTACCATGATTAGCTAAAATGAAGGCAAATATTTTTTTCAATTTTATTTTAAAAATTAATTCTGTACGCAGTTCTAAATTAAGTTGTTGCTAAATATTCCGAAAATATTTTAAGTATGTACTTAAGTTTTTCCCGTTTCAAATTTGAAACAATGCTTCTTATCTAATTTACCTTACCACTACAATACTGTAATAAATTTTATATTTTATGAAGAAAGTAAGCATCTTAAGAATTGATAATCTGTGGTGTATGAAAATCTTAAAAGTTTAGATGTTTCTTGTTATTCCTTTTAAATTTAAGAAATAAATACTGTGAAAATTCTCTCTATTCTGTGTAGTTTCCTTGAATCAAAATAAGAACTGTAACAGTTTATGTGGTGGGCATAGAGTTTTAAGGTTTTAATACCTACCACTTTTTAAACTATCTGAATAAGCGGAAAAAATATTCTTCTGATGACGATATTGTCAACCTTAATCGATTATTATATCATTAGATAGTCAGAAAAACGAAGGTAAGCAGAGGTACTGTAAGATTCTTAATTTTTCTTGAAGAGCGGCAGTTTTGGCATCATAAAAAATGAATGAATGAATGAATGAGTATTGGAATAATATAAAATTGTTGACGATGAATACGTTATAATTTCCTAAGTAAAAGAGCAAAATAGTTAATACCCCAATGTCAGAATATCTCAACCATTGTTTCGCTTTGTTATAAATTTAGTCGCTATAGCCAGAATACAGCCACCACTTTCACATCTTAGGTTGGAAGGTGAATTAGCTATCATATGGGTCAAGTATCTATGTGTTAATCCAAATACCTGAATAATGCTTGGTCTAATATGAATCATTCCTACATACCTGCCTACCTTATAAGATCATAATTTCATCTTCTATAAGATTTTTTATTAATAAAAACCACTTTCCTGTTAAAAATAAATGTTTAAGCATGCAATTTTTGTTATTAGCTTGAAATATTACTATAAATTATCAAGCTAATAACATATTTATAGCATTAATAATTTCCATTTATGCGTAACAATTTCCCTTCTGGAAATATTTTTCTTACTTCGTGCCAGCACAAATCGCTCGCAACATAAAAAGCATATTTTATGCTTAGATTATATAGCAAAAAGGATAGGCTATGCAGTGTAAAATTCGTGTACGTGTAATAAGCATTTTTTTTTACCTTGGGGGGGGGGTTAAAAAGATAGGCTGGGTGGTTAGATCATATAACGAAAAGGATAGGCTATGCTGGGTAAAATTCGTGTGACAGGGAGGGGAAATGACAAGAGGGGTATCGCCTTTTTATTCGTCAATTCGACAATTCTAATTTATTTCTGACATTTCAGGCAAAAAATTTTACATTTTCCAATGCCGGTTTGTTTGTATATAATTGAATTGTCATTGTCGCCTTAAGTTACAGTAGCTATGAAAAGGCAACGCCAAAAAATTTTATCAGAAAATAAACGGGGCACTAGGAAAATTCGTAAAAATATAAAAAGTTATAAAAATATTATAAAATTATAAACTTAAAAATTAATTTTAAAATGTTGTGATATAATGGGATCTCTTCTATTAAATTTCTTCCATACTTAATAAAGTTTGAACCACGAAATTATTCGCCCTATGTGAAAATATCATAGTTTATTACTTCCATGACTAAAACAAATACATCGATTCGGTTCTACTGCATGCAGAAAAATGCTTAAGTTTTTCTTCCTCATAGCCTATTCTTTTTGTTATATGATCTAAGGCTGGTTGTTTAGTTTTTGACAGTTCGATATGACATTTCTCAATTTATTTGAATTTACAAATTGTCATCGGGTGTCTGTATGATATCAGCCATACAAAGGCAACGCCGAGAAATATTATCGTAGTAGGAAAATTCTTAAAAATGTATTAAGTTATAAAACAAATTATAAAATTATAAACTGAAAAATGATTCGAATCACGGTAACAGGAAATTATAAAACTTGTTCAATACTTGATAAAATTTCAACTCTCTAAATTATGTGCCCGCTCAGAAAATATTGTAGTTTACGACTTCCATGGCTAAACAAACATATCGATGCGATTCTACTACATGAAGAAAAATGATTGATTTTTTCTTCGTCATAGCCTATCCTTTTTGCTATATAATTTAAGATTTTATGCTGGCTTCACTTTTTGCGAACTGTCATCAGTCTACACCCTTATTCGCCAGTGTGTAAAAAACGACATGCTTGGTTATTGAAAAACGTAAACATATCCCCTTAAAAAATCCAAGTAGGTATATTTCTCTTTGTCGCACACATGATCAATTTCTTTAAATGGTACAGCAATACTTTCTTTCAAAATTTGGACACATTTTTTCAAATGACGCCTACTCTCTGGGGGTAGTCTCTTTCTATTGAACAGCTGTTCAAGACATTTCTCTTGTTAGTATACGCTCGTCGGTCTAAACTATGTTTCGATCAATTTTTTTTTTTACTTGAATTCATTAAAACTGATAACAGGACTAAATATTCAGCATAGCAATTTCAGCAATTTCCATACTAGAAATGCTATGATTTATGCGCAATGCTACAGAATTTTGAAATCTGAACATGTATTGAATAGAACAACAAACATTCCTATACCACCAGCTGAGCCATCCAATCTATTAACTACCTGTAAACAGTTGACATTAAAAAATTAACGTCCCTGAAGATGCCATCAAAAGCTAAGCTACCTAATTCTCTGATGCTTGAATGAATTGATGGAAATTTATTCTTTTCTTTTGTCTTCTAATGGAATTTCACTATATGCGTTGACATATCTCAGAGCTTACGTAATATACTAAAAAATGTGATTGAATGAAGTCATCAACCGCGACGTTCTCCTCACGCAACCAACGAAACCAATATTAATTGCATTTGAAACTTTCATCGTCTCTTCCGTCATTCAAGAAACCACTGTAAATCACAAATCACAGCAGGCAAAACAATAATAATAATTATTCCCCGCCGCCGTCGCCGCCGCCGCAATATTAAGCTGTCACAGGGTGACTATGACTCGTTAATATTTTCAGGCGTTGTATGAATCTGTAAACATTCGTGTATAAATTCGACAACAACAAAAAAAAACATTGTTTGTTCCTTGATGGATTGTTTTTTTCTTCATTTTTCTTACTTTTACTTATAATTAAAACCGTTAAAATTTAGCGCGCGAACATGAGAAAAGCCTCGTAGTCCCATTTGTTTGGAATCTCATCTGGCAAACAAAAATTTTCGCTTAGTTCTTGGTGTGTTGTTTTTTCTTAGCCTCGAATCTAAAATAGAAATTTGAGTAAAATCGAAGATGTCAGTAGCGAATTTTATAAAAGCTATGCGAGCTTGAGTTAAATTAATTTTACCAATCGATCAATGGGTAAAATAAAATTATTCTGCACACTAGTCTTCGCGTGGCGTCCTTGGAATAAATAAAACATGAGAAAGTTCCATTTTTATCGTCTAACATATAATTTATACTCTAAGCTTTCTCAAACAATCTTGTATCTTACAATATTTAAAATTTCTCCGGAAAGGCGCGATTATCGCTGCCACCCGCCGCCGCCACCATTCCAAAAACGATTTTCCGCCTTTAATTAATTTGTGGTTGTTGCAGAGCTAAAATCAACCGCGCATATTAAGGCTAGAATAAAGCAATACAAAAATATAATCGTTGTCATCAACGGAAGTTCAACCATTTTGGAGAGGATTTAGTATGGTATGGATCTGTAGGTATGTATGCAGGGGTTTTATCTGAAGCAATAAAATTTGAATTTTTTAAAACTCCAAATCCGGAGCCGGTGTAGGAGGGAATCTCTTTTATACCATTTTCCATTGAAAATTAACGTCGATAACCTATTTTTGTGCAAAATATGCATATTACTGATAGCACTTCACTCCATAAGTGGATTTTCCTGATATTCGTTTCGGTTTTAATCAATTCCATTAATAATAGCGCGGATTTTAATTTATAATTTTTTTTTTACATAAGTTTATGCACTCACGCAAGTTCAGTGTTAAATGAATAAGTAATATGCGCATGCGGTTTATTAATTTTCTGTTTCTGCCCAAATGCAGTAATTTTGTTGGTTATTATTATGCCATTTAGGTTTCTTCATTAGAGTTATTGTTTTTAGGTTTTAAGATAAAATATCCATACAATAAATAAAAGGAACCAAATATTTTTTTAACTTTTTAATGTTTAATTAACGTTGATATCAAATAGATTAGATTAAATTAGATAGTGACAGTGGCTCTACGTTCCATTCACTGTGGCCCACCATAGGTCTATAGTGATTTTTTAATATTAATTTTTTTTTTTTTATGTAAATGGGATCTTTCATTTTTTGACTCATATAAACATTTCTTAAAAATAAATGGCAAAACGCTTAAAAATCGTAAAAACAGACAATAGCTAACCTAAAAGTTCTAAACAGCCAACAGGGACAATTGAAACAACAAATATAGGTACAAAAAAAATTATATAAAAATATAACACAAATGAGACAAAATTGTCAAGAGACTAAAAATGGATACAAGAATTTTGAAAAAGATCTAAATTATTGAAAGCCATCTCATTAGCTGAGGTCAAAATGTAGTCAATATGGAAATGCATTCAAGCATTAACATACCTTGGCACAAATAATCATTTAACACTTCAATGGGTACCAGGCAGTGTTGGGCGTAATCTGATTGCAGTGTAATTTAATTAATAATTCCATTACAGTTTAGTCAAATTACAAAGTAATCTAATTAAATTGTATTCGATTACATATCAATCAGATTACTTATGAGAGAATATGTAATCTATCAAATGTGTAATCTGTTACAATATAATTAGATTATTTTGTAATCTAATTACATTGTAACAGATTACTTTGTAGATTACTTCAAAGTAATTATTAATATAATGAAATGAATTGAAAGAAAATAGTATTGTTCTCGTACGAAACTAGTTTTAGGGAGTTTTATGAAGAATTAGAATACAAATATCTTAAATGTCTTAAATGTAATCACATTAATTAGATTAACATGTATTTGGATTAACTTGTAATCGATTAATGTGTAATCAGATTAACATGTATTCACATTACACGTTAATCGATTACATTATGTAATTATGGAAATGGATTACATTAGTAATCTGTTACAAAGTAATCTGATTACAGATTAAATGGTTAATTGTAATTGTTAATCATTAATCAGATTACATTTTGCCCAACACTGGTACCAGGACACTCGGGAATTGATTGAAAATGATAAGGAAGCCTTACTGGCCAAAAAAGGAGCATCTATGGTCCTCGTAGTGCCAGAACCATTTTGCTGCATTTCTTACAACATCGCAAAACTTACCGCTCAAAACTAGATCGAAAATCGAATGGACCAGAAATCGACTTCAATGATTGACTCCCGAAAAGCCAAAAGATTCATTAAACAAAAACTATCAAAATTATAAATTTCCAAATTAGGGTAGTAATGTGAGACAGGATTATAATATCAAAAACAAACGAAAAATTGTGGAAAAAGATGTGCAGTATCAGTGATACTAACTCGTTAATATTATCTAAAATTTTTAATATACTGTATAACTCTATTATAGGCCTACAAAAGTCATCATCATCATCTAGAATACCGCTTTAATAATTGGTTGAAATATGAGATAGTCTGATATTATTACCATTGCAACCAATTGGTTTTTTCAGTAAAATTAGTAATTTAGTGAGAAAAACTCAACCTTTTTTGTAATATATAATTATATTCTAAAACTAAAGTAAATATAATGTAACTTACCGTATTATTGTTCGAAACTAGGAAAATATACAGATATAAACTAGAAAGCAAAACATGTAAAAGAAAAATTTTCACTTATGCCCTAACTGTGAACGTTCAGCACGTGGCAAGACTAATCGAAATATCCGCCGGCTGTTTCAAAACCTTCGTGAACTACAGCAATGCTAGCGTAGCTACACTTTAGATATCAGTAGCGTAGGAAGATCAAACCCCCGGTGTCTTAAATTGATACCATATTTCTACCTCCTCTTATTTAGCGCCATCTAGCTTTGACAACAAAAAATAACACAAGCCAGAGGGAAGACATGTTTTGAAGTCAGAAGCGAACATGCCATAGGCATATGCAATTTGTCTTTTGAGTGTTGGCAATTCGTTTTTATTACTAGGCAAAGAAAAACTAAATAAAAGAAAGGACACAGAAGAATGTTCCGATTGTTTTCCATTTAAATGTACACGGCGAGAAAAGGAAGGAGGAAGAGAGAAAAAAAAATCAAACCCTCTTTGAACATTTTGCGAATAAGACTAAAAATGTGAAAGCGAAGGTTACATGCAACGAAATGGAATGGCAAATAATTTATTTCCGTAAATAAGAGAGAATGGGCGGAGTTTTCTGATTTTACGTTCATAAAATGTTCCCGCGTTTTTATGAAAACACGATTTTCACAAATTGTCAGAATGTTTTTCGCAGGAATTCTAATGTTTGTTAGTGTAATCCTATGATATGTGAACGGCACGTTTTTCTGTTTACATTTGTTTTGCTCGAAAGAGATTAAGTGGGGGAATCTCATGCTGGATTCGGGGAATTTTATTTGACAGAAATTTTACATCTCCTTTTAGTGCGTTGTTCATTGCGAAATTTATCTTTTTCTTGCCAAATGGAGGTAGGGTTACCCAATGTACATTATTATGAATAGTTTGAAAGGATTTTGAGGGATTTAATAAGATTGTGTCATTCGGGTAATCCTACGTTCTCTCGAATTTTGTTTTTAACTCGTTATCTCAGTCGCACTTCAATAATGCATAGCCAAGTTGGCCAAGTTCTTTTCCCTCATTCATGTAAAAGACAAAAGTATATGAGATTACTTACCTCTTTCAGTCTAAAAAACACGGAAAATTTCCAATTTTGTTCGCCTCTGTCTCTACTTATATTTATTTATACTTTGTTACTAGGCTTCAAAATTTTATTAGTTAGTCTTTGGTAACACCGTCGCTGGGTTGTTAAAATTAACGCTACTGTGCTAAGCTTCATACAAGTCTAAAATGAATATCGATAAAATTACTTAATTCAGCATTAAATGAGGGTTCGACGAAACATGGGCCAATGGGGTCGAGGAGACTTCTCCGTTGAAAGTGAACCTAAGTAGAGAATTAGAAAAAGCGCTGATGACAGAACGCCGGGTTGGTAGGGCTAATAAATATAGAGTGGGGGGGTTCAAATCTCCCCGATGACAATGTTTATGATTTCCGATGAAACACGAAAAAAATAACTAAGTATAATTTTATTAAAAAGATTTTCTATATTTTTTTAGTATTTAATAGATTTTCAGGTGAACTCACTACTTTAATCCACGCGTGTAATGTTAGCCATAGTTTCCCGTTGGCATTACGTCTATAAGTGAAAACGGAGTAAAGAAGTGTTGTGTTTAAACGAGGGCATTATAAGTCCAGTTTAGACTTACTGAGTATAAGTCGACTGTGATTTAGGAGAAATTTTCAGTTTCAAAATCCTTTCTTTTTCACGTAAAAATCACGTTAATTAACGCTGTTAGCTTCTTTTCTAATGATTCATAGTGAAATCAAAGTAAATATTCCACGAGAGGTTCACTAGTAAAATAATTCCACCTATTTTCTCAACATAGAGCTGAATTACGTGTCATTTCCACGAAGATTCTACGTGATATTTTTTACTGAGCTACTTTACTAGTAAAATTCATCTAAAGATGAGTGTAATCATAGATGGCACAAGAACTGGATATCACATGGTATGCCAGAGCAGAGTATACACAGATTGTGAAATGAGTAGTGCATTCCGGAATGGACCACAATATGTTTTAGAGCGGGTCCGAGAGCTAATGATGTTTCTTTAACAGCTGTCTTGTATATGTTCATGTTTTATCGACCTCATTAACACGGCAGATGCGAGAAAATCTGAATCACTCAATGTATCCATCATTTCAAACGTTGTGGTCTATTCTGTAATGGACCACCCAGCCATATAAAATTTGTATACTCTGCTCTGCTATTCCATGCGACATCTAGATCTTGTGCCACCTATAGTGCCATACACTAATTAAACATAACCATTATTATGTTTGAAGTCCTCTTTAGTAAGTTAGTTTGAAAACAGGTAGGGGCCCCAAGGGGTCACTCGAAAGAAAACGTAGGCCAAAACAAGGCCCATTGTTTATCCACCAGACTTACGAGCAATTGAATATAGATCCTAATCGGACACTCTTAAAGTATTAGCCCGGATAGCGCTCCTTGCCGGCTTCGTACCTCGTCCAGGAGGTGTGAGCCGAGGAATCGGTATCACTTTCCTGAGAGAGTCAGACAGTAATAAAGAAAGTTAATCACCATTTCGGATTCATCAACAAGTCTCATCCTGTAAAGGTGTCCCCTGAGAAAAGAGTGCTCAGTGAGAATAGATGCTAGAGTTCTCAGGGTTGGCATGTTAAGTCCCAAGAGCTTATTTGTTAGCTTTGAACCACAGTTCCTTTGTAGTTCCACCCGAAGAGTCACCGAACCAAAGGCGACTGTGTTTTTCGGTCAGACAAAACCGAAATAATTGAGATAAGGTGTTTTGGTGCAATCCCGATTACGGAGGAAGATTCCTCCGAGGTTGCACCAAGAAGAGCAAACTCGTCCACCCTTTCGTTCACGCTGATATTTCTGTACCCGGGCATCCATTGAGCAAATAACCTGTTATTCCGAGAGAAGGAATTCAGGGTAGTTTTACACTACAGTACTAGTTAGGACGTTGTAAAGGGTTTAGATAGCTGTTTGGTCTGAGCAGATGGCGATCTCGTTGTTCTCAGTGTCTGAGTTAAGAAGATGCCTTCCCGCTTCAAAAATGGAAAACTGTGGCATGGCTTTCAGTGTGTATGGCAATTTCCATATGAGGCGCTTCGCAGAAAACGCATACTCTGGTACTTTCTTTAGATTTAGAGTTGGCTGTGTCCTGGATGGAATTCTAGATTTAAAATTGCTTTTCAGCTTAGTCTCGAGGAGGTGTTCAATGTCCCTATCTATGCCAGGTGCAATATATTGCAGTCGGTTTTTGTTGTTTTCTTTAATTTGTAGGTACACGTGAAGAATTTGGAAATTGTTTTGGGATGACAATTGCAGAATTTTGATAAACTGCTCAACTTATAATATTGTCTCTAGAATAACAAAAGAAGATATAAATTAACCAGGAGTAAGTAAATCGGTAAGTTCCTATTATTTACTAGAAATTATTCTTTAATTGTCGAACTAATAGCTTGCCCACTTGAATGTGCTAGCACCTTTTTTTGACAGAAAACATTAAATTTTACTCGACTTTAAATATGTTAACTTTATATATGTTGGGTTCCAAAATCGGAAATTTCTTTTTTATGGATGTTTCATTTCTGCCTGCTTATAATCTTCAGTCACCAGAGTCCATTATTTCCCTATTGATAGATATTGATGAAGTTTCGGCTGGTTCACCTCTTTCTTTACAAATTTTACACTTTTCTTCTCCTTTCTGCGGCAGTAGTAGGCATAGTTTATGATTTTTTTTTCCAAGTGTGATATTTTGCCATTATAGATATTTTTCCATTATACTTCTTTAGATGTGGTCTAGGTTGATAAGTCCGCCAACTACCGCTTCAAGGTTTAAGAGATCGAATTTCACATAGACGAAGTAGTTCTGTGCTGTGTTTCTTCTACTTAGTTTCGCTTCGACTTTTATACCCTTTCCTCTCATATTACTTCCACTATTCTACATATCAAAAATTCTCCTACCCCTCTTTTTCAGCAGCGCCACAATATCCAGAACTATAAGCAAAGTGGTCGAAAATTTTCCAGGTTTTGAAGATTTATTTGTAAGGCATTCATTATGAGCAGAGGCGTTAGACAATCCAAAAGAAATTCCCGAAAAAAATAAAAAAACCTTCCCCGAACATAGTGCGTTTCTTTTAATAAACGACAGATGGCAGCACCAGTTTTGGAATAGCTACTGCAGGCTATAAATGCTCGACAAATATTTTCGAAATTTGTTTTGTTGTCATTATTAAAAGATAAAAGTGTGAATAGGCCCTAAGAATAAAATATACTTGCAAAAATATGAAAACTATACGGATCCGAACTAGCAAACTAAAAAAAAAAAGGTAAATTAATCATTATTCCAAGCTGGGTTCATTAAGGTATTCAAATTGTTTCAACAAAAATAGCAAAACACCTTGAATTTTTCTACTTTTAAATGTATGACGCTTGACTATTGAATAAATTTGTAACAAATTCCGTTGAACAAGTTAAATTGAGATCACTTGAAAATTACTCTCTCTGACCACCTTAAAATTTTTAATCGAATTCCAGTTGTGACTGACTGACTGACCGACCGAACGACCAACTTAAGTATTTAGTCCAGAAATTAGATCGGGGCCCTATAAATATGTAATCCCCAGGGATAGCAGCATACAAGCACTTTCTGTAAAATTATTCATGCGATGAGACCCAATTTCCCTTACAATAGAACACAAATTTACCTGGTTGGACATGAGAATTTATTCTGATTTCCTACCGAGTTGCGTTGTGTTTCGGTTTGAATTAGATGAAGGAATCGAGTGAACTGTGCCGATTCAATTCAAAATTGAAACCAATTTGATCATCATCAGCGATTGAGTTTCTAATTTGGAGTCGATTATTATCTTCGATGCACAGTCAAGTGTGACGAAAAAAAAACGACAATCTAGAAGGAATCTTCTTAATCTTGGCTAGCTGAATCTGTAGACTCTGCAACTATAAACTATTTTTAACTTAAAGAACTGCTCTTTCTGTGATAAAGATGATCTCGCACAAGAATTAATTACTCATTCTTTTCACACAGCTTTATCGCTATATTTCAACACTTTCGAGTTGTCACCTTCGCGAACAATAAAAAAATGTTTAGGAATGATTCCTTTATGATTCACACTCTCTTTGAGGTTTGGTCGATGTGAAATCATTCCAAAGCGATCGTAGCAATAATCACGCACGCCAGCTACGTTTTGAAAAAGTACATAAGCATCGTGGTGGCGGCCCAGTCGTGAATATAGGTGATTTCCGTCAAGACCTTGCAAAAGAATTGCATAATTCACATACAAAGCCAATTTGCACGATCACTGATGGAATCTGAACAATCGAATTCTGCTACATATACTGGAACGTGGTCCAAATAGATTTTTAATGGTTTTCGTCAGTGGAGTTAGATTACATTCAACAAAAATGCATCATTTCCACGTAATTAACCACCACGAAATGATCGTATACGGATGTGACTTGTATATCAGTGATCTTTCGGCATCTTTAAATGCACGTTTCACTTTCTTTGTGGAGGACATAGGAAGCCTCTCGGTAGCCATTCAGAGAATCGAATTGGCTGACGGTTTTAAGTCAGAAGATAAACAATGGAAGAGTCGACGTACCTCCTCTTGTTAATATCTGGGTCAGCTTAAGAATGCAACGATCTATGTAAGATTATTAATTTCATCCGTTAGATTGTGCATCTTTAATGATTTAATGGATTTGAAGTTGGATGGTAACCTGACTTGTGTACACTACAAACAATGGCTGCCCGGCCTGGCTTATTTATGATTACGCCCGTTTCCCGTAAAGCTACCAAAATGATCGGAGTCTTATTGAAGAGAGAGAAAGAAACAATATTGACGGCGATTAAAATGCTAATGCTTGTTGGGCAACTAAGAGATTCCGTGGGCTGTTGAATTTAATGAAGTTTTGTCTTGTTGAGGTGATTTTAATTATATATACAAGAAAAGACGTTGTTTAGAAAATTTATGCAGTTCGGCAGGAGACATGGATTAGGTTTCAGATCCCATTACATTTGGTACCTGAAGGTGTTAAGAAGATCGTGAAATCCAGTGCAATGCAGTGAATAATTAATGGTAATGGGTATAGAGAATGAAGAACTTTATCTTAGGTCCTATATATTATAATAGGAGACGTTTTTAAGGGAAAATCTGTATTGGAAATGCCATGAAACCACATGCTGATTGATGAGAACCTTATTATTCTAACCAAGAAATATAGTGATGAAAGATTCTGAGGGACAAGTTGGCTAAAGGTATATTGACTTTTATGTTGCATAGGTAAAGTAAATTTATATTTTATTTACGTTATGATGCGTTGTGGCGGATATGAGAACTGATTTGGAGTGACTGCCCTTTATTCGATAAATGTTGAGCATGGAGGCATAAATCTATATTTCATCACAAATGTTGGCGGTATTGTTCTGGTTGTGAGGGAAGTTAAAGAAAACTTACAAGACGAAGTTATTTTATAATGACATGATGTAGCTCCAAAGTAGTTTCTAAATTACCTGGGTTCACCCATTCGCTGACGATCAGGATAAAGGTTGTTCTATTTAGACAAATATAGACATGTCTTGAAATGTTGATTTAGAGTATGGAATATAGTTCGTTGGAATGTCTTGTCAACATGAATTTTATATACTCACAGAGATACAATGGAGTGTAAAGATTTAAAGCTATATTAAGAAAATGCACTTTATGTTAACATGCCTCGGCAAAACATAGACAAGTCGAAATAAGTAAAAGTGACTAAAATATTATATATGCGCGCATTTAGGTAGAGTCTAGTTGGGATAATATCTATCTATAGAATATTGATTAAGTATTTGTAAAGTTTCAACTAGATTAGTACGTATGTATGTAGTTTACTGGAAAGTAGGTAGTTCCATGTGTATATATGACATTTTTTAGCTGTGTTCAGAATGTGTCTTATTTGACTATCAGAACCAGCTTAACACAAGCTCGCTGCATGGACACGTTTAATAAATAAACGGTCAACAATATATGCGTTTCATCACTTAGTCGGTGTTAGTATTAGTATGTTACCCTAAACATAGACCAAACACGAGATGAAATGTCATGCAATGCGACATAGGACAAAAAGATAAATTAAATCTAACAAAAGATTAAATATTATATAGACGTTTTTTTAAGACATGCTTAGAGTCGTCAACAACAAAATACTCAGCCAAATTATTAACATTAATGCACATGCGATTAATAGGTTCATACATACCAAAGTTAGACCTTGAGGAGTTGACATGCAACAAAGGTAGCCTTCTCAAATTGTGCCTATTATCACGGAAAGAGATTTTGTCAAGTAATAACTGGGAATCAGCATTCGCGTTTAAGAGTTCGTGAACAAAAATTACATCGGCAACCATGTGGCATTTCTCAAGCGAGTACATATTCAAGAGCTGCAAGCGATCATCATAGGCTGGAAGAATCAATGAGTTATTCCAGGGTAGGTCCCTAAGAGCAAAGCGCAGGAAGTTTCGCTGAACAGACTCGATACGGACGATGTGTGTACTGTAAAAAGGAGACCAGACCTAGCTAGCGTATTCAAGAAGTGGTCTCACAAAACAAGTATATAAACATAATGTTATGGAGGGATTCGAGAACTCTCGGGGCCAATGTTTTATAAAGCCCAGCATAGAACTACTCTTATATACCATGTGGTTTATGTGGGAGTTAAAATTCAATCTATGGTCACATTTGACACCCAAGTCACAGACCGAATTAACGCGGCGAATCGAGGAAACCGAGAATCCATAGACATAAGAGATAGGATTCAGATTCCTGTGGAAAGTCATCACCTCACATTTGTCGATATTGAGTACCAAATTATTGCTTTTGCACCAATCGTAAAATTTGTGGAGGTCATACTGTATTAAAAGATTTAATCTGACCTAAAAGTTTAATGTCATCAGTATAAATTAAGACTTTGCAGTGCTTCACTATGTAGACAATGTCGTCAATAGATAGAATAAATAGCAACGGACCCAAATGACTCCCATGAGGTACGCCAGACGAAGCTTTCAAGGCTCTAGAAATGGAATGGCGGAAATAGATTTGGTATTTTCTGTTATCTAGATATGACTCCGTCCATTTTAGGAACGTTGTGGGAAACCCATACTTTTCCATTTTGAACAGTATCACGGAGCTTGTCGAAAGCTTTACTAAAGTCTGTATAAATACAATCTATCTGGTTGCCTTTTACAGAGAGTAGATGATAGATTCAAATAACTTGGGCATGCAAGATAATTTTGCAATAGGCCTATAGTTAGAGATTTCTTTTTTATTGCGTTTTTTGTAGACAGGTATGATAAAAGAATTTTTCCATAGCTGAGGAAAACAACCACTATCGAGCGATTTTTGGAAAATAATTCTCAGCGGGGTTGCCAGGGAGAGGCAACATGAAAATCTTCAAAATCTTGTTTTGGTTTTATGCAATAAAAATAATTTTTGTCGTATGCGCACATCAAGATGAACAGCTAAAAATAATAATCGATACAAGACAGCAAATTTGAATTAAATGAACTGGGCACTATTCAGTCCTAATCGAGAAATGTGCATAGTAGGTAATGCATACGAAATGAAAACATCATTAAAATTTTTAATTTTATTGGAAGTATGGAAATCTATGGCTGCTCGGAGGTAAATGCCTGATAGTAACACAAGATCACAACTAATTTTTGTAAGCAGGTCTTCCAGAAGGCCACAAAAAAATCTTCTAATATGCATAGATCTGGTCGTTATTAGCTTACAAAGGAATCTTACAGTACCTTAAGTATTTATGGTTTATATACAGAATAAAAAGAAGCGGCCTCAATAGATAACCTTGGGGAACCTCATTGAAATTTTTCTGCATAAAATTTCCAAGTCGCACATTTCTAGGTATGAAGATTCTGTTAAGAGATTAGGATAAAAGAGCGTCTAAGCTGATACTGATAAGTGGACAACACCTGAGTAGGCTACTAAGATTGAATAGCTTGTTAGAAAAAGGTAGAAAGAGGAAGAATGATAGATTCAAATCTAACTCAAGGAAATAATAATTTCCAGTATCTTTCTGATCTTATAGATTTTTGATTCAAATTCCTAACTTTCATTTTTTTTATAAATTTGTCTTATATTTTCTGAAAAGTTTACAATGCGTATAATAAGATTTTTTCTATAAAATACAGAAATTCTGGAATAATATGTATGCAATCCTCTATTTTCAATACATATCTCTTAATGTAAACACAATGAAAATTTGACTTACGCGCACAGTTTTCTTTTTAGAATAAATTCATCTGATCCTGATCCCTTTAAAATAGTCAAATGCATGTTGATGCATTATCGATGAGGTATTTTTGTCTATAAAAAAGTCTTAGGTATTATATTGTCGAACCCATCTGTGACTTTTCCTGGAATTTCACCGGCTCAAGTTCAAGTTCTTTATTTGCGCTAAAATATTTACTCTTAACCTAACAATACTTTTCTTATCTAAACCTATTCTCTGATTATAATTCCTACGGGCTTTTCTTTGGCCCTGAGTTCAATTAGTCTAGCTGAGTTTTCTTGTTTTCTAAATACATGAATTACTAACTAACATATGACTTATTTCTAAACTACCGCTAGCGCTATATAACTAGGTAGCGTAACAAAAGAGATTTCGAAAGTCTAATACTTAACTAACTTAAGTACTAGATACATAACTTCTATATCAATCTCCAGATTGCCTCTGCTTTCCCATCCTGGTATTTACGATAGTACACGTAAAGCTTGGCAATATGCTCACCCACTTTCTTTGTCGCCAATTTGGGGGATTTTGAGTGCGCATATGTTAATGAATCATCCGCGTAGAGAAGGGTTGTGACTCCTCCACTATTCTGCGGTTGGTCAAACGTGAACGGGTTGAAGAGGAAAGGCCCAAGTACTGAGCCTTGCGGGACTCCCGCTTTTATGTTCTTATACGCAGATGTACAATTTTTTATATCCACAAAGAATTGTCTCTGGGAGAGGAAGCTATTTATCATCCGAATGAGGTAGGTTGGGAACTGAAATCCTATCAGTTTGAAGATTAGACCTTCTCTCCAGATGTAGTCGAAGGCCTTCTCAACATAAAGAAAACAGGCTACCTTATGGGTCTTTTTATTGAGGGCTTTGGTCACATTAGTGTGAACTTTTAATAGCGGGTGCAAAGTGGAGTGCATAGCCTTGAATCCAAATTGCTAATGCTGCTCCATTTCCTTCCCCATGCAAGTGTCATCTCTATGTTGTTTCACTAATCTTTCCAGAAGTTTGCCCAAGTTGGAGATTAGTGAAATTGGTCTGAATTCCGAGATGCTTTTAGAAGATGCCTTCTTCGGAATTGGTATTATATATGACACTTTCCAGCTACTTGGGAAGTAACAATTGTTTATACAATTATTGAAGATTATTGTTAGCATTTCGATTCCGAACGGCGGTAACTTCCGGATTATGAAGTTTGGTATACCATCTGGGCCACTCGACTTTTTATTGTTGAGTGATCGAATAAGGGCGGCAAGATGAAGCGGGCTAGTGAATATTAGCTGGTCATTTGGATTTCCAGCTGGGTTTTCAAGACTAAATTCTTGCACTGGTGAGGTGTTTTGTGCCTCAAAATTCTCCACTTCAGTTAAGACTTGCCTAAGAAAGTTAGGGAGATGAGTTGGAGGGGAGCTTTTGAAGGTTGTTTCAAAGTAGTTGGCGAAGGCGCTGCTTTTCTCCACAGGAGAATTTAAGCAGTTGTTGCCATCGAGCAGTTTTTCTGGGACTTGGGCTTTCCTGCTACATACTTTGTTGATTTCGCTAAAAGCTCGCGGACCCGGCTTAATAGCTTTCAACCTCTCGCGAAATTGTTCATCGACGAAGTTACGAGTTTGCTCGTCAATGATTGTAGACGGACACCTAATTCGAGAGAGTAAGGATGAATATTCCGGGTTCTGTGTATTCAGATTTCGCCGGTAAATTCTACTCAGAGTTTTCTTGAGCATTTGTCTGTATTTGTACAGCTCTTGAATTCTGGGCGGAAGGTTCTTATACCTGTAGTTATTTGGTTGGTGCGTAGTGGAGAAGAACGCTATGTTGTCCTGAAGAGAAGTTCAGCAACTCGACAAAGAAGTCTATTTCTGTATTACACAGAGTTCTATGCTGATCTGGCAAGAAATTAGGGAGTAGGCGATTCAGTCTGTCCTGGAAGTGTAGCCAGTCAACGTTAATCAGGGCCGGAATTGCTGGAGCAATAAGTGTGCTCGCAGAAAATTCTTTCTGTAGAGCTATTTTTAGTTCAACAGCCAAATGTTCAGAATCAGAGATATGGGCTTGGCAGGTAAAATTCTTAATTTGGGGGAGAATGTTGACGAGGTTGTCAGATACGGGGAAGAAGTCTAAAAAGGAGTTACTTCTGGGAAAGGTTGGAATATCCTGGGTGACAGTAACGAAGTTGTGGTTGTGGACGTTATCTTCCAACCATTTAGCCATGGTTGTTCCAACTGAGTTGGTCGAGGGATCGTTCCAAAGGCTATGTTTGGCGTTAAAATCACCTCCAACAAGCATATATGTGAATTGTTGGGAAAAGGTATTTAACACATTCAGATCGCTACGTACCGGCTTCAGTTTTTTCCCATGACTTCTCACAATATTCTCTGTAGATATTAAAGTCACCACCTTGAGGACCCAATGTACCTTAAAATTGATATAGAAACTCATAAGTGCTTAGAACTCATATCAAATGTTCGGCAGGAGAACCGAATTCGGTAACCATAACCCCTTAGCGGTTTTGGTGCCATTTATGGCCGGTTTCTCAGTTTGAGTTTAAACTCAGGATTAGTAAAACTCCGTTCGTAGTTTAAACTGAGTTTAAACCAAAATGAGTTTTACAGTGTTCGATCTATTTTAATATGGCAGCACTTTGGAATTGTGAACTAAAAAGCTATTGTCTGTACAATTGTGAACTAACAAACTATTGGAGTCATTAACTGGCAAAATAGTGCTGCTCTTTTAAATTATTTGCAAGTTTTTCCGGCAAATCGTAATAAAAAAAATAAAAAACGGTGATCGTAGTGAAAAAATATTTATTTAAGCCTACAAAAATGAGTAAAGACTCTTTAAAATACACTACGAATTTCATCAAAAGAAACAAAAATATTAATGAAATTTGTTGAATAACACAAAAATATTATCGATAGATTCATCACTAATATCTTCCTGATCTGAATTCACTGTATTATCATACAAATTGTTTTCTAAAAACCACATTACTTCAGCAAGTGTCAAATCGAAATGTCACCTCATAAGATTTAAAAATAAACTGAGTTTAAGCGCTCAATCTTAGTGGTTTAAGTTAAGTTTAAACAAGGTTTAACTTACCACTATGAAACTGTATTGAAGAAATAAACTGAGTTTAAACCACATATTAAGCTTAAATTTGAACTGTGAAACCGGCCGACCCTTAGAGTGTGATTATTACTTGAATCCGTACATTTTGCTTGCTAGTTTCCTTTCAGTTAATTGCCAGTGGTCTACAGTGATCTTCCACAACTTGTTTTCTGTATCGAAATCTCCAGAGCCTCTGTAGACTACACTTCCGCCACCATCGGGGCTCTTGCTCATTCTCTTAGCAATGTCAATGCACGCGGCTATCTCGAAAAATAAAACAAATGGTGAATTATTGGGGCAGGATTCCTATCTAAGTATACCATTTGTAGTCTGTGTACGGTGGCTACAGGAATCCTACTGGTAGAACCGGTTGCGTCTGCAAACAGACTGACAGTTAGAGCTTTTGTTGTTACTTAAAAATATACATTTGTTTCAAAGCTTTGTTGAAATCTCTAAAGATTTTTAAAAAGTCTAATATTCTTTTCAAATCTCTGAAGCTTTTTAGAAAGCTCTGAAGCTTTTTAGAAAGCTCAAAAGCTTTTTCGGAAGCTCAACAGTTTTCGAAAGTTGAAAAGCTTTTGGAACCATTCCTTTATTTAAAGTTTTCATAAGATACCTGGATTTTTTTTAAAGTTTAAATTTCAAGAGCTTTTAAGCTTCCTGAGTTAATATAGCCAGCAGCATCACAATTTTTGAACGTAACTATGTTTAAGGATTCGAAGGAGTAAGGTGCTCTCTTAAATTTTAGACTAGCTTCATTTGGCTAAGAGTTAAAAATATTCAAAATAACTTCCCTTAGCATCATCTCTGTTAGTTTTGGCTGGCGCTGAATTATAGAATTTTTGGAAATATTTTTGGTTAAATCGTAAGAATTTGAAAAACTAAATTTTAGCCGAGCTAAGCTTTGTATGAAATTTCCGCTTTGCGAATTGTAGTTCTTCATATATATATCTCCAATGTCCAACTCTAGTTAAAATTCAATCTTTTTTTTTTTTTAATAAGCTCTCCATTTTCCTCTTTGACCATAGATATTTTATCTAATTTCTTTTAACATTATGGATGTAGGTACATCCTTCCAATATTCCTACTTCCAACTCAACTCGATCGATTTTATATATTTGAAGTTTATTTCAGTCGAAAACAAGAATTTTCCTTAAAAACTATAAATAAATTTCCATTGACCATATGCATCCCTAAACAAACTAAAAAAAAAAAAAAATAATAATTCTAATGCTAAATGACGTAGCTCTCTTGATATAAGTCATCCAGTTCTGGCCCTATCTATACATAGTTTACCCATAAATCTATATGGGAATTTCCTCATTCCTTCAGTTTCAGTTAATTCATTCATTTCAAATGACATCATCATATTGGATCCAAAGAAATAATTATTGCTTCGAAAATCCATTCGAAATTAATTTTACAGTTCAATTAACTCATTGATTAGGCTTGACGGGCCTTAGGGCGAGCTTAAGTATTAAATCCCCATAAATTCAAAGCGCTGTTCGTACAACACATAAATCTATCGTGCAACATATTCCAAGGCTACATACTATATGTATCTGTGCACATATAGTAGAGGCTTGGCGAATAGGTCAACAACGGAAGCAATTTCGTTACGATATTGACCATGACGCAATAGTTCAACAAGCATTCAGTTAAGATTGTCGAACCGTTTTTTTTTGTATTTTAAGGGCCACACAACAACAGCAACAACCAGTTCAAATGGTCACTTTTCATATCAATTGGGGCAAGAAAGAAACTATTTAGCTATAACAACACACACACACACACACACTCATAATACGTCTCGACTAAACGCAGATTCAAGTAAAGCTTCATTTATCGAAGATAATGGAACTCTTGTGCTACTTTCTTATGTAAAAAAAAAACAAAAAAACAAAAATAAACATAAAAAACATTTTATCAATTCCATAACATCAGCAGAGATGTTTCGGTGCTCCTCCATGGTGACCCGATTTTTATGTTATCAGAACTCATATACCTGTCGCAACCCGTTGTAATTATTAAAAGACATCATCAAGTCTCTACGTTCAAGCCCTTTTTATCTCTAAGCAGATTGCTTCTGTGCAGTACGCGTATTTACTGGAAAACACCTGATCACTGTTGATCAGTGATCACACAGTTAACTTAGAGAGGAATGTCTGTCTACAATCGAAATTATATCATCGTTCAAAGTCGCCTTTTTTATAATTTTCTATGCTCTTCTAAAGCATGTGACAAGCATACAACATCATGCACATGATTCATGTTGTGCTGGTTCGTGTTTTGGGTTATGCTATGATTTCTGGACGAGTACGACATGTGATTGGCGGCTTTTAATGTTTCATGGACCATGTTACATTGTTTATGTTACGTATATAAAAAGCAAAACCAACGAGTGCCAGAAAAAAAAAAACTCTGCGACTTAAGAAAAGGCGGCTCAATTAATAGGAGCGCTTTACATGAAGAGTGTTACAAAACACAAAAAAAAAAGAGTTATGGCGGAAAGTCAAGATCGCTGATGATGATGATGATGACGACAATGATGATAACTTCCATGTTCATTCTGTTGAACAACTCTAAAATCCACTTAATCCTTCACTCAGCTGCAGTCATTTTTATAGTTCGTCTCATACAACATACTACGATCAATGCTAGCCTTCTGTGGTCCAGAATTAAAATGCGCGCGCACTGATTTCTTATGATCTACTCCCGACACGTTTTGAACGGCTGGTTGGCCTCATGTTATCGTCAATTTATTGTAGTCTTCATCTGTTTCAATGGTGAATATTGTTGTGGATTTGTGGTTACAGTTCAATTGGACGCACATTGACAAGATGGACAGGCGAAGTTCTTTTAAATGGCAATCACACGTAATTTTTAAGATTTCAAACTGCAACTTGAACCTTTTGAATGAAAGCCTTTTCGAGGCAGTTGTTGCCAGATGTGTAAAGAATTAAAAATAAATTCAAAATTGATCTTGATGGATTTTGTAATTTTTAAAAGAATAATTGGAAAGATTCGGCAAATTGTAATTTGCCAGAATTTTCTTTGTAAGACAGTTTCCATCCATTGACATACATATTGCGTCAGTATAGAAAAAATTATATTTTGACAGAGTAAGAATGCTTCAACTTTGCATACAACTTTTTTTTTTGAATATTATTAAATCAAGCTCAGGATATATCCTATAAACAGCATATCAGCAAGGAGATAAGGAAAGGATTATGGGACAACATGAGGAGAGTGGTGGAGATACTGATGCATGTCATTCTTAGAAATTTCGCTTACTCAGTAGTTAGTTTTTTACACGGTGTGTTTGGAAATGTCGTAACTAAGGTTTCCACTTATCCGACATTAATAACTATCCGGATATCGAATACTGAAATCTCAAAATATCCGGATAATCCGGATATCCGGATAACAAAAAACAAAATAAATAAATAGCTTGAATCTAATATTTCATGGCGTTTTATAATTTTTTTATTCAAATATTTTATTTATGTACAATAATAATTAGTAAATAGTAAAAAAACATTATATGATTTAAATTTATTTTGTTTTTAAAAAAGAATATTTTAAAAAGTTATTGCATTGAAAATTTCAAAATTGTAATTGATTGAAACTGTAAATGCTGGCCTTATTGTAAGAAATGCATTGAATAATATGTTTTTGCGTTGCTCTGCTCATCAACAGAAGAAATTGCCACTTCCAGTGCAGACTGGCAATGTAATGGGAGCACCTTTTGATTTATGATTAAAATATTTATGGAATGTGGTATATTGCCGGCTTCTAAAAAGATTTACTTTCATAAGCATTTTAACTCGACGTTCATCCATTCGTTTTTTGTTCTGTTTCGATAAATTTTAACCTAAGTTCGTTCTAAGCTTGTCTAAGCTTTCACATAGAAATTTATAAGCACATTCAGCAGTTAAAAGTGTCGCTGAATTTTTATTTAATTTGCTGCAGTCTCTAGTGGTAATAGGACATCTAACAATTCTTTTAAACTTGATTGGCCTTAAATGGTTAAAAATTAAATGTCGCATCGTTGACAGCTGGCTTACCCGTTGGTTACTTCAACAACTCGAGCTATTCGTCGATTTTATATAAATAATCCCGCCATATATAGATAACGCCATACGGATAACAGAAAACTCATACACCGGAATCTGAAGACATCTATTTACTCCATAAACAATGTGTATACTACCTTTTTGGGCGATTAACTCAATATTTTATTTATAAATATATTTAATTTTTAACCACACTGTTATCATGTAATTTCAGTGCTTGGTAGGTTTTGTTATACCCTAGATGAAATCTACAGGGTATACTAAGTTTATCCTTCCGTTTGTAAAGCACAGAAATAATGATGGTAGAGCAAAATGGATTGGACACCCACACATAATATTAAGATTAATTAATATTAATAATAAGAAGACACACAGGCAGACAGACAGACGGACAGTCGGACGTCCATCTGTCTATCTTCTTGTGTGTCCGCTCGAGAACGCATGTACTTAGAGAGCTGAAATTTTGCACATGGGCATTTGAAAAAAAAAAGTTAATTTAAGCTCAAAGTTTCGTTTTTCACTACATATTTGGACATTGCTTTGGAAGGCATTAGCGTAGAGAGCTGAAATTTTCTACGCGACGACGTTTTCATAGAAATAGTAAAAATAATTTCATAAATGAGCTAAATTGGGCCATATAAAAATTTTGATATTTTACGTAGGTATTCTTTGAAAACAATCAGTCTTAGACGTTTTTTGTGTACTTAAAAGTTCTTCAGAATATGAAATGCTATGAAAGTAGTTATAATAATTTTTACTGTCCAACGAACCTTTCTAGAAATATATGCGAAAAACCACTTAGATAATCAGTATGCTGCCTCTGCCGCACGAAATCTGTAGGTTGGGTGCTTCTTCATTCCTGCCCCTAACCATCATATTACCGAGAAGTTTTCGTGGAGCAGAGGCAGCTTATTGACCCGTCTAAACCGGGTCATAAGCGCATTCATCTAGGGTATCATAAGAATTACCCTTCGACCAATTCTAGCTTTCTTACTTGTTTTATTTAAAATTTGGATAAAAAAACATCCACAAGACAACTTATTTGTTTATGCAAAGAAACTTTAATAAATAAATAATAATAATAAATAAAACTGCCACTTGAGAAAGTAATTGTATAATCTTTTGAAATTAGCTGAACAGTTAGAAAGAAAACAGTATTTTCCTGAAAAAAAAAATGTCAAAAATATCCGGATTATCGGATAATTAAAGAAAAATATCCGGATTACCGAATAGTCAAAATGGGTCGGATAATCCGGATAATTTGATATACGGATATCCGGATTGGAAACCCTAGTCGTAACACGTCATCTCAATACAAGGGTCATTTTGATAAGCCACAATCCTGACACATTGTTGCAATTCTATCATAAATTCACACATTTTCGTAACAATTTTGTGAGTTGTGTGTTTGGAGTTTTGTCGGTGTGCTTGTAATGTCGAACTTTTTTAGGTCGAGAAAAATCTTTTGGGGTGTCTTTTAAACTGGGCGTCACACAGTGGTCCCAAACCCCGAAAGCTAGCCAAAAGTCGAAAAAAAAATTATTTTTTCTAGGGACTTTCAGTGGTTGGAATAGTTGTAGTGGTACCCCTAGTATGAATTATGAAGGGGAGCGTCCCTACCTGGCTTAGGAACACATTTCGTTCGTGAGTGTTAGATCAGCTGCATCGTTTACTCGTCGCGCGTCGAAAATAAGACAAAGTTGAGACACGTGTAGAATCCCGAAAAGTGAATGGTTTTTGATTCTCTAAAATTCTTCTCCGGAAAGTAAGTACAATTTGAATGTGTTGCTCAACATTATTGTTAACAATAGTAAGTCATTAATAAAAGTAGTTGTATTTTTCTTGGTTATGTCCTGAAAAAACGTGTTAGAAAAAGCAATAAGTCAAAACACTCATTGAATCCTGCTCTGAAACTAAATGGAAACTGTTGCTTAGACATTTCTTCAAAACATATCCAAAAATTAGCTGCATCTGGCTGCGACTTCGGTTTTGGGAATAATTTTTATGCGATGATCTGTGCCCTAGGGTGGTCCTTGTTTAGGAATTATTGATTCCACCTTCAGTTCCAGAATCAAGTCAGATTTTTTTCAAATAACACGAGCGATACATCGGACGATGATGACAGTTCGCAGGACAGCGATTAATTGTAAGAAGTGCTCAAATTATATCGATTAAAGATAAAATAATGAAAGGAATATATTTTAAATATTCATTGTCATTGTAATAATGATTAATTACTGAATTCCAATCCTAGTCTTCCCAAATCTTCAAATGTCAACTGTCATTACATTTTCTATTTCATTTATTCACAATTCATAATTTCTAAAATTCCCGAGTACAGACTTTCACCCGAATTGAATACGTTTGTGAAGAAATTTTCCGCCATTTTGTTTTTCTACATTTTGACTTCGAATTCGTAATCAGCGACCCCGAAAACCCCCGAGGACAGACTTTCACCCGAATTGAATACGTTTTTGAATTTTGACCAGCTTTTCAGGGTTTGAGACCACTGTGCGTTATGAGTAGTGTAGATATTTATTTTCGTTGTTCTGCTTGCGCAACTAATTAATCACACGTAAGCAAAAAAGTTTCAGTAAAACTTTTTAAATATTATTCACCAACTTTGGCATTGGGTGGATGGATGCTTTTTGAAGTTTTTAGTCCCATTTCGGTGCGAAAATATGCTGTTGTTTAAAATGTATTAATACGTCATCAATATGGCCGTTGACGCAATTCGTTTGGTCCGTTTTAATTAAAACTTTTCAATTTTTAGAGATATATTTTCTGAACTTTTCGGGAATTATTCATACGTTGTTGTGACGGTTGCATAAGAATTACTATTAAGTGATAATTTCCAGAAAGAGTTTTATAATCGTTTCATGCAGGGTGAAGGGTGCTGTTAAGTTAAGTATACTCAGAGCTGCAAAACTACAAGTACCAGCACCAGAACCCGGCCTGGACTTAAAATCTTTTAAGTACAACTACCGGTAGTGGTACTTAAAAAATTTTCAAGTACAAGTTCCGATACTTAAAAATTTTTGAAGTACAAGGCCAGGTACTAGAACTGGTACTATAAGTCCCATCCCATATATAGTTTAAGTACCCTATAAGTACGCACTTACTACAAATACCTCCATAATGCGAAGTACTTTAGCTCTGTGCCTGCTCCTAAGCCTCTATTACTAGAAGGCATAGTTAAATAATTTACACAAGTATATGGGACTTATAAGTAACAGTACCAGTACCTGGACATGTACTTCAAAAATTTTTAAGTACCAGTATCGGGACTTGTACTTGAAATTTTTTTAAGTAACAGTACCAGTACTTGTACTTAAAAAAAAATATAAGTTCAGGTCTTGATAGGTACTAGACCTTACTTAAGTAGTTTACAGGTCTGAGTTTACTTCATCCCGTAAATAGGAAGAAAATAGTTTTGCTATACGAAAGGCTCTAACTCTTCACTTTCTAAACAACTAGAGGTTTCTTTGCATGTGATCTTATCATATTATATATTATCCATTCAATAGTTCGAATCTTTGCTAGTGCATTATAGTAGATACGACTCAGGGGCATATACAGGGGGAGGGTAACGGGGGTCATGACCCTCCCAAAGCACTAGTTCACCTTTGCAGTGAATTGAATTGGACGCTAAACTGTAGTGAGTTGTAAAAGTCTAACAGGAGGATTTTCGTATGGTACGCACCCAATGTGTAGCTGACGTACTCCTTTTGAGTAGTAATAGTGGGTGGGTAATAATAGTTATTCGCTCATAGCTCTTTGCCTTTTTGCCGTGTATGGTTTTTTTTAGAATTTTCTTGTATTTTATATAGTGTCGAAAAGTCATCTATCACACATATCCCAGAATGGTAAATAATTTAGGAATACTAAATATTTATTTTAGTGTTTGATTGTTTAGAGAAAGGCACGCAATGCTTAGCAGCCCGGTTATGAAGATGCTTTTATATTTTTTTGCACCGATTACTCCTATAGGTGAAAAAGCACATAATTTCGAGATTTGAAAGTGTTATTGTTTCTAAGAAATTGGTCAGCGATCATAATTTTTTTTTTACCTATCTGATTTTCCGACATAAAATCGATGACAGGATAACTTGGTGTGGAACTCGTAACAGAAGCATATAAACTCACTTAATGAATTTTGATTTAGGGTTCTCCAGTAGAATCCTAGTTCCATGCAATCATCAAAATATAGCCACCCGTTGATTTTTCATAGCGACACTGATTGAAGCGTGAGTCGCTCAAAATTTTTACGTTCGTAGGGAAGCATTAAATTTTTCTTAGAAAAATACTTTCAAATTGTTTTTAAGAAATTGAATGAAAATGAAAAACTATTCACCAACAACGGTCCAAACGAATTGGTGGATTGATTTTGGTGGTTCAAGCATTCAATTTTCTTAGAAATATTTGAAATTTTTTCTTTAGATTTTTCATGCACTACCGGTGGTCGACCATGGTTCCAAAGAGTTATATTGATTCAGGTGCACTGGCTGGTCTTGGTAGCTTTATGAGCGTTGGCAATCATACATTTGGTCTTAGAAGTTTACTTGAAAATTTTTCTTTCGAATTTTTATACACTATTGATGGCTCAAACCCATCAGTTGGGTTGATTCGAGTGCCGCCAAAATTGATTCTACAATTTTACGTCAGAATTTTTATGGAAAAACTATAAATATAAAATCCATTCGCTATCCTCTGTGATAGTTGGCGTTACTTAGCTTGTACTTTCGTATTAATTCAAGTAGTGTTGTTTAATTTAACTTCACGTTTACTTTTCATTTGTAGAAGAAGGATAAACTTGCTATATTAGTTAGCGATGGGGGTAGAAATAAAAGCGAAAGTGTAAAGCGGCAGGCTGATAAGACTATTGACAACTTTTGTCAGAAGAACGCAAGATCAGATAAGTTTCCATCAGATGAAATAGTCAGTCATGTACTTCTACTCAGTAACGCACCCAGGATTTGGCATTGGGGGGGGGACCATATGTGTCCCAAGTCCAAAGGATTCGGAAAAATAGGACTCAAAAGTCGTTCCTTGCACCCATCCGACCACTTAAGTACTGCTGTTGTATATTTAAAAGTTTTATTTTATTTTATGGGACTTTGTAATTACATTTTAAACATAATTTGTAAATTATGTTCAAAAAACTGACTTTCTGGGAGGGGACCGGTCCCGGTCGTCCTCTGCTCGGTGCGCCACTGCTTCTACTCAATTCCTCTGGATGTGAATTAAGGTGCAAGCTCGCTCTCAGTCAATTACTTCACCCGTGACAGAATCGCTTGCGACAGCAACTATTTCTACTATCTCTCCATGAAAAGGCTTATCGGTTATGAGTCCTTATGCCCAATCTACAATGCATGGTTAAACCACGTCGTCAAAACGATATGGATTTTTGTGTTTCCTTCCCACTCTTCCATTTGAAAATTTATACTTGCAAAAATGTCCGTTCTCTCTCATTCATTTGACGACATGAGCACGAGCTTATGTGTAGTAGTTAATCAGCAAAAACGATATAGTAATACCTCAGGTGTATTCAGCATAATTTAGAACCATGTAGGGAAATTTAAAACAAAACAGCTGTAAACTGGAACTTGCACTTTCAGTCTTGAAAGCAATATTTTATATTATTCGGCTTGTCCCAAGCAATTTCATAGTTTGCTAAGTTTACTATATCATAGTATAAAATTATTGAGACCAAATACTTCCTTTGATGTAATTCTGCAATGAAATCGAGGAAGCAATTACATTTATGATAATTGACAGGTCAACAGCTGTTTAATTTGGCAGCTTACCACTACTTACATATTTCGTGTATTTATATGCATTCTTCAGCAAACGATATCGTTTTGACGACGTGGTTTAACCATGCATTGTAGATTGGGCATTAATGTCCACCCTGAGATCGACATTGATGTGCATAATATTATCGGTAGGTTTTCCAAATTAAACCGAAAATTTGATTTTATGATATATCGTAAAAATGATTAAAACAATTTTAGGAGCGACTTCTTCCGACTCTTCGCCCCCCCCCCCTGATCATTATAGTTGTGACCCCCCCCCCCCCCCCCCAGACTGACGGTATGTGTTATTCATTTGCCTGTATGGTAGGTGCACTGTGTGAATAAGGTTAAGGTGATTGGACGATATGACAGAGGTGTCAACCCAAAGAACATATTTAAAAAAAAAACTTACCCAAACACAATGTGCTTTTCTTTATAGACGATAGATGGCAGCCTTTAAATTGAAATCCATATACTCTTAATAGGAGTGAAGGAAAAAGAAAAAAGTCCTCTATTTTTTTTTTCAGAGAAGAACCCACTGTGGTTTTTTTAGCAATTATTATTATTTAAGGACTCTCTAGTTTCTGGAGTGATGTGGTTCATTTGTATAGTAATGAGCTCTCTTAACAGCCCAAGCACTCTTTAAGTTATTATAACGACTAATTTCAAATGAGTTTCCGTATTGTTCGCTCTCTTTATTTACCTGATAGATCTTGGTTGGAGTGCTTTTTAGAGAACACCATATACACATATCTTTTTATGTATATTCTGTTCGCCTTTTTGTTCGAGTAAAGTAATGCCACAGATAATTAATACCCAGATATGGAAACAAATGTTAAAAATCGGTTTCTCATGAGCCAGCCATGATGTTTACATCAGCCAGGCTTACCTTTTAGCAAATGCAAAATCTCTGAACAGCTGAGACAACTTACAACTAGATGTGCAAAACTCTATATAAACCCGGAACACTTTTTGAAAGCTCTTTAACTTTTAATCAACCAAAGAAAGCTATCATTGCGAAGAATTTATGTGGCATAATACAGCAAGAGAGAGAGAGAATGTATTGAGCTTTATATTAGAGGGCCATTAGCTCATTTTAGTTGGACCGCGTTTTTATGAGGTTTTGCACATCTAGATGTAAGTTGCCTCAGGAACAGTAACCAGCCTACAGGCCAGCCGAACAAAATTGGTTTCAGTCTGCGCTTGAAAAGTAAGAAAAAATTGTGAAAACTATAGAAGATTTGTCAAGATATTCAAAAGCTTTAGCAAATACTTAGACCAAAACCAATGTACAAAAAACCTTGAAGATTTAGGTACTACATACGGGGCATGAACTGACTATTCTATCTTTTTCAATATCTGGGTATTACTTAACTGTGGTAATGCTTTCAATTTCCAGAAAAGAGTTCACTGACGCATGTATCTTGTAATCAAAATATCAAAAATCGAACCATTACCGATTTTTCTATTCAACTCTGTAATTGAAACCATATTCAATCAGTTTCCCATTCAATATGTCTTGATCGAATAAATTTCTTCGGGGTGGTTTGCTCTAAAGAATTTTTCTCACTTCTTGACTAAAGTCTTCTTGCCACCAACGTGGACAACAGAAATGCTAGACAGCATCCTATGAATTTTGTTGATATACTTAAATAGCAGACGTTCACGTGAGATTGGCCGCCATAAAAAGATATCAAGGAGAGTGGGATGATAACCCGTTCTCAAGTATAAAAAATCACTTTTGTCATTTCTTGACAAAGATATCAGTTGCTAGTTAGATGACCTTTAAAATGACCAGACCAACATAAAAGATGATGGGAAACCCTTTTTAAAATTACCATTAAGTCTCGCCTATTGCATGTATAACTGATAGCCATGACTGACAGGTGATCCTTCATAAATCAAAATTTTATTTTAACGATTCTTATGGATTTTATGTGCCTTGAATGAATCTTGTTGGTTTTGTTTTCAAACAACATCACACGAAATGATTTCTGTTGACTGGACAATGATTGGTGCTCGTATGGAGTCAGTAACTTTACGTCACAATGTATTTGATGGTTTTTGAAAATTTGTTTTTTTGGCTTGGTGGGTGTTACTTGTTCTGGATAAGATTTTCTACCTCTACCCAATTTCATGCTGGATATCCTCAGGCAACGGAATCTGGAGGTGTTCTTTATATTGAATGGGATTCTAGGGGTAGAGCTTCCATGTGTAAAGCTGCTTGTCGCGCTTGTAACAAAACACGTGATATAATGTGTTCCAATCTGGTGGGTATTACGTCATCGTGTCAGAAATGGTGTGTTAATAATCGTATATTGAAAAGGGCTATAAGAATATGGTTGTCAATGTTACCGGAAGTATTCAGAAGCTAAGCTATGTTTTTTTTTTATTTTAAAGGCGCGGGACAGGAGACCCTATCCCAAGTACGGAGGTCATAGCGGCCCATTGTGCAGTCCTGCTAGAAGGCTATTCACCAAATCTTCCTGTTCTCTAAATGAAGCGCATCAGGCCTGGTGAGGCAGTTTTTTCAGCTCATCCACAGATAGAAGGGCAGACCCTAGAGTATGCAGCCTACATCGGGCGAAGGCCGAACACGCACACAAAGTGTTCGGCTGTCTCGGGCTCTCCCTCCAGACAGGACAGACACTCAGGGACTATCAACAACTCCCATCCTTGTTAAATGAGCGTGAAGTGAGCTGTGGCGGGTGATGATGACAACCACAGTTCTACATTGTTTCCTTCCTGGCCCCATGAGAAAATCGGAGATATTTAGTAGCTATGTTACTTATTTTGAAAAATTGTTAAAAAATCATGACATTCCTATACGTAGATATATGTGAAATTGGAACTAAATTGTAACTTTGCTTCAAAATTTTGAGCGTTTTTCATATTACGAAGGGCGTTGTAGGCAACGTATATAGCTGATTGAAAAGCCAGTATGTATATTGAAGTCTTAAGACACGTTGATACCATATGCTAGTGGGATTCGTTTAAAGGGAAAATGCAAAAAATTCTTTCTAAAAAACAACGGGAACATTCCGTCGCGTCGGATTTCAGCAATAGACCAACGTGCGTATATTCGCATCGAAACAGTGCGTAGTACAGTAAAGTGGTGGCACAAGAAGTCTCGAGAAGGTCGAACAAGCATCGAAGACGATCCACAGCAGTCTACTGTCGAAAATAAAAGAAATGATGATCTTTGCCTACGATAAACGAGGCCTTATCGCCACAGATCGAGTTCCGATGTGTATTAGTATCACCACCCAGCTTATAGTTCTGACCTGAGCCCACCTGACTTTGATCTCTTCCCAAGCTGACGGAACCTCTTCGGGAGTGGACGGGGGTGCCTTTTCTGACACTGGAAGAGCTCCGAAGTTCCATAATCGAATGTAGTCGATTATTTGGTATTGGTATATTCAATGTGTGGAGTGAACAATAGCCCTTGTCAAGCGTTGTCGTTAGTTAACTGATAAAATTTAGCAGAGTGAACGAAAAAATCGACTCGTTGTCCACAAAAGGTCACTATTTCGGTGGCAGTGAACGCGCTCATAGAACGGACAGTGATTGTAATTTTAGGTTGCATTTGGCTACATAAATAAATAATATATTAAAATACATTAAAGAAACTTTTAAAATAAATAACTTTCGTAAATAAATTGCACAACAAAAGTAAAAACTAATTTTATTTTCTCAGTGATATGCACATATGCAATTTATTTACTGAAAGTTATTTATTTTAAAAGTTTTTTCAATGCATTTTATTTTCTACTTTTTAGTTACATATTCTATACACTCTCTCCACTCTCGACTGTCGACTATCAAATCCCGATTTTCGACTCTCGAATCACGACTCTCGAATCCCGATTCTCGACTCTCGAATCTAGACTTTCGAATCTCAAATCTTGACTCTCGAATCTCGAAAATCGACTCTCGAATCTCGACTGTCTACCCAAGTAGCCATTTGTGAAATTTGTACGACAAATTATCGGCAAACACTTATTCATTTGTCGACAGAATCATGTGACAAAAACCAAGAAATGTGTTGTTTTTGTCGTTAATTTGTGTGATTTTGGTGGCATTTATGTCAGCTTTTATTTTGTTTCGGGGATCCAAATTAAAACCTTATTTCTGTTCAAAAGCTATATATTTATTATAAAATGTATGTATAAAATCATGTTTTCAAATTTTTTATTAAAGTTGTCTAAACATAAAAAATCACTAGACGCTGACGGTATTTCTTCTCTGGTCCATAATTAATTTGTTTGTTCAACACTTAAGTTTTTAACAGTTTTTTCCTTTATTTACACAAAAACACAACGAAAACTACTATCAAGAACTTTCCGTTCACTACAAAATATCCAAACTATCCAAAATGGTGATAGTCCGACAGCAACATTTTTATGTCGTCAAAATGTCATTCTCTTCCTGGTATAATTTGTGACCACCAATTCGTGTGGCACTGTTTACACCAAATAGTGACCCAAAAAGGTTGTCAGAGGAATGTCTAAAATTTGTGACATTTAGTTGAAGCAATATTGCTAATCACATTATATATAACAATTATGTGACAGAAAGTTCACATATTTCTGTTGTCACATATTTTGGCTACTTGGGCAACGTAAACCACTAACAACAGCTTTCGCGTTCACTACAAAATATCTAAAAAGGCGATAGCCCGACAGCAACATTTTCATGTCGACATATCATTCACTTTTTGGTTATAATTTGTGACCACCAATTTTTGTGGCACTGCTTACACAAAATAGTGACCAAAAAAGGCTGTTAGAGAAATGTCTTAAATTTGTGACATTTAGTTGAAGCAATTTTGGTTATCACATTATGTATAACAATTATGTGACAGAAAATTCACATATTTCTGTCGTCACATATTTTGGCTACTTGGGTAATCTCCACTCATATCACACACGACCAACTGTGCATTACTCTTGGGATAACTCTCGAATGTACCAAAAGCTATCCATTTAGCCTTCGTCTTTGAGCTTTCTTTCTTAGAGTACGTGGATTGTCAACTGATAGGGTGATTGTTTGGATACTGTCAGTCTGTGTAAAGCTATAGTGCTGGTGTTGCTCTTTACAATCCTCATATTGAGATGGTGTTACTCAATTTGAAGGATATCTGACTATTTTGCAAAAAAAAAAATCTTTCTATTCGCTTGTAAATGTACAATGAGTGGGGAATTTAGATGTTGTTACTAATAAGAATTCGAAATATGTACAAAGTTCGCTTAAACAGCAATTATTGCCCCTATAAACCGTAAAATCCCGGGTTATACTAGATCCGGAATATCCTCGAAAAATACGTTTCGCTTTATCCAGAAATGATAGAGTTAGAAATGCCAGTTTTTTAAATCGCGTTTAAGCAATTGTGGAAAATATAATAACGGGAAAACGTGGTAGGCAAAATGCCGCAATACAAAATTTCGAAATATGAATATTTCGGTGACATTTTGGTAAAAGTACCTACAACGCATTTTTTCGACAGTCCACTATTTTCCGGGATCTTGTCTTTTAGATATTCAAAATATAATTTAAGAACTAGGTGTGCAAAGGTAGGCGCCCGCCCAGAGGGTGGGGGGGGGGGACGAGAAGACATTTACCTATGAAGAGGGGAGGGTTGGCTATCATATGCAAAAAGAATGAGGAAAATCGGGCAAGGGGATGAGGAGCAATGGACAAAAGAGTGGAGGCATGCCTGACGTTAGTGACTGTGACTTGTGAGTTGTGACTTGTGAGTTGTGACTTGTGACCTGTGACTTGTGACTTGTGACCTGTGACTTGTGACTTGTGACTTACGACTTATAAGTATTCTTTACATTTTTACACTATCTTCCGTCTTCCGTCTTCCCCCCTCCACAGGTCTGGGAAAGGGTTGATGCGAGTCCAAATAGTATACAGTACTGGATAAAGCAAAGCCTGCTACCCGAAATAATTCTTCGAATCATTCAAATTGGTTGAGATTTGACCGAGATGTTGAGGAAGACGTCCTGGTTGATTGGGCACGAAGTCCCAAATTTCAGAATATCATTTACAAAATCCTTGAAAAATCCGGGAGCGCTAAATTTTGGAAAATATTTGTTTGACTTTTCGGAATTTGAAATAATCCAGGATTTGGGATTTAGATTTCCGGGCTTTAGAAGTTCTCTGGGATTTCGAGACTATCCCTTGCTGAAGGATATCGAAAGATTGGAAGAATCTTAACTTTCAGAAAATGAAAGGTCTCAAATTTTGGATTTTCTGCTATTTTTCCAAGAGTGTTTGGATTGGGATTCTTTTATGAAATCAAATGTTCGGAACGCAACATCACTGTGTGCGCGATTCCAAAACACTAGGCGAAAAAATTAGTTACGTACTTGGATTTTGCAAAAAAGAAGAAACTATACATAAATTATTTGATATTGTGGGATTTTTTTTTACCGAAATTTATCTTGCGGAACTAGTTTTCAATAACTATGTTTTCAAGGAATTCGTAAGCATTTTTTCATAAAAAATTCATAAATTCAAAACATTGACTTGCGATATTCTTAGTACCGGGATTTTATTTTCCGTGATCTTGTAATCCGGGATTTTATAAACGGAATCTTAAATTCCAGGATTGCATACCTAACTTAGATTATCTTTTCAATAAAATCGAAAAAACTTAATTTATGTGAATGTCCGGGATTTAGTTTTTTGTACTTTATTGTCAAAGATTTTATACTCGGGATATCTCATACTCAGTTTGGATTTATTTTTCCAAGATTTTGATTCCTGAAATGCGGGAAGTTTTTCTTCCAAGATCTTATTATCTGGTCTTGAAACGATCTCAACTTTCGATTAAGTATAAAATTTCAGAAGAAAAAATTTTGATTACAAGATCCTACATAACAAAATGGTGGCAGACAAAATGCTGGAACTTTAAAATCGTAAACTTTTGTAAAAGACGGAAAGCATTTTTCCGGAATTCCGATATTTTCATAATTGTGTTTTTTGAGATGTTGGCTTTTAGGATTTTGTTTTCCGAGATTTTAGTTTCCGGGATTTCAACTTCCTTAATATTGTATCTGGTGGGATATGATCTCATGGTTGAGTTTTGCTTCCGTCAACCTGTTCGTTGTCAACAATGTTCTGATATTTTGGCATACAATTAAGGATAACCTGAATGACTCTACTCAATTTATCCAAAGATGGCTGGCATACTCCCCTCAGTATCAAACTTCATTAGTGAGGAAGCAAAAGCTGAATGCCTACTAAAGAAGAAAAATTTAATTTGTACCTTAACGGATAGACTTTTGTAAGCAAGAAAGCCATTCTTCATCAGGACCAATATTGTACTTCATCAAAAAATCGGATTTGTTTCCTCTTCTACCGAGTATGTAGCCTAACCATGTAGATGCTAGCATTTAGCTAGAATTTATGTGTTTACGTTATCGAAACTGGAATTCTAGATGCTGCGATTGTAGATTCCGATTAGAATAATTCCTCGCTCCTTTTTAGAGATAACAAACAGTT
Organism: Dioctria linearis; assembly: GCA_963930735.1. Taxonomy (NCBI): domain Eukaryota; kingdom Metazoa; phylum Arthropoda; class Insecta; order Diptera; family Asilidae; genus Dioctria; species Dioctria linearis. The sequence continues at coordinate 21,568,877 of OZ005740.1, forward strand.
TGGGATTTACATAACCAAAGTTTGCCCCAATCTTTGTGGACAAATCGCATTTTCACCCACGTCAGTGTCGGTCCCCCTCGAGGAAAGCTCGTCATGCTTCATGCTGATATTCAAAATTACTTTTTCCATCACTCCCTTATCATCTGCAGTAAAGAAAGATTTGAAATTCAGCTCAGGGAATCTGCAAGATATTTGGAATCAATGACTACAAATCGTATCCCCTTTTTCACATTACACACACCCCCCACTCATATACCCATACAAATGGAAGGCTTGGATGTTCCAAAAAAAAAAATCTTTTGCTGGACGACAAAATAAATCAACGAAACCCCATAATTTTTGGATGCCGCCGCACTATGTAGAACAAACACAGAGTGTACATACCCAACTCGAACCCATGTGCATAATATTTTGGTTCGAACCAACAACGGGGCTTCCTGTGTTAAAAATAAACCATAAGCCACCACCGATCGGAACCAGTGCAAGTAAACATTAGGAACATGGGGGGATACACAGCGTCCTCGAAACACTTCTAGTTATGACGTCATCCGCAATCTCATTTCATTTCTGGCTAAGAGTTCGTGTTTTGCATGGTATGGACAACAGATGGGGGTACTACTTATATCTGGGAGAGAAGGCTCTACACAATGAGGAGTAGGTCAATTGAATTGGGGATCGTTTGCATCGCAAATAATTTTTAATTTAAGTCCTCAAAAAAAAAAGAAAATAAAACAGGAAAATTGGTAAACTCTGTTTAGTTCCCTTGACAACAAGAACCTATTTCATGAGAGGAGGAAAAATGGAAAATGGAAGAGGAAAAGAAAAAAGTGAAAAATGAAAGCTTCGTCCATCGTTCTATCATCAAAGCCCGGTAGTGTGGTGTGACTCATAAAGGAATTTTCTATTTAGGAAAAAATAAATTATTGCTTTCGCAATGAGTTGTTTTACTTTTCTTCCCCCGGGCTCTATCCTATAATGAAACTCTCCAGTACCAGTCACTCTGTCTGTCACTGTTATCAGGAAGATTCGCGTGCTGATAAAGGCTGGGCTATTCCATTCCAAGAAATGCTGCTGGCTATCTCCCTTCTCCTAAAACATATTTTATTGACTTTTGATGGAAATTTCTATTCGAATCAATATCCAGGTTTTGGGTTGGTCTTCGATAAATATTTGGTGACTTGTGCACCGTGAAATTTATCTATGCTTTCTGTTTCTCAAATAACCAACTCTGAAATTTTGATGACCTTGACGATATCTGCCTAAATACCGTTATTTAATTAGGGACTATCCATATTTTCTGGAATTCAAGGGATATATGTATTCTAGTATTCTAGAGATATTTTTTTAGGTAACCCTTGAAAAGTACTGAATTCATTAGTTATGATTCATTATTTACTGGTGATCACCATCTCTAACTGGGACAATTGTACTCTATACAGAGAGACTCTGAAGTTCTTATGGTATGTCTTAAGACATACGCTATCCGCAGGTATTTCTCAGAACAAGTCTTACAACCATTGAATAAATAACTAACAAGGAAGCGGAATATATGTAGAACGAATACAGTGTACGTAAATAAACCATTCATTGAGAGTCGGATTGAACTTGGTTGAACTTGTTTTGACGTTTCTGAAAGTAAACATTTCAGGATTCCGGGACTTTTCAAGTTTATTATTATTAATTAACATTAGAAATTTGAAATAGCGTTATTTCTGAAGCTTGAAGGCTTATATTTTCATTGAATTTTAGTATTTTGTAAAGTTATTGATCACTAATACATTTCAAAATTTGTGTCAGCGAGTGGCGTCAGTTTTCACTTGATTTGCAGCTTCCTTGTTAGCTATTTATTCAGTGCTTACAACCAGTGATGTACGTCTACGCGTGTAATGTGATAATCGACATATTCGTGTAAAGTATATGTAGAGTATGTAGATTATGTAAATTATGTAGATTATATATATATAATGTAGATTATTACGTAACAAGTCATATTTTTCCTATTTATGCCTCACTCTACTGCACTGCACTTCCTTCTTGCTTCATTCAAATTTACCAGCTCTGCGAAAGGCAGCTAATAACTACTGATTTCAATAAAATAATAAATATAAATAAATTTCCTAGAATTTAATATATAACAAAAAAAAATTCTGATGAGCTAAATTAAGTGAAACCGAACCAATATTTGTGTTGAGCTCAAGGTTTCTAGTGTGAGAGCACAGTGCAGGTATGAACATCTAACAGATTCATGAAGGAGCAGTCAATGTATTTTAATGAGAGTGCAAATTTGTTGGAATTGACTTAGCACTCACTTTCAGATACTATGAGGAGCTTTCGGCTTCATATTATTAGTGAGTAATGTCTAGCGAGTAGGACGTGTTTTATTTTGCTCCTAAATTTTTTTAAAGTTTTCGGTGTTCTTACTATTTGCTTTTGTACCGCAGTTATCATAAGCCAGTTTCATAATTTGCATTTATCGGTTATTGATCTTAAGTCTTGTGGAATTTTGTTTTTGATTGCAATATTATAAAATTTCTTTGGTGGTACGGGTAAGCAATCTAAACAACATGTTAGAGCGAGAGATGGTTCCAACTCGGACATTGTATCCCCTTCAATTACACGCAGCATAACCAACACTAACAAGTGTATTGATAAGGCCGTTCTATCGGCAAATGCAGCTGCTGGTGGCCTAACGTTGGCTGAATGCCAGCTTCTTGTGAATTTTGAGTGCTTACTGGCCCAGCTTGAAGCGAAAATTTCTAAAAAAATTGATGATGCAATAATGAATTTTAATGTACGTCTAACAGCCTGTGAAACTATGGTGCATGACCACTGATCATAATGCTAAACTTGCGAATCTACAGTCAGGGCATGGTTCTATCATTGATGAAATTGAGGATCTTCGCCGATCTTCACGGGCATCTGACATAATTATCCGTGGAATGCCCGTCTTGGATAAGGAAATCCCTCTTAATATCGTAAAAAATATTGCTGATATTGTGAAACACCAGTGCTCACCTTTTGTTGACGCTTTTCGTGTTAATGCCAAGTCACGGGATGCTCCTATTGTAATAAAATTTTCATGTCCAGCAGAACGTAAGTCATTCTTCGCTTCCTTAAAACGTCATGGCAGGCTAAAGCTGAATCAATCAAAAGGATTTTCATCGGAAGCCGTCATTTATTTCAATGAAAGCCTAACTCCTCTAAGTTGGAAGTTATTTCGGGATGCACAGGCGCTTCGTGCATCTGGTAAACTTCATACTGTGGTGTTAGATGGGGTAAGGATGACAAGCTATGTAGGATCACCACCGCCGAACAACTGAAAAAAGGCATTACTGTGCATTAACCTATTTTTGGGAGTTTCTTCTATGAAGTGTTTACGTTTGCCTTGCTTTGCATTATATTAATTATTACTTTTAGTTTTCTTGTTTTCTAATTTTCCTAGCTTTTTGTTCTTTGTTTTACTTTCATTTTTTTTTTTATCTTTCATTAAGATTAAGATGACACTTTTGAACTTTGAATCTTGCAGTTTTTTAACTTCTCTTGTAAAGTCTTGCACAGTCTCTCAATTTCTTGTATTAGGCTATAGTTTCATGTGTTTGCTTTTGATCCTTGGCAGAGGGTATGCTGCTCAATGAGTTCGGCTAATACTTTTTGTGAATTGGACAGAGTGAGATCACTAATTAATATTTGTTGTAAGCGCCTTCCGGGAATGCATATAGCCTCGATTAATGCTAGAAGTCTTTGTAATAAGATGGATGAGATCCGGCAAATCTTTGGAGGATCCGATTTGCATGCTATTATTGTTAGTGAGACTTGGCGGCTGCAGCAGCATATTCCTTCTTCGTTTGTTTCCATAACTGGTTTAAATATTCTACGTAATGACCGCAAGGGCCAGAGCGGTGGTGGTATTGCCATTTATTTGAAAGATTCTTTTAAATCTAAAATTATCGAATTTTCCTCGAGTGGTGCTATCGAGTATTTATGTGTGGAGGTTGAGGTGGGTCTGGATAGGTGTGTATTATGTGCTGTATATCGTCCTCCTGGTAATTTTGTTGATGAATGCCTAGAAGAATTTTCTTTCTCCATTTCACGTATTGCGCATCGCTATAGAAATGTTATTATTGGAGGTGACTTCAATGTAAATTTACTTCACAGTAATCCACCCACTGAAAGTTTTCGATCTGTAATTCAAGGTCTTCACCTCAATATGGTGAATTCTCTTCCCACGTACTTTTGTTGTGCTAATCCTTCACTACTGGATCTCTTTATGACAACGGATAAAGATAAAGTATTATTCCATAATCAGATTAGCCCTCCGAGCATAATTGATCATGATATACTATTCATGACTTATAATGCTTTACTATCGAGATTTCAAGCATATCGACGTGTTTAGCTTGGCTAATGAATGCCTGTCCCTTACATGGACTAATATCTATGTCTGTCCCTCTGTTTAAGGTAAGGTTGACATATTGAATGAGCTAATCTCCTATTTGTATAACAAATATGTTCCCCTTAAAGTTAAGCGTGTTTGTACTAGTAGCTCTCCCTGGTTTAGTCACACAATTCGTGCTCTAATAGTAGAAAGAGAATTCTTATATCGTCAATGGAGGTGACTTAGAACTGAATATGCTCGATCTCTATTCAGATGCGCTTGGAACATGGTAACTTCTAAGATTCGGATAGCAAAGCGTCTATATTTTATAGCTACAAATTTGACCATAACCTGCCCCCCCCCCCCCCCAGAGTTTTATGGAGTAATCTGAGGAAAGCTGGTATTTGCTCTAACTTGAGTCCTGAAAAATCATTTGAACCAGAGGCCTTTAACAAGCACTTTACAACATGTTCTAGTACCGCTGTTACTCTCTCAGAGCCCGCGTGTATTGAGACCTATCCCTTGCGCGAGCAAGACATGAATTGTTTGTCTTTCCGGGGCGTCGGGCATGATGAGCTTTACAAAGCTATCTCTAGTGTAAAGTCGTGTGCTGTCGGTTTTGATGAACTCAATCCCCGCTTTGTAAAGCTTTTGCTTCCGAACATATCCACATATATATTGCATATTATGAATACTTGTTTGTCATCCTCCTGTTTCCCTGACATTTGGAAAGTTGCCAGGGTCATACCTGTACCTAAGAAAACTTCCCCTGTTAGCTTGTCTGACTTCAGACCTATTAGCATTCTTAGCTTCCTAGCGAAGATCTGGGAAAAACTTATTTGTTACCAAATTCAGGAGTTCTTAGATCAAAATAATCTGCTCACGAGATATCAATCTGGTTTCCGTGCAATGCACAGTTGTGAGACTGCCTTGCTAAAGGTATCTAATGATCTCCGTTTGGTTCTTGATGCCGGCGAAATTAGCGTACTTGTCTTATTGGATTTTTCTCAAGCTTTTGATAGCGTTGTGTACTCTATACTACTTACTCCGTAAATTGTATGTTAACTATTGCTTTTCTTCTTCTGCGGTCAAGTTAATAAGGAGTTTCCTCACAAACCGTTATCAACAAATAAATGTTAATGGTATTCTCTCCTCCTTCTTACCTTTGTCTCAGGGTGTCCCGCAAGGATCTGTATTAGGAGCTCTCCTTTTTAGTCTATACATTAATGATATCGGTGATATCGTACATAATGTACAGTTACATCTATATGCCGATGATGTTCAATTGTACTTGAGCAAACCTCTTGGGTTGATTGAGGATTGTATTTGCAGAATCAATGATGATCTTGCTGTTATTCACAGATGGTCAATTGACAATAAGCTTTCTCTCAATCCTAATAAATCACAGTGTTTGGTGTTGTGCAGCTCACCTCCTGATTTCGATGATATACCCTCAGTTATTGTCAATAATGTCTTGTTACCTTTCGTTGACTCGGTGGCTAATCTCTGAGAGTGAAGTTCAACAGTCGCCTGAAATGTTGTGATCATGTTAAGAGTATGTTGGGTAAAATTTATGGTGGCTTGCAAAGACTTTGGCTATTTGCTAATATCTTACCAACACATTCACGTTTGAGATTGGTTAAGACGCTTTTGTTGCCTCATTTTACTTATGGCAGTCTAATTTTCCCAAAGCTTGACTCCCTGTGCAAACGTAACATGGAAGTTTGTTTTAATGATTGTCATTTTTAATCTGCGCAGATCTGCCCACATTACTCCTGTCAGGTACTCGTTACTGGGATGCTCAATTCAGACTTATTTAAAACGCAAGGCATTAATCTTCCTATTCAATTTAATACAGACTAGGAAGCCCATGTATCTTTATGAAAAATTAGAATTTCTACATTCTAGGAGAGGAATGAGCTTACGTATACCGCGTTTTAGTACATTGACTTATGAGGGATCTTACTTTGTCCAAATTGTTCGTCTATGGAATTCCCTCCCTCACAATACTCAGTGTGCGGCTTCTGTCAGCGAATTCAGGAAATATTTGGATGATTGTATACTTTGAGTGCTATAGGATGTTTAGTATGACTGTGCAAGATTTTCTTATTTACATACTTCTTATTTCTTTTATAATTTTTGTTATTAATCATGTTTTTATTTAGTTTTAATTTTCTTTTGCCTCCTATATATATGTTGATTGTCTTCATTTTTTCTTAGCCACTTTCTAAAATTTTTTTTTTTTTTTTTTACATTTTTCTCTAATTTCTTCTTTTCTTTTTTGATTTCCGAGTTATTTGACTAGTTTGTATAAAGTACTATTTAAGATTTACATATTGTGTACTTAATTTGTTTAATAAATGAATTTGAATTTGAATTTGAATTTGAATGTACACGAAATTTACGATACCCCCACTCTTTTCATTTATATATTCTAAGGAAATTTCGTTTGTAGGTACATGACACCGTTGTTTCTAGTTATAGCTCTGTGTTCGTGTGCTGTTATTTTCACTTTTCAATAATCTAAAGAGTAATTAGCCTTGTATGGTTAATTTCGCGTTCTTAAGAAGATTTTATTCAGTAAAAATGGGTGGTGCTGGTCGTCCAAAAAGCCAATGCGCAAGTGAACTTAAATTTAATATTTGTCGTGGCAGAAACAATAAAGCCGAAGCAGATTGTTTCATATGCAAAAGGACGCTCAAAAATGCAGCAGTCGATAGGCTAACGCTGCATAGGTGAGTGTTTAAGCGTTTTTATTCTTGTGCGCAGAATTGTCGTTGGTCAAAACGTTAGCTCCGATTCTGGTGATATTGTTATTTCTTCGGATGAAAATGGAACTTTAATGCTCTCAGGATTTGAAATTTTTTTCAAATTTACATACATTTTACATCCTTGAAAATGAAAACTTTAACACATCTAGATAAAGCTCCACATCTATGCAGCAAAATTTAGAAATATCATCTTCATCATTACGCGGTGATTTACATTTTAAGACCCCGGATCCAATACCTCAAAACTTCGTGGTAGCATCTACAAGCAGCGCTGACATAAGTTCGTCGTAGAAAAGAGAAGCAAGAGGAGCTATACCAAAGAGGACACTAAAAAATTCTAAAAAAATAACCGAATTTTTGGATAAAGTGTCTTCAAAAAAAGGTAGAATCCATAAATGATGCCATCGGAAAGTTCTTTTTCAGATGCAACATACCTTTAAGCATAATTGAATCAGATCATTTCAAAAACATGTTGGGGAAATTAAGACCATCATACAAAAAATATATTCCAGGTCGAAAAGCGCTTACAGGAACATTACTTAGTAAGGAATATGCAAAATTTATAGAAATGGCTGCAAAGACGGCTTTATTTTTACCGTCTGTCATTCTTATTGATGCATGGAAAAATACCTCGAGCAATACTAAAACTATCGTGGCTATGCTACATAATGCTGATGAAAAGCCTGTATTACTAAATGCATGGGATTTGACCAGTGAATCCGAAACAGCAGAAAAGCTGGTTTGAAATAACTGACGAAAGTTGTAAACTAGCTAAAAAATTGTACGATACAATTGTATATGCCATTGTATCCGACAACGCTGCAGCTATGGTTAAAATGGGAAAGACTGTCGATTTGTGGCATTAGTATCTATAAAAGCCATACAGGAAGTCTTTTACTAAAAGATCTTTTGAATAAGGAAGTAGCAGCGAAAATGACCAAAGTATTAAAGAAATTTAAGCACGCAGATTTTGAAGCAGCTCTGATTCAGTGAGGAGGCACTCGTATTAAAACTCCATGTGATACGAGATGGTGTTCATATCGTGACTCTTTTACTTGTCTGGTTAAAAAAATATCGGTATAATGAAGCAAATAGCACCTGATCCTAATTTAAAAAAAAATCAAGCAAACGGAAGCAAACGGACTCTTTACTGTTGTTTGATGACGAGTTTCTAGAGGAGGTTGAAGACTTGATTAAGCTTTCGATCCAGTATTCGAAGTAATAAATTTTTCCCAGGGTTCTTCTACTTCTATTGCTGATTTCACACAATTGTGGTTTCAAATTAAAATGAATGAATGATTCAAATTTGATTTGGAAAAACGAAGAAAGATGGCCCTTAACATGTACTCACTTGTAGCATATTATCTTCATCCGTTATATGATACTGGACTTTTAAGATCTGCGGAACAAGAAATCGTAAATGAATTGCTTTTCAACCACCTGGACACCATAATGGCATTGAAGACTGGCATCATTTTTGAAAAAGCTCCGGACCTATCTTTCCTAAATTGGTACAGAAAAAAGTTGAAAAAGCAATCGTATTCTGGAGCATGGCTGAACTTAACCACCCATAATTGTCTAAATTAGCCATTAAACTTCTGCAAATTCCAGCTTCGTCGGCTGAGGTAGGAGGTCTTTTTCTAATTGGGCTTACGTTCATTCACCAGTAACAAATAGACTGTCATTTGAACATTCCAAAAAACTTTTACATATATAAATTTTTCCTTAAAACTCGTAAACTCAAATGTTACTGATGAGTACTAAAATAAAATGTAAATGTAAATAATAAAAAGTGTACAATAATTTACTGTTTGAGTTTCATTTCCTTCTTGTAGGTAGCAAATAATTTACATAGGTAGATGTAGAATATCCATATAGAGTTCATGTAGATTATATGTAACTTATTGTGTATATTACACCATGTAATTTACACGCACATCACTGCTTATAACTATTGATGGGTCCTTTGAGGACTTTTCTTTAAAATAAGTTTACCATGGATCCGAGTGGTTGAGGGAATGTCATATAATGAATAAAATGCACAGTTCTGAAGGTAACGAAAATTGGGATTTTGTAATAAGAACAATTTGTGGATGAAGAAAGTGATGATGCATAGCTTAGCATAGTAGAAACAAATAAGGAACGACAGGAGTGTCACCCTACACCAATGCTAGTGTCTACCAAGTGCAATTGTCTGTGTTCATTGCCAGATATTATATCCATAATCGTCTTTTAAATCTGACAAGGAAGTAGCGCTTGAGTGTTTTCTGTTGGGCATGATTCCTATCTTCGACTCTTATTAAATCCAAATTAATTGACCAGTGTCAAAATGAAGCTCATGAAGTAAATAATCTGATTATATGAATCCTTGGTCCCAACAGAAACAATACTCTTTAGTAATGCCGAATATTGGATTGACAATTGGCAAATGGTTATGAATAATATTATTAGAAAACTAGACAGCGATAGGGTGAATGTATGTTGCGTACCCGCTCAATGTGGTGGTCCTATTATCGGAAAAGTGTAAGTTATTACAAGGACCAAGGTTATGCACCTTAAGCTATACCTAAACTGGATGTGTTCAAACATTTTCAGTATATTCTAATTGTGCTGGACCAAAACCCTAGAGAATACTTCACAAGCCATGAAATAGACTCCCTCACTACCACATTAGAGCCCCAACGGAGTCCTAACATTCTAAAATATTTGCAGTGTTCTTATGTTAAACTGACAAAATTTTGATTTGAATAGCTCTTCCGCCCTAAACTGTTATTCAAACAGGAAAATGGTGTTCCAATAATCTTAAGCCTGCCTTGTCATCTTCCGAATCGAAATAAAATTTTTATACCTTTCTTAACAAAATTATTTAAAATGGGAGACTTCAACCGAGGTTAGTTCGTTCGATACATGGTTTAAGCAGGTCAGATTTTTACCCACATGGTATCTGGTCACTAGCCCCAAGTAAGGGTTATAATTAGATTAAGTTGGGAAAGACTTAACTATATCAGTGCCCTTCGTAAAGTTCCAACCCTAAATGTGCTATTCAATCTGGTCCTCCCCTGATCACTACCGCAATAAAAATGCAAATAGAAGTGCCTCATAGTTACAGAAACCAGAATCATGCCGACTGACTTGCACAGGCCGCTTTGAATATGCAATACCGTCGCTAAGAGGAAATTAGGGAAAAGGAGACCCACCCATAGTCAGTTTTTCTGTAAGTGCCTGATCATATTTGAATGGAAATATCCAGGCTAAAAATGAGGAATTATGAGGACTCCACAGATTAAATTTTAAATTAGCTAATTACTTCCCTATTTAATTACCCAAAAGAACAACTGACAATGTGACAATCTGGTCGTATGAATTGTGTAGCTTAAATTGGATCCGTTAAAAGATCACTTGACCTAATCACGTGTGAATCTGTCAGCCGCACCGATTTCTATAAAATGTTGTATTCGTCCCAGAGCACGAAATACAGACAGACTACCAAAACCCAGGTATGACTACTGTAAGCCACAGTCTGGCCATATTGAAAGAAACAGAGAAATGTTGTTAGTGTTGTTATTGTTACGTCAAATTGTGTCAGATTTCCTGGTATTGTTGCTGTTTTACATGTCAAATTTGACTTAGTGATGCCACGGTCTTTTGACAGTTCATATCAAGTGTAACTTCTTGAGTGCGTAGACCATCACTTTTCGTAGCGTGGTCGTTGTCGTAGTGTAGTTTTGTCAAATCGACTACTCCCGACTATCCTCCTGACCTTAGTGAAATGTAGTCGACTATTTGCTACATTCAATGTGCGGATTTGAACGATAGTTGTAGTCAAGCGTAGTCGTTAACTGACAAAATTTAGTGGAGTGAACGTAAAATAGTTTTCGGTAGTGACTCTTAGCCGATAAAAAGTCACTATTTCGGTGGCAGTGAGGGTGCTCCTTGTTTTATGGACAGTTATTATGATTTGAAATGGATACGGTTGCCTTTGACTAGTGGTTCTGTGATACTTACATAAATTTACGTGCGTAAATTTAGCACCACAATTTCGCCTGCTTTAGTTCGGAACTATCTCATAATTTGTCGTGAAAACCATAAATTTGTCGCGTCCTTTTTTCTAAAGGATACTAGACGTGGTGCTCTTTGACGTCAAGATAGCACTGCAACTCACTAGAACACGGCCAAACCTTATCGGATTGGAAAAATCTTGACGTCAAAGAACACCACGTCTAGTTTCCTTTAGAAAAAAGGATACGACAAATTTATGGTTTTCACGACAAAATAACGACAAATTAACGACAAATTATGAAATAGTTCCGAACTAAAGCAGGCGAAGTTGCGGTGCTAAATTTACGCACGTCTTAAATTTCGATTTTCAAAACATTTTTGAAAAGTTTTATTACTTGTGTTCTATGCGAAATTTTCCGCTGAATCGTTAAAATTTAACATTTCATTTTACCACAGACAACATAATTATTTTGTAATTTTTTCATGATTTATTTTCAGGTTTTCACTTTTTTATGGATTTTCTTCAAAAGTTTTAACCCCGCTGGTAACACTAAACGAAAAATTCATTCATAAATTTACAATATCGTCCCCCATTAGCAAGGTAGGTATGCTTTTAGCATTTTGTTCACCTCATTTTAGCATCCGCAAGCATCAAAATAGCACTGGCAGAGCAGAAATCGAAGTTTCATGTACAAAAAACGAAACGTGCTTTCGAGAAATCTCATGCGATTTTTAAAATATTGCATGCAAGAAACTTTTGTCGAGTCAAGAATCGACTCACCAGTCACCAAGCGATATCTGCTCACGTTTTGTTTGATTAGGTTTGGACGTGGAGCAGAGAGAAAATTTATGTTGTTAAAAGTTGTGTGTGTTTGTTGTTGTTGTTTAACACTGCAAAAGCCCAACAGTCGATTAATCACCAACGCAACCAGACCAGTGCTAGGCTAGTCTAGCATGCCCCAAAAGCACCCTTGCTTTCTTGCAGTCATTTTCTATCTTCTACCGGTGTTTTTGCTAGATGATGTCAGCCAGCACCAGCAAGCAGCAGTTTAGCTATAGCAGAGCAGCAGAGTTCATACCATTCAGTCAGCAACCAACACAAACATAAGCATAGAAGTAAAAAAGTGTCAGCCGCCAGAAAGTGAAGTTAAAAGTTCCTTGCTAGATTCGATAGGAGGCCAGCCGCCAGCTTTAGTCAGTCTGTCAAAGTCTGTTGTGGTTCGTAGTTCGTTGGGAATTAAATTCATCTGGAGCGCGGAAAAGTTTCTCAAGTTTTTTATTTGTTTTCATTTTCCTCCCAAGGAAGGTACAAAAAACGTCTCGAAGTCGTCGTGATTCTTACGATTGCAGTGAGTTTTGCTGCAGTTTAAATTGATTTTCTTCTTCTTCTTTTAGTCGAATTCCGTGGTTCGTTATTTTCGGCGGTTTTGATAATCAAAACCAAAAAAAAACAACAACATCCAACAAACACCTTAACTCGAAGGTGTTACTCTGGCGGTTAAAAGATTTTTAATAATTTTCCGAGTGAAGGAAAGTGGTAATTAGGTGCGCTCAATTCGAACGGTTCTTCTTCTTCTTGTTGGGTTGGTTGTGTTGCCTCCCCTCCCCCTCTTAATTATATACATGAAGTGACCGTTTTCACGACATTTAGTGGTTTTGTGTGAGTTGATTTTGAGGAAAATCGAAAGGAAAAAATTTATTTTTTTTTGTCCAGGTGATCTTTTTGTGAAGTATAATCAAAGCGCGATACGTGATCGATTCTCGTTCTTCTTGGTGGCTGTATATATAATTTCGTGTAAACGGTGTCAAGTTTTTTGTGTTTTAAGGATAATTAGCAGCTCAATATGGAGTACTTGAGGTGGCTCACAGTTGCTTTAATTCTAATTGGATTATTTAACACAGGTGAGTTGATGATCTTGAAAAAATGAAAAAAATTCACAAGTAGACGTTAAGAAATTAGAGGAAATTAGCGGTTTTGTGGTTTGGCAGTTTTGGTTGTCTTATGGTGAAACGGTTTTTCGGAAATTTGAATATTTTTCGAAAAGAATTAATCTTTTAGGTTTTGGGAGTATCTGCGTGATGGGAAATTTTGAATTTTTATATACCTAACCTAGAAATCATAGGGTGTGCCGTATTTTTTATGAATGTTGGTATGAGATAAGACAAGCAGATTTAGAATCGCATTTACATATTATATTCTATACTTGTCGTGTCGGCGAGGAAAACATAAAATTATTATGATTGGAGAGGTGGCTCTTATTTTGATTACATTTCGTGCAACGACCTTTAGTTCACTCGAATTTTAGAGAAAATAATTAAAGGAAATGAACTAATCTGGGGAAAAAGTTTATGGTTGACAGATTGAGACCTCCTCCATAGCTTATGATGTATACATAATTGCTGTGTTCCCGGTAGGTAATCCTTTAGGATAGGATTAAGAATATTGTTTGGATTTGACACCGTCTTATTTGCGGTGCAGTTTTTATTTTTTGAGTTTTGTATTGTTTCCAGTAGGTGATTTGCTGGAGAATGTCGTTACTTGAACGATAAGTTTCATTCTTCCAGGGTAGCTTTGGGGGATTTGAATATGTTTTTTTTTTGACACATTACTGCTGGAAAACTTCTTTCTTCAAGAATGGATCTTGAAGGATTTGGGGCGTGTATTTTTGACACACGATTGTTCAAAGGTTTCTTTCTTCAAGGTTGAGTCTTGAAAGATTTGAATCGTGTCATTTTGACGCACAAATGTTTAGACTTAATCTCTCTTCAATAGCAAAGTTTGAAGCAGGAAGGAAGAAGGAAAGTATCAATCTTGTATGTAGATCCATCTGCAGCTTTATTGGCGATTTGGCTTCAAGTTGATATCGTTATTTCTTCGGTAATTCCGCTAGTCGACTTCCACTTATAAAGAGATGTAGGTGATTGATAGTTTACAAAAAACGATACAGTTTAACGTGATCAAAGAAAAACGTCTCAATCGAATTAAGATTTTTATTTATCTTAGCAGTTTTTAATTTTGAACAACATTATGATTATTTAACGGAGATAAGTTCGTTAAAATGAAATGAAGGATGCTAATCCAATAAATTTTTAAGGTTGAACAATATTTACGCCCTTGTATATGTATATTCTTGATATTACCCTATTTGAAGGATAATTCTGACTGTCTTTGTCGAAAAATATTCACTTTTTTTTTTTTTACTTGAAGTCGACATTAATTTTTGCTAGATATTGATAATTTGTTAGGGTTTTTATTAAACAATGACAATTATTGATAACATAGAGCTACACCAACTTGACAAACTGAACGTTGTTGACTCACTGATAAGAAAAGAAAAAAATTGGTCTTGAATTAAAAAATTATTTGTTTTTTAAAATTAACTAGCCTCTGGGCAGTGATGTTAACTTAAAATTTAAAATTACTGTGCAGCTGGAAAAAAATTACTGTTTTCATGGAAAAATTACTGTGTGTAAACGTACCAAAGTTATTATGTTTACAGTTTATTTCAAACTTCAGTTCAGTAAAAAAAAAATAAAGAAATTGCATTTTCAGTTATTAACATGAATATAACTGCTGTCTGTATTGTAAATACACAAATTTATATTTTGAATATATGAAAAACCGGTTATTTTTCCATATTTTCGTGGTCATGAATATATATGTATCTAATAACTTTAAGTGAACAGGCTTTATTTCAATTTCGTAACATTTTTTGATTTTTTTAAAGCAAATTTTTAGTGCGCCAATTCCCTGTAGAGTGCTGGTATTTAACCTTTTCCTAATCTTCAGTTGTTGAGATTTATGACAGAAAAATCTCTTTTGACTGTTCCAGAACTATGAGTATGACAGAATAAATGTGAAAGAAGTTTTTTTCAAATAAGGAAATATTAAAGATGCCTGTTCTTTTTTCATGTTATGACAAAACTCGATTATTGGCAAATTATTATCAATTTCTCGTAATTTCCTAACAAGTTTGTATTCAGAATCTAAGACCCTAGGCAGATGAACAAAATCAATAAATCATTCATTCGTAATTTTGTGAATTAAAACGAAAGTCCTGTCAATTTTTATATGTTATTGACAGCATATTTTTATTAACTCAAATTCAAAGGTAAAGCGAATGAATGATCATTGATTTTGCCCATCTGCCTAGGCTCTAAGGCTTTAAGAATACTATAGTCAATATATTTCGAAAATGATTTGCCGAAGGAATAATTGATCCATTTTTTTTTAAATTACAAGAATCTAAAATTTCAAAGTATTTAAGACAAATCATGGCATCGACCGGAAACCATTTTTTTTATTTGTACCGCACTTTCAAAATAAAATTTTAACCAAGTGGTTCTGAATTCTAAAATTTCTTTAGAACTTAAATTATTATCTTCTAAAAGACATGCTGAGACCTTTCCACTTAATTATATCTCTTCAATTGGCAGATGTAGCTCTAACAAAAATGGTGTGGGTACTTTTTTGTTAAAAAGTTACTAAGCATCGCGTACTAACTTTTTGTTTTAATTACTTCGTTCTATTGAACTTCTTTAATCATTTAATTTCGCGTGTGGTGTAGTAATCCTACAATTACAGTAAGCAACCATACATTGATTCAATTTTATCTGTCAACGCACGTACTGCTTGCAATTCATTAAAAATAAGTTAACTAACTTCTGCATTAGGCTGTGTTTACCTTGGAGAAGTTTAAAGCGGAGTGGTAACGCGCGTAACAGCTTCAAAACTCTAGAAAGAGAAAACGTAAAAGCGGTAAAGCGTTGATTTCTGTTCAACTCGAAGTTGTTTCGAGCTATTCGTATTTCAGCGTTAAATATGTCCAAGTCAAGGTCAATGCTGGTTTTTCTATTCCCAGATAACAAAATGGAACATGTTCTAAAATGATACTTGTTGGAAACAGACGGTCGACTCCAAATCGGTAAACTTCATTCAATTTCGGTAAAAGTATTCCACTGGATATGAATAGAATATATTTTTAACATGCATTTTGGAAAATCGAATTCGCGATTCTGCTTCGGTACAGCAGCGTTCCGATTTGTGTACGATCGGACATAAAAATGATACGTTTTTCGATATATTATTTTATATCGAATTTTCGTTTCGAAACGTAATCTCGGTTAATCAGTTGTAATGTCTAATTTGTAGTGGTTTCTTGTGAGTAATTTTGGTAGTTTATGATTTTTTCAATTTTATATTTATTTGAATACGTTTTGAATATGTTTTTGTGGTAGCTCATTTATATCAATTTTATATCCTTTCGAATACGTTCTGAATATGTTCTTTCGGACACGCACTATTACCACCGATTATCACACGATCATTTTTGACCGACGTCCGAGGATTTCGCTCGGCAGGGCGGACATGAGTTTTATAAAAAAAAAGCATATGGAAAGAATATGTATTTTGATATCAATTCATGTAATCAGAGAACATGTTCTCATATCCTCTGGAACATATCGAGAAGATGTTCAGAACATGTTCTGTGTGTTATCTGGGATGAAAATTCATATTTTAAATTAAGAGTTTTCAAAAAGAAAATTGCAGTCCATCCAGAGATATTTTCGGATGACAACTGCTGCTTTTGAATATATTTTACTTCTATTGCAACTCCAAGGCATAATTTTTTAGATTTCGCTTAGAATAATTATTAGTTTTCATTATTTTACTATTTTCCTTCTTTTTATTTTTTTATTATTATGATTTACTGTATTTTAACTATTCTAAGGTATTGCGTTATTGGATTCTGTCTGTGTAATATCTTATTAACTTTTCGAAATAAATAAATAAATAAATAAATAAATAAATTATCCCATACAGCCGGGCGGTTACGAATACCCTAAATTAGCTTACCAGTATCCATATCGTCGAATATTTCTACAAATTGGGATTCAGAAATTGTCACTCACCCAATGTACCTACATACAACCAGTTTCACTCGACTGAAATCAAAAATTTTGATATCTCATTTAATCGCCTCTAAACGTACTGCGGAACGAGTCGTAACGCACCTCTCCTAACCGTCTCAGTATGAACACTCGCATTGTTTGCCATATCTGTGACTTTTTCAGCCGGTTTCGAAGTTTTAAAAAAATATATAATTTCAGCAATCAGATGAAAAATTACTGTATATTGCATGGAATTACTGTTTTACTGTATGGGACTCGAAATTACTGTCAAAAACAGTAATTACTGTACGAGTAATATCACTGCCTCTGGGTCTCTCTATAATATAGCGTTTTCTAGTCCCTATTCAATGAAATTATTTTCACTTCAGTCTTAATTCTTCCATTTTTGTTTCTTTATCTATTTCTTTCATTTTTTATGTGGTTTCTTATAAAACACTTACCTTTGAATGTAGATTTCACTCTGTATTTATTGAGTGATTGATGCAATCTCCTAGATCTTCTCTAATTGTGTGGCCTATCCATTCCTATTTCTTCACTTTACCCAAATTGTTACTGATTGTTCCTGCTTTATTAAGCAGAGTTCTGCGTTCGTGATTTTTCTTGGCTAGAATATGTTGCAAATAATCCTTCAGAAATATTTCTGGATTGTATTTACTTCTACGAGATTGTACCTTCTAACGCTCTTTCCATCTAAGAATTCCTATATTTAGTCTGTTTTGATTGAACTACTAGAACCATGTAAAATCTATATTTAGGGAATTGTGTTTGTATCAAAATATGTTAAGCAAAAAGGTTTTTGTAGAGTTTTATTGCGTCTTTGGAAGTATATCACCAACAAAAGAGCAAGAGAGCTAGTATAGAACCCTCCTTGGGTGCAACCCTGGAAGTAAAAAAAGTAAAAAAAGAAAAGAAAATCTCAGGACAAAATTCTAAAGACAAAATATTTGGAAGTCAAAATCTCAGCAGAAAAAATTGCAGATTATTTAAAAATTTATTTCTTATAACTAATCAAAATTCTAACTAAACCCCTGACTAGAAAATCATAAAATCTCGTAAAATAAATTCCAAAGTTCAGAATTAGGCAATAGAAAAGTTTCCCCGCAAGAAAAAAATTCCGCAGTTTAAGACTTGCCAAAGGATTTGAAATGGACCCTCAGCAGTAAATAAAATGCTAAATTTTGTTCGTTTTGTTTTTATTCCTTCTCCAGAGTTTGGACTGCGCAGTGTGATTGTTCTCCCCGAAAAATAAATATTTTGTGAAATCAAACTCACGTATACGCCTGGAATACAAAATCTCGAAAAATACTGGAATTCCAGAAAATTTGATAATTTTAATTTTTTGTTTTTGAAGCCAGCCCTTCCCTTTAACTCGTACACGAATTTGTCTGTCTGTATATTTCTTTTTTACTATTTTCGACACTCTCATAGACCCACTTTTCGTCATCATGTCGCGTGACAATTGAATCTATCAAAATTTGAACCATAAATTTCCATGGAAAACCCGGAAAATCGGGAAAAATCATTTGAAAATTTGGTACAAATTTGATTAGTGATAAATCCGTTTCAGGCAAAATGCAGAGTTTTCCAATTATTCCGAATAATTTTCGGGAATTTTCCGACTTTTCCGGTAATTTTTTTTCTAAATTATGCAGGATCAAGATCCCTATCAACTGGCATCATTACTTTCTCTCCGACAATGGTGAAAACTTGCAGAAAAAATCGAGGAAAGTTCATGTAAAACGCTTTTCCGGAGGTTTTCCGACCAAGCTTCCGTTTGAGCGTTTTGCAATCTAAGAAAAAGTTGTAGACCGAAATGAGTTGCATAAAGTTGCTTTTGTGGAAAACTCCGTGAAAAACCCGGAAAAGCGGGAAAATCATTGGACAAATTTTCATCGATATGATTAGTGATAAATTTTTTTCAGGAAAAATGTAGAATTTTCCAATTTTTCTGGAAAATTTTCCGAAATTTTCCGGAATTTTCCGACTTTTCCGGAAAATTTTCCCACAAAAAAGTTTTATAAGCTATGCGGAATCATTTTTTTCCCGTCCTCCTGGCATCAATACTTTCTCTTCAACAATCATGAAAACTTGCATGAAAAATCGAGGAAAATTCATGTAAATTTTTAAAAAAATTTCATAGTAATAGGAAAAGTCTGTGGAAAACATGGAAAATGGGGAATATTCAGTAAATCAGTGTCTTTTCAGCCGTCATAAAATTGTTTTAAAATATCTCCATGCAGCACGTAATAACAATTTAGTTAACGTAAAAAAGGCAGAAAATAAAATTATTAAAAAAAGGAATTTTCAAACAAAACTGTGGCCAAGCCGCATGAAAAAGTAGAAAATAAACTTTTCTTCACACACAGAGGTGGACTCAGATTTTATTCGCTGACAATCACCGATATATTTCAGTATGATCAATCAGAGGTAATAAGTGATTTGATTCATGAAGAGAAAGAATATTCAAAAGAAATGTCCCAATCAAAAAATCTGAGTCCACCTCTGTGTGTGAAGAAAAGTTTATTTTCTACTTTTTCATGCGGCTTGGCCTCAGTTTTTTTTGAAAACTCGTTTTTTACTTATTTTTTTTATTATTAAATAAAGAAACTAAATTATTTGACATTTCGGAGAGAAATATTTCTTTCAGTCTGTGAAAATCCAGGATTTCGTAACCATAAAAATGCACGTGTAAATTCAAACATTACATTTCCGGAATTCTCAAATTCGAGATTTTTCAGTCCGGAATTCCATACCCAAACCAATTCAATTTCTTTAATGGCATAGTCTTGAAATCCCGGAGAAGTCAATTTTGGATTTGAAAATTTCGATACCTGCGCATTTTGAAATTTTGAATTTACGGGAGGCAAAATCACAGAGTATAAAATCCCGAAAAATTTGTCGTGTTTTTTCTAAAACTTTGAAAAAAGTTTTATTTCGGGATTAAGTGTTCCGCTATTGTTGTTTCGGGGTTATGTCTTATAGGAATTTTATTGTCCTGCGGAATTTATTGTCCAGCGGATTATTTTGTCCTGAATTGCGTTGTTCTTGATTTTTGTTTTTAGGGCTTTTCTTGTCCGGGATTTTGTTTTTGTCCGGAATTATAGTTTTTATGATTTTGTGTGATTGAGTTCGAGTTCAGTTTCTGCACAAAAGAAAATTAATTAAAAATAAATGCAATATTTAAACGTAATACGGCATGAATAGCAGGATTTTTGTTATTCGTTCTCTCACTAATTTTATTGTCTAAAAAATGGTCATATCTTAAAAATGACTTACAACACTTGGCTTGACAACCAGTTGTGATCATCATATTAGATATGTCAATTCGAACTTCAGAGCCATTCCAAAACCATTGCCAAAGTGAGGAATGAATTCATCACATTAGACCAATCGTCCTATATTATTGGTCTAATCTGGTGAATTGGTGTCTCAATAGTTTAATAATGGTAGTATGTCAATATATTGAACTATGTGCGGTACCAATGTACCAGTTTAGACTAAGAATATAAGCTGACTGGTCTAAATTGTTGAATTGATGCGTCAACTGTTAAATAATGATACACGTGCCAGATACCACTTGAATAATTGTAAGCTCCTGAAATATTTGCTACCTATGGAGTTATGGCGAATAAGGAACCCGTAACAAATTAAGGCTACCTTTTATGACTATATTTTTCAAAACTTTCAATTTCTAAGGAATAAATTTGGACATTGTTTTATAAATTTCAAGGCACAAAGTCATTCATCAAACCAATAATATACCGTGATTGATCTAAGCTAGAGAATTGATGCCCCAACAGTTCAATATTGTCACACGGCCATATTTTATGGCAAATAACTGGCGTAAACAAAAAAAAAAGCCTAAAAATCATAGTAAAAAAAAAATTAACTTACGTCCTTTCACTCGTTATACGATTTGCAAGTAAAAGCAAACGCCCAAAATACAACGAGGAAATATCAGCAAAATTTACTGAAATCTGAGATTAAGATCCCTCGCCATTATCAAGAGCTCAAAGCGTGTGTCTATGTATTTCACAGAAAATGATAAAAAATTATTTTTTTGCAAAGCCAACAAGATTCCACCGATATCAAGTTAAAGCGAACCCATCAGATTAGCGTCAGTTTTTTGTTTTTGTTTTAGTAACTGCACACATTTTTGTGTTGGTGATTATTAGCACTTTTCGGTATAAAGTTTTATGCTATCTTTCTCTGTATCTGACGTTTTATTATCACCAATAGTGACACTATCATCAGCTTATCTTAGAACCTCGACGAGAGAGAGCATTGCGGGCCGCCGGTTGATATGATAAGGATTCTCATGAAGTGATCTTTCATAATTTTTTTTCTTCTGATAATAAATTTATTTCTATGTGGATTACGTAGGTAGGTATGTACCGTATTCTGGTTGTTTGCGAGATAATGTCTAGTTGATTGCGACAATCATCGCTTGAGATAGGAAGATAACATTTTTGTTGATTATCGAAATTTTATGTACGTAAGAGCAGCGCCGCACAGGTGCGCTATAGCTGATGGAATGGAATTTTGTTCGATCGATACTTGCTTTTCAGGTTATTACCTATAATTACTAGATGTAAAATTCTATAATGATTTTTTTAATTAAATTTGATGGTAGAAGAAATGGAAATAAATTGTTGATTTTTTTTCTGAGGAGGTGGACTTAAGGGAGGTGATTTGAAGTTTGAGGTATGTGGACGACGGGGAAAAATTGAGGAAAGTGATTTGAGAATTTTACTTCTTTCGGTAGAAAAAAAATTACAAGTTGAAATTCACCTAAGATTTAATATGTGGTTTCTGACGGAGTGCCGCAAGGTTCCATTCTTGGACCTCTTCTATTCATTTTGTCTATTTTTAATTGATTTTCTAGATATATCATTGACTACGCGTAGATGTATTCATTATCGAATATAATATCAATAATACCTTAGGACTGGCCAATGTATAAGATTTATTTGAAAATCTTAGCAGGGTAAATGCTAGATAGTAAAAGCTTAATGTGTTTGGATTCAAATGAAATGAAAGAATTTTTTGTCCATAATAAATCAAATTAAGAAAATCTAACATTAAAGAAGTAATAGAAAAATGTATTACAAAAAGAAGTACCAACAAAAGAAAGATAATTCAGCATTCTGTTTATGAGGTATGTTTATAAAGAAAGAGCGGGCTTAGAGTGTACCATGAAAAATCTGGCTAAGTCGTGTAAACTCGGATTGTGTCATTCTAAGCCAACCATTTTCTGTGGCAGCAAAAATATAATTTAAGAAATGTTAGACCTCCGAAAATAACGTGACTCCTTCTCAAATTTCATGCGTATTTGTTGTGACAACACCTGCGTATATCGCCCAACATTCTTAACATTCGTAGGCAATCGCAGACACACTTTTCAAACCGAATTATCATAAGTAAACGAGGTATTTAATTTAATGCCTAGATTTTTTTATAGATTTTACGTATAGAATAACGGTTTTATTGATCCTTTAACTCTGTTGGTAGACCGATTAAATCATATGTAGTTTCTTCTACTCATAAATAGACAAGTATTAGGTGATTGCATTTAATCCAGTTATAAATTTTGTATCTAGGTAATCACTGAGCTGGAAGACGCTATTCTCATTTATCTCGATTAGCATATCTAAATAAATTTGAATGTGAGAGGGCGTAAATGTGGATTGAATAGAACTCTGAGGTATACCACCTGAGAGAGGTAAAGGGCGATGATTTCGTATGATCAAGGTTGATTCGGGAAATAATTTTTATTTATGAAAAATCCGAGAAAGTAAAATTCCGTTAGTTAATCGATCCAAATGTCCATACTAAAATCCTAGTGGACCAATATAGCCATTCGAACCCTGTTAAAAGTTTCGCCAATATTTGACCCTGTTAAAAAGTTGACTACATAGAGTCTTCAACTATCCACTACCAATGCACCTTGACCTGGGTAGTTGATACCCAAGCTACAATACATACATATTTACTATAATTGCAGGATTCGATAGGTTCAAATTCGAGCTTCGAATAGGCTTATACCTAGAATGGGTTCATTTGTATCTAATAATTCTTTAGAAGGTATTTATATCTTATTCCAATCCATCAAGCTAAGTGACCTGTATCCCCTAGACAAAGTTTACCTTATTTGTCCCTCCACCCAATCACTTTTAAGTGTTGCAAAGTATAATGTTTGCTACCCCTGGGTACCGTCCCAGGTAAACATTTTTGAGCAACAGAGTTTTTATGGCTTAAAATTTAATGTTTTTGACGATGGGGGGGGGGGGGATGCTCATTTTAGGTCCGACACCTCCCGACATGTTGTAAACGATGCATTATGATACTCTGAACATATTTTATTAACAATGTTTATTTCAATTAAGTGGGGGGAGATGGTTAAAGTTTGATCTAGTATATTTTGGAAAATCTAGTACAGAATCGAATTCCTTAGGTCTTCAGAAGAAGTTTGAGTACCCACACTCCTATGCTCGGAAGCTTAAACAGCTATCCCCATACTCACTTTTTTAGTATTTTTCTCTTTTTTAGTCCGACTGAGGTACTAGATTTTTTGTACCTTAAATCGGCTCTAACTCAGTAGGGTTACCTCCGATCGGAAAACGGGTTTCACTGTTCGCCTCAGCTCATTGCTAGCTACTATTCGTAGAAAAAATTTGTGTCTGCACACTATTAGGTTGGCGTAGAACCCCCGGCGGTGGGGGAGCGGTGTTTCCAATACGGCATGTTGCATATCCAATTAAAGGTCTTGTTGAGTACTATTGGGTGGTGTTTTCCTGATTCATAAAATTTTCTCGGGATGTTTTGCCGCCGGAGAATAAATATTCATGCACTTAAGTCACATGCACCCCAGCTACTACATTTCGCAAATATTTTTGTAGTTCTTTCTTCCATGGCCATTATTGCTCTGTTGTGAACATTTTTCCCATAGGAAGTCATTTATCATCACGAGTCACCAAATCCGCGCAGTCACGAGAAGTAAAAAAGTTCACTTTTTCACCCAAGAAAGTCGGTCAAGCTACTTTCGATCGCCAAAGCTTTCCCCCGCTTAATTGAAATAAACATTGTTAACAAAATATGTTCAGGGTATCACAATGCATCGTTTAAGATACCTTTCATATCTGCAGGTTTTGGGCATGTGTTCATTGCCCTTCTACCACCACTTTTCCTATTCGAATCCATGATGGGGCTATTTCCTTTTGTTGAAATTCTGTTTTAGGTTGAATTCAAACATGAAACCGTCGGATGTTATTTTTTGGGTCACATAACCCAGGGTAGGTACTCAGATTTTGCACTTCGAACCAGTAAAGATATTCCGATTAAGATGATTCGAATCTTCCAAACACCATAGTCGATGGAAAGGCGATTCTCAGTAGCCATATGGAACTCTTGATAATTTATTACATCCACAACAAATTTTTATTTATAAACTTAATTTTTAATTTACTACAGTTTGTATACATAAATACGTACATTCATACATACATGTACATACATCTCCATAGACAAAATGTAAAATTCAATTTCGAAAATTTCATCTTCACTTATATATTTTCTGCCTCCGTAATTACTTAAGAAATTCTATTTTCGCATAAGACGGGCGGCGGCAGAGAGCTCATTTTTCCATTTTACTTACCCGCCATAAAAAATAAATAAACCGAAAACCAAATTACTGTTGACCTCGTGCATGCAAAATAAGAAGAAAAAAAAAACTCGAAACGAAAACAGACTTACATGTGACATACCGCAAACTGTGTTTTTCGTGTAAACACTTTTCGAGACGTGTGTTTTGTTTACTGTTGATAACCAACTCCCAAAATTGTGATAATGAATTTTACAGGCGGGACAAATTAAAAAGCTCGTTCATTTCGGCATACACACAAAACAATTACACCTGTGGGAACTATATATTATTCGTACCTAAATATTCACACACACACACACACATTCATTGGTAAGAGAAAGATTACACAAAATTCTTTCAATCGATACGACTTAGAGATAAAATTCATTTGTCATTTATAAAAGTTTTGTTGTCCAAACAAATTTACACCTTTACATTTCTATACAAAACTTCCCATCCGGGGTGTCGTGACCTGCATTGAATTAATTAATTTCCATGACAACGGAGAATTGATTAAATAACAAACAACAGCAACAGCAACAACAACAACCACAAGAAAAGACTGAGAAAAAAAATAAACAAAAAGCGATGATCATCAGCAGGATCGTGATTTATCCTAAATCGGGTCGATATCATCTAACGCCTTTCTTCCCTTTGAGAGAAAAAATCACACGGAGCCCCTGAGGGAGGAATTTTATGTCCGAACCTTTTAATAATGAACACCACGATCACCGGTGGGGTTCAGGTTGTCATTAACTTTTTTTTTTTTGTGTAAGTTATATGTCGAGATATTTTCTTTTATCTTTTTGCTCTTATCTGCACTTGAATTTTTTGGAGGATAACTCGTCAGAGTTTTTCCTATAGTCAATATAGATGTAGGATGTGCACCTAACTATGCTCCTTCTAAAAAAAAAAATATTTCTTGATCGATTCGATCTTTTCATTATTGAGAGGCTCTCTTCTTATAGAACACTCAGATTCCCTTAGGTCAAAGTATTCCTTGTGAACTGCGGCTTATAGCCTGCGGGCTGACGACCACAACGACGCGACGTACCTATAAAAACTTTCTGTTGCCGCATTTTGTTTTTATTTTCTTCAGCATTTTTCTTGTCGACCTTTCCACCGCGCCGTTTTGTCTTATCCTCAAAAGACTTAAGCCCACCGCGCATCGATGAGTGGCTAATCTTTTTTTACTTCACCTGCCTGTTTTTTTTTTAGCAGTTTATTTTATGGTTTGCACTGAAAGTGGTTTGGTTTCATGTTTCCGTGTGTGCCCTGTAAAAAGTTAATGCATCATCACCGTACCACAATCAGTGATCGGCTGTTATTAACTAGTTTTTGTACCTTCTTCCTGCAGGATCGGGGTTGGTTTGGTTGAAGTGATTTTCGCTTCTCCATGGGATGCTGCATCAAAAGAATTTCAGTCTATAAATCCGTTGTGTGCCGATTGTGATTCTACTCTTTTCAGCACAGCATGGTTCTTATGTTCCTAGGTACACATAGAGGTGCATCATAGTGAAATCACAAGGAGATGTAGGAGGTGCATTTTAAGTTTCATGTGTTGCTTTAAAGTTTGGATTATCTACAGGTAATCTGGTGGGTGGGTGATAGTGGGTGTTTTTAATTTGTAAGTGATCCTTATGAGCGGATAGAACAGAATGGATTTATTTATCGTATGCTGTCTGCTACTCAATTGTTGTGTTGAAATTGGATCTGGTAAGTTCTTTCAAGGTCGAACGTAATTTACAGGGTGCCTTTTTATAGAAATGTACTCGCACAAACTCGTACACGCATTTTGTCTGTCTGTATTTTTCTTTTTTACTATTTGCGACACTCTCGTAGACCCACTTTTCGTCATCACAGCCAGCTGAAATTTGGCACACAAGTTCATATTGCGTGACAATTGAATCTATCAAAATTTGAACCCTAAACTTTCATGGAAAACCCGAAAAATCGGGAAAAATTATTTGAAAATTTGGTACAAATTTGATTAGTGATAAATCCGTTTCAGAAAAAATTCAGAGTTTTCCGAATTTTCCGGAATTTTCCGACTTTTCCGGAAAATTATCCGTTAAAAAAGTTTTCTGAAGTATGCAGGATCAAGTTCCCTATTAACTGGCATCATTACTTTCTCTCCAACAATGGTGAAAACTTGCAGAAAAAATCGAGAAAATTCATGTAAAACGCTTTTCCGGAGTTTTTCCGACCAAGGAAGCGTTTGAGCGTTTTGGAACGTAAGACAAAGTTGTAGAGCGAAATGAGTTGCATAAAGTTGCTTTTGTGGAAAACTCGGAAAATCATCGGTAAAATTTTCATCGATATGATTAGTGATAAATCAGTTTCAGGAAAAATGCAGAATTTTCCAATTTTTCTGGAAAATTTTCCGAATATTTCCGGAATTTTCCGACTTTTCCGGAATATTTTCCCACAAAAAAGTTTTATAAGCTATGCGGAATCATTTTTTTCCGTCCTACTGGCATCAATACTTTCTCTTCAACAATCATGAAAACTTGCATGAAAAATCGAGGAAAATTCGTGTAAATTTTTAAAAAAATTTCATAGTAAGTAATAGGAAAAGTCTGTGGAAAACATGGAAAATCGGGAAAATTCATGTTATATGGGATCAAGTTGGAATACAGCTCAAAAGCGCTGTTTAAAACATAATTTGAATATCAGAAAACCGTTGCAGTACCTACTTCAACGATTTGATACTTGAAAAATTGTTTTTTTCGGATCGGCACCAAACATGACTTAAAAATTGTTTTAAAATATCTCCATGCAGCAAGTAATAACAATTTAGTTAACGCGAAAAAGGCAGAAAATAAAATAAGTAAAAAACGAGTTTTCAAACAAAACTAAGGCCAAGCCGCATGAAAAAGTAGAAAATAAATTTTTTTCTTAACACACAGAGGTGGACTCAGATTTTATTCGCTGACAATCACCGATATATTTCAGTATGATCAATCAGAGGTAATAAGTGATTTGATTCATGAAGAGAAAGAATATTCAAGAGAAATGTCCCAATCAAAAAATCTGAGTCCACCTCTACATGTGAAGAAAAGTTTATTTTCTACTTTTTCATGCGGCTTGGCCTCAGTTTTGTTTGAAAACTCGCTTTTTACTTATTTTATTCTTTGGTTGATTTGCTTCATTCTATATTTAATTTTACAGACACGTATTACGCTCCTATATGCCCCTATGCTCCTCTTATTTCTCTTCTCTTTTAGCTAGAATTACTGAATATGGGTGTGCCACAGGGCTCAGTTCTCTCTCCGTACTTTTTATTAATTTCCATCATGATAATCGTTTTTTGTTATTTTCAATCTCAAACAAAGTTTTACTGATGACAGTATCTAGATACCTTTGACCGACTTTGATTACTCCTTTGACCCTCTTATTGAGATAACATCTTTTACCGTTATATTTGACATAAGCAATTTAACAACCACAACAACGTTATCTACATATCTCATAACGTTAAGTAAGTCAATAGTTATCAAATAGGTTTTTTTTTATATTGACTGGATTTAGACACCAAAAGTCCAACAGACCCAAGAGATGAAGACAAAGATGAAGATTTCGGATGGGGTCCGATGTGTTTTTTTTTTTTTTTTTACCGGGAAATTTACTCTTGGCGCTAATTTTATAAAGCGCATACACAAATTGTACATGCTTGTGTGTATGTTCATGCATATTCCTCCTAACTATAAATTAAATTAATCGCCTCTAAATGAAATCATTGATTACGAAATAAAAGTAGAATCCAATCAAATCTCTCACAACGAGTACAGCAACAATAAATTTGTTTAATTTAATTAAATTTATTGTTATTGCTTAAATTCTATAAATAAATGCTTACAGCACACACACACACATATACCAAAATTCATAACTAATCGAAGTTATTGAAAAAAGCCACTCGAACACCCGAGTTCAATAAACAAAAATTTAGAAAAAGTTAAGAGTGACGACTTCAAAGAAGAAAAAAAATGTTTTCAAGAGTCAGGGGTCAGGGGCATCATCAGTCAACTTTAGAAAGTGGGAAGCTACATATATGGTTTACTCTTTACCCCGTCTACGAATATGTGAGAGTTTGAGACCCAAAGATGAGTTTCATGTTTTGAATGGGATCACTTTGAAATCAATAGGCCTTCGCATGGTGCGCCGCTTTAAGATGTTATTCGTATGCGCATCTGTTTTCTGATGACTTTCAGTAATATTTTGATTTACTTAGGTAATGAGCAAATTTATTTAATTGGAGACAAATCTCTTGGGGAAGCATATGTCTATGGTGCACAGTTTTAATCTAAAGCAATCAATATTTAGGGTTGGTAACCTGTTTACTTCTTCTTCTTCTCTTTTATAATTTCAGGTGTACTTTAAAATAGTAAGTGGAATCTATCTGATTCATTGCAGTATCCCTACTCCTTTATATAGTGTTTGATTACACTGTGGTCAGCAGAATGCTTTGAAAATTGTTCAGTACCAGTTACATAGGCTCCAACTTAGACCTATAGAATTATTAGCCAATTTGTTATCTATTCCACCATTGAAGTGGTAATTTTTATGAAAAGTACTAAGGGGTTGAGAAGGCGCAATGGCAATCTGCGTCAAGTTTAACAAGCATAAGGTTCCGGTGTTCAAATCTCTGATGAAACTCTCTTGAACTGGGATAACCTTTTTCGAGGACCGGAGTTAATCTAGCTGTTTTAAATAGAAAAATTGGTACTCTGTGTAACAATTGAGTAATTGGTATTAATAATATCCTCATTTTGTGTCATTAGATAAATTTCAGGTTTGAATAATGCACATAAGCAGCGCCATCTAGTTTCTGATCATGACGATTATAATGATAATATTACAAAAATATTAAGTAAGAGGCCTAATAAAGTCAAATTCAAATTTTTTTATTGAAATGTGAAAACGTATTTAATTCAGTTGAAGTTCTATTTATTGAAAAAGGGAGAGGACTTATACTATTACTATTGACTTAAAAGTTACAAAATTGATAGAAAAATTTAAGTTGCCTACTGTTTGAATTGTTAATGATATTTGCAAAGTATCTGTCCAGTTATTTGCGCAAATATATGATGCCATGATCAATATTTCACTGCACTTTATGATCTGGAATTTTTAATTGACGTTTATCTAAGAAGCTGAAGCTGATGACCTTAACTATAAAAATCAATTTAGTCATCCAAACTGAATACGTTTATTTTATATGAAACTACATCAAGCAACCGTATTTATCATAATGTGTATTTTTATGGTTCTGTAAAAAGATTACTCGACATGGATTATATTTTATCAGGGTCGACGTAGACCAGAATGAATGTTGTTTTATTTGAATCTATGAAAAGTTGATGGAATTTATTATTAATATTTCCCAGTATTTTTTTTTTTACTATAAAAATCTGAAACTGAAGAACTTATATATTTGCAGATGTCATGAATTGTTTATTGTTTTGAAAGACTTAAAGAAATTGGAAAACTATTAGACAAAGTGTATCGATCTAAAAGGAAACTACGTATTTTGGAAAGTAAATCGAATTTTGATTAGAAAATATCAAAATATTACATTTCAAAATTATTGACTTGATCAAATGATCCTCGTATAATAAAATAATCACCTTAAGATCACTAAATAGTAAAATAAGTAAAAAAACGAGTTTTCAAACAAAACTGAGGCCAAGCCGCATGAAAAAGTAGAAAATAAACTTTTCTTCACACACAGAGTTGGACTCAGATTTTTTGGTTGGGAAAATTCTCTTGAATATTCTTTCTCTTCATGAATCAAAAATCACTTATTACCTCTGATTGATCATACTAAAATATATCGGTGATTGTTAGCGAATAAAATCTGAGTCCACCTCTGTGTGTGAAGAAAAGTTTATTTTCTACTTTTTCATGCGGCTTGGCCTCAGTTTTGTTTGAAAATTCGTTTTTTACTTATTTTATTTTCTGCCTTTTTCACGTTAACTAAATTGTTATTACGTGCTGCATGGAGATATTTTAAAACAATTTTTAAGTCATGTTTGGTGCCGATCCGAAAACAAAAATTTTTCGAGTATCAAATCGTTGAAGTACTGCAACGGTTTTCTGAAATTCAAATTATGTTTTAAACAGCGCTTTTTAGCTGTATTCCAAATTTATCCCATATAACATGAATTTTCCCGATTTTCCCTGTTTTCCACAGACTTTTCCTATTACTATGATTTTTTTTAAAAATTTACATGAATTTTCCTCGATTTTTCATGCAAGTTTTCATGATTGTTGAAGAGAAAGTATTGATGCCAGGAGGACGGGAAAAAAATGATTCCGCATAGCTTATAAAACTTTTTGTCGGAAAATTTCGGAAATTTTCGGAAAATTTTCCAGAAAAGTTGGAAAATTTTGCATTTTTCCTGAAACAGATTTATCACTAATCATATCGATGAAAATTTGTCCAATGATTTTCCCGCTTTTCCGGGTTTTCCACGGAGTTTTCCACAAAAGCAACTTTATGCAACTCATTTCGCTCTATAACTTTGTCTTAGGTTGCAAAACGCTCAAACGCTTCCTTGGTCTGAAAAACTCCGGAAAAGCGTTTTACATGAATTTTCCTCGATTTTTTCTGCAAGTTTTCACCATTGTCGGAGAAAAAGTAATGATGCCAGTTGGTTGGGAACTTGATCCTGCATAATTTAGAAAACTTTTTTACCGGAAAAGTCGGAAAATTCCGGAAATTTTTTTCGGAAAAATCGGAAAACTCTGCATTTTTCCTGAAACGGATTTATCACTAATCAAATTTGTACCAAATTTTCAAATGATTTTTCCCGATTTTCCGGGTTTTCCATGGAAATTTCCTGTTCAAATTTTGATATATTCAATTGTCACTCGACATCAACTTGTGTGCCACAGCTCGCTGTGATGACGAAAAAAAAAGAAAAAAGAAATATACAGACAGACAAATTCGTGTACGAGTTAAAGGGACGGGCTGGCCTCAAAAATACATTATATGAAAAGTTGGAGAGATATTTTTATGTAAATTATGTCCTTTCTTGTCCTCTTAATATTCTCAATTAAAATCGGAATCAAATCAAAATCACTATGGCAGGGGTGGCAGTCGAAAAAAAAACATTTCCAAAGATATCTCATTTGACTTTAAACAAAATTTTGAAAGAATGTACGAAAATTTTCGAAATTTCCAATTTTCATAAAGTGTTTTTGTAAAAAATAGATGGCAGCCGTATCTCGCTGATATTTCGCAACAGCCCGGATAAATAAATTAAATTTGAATAGATGTGAGGGCATACCCTTCTCTTGAACCCTTTTCAAAAATAACACAATCAAAATTTATTTGTAGGTGTGGCGACGCGTCTGTGGTCGTCAACATTTCCTTTCTGAATGTTTGACCAGCCACTGTGTAAATCACATAATTTATTTCATTAAATTCTCAGCTAGCAATACTTTGTTGGGTTTGGAAAGCCTTAGCTAGGTAGGCGTCGATTGACAATAGAAATTAATTTAGTGGATAAGAAAATTCATTCATGTCAGAATTGTTGTATAGAGAAGTTGTTATTTGTCGCTATAAAAGATTATATCATTTTAAATTAATTCCTGTGAAGGGAACTTTAATAAAGGACAGATACGAATCCATAACACCTGAGGGTTTTAATCGAACTGGATTTCGCTGAAGGCTAATGTTTATGCCTGCTCCCGTGGCATCAACGCTATTTTCTTTCTTTCCTTTTTAGGCCCTTCCTTTTAGGACGGCCCATCCAGAGTTGACTTTCAAGAACACTGAAGTTATCGATGTTACAAGTGTTACCATTGATTGGGAAGAATGCCACCTCGGCTGGTTGCTGCTAACTAAAGAAGGCTATAGGTCAAAACCATAAACTCGCGCCTCTCAGTTGTATAGCACGGTTGAGACAACCTATCCACCGATAGAATTTGACGGTCCAGCTTGGCTAGGTGCTCCAACTGTCCTCATCAACAACGTCTCGACTAGCGATTAACTGAGGAGACATATTGATTGCCGACGACATATATAATAACATAATAATAAGGCTAACTTCACACAGTAACAGTAACGACATAAGTGGTCTGTCAAGGTTTGACCAGTTTGACATAGTGTCAACTGGTCATTTATGTCCTGTTCAAACGCTATTGTTTCTTTTGCAGAAGACAGATTTAAATCGACTAATGATAAAATCTTTAGTCGCACATCGAATACAAGATTACATTATCCGGTTGTTATATTGAGAACTGTGTTGTTGTTCTCATTCAAGTGTATACAACTTCCTCAAGATAACCAGAGTAGTCAAACCGAACTACAGTTCTACGCCAACTACTACCGGTGTATACAGACATCCTGTAGAGAGATCTGCTGGTTTCAACTCACCCGAAGTATCACTTAGTTACATCTGATGGAGATATTTAGTGGAACCTGAGGTCGTGGTACGGCTTAAGGAATACCACTAAATAGGTATGTAGTAAATGCGTTAGGAATGCGAAGAATTCCTTCCATAGAGATTTTCGAAATATTTTCGAAATTTGAAATTTTTTACAATTTTGAAAATTTGTATAAACATTGTCAAAGATGGCACACATCTATAATTAAAAAGTCACTTTAATCGGTTTAAAATATTCAAAAAAGTACATTTGGAAAGTAAGTATGTAAGTAAGTGAATTTATTTAGCATTTCTTTCCTCCTTTTCCTTATCTTCTGCATTAGTTTACGATTTTAATAAGTAATTTTAACAAATTCAAGAACTTTTCTCTTAAATATCCTAAAATTATTCTCAAGTTTTACATCTAAATGTAACTTATTAAATATTTGAAAGTCCTTATATGCTAAACTATTCTGCGATGAATTATCTCTATACAGTGGCAGCCTAAAATCATTAGTATTTCTTAATCCGTAAGGTTGTAAGTCTCCAAAATAATTCATCAATTTATTTAAATAACTCGGCATATCACCTGACTTAATTCTAAATATAAAAATGAATAAATTCATAATAATTCGTTGCTTTACGCTCAACCAACATTTAACATAAATATGATAGATGTGTGTATCTATTGCACTTTAAGATGGCTCTCATTGCCCTATTTTGAAGTCTCTGTAGTCTTACAAAAGAGTTATTATCGCACATAAACATGACTGTCGAACAATATTCAAAGTGGGGCTTAATACATTAATTGAACTTAGTAAATCTATTCTATTTCTTATTCTTCTAAAGTACCCTATTTTCTTCGAAATTTTCTTTGCTATGTAATCTATATGTTTTTTAAATTTCAGTTCCTTATCAACAATAATGCCTAAATACTTGATTTCATCAACTTGTTCAATTTGTCCATTATCCATTCTTAAATCCAGGTCAAAATTATACTTAAATATCATACACATAGTTTTACACACATTAACTTTTAATTTGTTTGATTTAAACCAATATTCTAGACTCTTTAAATCTTCCTGTATTTCGCACCGACATTGTTCTGTATCTTTCCCTATCACATATATGAGTGCATCATCCGCAAAAAGAACAATTTTTGAATTTCTTAATACTTTGGCTATGTCGTTGATATATATAATAAACAGAAGAGGTCCAAGAATAGTTCCTTGTGGAACACCAAACGATGTCATTGTAGAATCAGATAATACATTATTCACCGAAGTCCTTTGTGTCCTATTTTCCAAATATGATTCAAACCACTTCAATTCTGTATTTCGAATGCCGTAATTTTTCAACTTCCGTATTAATATACTTCTATCTATGGTTTCAAATGCTCTTTTTAGATCCAAGAAGACTGCAATGACTCTATTTTTTTCAGCTAACTCTTCTTTCCAGTTCACTTGGTTTAATGCAGTTTCACATGAGTGTCGCTTTCTAAACCCTGACTGATTCTCCAAAAAAAGATCATTTTTATCGAAATAGCTTTCAAGTTGTTGAAAGGAAGTATATATTTCTTCCTTAAATCGTTCAAGTGTAAAAGTAATGGATAAAGGATTACTCAGTAAAACAGTCAATTAAATATTTATTACGCCACTCGTTATTATTTTGTTATAATAAACAGAATTCAAAATTTTCGAAAATTTTTGAAAATCGAATTTAAAAATATATTTGATCGGCAACTGGACGATCTATTTTACATTCATATGTATGTATATACATAAGTGTGCCAAATCTATAATTATATTTTGTCAAAAAATTCGTCAAAAATACTCTCCCGTAGAGGAAAAGTGGGCAAAGTGGCCACCCTAAGGGAAATCATTTTTCGCGCAACCATCTAAATTAAGAAAATTACAAAATATATTACCTGCAGAAACTGTAAACAGTTTATAACATCATAATATTTTTCTTTTCTGTTAGATAATTTTTTTGTATAGTAGATGTGAGTTCTATCTCAAGTATACAAAATCGCCCTTTTACCCGAACAGGTCCGGTAAAGTGGCCAGTGACTGGTGACCAGTACACTCCTCGTGAGCCCACTTCTTACACTTGGAATACCTAATCGGACCCTCGTTAAGATTTAAGATTTAGAGAAAGCCCCAATGTAATAAAAACATTCGACATTCTCATCTTCTTCGTCATCTATGTCAAAAAGCTTCCTTTTTGGTTTGTGTTTATGATTTGTTATTCCTTGGAAGACTTTTTGATGTTATAGCTTTCATCATCTTTTCTTCTTTCCTCCTTTTTCATTTCATATCCTCCTGCTCGTTCTTCAGATGCTCTTTTAATAATTCAGCTTTATATGGGCTAGATATCTGGTCCTTTTTCCTGTTTAGTTTTCTTTGCTTTAAGCCTGTTTGCTTAGGCAAAGGTACAATGTCCTTTGGACTTATTAAGAATGATGTGGGTTGTGATTTGTGTGTATCGACCATCAAATTGTTTTTGTTGCCTGTCAATTCACGTTCCCGACCATCCACTGTAGCCGTAGCTCCATCACTGCGATCATCCACTGCAGCCATAGCTTCATCTTCACGACCATCCACTACAGTTTCATCATTTATCACTCTGTCTTCGGTGGCAGCAAGATCATTGTTTTAAGGAAAAAGTGGGAATGTGAGACACCTCAGCTGCAACAAAATTTGCCTCAGAGAACACATTCGTATCTAAAGGAAAAATCCCACACTTACGAATCCTTTTATGGCTATAGCTGGCAGAGCTGCACACAAAAAACCCTCCCCGAGAAGTCTGCTGATTTGAAATTATGTTATAACTCTTCCAGGGTTGTTACGAAGAAACTTGTCACAAGCTTGAACGTAGAACATTTTGAAAGGTGCCATAAAAGATACATCTAGAGGCTGCAGCCTAGTGGCTGCATTGTGGAGGTAAACATACATGTGTCTGGCCTTTTCCATGTAGTCTATGTTTTTGGAGTGGGTAGCATGTCCATCCAGAACTGGATCTTCGGCTGTAGCCTTGGCGTGTTTCAAGAAATGGTCAAGTTCAATCTTCACTCTTTCTCTTGAAAAGAGCACAAAAGGAGGAATGAAGGTTCCTCTTGTGCGGACATGCATACTGCAAATGTGGAAAGCAAGCCTCTTTCCGCTGAAGTAATATCACCGACTTGGTGCCTTCCCTTAAGCGAGCAAACTTTGGTGTTTCATGTTTGAACCGTTAAAAGGCCAGTACTTTACGCCTAATATAATTCCTTGAAATTTAAATTTCGAATTTAATCCTTATCTGAAAACTGAGATAATTTTTATTAGCGACAAGAAATAAAAGAAGAAAAAAAATATGAAAATAGAATTTAACCGAACAACTAAACACTTGAAAAAAAAGCGGAAGTTTCCAACTGTTTAGTGAAAAACAATTTCACGCTTCACAGGTAATATCCTATAACAATAACTATTCGCGCTGAACCAGACCAACTGGTCTCTATCTCTCCCTCTTTATCACCTCAGTAAATTCAACAGATGATAACAGCACGAGCTAGGTACGATACGGTTGCAAAAAAAAAAAAACAAAAATATTCGCATCTGGCTGCAGGCAACTGGTTTCGAAGAAATAACCATGTGTCAGTCCTCCTGATAGCGTTGATACCATTTTGAATAGAATTCTTGGAATGGTAAAAACCTTTAAATCTTAAAAATGAGGATTACAACTCACATCCGCTTGTATACATAAATTCTTAGTTGTATTGTTCACGTGAACTCGTTAATCTTTTCTCTTTTTTTTTTACGGAAATCTTTAAAAAACTCTTTATTGTTACCTGATACGCTTATTGCGTTTGCGCAGTCAGTTAATTGGTAACTTTCAAAATTTTTGAATTTCATTAAAATTTGATTTTTTGATATACCTAAACAAAAGATAAAATCTCTGCATAAAAATATTATAATTAACGAGAGAAAATCATTCTTAATTTTTGTGGACCCATTCGAGAATTGAGAAATACTAAGAGACTCCGCGGAATAATAAATAATAAGTATAAACAGTGCTGTCGTTCGACTCCGAAATCTAATAGCGTACTCCGGTACTACTCCTTTAATAAAAGTACTCCGCTTTTCATTTCTTCATACTTAAAACTCCTATTGTTGTTAGCAAATAATCTAAAAGGTTTTATTCCCCTACATCAACATCTATTAACGAGTCCGGTTGAAAAGTTGGTTTGGTACTACGCTGTACTTGATGAAATATACCAAACAGCAGCTAAGAGGTTTTATAATTTTTTTCAGCGTTGGCGCGCAGTGTAATCTGTTTTGTTTTAGCCTTTTACACCTATCTAAATAATGTAATTATGATTCGTTCGTTAAACTCTGTGGTTGATATTCATGAAGTGAATAATGAACGCTCTCTACTTGAAGAACTCCAGCAAATTCTATTCTAGTCCAGAAAACGTTTTTTTTTAATTGCTCTTTGCCTTTTCCTTTGTATGTAATATTTTCTTCATTTTCCTTCTCACAAAAGCTAACTCCAATTAACAGTAAATTTTTCATGGAAGTTTGGGTTTTTGTTTATGATTCGCCGAAGATATTTAGTGATTTAATTTAACTATATCATTTGTTTACTTTAATTCAAGTGTTGTAAAATCGTTGATTTTTTGTAATAAAACGATATAAAATTTGTGAATTGTGACACAAAGGAAAAACTTGAGAATAGTTACCAATTTTCAAAATACGAAATTCAAGAAACTTACAAAAAAAAAAACTAAGGAAAAATTTCGTCAGTAAAGCTGATTTTTTGTATTTTTTTTTTAATTTTGTTTTAAATATTAAGAAACAGTTTAGTTGGCCTGATCTGATTGAGATAGGGGTTTTGGGGGGTATTTGATTAAAGAGCACAAATTTTGCAAAATTGAGAAGACAAAGAATTATTTATTATTATTAGATTTGTATGACATTTTTTTCTAAAAAACCAGTCCTCAAACAAAAAAAAGAAATTCTCGTCTCCAAAACCCATTGAGATCCCAATTTAAAAAATTTACCATTTACTAAAAATATTATCAGCATTAATTTAAAAATAAAACAAGGAAAAATTAAGGGAATGCATTTGAAGATATTCAAGGATAAAGGATATAATTATTGTTCTTAATTTTTTCTTCTTCTAAAAGGTATCTATTTTTTTAATTTTCCCTCAAGGAATGTACTATCATCTTAAAAATTACCTAATGGTCATGTCTCTGTGATAATCAGAACCAAAGTTATGATTGTTTTAAATATAACTCAGCAGAACAAGAATCGGCGAATTTTATGGATTTCAAAGTCCTTTAATTCAACCAGCATGTGGCGCAGCACAAAAATAAATAGTTGAATTCTTATCTCATAACTACTTAAAAAATGAGATTGGTGATGGTCGGGTTAGGAAAGTGCGAATTTTTATCGATTTCCTGTGGACCTCAAATTTCTTTCAGATTACAATATAGTTTACTATTTTTCCATATTTACTGGGGAAACAGAACTTCATACTCATACAGAACTGTGAAGTGCAGAGTACAAATATAATGTGATCAAAATCACTTTCGCTAATGGAGAAGTAAGTGTCATAGCATCCAAAGTGTATGTCCATAGGTAAAATACTAAAGTCAATTCTTGGCAATATTGCAGACACAGTATTAAAGTTTCTAAATGTAGTGGGTACGACAAGCAATATGAATATGACTTTTGTATCCGAAGATCAAAGGCAATCTAAAACAATTCCTGGAAATTCAACAAACATAAATAATAAAGAAAACATAATTTCTAGTATAACGACAGATTTAGAGCACGACGACCAAATGTGTCAAGAAATCATTCTTGGAAATTCTATGGAAGCTGTTTTGTCGCCAACAAAAGGTAATACACATAATAAACAAACTAAGCGTGTTAAAAAATTTTGCTCTATATGCACGCAACCTTATAAATAATAGGCGGTTTTGTAAAATATATTTTAAAGTTATTGCAAACAAGTAAAAAACTCGAATTGCTCTAACAATAAGACCCATTCTTACGATACCCTAGATGAAATCCCGTATGTAACTTCATAAGGTCACTCATCTGAGCAAGTTTGATTTTTGAAGGGGTTTTTCGCATATATTTCTAGATCGGTTCTTCGGACAGAAAAAATTATTACACCCAATTTTATAGGATTTCATATTCTGAAGAAGGTTTCAGTACATGAATACCATATAGGACTGCTCGTTTTCACAGTATACGTAAAAATTTTAAGTTTTTATATGGCAAGACCAAGAAGGGATTGCCCGACTTTGCCCATTTTTGAAAATATATTTACAATTTTTAGAAAACACTATGTACAAAATTGTAGCTCTCTACGTCGAAGCATTCTCAGGCAATGCCAAAATATATGTACATAGTGGAAAACGAAATTTTTGCATGGCAACCCTACGAAGGAGATATCCGATTTGTCGGGTTTCGAACTTAATTTTACGTTTCTTTGTACATATGCAAAATTTCAGCTCTCTGTACACGCGTTCTTGTGTTATCGTGAGGATGGATGAACGGACGGACAGACGGACGGACAGACATGCCAAAAATCAAAATAACTTATAATTTTATGCAAGGTGTGCTCTATCTGAATTATTTCTGTGCACTACTGATTCAAATATCGTAAAAGATTTGAAATGCAGAAAAACTAAAGCGACTGAAGTTGTCAGTACAATTTTGCATGATGACTGCATTAAAATCCTTACAAATATTATGAAAATTCAAAAGTTTTCAATAATTAAATAAATAAATTAATGATCTAGTTTATGTATTTTATTAGTGTACACCTGTATTGATTTGCTTTATGAAGGTATGCTTTTCTCAAGAATAGCTTTTCATGACAGAACCTTTTTACTTCAGCAAGTATGATCTGAGTGAATCTTTTAAATCAACAGCTGTCAACTAAACTTAGGAAATTCTTACTACTGAAAAAAAAAAATTTATGGGAAAATCTTAAAATAATAACCAGTTGTTTCTATATAAAAAAAATATAAAAAATGTTATAATGGAGACATATAAATATAAATCATTTTAATGAAAATGGGTTTTATTCACATTAATATGATTTCTGGACATCCCATTCTAATTAATTTGAATTCATTAAATTTCGTAGTCGTGTACTCCGTTTTTTTCCGAAAGTACTCCGCTTTGGCAGCAAATTGTACTACTCTTGAAATTTTCCAAACGACAGCACTGAGTATAAAATTGCCCGCAGACCGAGAGGCTATACATAATTTATTCGCGGTCATTTATGCTAGTAGCTCCCTCACAGGGAATTAGTCTTGAGTTTCAAATTCAAGATTGACCAGTTTGGGATAGTTTGAGCTAGTTATAGCAGAAAATTGAAAGTCTTGGATGCATTTTTTTTTTATAAGATTTGTCTTATGCGTTTAAAGTCTAGATCTATACTAGATTTACAGAACATTTGCTATTTTTTTTTTTTTTTTGAATAAATTTCAACAAATTTTAAGTTTTGTGGAAATTTTTCGAATTCTACACATTTGCAATTATTCAACGCTAGAGAAGGACTGACTCCACACGATTGTTGTTTAAAGAAAATCTGCACGTCCATGTCGACTAAACTGCGAATACAGAATTCAATGTTTCAAGTTTTGTGCTGTGTGTACATAGTTAGTGCATTTTGATGTAGCGCCAAAATTTCACGGTGTTAAGATTTTCTATGAAATTAGTGAAGTGATTTTATTTTTAGACAGCCACACATTTTCTTTTCGTTTTGTTTTCTGAATAGTTCGAGAAACTTTTAGACCGAACGAAATTTACTTGTAGTTTTAACATTGAGATGCAGTTCTAACAATATTTTGCTCAAATTTATTAAAATTAAATGTAGAATTTATGAAAAGATTTTCTTCTAGAAGAGATTTTTTTTTTTTTTTAAATTGTCAAATTTTGGTTTTATGTTATTTGTTTAATTTTGAATAAAATTTTTGGTTGTTTGTCATTGTTCAGCCAGCAGGATATATTTTTTGGTTAACATCTTTTCGTAATGAGTTTATTTAAATTTTTGATATATTCAAACAAACTAAATTGCGAGTCTATTACTGGTTTTTTGTTATAATTTCAAAGATCTCATTAGATTTTTTCTGTCATTACAAAATTTTGTAATTAATAAACGTAAAATTGTTAGACTTTCAATATTGTAGCAATTCAGAGATCTTCAAAGATTGTTCCTGATCGCAACTATTGTCCTATTAGTTTGCTACCATATGTTTCTAAAATGATATCTGCAAATCTCTAATTTTTTTATTTTAAATGAACTCTTAATTGACAATCAGTCAGGGTTTCGTTTTGGACATAGTTACGCAACTGCTTTACTTAAGGTAAGCAATGATATTTCATGGGATGAATTGACTGTCTTCTTAGATTTTTCAAACAGTGGATCATTTACTTCTCTGTTGAATGCTCAGTAGATTTTAAATTGTTATGTCAGGCAGCTGATCTGATTTTCAATTACTTCAGTAACAGATAACAGACAGTTTACATGAATGGAACTTACTCCTCCTTTTTACCGGTATCCTGTGTGTGCCGCAAGGATCGATTCTTGGTCCCTTATTATTCTCCATTTTTATCAATGATATATTTTTTCAAGTTAAGTTTTGTGATTTACATTTCTATGCAGATGATGTATACAACTGCACATTTCCAATGTATTGATCTTATTGATGATAATATATCTCGTGTTAATGAAGGCCTTGAATCAATTTGTGGTTAAAGTCGAATCAATTGAAACTTAACCCAATTAAATCTAAAACCATGATTATATATCAGATATTCACCGTGACTATTAATAATACTACTATTATTCTTCTTGTCGACTCCGTTGAGAGTCTTAAGGTTTTATTTAATAGCACTTTTACTTGGGATGACCACATTAACTCTGTTATCAGAAAAGTTTATGGTCGATTTCAGACATTATGCACATCTAGGTTTTTTACACCAGTAGCAACAACAGCGCGTTTTTTTTGACCATTTATGGTTATGTTCTTAATTGGTGAGATAAATTGATCGTGCTTTAAGTGGTATCAAAATGAAGAAAATAGAATAGAAAATCATTCGTTTCGTCATAAACTCATCTCGCTATACATTTTGCCAATTTAGGAAATAGAAACTTTTAAACTCAAATTTAGAATCCAAATAGCGAAATAATATTTTGACAGGTCATAAAATAAGATTTTGATGCAAAAGTACTACGGTCCTCTTAAGAAAAATATATGATTTATTTGGTCGCGATAAGTTATGTAAACCTTGTAACGACAACTTTCGTAAAAAAGAACAAACATTTTGCAAGCTTGTAACATTGTGACTGTGTACAGGAAATATTGCAACTTCAACATATACTTTCAGAGCCATGATTTTTCCTTAACAATTTATTCTGGAATTTTATTGTGCGTGACAAGAATAAAAGTATTTGTCTTTGGAACAAACATTTCTCTCCAGAGCTCGATCGAAAGTGGGTATAGTTCAAAAATATTTTCGGATAATTTGACTGGTAATGTAATCATATTGACACATTGTGACTTAATGGTAGTAAAATAATAAATATCGAATTGTTATGTAAGAACGTAACTAAAGCGAAATTGTTCGAATAAAATGGTATCAAATCAGTAACATTGTTACTTCTCCATATTTTTTTATTATATTATAGCTCTTATGAAAGAGGGATGTTTTCTTATATTTATATTATTAGGAGCGTGGATTTTGTTTGTTATGTAAAACACAAAATTTCAGATATAACTCACAAGTTCTTTTTATTACACTATTCTGTTTATTTTTTAACAAATTCACAACAATCACAAATCAACTCAACTAACTCTACTTTAATTATCGCTATTACCGTATTTATCGCAATCTAACATTTTCGTCTGTGTACTACATTCACTTCACTGTTTAAGACAAGCCTTCCTCCTGGCGGTGACAATTGCTTTATTTATACTCCACAAATTGTCCTAGAACCTTACCGAAAATTCCATGACAGAAATATCGATTCTTACTGCTTTCTGCTCGAATCAATAGATGTCGCTTGTCCTCTCCGAACCAAAAGTTGTT
The DNA here is from genome assembly GCA_963930735.1 of Dioctria linearis. Classification (NCBI taxonomy): domain Eukaryota; kingdom Metazoa; phylum Arthropoda; class Insecta; order Diptera; family Asilidae; genus Dioctria; species Dioctria linearis. The sequence goes on from OZ005740.1 coordinate 21,612,049, forward strand.
CATGTCCGTACTTAATTAGTCATTTTACGCGAAGTATTCATTTCCAATAGGAGTCGCTTGTCCTTTTCTTTTGCACGTAACAATATGAATGCCTGAAAAGATATTTTCATGTCTATTCGTTAGAAAACATTTAGTCTAGTTTGTTGTTTATGCTTTTAAATGCCTCCAATTATTTGTAGACCAGATGAACTACTATATATGAGATTCATGCGGAATGTTTTCTCTAAATGCAGTTCCACAGGATTCTATTCTTGGTGGTCCATTGTTTTTTTTTTGCATTTTTATTAATGACATTTTGAACTATATATGTTTGCCGACGATATTCTAACAGTTTTTTTCCATGACATTTGTTGGGGCACCACGTTCAAGATTGAGTGTAAGTTTCATGAATGATGATGTCAATAGTATTTATTCATCGATTCAATCTTGTAAATCAACTTACGATTAATTCTTGAAAAACAACCGACTGCACATATATTTATTCCGTTGAATATTTTTTGTAATCTAGTTCTTATCTCTTTCCGTCACCCCTTACGCTACCTTCAAAATTGTTGAATCAGAGCTTGAAGAAATTTCGTTCTGTTGTAAGAATTAAAGTAGAGTTTTTCATTTTGTTTCGATTCCGATTTTAATACTTTTTAAAAATGGAGGTTTATGGGGAATGGAATAGGATAAAAAAATTGGATATGACCTAATACTTTAACATGAAATTTGAGTGAATGGGAAAAATAGTGGGTGAAACTTCGTTCCCATCAAATTTTATGTGATAGGTGGGAAATTGTCTCCGTCGTTAACCTTTGACTGATATAATTTTACAAAACGATCTTGGGCTTGGAGGGTGGATGGCTATCGAAGATCGAAAGGGGAACAACATAATTTTACAAACGATCATGGACGTGGGGTGTGGTTAGACGTCGAAGATCGAAGGTGGAACAAAAATAGGGGTCAAGGGAAGAGGGGGGGGGAGACGGTAATTAAATAGTTTGCTTGTGATGGCGTTTCTTCTTTCATTTGATAATGAAGCTTGCTTATTATTTCTTTTTTTATACCCTAGATGAAATCTATAGGGTATACTAAGTTTGTCATTCCGTTTGTAACGCACAGAAATAATGATGGTCGAGCAAAATGTATTGGACCTCCATGCATAATTTTAAAAGTTATTTTGATTTTTGCATGTCCGTTCATCCGTTTGCCCGCCCGTACAATACCTCGAGAACGCGTGCACTTAAAGAACTGAAATTGCACACGGACTTTTAAAAAAACATAAAATTAAGTTCGAAAATGGGACAAATCGGTCAACTCCTTCGTGGGGTTGCCATACAAAACTTTCGTTTTCCACTATATATTTGGACATTGCCTGAGAAGGCGTCGATATAGAGAGCTGAAATTTGGTACATAGTGTTTTGATAGAAATATCAAAAAAATTTCAAAAATAGACTCAATAGGGCAACCACTTCTTGGTGTTGCCATACAAAAATTTAGGGTTTTTACGTATACTGTGAAAACGATCAATCATAGACATTTTTATTGTACTAAAAACTTCTTCAGAATACGAAATCCTATAAAATTGGTTATACCATTTTTTCTGTCCGACGAACAGAAATATATGCGAAAAACCACTTCAAAAATCAAACTTGCACAAAGAGAAATTTCATACTGGCATTCATCTAGGGCAGCGATGGCCAACCTTTTTATGTGTGCGTGCCAGAAAATTATAAATATTACTTATCGCGTTGCTGGCGTGCCGGACAGATTTTAATTAAGAAAAATTGATAAAAATATAGGTGTTTCAGAATATTATTTAGACAACTTCAAAAATTAATATACAAAAACTAAACTAAACATATATTATGCTCTTATACGTAATTATTTTACCTTGTAACTACATAGTAACAATCCATGGGTGTACAAGTAAATTTAAAATAAAAAATATTACCAACGCTACAAAATACGTAATTAAAAATATTTTTAATTTTTCAAAACGTACAAGAACAAGGGGACTACGCAAAAATGGGAATATATTACCAGTATCAAAACTGACAGAACAAATATTATACCTGTTAAGTTTTAAGGCTTGGAAGCAACTCAATTGAAACAAGGACAATCAAATGAAATCGAGTACCTACTTAAAAATAAAGTCAATCCTTAAAAAAATAAATAAAAAAAAAATACTAATTGATGAATTCTTTTGTAAATTATAACAATTCAATGGGATTTTTGTTGTTGTTTATTGGTAGACAAATATTTTATGTCAGGACATGATACTTTTAATAAAACACATGCTGCACTGGATTCTTCAGTCATTCTATGCCTAAATTTTGTTTCTTATGCAATTAAATTCAGAAAAAACTAATTCACACACATATGTGGAAGAAAAAAAATTGAGAGAATAGATATCGTCAGTTTTTTTTTAAAGAACTAAATGTTGCAGGAATGGCATTCCAAGTTTTTAATAATTCTTGTTCCGCATTCTTATGAAAAGTACTCTATAATCGATTATTTTCAATGGTTTCCAGTTCATTTCTTAAATCGATAAATTTATGTGTTCAAATGGAACTGGATTGAAAATCAATCAATTGCATCTCAACATCTTCTAAAATTAGCCACTCAAAAATTTTTAAATTAAGTTTATCTGTCGATATCGTGTCTTGGAACATAATGAATTTTTGATGTTTCTGCAAATGTTTTGAATTCTTTAAATCTAAAGTAAATTCGTTCAGTAGAGACTGAATAATTTCCGAAAAATTTGTTGTTAATTTAGTTTTGTCATTTTTTTTCATGGGAATCTAAATTTGCAAAGAAGAATTTACTTGTGTTTGGAAAATATTTATATAATGGTCGAAATAATGTCCCGATTAAATATTTCTGATTTAATTTCGAAAGCTTTAATTATATCAAACATTATAATAATTGTCTTATTACAACCTTGCAATTTCACATTTAATACATTTAAATGCGAACACAAGTCAGTAAAAAATATGAGTTTGGTTGTATTTTTCAATTAATTTCCCGTTATTTAAAAAAAATCTAATTTCATCTTCTAAACAATCAACGAATCTTTGAAGAACTCTTCCACGACTTAACCATCGGACGTTGTTGTACATCAATAACAATCGTACATTGAATTTACCTTTGCGTTTATTTAAAGGGCGTGCAGATATAAAATTGACTAATTGTGTAGCAAGAATAATAGTATCGTTCAGTGACTTTAAACCGGCCTTTGCAGAGAAAGCCTGCTGATGTATGATACAATGGAAACCCAGAATTGTATGTCCAATGAGCTGAGTAAACAAGCTGACAAAACCCATTTACCTCACCAGTCATATTGCGAGCACCATCAATCGTTACAGAAATAATTTTAAAAGGATCGTCAGTACGTTTACATGAATACTTGAAGTATACTTCAAGTAGAGATCAAGTAATCAAAATATCATGTAAACGCGCATTGACTTCAAGTATACTTGAGTCAAGTAAATCACAAAATTTTGTTCGATTTACTTGAAAAAATTCATGTAAACGCAATTTCAGTAGGTACTTGAAAATTTTTCATTTGTGCGAGATATGAAAACGGCAAAGAGAAACAAGAAGAAGATTTTTGTTGATAATTTAGGCTGTGATTTTTAGCACTTTTCTCAAGAAATTTATCTAAAAATCAGCAATTATGTATTGAATTTAATGCAGAGTTGTCAAAGGTAAAATGTCACTTCAAGTAAATTTCATGTCAAGTAATTGGAATTAATGCAACTAAAAATCCTACTTGAGTTTCAAGTGGATTTCAAATCAAGTAATCATGTAAACGTACTGTATGTTTTTTTCGGCAAGTGCATTTACAACTACATTTTAAATATCTAGTCCATTTATTGTTGTTTGTTGCTATAATGATGTTAAACTTACCATTTCTTCTTTGATATTATATCCAATAGCGTAACGAATAAAAATCTGCTAAATGTACTGATCCAGTCAGTGTCAGTGCTCTCATAAAGACAGAGAGTAAATAAAACAGAAGAATTTATGCGCCATGATGATTTTTTCGTTGTTTTCAAAATCTTCAAACAAAATTGGTGCACATTTTATCCATGCTTCTTTCATATATTCGCCATCAGTAAATGGTTTTCCGTGCTTCGCAATTACATTTGAGGCAACAAAACATGCACCAATATATTTGAACGTAAATGTTGACAAAGTATTTCTAAGTTTTATTTTTCGAGCAATAAATTCTTTTCGTTTTGCTCTGAAGAGATTAAGTGGATGTAGTATGCTGGATTTTCTGATATTTTCGGGAAAAATGAAAATTTTATTTGACAGAAATTTCACATTTCCTTTTAGTACGTTGTTCAATGCTTAAATTTATACTTTTATCAAAGGATTAATGGTAGTGTGATCCGATGTACATTATTATGAATAGTTTGAAATAGAGCTTGAAACTTTTATGACTTTTTTCAAAAAGTCTCTAGAATACGAGTTATTATTAACTTTTATTCCATAAGAATTAAACAAAATTATAAGAAATAAGAGTTTTAAAATAATAAAAATTAGTCATTTTTATTATTGAAACTCACAAAATAACCATTATTTTTAATTGTTATTTTTAACTGTTATACAAAACAAAAACTTTTTGATATTTTTAATTTCCTTTTAATTAAAAGAAAAGCCATCCTGGAATTCGAACGCGTTACAGACAGATAGAGTTCTGGACTTTCCTTAAGTTTCTATGATATAAACAAATTATGTTATGTAAGTATATGGATCAAATCGATTAAAATGTTATAAACAGCGGGAGAAGATTTTTTTTTACATTAGACCGTAAATACTTTATATATTTAAATAAAAACATAAAGAAAGACTTTTAAAAAGATTTTTATAAAAAAAAAGTCTCGAAATATTCTCAAAATATTTTTTTTGTTAGATAAATGTCTGAAAAGACTTAAAACTAATTCTTAGGGATACTACAATTTCTGATATATATTTCGTACAATAAAAGTTTACTCTTAACTTTTACTTTTAAAAATAAAAGTTAAAAGTATTATTAAAATTAATTTTTTAAATACATATAAAAGTTTCCAGTCGGACTTCACTTAAAAAACGACTTAATAGAGAGTTATTTTCAGGCTCTGGTTTGAAAGGATTTTGAAGGTATTCAAGAAGATCTTATCATTCGTATAATCCTACGTTGTCTCTATTTTTTTTTTAACTCATTGTCTCAGCTGCACTACAATAATGCATAGCCAAGTTCTTTTCCCACATTCATGCAAAAGACGAAAGTATATGACATTATTTGTTTCTTTCTAGAAAACAAGGAAAATTTCCATTTTTGTTCGGCTGTGTCCTATCTTCTTATTAGGTTATCTTTGACCTGGACTATATGTAAGTACATGATTGTACACTTTGCAATGATTGGACGGAATCATTTTACAAAAGCACACGCAACTTCATCTAAAACATAGTTTAATTTTAAAATTAATGTAATATTAAATCCAATTTAATATAATATATCGTTCACGTGCCAGTAAAATTTTCGTACGTGCCATATCTGCCACGTGTGGCACATGTTCGCCAACATCGATCTAAGGTATCATAAGAATTGGTCTTATACCAATTCTAGCTTTTTTACTTGTTTATTTCTTTCTTCGAAAAATAAGTTGAATCCAAAACCCAATTTCTTGAAACTATCTATACGCTCCAAGGTATGTAAGTTAAGCCTTTTCGCAGCACCCCAAAATTTGATATAGAAACATTATACCAAATTGGAGGAGGAGCACCCTGTAAATATTATATAATTATCATAACTAACAAAACAAAATAAATATAAGTTTTCTCATTTTCGTGAACGTCCACCTTGGAATTTATTCAAAAAGTAAACCAATTCGTTACACAGTTTGCGCCATACATATTTACGTACCTACATCACTTCTAAAGGTCTGATGTAAAAATAAACCGCCTCAAATTCTGCCTCTCTTATAAGCAATTCCTGTTCTTTTGAAGCGTGTTATGAATCTGCAAAACGAAAATCCATTTATCAGCAATAAAAGCACGTAAAGGCGATTGCATGTACATTGGACCACGGTTAAACTCTCCACACAGTGCACAAACATACCCCCAATAACTTTATATGATCCGAGGAGAGGAACTCTAATAGAATGCCACCACAAACCAGTTGGTTACAAAACATGCGAGAAGATGAAGTAAACGACACCACCAGCAACAACTACCACAACTACAATGAAGAGCCAGAAAGATTCGTCGTCGTCGTGATGGACCGACCTAAAGACTGTTGTTAATCTTTTGGTTGCAGGCTGCAAATGATGCAAATAAATTGCTGCAGCAGATGCAGGCGCAAATAAAGAATTTCAAGCCAAAAATAACCCTAACAAAGTGGCACTAGCCATTATTTGTATGAAAAATTAGCAAGAGTTGAGTCTAGGCTAGGCGTCCCACTGACCGTTCATTTAGTAAACATTTAATTTGCATACGTTTTGTATACAGAATATGTACGTACGTATGTGTGCCATCATCATAGATAGAGTCTTTAAGATGCTGAGTGTATACCTAAGAATTTGTTTACAATCAAAAGGCTATTTCCAATAAATCTATGTGTGTTCCGGGTTTGGTTTTCAATTTATAGTATCTCTTCTAGAATAGCGCGCACTGAAAACATCGCTAAAAGTCACAATCAATTATTTTGCCAAATTTGTCCAAATTAATTGATTGCCTTCGAGCAATTTGCCAAGTGACACATAATCATGGAATAACGGACAACAAAACAGATTCTCAGTGTCAAATTGATTAGTAAATTTTCTGCATAAAAACAGTAGCGCTGATAACAGACGCGCTAACTAATTACTGCGTATCTCGTGTTGAACGCAACAAAATACGCCGCCAAGTAGAACACACTCAGTACTCACTCATTAGCGACAGCAGAGTTGAATAATAATAATAATAATAAAAAATATTTCTTGTTGTTGGATTATTGTAAAATGTGCACTTTACTTCCTCGTTTAATTTTTACTGCAGCCGTCTACTTGATATGCGTGCGCAGCTCAATTTTCTCACCGTTTTTATTATCTGACGGACGGAATTGCGCCTTTTTTTTTTTTTACAAATGTTAGCTGTGGTAAGAGAGTGTAAAAACATTGTTAATTTTCTATTGTTATATTTTTTGCACAATTATTTTGATTTTATTCATACTAAACTGGAAATGCTTATCATTTGGAAGTGTTGGCAGATAAGGCATTTAAGAGAATTAGGTTGAACATAATTTTTGGAATGTATTTTTTTTTTTTGGTTTGCATATGAAAATATTTTGAAAATATGCATTACTATTATAAGAGCTACATATAACAGGGTGTTTCAGAATGGAGTTCAGTTTTAAATTTGGATGATTTGGCAACATTGTCTGTGGAGAATATATACGATTTAGTTAATAGGTTTGTTCGATGAAAACACCGTGTAAAAACAACGTTTAAATCTTCCCCTACATTTTTCCCCAAATTTACCCGGGGTTTTGTGCACTCATCGAACAAGTTTTTAAAACACCGGGTAAATCTTATGAAATGACATTTCTCTGACAGTTCTCCTGAGCATAATTTAACTTGTAATTTCCAGTGATTTGTGAAAATTTATTTATAAAATAGGTGAAATAATTAAAAATTGAAGAATAAATAAATGTTAAAATGCACAAAAAATATTTCCCAGTTTTTTCTTAATTACAGTCTTTTATTAGCTTTTTTACATCGATATTATCGCCTTTTCTGTAACTTTACTTTGAAAAAATGACAATTAGTTCATCTGTGACCAGATATAGCTCCATCATTTCCGCAAGAAACAGTTGTGCTGCACTATTTTCACTTTTATCTTCTGATATTTTGTCACTAGATATAAAATTACTGTTTGGATAATCAATATCAGCAGAAATGATTTTCTCTATCCCAGTGGCCTTTCCTGACATCTCATTTAAGAATTTAGAGAATTTCTTATATGTTGTTTGCTTCAAACGTACCTGCTTAGTAGCTGCAGGGATAACGTGAAGTCTATAAAAATTACTTGTTAAAAAAACATTTTTACGATCGAATTTCTTACTAGAAAGGCAGATCTTAAGATTTCATCCATGTTCTTCGACCTTAATCGCCTCCTCAAATATTTCCTTATAATTTTCATTCGAATTTCCTATGTGCATATTATCGATGGGTATTTTGTCATTTAATTTCTTATCCAACTTCCTTATACAATCTGAATTTGGTATGAGCTCCACGATTTTTCGCTTTTATATACAGCACTCAACCGCAATCAGCGAACAAATTCCATGTGACAGTTCACAAATGACAAATGTCAAACGTTTACCCCTAGAAATTTTTAGTGCAAGTTCGGGGCACGAAATCAGAAACACCGGGCTTTCATCGAACAAGTTTCTGAAACCCCGTGTAAGCCCAGGGTTTTCAAAAAACAAGATAGTATAGCCCGGTGTAGCCCGGGGCTTACCCGGTGTTTTCATCGAACAAACCTAATAGCTATAAGTCGATTTATAAAATCTCATTTCAATGGAAATGATTTTTATAAATTAGGTATACCTAGGCTATAATTTTGCAACCAGTTCAATGAGGTATGTATCCTACGGATACACGTTACAGCAGATTTTCTTGCTTCGGCTGACTGAAATGTAATTCTAGCGTTCCTCCTGCACGATAGCGGTGGGAGAGTAAAGCGTATCTTGAAGATACACGTTACGGCAGGTTTTCTTTCTTCAGATGGAAATATAATTCTATCGTTCTTCTCCGATAGTATTAAGGAAGCAAGGCGTATTCTTTAGATTATTATTATTATTATTAATTACGGGGGATGCAGACAGGATTTCTGCCTCTCATCTTGTCACTGCGACCTATAAGATCTATTGTGATATTACCCCTTGATGCCCTAGGGCGCCCATTCAAACTTAAGGTTTGATGAAGCCTATAATATTCTTTAGGGCCATTTTTTCGACATCCTCTGGCAGTGGAAATGCCTTTCCTAGATGTCTTAGCCTTATGCGGCACAGAGCTTCACAGTCACATAGGACATGTTCAGCGGATTCATCGTCTTCCATACAGAATCAACAGGTCTCATCATTGATCTTACCCATCTTCTTAAGGTGGTATCTAAGTGGGCAATGCCCAGTAAGTAGGCCCGTTATGAGCCTTAGTTCCGTCCTGCTGAGTGTGAGGAATTCTTTGGTCCTCTGTTGCGAGTACTTTATAAACTTCTTCGCTTGTCTCAGCCCCGGGGTATTTTCCCAGTATTCCTTCTTAGTTCTGAGAAGGGTGTCCAAAGACAGGCTCAGGGCCAATAAACGGAGATTTGGCTCCTTCCTTTGGTACCCAGATCAGTGTCACCCTATTTGTTTCGACCTGGCTGTCTGATATTATGTATATTTTTGCTCCACGCATATTTTTATGGATTAATTCGCGAGCGCAGAGTTCTATGGCGTGTATTTCTGCTTGAAAAATGGTTGGTGAGGCCCCCAGTGCCTTTGCGAGATGGCACCTTGGCCCATACATGCCCACGGCTGCTTTACCTTCCATTTTGGATCCATCCGTGTACCATTTAAGAGATTCTTTTTCAAAAGGTAGGTCCCCAGTGTGCCACTGTTGACGGTTCCCCACGATCACCTTAAATGGTATTTAAAAGTTATGACGTTTCGGCATAACGTCTGAAATTGGGTTAGCCATCGGGTCCTCTATGAAATCCTGGAGGACTTTCAGGTGGCCAACCAGATTATTTGTACTTAGGAGGTTTGCCCTTTGTAGCCTAATTGCACTAAGTATGGCCTGCTCCCTAACATGCAAATGTAAGGGTAGCAGGTCCAACATAGCCTCTAGGGCCGCAGTTGGGCAGGTACGCATGGCACCGGCTACTCCTAGACATGCAAGCCGTTGTAGTTTTTGCAAACTACATAGCTTGAGCTGTCTTTTGTTTTGTTTTTGGCCACCAAACGAGTGAGGCGTATGTGACCATGGGTCTTATAATAGATGTGTATGACCACAGAGTCATTTTTGGTTTAAGACCCCAAGTTTTGTCAAAAAGCCTGCGGCATGTCCATGTTGCCACTGTAGCTTTATCCAGTATTCTTTTTAAGTGAGAGTTCCAGGTTAGTCTGTTACCCAAGGTAATACCTAGATATTTGACTTCCTTTGAGACTTCCACTACTATTCCCTCAAGGGATGGTGCTTTTAGGTAAAGCTTCCTTTTTCTCGTGAAGGGAACAACTGTTGTCTTACCAGGATTGTCTCGAAGTCCCATTATTTGGCACCAGTTGCAAACTATGTTTAGGGCATTTTGCAAAAGATCAGAGATTATTTGATCATGTTTGCCCCTAATTGTAATGACCAGGTCATCCGCATATCCCTGATTGTCATAGCCGGAGTTTGTTAGCTTCTGTAGGAGATCATCTACAATCAGAGACCATAGTAGAGGGGACAGTACTCCACCTTGGGGACATCCCTTGGCAGCCACTACTGTAATAGAGTCCTCCCCCAGGTTAGCTGTGATTCTCCGGCTTTCCAGCATAGCTTTTATCCATTTTATCAAGGTAGGTTAAACTTCTCTTTTGGTAGCCAAATCTCAATGGCTTCAAAGGAGGTATTGTCAAATGCTCCTTCGATGTCTAGTAATGCGCATAGGGCAGTCTCTTTATCCTCTACTGCCTTTTCTAGTCCCTGGACAAGACTATGTAGGGCAGTTGTGGTAGACTTTCCTGCTTGGTAAGCATGTTGATTTGGGTGCAGCGGTGATCGCTTGAGTGCACCGCTCCTAATATAGTTGTCTAACACTTTCTCCATTGTTTTGAGGAGAAATGAAGTTAGACTGATAGGACGGTAGGATTTGGGTAATGCAGGTGAACGCCCTCTCCCTTTAGGTATGAATGCTACCTTAACTTCCCTCCACGTCCTTGGTATATATCGTAGAGTATAGCTTGCTCTAAAGATCTTAATGAAATTTATCAGTATCTCTTCTAGCCCTTGTTGAAGTAGGACTGGAAAGATGCCATCAGCTCCAGGCGATTTGAATGGCTTAAAGGAGTTCTGTAGATACTCACTACGGCAAGTTTTCTTTCTTCAAGTGATGTACCCAATAGTCATTCCAGTGGGGGAACTTTGGCTAACATACAAAGAGAAGGAGGTTAATAAGATGTAAAATACAGTACCATAATCAAAACATCTTGAATCGTCACGCATTTATTTGTTTATAATGACAAACGTTATAAACTTAAGAGTGAATGGATATTTAATTTAACACTGGTAAGTTGTGTGAAAAGGACGTGATTACTATTACCTTAGTCCTTGCACAGTATTGAACAATATCGGAAAATATTTGTTTGTATAATCTAATATGGAACGGAATATCTTTATTATGTCCAGGCTGTGAATATACATATAAAATCTCTCATCAAAAGTTCTTTGGAGTTCGACAGAAAAAGAAACAGTGAACATTTTAAAACATTTTGTTTTTTCTTAAATTCGTTTGGCCTACTATTCTTGCCCTGCGAAAACTTTCGACAATTTGAAAAAAGAAAAACATACAAATGTCAGAGACGTTTAAAGCCGTCACTACACTGATGGAGGTCCCGTTCGCCCCCCCCCCCTTCTCCTTAACTTGCACCACTTTCATTTTCAAGAAACTAAGAATATGGTATGAGCAGATGATTGGTGAGGCTTTCATGATTTTTGACTCGCTGATCTCGTTAAGATCTCAAGTTGAAATTTTCATATATGTATTTTAGTAGATAATACAAGGTAGGAAATAAAAAAAAAATTAATAAAATTAAAAGTACGTCTTCCAGGATATTCAACGATTATGGATATAATCCCTTTTCGCATATATTTTTGAGATGGAATTTCTTTATTCTTGCATGAATAGTAAAATATGTAGTAAATTTTGTATAAACGACACAAATTGCGTGGATTGTATAGAAATAAATAAAAAAATTTGTTTTATTGTTTAGGAAATTAACATTAATCCATTGAAGATAAAGAAAATAAAGAAAACAGTAGCTTTATGGTCAATGTCGTGATTTTAACAAATAAAACTTGAAATTCCATATCTTCAAAAAAGGAGTCCTTAAGTGCTCAAAAGGGGCTCAAGTCGCGACTTTAGAACCCTTTTGGACTTGGACACATACACCTCCCCAAAGCCAAATCCTGGGTGCGCTGCTGCTTACGCATCAATCTGTACAAAATGTAGCTTATTCAATCCCTTAAGGAAACAAAAAGAAATTTATTGTGATTTTCGGATGAAGTAATTTCCAGATTTGGTGATTTTCTGGTCTTCGGACATTACCACCTGTAGAGTTGTATTTATGACTGGTATCAAATCATTATTTACAAGCTTAAAGACGTGTCGAAATAAACAACATTTGGGCCTATTTTGGAGTAGATCTATTAATAAGACGGAATAATCTGAACGATGCTATATTTTTATAACTTTATATCCACCGTTTTTATATTCGGAGATGCCTATTAATGGATTAAATGACAAAATCAATAATCTAAGGAGAGAAGATAACACATTACATATATACAGTAGTTCGACCTCAACTTGGCCTCTTTACTGTTGATCTCGACTTTTTTTATGGTTGTGAAAGCTTTGATAATGTCAGCCTATACTTAACAATTTGCTGTTTTGCTTTGGTTTTATTTTTGGGGCCATTCCATTTAACTCGTACACGAATTTATCTGTATACTTCTTTTTTACTATTTTCGACACTCTCGTAGGCCCACTTTTCGTCATCACAGCTAGCTGAAATTTGGCACACAAGTTCATGTCGCGTGACATTTGAACCGGAAATATCCATGGAAAACCCGGAAAATCGGGAAAAATCATTTGAAAATTTGGTACAAATTTGATTAGTGATAAATCCGTTTCAGGAAAAATGCAGAGTTTTTCGATTTTTCCTAAAAAAATTTCCGGAATTTTCCGACTTTTCCGGAAAATTTTCCGGTAAAAAAGTTTTCTAAATTATGCACGAGATCAAGTTCCCTATCAACTGGCGTCATTACTTTCTCTCCGACAATGGTGAAAACTTGCAGAAAAAATCGAGGAAAATTCATGTAAAACGCTTTTCCGGAGTTTTTCCGACCAAGGAAGCATTTGAGCGTTTTGCAACCTAAGACAAAGTTGTAGAGCGAAATGAGTTGCATAAGGTTGCTTTTGTGGAAAATTCCATGGAAAACCCGGAAAAGCGAAAAAATCATCGGAAAAATTTTCATCGATATGATTAGTGATAAATCTGTTTCAGGAAAAGTGCAGAATTTTCCAATTTTCTGGAATTTCCGGAATTTTCCAACTTTTCCGGAAAATTTTCCGACAAAAAAGTTTTATGAGCTATGCGGAATCATTTTTTTTTTCGTCCTACTGGCATCAATACTTTCTCTTCAACAATCATTAAAACAATCGAGGAAAATTCATGTAAATTTTTAACAAAATTTCATAGTAATAGGAAAGTCTGTAGAAAACATGGAAAATCGGGAAAATTTAGTAAATCAGTGTCTTTTCAGCCGTCATAAAATTGTTTTAAAATATCTCCATGCAGCACGTAATAACAATTTAGTTAACGTAAAAAAGGCAGAAAATAAAATTATTAAAAAAAGGAATTTTCAAACAAAACTGTGGCCAAGCCGCATGAAAAAGTAGAAAATAAACTTTTCTTCACACACAGAGGTGGACTCAGATTTTATTCGCTGACAATCACCGATATATTTCAGTATGATCAATCAGAGGTAATAAGTGATTTGATTCATGAAGAGAAAGAATATTCAAGAGAAATGTCCCAATCAAAAAATCTGAGTCCACCTCTGTATGTGAAGAAAAGTTTATTTTCTACTTTTTCATGCGGCTTGGCCTCAGTTTTGTTTGAAAACTCGCTTTTTACTTATTTTATTTTAATTCTTCTGTTAAGTTGGTTGGCAATTTTTTTGAAAAATCATCTTTAGCTTGTCAAAATGGAGGACCGTTTTTCGGATCCTCTTCTGTTGGTTAGAGGCGAGATGCCTCAAGGTTCAATTCTTGGCTTCTTATTGCTTTAGTCTTTTGTGCGTTATGCAAGTTTATGTAAATGTAAGTATATATGCTCATGATTTTCAACTATATTTCACACATTTCGTGTGCAATTAGTTTATATAAGGATGAATTATAAAGCTTCCAAGTTATCTAATTAAAACACACATCTGTAACTTTTTAAATTTTATTTTTCTACCTTCTTTTACCCCTGTACTTTCTACATCGATACACTTTTGTATGCGCGATGTTGCCATCTTTGTAAAACTTTGTACAATACAGAGATTCTTGTCTTCTAAACATCTACAGAAATGGCATTTCATTCCCCATAGACTTTTTGCAAATCTCCTTAATTTGTTTACTACTTCAGTTCAATTTAACCAGAAGCTTAATGTTCGTCACCCAGTTCTAATTTCACATTTTCCATTTTATTATTATTATCATCTCAGACAACTGGCAACATTCAATGAACTGCAAAATATCAAAACTATGATAACGCAATAGAAAGGGGGATTGAGTTTTACTCTTTCGAGACCCATATAAAATCTATAGGCAATTTTTCAATCTACACTGTAAAAAAGCACAAATTGTTGCCACACAGTTTAGGGAAAAAATCCTTAGAAATGTAGGGAATATTGCCTAAAATGTAGGTAACATTCCCTAAAATGTAGATAATATGCTATAAAATGTAGGGAATATTCCATAAAATGCCATAAAATGTAGGGAATATTCCATAAAATGTAAGAAATATTCCCTACATTTTAGGCAATGTTCCCTACATTTTAGAGAATATTCCCTACATTTATATGGATTTTTTCCCTAAACTTTGTGGCAACAACTTGTGCCTTTTTACAGTGTACTGTATTGAGCAGAGAATCAAAAGGCAAGTACCGAGGCACTGTCAGTTTGTTGGCTTAAAGTCGCAAATCAATCATCATCAATCATGCACTGATGAGTTATTTCAATCAGATCACTGCTCACGTGTAGAAATAACAGGAGCAGGTGGGAATCTTCTTGATTTATTTATGTACCTCGTATATCCTGAGAGGACTTGACCATATTCCTTCTGTACTTGAACTCATTAGTTCGGCCGGTGACAACAATCCAATATGTATACACAGAAATTATCAAGAAATAAATTCCTTTTTTCATCTAGCCCCGCATGTTTCACGAAATAATTTAAGGAAGGTTGATCAAACGTTAAGAAATCAAATTCCTTCATAAGATTCAATTAAAAAAAAAAAAAATTATTTGAAATTATAAAAAGATTTTCTTAAGTAGAACAACTCAAGTAGTGATCCACTAATTATTCGGTCGCTAAAAGGCTTCCATCCGCATGAAAATAGCTTGTTTTGCCATGAAACACTTTCATCAACGAGACATTCCTTTTAAATTTCGTAGAATTGTATCAAATGATAAAATTGCCTGTAATTACACGTACATAAATGTCTCGACGTAAGGTTGAAATTATTTACAAATTTACATGCTTTATTTACATAAATACAAAGACGCGGTTCCATCCTCCTCAACAACTTTAATAATTTCCTTCATTTATGTACATTGAAAAGAGTAATTTTCCACCAAACCATTATCAGATGAATCTTCATTTTCAGAGGAAAACACCTACGAAACGCATTCTTATCTATATATACATATATAATTACGGCAAAAGATAAGGCGTCCAGGCGAACTAATATACATAGCTCTCCAAGGAGGACATAATTTAAAAGACATTTTCATTTAACTCTGATGGAATTTTCGCACGAGATCTTCTTCAAATGCTCCAATGATGTCATTTTTAATATTCGAAGAAAAAAGTGTCCTGAGCTCATTATACACACTTCTGATGCTTCTAATTAGTGTGTGTGTGACTGATTATAGATGATGAGCTAGAAGAAATTGTAAATTATTTCCTATGACATAAAATCCCAAACCAACACCATCTTCTGAATTATTTTGAAAACTATTTCAAAGTTTTTTTTTAACTTACATGGAAGCTTTACAGTGCTGAAGTAATGTATGTATGCTATGTGATGCATCAACATAGTTACTAAACGAGAGCACAATTAAATGAAAAAGTTTTTGCACTGACAAGGGACTGACTACTGCGACATTTAAGTGATAACCCAGTTTCTGTGCAATTCTCTTAAGTGCTTTTTATTATTACTCTGAAGATCCTAAGATGTTAGCGGCTATTTAAGACGTCACTTAACTGATAGCAGTAACACTACTCCAGATCATAAAAATTACGATTGACAACTGGGTAATTAAGCGCGACTATTAAATGAACTGAACTAGCTTTTTACTTCTAAAGGTATGCCAATGAAGTGTGAATTATATTTAAATGAGGTGTTTAAGGTTTCCGGATGTCTTTACTTTAGAAAATTTAAATTATGAAATATTTAGCCTAATTTTCGTACGTAGCATATCTTGTGCAACTAAAATAATGTCAGACTAGGAAACTTTTGCCATTTATAAATACACTACTAAAAAACCAATTAAGGATCTAATATTGAATCCTGTGGCACACCTTTTAAGTTTTTCCTGTTTTTGTTTTTTTTTCTTGTTATATTTTAGTGGAGATAATTTTATTAGAAAATTCTTTTTAAACTCTTAAATTAATGCGATTAGATAAGAGATTTATTTTTTCGAAGATACATTTGTACATGTAGTAATCCAGTTCGAAAATGTTTATTCTAAATTTTCTTAAGTGTATTCACTGACAGGTAATCTTGTTTCGTAAAAATCAGTGGGGGTGGGGGAGTGAGAAGTAGTGAACCACCTTTTTCACTTTCTTTTGATAATAATCATTTTCCCTAATGCTTGGGAGATATGAGGCAGATGAAGATAAATATTGACAAATTGATCCAAATAATGGCTTAGCTACTCTCTCTATAATACTGTTAGCAGAATATTAAATCATCGTTGACCGCTGGTAGAATTCGAATTTTTATGTAACTACCATGTATATGTGCTGCCCTCAAGGCCTGAAAGTCCTACACTGTCAAGTCAGGGATAGTCTGGGAATGTCTACAAACCCTCAAAAATCTATCAAGGAGAATCAAAGTTATCCTCATCTGGGTACCTGGACATGAGGGCCACAAAGCCAATGAAATTGCGGATGGCCTAGCCAAAAGAGGAGCGGAAACTCAGTTTGTCGGACCAGAGCCATTTTGTGGCACATCAAAGTGTTACCTCAGAGCTACCCTAAATAACTGGGAGAATAAACAAAAATCCCTGTATTGGGAAAGCCTACAAAGACTT
Organism: Dioctria linearis; assembly: GCA_963930735.1. Lineage (NCBI taxonomy): Eukaryota > Metazoa > Arthropoda > Insecta > Diptera > Asilidae > Dioctria > Dioctria linearis. The sequence continues at coordinate 21,629,335 of OZ005740.1, forward strand.
CGTCAGGCAAAAAAGTTTATCGGCACCTCTGGCGGAAAAACAAAAGAACTCCTACTCCTTGGAAGAACAGAGCTCAAAATGATCACTGAGCTCTTCTCAGGCCATTGCCCCTTGAGGTATCACCTAAACAAGCTGGGTTTGGCTGAGATTTCATCCTGCCGCTTCTGTCAGGATGCTCACGAAACCTCGGAGCACTTGCTCTGTAACTGCAAAGCATTGGCCAGGCGGAGATTACTCCACCTTGAACATGCTTTTCCTCCACCAAGTTACGTGTGGAACCTCAAGCCCAGAATGGTTCTATACAGTCTAAACCTATAAATGGAGTAAATTCAACGGGGACTCACAATAGATCTTTTAGGTCGCAGTGATTGCGAGGCTAACGCCTATACACCCCTTCACAAATCTGATCTAATCTAATGTATATGTGCAACTATGCTATCCACTACATATTTTGATAGTTGAAAAATCTTTCCAGTAGATATCCAAAGAAGGCGTTTTGGGAAATTTTGAATATTTTAATATTTAACCGTAGACCATGAGCCACTTTTACTTGTATTTGAAAGGCCTTTCCAGTATCTAAAGGATGCTTTTTGAGATTTCAATACGCAACCATCGATAAGCACTGGTAGGTTTCGAACTCAGTTCTCATGAATCATGAGCCATTGTGTTGACCATTACATATTTTAATAGTTGACAAACCTTTCGAGTCTAAAGAACGATTTTCGAAAATTTTCGAAATTCGAAAATTAATTTCGAACTTTCGTAAATCTCTGAATTTTTAATAGAATCTTTATCCAGCTGTAATATCACCATTTAATCCCCTATGTTACTGGACTGAGGTATTTTTTTTTATGTTAATATGCACCTTCCGAAATCCTAGTCGATGAAGACACAGCTAAGACCGCGTAATGTGTTGATCTTGATGGGAAACTGTATTCATTTAAAATTATAATTAATAAAAACCTCAGTACAATTAATATCATTATAAGGTAGAAATACTTCAATTAACACCTTTTTAAATTTGCATAATTGTAACGAGCGTAAATAAGTACTCGCACGTAACTACTGCAGTAGCTTTAATTACACATCAAGGCCTGACTGAGAGCACATGAAATATTCATAGCTTTTTCGGGATGAGGGCTCGTATGGCGTTCCACACAGGTGGTACCTACCTACCTACCTACAGACATCAATTTCATTAAATGAAATCTTAACCAGGCAATGAAAAATAGCCCCTCATTTGACTCCATCTAAATGTAAACATCAAACTCTAGGTTTAGTCTCTCCTCCATCATCATTCACCATCCTTCAATCCGTGACTAATGAAATTCCAACAGAACGAAACTTGTTTAACGCGCGTGCATTTCCAATTCCAATGAGAAATTTTAATTTTTCTTTTAAATTTACAATTTTCTCACGTCTACGTTTGATGGAGAAAAAAGGGCACGCAATGTTGTGCGACGATAGATGAACAAATCACCGCCAAGTGAAATGGAGAAAAATGTGAAAATTCTAGTTCGTCTAGTTCGCGCAATACTGAAAGTCAGTTAGGTCCAGGTGAAAGATGGAAGAGAATGCGGGTTCGTTTCTTTCGTTTGTCTAACTAACTACATAGCAATCAACTCAATTAATGTGGTCGTCTTCGATTCCTATATATACCTACACACACACACACACACTCTAGTGTTGTAAGGTTGATCGAGTTTTTGTTTTTCTGAGTGAGTGCCTTTTTAAATCGTTCCACATGTATGCGTATGTATGCCTGCAGACATTATGCGAGATCAAATCTCAAGACTGAAATCATCTAGTGATCATCTATCATAAGTAAACGTATCCAATCAATGGAAAAATGGTAAAAACGAGTAGCTCAGGCCTATGTTGTAGGTATGTATGTAATCATTGTGAGGATCAGAGATGAGGTGATTGCAAATGGGAAACGGTCTTATACAAGGTATTATAAAAGATGATAAGCCTTAGGTAAACTAAAATTCAGACACACATATACTATGTATGTAGGTAACTTAATTCGTCAAGAGTTGTACTTATTGCCCCAGGATGTCTGTAATCAGGAGATCTTGAACTCAGTGTGATGAATGGACTCAGACTAAATTTTCAAAGAAATTAACAAATGACTTTTGGGACCTTTTACTTATATTTAGTGTCAACTTTACACCAGTCGATACGATTTCGAACAATTAAACTGTGTTGCCTATTACTGAACAGACATCTGAATTCCAGAAAAACTCTGGCACTTCAGTTAAATTTTAGAGAGCCCCAATTAAGTTTGTAGTATAAAACTCAGCGAAGTCAGAAAATTCAAGAAAAATTTGTAAATATTGTATTTGCCTTGTATACTTGCACTAACACTTACACTTGTAATAATTTTAATATATATAAAATTGTGAATACCAATGATACGAGGTATACTTTAGACCTTTCTTCGGGTTTAAATATTTCAAAAGGCAAATTTTTGCTGGATCTTTGATTTCGCTGAGTTCGCTAAGTTTCCATATGAGCCGTGTCTCTTAACAATTTTTCAATTTCAACTAATAATGAGTTCTGCATCTCAAGATCTATAACTAGAAAAATAGGAAAATCGTGAGAAAAGTTGGGTGGTCTGGGAGATATTTGAATGATTTCCAGCCATCTCTACTAGTAGTTAGAAACGTAAAGCTAAGAGAACCAGAAAGATGAAGGAACTTCTGTCTAAGCTTTTGTAATGCAAAAGTAAGAGTCATGGTATGATGGTGCAGACACTTTAAAGAGGAAAATTGTAAAAAATTAACTTAAAGCTCTGAGCAGTCTTAAAAGTACCACAGGAAGACGAAGAATTTTCAGTTTCAAGTCATATAGCCAGTACAGGATCCATGAACAGATTTTTGCAGTTGTACTCAGCTAACACAATTTCCTCCCAAATTTGTTATTTTTTTCTTCTCCCACGCATCGTTTAGGTTTTGATATATTTTTTATCAAGGTTTTCGTATTAACGGGTTTTGCACAGAGCTGGGTAATACTTAAGTAAAAAAAGACTTAAGTACTACTTAAAGTACATTTTCGTTACTTAAGACTTATTACTCAATACTTTTGAAATGCCCCTACTTAGTACTTGAACATAAGTACTTGCTTCTATTTACTTGTACTTAAGACTTACTTTTATACTTAAGTACCAAGATTTTTACTTAAGTATCTCTGAGTCTATTAAGTACCTACAAATATCTAACTCTTTGTAAAAAAGCAAACACAATCTCTAGCGCAACTACTTTTTTGTTGAGTTTTAAAGGACGCAAAGAACTGTCAAAGCATGTGCGGCACTCACGCGTCAAGGCAGAACCTTAGACAAACTAATAACATACAAACAAGAGTGGGCAAGTAGAACAAAAACCAATAACGTCTCGTTCGAATATAAAATCGACGACACCTCGCCTTGATGACATAACCACTGACATATAAGGGTCTTCCAATAAGAGGTGTTATTTTGATATTCAAAGAAAAATACCATTTTTTGAGATAAATGATCGGATCTTTATTTCATTATAAAGAGGAAGGTATGCTGTTAATAATGGAAAATAACATCAGCCAAATGACCACCACGACCACGCTTACAGGACCATATCCTTTTCATGAAATTTTACATAACCAAATCGCAAAGTGGCTGCCCTATATCCTCAATAGCCTCACGAATTCCATCTTTGAGGTCTTGAATCGACGCTGGGCTGTTGGCGTAAACCTTCTCTTTCACGTGGCCCCAAAGGAAGAAGTCGCAAGGTGTTAAGTCACAAGATCTCGGTGGCCAATTGTGATCACCTCTTCGAGAGATAACACGGTCCGGAAACTTTTCCCGTAAAAGATCAATGGTTTCGTTGCTTGTATGGCACGTAGCGCCGTCTTGTTGAAAGTAAACGTTGTCCAGATCAATACCATCCAATTCCGGGCATAAAAAATCATTAATCATCTGTCGATAGCGCAATCCATTCACCGTAACTGTTGCTCCAGCCTCATTTTCGAAAAAGTAAGGTCCAATGACCCCGCGGGACCATAAATCGCTCCAAACAGTCACACGTTGAGGATAGAGAGGCTTTTCAACAATAACTCTTGGGTTTTCCGAGCCCCAGATGCGACAATTTTGCTTGTTGACGAAGCCATCGAGGTGGAAATGGGCCTCATCACTCAAGATGAGTTTTCGATGGAATTCCGGATCATTTTCATGCATTTCAAGGACCCAATCAGCAAAGACTCGACGTTGTTGATGATCGGCCGGCTTGAGTTCTTGTGTTAACTGAACTTTATAAGCCTTAAGACCCAAATCTTTATGCAAAATACGGTGTAATGACGTTTGTGGAATGCCTAATTCCAAAGAACGACGAGGAATGGACAAACCTGGGTTTTCTTCAACACTTTCGGCTACAGCAGCAATATTCTCGGCTGTTCTTGAGCGACGTGCACTGGTTTTATTCTTCACATCACTAACTTGTCCCGACAGCTCGAATTTTTCTACCAATTTCTGTATTGCGGTCCGACAAGGTGCTTCACGACGACCCAAAAATGTTCGAGTTTTACGAACCGTCTCTGCCACATTTTCACCATTTTTATAGTGAATTTTAATAATTTCAATGCGTTGTTGAATCGTGTATCGTTCCGTTTTTATTAATGGCGTAGTTTCTACTTGTCAAATGTCAAAAAATGACAGCTCCAAAAGTGACATCTACCGAAATAGCGGGCTAATTAAAATAACACCTCTTATTGGAAAACCCTTTATAATAAAAAATCAAGATGGCGGAGGAATTTTATTATTTATGGTACGATTCGATTCCGAATTTAGTTATTCACGATGGCAGTTTTGAGATGGCGAACGAATTTTATTATTTATGATTAGGTTGGACTCAAAATCGGTATTTGGAGCGGACAAAACTAGAACAAAACTTAATTCATACAGATAGTCAATTTCTCTGAACCAATGGGATTAATGGTGAATAAAATTTGTTGACCATTCCAAACTTGCCAAATGTGGCATACATTATACTTTAAGGGCAGGAGCTGCAAATATATAAAATTACATTTGCCGTCTTTCAATGAGTTAATCGTTAAAATGTTCAAGTTGACTAAATATCCACTCAATTTATCACTCATTTAATATTGTTCACAATTTATATATTGACTTCATGACATGACAACACAAAACAATGAGCAATTCACGCTTTTATTTGTAGTCACCACATAAAACTTTGTAAGTTTACAACTCGTATTTAAGTATTGAAAGCACTCTAAGAGAGCAAATATTTTTTATAAATTATTCACGCTGAAACTGCCTGCTTTATGTTAGTCAAATTTTATCTAAATATGCATTTTTTATCACAGATGGATTCGAACTCAGGTCACAACAAGAAATGGAAAAATGATATTTGAATTTATATCTTAAGGTAGCTCAGTTATATCGATCCAGGTTGGTTTTCCGGAATATCTTTGGAAAATTTGGATAGTTTTGCTATTTCTCAATTTTATTTTCCTTAGTCGATATAAGTTATATATCGAGTCCTTCATTATTTCACATGAACATTAATTAAAACGCTCTTTTTATTCAGATAACTTTCTCAAATTTTTACCGCGACGCGAATCAACTGAAAGCCGTAATAATAAAATTCGTCATGCACGTTACACGTGATACTTGGGATTTTCTCTCTTCAATTCCTATCTATTTGATTTGAAGTGCTTTAATTAAAAATGAATCGTGTATACTTAAAGTCCAAACGGAAGATATACAAAATGTTTTTAATTATCGGTAAATGATTGGTTATCTCATTGCTTGGGTAAATGTTCGCCATTAAATTCAACGGTACAGGTGATACTGTATCCAATACAGCATGTAGGTATGCATGTAGTGTGTGTAAAATTGCGCTTATTCAAGTTTTTAAAATTATGAAAAACAAACACATACATTGACGACTATGGAAATTAAATAGTATGACCTACCTACTCTATGATATCTAATAGCTACCATAAATATAGCCCATCTCATCCCATTACGGAGAGTAATTTCGTAACCAATTTCCCGTCATGTCAAACCATCATGAGCTATCCGATGCCTGTAAAATGAAGCGGTCCAGCAGCATCATCACTCGAATCATAAACTTCACTTCTTATAAGTAACGCAACAATACCGAGGACGAACTTGTCCAATACAATTTTTGTAAAAGTCACTAGCACTTGAGTTGATTGCAGAGATAAAATGACACCCCCGCAGAGAAGATTAAATCACCTTTGAGCCAGTTTCCTTTTTGAGGAGTATTGTCGGAAAAATTGCCTCATTTCATCAAAGTGGGGGAGAGGGTGTTCCTTGGAAATTTTATGTTGCGTCCATGAGCAGTATATTACCACCAGTGCTTAGATTGAATGTTTTATGTCTTCTTGTACATACATAAAATGTTCCTTAAAAATGAAATAAAAATAATTTTTTGATGGTAGTTTAAGTGAAGCTCTTGTTCCTTGCATAATTCCAAAAAATATTAGTGAATAGGAGAAAAAATAAAATAAATACTTTGATAAGTTCAAGGAAACTTTAAATCATGTGAATGTCAACTCGACTGGATCCAAAACAAATTTATTTTGCAGAACTTTGAATTGCTTCAATTGATTTCCCAATCGTTGGTTATTTGCCCTCAATTTAGCTTAATGGCAATGGCGTTTAGATTTTAAGCAATTTTCGACAGGAGATAAAAATAGTTTTCTATGTGAAAAAAATTGCGACGAGGCTCTTTCTAAATTATAGAAGCGAACTTAAAAAATTTAGTTCTTCCAGTAGATAGATATATAAGTACTTAAACATCGACAGAAAACATTGAGTCTATAATGGTAGATGCTTTTTCCAGTACCTACTACAAGAATATAATATAAAAGTGAAAAGGCGTTTCGTATTAGCAAGAACTTAAAACTCTTCAGTACGGCTGGCTCTTGCTTGTCGTATACGCCTGGAAAAAGCTAAGTTGACCTCACATATATGCACTCAGTTAAAATTCTGAGTGTGAATTATATGAGCCGAGATACTAAGTATTTACTTTGTACTCAGCAGTTTAGACCTAAGAGGGACTGGACAAATTCATACACAATAATTACGAACACTTTTTACTTATATAAACAAGTGAGAATTAACAGTGGCATATCTAGGTTAAGGCGTTTGAAGGAGGAGCATACTAAAAATTTTAATATACGATGGACTATCTCTGAAGGATATAGGTAATTTGTAATTTTCAGTTTGACAACTTTTACTTGTTCATGATCTTCGCAGAAAATATCTGATATTCACCATATTTTTCCACTTTGTTGGTGGTAGATTACAATCTCCGAGAAATATTAGTGCTGATTACACTTTATGGTGTAACTGCAGGAGTAGAGACTCCTATGGTTATTATAGGTTTCAGGCCCAAAGAGACTGGAATCTCATCAGTTGCTTTGTTAACTACTACATACATAATAAAAAAAATATATCACCATTAAACTTCTACATTGGATTAGCTAGTATCATTTAAAAATGAATGCAATTGCCCATTTGAAATTGTTAGTAACTTTACTCAAGCTATGCGGTTTTTACCATTTGAAACGGGGCTTCTAATCCACAAGAGTTTTCAACTATACTATACCCGAAATTTATTTAATTGAAGATTTATGAGTAACCTGTATTATGAAGGTCTTCGTCCATAAATGAGTTCAAACAGAAGATTCCTTCACACTTAATGTTATAGAAAATTACAATTCTACGAAACGTAAAATTCTATCTGAATTATGTCGAATATTTGATCCTCAAGAACTTCTATCCGGTTGAATGTCAGACAAAAAAGCTTTTAAATTCGACCTTTAAATCTTCCTTCAGATGTAGAAAGAGAAGCTTTTCTCAAGAGTTTTCAGTTATATACATAATGTAACATATCCTATGTCGGAAAGTGTAAAATAATTTGAAAACAGGAAAGAACGTATATAAAGGACTCATAGCATTTCCTTGTCTAGGCGGCAATTTTTTAATATAAATGAACAAAACGGAAGGACGTTGGAATGGAAATAAATACCGAGGCTCAAATCCGAATTCAAATGAGCGATAGAGAATAATTTTTTGTAGGAAAATTCTCCGCAAAATTTTTGAGAAAAATTCCCAAGAAAAATATCAGTGCTAACCCTATAAAAATATTTAGCAACAAAAACATCCAAATCAATCAATTCAACTTATTTCGACAGTTGTTGGTCACCATAAAAATTCGGAAGAAAAATTTTCAAGTAAATTCCTAAACAAAATACCTTCAATAAAATATTTAGCAGCACCCGAATCAATAATCAATCAATGCAATCTGTCAGGCAGGAGGACCGAGAACTATTTAATACCTGGAGTAGAGAAAAATTTAAATAGAAACCACATAAACTTGGAATTCCTGGAGTGAACTGAAGATTATCACATAAAACAAGCCGAGTTAATTGATTAATCAGTGATTTTGTTAATAGATGTCGTTCAAATCGCGAGAGTAATTTTATTTTCCAATCAGGGTTTTTTATAGTCATATTCAACTAATGGATATATTGATAAATTTGAGAAATATGTAAAAATCGAAACTGACATTAATCCCAACTGACATATAAATCAAAATTTCAATTCAGTTCCGAAAATAACTTAATCGTAAAATAAATATCCATACACAAAAAATACCCACCTAAGTAGACTATTTTGCTGCTATTTAACTATTTTTAATCCGCTTCCATAAAGAAGACTTTCTTAAATCTCTATAAAAGCCGACCGTAAACGGGAGAAAATATTTCATCGGCTTTATTGAATCGAAAGGGTTGAGACCTTTGTTTAAAAAAAAAAAAAAAAACAACAACAGCAAGTTGAAAAAAAAATAGACCACATTCTCTTTTACTGTGCACCACTTAAATTTCGTGCAATTAAAAAGATTACTCACTATACACGAGACGTAAGACATCGACCTCAAACACACAGAGCTCCTCACTGTTCAATAATTCATTGAGGCGATTAAGACGATTATTTTAATTCAAATGCCCGCATTATTACTTAAAGCCACCGCTCGCATTGTCTGTAAGATGAAAAAAAAAAAAATCTTAGAAACCTCTTGGGGTAAAAAGAATACCAGCCGGACGGAAAAGGGTTTACCTAATTTTCACACAAAAACTTCAAAGATAAGTCGATTAGAACAACCAAAAGTAGAAGAAAAGCGCTTAACTTCTTAAGATTTCTATTAAGACGGGAAATAATGACGAATCCGAAATAAGGTTAGCCTGAGCTAGTGGGATAATCGTTTTCTTATATGATCCACGTTCAGCAATTTTGTGTTATGCGTGAATTTTGTGTGGTCAACTTTTCTTCTTAATACTTAACGACTTAGGAAGCTCATAAAATTTTGTTTTCATATAGTTCTTTGATATTTCCTGCACAGTATCATGTTACGAAGCTTTTATGGAATTTCTTTCATACAAACCTTATTTGGATCGAAACATAATTATTTACTTAATACAGTCGGTCAAAGTGTGACTCAACACATATTTGTTTAAAAGATATTTCTAAAAATTGGATCTTTTTTTTTAGAGACAGTGATGGATTTATAATCTGCAAACGCATGCGCAAACTTAATTTGCCACGCGCATGCTAAATTTACAAGTTCTAATGGAAGATGTAAGTATAAAGGAACGTTTACAATGGCAGAGTAGAGTGGAGTCACCAGATTGCATTGTCTCTCCTTTCCTCAAGCTTGCACTCTAATATAAGGTGTTCGCGCTTCCCACCAGAGTGGATTTCATAGAGTAGCGTCAGATTTGAAAAATTCTCAATCTCACATTGGTGAGATGATGAAAGAAAATGCAATCTGGTGACTCCACTCTACTCTGCCATTGTAAACGCTCCTTTAGGGGGCAATCCGATTATGGAGGAGATGGAAAGCACAATAGGACCTTGTGGTGGAAAAATATTTGCTTATCGATCAGTATGAACCTATATAGGATTCTAGAAAGGAAGAACTTAGTTTTACAGGAAAGCAAATGCTGAGCTCAAAAACATACAAATCATCCTTTAAGAGACATAAATGTATGTCAGTATGTCTGAAAAGATTGCTTTTCTGGATATAAGCGACAGTTTTCAGCTTACTTCAGTATCTTCAGTAAGTCCGACTTCTGCTTGTATGGTTTTCCTCCATGTGAATCTTAGTCTCCGATGAGTTGGCTCCCCTAGGGCTGTTAACTTAGAGATTATTTGCCAATGTTTGTTTCCTTCACATCGTCGTAGAGAGTAGCTAATCAGATTCTATTTTCTCCTTCTGATTTCTCCATCGATCACGTCCTGTCCCGAGCCTCTTTGCAGTTATTTGTTGTGAAGACATCCTTTGTTGCACTCTATACCACGTTAAAGTCTGCATCGACTAGAATATCCAGATGGTCGGTAATATCAATTTTTTACTAGATACCTACTACCTCGAAAGTTGCCTAAATTAAATCTCCTCTGGTTTCCTAAAATTTGGGAAACCTACTCTGGTTAATAGCGTTGCATTGTGTGTTCTTTAGCTGTGGCGATCCCTCGGCTAATGTTAGTTCTAACAAGATCTACATCTGCTTTTCTAAAACTTCGGATGTTTTCCATTATATAATTTATGGTCAATTTAGGTTTTGAATTTTTCCGTAATGTAATATCCAAGTTTGTTCACTTATCCTTTTATTGTTGATGTAAAGTTCACCTACAGTAAGTCAGCGCGAGAGCTATAAAAAAATTAATAAATAGGACAGCCCTGCCAATGATAATTGAGCTTATTCCATGCCCAAGATGGTACGCTTGATGTACACAGCCATATTTCGGCCGATCCTCTGCTGCGAGTTCACGGTCTGACGAGAAAATGTAACCTGGATGTGATGTTAAAAATCCAGAAGGCCACTTGCCTGGGTATTTGCATAACACGCCCACGGCGCGGCACTGGCGGTCATGCTTGATTTATTGTCGCCGCTGGATCTTTAATGCAGAAGTGTAGCGGAAATTGGTGCTGTTAGGTTAAGAGTGGGGGGTTGTTGGAAGGAAAGGGATTTTGGGCATTCCAATATACTCCAGAAGATAGACTGCAGCGATTTAAGAAAAGAAACAGACTAGCAAGTATCGTTCCTAACTTTTGGTGGTGGTGTCAATACAATAATGCCCACCACCCAGCAAACCTTGCGATTCGAGATCGAATCGAAGACGATTCATTTTAGCGGAGTTTGACTTCGATCTCGACGTCGTTCTCGACTCGATTTCGATCCGGCCACGACTAAAAGGAACATTCTATATCGAATCGTAGTAACGATTCGATAACAATTCGTAATAACGATTCGATAACGGTTCGTAACAACGATTCGAAACTGATTTGTTTTCTCTAATAAAAATCAACAGATATTCGTAGGGGACTTAAAACATTTCATTAAATTCACAATTAAATGAAATCATATTGGTCAAATAAGGAATAGAAGTGAGTGGAAACTCTGCTCATATGTTACAGAAATGTTTTTTTCAAATCCGATAAATTGAATATTTTTCTGTGGGGTTGAAAATAAATATTGTCTAACAAATATAAAAAATTTGGAAGGAAAATGATCGTATCGCCGACAGATACACATCGCTAAACAAAGAATTTTCGAAGAAATCTCGAATTTCAGAATTCGGGAATATTTCCGACAGATACATTCGTTAAACGAAGAATTCTCGAGAAGAAATCTCGAATTTCAGAATTCGAGAATATATCACTAAAAATGAAATTCGCTAAAATGTTTGCTGGGCAGGAGTGATTGGGATGAGAAGGAGATGGTGGTCACATGCGAAATTTCTGTCTTTATGGTTGTATCCAAGACGAGTGTGGGCATAGGGGCTGGAGTGTACTCCAGAGACTGCCAATGGTACAAGTCATATAGGCTGCCGGAGAAATGTAGTGTCTTTCAGGTAGAGCTCGCAGCGATTTACCAGGCGAAAATATTGGTATCTACATATGTACATAGAATCCTCTCGTCATATCTGCGTATACTCGTACATGACAGCCATGCAGCCTTCAAGGTGCTGGATGCTGTGCTGGTAAAATCAAAATTGGTGCAGTTATGCAACACCAGCCTTGAGGAATTGACTACACGGTACAAGGTGCCCCTATGCTGGGTATTTGACTACAGGGATACCCTAGGCAACGAGATGACCGATGAGTTAGCCAAAAAGGACTTTGAAATGGATAGCTCCGCAGCGGTAGCTTATGTGAGGATCCCGATCGGGGCGCCTATCAAAAGGCAAACCTGCCATATTGCGAGGCAATTGTGGCCTGCATATGATAGGTAGTGAGCAAGAGACCTGCTTAATGGCAGTAGAACAAAATATCAGGAATCTAGTAGGGATCTATACGCATCTATACCCCACATCGCTCCAATTCATAACCCACTGACTTACAGACTTTTATAAATCATTATAGATATTCACAGGTATTTCTAAAATTTTTTGTAGTGATGGAGTCTTAAATGAAGAATTTTTTTGGATACGCTAAGCATCTTAATTGGAATCCACAACGAATACTCTGCTACGCATACTACAGAGAGACTCAGAATCACTTGAAGTTTATACATGGACTAAAGATTCAACTAATTCCGAGAAGGAATCTATTGTGACTCTGTCATTATTCGTATACAAAAGAACATGTTAACTATAGCAACTCAATAAATCAGAATGAATGCAGGTGTCCGTTCAGCTGTATGAATAATCTTTTAACTAAAGTGCACACGTCTGTCTGTTGTAATAATATGATGAATATTTTGTTTATTAATTTTTCTTTTTATTTATAAATTAACACTGTTTAGTTAATAAAAAAAAAAAAACAAAAAACATCTAGGAAAGTTCTATGAAATATTTATGTACAGACACTTCCTCATTACTTTGTCATTATGAATTATTTTTGCAATCTCAACGTGTTCTCTACACCAGAGATACCCGCTGGGAATGCAAACTAGACACGATAACACCAAAAAGAAAATCACACGTCATTTTCTGTTATTATTTTGTCTGCAAAGCAAGTGATCTTGACTAATGAGATCACTTTATTCCGTAGTTTCTTTTCACTTACGATAAAATCATAGAGTATTAGAGCAAATGGTATGCCAGCCAGCATTAGTGGTGCTAATGCAATTTTTCATCAGTACACTGTCAAACGTTGTAATTTAATATTGAAACTTCTAAGCTCTTTTCGATTACATACATACATTCAGATAGTAATCCGTGATCGTGTAGCAATTTTGCAAAAATTTATTGTAATTTTTATGGACTAGTGTGTCGACAAGAGAGTTATTTTGTTTTTTATTTCAGAGTATATAGTTCTATTTATAGAGAGTACCTATAGAGAATCTTGAGATCATATGTATGAACAACAAAAGATTTATTGCTTTCAATGAAAAAAAAAAAAATCAAAAGGCGTCATGTCTAGATCGGTTTCAATAAAAATATTTTATGACCTAGCTTTAGTTATTAAAAGCTAATGGGAATGTGCTGATAAAATGAACAACATATTGTCTTCGTGCCTTCTAGACTATAATTTTGAATTTTCGAACAAACATGAAAACTTTGATCTTGTTGCATTTTACTAGTTAATTGCAACAAGATAATAAAAAAATGTTGTTCTTTGCCTATATGAGTTTTACCAGTTGTAGAGATGATCAGGATCACTTGTTCACACTATCTCCAAATGTATTTCCCTAATTTTCCTAATTTTCTATAAATAGTTCTAGCAACTAAAAATTCCGAATAACATCTTTAGCACTGTTAAGTAAGATCACTGAAGATCACATTTAACATGAATTGTTGTGTGAGGTGTTCCAAAATAACATTCTTTCTGGATGGGTATGGTTTTTTTTTTGGAGTCGTCATGATGCAGAGAATTTTTATGAAGTTGTGATCGATTGAATTTGATAGATGTTGTATATGCTTAAATTTTGTCTGTTATAATCAATCTAATCTGTGAAGAGAAAGAGAGTAATAGAAGAGCAATGAATTGTGATTTTTTTTATATAGAAGAAAATTCTCCCTTGACTTTAGGAAACCGATATTAAATAAATAAAAAAAAAAACACTAACAAAAAAAAAATTTGCATATTCAATCAATTCAATAGGTTTTGATCTCTTGCGATCCACTCTGCGTGTTAAGTGCCAAATCATCCAATTAAATCCCATTTCAATTCTATTTTAATTCAGTTGCGCAATTATAATAATTTGTATTTTGTAATTTTTAGCACACAGTTTTTTTTTATGAATGACTTATGCCGCATTCAAATGCATAGTGGAGTAGAGTGGCGTAGAGTGGCACCTGCATCCTTTTTTTTCCCACGCAATAGTGTATATGGACATCTCTGTATGGATCAGAGTAGCGCAGAGTGGAGCTGCTTTAAAATAAGATCTATTCTATTTTCACGCTGCCGTTTCCGAAAGCTTTCAAACTGAAATTTCGAACTACTAGAATGTAGATGGCGTCGTAAAAGCTCCATACTTTTCTTTTATAATAGCTAACATTTTTTCATGTTATTTCCTGATTTAATATTTTTTATGAATGCTAATAATAAAACAAGCTAGGTATATTTTGCAACTTTAATGATTTAAAAACCGAAAAATACATTAAATTTTAGCTAGTTTCGAAGCATAATCTTATGGTGAAATCAGATGTCTCCATTCCCTTCAACTCGTACACGAATTTGTCTGTATATTTCTTTTTTAATATTTTCAACACTCTCGTAGACCCACTTTTCGTCATCACAGCGACAATTGAATCTATCAAAATTTGAACCGGAAATTTCCATGCAAAACCCTGAAAATCGGGAAAATTCATTTGAAAATTTGGTACAAATTTGATTAGTGATAAATCCGTTTCAGGAAAAATGCAGAGTTTACCGATTTTTCCGAAAAATTTTCCGGAAATTTCCGACTATTCCGGAAAATTTTCCGGTAAGAAAGTTTTCTAAATTATACAGGATCAAGTTACCTATCAACTGCAATCATTACTTTCTCTCCGACAATGGTGAAAACTTGCAGAAAAAATCGAGGAAAATTCATGTTAAACGCTTTTCCTGAGTTTTTCAGACCAAGGAAGCGTTTGAGCGTTTTGCAACCTAAGACAAAGTTGTAGGGCGAAACGAGTTGCATAAAGTTGCTTTTGTGGAAAATTCCGTGAAAACCCGGAAAAGCGGGAAAATCATCGGACAAATTTTCATCGATATGATTAGTTATAAATATGTTTCAGGAAAAGTACAGAATTTTCCAATTTTTCTGGAATTTCCGGAATTTTCTGATTTTTCCGGAAAATTTTCCGACAAAAAAGTTTTATAAGCTATGCGGAATCTTTTTTTTCCGTCCTACTGGCATCAATACTTTCTCTTCAACAATCATGAAAACGTGCATGGAAAATCGAGGAAAATTCATGTAAATTTTTAAAAAAAATTCATAGTAATAGGAAAAGTCTGTGGAAAACATGGATTATCGGGAAAATTCATGTTATATGGGATCAAGTTGGAACACAGCTGAATAGCGCTGTTTAAAACATAATTTGAATTTCAGAAAACCGTTGCAGTACTTCCAACGATTTGATACTCGAAAAATTTTTGTTTTCGGATCGGCACCAAACATGACTTAAAAATTGTTTTAAAATATCTCCATGCAGCACGTAATAATAATTTAGTTAACGTGAAAAAGGCAGAAAATAAAATAAGTAAAAAAGGAGTTTTCAAACAAAACTGAGGTCAAGCCGCATGAAAAAGTAGAAAATAAACTTCTCTTCACACACAGAGGTGGACTCAGATTTTTTGATTGGAACAGTTCTCTTGAATATTCTTTCTCTTCATGAATCAAATCACTTATTACCTCTGATTGATCATACTGAAATATATCGGTGATTGTCAGCGAATAAAATCTGAGTCCACCTCTGTGTGTGAAGAAAAGTTTATTTTCTACTTTTTCATGCGGCTTGGGCTCAGTTTTGTTTGAAAACTCGTTTTTTATTTATTTTATAATTTTTTTATTTTGACAATGACAGTTGTTTGTTGATTTGGCGTTGTTATGGCAGTTTTTTATATTAATTGCAAAGTTCGAATTTCACTCCGCACTGCATTGTGAAAACCTTCGTTCTGCACCCAAAGCTCACCCTGCGGTATTAAGGCTGAATGGCGGAAAATAAAGCTCTCGATTCCGAGCTTCCAAAATAGATATGCGGCAGTAGCGTGAGCTTCCGTTCTAATCAAATTAGCAATGCCTGCCAAAAATGCCTATAAAGTATTATTCAAAATTATGTAATGTACTATAAAAAACCGAGTATTTGCATGGACTACTGGATCCTGTCGTCACCACAAAAAGGTTTGGAAATTAAAATGTATAAAAAAAGGGAGGTGGGGGGGGGGGGGGGGAGTATTTGCAGACATGTACCAAGGTACAAGGTATTTCTATCTTGATAAAAAGTGAATGATTTATTCATTTTAAAAGACAAGTACCGAGATACTTCTCAATTATTGGCTTTGTAGCTAAAAATCAAAATTTCATAAAGAAATTTTGACAGCACATTGTATGTTTCGATCAGTAGTGTAGGGCGATCTCATCAGGATAGCAATGAAGACTTGAACTGCCTGCTGTCTACACTACAGTCAACTCAGATGTTCAAAAGTTGATGGTGGATGTATAAAGATTTATTTAAAAATCTAAATATTAATATGGGTAGGCAGAAAATTTCCTGTAGACTCCTATACTATATGGGTCTTCAAATATTCAACCCCCCCCCCCCCCCCCTCTTCTATTTAGTTAGAATGAGATCTTCAAGATTCATTTAATGTGAATAAAACCCATTTTCCTTGATTCATATTTATATTTTATATTTATATTTTTAAATAAATCTTTATATATCAACCTTCAACTTTTGAATATCTGAGTTGACTGTAGTGTAGACAGCAGGCAGTTCAGAGCTTCATTGCTATCCTGATGAGATCGCTCTACACTACTGATCGAAACACACAGTGTGCTGTCAAAATTTCTTTATGAAATTTTGATTTTTGGCTGCAAAGCTAGTAATTGAGAAGTGTCTCGGTACTTGTCTTTTAAAATGAATAAATTATTCACATTTTATTAAGATAGAGGTTTATAAATTCAATTTCAGGAACGGGAGGAGAATAACACGGTTTTTTTAGGTTTTTGATTTAAAAAAGACAAAAAAAAACGCAACTCTTTTTTTTTAATTTAAGCCCGGTTAGATTTGAACTGAAGACTAATATTTTGCCGAAAGGTTTCAAATCAATTTCATAAGAAATGTGGAAAATAAAAAATGGGGGTTAAAATGTCTGCAAATTTATTTAGTCATAACATGTCTAAAAACAAGACCCCATAGGCACCTTGATAATTAACCAAAAGCATCTATTGAAAGTATACACTTTACATACAATTACTACGTGTAGCTATGAAGATAATCTACTGTGATTGCATACATATAAACTGTCCTTAATAGGCTTACCCACGCCCTTCTAAATGTTTACTAAATCCTAAACGCAAACAGAAAATATAAATCCGCGCATATGGCTTTCAATCGAATTAATTAGAAATTTATTAAGATACCTAGCCAACAGTAAGAGTCGAGGAAAAGACAAAACTTATCCCTTTTTCTAGGAATCAATCCACCTAACTCGATCCGCACAAAACAAAAAATAATCAAAAATTCCATCACGATTGTCTTCACCTGAAAGAACCTGGGTTAAGAAAGTTAACGCGAATGTTCGAATTGATTTGTGTGCGTGATCATAATTTCAAATTGTCCACACCCGGGTCCAATCCTTTTTCATTGGAAAACTTAAGAAGTGTATTCCCGCTTATCGCATCAATCGCGCAAGCGGTAATGAGAAAATTTTATGTAATTTTATTTTTATTTGTTTTTTTTTTATATATATGCGCGCTCCACCAATTGCTGCTTCTAGTCGTGTATGTCAAAGTAAATTTTTTTTGGGGAATTTACTATCTCTTTTTATATTTTTAATTTTTGATTTGATAAGATTTATATGGTCATCATGGGTAATGAATGAATGAATGAATGGGGAATTGGGGACGTAATATACCCATGAACTGAGGTCAGCCATTTTTGGATGAAAATCTTATCAGAGTATGTCAATGACCACATTTCACAATATTTTATCTGTTAATGTAGAGTTACAAAACTTCAATTGATTGAAGTTTAAATTCTCTTCTTCGTTATTTATACTTGGATGAGTGTTACCTTATCGATGACACCATAATTTGGATGAGATTTTCGGTAATTGATATGTGGTAATGTGATGCAATGAAAGCTAATCCTGTTTATTATGTAATTTAGTTGTAACGAAATGAAAATTCTTCAGTACATCGACTGGAGAGTCGGAAGAAGTATGGTTTTGATTGTAGATTCATAATTTTTTTTTGTCACCGGCATGGATATTCTGAGTTTAAAATTATTGAAAATAAATCTTAACGAATTGTAAAGAAATTTTTACTAAAATTTTGAGATTTTTAATATAAACTCGACAATCCCCCTCCTCCCCGCAATACAATATCTATCAAAGGTATTAAAAATTCTTCAGTTTTAGAGCTATTATGGTTGAGAATAGCAAATTCAAGATGATAAAGTAATATTATAGTTTCACATACATGAGCATCTACATAATATTGTAACCCAGCGCTAAATGGGTGGCACCTGAAGTGAGATGAGGAGTGCTCCGTTTTAGCTCTCCCTTCATTATAATTTAACATGGCGATCTCAATAGAAAGGAGCAGAAAGTCCTTGGGATTTTACGTGAGCACCTGCCATCTTGGGTTAATCTCACCGTGTTCTTCACACTCGGATTGAATTTGTGACGTCAATCATCACACTCCAGAAACATTTCTGCTTCTGAAGTATCTGTCAATGCCAAGTGCATGCTTGGCGCCCTCACTGATGGGAGCGAGACCTATCTAACATCTCTGCCGATCTATGGGTCACGGCACCCGGTTGATTAAGCGCAACTCCACACCAAGCTCCTACCCAAGTTCAGCGAGAAGATGTCAGCGATCATTCACTTACGTGAATCATCGCTGAATAATCCCACACTCACTAGAATATTCACTCTGTTCGTCTCACCAATGTCGGCATGGAAGAGAGCTCCATGGGCAACCGACCCCGTGGTGCTAGAAGACCTCTGGTCAGGTTTTCGTTGCTAGGGCTATTGCTATTGCATAGCCAAGGCAACTTCAGTTGGGCGTCATGCAAACCCGGGACTGATGATCCTCTCTTTTCTATACGCATCCATTTCCTCTATTCTGCAGGCAAGCCAGGCACTTCATACCTAGCATACCTCCTCCTTCTTAGTCTGAAGACCTCCTTTGCATATGCTTATCTCTGCTACTCAATACATTTCTGAATGCATAGTTTCCCACCAATCTTTCCACACCCATTCTATCTAAGTCGCTAAATCTTTCGTACATAGGACACTCACACAGTACGTGTACCCAGTCTTTGCAACCTTCACACATACATCCATCGCTTTCATCTAGTCCCCCCTTATGCAAGAATGCATTCAGGGAGCCATGGCCAGTCAAGAGGAATCCCAAGCAAAGACTGAACTCAAAGCCAGGATGTTCTTCAATGAAGGACACCTGCCGTGTAAACTCAAACGTCGCTCTTCCTTTCTCGCTCTCACTCCATCTGGCCTGCTATCTCTCATTAATACACTGCCTCAGTGCATTTTCCCTCTACTTTTTGTTTAGTCCTTGCATAGCTTCATTCGTCACCCAGTCATTTTCTCTCAAAGCGATTCTCTTCTTGATCCTATAGGACAAACTCTTGCCTATCGCTACAGGATCCAGCGGGGCTGCACCCATTAAGACCTGAAGGGCTATTGACACTGTGCGGCACACTGCTAGAGACACCAGGAGCATAATCCTCTTACAAGAGAGTATTTTGCTCTTCCTACTATGGTCCTAATACTTTCACACCAGATTGGTGCCCCATAATTTGCACATGCAACAAACAGGCCCCATTCAGTCCTCAATACTCGATTGAGCTGGCCAGCCAAGCTTAGCATCCGCTTTTTGACCTACACAAAGTGACAGTCAAAGCGCATTCTCTCGCTCATGCTTATCCCCAAGTGCTGGACTTGGATCACATACTTTAGACTGTCACCATTTACCCGCATGCTTGGGGGACGATTTAAAGGAAGTTTGCCTTTGAGCAGCATCATTGCTGTTTTCTCCCTTGACACGCTCACCCCAACATTCTGACCCCAGTCAAGTATCATACTCATTAACCTTGCACTCTTCCTGTCAATCTCCAACCTAGAGTCTGCAGAAGCTGATAATTTGCATAGGCGCAGCATTTGCCCTCTCTCGTTAGTTGATCCAGCAGAGTGTCCATCATGAGATTCCATATAAATGGACCACAGATGGATCCCTGCGGGCAACCTCGAGTCAAATGCAATCTTGAGGCGTATTTAACGCTCCATTGTATAGGAATATAAACATTGTATCTACATATCTGTCAATTGGATGCTATTAAAATTCCACCACTTACATTAGTTGCAATTTGGAAAAATTACAAGTTTATCCGACTGTTTTTGCGCGCGCCATCTGTGAGATATACTCCACAATTCAAGTTAACGAGCATCAATGGTTTTTTTTTGTTTTATTGTCGTCGTATAAATCGTAATAACAATAATTATCCCCTATAGGACTAGCTCATCCTCCTACATTTCCACAATCTATTTCCAACCATACGCCTCCCTTATTCCCCTGCATCAATCAACACTCACTTGCAGGACAGATCTTAGTGCATCCCTTGAGTGCATATTTCGATGAAAACTTTTAAAACTAACATCTATAAACTTCTTGATCGGTTTTGCGTTCGAACTTTTTAAGTTCGTATAAACATTACTCATACGCGTTGTACATAAAATTATTAACAAGGATAAAAGTAAAATGTCGAACTTTATTTTAAACTTAATTTAACTGGGGTCAGGACTATAACGAAGTTGCTTGAGTCAAAGCGAGTCAATATAAAAAAATAATCTAGAATTTTGCTACCAGACTACGATTCGCACTTAATAAGGGCTCGAAGCAGTACAGCAGGCATGACGCTGTTGCTGTTATTATATTTTGATTTTGGTATGCTCAAAAAAATTCTGTTGGCTATAATTGCTTCCTGAAAATTAATTAAACCTGAACTTAAATAATAGTTTTCGTATGTGTTTTTTAGTGGAACGAACCAGGTACGTGTTGTATAGGGTTGTAATTCCATTGTTCACGTAAAATACCTTGGTATTGAAAATAATCTCTGAAGAAAATAAGAGGAAAACGGGTTGATATCGTTTGCAATAAATATTCCTATTTTAGGTCAGCCTTATTTTGTGATAAAAATAAAAATAAAAAATAAACTTTTTATCGATTATATCTATAAATATGATTTCATCCCAAAGTTAATCAATTACCCAAGTCGAGTCAACTTTCAAAACTCCAAGAATCTACAAGAAAAAGTCTAATGCAACAAGAATAATTACAATAGATGCAGTTGGCTATTCATCATTGAAGTCTCAAGCTCGTTTGTTTGATGATTCATTGCACTCAGAAAGAACGAACCTAGTGTCTAGAATCCTGTCAAATGTCTAGGTATGTTCTACACTGACATTAGCCATTTATCTTCTCCTCTGATCCTATGTATTGCTTGCTGTACCTACTTGCAAGAGTGCAATATTCATATAAAATCCATAGAAAAGACATACCTACGGCTACAACTATGACACTAAGTCCATTAGCCATGCAATGAACATGAAAACAAGCCCCCACAATGGTTGAAATCGCAACAATGGCAACACGAATAACATTCGCAACTTTAATAATAAAAGGAGCTTAGTACGACGGGACGGTACTATGGTACCCCACGAATTGGTTGGGGTTAAAAAGAAAAAAAAGAAAAAAAAGAAAAACAAGGACAAAATAGGTCATGCCGCCGATGCTATTCTGTTCGCTACCATTTGATACTTGTATTTTTGGGATTTGTTGTGGTTCAGAAGATTGCGAAGCGTTGAATTTTATTCCCAGTTGCCTGACTAAGAACTGGGACTTAATAGGGGAAGTCACGGTATCACGACTGGAAGAAATATGAGGTCTATATCGAAATTGTTGAGAATTGTGTAATTGTGTGTATGTATAGAGAGACATATATATATGTCTAAAGCGAGTCTCTCTATGGGAGCCATGAAAGACCATGTGTTTACTCCATAGGCATGAAGAATCATAGCCTGGAATTTCTGGGATATTTTATTTGTAGTATACATCCGTGTACACACAGTAGAATGGCACACCCACAACTTCTATGACTCATTGTCAGTTAAGCGACAGTTTGGCGCCAGATTAAAATAAAACGAAGGAATTGATTGATACCTAGATTGGTCCATTGGAGTAGAGATTGTGTACATTCTTCAAATGGTGAATAGCAAATAAAACTTGTTACCGTGTTCCTACTAAGATTTTCCTCAAAGGCCAGGTGAAATAGATTCGTGTGTAACTATTGTAATGACCCCTGTTACATCACCTTCTGATCCCGGTATAATTATTTTCCTTATTACTGGAAATCCAATGGCGTGTAATTCTCTATTTACCACCAGTCTCTGCTTGAGTAATATTCCTTAATTAGATTATTACCACCGCACCGACCGACAGCTCGTGTCGACCCCATCAGAAACTGTAAGTAATTTCGATTTTCTAGTGACACACCTTCGCTATACGCAATCAGAGGAAAACATAAATATTAAAGGTGTGTGACTATAATCGCGATTTAGCTAGGGTTTCTATACGACTCCTTGTCGACTTAACTACTATATACAGACATGATGGAGTTAAGATTTTGCACTTCAGATATTTGTTTATTTTACACTCCGGCCCCTGTCTGGATTTTATCTCTGTATGTAAGTATTATTGTAGTCGACAAGAATTCCGTCAAGTGGAGTTATGTTTATTTTAGCACATTTTTTTGTTTATAATTTGCGAATACTGAATTGGATCGATTCGCAATGAAGTATGCTCATATACTGTTCTGACGAATTAAGGAAATTTTAATATGGCATTTGATGATAATTATTTGCTTAACGTTTCAAAATTGAAAAATAAATACAGGAATGCGACCAACAAGGTAGACAGACAATAAAGTGGTCTGAACTTCATTAGGTACGGACGTCAGATGTGAGTCCTATGTACATATGTGAATTCCAGTATATATATGTGCATATATAAGATGTGTTCTCTTGTGTCCGCTGAACAGAGCAGAACAACAGTACACAAAAGAACGCCTCATTTCATTTTCATAGAAAGATTTAAATGAAGCGAACAGTACAAATAGTTCGCTTCAATCGACAGAACAATTTGTTCTCTCCAGTATATGGGAGTTCTAGAACAAGGTACACAAAAGAACACAGCTATAGTTTAATTTCAACAGCATGGACATATTTGAATTACAGGTCTATGATGAAGACTTGGTAATTGTGGCGAATGAATTTAGTTTAATGGAGTCAATATCAGAGAAATTACGACATAAATGCAGGTCAAGTCGACAAAAATCTTTATCTGAATTATAGAACTAACAAACTTTGAATACAAAAAAATATATATGTACTTACATAGGCAAACCGAGAGGGGGATCAAAGGGATGATAATTTTAGTTATTCCTTCTTTCGAAGAACTCTACGAAAAAAATCGATAAAATATTTTACAAAATATTTTCATCTGATCTTTGGAGAACAAGATCACGTTGAATCCAAGTAACTCGCAGTGCATTGCTTTTCATTCTACTGTTTCATTGGGCGATTATCCCTTGCCTTATGAGGATTGAGTTCAAAATCTTGGCGTGATTTTAAATTCCAACATAAGATGTTGTGGCGTCATAAACTTTAACATAACAAAAATATATGGTACTCTCCACTGTCTTTGGCTGTCTGGTAGTTTACTATCGCCTAAGCTCTGTTCTTATCTTTTTAGGTCTCTCATTCTGTAACATTTCACTTGTCTTGACCAAACTTGACTCGCACTGTTCAAGGAAATTGAATGTTGCTTTCAACCATTGTACTAGATTTATCTTTGGATTGAGGAGGTTCGATCATGTATCTCACCTTAATTTCACCCTGCTGGGCTGCTCGCTTGATACGTATTTGAAGCAGAGAGCTTTATTGTTCATGTTTAACTTGCTTCATTGTTCCCAACGGGTCTATTTGAGTGCCGTCTTACAACCCTTAAACTCCACTAGGGGGCCTCAAACTGCTACTTCCACGGTTCCAAACTTTCATATTCGACGGATCTTGCATTATCGAACTGCTTGGAAACTAGCTCACTTGCAGCCATTCCCAAGAAAGTAGAGGGTAGCGATCCATCAAATTATCGACCAATTGTAATCACTTCGATTCTTTCAAATATCTTTGAATCTATTATTAACTTCAAATTAATGAAACCAATCAATTCATCAACGATCGAGAATATGGCTTCCGGGCTGGACACTTAACTGGAGACTTCCTAACTTTTCTTATGGGACGTTGGAATGGTAGTCGTCACAATTTTGGTGAGTCCATAATCGTTGCTCTGGATATTTTAAAAGCTCTTGATAGAGTCTGGTATCCTGCACTGTGAAAAATTTGCAAAATTGTTGCCACAAAGCTTAGGTATTTTTCCCTAAAATGTACGGAATATTCCATTAAATGAGGGAATATTCCCTACATTTTAGGGAAAAATACCTAAGTTTTTTTTTTTTTTTTATATTATTAAGCCAAGCTCAGGGGATACCCTATGATGCAAAGCACAGCATGGCAGGAAGGAGATACGGAAAGGAGTAGGACGGAATTTTACTGTACGGCCGAAAGTAATTTGAAGGGTTATAGGATGTGCGCGGTTTGCAGCGCGAGTATTGCGTGCAGGAATCACTCTACAAGGGATTAGACTAGATATGGCAACTAGACTAGATATTGTGGCAACAATTTGTACATTTTTTACAGTGTGCCCTTTTTAGCACAACTTAAAGCACTTAGTCTCCCCTCTCCTCTTCTATTATGGATTAAAAGTAGGTTAATACGGATTGTATTAGATGTCGTTACATCTGAAACTCATCCTATAAACTTCCGTGTACCACAGGGCTCTATTATCTCTTCATCTCTCTTTTTAATTTTCATTAATCAGCTGCTTTCTCTTACTTTCAATCCCATCCATAGTTTCACTATTGACAGTTACCGTTGATTTCGCTTACTACTTTGACACTCTTCCGGATTCCTGAGGGAAGACCACATGTATTAAACGAGATTGCATGTTTAGATCATTGAATAACGATCTTGATAATATCCTCGCTCGGGACAAAGTGAATCGGATTGGATTGAATTCAATGTATCTAAGTCCCAAAGCTGTCTTATCTCTTTAAAACAAGATCATCACTTAACCATTCACGTCTTTCACTTGATGGATCATTAATTTCCAATTCACCCTCACTAGGCGTTTTAATATTTTCAGTAAGTTAAGCTGGACAGACCACATTTTCTCTGTTGCCAAACAAGCATCGAAATTTCGTGGATTTCTGAAAAGGTACAAAAAATATTTCAGCCCATCGAATCTAGCGCTGCTCTACAAATCCTACGTTAGACTGAGAATGGAATACAATTCCCATATCAAGGGCGGGACTAGTCTCACAGCCTTAGATTCATTAGATATTGTCCAGAAGAAAGCCTTCAAGCTTATTGGCGATGTAACATTTCATATCGGCTCGTTCGAGCACCGCCGAAATGTTGGATATCTTTGGCTTCTTTATAGCTGCATATAATGTCAATGTTCTAATAAAATAACTAGTCTGATCCCTTTTAGAATGATTCCTGCACGCAATACTCGCGCTGGAAACCGTGCACATCGTTTTATCCTTCAAATTACTTTCGGCTGTACAGTAAAATTCCGTGATGCATTTTATCCCGGACTTTGCGAATGTGGAACAGTTTACCATCTGCTGTCTTTTCCTCGGCATACAATATCTCCTGAGCTTGGCTTAATAATATAAAAAAAAAAGAAATATGGAAGATGATAACCATATCCGAGTTACTCTTTATCAAAATATCAATCTTCCATCAAACCAAATTGGTCAAATTGAATAATGTGTAAATCATCAACA
Source organism: Dioctria linearis (assembly GCA_963930735.1). NCBI lineage: Eukaryota > Metazoa > Arthropoda > Insecta > Diptera > Asilidae > Dioctria > Dioctria linearis. The sequence goes on from OZ005740.1 coordinate 21,655,505, forward strand.
TGTTTGTATGTATAGGCATGGCCGTTTTTAGCCAATTGGGGGCCCCTGGGCACTTTAGGATATGGGGGCCCTGTGGGTTGTCAACAGGAATAATAAGCTAAGGTGTATTAAGACGTATCGCGCACTGGAACTGTCACGTAACTGTTTTGTCACCACCGTCAATTCCAATAGTCTCTAATGTTAATGCGCAGATGAAGTGACATGACTGTTTGGTTCCTCCAGCCAGCAACTTTACTTTTGGGTGTCGAATCTATCACCGCGCCTTCTCTTTTATATGAATTTGCATGCACTGATAACATTTTTGTCCCTGTTTGACTGCCATTGTTTTGGGAGACAATAGCTGTGTTCCATTGGGCTGTGTAAAGTACTTCCAAGTACTTCTACCTACCCGCAACTACTCATGCTCTTGTCCACGTGTAGATGTGCTGAGTAGTTTCGCAAGAATTTTCCGCTAGGTGGATTTGGATGCTAAGTGGTTATTGAAATGTCAGATAAATGAAATTTGAGAGAAATTGTTTATAAAGAAACAATTAACTCATCGAGAACAGAAGAATTATTCAAATTTATATATAATCGTTATGGAAATAAATACGGTAATATCTTTTAATATAATAAATATCGAACAGAGACGAATTTTTATCCTTAAATTTTCTAGGTAGTAGGTACCTACTGTTCGAGGAAAGTAGCTCGAATATAGGTTCAGTTTTTCATAATTTTATTTTCAGTTGCCTTTAGTGAAATTAATTTGAGTAATATAGCTAATAAGTAATAATCATAGCTATTTTCATAATAAATTTGATATAACAGAAACATAACAGAAATGTTTGAAATTGGAGGTTATGTTTTACTCTTGACAACACAAATTTGCGTTCTATTCGGAAAGTGCTCGCGAGTACTTTACACAGCCAAATGGAACACAGCTATTGTAGAGCCAGGAAAAAACTTACATATCTATGTTTTTTAAATATCTGCTGCAACGATAGTAGGAGAGGAAGATATAAATAATGAAGCATTAATATAAGGAGTACAAATGAAACCACACATATACACAAAAATTTGAAGGAATAATCTGATAGCAATTTAAAGATAAAAATGTGGAAGAAATATCCGTGAAAGTGTTTATAGATCTTAAAGTTAAAGCGGATTTACATTATGATGGCACGCATTTTTTACAGAAATTGTGAGAGAGATAGTACATCGTATACGGAAATTTATTTATGAGTGACGAGAGAAGCAAACGCGTCCTGAATGTTTTCCGGACGTCGATTTGTCACTGTGTGTCCGGAACCATAAAAAGACCTCACGCATAGGGAATTTTTATAGTTACTGAAACTAAAACATCGTTATTGGCAACCCTGATTTGTCAATTTCGACTACTTGTGTTGCCATATTGTTGTTCTTACTATAATTTTATGGCATATGTCTGTCATAGGCTGTCAAGTTAAATTATTTGGCAAAAGGGAAGGAAATAAAAGTAAGTTTTTAATTAAATATTGCGAAATTGAAAGTTTTTAATAATATCTTTATAGAAAATATTGAAGGTATTTCGGAAGTTGTTTTCCAACCACAAGCAGGGAGCAGTGCGTCAACAGATTCACTCCTGTGGATTTTTTTGGAGCTGATTGGCGATGATTTAGAAGTAGAATATTCCTCAGCGGATGCCCATGAATTGAAATCCTTACCGGATCCTTACAGAGCAGAGTTGCAGTTAGAGATAATGAAAAGCAGCCTGTTCAACATTAAAAAAAATACACGATTTATAAATTTTTATTCAGGTTTATATATTTTATACATTTGCCAGGGCATGGTTCCTTCCGTCATAAAATAATCAGCAAAACTTGCTCGGACATTCTTCGCACCGGTAGTCGAGTTTTAGACATTTGGCTTAAAACTTCCCAATGCAGGTTCTTCTTTTCTTCAGGTTCCGGGAACAATGCTTCCATTCCGTTGCTCTACATCTACCAATCCCGGAATAATGAATTCATTTTGCTGGTTTCTTAGCCAATTATGATAGCAAACACAAGCACGGGTAATGTTTCCGACAGTACCGACTTCAGCAAGAATTGGCTTTCTAAAAATTCTACTAAATATAATGTCGATTAGCAAAACTTCTTTGTCCGTATCCATTTTTTAATTACAATTATATTACTCGCGTTGAAAAACTTGACAATTAACAATTTGACAGTTTGGCATTTTTGCCATAAAAAGTAGTGGGGAGTGTACGTGAGACGTATTGCAGTGATTACTTCGGCAGCATTTAAATTTCAATAAGCTATCTCCCTCACAATTTCTGTAGAAAATGCATGTCAACATAATGTAAATCCTCCTTTAAATGTCAAATTCCACGACAAAGGGGACATTTCTACTGCCATAATTAGCCATAAAAAGTTCTAACCAGAGGTATATTTTATGGCAGTAACATTTGCTGTAATATATGGTAGCAAACTCATACATATAACTACAAGCGTGTATGAATATAATTGTTTGCATGCACACAAATTAAATATATTTGATGAAAGTCACAGCACATCAGCTGGAATGTGTCAAAATTTTAAAGAGAATATTTTGTAGTCTCTATTGTATTTTGTATCTGTATTGTTCTTGCAAATACTGCCTTTCTTGATCGGATTTTGACTCTTTCATTAGCTGGTAATACTGTAATGGAATTTAAAAAGAACAGCCGGATTATATCTGTGCTATTACCACAACGATCACTTTAAATAATGTCCCGTGAATATTTGCCTAGTAAATCAGGAGGCCTTACGGTACGAAAGCGGAAGCGGACGTCGCTTACTTTAGGAAATTATCTTAAAACAATTTATCTTAAAAAAAAATATAAAAAAAAATCAATTCCTAATTTGGTTTCATGAAAATTTATTTATTAAAATTCACAACCTGAGCTCCACTTGTGGGCATAATTTATCCTTCAGATTGTTTTAATGCAGATAGTCAATCGAGCACTGTGCTTCTTTTAGTTTACCATAAATTACTGGACATTCGTATTCTCGTTCCATTCGTTGAGCATAAATTACAAATGCAATACACCTGAAATATATACATAACTATTTAGTAACATCATGTTATGATAAGAAATTGTTTATAAAAATCTTAACCATTCCTGATACAATAGTTTCTGTATTGTCCGCATCATAAAAGACTGAAATGTAGGATCCTCCTTGATGAAACGTCCTATTGATTTTGGCACAATCTACACCGAATAAAGCAAATATATCAACGGGATAAACATCATGTGCATCTACCATTTATTTTCGTTTTGCTTGTTGCACACGCTGTACTTCATCAATTTTTGACGTCTGACTAATTTTTGCAATTGACAATTTGATAAAATGTCACAAGTGACACTTCGCTATAAAAGAGTGGGAAATATTGGTTTGACAGTCGATCACCTCTTCCTTTTTTCTAATAGTGCAAAGTAATAAGATCCTCTCACTCATTTTGTCAGCATGTCCGAGTAATGTAAATCAGCCATTAGTTTTTATAGTTACTGAAACTAAAACATTACTGACAACCCAAAGCCGTCAATTTTGACAACTGGCAACACGTTTTACTATGATTTTATAGCAAATATTTATTAAATTACCTACCTGTCAAAATGGAAGAAAATAAAAGTACGTTTTTAATTTGAAATTATCGTCCAGATAACTCATTATTAGAGATGATTTTGAAGTAGATATTCCAATTTAGTAATTTAACTGCTTGGCAGTTAGCAATTTTTACCATAAAAACTAGAGAGGAGTGTGCAGGTGTGAGTATTGCGGTGATTACTTCGGCAGCATTTAAATTTCAATAAACTATCTCCGTCACAATTTCTGCCATCATAATATAAATCCTGCTTTACAGTAGTCTCTCTTCGGGTACAATTGATGATTGCACATATTTGTAGTTTGATAAGTTATAGCAGGTCTGAAAATCTGTAGTAGTAAAATCAAATCTTTCAACACTCGTCCGGAAATATCAAAGGATTTTTTCAGGATAGAATCGTAGTTAATCAAACATTAAATGAAATTTTCCTTTAAACAGGATTTTGCTCCAAATTGGAAGGACCCTGAAACTTTCAATATTCTTATGACAAATAAACATAGCACAGCTGCTGCCTCCTCGAAATGTGTGTATATTGATGAATAGTGATATAAAACATGCATTTTTGGGGTGACAATTACTCATTGTTTGCACAATAAACTAGGTCACGGTGACAGTGACAAAAAAGTTTCGTGACAAAATGTCTGTAGTGCGCTTTAGGCCTAAGACGAACCAACAGTATAAAAACTTTTGTTGATTACCAAATTGAGTTTGGTTAATGAAAGTATACCATGAAAAAATGCCCGTAATTTAAAAAATACTGGGGCTAAAAACGCAGTCACTATACGTTAATTTATATAAAATTTTTTGCAATGTAGCAAGAAGCCAAACTATTACAGCTGCACTAGCGTGTAATAAGTTGTCTTACTGCTTGAAGAATTGGTCATCGGTTGGTCTACTACCGGTGGAGCTAGCGGGCCCCATGGATCGCGGAGCCCTGCGCTCGGGCCAATCGGTCCCATTCGTAAAGATGGAACTGTGTATAGGTGTATTCGAATCCTTGAGAATGTCCAATGTCAATTATAATAAGCGCAAAAGGAAGAGATTCTAAAAATTAACCCTAGAAACACCAACGGATAAAAAAACAAGCAATAAAATAGTAATTCTCATTATTTAACTAAGTTTAGTTAGAGGATTCTGAAGAAGACACAAAGCGGATGATGCAAGCAAACTCATATATTTTATAGGAAGACTATTAAATAACTTTGAGGAATATTCGAGGCCTAAGGAAAGTTGAGAGATATATTATATACCGATATGAATATACCGAACGTGTCTACATACATAGAAGAAACCTTTTACCATGACATTTAAAATTTAATTTCATTTCATCCCTTTTATTTAAACTACCTTTTCTGCTCCTTGTTAATAGAAATCTTAGTTTTCCTGAAAATTAAACTCTATCAAATACAGACTTGATTAAATCCCTAGACGTTAATTACGACAAACAGAAATAAGTCCAACTTCAAAGTTGGTATAACTAGCATAATTCTTTGGGTTGTAATTATAAGAATTAATACCGAGGGCAAAGTAAAACAATGTTAAGAGGTTTACCGGTATTGCTCTGCACACTGACACTGCTAATTAGCGGAATACTTACATATATATTTCATTCATACTTCCACCATAGTTACGGTGTATATAAGCATAGAAACAAAGCCAAAATTAATAAGTTCCTTCAAAGATTGTTTTCTACGACCGTATAGATGCCAACTCGAAATAATTTACAGCGGAAAATAATTAATTCTGCTTAGCAATCTAGAAATACGGATTCAACTACACACATACATACATACAAAGGCCCTATGGAGTAATGGAGTATAGAAAGGAATTGGCTGTGAAAAGTGTTTCATTTTCTGTTTTTAATTTCGTCCTTTCATTTTCCATCAAATGATGTAATCCTTGCGAATTCCTCACGGGACTGGGAAAAACAGTATAATTGCTGAAGTGACTTTGTTCTTGCCGTTTTATTTTGTAATTGTAACTGGCCTCCTCACTAGCTTCTTGGGATTTTATTTTGATTTTGACTGTTAATACGAAAAACATTTTCATCCTTTTCGTTTTCTTGGAATTTTTTAGTTCTGTGACTCATGGGTATAATTTATAAGTTGAGCTCTCCTGGTTTCCAGCAAGCTTTCCATCGGATTACATTTTTCATGAAATTCGTTTTCTTTCACTTAATTATGTTTGCGTTGATATCATGCAAAGGAATTTATTTTCTCTATTACAAATTTTTCTTTTCTTTTACATCACACTTTCAGCTACGTAAATTTTAATTTGAAGCTGATTTATTGGATTAGTTCTTCAGTTCGTTTAACAGTTTAACAGTTCGGATTACGAAGGACATATAGATTAACCAAACTCTAAGTTTATTAGAAAATTAAACAGCCTGACGGCATTGTTATCCGCATGATATAATTGTTCTTAGTGTGAAATAAATGTGAATGCTCAGTCATAGTTGCAGTTATTCATTTTTGAGGCCATTCCCTTTAACTCGTACACGAATTTGTCTGTCTATTTATTTAGATATTTCTTTTTTACTATTTTCGACATTCTCGTAGACCCACTTTTCGTCATTACAGCGAGCTGAAATTTGGCACACAGGTTCATATCGCGTGACAATTGGTTCTATCAAAATTTGAACCGGAAATTTCCATAGAAAACCCGGAAAATCGGGAAAAATCATTTGAAAATTTGGTACAAATTTGATTAGTGATAAATCCATGTCAGGAAAAATGCAGAGTTTTTCGATTTTTCCGAAAAAATTTTCCGGTAAAAAAGTTTTCTAAATTATGCAGGATCAAGTTTCCTATCAACTGGCATCATTATTTTCTCTCCGACAATGGTGAAAACTTGCAGAAAAAATCGCGGAAAATTCATGTAAAACGCTTTTCCGGAGTTTTTCAGACCAAGGAAGCGTTTGAGCGTTTTGCAACCTAAGACAAAGTTGTAGAGCGAAATGAGTTGCATAAAGTTGCTTTTGTAGAAAACTCAGTGGAAAATCTGGAAAAGTGGGAAAATCATCGGACAAATTTTCATCGATATGATTTATGATAAATCTGTTTCAGGAAAAATGCAGAATTTTCCAATTTTTCTGGAAAATTTTCCGGAATTTTTCGACTTTTCCGAAAAATTTTCCGACAAAAAAGTTTTATACGCTATGCGGAATCATTTTTTTCCGTTCAACTGGCATCCATACTTTCTCTTTAACAATCATGAAAACTTGCATGAAAAATCGAGGAAAATTCATGTAAATTTTTAAAAAAATTTCATAGTAATAGGAAAAGTCTGTGGAAAACATGGAAAATCGGGAAAATTCATGTTATATGGGATCAAGTTGGAATATAGCTAAAAAGCGCTGTTTAAAACATAATTTGAATTTCAGAAAAACGTTGCAGTACATCAACGATTTGATACTCGAAAAATTTTTGTTTTCGGATCGGCACCAAACATGATTTAAAAATTGTTTTAAAATATCTCCATGCAGCACGTAATAACAATTTAGTTAACGTGAAAAAGGCAGAAAATAAAATAAGTAAAAAACGAGTTTTCAAACAAAACTGAGGCCAAGCCGCATGAAAAAGTAGAAAATAAACTTTTCTTCACACACAGAGGTGGACTCAGATTTTATTCGCTGACAATCACCGATATATTTCAGTATGATCAATCAGAGGTAATAAGTGATTTGATTCATGAAGAGAAAGAATATTCAAGAGAAATGTCCCAATCAAAAAATCTGAGTCCAGCTCTGTGTGTGAAGAAAAGTTTATTTTCATGCGGCTTGGCTCCAGTTTTGTTTGAAAATTCGTTTTTTTACTTATTTTATTGTTTGTGAAAATAAATTTTGCCTATTTTACGATTTTTCTCGTTGATGGCGAGTGATGAAGGGGACGACTTGCGTTACGATAAATTTCTATGCAAAATGGTATACAGTTGGTTATTCCCTTCCCACATACATATTTTCAAAATTCGAAAATTTTGTCAAAATTTCAAAGTTTTCGAAATTCGAAATTTTTTTTTAATTTTTGTAAAACGAAAATTTTGCTAAAAATTACATTTAATCTGCGAAACTTAGGAGACTTGCGCATTTATCAAGAAAAAACATCTGCAGATTTGCATGGTCTTCTCAAAAAGAGTCCCAAAGGATCCAGAAAATACCGTAAGAGCTGACTAAATGATTTTCAACGGTATGTTTAGATATTTAAAGTTGGGCTGGGATAATACACATAAAAAAGAATCTCAAATTTAGGTTTTAAATAGAATTATCATTCTGAGCTTTTTGGTACCTAACCTCCTTTCGCATTATTCAGGTCTTCTTTTGTTATCTATCTCCGTTCCCAGAATCCTCCCCTCTATATGAACACAATAACTGAAATGGACATTTATATGGTTTATAATATAACATGAAAGCTTTCACCAAAAGTACAGATGCCAACCCGAAAATTTTCGGGACAGTAACCAACAGATTCTCCAAAGCTTTTCCTAATAAGCGCAGATGGCAGGATATGCAAAAATATACAAAGCCTCAGATGGAGATGGGAAAAAAAATCACATAGAGAAGTTATGTGGCAGTCCTATGCTCCCAAAAGGAAAGTGAAGAAGAAGAAAACGGAAGGGAAGGGTAACTAACGGGTTATAACAACTAGCAAATTTCACAGACTTGAAGCAACAGTTTTCTGGGTATAAAGCGAACATGAATTTTCCCGATTTTCCATGTTTTCCACAGATTTTTCCTATTACTATGAATTTTTTTAAAAAATTTACATGAATTTTCCTCGATTTTTCATGCAAGTTTTCATGATTGTCGAAGAGAAAGTATTGATGGCAGTAGGACGGAAAAAATTATTCCGCATAGCTTATAAATTTTTTTTGTCGGAAAATTTTCCAGAAAAATTGGAAATTTCCGCATTTTTCCTGAAACAGATTTATCATTAATCATATCGATGAAAATTTGGCCGATGATTTTCCCGCTTTTCCAGATTTTCCACGGAGACGGAGTTTTCCACAAAAGCAACTTTATGGAACTCATTTCGCTCTACAACTTTGTCTGAGGTTGCAAAACGCTCAAACGCTTCCTTGGTCGAAAAACCTCCGTGAATTTTCCTCGATTTTTTCTGCAAGTTTTCGCCATTGTTGGAGAGAAAGTAATGATGTCAGTTGATAGGGAACTTGATCCTGCGTAATTTAGAAAACTTTTTTACCGGAAAAGTCGGAAAATTCCGGAAAAATCGGAAAACTCTGCATTTTCCCTGAAACGGATTTATCACTAATCACATTTGTACCAAATTTTCAAATGATTTTTCCCGATTTTCCAGGTTTTCCATGGAAACTTCCTGTTCAAATTTTGATAGATTAAATTGTCGCGCGACATGAACCTGTGTGCCGAAAAGTGGGTCTACGAGAGTGTCGAAAATAGTAAAAAACAAATATATAAATAAATAGACAGACAAATTCGTGTACGAGTTAAAGGGAATGGCCTCAAAAAGAGACTCTTTTCGAAAATTTGTTGATTATTAAGTTTTCTTATTTTTTTTTATTTATATGCATATCGTTTTCGATTAATTTCCAAAATATTCGAATTTCGAAACTCTTAGCCTTCATAATGCGTTTATAATGGCTGAAAAACTGAATTAGATTTCTACAAATGACTTACAGGCAATTGATAATGAGCCAGTATTCGTTGAGGGTGTGAGCAATCTTTTTATGTGAAATCTAAATTTAGCATCGCAGGAGTGATTATTTTGATTTTCAACTAATTTTGAACCGATTCCCACCTCCGGTTGAGTCCGTTCAATTTATTTATTTGATCTCATCAATATCGATCTGTTTTTTGGTTTTGTGTTTTTTTTTAACTTATGCCAGACTTCGATTTCCTGCGCGCAGGGATATTGGGCATTCATTCAGCCACTATACTCGCAAGCAGAATTTACGCGCGCATGTACTCTCCTCAAGGTCCCTTTACTGCAATATCGACCGAGGATCGACATCAACATGCCCGACCGCGACGATGCAGTAACTTTACACTCATCTTCGGGGAACAATAAAATCTCAAACATGATGGGCTTTGTTTTTTCGTTTTGGAGTTTTATGTTATATGTGTATAGTCGCAGACGTGTCGGTTTCAAATGAAATATCTTCACGGCTTAACCCTTTCGCTGTCCGTAAGAAAATTATGAGTACTTAAGTTGGAGCAATAGCGCTCACCCAAATGATCGTAAATTCTTGAGTTTACGATTGTAATTCATGTTATTGGTAGCATGAGGTATTTCAATTTTATCGGTTTGGTAGGGGGGTAATATTACTTGTTACGGCTATGACTTAAGTTCGTCCTCGAGAAGTCCCCAGACGAAACTGTAGCAATTCTCCCATGTCTGTTCTCAAAAGTAATCATCGCATCCATTCACTTTATGACATTCATCGAAGAAAACACTTTTGACTGACAGGAAGAACGACCATTTCATAGCATCTTATGTCATCTCCTTAATCTCCTCTTAATTTAACCCTGCAGGGGTTTTACCTTCGGCGATTGCATCTCTGCAGGCACTTTATTTCAGATATATTTCAAGGAGTGAGAAGGTATTTTCAATTGCCTATGTTGCCTGTTTAACAGGGTTCAATTATTGTCATTAATTACTTTCTATTAGATTCATGCCTCTAATAATATCTGGAATTCCACTCGACTTCATTATTTTATATGTTCTATCTAATTGTTTTGACAAATTTTATAGTTCCGCTTATTCATAGACAGAATCCTTGACATAAAATAGACTTGGCATATAAACTTGCATAAGATGAAGTTGTCCTTATAACGCCCACTTGAGAGCGGGTAGAGGTAACAGTGATGATGGTTATGATGATGATGTTGGGGTGTCACGAGAAACATCCTTACACTTTTGGTATGTGAACGAAGCTGTTGCTTCTATGTGAAAATCGCATCATGAGCAGTAGGAACTTCCCGGTTCCGTCTTTCTGACGCCAGTTTCCATATGGTTTAGTTGAACTCCTTCGACAAGATGTGTATGGAGTTGGGGTACCTACATATATACAGAGAACTGAGGCATAATTTATAGAGCGCAACTAGGCTAAATTAAAGGATTATATCCTGTACTTGCTATTATCACGATTGCCAGTCGAGATGCTGCGGTATTCGTGTCATTTCACACCATTAACCTAATTCCGGGTTACCCGTTCCGTCATCATTTGTGGTGTGTGTATATAGAATTTTGTGATAACGGTTTTGCATGACGAGCATAAGGATTAACTGGACCACACCACCAAGACACGTAATTGAGTTCTATGCATTCCGGTGGTTGGGTGGTTAAAAGGTCGTGCCCATTAAGTAAAGAGACCTCATGTGAGATAGAAATTTATATTATGTCAGGCAAGGTATATATGGAATCTTTTTAATTAAGAAATTCCTAAATAAGCTGAAGATGGGTACGGACTTTTGTTGATGTTTATGGATCCGGAAAAGTTTAGGGGTGCTTCATCTAACATGTGTAGGGAAGTAATGGGAAGGTGATATTTTTTTGTTTATCGAAATATTCTTAAATAAGTTTGAGAGTTTCCTCGATTTATAGTTGTGGAGATAGACAAAAATTTATTACGCAGAAGTTTATATCTAGTAATTTAGGTACGTAGAAATGCATGTATAGATTACAGGGACAATTTAGACTACTAGACTTTGAGGCAATGAGGAAATAGTAGTAGCACAACTATACCTAAACTCTCTAAAACAGTTTTTTTTAAAGTTTACACACTACATCTGTTAGCAACTTATACGTGAGTGGTTGTGAGAATCATACATGCGAATTTCGGAAAGAAAGACTCTTGGGGAATTTGGTCAACATATAGGGTGTTTCCCCTTAGGAGGTCAATAGAGCAGGAGGTGATAGTACTCACCTAGCTAAACAAAAAATTATATGGTTGGCAGGGGGCATATCAACCGTTTAAGTGTTACACGGTGATTAAGGAAAAATCTAGTTTTTCACAAACCACCCTGTATTTTAAACGTACAGGGCATATAGTTACAGTTAAGAGCTCATTGTATGCAGAACTTCATAGAATTTCCAACGACTGCTCAACCAGCCCCATACCCCTCTACCTAAAAAGTACTGCGATTACATCATAGATTATTTGTTATCATTATCTTGAATGGAAAGAGAAACCTCGCGATTTGAAATTTTTCAAATTAACTGAGTAAAAGCAGTGCCCAGAATCATTAACGTCTTAGAAAGGAGATGTCGCTACGTGTCTTTCGTTTGTTATTTCCAGCTTTAAAACTTCTAATAAAAGAATTATTAATGACTGGTAAGTAGTTTTGATTTAGTTTTATATTATATGTTGGAAAAATTGTATTTTTACCATTAAATAAAAGTTTCAATAATAATTTTTTGGCAAGTAGCGACATCTCGTTTCTAAGACGTCAATGATTCTGTGCACATCTATATGTAAATAATCAATGGTAAAAGCACAGATAAACCCAGATGTCCAGACCTTGTGGGGATCAGTGACGTTCAGTCAACAACTGAAATAGAAAGCACATTGTTTCGAAAAAGAGCTTTGAAGCTTTTGCGAGAGATTCTATGCGAGAAACATGTCTCTTTGAGATTATTCCGGGGGTAACGCTTACGATACAGCGCCTCAATGGTTACATGTTTCTCCCTGCAACACTGTACCGTACGATCGCTGTTTAAACGTTTGATTGTTTTTGAACTCTCTCACAGCCCTCCGTTTTTGCTTTCAATATATCTTTACATCTCTCTTTAAAAATGAGAGTTTGGTAGATGGCTTGTGAGAGAAAAGCTTTAAGCACATGTTTGTCGGTTAGCCGCAATAATTGGTGTCAGTTTTAAGTACGGTGGATGGTTATCTGTATTTTTCTTATTTGTGGTAAAAGTATATTCGGTTCGTGACTTAGATAAAGATAGTTGCCTGTTAGGCGCATTGATTATGATTTCACCGGGAAGAGCCGACATGCACCTATTCTAAGCGGACTTTAAATAACCTACATAGACGCAATTGGGAGACCTTCGAGGATCAATCATTGGTTAGGCTATGTGTTTACAAAACCGTATATCTTTTCCATAAATTAGTGGACATTAAATACGTAATTGTTGAGAAGGGAGACCTGGCCTGATAGTGGTGACTTTATTCATTGAGAAGAAATCAAAGGTAGCATAGTGCTAAGAAGCATCAGCAAGATTAGACGTGAGCCAAAGTAAGATGCTCCTCCATTTCTTTTATTTTTGTAGTTAGGTAAAAAGTCAAAAAGTGTTTCAGCTAATATTTCTAAAACATTCGCATATGCAGTTGATATTAAAGATTATTTGTTCTACTTAAAAATATAGTGGCTGTTCCTATTGGGACGAAAAACCAGCGCTGAAAGAAGAACAATTTAAGAGCTTCTCTCGCTATCATTTGGAAGCGCTTTAGAAGCATATTCACTGATCTATCATGAAAAATAAGCAAAAGTGCAAGTAAGAGACTCAAGTGCTTCTAGAGCCATCGCTTGGAAGTTCTATAGAAGATTATTTGATGAGCTCCAGCAGATTGAAGTGCAATAAGAGGTGATCTCATCTAATTTTCCACGAATCTAAACTGTGGATTTTTCCACTATTGTACGAAGTAACTCATCTCTCATTTTCCATGTGATGTTCAGAGTGGTTAGAAGTATGGACATAATCTGAAGTTTTGGTGAGAATAAAAGGAAGAATATTGGCTTATTTAATCAACTTCATAAAATTTAATATCACAATTCTCTGTCTTGAAGGCCTCTTATGAGATTAAGGAAGAGGCACTGCGATAATTATCCAAAAAGCTCATTAAAGCTTTCGAAAGGACACATTCAAAAAACTTCTTGGGTCATCATTTAGAGCGCTCCTAGAGCGCTTCTTAAGAGCAGTACTGAAGCGCATGTCTCTGCGGACATCCCTATGTTAAAAAGCAATAAAGTGGGATAGGGACAAGTAGCGCTACGAGCTTCCAGGGATGCTCTTCAGTTGGGCTCTTAGAGCGCTCTTTCTCCTAGTGGGCTACCACTAAGCTGTTCTTTTTCTTATACATACATCAATGAAAATCTCTCATTATCGATAGGTTAGAAAGGCTACAAGTATTAAAAAAAACCTTTTCTCTTCATTGATGTCTGAAATTTTTTGTTTTATTTTTTTCTAATGAAAATCTTTCTTCTTAAGCTGGAACACGCCAGACAATATTGGTGATAAATAATTTCTTATTACTTTTAAGTGTCAAGCTTACAACAATTAGATCAACAACAACTAACTAGTCGGTAAAAAAAAAAAAATAAACGACATATAGTCGTCAATTTATTTCTCTGTTTGTTTAAGTGTTTTTGAATGATTGTCATAATCTCGGAAATATGGCACTGAAATATTTCCAATACTTTTTCAATATTATAGAAAGTGAAGGGATATCACAAAATATATTTAGTTTTTCCTCGGATTTACAATCTGCGAAGGTTTGAAGAGTAACATACATTAGCAGCACCGCCACCACTCTCCTCAGTCCCCTAATCCTTTCCATATATCCTACCTGCTATATTGTGCTTTTGTATTATAGCGTATCCTCTGACCTTGGTGTAAAAATATATAAAACTAATTCGATTAAGAGCAAGTCGGGCTAGCGCAGAGCTGAAAATTGGATTCGGATTTGCTAATATCCGGATACCCGGATCTGCAAGTTATTCGATTCCTGAAATCCGGATCCGAACTATATGGATCCAGATCCATATATGTATATTGTTGCGAGCGTGGCCTTTGGTTCGTTATTTAAAACACAATATTAAATATTTAATATATAAGTTCTTTATCTCACTTCTAATCTTATACAATTCATACACCTTCAATTAATCAGCTCAACTTTAATTATCGCTAATATTCTACTTTCAATTATCGCAATACAATTACAACACTCTCGCTTCTTTATTACTTTCACTTGTTAACACTGCGCGATGTCTAAGACAAGACTCCTTTTTCTGGCGGTGACAACTGTTATATTTATACCCTAGAAGCTCTCCAGATTATTCTGGAATGTTCTATTCCAGAAGCTTCTTGACTATTCTATTCATTATATTCCTGAACCTTCCCGAAGATTCCATCATCGATTCTCCGAACCTGAAGTCGTTTACTCTCCATTGCCAGTAGATGTCACCAGCTGTCTCTTTCTGTTGCACGTAACAATATATATCTCTGAATTCAGACTAAGTAAAAGAGGTTTTAAATTTCATCCAGATTGCTTTGCTTCATTGGGAAAATACAAATTTCATGTTATTTCCATTTTTCCAATGAAACAATGCAATCTGGAGAAAATATTGAAATTTTTTTGCTTAGTCTGTGCCTGGATAGTTCGGATCCGGATTATCCGGATACCAGGATTTAAGGAATCGGATCGTAATTATTCCGGATAATCCGGATAGCAAATTATCCGGATACTTTCAGCTCTAGTTCCGTACCAGAACCTTATCAACGAATAGACTATCGACCCAATTTAAGTACATACATATATCTTTAAATCTAATTCAAATTTGCTTATTATAACTGAATAATAGTCAAACAGGCGGACGCAAGAGTAATTTTATAAGAGTTGTCTTATAAGTTAACACAAACAACATTTTTTTCTAGCAACAATGAGACTGACGAAAAAAGTGTCAATTTTCCTGTTATCTACGAGGCATATTCAGAAAGTAAGTGTACTAGATTTTTATATTTTTTTTTAGAAAAAGAGTATTGGAAAAAAAATTACAGGAAATTGTTGATACACTTATTGACTATTTTTCCACATAATCGCCATCCCGTTCAATGCATGTGGT
This sequence comes from Dioctria linearis, assembly GCA_963930735.1. Lineage (NCBI taxonomy): Eukaryota > Metazoa > Arthropoda > Insecta > Diptera > Asilidae > Dioctria > Dioctria linearis. The sequence goes on from OZ005740.1 coordinate 21,670,932, forward strand.
GAGCCGTGGAACAAGCTTCTTTATGCCCTCCTCGAAGAACTCTCCCGCCAGCTGCTTCACCACTTCAGAACCTCCTTCTGCACCTGCTCATCGGTTGAAAATTTATTCCACCCATGTGCGCTTTCAGGGAAGTGAAAAGATGATAATCTGAAGGCGCCAAGTCAGGAGAATACGGCCGGCGGGTGGTTCAAAACATCCCAACCAAATGAGTCCAAGAGCGCCTTGGTGGATAAGGCTGCGTGAGGGCGGGTGTTATCGTGCAACAAGCATACTCCTCTCGTCAGCATTCCCCTCCTTTTGTTTTGAATGCTCCTTTTGAGTTTTTTTAGAGTCTCACAATATCGTTGTGCATTGATAGTCTCCCCTTGAGGCAGAAAGTCGACCAAAATTATGCCTTTTCGGTCCCAAAATACTGAAGCCATGATTTTTTTGCCCGAAATTGTGGTTTTGAGTTTTTTGGCAGATGGGGAATCGGTGTGACGCCACTGTGATGACTGTATTTTTGTCTCAGGCGTATAATGAGCCACCCAAATTTCGTCTCCAGTCACAATAGAACTGAGACAATCCTCACCTTCCAATTCAAGTCGCTCAAGAAACCCGCGGGCGCTATTGACCCGGCGGGATTTCTTACCGACATCTTTCACGCAACTGAACACTACAACGTGAGTTTACGTACTACCGTGTTTCTGCGATGCTCGCTCTTGTCAGGGGATCCCCCTCTACCGCTTAGTGTTGCCAACCCTAAAAAACCAAGAAACCACGGCCAGTTATGGTCACAGTACACTTACTTTCTGAACATGCCTCGTATGATTCAATGCCTATACTAACCCTGATAATATCCAAATTTTAGCTTTAGAAACCTACAAGATCATTTCAGATCATCAGATTTTTCCACATTTTGAACTATATAAATGTTTGTCACGAATTCATCATAAATTTTGAAACTTTTATTGGAATCCTTGAAAGTAGCTCTTTCCAACGATACCACACAAATTAAAAATAATAAAATATATTTTTAGATGGTCCAACTCACCCCAATTAAAGATTAATAATATTTCACCATTTACGCATGATGAAGACCTAACATTCCGCCAAATTTCAAATTCCTATGTCACGTAGTTTTCGAGAAAAACGCTTGTGACAGATATAATAGCGCAACCATTACAAGTTTCAGTAAAAACCACTGACATATAATAAGAATTTACTGAGCGTTCTTGCTTCAAAAATGGCACAAATATTGAACAGGCTGTGAAAACCTTTTATTTCGTACAATTGCACACCGATTCATAATTTATTATTATTTGTCGATTGAAAACACTAAAGATGTTATAAAATAGTCTTGCATTAAATTAAAATTATTTAGGAAATTAAACTTGTTTTAATTAACCCAAAAATTAATTTTTAATATTACTGAAAAATGTGCTCCTCTGCAGATTTGTTGTCAAATTTCCTTGAGCTTGTAAGAGATAGACGTATAAAAACTATATATTTGTCTGAATTTTTATGTCAATTCCAATGCATTCCAATTAATATAGCCGTACTGTTTCAAAAATTGGTTACAGTTCAGTGTACATTTTGAGCTTGAAAGAGACAAATAGATTTTAGCCAAAATGTGTGCCATTTTTATACCCTAGATGAAATCTATAGGGTATTTTAAGTTTGTCATTCCATTTGTAACGCACAGAAATAATGATGGTAGAGCAAAATGGATTGGACACCCCCGCATAAAATTAAGTTATTTTGATTTTTGCATGTCCGTCTGTCCGTCTGTCCGTCCGTCTGTCCGTGCGCACGATAACTCGTGAACGCGTTAACTTAGAAAGCTGATATTTTGTACACGGACATTAAAAAAAAAGTAAAATTAAGTTCGAAAATGAGACAAATCGGGCAACTCCTTCGTGGGGTTGCCATACAAAAATTTCGTTTTCCACTATATTTTTGGACACTACCTGAGAACACGTCGACATAGAGAGCTGAAATTTCGTACATTGTGTTCTCATAGTAATGGCAAATAAAATTTCAAAAATGGACTAAACCCGGTAATTCATTCTTGGTGTTGCCATATACAAATTTTGGTTTTTTACATATACTTTGAAAACGATCAGTCCTAGACATTTTTATTGTACTAAAAACTTCTTTAGAATAAGAAATCCTATAAAATTGGTTATAATCATTTCTTCTGTCCGACGAGCCGTTCTAGAAATATATGCGAGAAACCAATGCAAAAAATCAAAATTGCTCAAATGGGTGACCATAGGAAATTTCATACGTCCATTCATCTAGGGTATCATAAGAATTGGTTTTACACCAATTCTAGCTTTTTCACTTGTTGACTATAGGAATTAGATAGGGTGGCTCAGTCCATTCTTATTATATGTCAATGGTAACAACTAAGAAAATAAGTAACCTAACCTAATATAAGAAAATACCAAGGCGCATGAAAAACGATTGAATTTTGTACAAGAAAGTCAAATAGTAAAATCTGACAGTGTGCTATGTATACAGATCCTAAACCCTCTTCTATTAAATTGTTGGTCATATGCGTCCACAGTGTTTTTTTTTCTTGTTTTTTTATAGAAGAATATAATTTTTTCAGATGATCTTAAAAATATTAATAATATTAATTTATCAAAAATAAAGAAACAAAAATTTGTTTTTTGAGCAGTGATTTGGCATTTTGTCTCACTGTGCGACGTATTCGCCGTTTTAACCGGTGTAGCAAAAATGATGCCATCCAACCTCTGTGTACTGAGAGTATCCGGGTTTGATGGATTTATTAAGAAATCCGGATTTGATGCATATTACGGATAATTTAAATTTCAAAATCGAGATTTGCTTGTTATTGTTAAAAACAATATTTATCCTCCAAATCGATTATGAAATCCCTATTTTCTACATTGGAAAAACACGAAAAAACATTAGTAATCTCCCAAAACAATTCCCGGATGTGTAAAGTAAAAAAAAAATCAAAACAACATGGCGCCATAAATGGTGTGAAGTCTCGAACGTAACATAATACGATATGTCAAAACATTATGCAAATTGTTGGCTAAATAACTATGTAGAAAATAATAATATTAAAAATGGATAATTTTCCAATATTAATTCTAAGCGCCATAGAATTGCATAAATTAATGAATTAACAACAGACAAACGACGTGTGTCAGGCGAAATTAATGATAAATTTGAAAAATTTAATTTTTTTCATAAAATTTCAATAAAAAAAGTCCAGGTTCTCTCAGATCATTCTTATTTCCGAAATCGCTTTCTTTTGACGACCTTTGAAAAATTTAATTTTTTTTATAGATTTCGCCATAAATATTCTTTCTGCTGTTGAACAAAAGTTTATTTACAAAATAAAGTAGCAGCAGCAGATTAATAAAATAAAATTTATTGAAGCACTTTTTTAATGGAATTTTTGATAACCTTTAAACGGAATGTGACTTAGTTTTTTATTTGTTGTTGTTTTTTTATTTATGGAATTGTTAGAAATATTTTTCATGACTCAAAAATGGATGTACGTTCCGCATGCACTTCCTCTTGAGGAAGAAAATTAAAATTACACGTTCGCATGCTTGCCAACATAATACTCGCAGTTTAGTTATTATTGAGGTTAAATACTTGTATTTTTTCGATAAAGACCACTGTTATCGCTAGTGGGAATAAAAAATGTTTAATTCAGAAGAATTATGGAATTGTAAATAAGCATAAAAGTGACATTAAGGAGACAGCGGGGTTTTAGTAAATAATTTTTTTCCTAGGCGATACGATGTGATGAATGAAATGCTTTGAGTTTTGTTTTTAGTGAAAGCAGGAAATAATTTTATTAATTTTCTTCGAGCGAGAATTTATTATGCACATTTGAAAAAGATTTATCATTTTATTAAAAACGTAAAAATTTATAAAGATTTTTATAAGCAACTTTTTTATGCATTTTGTTTCCATCAACGCTTCCGAGATGCAAATTTTTCTTTTATTTGAAAATTATTCGAAGAATTTTCTCTTGCAAGGAGGGGGGGGGGGGTTGTTAGTAGGAAGGACGTTGTTTGAAAAAAAACACACATGAGGATAAGGTAGTCTACTCAAAAAACAAATTTACATTTCTGAATTTTGAGGCTGATAAACTCTGGTATGTGCTGTATGCGTAAATTCTACTTATTCTAAAATAAAATCAACAAATTAGGACAAGTTAGCTTGGGATTTACTGTCCATTGAATGTGACAACTATGCCATAAGAAGAAACATTTCTAACCATCTGAATCTATAGAATAGTGTTGATTATAGTGATTGCGGTTGCAACTACAAAAGAACGCCTAACAGAATCAATGAACCCAATTTTTAAAACTTGGTATATGTGTGGAAACATGTAAAAAAAATTATTTGGTTCTATGAAAGATGGAGGATAAACGTAGGCAACTAAAACGTTAATTATAAAGAAAAAATATTAATTTGAGTAAGTTACAGAATGGGAAGGAAGAAGGAAAGCGTAATCATATTCAGAGACTAAAGCACTTTTTTAGTACTTTTAGCGCCCCCTTTTGACGAATAGAACTATACAACGTTGCACTACACACTCTATACTTTATACAGTGCAACTTGCACTATTCAATTTACACCAGTGAACAAGACACAAAAGCACACACCAATTTACACCTGTACGATGAATAATTGGAGTATATAGAACAAAAAAAGTGAAGAGCTTCCGAATGGTATTCCAAACTGAATTCATCATAGACAACATACATTTTTAGGTTATGATTGTACATTAATAGATTTTGTCAGTTTTTTAATTTTTTTCTTCTAATTTTTTTACAATTACAATTACTTTATTTTTCTAAGAAATGTACCGCCTCCATTTAAATATTATGAGTCGGAAAGGCTCGTCCTGGTTGTTTTGAAGGCATTTGATAAAGGCTTGCATGTAGTCCTACCTATATCTAGTCAAACTTAAAGTTCTTGAGTTGGATTCTTATTTCTTGCTTGGGTTTCTGCTCAATCGTGCGATCTCTATAACATCAATTTCGGCGAACCTCCCAAGGTTCCATTCTTTCTCCCTTCTCTTTTGAATATATCCACTAACCAGGGTTCTGTCTATTACTTTTAATCTTATCGATAGTTTTGCAGACGGTAGCACTCTAATTTTAGCGTACCTTTTTGATATCTTCTTAATATATAAAACTCCAGTGTCACTGTGTTTGTACACGCTAATCTTCGAAATCGCCTAACCGATTTGAATGATTTTGTGAATGTATTTGGTTGCTTCCAGCTTGAGAGATAGGATAGTCTTGGACACGATAGATGGCGCTGTTGTCGAGACGTAAAAAATTGCCTGACAACGCCTAGATGTGGAAAGCTGAAATTTTGTTCACAGTGTTTTCATAAAAATTGAAAATACATGTTTAAAAATGGACTAAATCGGACAACTCCTTCGTAGGGTTGCGATACAAATATTTCGTTTTTTTAGTATATATTTGGACAACGAGTGCACGTAGAGAGCTGAAATTTGGTTGTATCATGGCAATAGCAAATAAAACTAAAAAAAACAGACTAAATCGAGAAACCTCTCTTGGTGTTGTCATACAAAATTTTGGTTTTCCACTATATATTTGGAAACTCTCTGGGAACTCGTCGACGTGGAGAAAATGGACCAAATACGGCGACCCCTTTTGGTGTTGCCATGCAAAAGTTTAGGTTTTCACACTGCCCCACGCGTCGACGTAGAGAGCTGAAATTTTGTATACGGGCTTTTTAAAAAAAATGTAAATTAGTTCGAAAATGTGACCAATCTGGCAGCTCCTTCGTAGGGTTGCCGTACAAAAATTTCGTGTTTTACTATATATTTGGGCACTGCTTGAAAACGCGCCGAAGTAGAGATAGAGTTACAATCTCCCACACATATGTCTGTATGCACACACGCGCGCACACACGCCGCCGCACACACATTTAGATATGATTCTTGGACATTTAAATATGATTTTTGGATGGATACTTGGATTCTAGTCGTGAGTTGATTAAAGCAAATCCAAAAGCGGCTTTTCTCAGACTATCGGCATTCATTTTGCCAAGAAGATCATCAGAAAGGAATCCAAAATCTTTTGACACTTGTTCCAATATTTCGTACTTCCTCGTCAGTTAGAATAAATGAACATCAATCGATTCAAAATTTGGTGTACGAAGCTTTTGTTTTGTGGCTATATTGAGATCACTCATCATTTTGTGATTCAAAAAGGTCGAATCGTTTCTTTTTGAGGCCATTCCCTTTAACTCGTACACGAATTTGTCTGTCTGTATATTTCTTTTTTACTATTTTCGACACTACAGGCGGAACCACAATAGAAATATACGTAAGTAGATTTACTTACGTAAAGCGAACGCGCCCTTCAATTTAACAGGCGTACACAAATTAACTTTAACTCGTGTGAGGGGAACTTTCGTTAAGTATAAATATCCAATTTTCAGTAAGTATAGTGCGGTAAGAATCGCACATTCCGTAAGAACGCGATGTGTCAAACAGTTAAATTATTATTAAATGATTAAAAGTGCAATGTAAAACTTAAAATGGAATAAAAATGGTACTGTGAATTAATAGAAGGCACAAATCGTCAATTAAATAAACTTCCATTTGTTAATTTTTTCACTTTTACCTTTTTGAAAATTGAAAACATTAAATATCAAGATAATAACTCTTACGGAACGAGATATATATTTAGGCTAAAAGTATTAATTTTTTTGTCTCGTTTAATTTCGTAAAGTTATTCACTTCTATTGTGGTTCAGCCTTACGTCATCACAGCGAGCTTAAATTTGGCACACAGGTTCATGTCGTGTGACAATTGAATCTATCAAAATTTGAACAGGAAATTTGCATGGAAACCCGGAAAATCGGGAAAAATCATTTGAAAATTTGGTACAAATTTGATTAGTGATAAATCCGTTTCAGGAAAAATGCAGAGTTTTCCGATTTTTCCGAAAAAAATTTCCGGAAGTTTCCGACTTTTCCAGAAAATTTTCCGTTAAAAAAGTTTTCTAAATTATGCAGGATCAAGTTCCCTATCAACTGGCACCATTACTTTCTCTCCGACAATGGTGAAAACTTGCAGAAAAAATCGAGGAAAATTCATGTAAAACGCTTTTCCGGAGTTTTTCAGACCAAGGAAGCGTTTGAGCGTTTTGCAACCTAAGACAAAGTTGTAGAACGAAATGAGTTGCATAAAGTTGCTTTTGTGATTAGTGATAAATCTGTTTCAGGAAAAATGTAGAATTTTCCAATTTTTCTGGATAATTTTCCGAAAATTTCCAGATTTTTCCGACAAAAAAGTTTTATGAGCTATGCGGAATCATTTTTTTCCGTCCTACTGGCATCAATACTTTCTCTACAACAATCATGAAAACTTGCATGAAAAATCGAGGAAAATTCATGTAAATTTTTACAAAAATTTCATAGTAATAGGAAAAGCTGTGGAAAAATGGAAAATCGGGAGAATTCATGTTATATGGGATCAAGTTGGAATACAGCTATAAAGCGCTGTTTAAAACATAATTTGAATTTCAGAAAACCGTTGCAGTACTTCAACGATTTGATACTCGAAGAATTTTTGTTTTCGGATTGGCACCAGACATGACTTAAAAATTGTTTTAAAATATCTCCATGCAGCACGTAATAATAATTTAGTTACCGTGAAAAAGGCAGAGATTAAAATAAGTAAAAAACGATTTTTCAAACAAAACTGAGGCCAAGCCGCATGAAAAAGTAGAAAATAAACTTTTCTTCACACACAGAGGTGGACTCAGATTTTATTCGCTATGACAATCACCGATATATTTCAGTATGATCAATCAGAGGTAATAAGTGATTTGATTCATGAAGAGAAAGAATATTCAAGAGAAATGTCCCAATCAAAAAAGCTGAGTCCATCTCTGTGTGTGAAGAAAAGTTTATTTTCTTCTTTTTCATGCGGCTTGGCCTCAGTTTTGTTTGAAAACTCCTTTTTTTATTATTTTATTTCTTGTTTCTTTAACGTTTGCTGGTTTAACCACATATATATAATATATATCTTCAGGAAATTTTATAGTACTGGCAAAAATTTCTTCCATGTCAGAAACACGAACCAACCTCAGCCTTGTCAAACGGGTAAATTCAAATCGAGAACATAAAATTTATTTAACAGTTAAGAATTAAAAATTAATTTATATTTGTCAAAGTCAAATGTTGTTAATAATTGTTTTTTCGCGCTTGCCTTACTCTTGTTAATGCTGTGTAAGTAAAATTGTTGTCCTCTCGGATACTGTTTCCACAGAGAAATCATGTTTTATTTTTAATTTTAAGTGTGAAAGGTCCAACCGCTCTTACACATATTCTGTCCATACATATTTCCTGTATAAAGTTCTTCTTAAATATTTAGCATTCAATATACAAAGAAAACCTTGTCCGGCTCTCCTTGTGCTCGGCTCAGTAGGAAATCAGCCTAATTGTGAAGACCCTTTGAAGCTGGTTTGTTATTATAAGCCCGGGCAGATTTGGAAACCCAGTCCAACCTTGGATGTAGTACCACGTCGCATCAGTCATACAAAACCATCTAAAGGAGACAATTTTTCAATTTGGAAATAATGTAGTTAATGTAGCTACCATTTCTGACTTCCTTATTCCAAAATCTTAAAGAGAGTTAAGTAAACTTAAAGAAAGTTGAGGAACATCAAAAATATAAACAGGTTCAACAGAAAATTTCTCAATTAAGCACAACCAATCAATTAAATGCCACATCCAAGCAATGAACGCATCTTGCTCAACCACACTTGGTACATCTATACCTATACCTATGTCTGTATTAAATTATAGTTGGTAGATAAAAGATAACTTTCCTCCAAACCACAAAGGTCTTTTCCATGTGAGAGATACAAAAAGCCTTCGAAATGACAAGTTCAACTTTAAACCGCACAATATCATGAGCAACTTCAACATAGAATACTTCACCGCATGGCCATGGACTCCAATATCGCACTCTCGTACATCGGTCGCCATCGTCGTCGTCGTCGTCATCTCCTCCGTCTGTCAATGGTGGGTATGGCTCCCACGTATATATGGGATCCATTGCATACTCGTTGGTTACCCAACACCTCAAATGATTAAAACAATAAATTTCTTTAACACTTCTATCATACTCTGTCGACCACAAGACCAAGAACCTTACCAACTTTGGTACGTGAAGAAATTTCCCTATATACCTACCTAGCCACGCTATATACGGTACGTTACCGTGGAAAATGAAATTAGAAACTTTCAAGAACGCATAACTAGTTAGCATCATCGTCGTTAGACTTAGAAGAACGACGCACTTGGCTTAGGCTATTTAAATAAAAGTGCGTGAATCTGGTCAGGAGACGGTTCGCTAGACGGCGGCGGCGTGCAGTAACAAGTCGACTTGATGGTGCAATCACGCGCCCAACTATAGTGTCAATAAACTCAAGCGGAGACGCAGTGACATCGGAGGAATATGGATAAAATAAAAAATAAATAAAAAAAACAACGTCCAAGAATCAAGCGAATCCAAATCACGGAATGAAGAAAACGTTGCACTCGGTGTATACTCCTTAAAGATGCTGCATCAAATTTGCATATAAACCGAAAAATTTCATCTTGAGGAATTCTCTGATGCAGATTTGGCTGCTGCAGCTGCCGGAATATTTTGGTGTTTCATAGTGAAATGCATAAATTATTCCCTGGCAAGATGTCAAAACAAGTCCACAGCAGTCATAGTCGCGCCTGCAATGTATGTAGGTATGTACATACGTACATAAGCAGCGCTATGTGCACCGGGCTATAAAATGCAATTTCAAAATGCGCGCGTATTCTCGCGAATGTCGAAACGAATCTGTGCAAAAGGCGTTAATTGGATTTATTTTTGTAGGCAAAAATGACGTAAACTTGACATTTTCGAAAATCGAAAGCGGCATTTTAAGCGGGTGGTGGCGGATTTTGGCTAAATACTGATTTCAATGAAATACTCACCGAGGTGAGATGATTACGTGATTTCACATGAAAATTGAGGTGATGGTGGGTAAATAATGATTGATTTGAACTCGAATAGAGAAAATGTTGACAAATTCACTTTCCATTTTAGATGATTCTTGTTTTTTTTATTAGGATTAGGAGGTGAGAGATGGAGGTGTATAGGTGCGGGTGAAGGCATGATTGAAATTTTTATTGGGTGTAGATACGTTTTTCACATAAATTCCTACAGCTTGCCAACCTCTTCAACACATCCTGTATATTAATGTGCTACCAATCGTTATCTATTATCGGCAAATATGAAAAATTGCTCCTTTTTATTGGGATGAAATTTGTAGTTAAGATTATTGCCAACTTTAACAGCCTATTATTTGACATTGGCTTAATATTTTACAGTTGTGTTTTTTTTTTTTTTGGTAAAGATACATATCTCGCCTGCGAAATCATTGTAAGCTCTAAAAAATATTAAAAACTTTTTTAAAAATTAATTTTGTTGAAAATGGGACGGTCGGAAATTCACTGAAGACTGTTCGAAATATTAATTGTGTATTTGACACTAGAGTTACTACGCAGCAGAAAATATCAAATTGGTTCGCCAAATTTCGTATAGGTACCTAACTATGGCCTCACAAATTAACCACGCGGTCGCCCTGAGGCAAAGGCAAAGGCAAATGACGAACTAAAGCGAGAAACACAGTGCTAACTTTTCCAACCTAGACTTCAGTATAACTTGAAAAGTACCTTAACCTGATAAGCCTTGCAAACTTTTGCAACTAACAATACTAACTTTGACAACATCTGGATGATAGCAGTTAATTGGGCTGTATAATCCAAATTATTTTCTAATAATTTACTACAGCAGGAATAACTTTTCACGTTAAATATGTTTTCAAACAATTTTCCGTGTACAGTTTTTTCCGTAAGCAATGCTGGCGCCAAGTACCTAATAAAAAAATTAGCTGTCAAAGCTGACAAAGTTCAGCAGAGTAGAAAGTAGACCTATTCGAGTTCAATCTCAACCTGGCCGGAATCACCAAAAAATTTTTTTAGAGCTGTAATAGGGGGTAATAAGGATTGTAGAGAATATAATTATGAAACTTATTTAAGGGAGTAATGCGTGGATATTATTAAATTTTATCTTGAAAATGCTACTAAAAATTTCGAAATTTCGAAGAAATGTGTTGAATTTCGACTTGTGGAATACTCATTTAAGACATTAAATAAGCACATTAATTTCTAGGAACAAAAGATCGATTTTCGAAGTACGTTTAGCACTTTGAATCTCATCCAATTACTGCGCCTTACAATAAAAATATGCGCAAAGAGCTTTTTCTACTCATGCTCAGTTATAAAGCATTTCAGGTGAAATATACATTTGTAAACATAGAGCCATTTCAAAAAATATTTTCAGAATTTACAACTTCTCTTAGGTGTATATAATATTTTGTCAGATTAATACTATCACTCTTCCCTATCGTGTAGATTGATTATCTTGTCTAACACAGTCTATAAAATCCAGAAAAAATGATCGTACATTAAGTCATATTTTGCTTATCCTAATAATATTTCTCTTCATAATATATAGCCGATAATTCATTCTAGATGCCGAAGATAAGAGTGAAAAAATACATTCAAGAGTGACGAGCGCAGGGGTCTCCTTTTCTAATCCAGCTCAATTTTTTGATATGTGCAGTATGAGGTCATCTATCATTCTTATCACATAATAAAATAATTAAAAAAAGGAGTTTTCAGATAAAACTGAGGCCAAGCCGCATGAAAAAGTAGAAAATAAACTTTTCTTCACACACAGAGGTGGACTCAGATTTTTTGATTGGAACATTTCTCTTGAATATCCTTTCTCTTCATGAATCAAATCACTTATTACCTCTGATTGATCATACTGAAATATATCGGTGATTGTCAGCGAATAAAATCTGAGTCCACCTCTGTGTGTGAAGAAAAGTTTATTTTCTACTTTTTCATGCGGCTTGGCCTCAGTTTTGTTTGAAAACTCGTTTTTTTACTTATTTTATTTTCTGCCTTTTTCACGTTGACTAAATTGTTATTACGTGCTGCATGGAGTTATTTTAAAACAATTTTTAAGTCATGTTTCGTGCCGATCCGAAAACAAAAATTTTTCGAGTATCAAATCGTTGAAGTACTGCAACGGTTTTCTGAAATTCAAATTATGTTTTAAACAGCGCTTTTTAGCTGTATTCCAACTTGATCCCATATAACATGAATTTTCCCGATTTTCCATGTTTTCCACAGACACAGACTTTTCCTATTACTATGAATTTTTTTTAAAAAAATTACATGAATTTTCCTCAATTTTTCATGCAAGTGTTCATGATTGTTGAAGAGAAAGTATTGATGCTAGTAGAACGGAAAAAAATGATTCCCCATAGCTTATAAAATTTTTTGTCCAAAAATTTTCCGGAAATTTTCGGAAAATTATCCAGAAAAATTGGAAAATTTTGCATTTTTCCTGAAACAGATTTATCACTAATCATATAGATGAAAATTTGTCCGATGATTTTCCCGCTTTTCTGGGTTTTCCACGGAGTTTTCCACAAAAGCAACTTTAAGCAACTCATTTCGCTCTACAACTTTGTCTTAGGTTGCAAAACGCTCAAACGCTTCCTTAGTCTGAAAAACTCCGGAAAAGCTTTTTACATGAATTTTCCTCGATTTTTTCTGCAAGTTTTCACCCTTTTCGGAGAGAAAGTAATCATGCCAGTTGATAGGAAACTTGGTCCTGCATAATTTAGAAAACTTTTTTACCGGAAAAGTCGGCAAATTCCGGAATTTTTTTTCTGAAAACTCTGCATTTTTCCTGAAACGGATTTAACACTAATCAAATTTGTACCAAATTTTCAAATGATTTTTCCCGATTTTCCGGGTTTTCCATGGAAATTTCCTGTTCAAATTTTGATAGATTCAATTGTCACGCGACATGAACCTGTGTCCCAAATTCAGCTCGCTGTGATGACGTAAAGTGGGTCTACGAGAGTGTCGAAAATAGTAAAAAAGAAATATATAAATAAACAGACAGACAAATTTGTGTACGAGTTAAAGGGAATGGCCTCAAAAAAACATTGAACTCTCTTTCAATTTAAGCGAATGTAAGACAACTATACAGGGTGTTTCTGCCATGGGGGTCCATAAGCCAGGAGATGATGGTACTCACCTAGACAAAAAATTGTATTAACCGTTTCGGAGTTATAGGGTGGTTAAGAAAATATGCTAGATTTTCAAAAAACACTCTGTATGAAGTACAGAACGTAAGGTTATGAGCTTATGCCTGTATGCAGAATTTCATGGTCTTACCAACGATGCTCAACGAGCCCCATACTCCTCTGCTCTCAGGAGTTATGGTGGTCTGAACTAAAAATTTCGGATTTTCTTAAGTTTTTTTTTTAGTTTGATCTCTTTTTTTTTTTTACAAAAAGTTGGTTAACATAAATTTATTTTGTAAAAACTGTAAACTGTGTTGACTCTCCTCTCTAATTTGTCCTATAACATCTACACAGTAAAAAATTTTCACAACTTTAAAAGTTGGCAATTTGTTGCCAACTATAAATGTTGTAAAACTACATGTCGAAAATGCTTGTAAATTGTTGTTGTAAAATTGCATTAAAGCATGTAAACTCAAATACACATTTGTTGTGAAATTAAATCTAGAATATGTAAGTTACATTACATATTTGTTTGAAAATAAATTAAAGTGTATTATAAATCCACATTTGATGTAAAATTAAACAAATCTGTGCTAATTATTTCCACATTTATTGTAAAATTAAACAAAGCTGTGCTAATTAATTCCACATTTGTTATAAAATTAAATGAAAGTGGATAAGCTCATTCGATAACCATACTGTAAAACACATTTTTTTTTTGTATGAATTCATATTTATTAAGAATAATACATTTTATTTATGTAGTTTAAAATTATAATAAAAAAATACTATCTCAGCATACACAATGCATTTAAAAAATAATGATGACAATAACATTTTTTTTACGAAAAAATCAAAAATTGAAATTCTATATAAAATAGAAAAAGTTTTCAATGTATAGGAGACCTTTTCAATTTTTTGCAATAAGTCTAATGACTTTTGCAATGGCTGTAATGTTGCTTTTATTTCCACGAGAGCATTCCGAATGTATTGAGAAGAAGTATCTCTGTAGGAAATCGTAGGACTGCGAGATTTCTTTAGGATATTGTATGTTCAAGTTGAAATAACTTGCAAATGTTTGCATTATTGCTTCCTTTAGATTCGTGGATTCTGAGTTAATAACATCATTGTCATTGTAATAAATATCATCTTCATCAGTTTCTGATAAATAGAAGTAATAAAAGTAAAGAATTATATTAGTATTAGGTATCTAATGCATAGAATAGGTATATACCTTTTTCAAATTAAATTCACCAGATTTAACTTATTTTAATCAGGTTTCAAAAGGACTTCAACAATATTTAAAAATAATTCAACGATTTTCACATATCAATCAGCAAAATTGGTTTTTTCTCTTAAAATAATTCAAAGTTTTTAACTATATCGTAATTAATTAATATTGTAAAATACGTTGTACTTCATCTGGAAGAAATTTTGAATTAAATTCAAAAACTGATTTAATTTTAAAATACCCGTTGACTTTTATTTAAAATTTGCTATTTGATTTGTGAAAATCGTTGAATTATTTTTAAATATTGTGTCCTTTTGAAATCTGCTTAAAATAAATTACATCTGGTGAATTTAATCTGTAAAATGTAGGTATACATATATTTTTGTTTTTTGTTTTTAGTAAAACATATTTTAGATAAGGAAACGAGGATAAGTTTTAATTGTTCTAAGAGCTATATGTGTTTTGAGTACCTTAGATACGAATGGAATGTGCTCGAAAGATTTTCAAGTTTACTTCGAGCAGAAAGTAAAGTCTGAATTTTTGTATGGTAACCTTACGAAAATAGCCCCACATTTCTTTTTAAAACCGTTCCAGAATACGAAACACATAAATAATAATAATTTTCCACAATTTTTATTTATGTATACTGAAAACTAGAATTCTCATGATTTCATGAATATACTGATGTTTATTATAAGCCTGTATGCTTATAAATTTATAATCACATGTTAAACATTTAATTTTTCACCTTTATCACTTGTTGTCCGATGTAGTGCTACAAAGTACTTAAAGAGCATCCGAATGTCACAACTTCACATTTAACAATGCTGCAACAAGTTCCTATTTTCCATGAAGAGTTGTAAATATACAGTTTCAGATGAAAAATTAACCCATTTGTGTGTAAATTTCAATTTTTGTTCGTAAATCTAGTGTTACCAGCTTTGTTTTTACATGCAAGTATTGTAAAAATAACAAACACTATTCAAAAATACCCAAAAAAGTATTTTTACATACGAAACGGTGGAAAAATAAAGTTTTTATTAAATTTACAGCATTTTGCTGTAAAAATCTACTACTTTTAAAGCTGTAATCTTCAGGCTATTTTTTACAGTGTATGTATTATTAGCTGTAACCGTTAAAGAGTTGTTAGCGCTTAACCTATTCTCAAGGTTAGTCTAAACTCAAACCTATTCTCAAAGATAATTTGTACCTTTAGTGACTGAAAACACGTAATTTAAAAAAAACAATCAGATAATTTCAGTATGACCTGAATAGGTACTGATCACCCACCATGGCGGAAACACTGTATATACCTGTCATACATATATACAAAAAATCCGTCCTTGAAGAGGGTGGCTATTATATAATAAAAGAAAAGTATCTATGTAAAAATCAAATCCATTCAAATCTCGCTACCGGATACAACGAAACAAATTATCAGTTGAGATCGCAAAGTTAATCTGTAAATTAAAACGTCTCTGTAAAAGTGCAAACATATAATAAGCCACAGTAGCTGCGCGCGCATACATATTGCAAAAATATTTGTACAATTTTGCACAGAAAGTAGTTTTCTTGTATAGCATAAAACCAGTATTATTGCAGTTGCATAACATTATACATGACCAGGTGAAATTTTTTCGCTCAGACAAGCTGTCCCGTTCCGTTGTAGCGCGATAAGGCCGACTTACGGAATTTCATTTCCACCCATTCATGGCATGAGCAAAACGAAATAAAACTTGAACTTGAAATCGGATCCCAATTAAAGCGTTCGTTACTCCCGAAAAGCTCATCATCATCATCGGTTCGACAGATGGGAAGAGGAAAAAATGATTCAGACTGGGTTAAAAAATAAATAAAAAAAAAATAAAATAAAAATAAAATAAAAATAAAAAAGTGTTCGTAGGCGGGAAATGAAGTAATTTTCAGATTTTATGGCGGTGTCATATTAGGATTAAGAAAAGATTTATTTAGGTCATGGCTAGGAGTTTGTATATTATATGCACCTTTTATAGTCGCCCACACGCACAATATCGAATCATTGAAAAGTAAAACTGGACTGACCACCACATTTCATTGGGTCGGTCCAAAAACTAGTCGGATGCTGTCTTACCATATATGTATGTATATTTCCGTATATATACATATATGTAAGTATGTGCATTATAAATCGTCCATTGAACTTCAAACTGCTGCAACTTCACCGATATGGTTAAAAAAAAAAAATAACGCCAATGATTCGAATTGCTGCCAACCCATTATGTGCAATCATGAAAGAAAGGCATGCAGTAAATCCTTCGTGTGAGGAAACATTGTAATCTAAGAACAAGGCAAGTCAGGCCGCATTATGCCATACCTACCGGTCTGGAAGTATTTTCTCTACATCTGCGCGGATGCGCTGTCAGCTGATTTAAAAGACGAAGACTTATGCGCAGAGCTCCAATAAATTCCCCGTTCGATACGAAGCTATATACCTACTTAGTACTATGCGACTATATAGGTAAGATACATAAAACACCTTTGACAAGTCGATGCGGAAGTTCGCCAGATTTATGCGAACAACTTGTTTGACTGCAACCATTTTTGGTTGGGGACAAGTCGTCATTAGAGTCAAGTTTGGGGCAATTTAACGAGATATTGTTCATATTACTGTGAGTGCAGTACGACGACGGTTAATTTTATGCTGAATCACAATTAGTTGATTAGATTTAGTCTTGGTTTTCTGTTAATATTGAAGAGAATAATGGCATTTTGTGAAGAAAAAAAACAAATATGTCATGGCATGTATATTAGCTCATGTTTAGAGATATTGTGCTAATTGGATGTGACTTGCTCTACTTCATTATTAATCTCACGTATGTCTTCTAATAATGACAAAATTAAAAAAGCATCGGTTTCTATTTTATTTATTTTTAATATTGTTTTGTTTTCAATAATCCTGATATGGGCTGTAGAATGACAAATGACATTCAAGCTATACTTACCTCGGGTAAAATTCAGCAGAGATTTGTATGAGTGTATTGGATCATTGGAAAAGGAGTCAATGGAATCATCCCAACAGCGACACCATCAGTGAAAGAATAAATGCTGTCATCAAAGAAAATAGCTACAATACCTACATTTTGACTGAATCATCATCTACATTTACATTGCGATGTCATAGGGCTGTAGCCATAATGGCTACTTTTTACATTACGTATGCATCAATGTTTTCATTGATTACAAAATTTGCAGTCCGCATTAAGGAAATAAGCTTTCCTTCATTGATATTTTGATTTATGTCCTATGTAGTAGAAAAAAGTGGTCATAAAATGTAAAATAAAGAAGTTGATTTCCTTTAAAATTCAAATAAGAAAATAGTTTTCTTTTTTTCTGCACTGCACTGTAAAACTGCTTTCAACATGAACTAAAACTAAAGTGTGATTCCCCGTGCTAACTGCAGCATACCTCGTTCTCGGTGACTTCACTCATTGTCTGCCTCTTATCCTTTGTACATGCGCGACGCACGTGTCACTGTCAAGACTACTTACTTTCTGCTTTACCGTGAGGTGAATTTGTCATCTATTACATTTTCATTGTGTTCATCGATGTAGTCAGAAATGAAATCTTCTTGAATCTAGATATTTGCTGCTGACATAGAATGAGAGGTACCGCGTGCGACTCATTCATATTAAAGTGCGTTCAAGATATAGGCATTTAGGAATCCTGTCCAGCAGAATATTATCTGTTCACTCCTCCTTCTTTTCGGGGGAAAAATGGCTGGACAAATTTTTCTCGAAATTTTCATAGACAACAATGTGGTTATCAAAATATACTCCTTTCTTTCGGTACCACATCTATCACCTCTCGATTTCCTTTATCGAACCTGTATCCTGATAAGTAGAGCTCATTAGAGTTCTTTTCTGGGGCCGCCGGATTCTGTAACCCGGAGAGTTCGGGAGATGAGAATTTTCGTTTTCCCCGATGAAAACTCCCTAGCTCTCCATTCGAGATTCTCTAAAATACTTGGCGAGTTAAAGAAAACGTGAGAAGTATCGAAATATTGAAGGACGACTAGCTCTGTTTGGGAGGGTCGTAGAGCATTGGGGTTTTTTCCTACAGATTTAGGGTCTAGAGTACAAAAATATAGGTGAACAATTTCTGAGGGAGGAGCTTTGGGGGGGGGGGGGGGGGTCATATCCCCCCTCCAAGTGGGGTTGTCCAAAATAAGTCATGTTTGGTATCAAATTAAAGAGAGAGAGGCGGGTAATCGAGTGGTGTAGTTTTTTGATCATTTTAACTTCATAACTGACTTTTTACCGCCGAAAGACGGATTTTTTGAATTTGGGTCATATACACCCCAGTTCCTATATTTTGCATATATTTCTTCCGTTCTTTGTTTCACATCCATTAGTACTCTGTTGTGAACATTTTTCTTATTGAAAGTGAATTTCCACGAATTACCAGTTCTTCATAATGATGAGTTGAAAAAATGTCCATTTTCTTACTAAAAAACGGCCATTTTTTCATCTTAAGAAGGACTGATTCAATTCTTTTGCAGTTGTCTCCGAAACTATTTACCGGACTCAATAACTAATTACATATCTAATTAGGGGACAATATGTAGACGCGATTTCATCCTACATACAAGCTTTAACGTGCATATTTAAAATTTGTATAGCATCTCTTCTGTACTGGAAGAGGACCAAATTGACCATTTTCGCGTGACTTACAATTTATAGCGGGTAACTTGGACCACCAAAATCCTTATTTCTCTGTAAGTATTGCAAGGCTATCCATAATTTTGTTTTTGTAAACATAGCCAGGGTATGCAGTGAATCCATAATTCAATTTGAAAATCCTAGGTACATTGATACCTTCACAAAGGACAATAAAAGCAGACAACACTCTCAGTTCAGAAATCTTTACCTTAGTTCTTCACAACTAACACAGTCGAGAGTTTTGCCGAGTGGAATAGAGAGTTAGGCAAATCTTCAGGGGGTATTCTAGTCTAGAGGCCCGAATTTTAGGTGATTTTTGAAGTGCCGTAAAAACAAGGCAATCAATATTTTTCTATCCATTTTTTATGAGTTATTTATTAACATTACAAGAATACAGAAAAAAATTAAAAAAGTTGAAAATTCAAAAAATTAGCAGCTGATGAAGTGTGGGCCTTAAAAAATTGGCGCGTGATCATGGCCACGATTCCTAGCAATCCGAAAAAAAATAATAAAGATTATTAGTCGCTATGTCCGGAACTAGGGAAAAGTTGAAAATTTTTTTTTCATAAAATGGCCGCTGCCTGAAAAAGAGCAATTTTTGTACCGCTTTTTTTGACATTTTCGAATTTTTTAAAAATAGTAAAAATTGAAATTTGGGGATGCGGCTAGTTCCGGACATAGACAAGTCTATAAAGAAGACTCTCAGAAAATTTTCAAGTAAATCGTTCCAGTAGAACTTGAGAAATTGTGCGCATCGTCTTGAAAAAGGCAGTTTCGAGAAAAACGCGTTTAAGGGGTAACGCCACTGTAAATTTTTTGAAAGATCGTTTTTTTTTTATTGGCTAAAAAAATAGTTTAAACCCTCTAGAATAAGAAAAAAAAAGGTCCCTTGCGAGAAATTTTTTTTTTCCTTTGAAAATGGAGGTCGCCACCAAGCGCGTCAAACTTGCTCCGAATCATGTCCCGGGAAGATGGCTGTGGAGCCGCCATTTTGTTTTTTTTTCGCTGTCAAAAATTTTTTCAATAAAGTTCAATGTATGCCCGATAATACCCTTAAAAGGTTTTTTTTTAACTCCTTTAATTTCGCGAGAAAAAAATTCGTGAAAAAAGCTTTTTTTTAGCCGTTACAGTGGCGTTACCCCTTAAAGTCATACGTCTACGTGGTTTGGAAGTTAGAATTCAACTGTTAGCAGCTGGATGCAAGTGAACACTAAATATAAAAGATACAAATTTGAAAAATCCTTTTGTAGGCATATTCTTGAATAGCTAAACTTTGAAAATATGAAAACAAAAAAAATCGATTTTTTCGAATTTTTAGACTAGAATACCCCCTTAATGCAAATTCCACGAGTTACAGAATTCCGTGTGGAGAGTTAAGTGGCAAAAGAACTCTCATCTCCACTACTCCACAACTCTCCGAGTTAGTGAATCTGGCTCCTGGAGTTAAAGGAAAAAATAAGACATCCTAAAATTCAATCTGTTGAAGCAGGAAATATGATTGCTTACAAATCCTGAAAGCCGTCATTCTCAGAGAGTTTCAACATGAATTCATCACCGATTTCTTCCTTAGTTCCACTTGTAAGAATTTAGTTGCGCATTCGATATAAGTGTCGTTTATGTCTGAATGACAATCACAAGGACTTCCTTTATGTAGGCTGGGATAGGTTTTAAATGGTGTGATTTAACCCCGGAGTAGTCTCAATGTAGTCAATGCACAGATTGGTTGTGATCAACAACTATGACCTTCAATTTCAATAATCTTCAACAAAATGAATTTAAAAGTTAGACAGGAGTTAACATCTTATCAGAAAGTGAAGTCTTCAGTAAAATATGCAGTTTCAGTGCCAGTTATCGATTTGCGCTCCTTAAAAAATTTCGATTTCATTAGTACTTTTCCATGGAGGACTGTTTTTGTCTTCTTCACTTCAATTGGGAGCATATGATTTTCACATATGTATGTAGCTTCTCCGCCTGACTCTATTCTGCATCTGTCTATATCTGAGGCTCTGCTTTAGTTTCTGGAATCAGCTTTTAATTTTTCTTTTTGTTATGCCACGTGATTAGATCACGACTCCTTCTACGGTAGTTAGTGGCTTCTAAATTGAGCTACTAAGATCTCCATGAAGGACTAATCGCAGCATTATCGGTGTGATCTTGCAACCAATTACTAATCATTTTTATTTATTATTTATTTACTTTAATGCATAAAGAGGCTTATAGCGAAAAATATTTGGCGATCACTTCAGAATTCAATAAATAGATCATTGTTACTGTTGGTTTTATTCCATGTTTGTAACTCTAGTTTGCGACTTTTGGGTGATTACAGGCGAACGAAAACAAATTACCCGAAAAGCATGAATTCTTTGGGTCTTTATTAAATCTGCAAGATTTTGGTGAGGATAGGTACATTTCTAGAGTGAATACTTAGTGAAAAGATTCCTAAAATGTTTTCCAGGGAAGTTTAAAAGATTCCACAATTATGTGGACGACGTTAAAAAAGAAAAAAAATTGGGGCGATATGCTTAAGTTTAACGAACCCCCTCCCCACAATCTCCTCCACCTTTTTGTTCGGTTATCTATTTTTCTAGTCTAGTGCAAGTTCCTTAAGAATTTCAAGGCTCCAAAAGTAAAAATTATGCAATGCCGTTTCGAATAAATTCATTCGAACTTTCATTTCGAAAAAACTCTAATTTTAAATTTCGAATTTCGAATTTATTTATACGTGGAATTGGAGTTACACCAAAAAATTCGTTTGAAATCAGATATTCAAATCCTTTACATCTACGAGTATAGCGATCTAATTTTTACGAGGTTCAAAGTGATAATCTCACGGTGTTAATGACGAAGTTGAATTTCAATGCGACTATAGGATCGATGTGAGTTCAGTTTTCTACCTTTCACTTAAGAATTAAAAAAAAAATATATTATTCTCAGCGATCTGAATAACCAGTTTAAGATTATCTTTCGGATGAAGACAAACACTATAGGCAAGTACCTACAAGTGATTTCTACCTCCAAAATACAAGGCATCATTCAAGCAACACTTATGTTAAGGTGCATCCACACATAAGAAGCATTACCAAAAAAACATTTCTCAAACATTTGGCAAACAACTTATAGACAGTTGACAGATGTTTGTCAAACATTTGCGGAATGTTTGTTATGTATGGACGTGTCTTAAGTCACAAATAAATAAATAAATATTTAGCGACTTCCACTTCGCACTCATGATTACTTTATTATTGAAAATTTCCAAAATTCCAAAATGAATTCTCAGTACTGTTTTCCACAGTTGTTGAAAACTGACTGAAAGTGCTGTACAGACTTTAACAAACATCTAATGTTTTCTATTTCATTTGGATTAAATTGAAACTTCTTTACGAATCCAAAACTCTAAAATTTGCGTCCACACTCATCAAACTTTCCACAAGTGTTTGACAAATGTTTGTCAAATGTTTGTCAAACACTTGCGGATTGTTTGTGATGAGTGGACGCGCCTTTAGTCACTAAATAATGAAATCTCTACATAACTGGATATTATGTATATAAGATGGGTAGTCCAATAGGAACAGATAATAGTTTTTAGGCCCATTCCAATATTAAGAAATCCGTCAGGAATAAGCATTAGACAGTCTTTATTCTTCTGGAAACAAATTTTGCTTGGTTGTCTGCATAGAAAAACACCAAACAAAGTCGGGATTGGAATCCTTTCAACCAACAGCACCTCCATATTCATTCTCGCCACTAGGAATATCAAGACTAGGGCTCATGAATAAATGATGGAGGATAGAGGGTGCCTAAAAAATATGTTTTTAAGGCGAGG
The DNA here is from genome assembly GCA_963930735.1 of Dioctria linearis. NCBI lineage: Eukaryota > Metazoa > Arthropoda > Insecta > Diptera > Asilidae > Dioctria > Dioctria linearis. The sequence continues at coordinate 21,693,867 of OZ005740.1, forward strand.
ACTAAAAACTGTGCTTTCAAAAAATCAGTGTCCAATATGTGGGTAATAGTGTCTTATAAGTTTCATAAAATTAAGCTCTTTTCATGATCCGATATTCTTGATTCTAATAAATTCCAAATTTTATCTTGCAGCACACCCAAGGCCATCAGAAACATCAGATCATGTAAAAGATGACGAATATGATGATGAATTCCAAGGGGATGACAATTATGACTATGGCGACGAAGAGGACAAAAGTGTTCCTGATGAAGATCACAATGGAATAGAGAATAACGAAGCAATACCTTCCAGCGAACCTCCGTTGATGCCATATTTTGAAATACCATACGATGAACGAGAAGCTAAACCGGGCGAAGATGTTATTCTTTTCTGTGATGTGCAAAATTTTGGCGGTAAGAAATCGGGGATTCCTTGGCCTTAAAAAGACATGATCTTTATTTTTTTTTCTCTTACAGTTAGTAACATGGTTATATGGTACAACGGTACAAATATTATCACCAATGGTAAATATGTTGCAGGAAATTTACCAAGGGTGACTGTTCTTGAAAACAATGCTATTCGAATTGCGAATGTTCGATCTACCGACAGTAATGATTATTTCTGTGAAGTACTTCCGAATCGTATTCGCCTTCATGTTAAATTAGATGTTTTCGGTGCTAGATTGGCTGTTTTTTCACAAGATCGTGATGTCACGAATAGATCAATGACATTCCGGCAAGGAGATCGTGTCGAATTTGAATGTCGAGCGTTTGATGTTGCCAATGAAGCTACAATGAAGTGGTCTTCGAATGTAAGATAATAACATTTAATTTGTTGTTGTTGTTGTATTGTTGTTAATCTTAATATTGATTTTAGGGTAAACGACTTGAAGTCCCTCATGTGTCCTATATTGATGGTGGAAAAGTTATTATCGAAGATGTAGATTCACACCATGCTGGAACATATCAATGCCTTGGTGATGATAACTCTAAAAGGCCACTTCATGCTTCGGTCACTATTAATGTACAGTATGCACCAAAAGTGTCGACGCATAGGCATCATGTAAATACAGAAGAACAAGACACAGCCGAGTTATATTGCAATTATAAAGCAGATCCAATCTCATTTGCACAATGGAAGAAAAATGGCGATTACTTGCCTACCCTTGCACTCGATAAGTATAAAATTGAAAATGTTATCCACGAAGGACGAAATAGGACAATATTGAATGTTCGGAATGTTGAGAAGAGCGATCTTGGAGAATATGAATGTGAAGTTAAGGTGAGCAGGAGAAGTAATTCGATTGATTCTGCCAATTTTCGAATGGTTTTGTTTGATTTAGAGTAAGCCTGTATTTTGTGATTGAAATCTTACTACGTCTATAGGATACCGCTGTGTATAATACTACAAAAAATCAGTAATCCTTTCAGTCAGGGAAGTCAGTGACTTAAGGTCGATACACATTTACCGGCGCACAGACAGGCAAAATATTTTTATATGAAACCAAGTTAGCTAATTCACATCAACCTATACCGGCACGTAACGGAAACTTAATTGCCGGTCGCTATCTATGGCTAGAAAAACCAGACCAGCATTTGTCGGTTGCTGGCCTAGTTGCGAAGTTAATATGGGATCACTTTTCTATAGTTTTTTCGCGATACCTGCCTTAATTGAAAGTTTCCTTTCCGTTTTATGTCGTTATATGTTCACGAAAATTGCCGGTGCCGGTCGATGTCTGTCTATGCCGGTAAGTGTGCATCGAGCTTTATGCATACAACACTTGGTGTTCAAAATATAAATGTCTATTCATTAGATCGGTAGGTGCTTGGAGCTTTTGATAACACTCGCTACAATGTATTCATCGTCATATGCTTTCTTCCATCAGATTAGAAAGTGGAATAGAGAAAATCATTGCTATTGAATAAAATTTTTAGTATATTGGCTTAAAGGCTTATAACGGACCTACTTACTTAGCATTGCCCACTTAGATACCTACCATCTTAAGAAAATGGGTAAGGTCGATGATGAGACCTGCCGACTCTGTATGGAAGACGATGAATACGCTGAATATGTCCTTTGTGACTGTGAAGCTCTGTGCCGCATAAGGCTAAGACATCTAGGAAAGGCATTTCCATTGCCAGAAGATTCGGAAAAATGGTCCCCAAGAATATTATAAGCTTCATCAAAGATCTTAAGTTCAAATGCGCGTCCTAGGGCATTTAGGGGTAATGTCACAAAAGATTTTATAGGTCGCGGTGACAAGATGAGAGGCAGGAGTCCTGCCTGCATCCCCGTAATAACCAGTAATACTAATGTTACTAAAAGAATGAAGTGTGAAACCTGATTTGGTTTAAACTACGTTTAACCTCGTAGCATGGTTCTAACTAAACCTTGGCTTAAACTCGACTATGAAACTGACCATTAACTGAGACCGATTACCGACCCATACTAATTGATGTACTAACATTCTACTGATAGCCAATTCTAGTTCACAAGAAGTTAAAGGTTGATTTGATGAAAAAATCTGGGAACTAGAAGAAGCAGGAACGAACTGAAAAGCCTTACGACCTTGGTGAAACAATTAAGTATTATCATAGATGCCACAAGAACTAGATGTCGCATGCAGTACCAAAAAAGTACACAAAATTTATATGGCTGGGGTTGATCCATTCCGGTATGGACCACAACATTTGAAATGATGTATGCGTCGAGTGATTCATATTTTTTTGTATCTGGAGTGTTGGGGAAGTCGATCAAATGTATACAAAACTGCTATTATAAAAACATTTGCTTTAGGCATGCCCTAAAACAATTCATAATCTATATACTATGCTCTAGTATGCTATGCGACATCTAGTTCTTGTGCCATCTATGGTATTATACATGTCCTGGGTTTTAACAGGAGATGGAAAATTTTAACTGATACGCTAATACAAAATGAGTGACTAGTTGAAATTTCCACATAAATCTCAGAATCGTAAACAAAATTTGCGACGAACCTAATATACACTTCTCAAAGGAATGTTTTTTTTTAGAGAAAATGGTTTCAAGCAAGAAATTACATATTAAAAGGGTGATAAATCGTGCAGCATTGAAATTACGAAATTCTAACAAAAAAGAAAGTGTGGGTACGTTTCTGACATATTGATTGATAAGGAATATTTTTTGCTTATATAATTATCTTTATAATTTATGAAATTTCTTACCGAAAAATGAAAAGCTCTCCATTTGTATACAAGCCAAAACCCAAAAGTGTCGACATTTCATACCGGCTGATTTTATTAATGACTACTTAAATAAAAACAAATTCACCAACTTTCTCAGGAGGTTCCACCTTCTCTAAATAGTTGAAGTACGTGTTACTCGTTTTTGTGCTGGTGGAAGTAAACTGGTGGTGAGGGACTGAAACCGAGATTACTTGGGTTGAAACAGTATACCTAACTTCGCTTTTGTAAATCATGCTTAAGCAGAAATGCGACTTTGATTTCGGTGTTCAATGGACGTCAAATATAATAAGCCGTTCTGTAACATGTTCCTAACGAGTATTATTCCTAACCTATCATTGCAGCATAGTCACACTAACAAGGTATGACAAAATATGGTCTGCCATATTGAAGACAAGAAACATATTGTTTTTGTTTTGACCTACATATTTCGACAGATTTTCCATGCTTATTTTGTGTTATTTTTATTAAGTTACTGTTGTTGTTGTATTTTAGGACTTAAAAGAATATTTCCTAAACACTTGTCAGTAGAGACAACCAATGATTATACTAAATTCAGTCCCAGAATAAAATTCTATGGTCAGATATTAGACCTAAATTAAAATTATTAAGAATTAAGCGGAGCGAGTGGCCTTTTCATGCAGCCATTCATTGGCTTATTGTGCACCCATTTCTTTATAAGTAGTTCATACAACAATCTCACACTTCCTTGGAAGAGCAGTGTTTTTTTGTGTAAGGGTTTCTTCGAAATCGGCCAGCTTTAAGAAGCATAAGCCAAAAGCCGGAATCTAAAAAATATTCAATGGCCTCGCATTCGGATAGGGCGTGTTCCGATGTTCCAATTTCTTCGAGAGATAGCCTATATACAATCTATCCGATGCATGTGTTTGTTTAGTTTGCAGTTTTCGGTTAGGACCCCTGTAATAATTCTAAGTTGATTCCCATACAACCTCAAAAGATCCTGGCTTGCCTTTGGTGAAGATCCTTTAATGAATCTTTTGCCTTGTCTGAAGCCAATCATTGAAGTCCATCTTTGGTCCATTCGGTTTTGGATCCAGTTTTGAATGGTAAGTCTTACGGTGTTGTAAGAGATACCGTAAAATGGGTCAGGTCCTATGAGAGGCATGAATGCTCCTTTTTTGGCCAGTACAGTTAGATATTATTCTAACTTCCCTACGGTCTATAAAGTAGCGAGATTAATTTCAAGTGAGAAAATAAAGAACTCAAATCATATCCAGGACTTGTAGCCAATCTCCTCTATTATCGACTAAACAGAGAAAAGCAATTTTCTATCTGAATTTCTTTTCATTAGCATACCTATTAATTTTCTTGAGCATTTCTTTACTTGTTTTGGTAGGTATGAAAGGCTGTAAAAAAAGGTATGTAGATGAAAGCATAATGCAAACTGGATAAAAACATTCTCATTTTTGCGCAAAAGTTTTTCTGTTCGCTCATCTACCCGCACAATAAGTCGAGAGCGCATTGATTTAAGGAGATGAAATTAAATAGATGTGATACCAGTTGGCGCTGATAGTTGAATTCAACACCAGGTAAAAAACTATTACAGAGACCAGCTACTTGAAGAGGAAGGGAGCTCTCGATGACCAATTTTCTGAACTGAAGAATTATAACATCATGATTACGTTGTGATAAAGAACGTTTGTGGATCTTCGAATCTATCCCAAGTCACATTCTCTAACACCTTTTGCATTCTTATTTAAATTTTGGTTTTATAAAGCTCTCTACTTGTTTTCCTTAAGGTTTATAGTTCTTAACATGTTCGTTATCGTGCCTTTTAGTTTCGGAACCTTAACCCTAATAAAATTGGTCATAAGAACGTCCTCAATACCAGCATTATAAAACTGATGGTGCTAGCACCATAAGTGCTATATGTACACAGTGCTATAAACGTGCTCTTATAAGGGTTTAAGTGCTGAGAGTAATCGTTATGGGCTTTGGAAACTTCTATAGCACTAAATTATAGCACCTTTATAAAACTTACAGTTCCTTAAAATCTAAGTTTTATTTAGAGCTCTTACAACACTTGAGAAATTCAATCAGGAATATGGGCTCCTTATAGGAGTTTAATGAGTCTGCATTTTCAGTTTTTTGACATTTCTGTATATAGTGTAAGAGGAACACAAAGATGGAAAGATTTCAGTGTAAAGTCATACAGAGAAATACTTCTATTCGAGGAAAGGTAAAAAATTAATTTTTTGAAATGAAACGCAAGGCACACATTTCAAAGCTCAATGTCACATAATTGAGGAAATAGACAAATCAAATTGGTCTATAGAGTTAGAAGTTGATATTCATTGGAATGATGCATCCCTTTCAAAAGATGAGGATATCAAAAATGAAGATTTCCATAAAGCTATCAAGGGAATTAATATTAAAACCCTTTGCACTCCGTTGTCGCCGCAGCGGTGACATCTAAAAGAAACATTGTTTTTTTATTTAAGTATAAATATATTTTCACAATTTTTTGTGGGTGTGGTCGTACCGATGTCGCACATCTTTTAATGGGATTGGTTTTTAGGAGAGGGGCTCGCAACCGGCGGGGCAAGAGAGCAAATTTTCAACTTCTTTTGCTTACAACCCCTTATCAAAAACGCGCACAGAGCTCATTGAGGACTTAAATGAAAGCTACCATCGGGGGCTGCAAGTGCTCGCTGGGAGGAGGTGGGGGTGGGGTTGCTGGTGGGCGAGGGGCGGAACGGAGAGAGCCTAAAGCTCAATTTTTCGTCCAATACATGTACAAAAAAGTTTGCAGGGGTAATCTCCGAAGAGACCCATCTGATTGACTTGATTTCAAAGCGGTGTTTACATAATCGCCTAGAAGGACACTTACGGTACTATGCTTTTCGCTTTTTTTTAGGGGGAGGGGAAACGGTGGGGGTATTTAGTTTTTCGCTTATAACTCAGTCATTTCACCTCGGACCATAGGGGTGGGTGTGGGTACTCAAAATCCATATAAAAAAAAATTCGAATTTGTACTAGATTTTCCGAAAACGTACTAGAATAACTGTTCACCCCTCTGCAGGGACCGCAGTATACTTTCTAAACTTTTTTTTAAAACCGTTATAATTCTTTGTTTTCACTTCTCATCCGATCTTCATCCCCACTTTCTTTAGCACCTACGTACTTTTCTTTCTAAATTAGGTACTAGATTTTTGTTAAATCACTTCAAACTCGGTAGGCTTAAGCCCGATTGGAATATCGATTCCACTGTTCATCTCTATGGCCATCCCACGTAAAGTTATTTTTGTTTATGAATTTTTCAATTCACCGTATACCGTAAAATCACGAAGTACTATTATTAGCAATATTTATTTTCGTTCAGAGCTGCTATATTTTTTTTTGTAAAAAATATAAAGCATTATGCTAAATACGACATTTGTATCAGAAAAATCGGTTGCTCCTTTCTCGAGATATGATTTTTTGAAAATGACGTTTCATTGTAAAATCACAGAATTTCTAACCTCTCTAGCGGGGAGGTGAGGCATGGTAGATGGAAACAAAAAAATACGTGGGAGCTATTTTGGTATCCTATACAAACTGTAAAAGTTTCATTTAAATCTCTCGTTAGAAGCTCACATTCAACACATACAAAACTCGACGACATACGGACGATTATGTTGCGGAGTAGCTGGTAGCCCATAGTAAAAATGTTTCGGAGTTGTTGATAGGTCATATTAAAAATGTTCGGAGTGCAAAGGGTTAAACATGCCACTTTAAAGGAATTTTTAAAATTTATACACTAAAGATTACCCAATGTGTTACCAATAGATCCGCGGCAACTATTGAAAACATCGATTGCAATTACTGTGTTTGAGGTATGAGGGACAGTACTGGCACCATGGCTTAGAAGTTAACATAAAAAAATGTTTCCGCAACATTAATAAATCACTATCAATTTCAATAAATGTAAATATGGATGAAGATACCCACACAACAAAATATAGGTTATTTAAGACACCCATATAGAAGTTCTTAAATGAACCCTTATGCCCTAGAAACACAGAGCTCTTAATGTAGAAATAATTAACGACTCATTAGTCTATAATGATTCATTATAAACTGCGGACACACAGCCATTTCTTTAATTAAGTTGTGCTGTCAAACTGGTTTTGATGAACTTATCACATTAAAGAAGCAATATGGATCGAATTAACGCGTTAAACTTTGTTTTCATTTATTTTATTTTCAATTTAACAATTTCCAAATGAGAAACACATTTTATTTAAAATAATATTAATAATATAAATTGTGATTTGCATTTCTTTGCATTTCTTCTTCTTATTTTTCAAATCGGCAGATGCACAGTGGAGTTCCAGATTTACATTATATGTCAAATCTAGCACATTTTTCCTCCTTATAGCTATAATGAAGGAGGAAAACACTTCATTAGTGTACTTCATTATCATCTGATTTTCGAGCTATAATGACGTTGCTATGTAACACACGGCATTTTAATGAATAGTTAGTACAAATGATTCATTAGTTCGTGCTGTGTGTCTAGGGTATTATATAAGCCACCCATACGTTTCGAGCACAAAACATTAAATGCACTGATGTTAAAAGTAGGTGCTAGAAACGTATCTGAAACCATTATAAGAATTAAATTGTTAGTTGGGTATGACAGCTAGATGAGGATTACATATTAATAAATAGGTTGAGCAGTATTGGACCAAGCACGAAATCTTGCGGTACACCAAGGAGAGGAATAATCGCGTCATGAAAAACATTTCCATCTTTACTCATTGATATTGAAGGCGATGATGATTTTGCCATATCCAAAGAAAAGGATGCCATTAAATCTACAATTTATTGGAAATTTATGACAACAAAAAAATCATAAGACGTAAGGTAATGAAATTGCTCATATTCACGATGACTCTTACACATATATTAGTTATATATATGTACATATATATACAGGGTGTCCCAGAAATCAACGTCAAGCCGGAATCGGGCAATAGACCAAGTCGTAACAGTTATCAGAAAAATATGAAAAAAAAATTGGTCATGTACTTTTCAAATTATAAGTATTCAAAAATAAATCTTAAAAACTGACACCCTGTGATGATCTTTCAAGTCCTGTGACTGCAAATATTAACTTTTCGTCTGTTTTTTTCTGTAATGTAACCTTGAATAACCCTTCTGTTAATTACAGTTAAAAGTTAAAACATAACTGCCTCAGTTTCACATAAAAAGTTAGATTTTGCCCAACATTGCATACAAAATAATTACATTAACCAACTTTAATCGACTGTATACTGTAAAAAAAATGTTCTACACTATTTTGGCAAGTAACATTAAAAGATGACGCATTTAATAAGGATTCCAAAATAGTATGACACTTGCTAATTGCTACTTCTTAATTGAGGAAAACAATTTTTTAATGAAGTCGGATTTTATACAATTTCGATTGAGACGAAGAGTGACGCTATTTTGCCTGGTGTGAGCGAGACAGATGGTGACGCTCTTTATTCAGTGTGAGCAAGATAGATAGTGACGCCACCTTGACCAAAGGGTACCACTGGTTAAAAAAGTAATTTGTTAGTTTTAGGTGCATTTGAAATAAAATTCAGTTCTTGGATTTCTTTAGTTATGATTTTTATTAAATCAGATTTACAAGGTTTTATGACAAATGTTCGAACTGTTTGCCTTCAGCTGCAATACAAACTCTACATATCTTTCAAAATGTGCGCGTAATAAGATGGGCGTATCTTCTCGAGCTGATGTATTCAGCGGCTCCTGCAATTCTTTGGCGCAGCTCGTCTAAATCTTGAATAGGTTTAGAGTACACTTTTTCTGGCAGGCCACGAAATTGTACCGCCCCACCTAATCCACCTATCGGAGTATTCTCGATTGAGAGACTCTCATACTGTGAGAGCATAATGCGCTGGGCAGCCATCTTGTTGATACCACATGCTGCCGTAAATGCTCAGTGGCACAACTGAATTTTATTTCAAATGCACCTAAAACTAACAAATTACTTTTTTAACCAGTGGTGCCCTTTGGTCAAGGTGGCGTCACTATCACACAGGGTGTCAGTTTTTAAGATTTATTTTTGAATACTTATAATTTGAAAAGTACATGACCTAGATTTTTTTTCATATTTTTCTGATAACTGTTACGACTTGGTCTATTGCCCCATTCTGGCTTGACGTTGATTTCTGGGACACCCTGTATATATTTAATATGCGAATTTATAGCTGAGAACAGAACGAAAATCTAATTTAGAGGGAACCCTAGTAGGAGTCTAGTATATATACTAATTTAGATGAGTTTTTTTGTCGACAAATACGGCAATATTGTTGTACTACTTACAGGCTGGAAGTCATTAAGGCAGAAACACATCCAGGCTTCCAGGCTTCGAGGCTTCCAGGCTTCGAGGCTTCCTCGAGGCATTGTCAAAATTTCCAAAACGGGTTTTTAAATGAGGCAACACAAAACTAAGCCGAGCATCTAACCTCATGGCAGAACCAGGCCTCGAGTCTTCCTTGCAGAAAATATTGTATAGATCATTTCCTCATTAATAATTCCACGAAAGTACACAAAGTGCATTAGGTTTATTTTCTGGGTCTAATTGTACCAGCTATACAGGGTAAAACAGTTATCATTAAGTATGTTGTTTATACTCTCGTAGATAGTTACTCAGTTCTGTGCGACTATATATGACTATGTTAGCTTTTAAATCGCTGATTTAGGTACCTATTCACGTTCAGTAATAAGCGTACGGGCGAACTAAATACTGTGAGAACCAAGGACAATAGTCTATTGGACTTCAAGTTCTTGTTACAACATATTTATCAAATATAGATATTTGACTAGCGCAGAGAAAATGTTAACTATTTCATACATAGATTTATAATTATTGAGGTCTGTAGGTATTATGTATATTGCAAATTAAAAACCTTCGACTATACAAAATGAAATAATTCACTCTCAAAAAAAAAAATATATTTTGATGAAAAATCATATTCTCAAAGAAGCCATTGAAAAATAATTGAACACTGAAAATCTATTGTCGTAAATCTTGCCATCAAATTTATTCAGTTCAATTCCAAATTTGAATTCTGAAACTAGTCAAAATCTACGTTCTCCCAAAAAATACATCAAAATGGAAGTAGGATGCTTGTGCAAACGGGATGGCCTAAGTACGATACGAATATAGAAATGAGTTTCGTTCTGTTTTGCTTAATTTTATAATCAAAAAATTATTTTCTCTCTTATAGACGAACAAAGGCCTTCAGGATGCAAAAAGCCTAAATCTAATGAAAATCAGGGAGGACCTTGTAACCAGCAAAACTTTGACTATTCAAAGTGTTGTGAACCTCCAAAACAAGAAAAACCTTGCTGCTGTTCTGGACAGAGCAAACGCAAGAATCCACCGGCTCTTGCACAAGGCTTTCCATGCGGTTGTAATCCTAATATTTCTCCGTGTGATATGACACAGAATTAATCAACTTTTGGCTCACAATATTTGATTGAACAGAAAAGGAAGGTCACAGATAGGAATTCAAAAGCCCTTGCCAATTCGAAAGATTGTAATAACCATGAATTTGCTAAGATACTAATGGAATAGCGAGGGCTAATTGTGCTAATTGCCTGAATTTATTTACAAATATTTTCAGGATGAATTATTTTCAAAATGTTTCTCGCTAGAAAATTTTTAATTGGTTAAAAATAAATTTTCGGTTTAAATATTTTTTGACATTTATTTTTCATAATAGGCAGCGTTTCTCTGGATAAAAAAAAAATCCTAAGGGGAAAGATGTCTGCTCGTTTTTTAAATTCAAACTAGTAATAGAACTGCTGAATATTTTCTGTTTTTGCTTTGGTGTCTTAATTTTTAAATTAACAATTATGGCCGACTTATGTCAATTGTTGCTGGCTTCATTTGAGGACAAATTCACAAATTTGTATTTGGAAATTTCTTTGCTTTCCCACTAGCAAATAATAGGTATGTTCACGCACTCGAATTTGTGTGAATGCATAGCATTTTCACCCAAAAGCACCCAAACTCTGTTCACGTGCTCAGAAAATTGGGAAAAATATGTATACGTCACACTTCCCCTTCAATAAAGTTTTAGCCCAAATCCACCCAAGAAAAAACTCTGGGTAAATGTGTAAAAACTGTCAAACACATTAAAATTTGAAATCGAGAATTGTCAGAAGTTTAAATTGTCAAAGCAAAAATGGACAAGGCGGCAGAATTTGCAAATGAAGTGCATTGTTCGCCCAGGTCGTATAAAAATCTACAAAATACTAAGAAAAATGTATGAATGAATATGTTTGGCATTTTATTTTCAAATTAAAGTTGGCTTGACAGTTTGTAGTTGTCACTTTCGCTTTTTGCCCAAGAACACACAAAAGTTGTTCATGTACTTTCTAAATTTAATAGCTTGTCAATCCATGCGTTCAGGTGTACACACCGATGTTCTTTTCAACACATCCCAGCAAACAATTTGGCGAGGTTTTGCAAAAAGCAAGGAATGAGCAATAGTTGTAAAACAGTGACAGTATTATGGCAATAAAGTGTATATATGATTCCCTCTCTTTCAACTATTGCCTATTTCTCGCTTTTAGCAAGCCTCGTGAAAATCAATTCAAGAAATGGAAAGAACGAAGAAAACATAAGCTTTATGCAAGTTTTTTTTCTGTTTGTTTATTTTATGTCCAAAAACACAATCGTAATTAAAAGAAGAAAAATAAGATATTGTGGAAAAGATTGCCCTTATGAATTAAAAATGTCAATCCAGACGTCATATTAAAAATAAGTTTAAATTGGTAAATTAAAAGTAATTTACTCAATCCTCGCATTTGGCAAGTATATAAAATATATATACTTGCCTTTGGTAAGGAATATGCGAATTACTTATAAATTGCCTTTTTTAGCTTACTTTCGTATGTCCGTTTAGTCCGCCGCCTAAATTACAAACGAGCATTTAGCAATATCGTTTTCGAGGGTTATGCTTGCCCATGGCGTGTTACTTTCGAGTTATTTTCGATTCAATTTGTTTGCTGGGATCGGTGCGCACATCACATCATTGAAAAATTTATATGATCTAAGGAGAAATGACAACGCTTCGGTCGCCTGAACGACATGGTGTGTAATAATATGACATTATGTGACATTCTGCGTGCACCTGAACGCACGGAATATACAAACGAAAAACTAAAAAAAAATCGCTGCAAATGACATTTGTCAAAATGACGTAACCTGAAAATGTCTTCTCGAATCGGCCATTCTTGTATCTTTGTATCATGCGTCAGAGTACATCAAAAGACTCGTACAATTTAGTACCTTATGAATTTGATATTTTTGACTTAAATGGTAGATTCCTTTCCGCGGTGCACTGGCGCTCTCGCTTGCCACTTCTGTATACTTAAAGGAATTATTCCTGGGGTTCGTATACCGAAATCTATTTAGTTGAATTGAAAATTCTACTCGATGGTATTTATGGTCGATAGACTATAAAATGGGATCAGTTTTATTACTATAGTAAATGTCTAGAATTTTGAATTTTTTTTTGGGCCTAGATTACAAAAGCAATATTCACTAAATGAAGCAATTGAATTTTGACAACTCCGACATGTACCATGTTTACATGCAGAATTGAAAGATCGAGTCGAGATTGAGTTGAGTTTTCGACTCGTGTTATTGAGCACGCAGGGTTGAGATATTGAGTTGAAAACGGGTCCAACTATAGTTGAAGTGACATAGTTGAAGTCAAACATAATATTATTTATGGTATTTTTTGTGATGAAGAAATAAAAGTTATAAATTTTGATTAAATAAACAAAATAAACTCACAATAAATACACAGCATACCAACACTTCCGAGTAAAGAATGAATAAAATAAATACCAACTGTAAGCTGCCAACTCGACTACTCAATCCGCGTTTATGGGACACCATTTCGACTCGACTACGCCAGCCAAGCGTAGTCGAGTCGATCCAATTTCAACTCGAGCCGCGTATACATGGAGTTGAACCAGAGTTGAACCAGGGTTCAACCCTGCATGTAAACATGGTAATGTATTTATGTTGGTATTCCTTGCGCTTTCTAAGGAGTACACAGATTTTGGACAAATGTAAAATTCAGCTTGTAGAAGGAATAGATTTAATGGATTGCCAAGTGATGGATTTATTGAAGAATTTGGGGCTTCAACGGGTTCCTGGAACGTAGGCTATGTCAGAACAAGTCCCATTGTTCACCCTACAGACTTACTAAAGTATTGGCACTCATTGCCGGCTTCAGCTAACTCGACCACGAGGTGTGAACCAATGAATCGAACGCCTTCCTGAGAGTTGGACAGGGACAGAACTTTTCAGATTCCTTTCCGTAACCCCTGCATATACCACAATCAAAAAGTTTCAATCCTGTAATTGTGAAGTGCTTCTGCAGTACAAGGATCCATCCAGTTTCGATAGAGTTCAAGAATAAAAAAAAATTAGAAAATATACTGCGCCCTCTGCGGGGTGTGGCCAAAGTTAGTTCTAGTACATTTTGAAAAATCTACTACACCATCGGATGGCTAATGAAATTCAGCATTGCTGAAAATTGGATCCGGATTTACTAATATCCGGATATCCGAACTATCCGGATCCAGATCCCGATCCGAACTATCCGGATCCAGATCCGAACTAATCCGGATCCATATCCGAACTAATCCGGATCCTGAAATACAATGATTGCGGCACAAAATTGTCGACGCAAATTGGCGTCCTCGTTTGTCGCAGATGTAATACAATGAATGCGACATTGTCGTCGTCATTTCAAGATAGACGAGTTGAGTTTTGCTTTTTTTGGATGTCTACAGGATATTTTTCACATTTTTTAAGAATAAGTATAAGTTGTATTTGAAGCTTTTATGCATTTATGCGAGATTTAAAAGAAAGGTACTCGAAATTTACCAACAGATGAACTGTCAAACTCAAATGTCGCACTGCGCAACGACAATTTTAGAAATTTGCTCTACTTTTTGACGAAATAATCGTGTCGCAGCATTTGCTATGCCCTAATGTCGTAACATGTATTCGAAAATTATTTTGGGGTCGACAAATGCGTGTCGCAATCATTGTATTTCAGCCTTTAAGCAAAAAAGCTTTAAAATCCAGAATCCAGATCCGAACTATCCGAATCCAGATCCGAACTATCCGAATCCAGATCCGAACTATCCGAATCCAGATCCGAACTATCCGGATCAAGCAAAAAAGCTTCAAAATTGTGTTGTTGCATTGAGAAAATAAGAATATCATGAAATTTATATTTTCCCAATGAAACAATGCAATCTGAGGGAAATTTTGACCTTTTTTTGCTTAGTCTGGATCCGGATAGTTCGGATCCGAATCCGGATAGTTCGGATCCGAATCCGGATAGTTCGGATCCGAATCCGGATAGTTCGGATCCGAATAATAGGATCCGGATTATCCGGATACCCGGATTATCCGGATACCCGGATTTGAGGAATCGGATCCTAATTATCTCGGATAATCCGGATAGTAAATTATCCAGATACTTTCAGCTCTAAGGAATAATAGCCACCGAGCAAGTGTAATCTACAGAGCTGTTAAATTCGAAGCAGGTCATCTAAAGTCATCTAAATCTAAATCTGGTTTAAATAATTTCACCAAATAAAAAAAAAATTTATTTGTGTAAAATCTGAATTTTATTTAATCGAACCTCGTGGAAAGTTGCCTGGATTTATGCCTTATTATGCAAGACTGGAATCGCTTCGAACGATGTTGAATCTTCGGACAACAAACAAAATTTGATTTCGTTTCGTGATCCATACCAAGAGAATTCATTTTAGGCTAGCATACCATCGGCCCTTTTATCTGCATCTAAGCAATATGCTTATGTGACTGAAGAACCATAATTGAACCTTTGATTATTACAAAAGATGTAGTAGAAGTATCCTTGTTTAAGGGATGCTGCAGGTTTCTCGGCCACTATTAGTATGCTATTGTTGGTTATTTTTGGCAAATAAGTGCGCTTGTTATTAGTCCAGGGATTTTAGTAGGCTTACTAACCTCATTTAGGATGATTGTTCGCTGGAACGACGCTTCGACTGCCCGATTTTCACAGTCTTGATCTAGTTTTGTATCTGATTATTACAAATTGTTGCATTTCCATGATTTTCATATTTTTATTAGTGGTGATCGTGGTGATCATTGTTATGCTGATCATGGTGACCGTGGTGATCATGGTGATCATGGTGATCATGGTGACCGTGATGACCGTGGTGATCTTGGTGACCGTGGTCATCAGGATGATCATGATGGAACTTTTGGACATTTTTCCCGATGCCTTGTTTGTGATGCTCGGACACAAAATTGTCGGTCATTGGTACTTTATCGTTAGAAAACTTTTGTGAAGTTTCCAATTTTCCATTTTTTACTATAAGATTAATTATTTGAACTTTTGGCACACCTTGAGGTTGATAACTTTGAGCATTGTCTTCGCATGGATAAGGTCTCCACTGATTTTGTGGTGGCTTCTGTTGATTAGGTTTCATTGGATTTTTTAATGGAGGGCATGTAGTATCAATTGGTTGATCCGGCTTACCCGGTTTTGGTTGATTAACTGGTTTTGCACAAACCCAAACACAATGCTGCTGGGGCTGTTGATTAGGTTTCTTGAGATTAGGTTGATTTGGATTAGGGCATGCTTTCGGACATACACCACCAACTTTTTGTTGCTGTGTCTGTTGATTATTGGTACCGGAACAAGCACCACCGAATTTAGGCTGCTGCTGTTGGCACTTTTGATTTTGGCCACCAGAACATCTGTCACCAAATTGTTGTTGCTGATTAGGTTGCTTTTGATTGTTTGGTCCGGAGCATGCACCACCGTATTGAGGCTGGTGCTGTTGTTGTAGTTGTTGGCACTTTTGATTTTGGCCACCAGAACATGTGCCACCAAATTGTTGTTGCTGATTAGGTTGCTTTTGATTGTTTGGTCCGGAACATGCACCACCGAATTGAGGCTGGTGCTGTTGTTGTTGGTGGTGCTGTTGTTGTTGTTGTTGGCACTTTTGATTTTGTCCACCAGAACATGTGCCATTAAATTGATGTTGCTGATTAGTTTGCTTTTGATTGTTTGGACCGGAACATGTACCACCGAATTGAGGCTGCTGTTTTTGGCACTTTTGATTTTGACCACCAGAACATGTGCCATTAAATTGTTGTTGCTGATTAGGTTGCCTTTGATTGTTTGGACCGGAACATGCACCACCAAATTGAGACTGCTGTTGTGACTTTTGATTTTGACCACCAGGGCATGTGATACCAAATGGTTGTTGCTGTTTGTGATTAGGTTGTCCTTGATTGTTTACAGCAGGGCATGCACCTCCAAATTGTTGCTGCTGTTGTTGAGGCTTTAGATTTTGGCCACCAGAACATCTGTTACCAGATACATGCTGGGGTTGCTGATGAGGTTTCTTTTGATTTTGGCCACCAGGACATCGGTTTCCAAATTGTTGTTGCTGCTGATTAGGCAGTTGCTGTTGATTTCTTTGTCCTCCTGCATTGCCGAATGAATTTTCGCAATAACCTGGATGTGTATTTCCATCTAAAATTTTGAAAGAAAAAGAAACAAAAAATTAATATTCGCATAGGGAGAAATTCAGTTAATCTTAGTTACTTAAAGAATTGCGTTTACAAGGATTACCCTGCATGTTTGGCTTGCTGGAGGACAGAGGAATTTAGAAAAATCACTAAAAATTTTAAAATCGAACGCGTTCGAAGCGAAGACTGAAAACTTGTGTTTTATTTTTTTTCGATCTGTTGTCAAATTAATTTTTTTATTTTTCATGGCAATCTTTATATAATTTTTTTTTCTGATTTGTGTTCTTCTTTTATGAATATGCATTTGGAAGATCGGTTAAAAGACTGAAAAACGTACAAATTAAGGCCTATATCCTACTTTGTTGGTTTCAAACACATTTTTAATATATTTTTATTTTTGTTTTTTTTTTCTAGAATTCAATTGGAATTTCACATGCTAAAGTCCATTTGCAATTTGAACCAGAAACACCGCAATTTGAAAAAATCGATATTTTCGATAATAAAGTGACTTTACAGTGGCTGGTTAGAAGTAAGCAGCCTCTTGTGGAAGCAATGCTAGACTATAAAATCAATGGAGTAAGTGCGGATTAGTTATTTTTTGAGTTTTTTTCTAAATAACCTTTTTTCTTTTTAGTCTCATACATGGATGACGGAAAGTGTTATCAAATCAGAAAAGCACCATGAACATACAGGAGTTTGGAAACTTCGTCATGAATTGGATCTTTCACCAGGAGTATGGCATGCTCGAGTGAAGACAAAAAATACAGCTGGGTGGTCGAAATTCTCCATTCAGCACGATTTTAGAGTAGAACAAGGTAGAACAAGTAAAAACAAATTTTTTTTCTTCCTTCTTATGATGACATGGTTTTTCCTTTTTTGTTTCAGTAGCCAGCGAAAACAGTATTCCTCAAGGTAAGCTCATCATAACGAAGATAAAATCACGCATTAGCTTAGCCGTGTATTGCTCTCGATTTTTTGGACATCGCTCCTATGGATATTCTATTGGAACGATTCTCTGCGTTTAAACACCTCTAAGACTCTAATCTTATATTTTGTTGGGATCATAAAAAAATTATTATTAAGGGTTTGCTAAACAGCTAATTAACCTCTCATCTATCTTGTCATTGCAATTAATAATATCTTTTGTGACGTTGCCCCCAGCTTGTAAAGCCTTGCCCGAACGTGAGGTTTCTTATTATAGTCATAGTGTTTGTAGACACCAGCCATGTTGCATCGTCTGATCATAGAACGCTAACTACACTGCTCAAAAGTGTATAAGCAAAATGTGGTTTGTGGTTTGAATTGTAAAAATTGGTTTTTGTCCCATTATAATTATATAATACCTGTTTTTACCGTAATTCCAGATTTTTTTTATTGTTGTATGCGCAATAGATGTATCTACTAAAAACAAAAAACAGAACCAAAATCAAACCAAATTCCAGGAATTGGCAACCGAAAAACCACATTTTGCTTATACACTTTTGAGCAGTGTAAATAAACGTTACGCTGCTATCACAGATAAGATTTTCGTCTGTTTCATCCTCCTTGAGGTAAAAGTTGATGTCTAGACTTAGCTCTTACTTCGCGAAAATTGCGTTTACCATGTCCGCAATTTTATTGTATGTAATTTCTTCATACAATGTCACTAAATCAGCGTGACTGTATTGGCTTTATTTAGTTGTTGACAGCGAGATAGTCCCTGATTAGCTTAGACTCAAAGGTGTTAACCTAGTTGTGCAATCTTGCTGTCCATAGTATGTATATTTTCGTCGCATGTATACCACTTTTGGATAATATCGCATGCTCAGAGCTACATGACGTGAAGCTCCTCTTTTAAAATGGCTTAGTGAGTCTAAGCTGGGCTTATATATCTACATCTAATCGGACATTTTCCAAATTCAATCCATCTGTGTACTATTTAAAATATATATATTTTTTTAAAGATAAGGTTACAGAGTGTCACTGCACGACATAACATCCTAAATAGAGCTGATTCTTCTAGAAATTCTTCAATTGTCCAAACAGGTTGCTTGGTTTAAAGAGATTTCTTTTGATAGTCTCATAGCGTTGAAACTGACCACGCTTTCTTTAGATGATAGCAGCGCGTAGAAATTTCAACAAATTTGCATTTCTATTAGAATAACTTGACTGCTCCTTCATATTCCAATTCTGGTTACTATAAATGACGTGGAGGCCATATGGGATACCGGAAATTTTCACGGGGCAGCACATTTTGAATGGCGCCACTTTTTGACGTAATATGAAAACCAAATAAAAAAAATATATTAAAAATTCGAAAAGTTTCCGTTAACATAATTTTATTTATAATTTTTCATTAGATGTTGCACCAGGATGAGCTAAATGAAGTAGAGAGAGAAAAAGCACAATGATATATTAGTAGCCCAGTTCTGTATGTCGTTCGGTTCACTCAGTTGTTTCAAGCCTAATCTTCCTTGTGACGTCATATTATATTTTATCCACGCTTAATTAAAATGAATGTATATGTAAGTTATTCATTTAGCAATGTAGATCCAAGTCTACCGAGAATTCTATTCCATTTGATCGAGAGTGTAAGAAATTATATTTATACTTAGATGAAAGACAAATGTCGATAAAAATTCGGATTTGTTAAGCACAAAGAATTTTACGGCGAAAATTTAATGAAATCGTACGGGATGGCTTTTCGAAGCAGGCGTTTGATAAAGTTTGTAAGCTAATACAAAGTGACAAAGAAAAGTTTGCAACGAACTCTTGCCTTTTGCGAGTTTTTTCTTCAGCTTTCCTTAAAATCGTGGGTGAACATTTATTGTCGAGAAGTAGATCTCCAAGGTAAAAATGAATCATCATCAAATGAGAAATATTTTATACAAGTGAAGATGACACTATTAAGAATTTCAATTATTGCCAATAAGAGCAATTTAATATTAGACTTAACGTATCGTACAACTTTTATATAGATCTAAAAGAGCTTAACGACTCTTTTTACAACTTCTTCCTTAAACTAAATTCTCTAACCAGGGGCTGGATTCTGATAAAATTAAAATGACAAATGACAAAATATCGAAGGAAGGACAATGTCACTATGCCATAATTTGGAATTCTGATTGTTGGGTGGCATGACATGACATGTGTCTTAAATTATATCAGTGACAATTTGACAATTGCGCAGTGATTGAAAATATTCCGAACAACAAAGTAATGGAGCACGTTTTATTGCGAAGGCGTATCGAAAGAAGGAGGGATTTCGTAAAATAAGTGCTGAAATGTTATAACGAAAGTAACGTATCCTTTTGCTTTTTGCTGCCAAAATTGAGTTTTTTTTTTAATAATACAATAATATATAATAATATAATAAATACAAATATTTATTATTTTTATACTTACTTCACATATTTGATATCACTTGTAACTATGCCAATATATACTGGGTGGCGCGAAAGTACTGGCACTATAGAAATTAGTTATATTTTTTTTATATGACATCTCCTGTCATTCTGATATTGGAAATTGTGTAGTAAATAAATGTAAAATTACTAAAAATAAACATGGACCGCTATACTCTCAAAGAACGTGGAATAATCGTGTCAATGTTTTTACGGAATAATTCATCAGTGATAAAAACACAACGTGAATTTCGTCGACAGTTTCCCCGCCATCCGGCAACGGTTGGTCGCACAATGCGACGCTTTGCCACATTCCTCGAAGCAACTGGCGCAACATTGGATAGACCTAAGTCTGGCAGTCCAAGAACAGGTCGTTTAGCCGAAAATATCGATGCTGTGCGCGAAGATGTGAAAGTGTCCAGAAACATCAACTAGGTGACGTGGCATGCAAGTAGGCATTTCCAGGCGGACTCTGCAGAGTATTTTGGTCAAAGACTTGAAGATGTTTCTGTATAAAACTCAGGTGACTCATCAGCTGCTGCCTACTGACCACCGAGCTCGTCTAGAGTACAGCCAGCGCGTCATTAACCTCAACCTCGAAGAGGATGATTTTTTTTTTTTTAATTTGTTATGAGTGACGAAGCGCATTTCCATTTCTCGGGGCATGTCAATAAGCAGAATACTCGCTTCTGGGGCACTGAAAATCCGCGCATTATTCAAGAAACAAATTTACACCCATTAAAAGTTACTTTATGGTGTGGCATCTGTGCTGAAAAAGTGATCGGTCCCTATTTTTCCGAAGACGCTGCAGGCAATGCGATAACTGTCATTGACGAGCGCTACAGAACCATGTTACGTGAGTGTGAGTTCTTGATACTCAGTTTGGATGAATTGGGGTGGTGCACATCTGGTTCCAACAAGATGGCGCCACGGTACACACAGCGCGCGACGCTATGGACCTAGTGAGGGACGCTTTTCAAGGCCGTCTTAGCTCTCGTTTTGGCGATTTGCCTTGGCCTGCAAGATCACCCGATGTGACCTGTCCAGACTTCTTCTTTGGGGTTATTTCAAATTACTGGTATATGTGAACAAGCTACAGACTCTCGCAACCCTGAAAGAAAACATTCATCAAGAAATAAGGACCATATCGCAGGAAATGTTACGGCCAGTTATGGAAAATGTCATAAATAGGGCTGAAATGTGCATCAACTCTGGAGGTCACCATAGGACGAAATTTCATGGCACAAATATACATATATAAAAAAAAATTCTAGTTTTCTAATTTAGAAAAGAAGTTGTAGCTGAACCAAATAGGGTCATTACTTTTGCGCCACACAGTATATCACTTGAATTTGACAAAAGTCACAGCGGCAAGGGCTAAGTGACTTCGGTTGCAAAAATTGTCATGAAAAAAAGTCATTTCTCATGTCATCCAGCTTTTTAGGAATCGGCCTTTCGAAAATAAGTCACATTTTAACGCTAAATGTCACTTTTTATGGATGGAGTCATGTTGTAAGAATCGCGTTTTCTGAAAAAAGTCACGATGTCATTGTCATTTGTCATTTTTTTCCGATCAGAATCCAGCCCCAGGCTAACTTAATGACTTTTCGCTTACCTACTAGTGGCAATTACAATTTGCTTGACAGACTTCTTCTTCTTACTTATTATATTACTAGATACAAAGATTAACAAGGTATGGCCGAATTATCTGTCAATTGGTTGATTGCCTCCTTTGGCGACAATTGTCAAAAATTTGTTCTTCTCAATTTCAATCGTCCTTATCACAGTGAAAAAATTTTCTATTTATAAATTTCATTGCTGTGATAGTAATTTGACATTACACAGTTTACAAGATGGCGGAAAAGAAATTTTTGAGAGAATTTGTTAAATTTATTCTGAGAAAATGAATTTTCTGGGATCATTTGCATTACATCATTTACCAATACCTTCCTCTTCATTTTTTCTTGGGTTTTTATCAGCCTGCTACTTCCTTTATTGCTATAATTTTCCAATATATGCAAGACTTTACCCCTCAATGCCATTTTTTAAATGTACTTGCATGCAAGATGATAAGACATCAACCGAACTGCCTTCTGCTGTCAAGTTAAAAATTGAGTTGGAAAAGAGGCTTGCATGCAAGCTGTACTATCTCGTATAATCCGTGGGTAAGCTATTAGATCTCGTCATTTAAGAACACCCCTTACACTTCTCAAACACGTTAATATTTTAAATTTTTGTTTAACTTCTTAATCTTATTAACGAAATAAATTTTTTAAATTCATATTTGAAAGCGGCATTATAGTTTGACAGATCAAATGCCACTTAAGTTTGTAGTCTGTCACTTGAATTTTCAAGAGGACTTACAACATAAGTTTGCGGGCAGTTGTAGTCTGTCTAGAGAGCATGATCTTCAATTTGATATTCGCTAAATGTGTGTGTCCCCGAATTATATGAACCCATTTCTTGATTTTAATTTGATTGATTTATGAGGTTTGGGACTCCTTTCAGGTCCCCCGAACGAAGGCCAAGTCAAGGCCCATTGTTCAACCTCCAGACCCATGAGCGATCGCTCATAAGTCCCAACCGGACGCTCTTATAAATTTCAGTATTGGCTCCCAGCCCTCCTTGCCGGCATCATGCATTTCTTCCAGGAGGTGTGAACCAAGAATTCTGTAGCGTATTCCTGAGAGTGCCGGGCAGTGACATAGAAAGTGGGTCACTGTTTCGGACTACTCTCCGCAACCCCTGTATATAGGATCATCAACAAGTCTCATCCTGTGAAGGTGGCCCCTGAGAAAGGAATGCCCAGTGAGAATGGACACCAGAGTTCTCAGGGTTGGCTTGTTGAGTTTTAGGAGCTTATTCGTATGATTTAAGTTTGGTGTACCCCACAGTTGCTTTGTTGTCCTACCCCTACCCCAGCTTGAAAAGATTGAGACAAGGTGTTTTGGTGCAATCCCGACTGTAGAGGCAGGTTCCTCTGAGGCTGCTCCAAGACGAGCAAGTTCGTCTGCCCTTTCATTCCCGCTGATGTTGCTGTGCCCCGGCACCCACTGCACTATCACCCTGTTACTCCGAGAAAGGGAATTCAGGGTGCTTTTGCACTCCATTAATAATTTGGAGGTTATAAATGGTTTAGACAAAGCTTTGATAGCTGCTTGGCTGTCCGACCAGATGGCTATCTCCTTATTCTCAGTGTCTGAGTTAAGGAAGTGTCTTCCCCACTTCAAGGATAGCCTTGACTTCTGCCTGGAAAACCGTGGAGTGGTTTTCAAGGTGAATGGAGAACTCAATTTCAGGCTCCTCACAGAAAACTCCCGCTCCGGTGCCTTCATCGGACTTAGAACCCTCAGTATATATTATAATATTATTATAGTTTCTATAGTTTCTATTAATAACGGGTTTACCTAGCTTAAAATAACTTGCTACGTTCAATCCAGGTTAGTTTAGGTTAGGTAAAAGTGGTGTTGTTAGATATCCAGTCTGCTTCATTTGGACCTTCAACGGGTCCATTGTGCTCCTTGACTTCATGGAATAACCCGCTTTTGAAACTGGCCTAGATCAATCCTTCTTTCCTAAGAAAGATTAGAATACATCTGAGCTCTTTACTTTGCAGCGTTCAATCTAGATATAATAAAATTTAATTAATAATACTAATTTGTTTTTTTTTCAAATTTTCAGATATAATTTATGCCGCTGATATATCTGGTAACGCCCATCCAAATAGTAGTGGAATGCAGCAATTTACATTAGTGCCATCTTTTATAATTTTGTGTTCATTATTATCCTTACGTCTAGTGCCATCTCTTAGAAACTCATAAAGAATAAAATAAAGAAAACTGAATAAATGTTACATTTGACACAAAAAGGATTTGTTATACAAAATAAAATAATATAAAATAGGTATAATATCTTTAGCTGAAAGGATATTTTTCTTGAAACTTCTAAATTGTATAAAATCTGCTTTAACTGATTTAAAAAATGAATAAATTAAAAATAAAATTGTTAATGTATAAAAAAAAATGAAAAAAATAAATTAAATAGATAGGTAAACATTAAATCCCAGCCCTATTTACACATATTTATTTTCAAATTAAAAGTTCAAACAATATTATTGTGTACAGAGAAAAGGAGAGTATAAATTGAGAAGAGAGAGTGAGAGAGAGATACAGACGTAAGCGAAAGTGTATAAATTAGAAAAGTAACCGAAAAACAAAAGTCGATCGATCTTTATTTAACGCATAAGACCATAAAAACAAATTGTATTTTATTTAATATTTTCTTTTTAATTATTTTTAAACTTTATTCTTATTTTACGAATATAGAATTTAAACCAAAGTTCTGTTATTGCTATTAAATATATTTTTATATAAAAATATTTAGATCTTACTTGAATGTGTGTGTATATTTTTAGAGATAATTATATATAGTTAAGCCTTCAGCAGCTACTTTTGTTAGAGGTACATTTGTGTATGTAGAGAGTATATGAAACTCATTGCCTATTGTCTCTATTGTTCCAAACTATGCCATTAATTATTATATTCGGTTCTAATTATACAGCCAGAATCTATTTTAAAATACAATATCCAGCACCATTTTATATTGCACATATATGACTAGCTGTTACACATGCAAATCATTTTTTTATAGAGTGCAACCTGTTAGACTATAATAATATTATCCACATAGTAATTATTGTTTCCATAAGGCTATACATCCATATGTATGTATATGTGTATGTATTGTTTCTTATTTATTTATATTATAACGTCAGAGGTCTCTTCATAATTATGTGGGGGCAATATCCACCTATTGTTTCATCCGTTCTCGATTAGTATAAAAAATTGTAGTGGAGAGAGTAGGTACGAACGGTGGTGTTCTCATTTGGTACGTTTTGATTTGTTCATAAAAAATGTCACAATATCTCTTGTAGGATTCTGGTATGAAATGAAAGTTTTAAGATTTTTTTTGTATGAGGAGCTTTGGCTTTACTTTCCATTTGTTCTAACTAGCCGTAACTTTCGATTCACTAACTAATTACTTAGTTTGTTGTTGACATAATCATTTCCAAAGTCTAGATTAGGTTAGATTAGAGTGGTGGCATCGAAAAAACATGCGATGAGCCTCATTTAGGTATGTATGGTGCATTTTGATGCCATCTTATTGGGACCCTACCACGAAAATATTCCTCAAATTTAGGGGTGCATTGAAACCAACTACAAGAGTTAATGAACTTCAAAAAGTCTCCCAACACCTCGTGTCGTATTTCTCCCAATTCGCAGAAAAAGCAGGTACCATACAACCTATGCAGAAGTCATTGTATGTACCTTGCATGCGCTCTGCATGTTTTGCCAAAGTGGCAGTGTCCCGTGATAACTGCAATAAGATTAAGTAAATTATTACGGTTCCTCCTAAGCAAAAATGCTGTCTTCCCAGGATATATCTGTCTTGAAATCACGCGCATGTGGTTAGTTCTCCTCATCTGCAATTACCCAGCTTACAGTAAATCTAGAATTCTCTTCGCTGATTCCAGGGGCCTTGTTTCCTGATATATTACTGTGGCTAGGTACCCACCAGAGGATAACTCTGTGGTTAGAACCAAATTTTCCGAGCTCACTGCGACATTGTTAAACTTTGCGCGATTTAATTGTGCTCGAGTACAGAGATTTGATTGCAACTTGGGGCTGTCAATACAACCCTGATAACTCGAACACTAGGTATATTATAAGTTGTTTCCAACAGCTTTACTGATAACTACAACCTCCGTTTAGAACACACTACAGTAGTCCGGAAGGCGACATAATTTTGGTATTTGAAGGAATGTTTAGTATACCCCCGCTCCCACTACTCCCACATTCATTCCCTTTACTGCCGTTGGAATTGTTCAGAGAACTCCTGTTATACCTAGACGGGCAGCTATCTGTATTTTAGTAAAACTTTTCATGTGACTCGCTTTTCAAAGCGTAGATGAAGAGCATCTTTTTAAATTTTTATTATCCATTACAGATATTGTTTTGTCTTCGAGACAAATATGTCTTTAAAAGAAAAACGGTAATAATTTTATTTCAATATAGAGTATAAACTCTACAAACTAATAGTATCTGATAAATATGTTGCAAACGGTCATCGTTTTAAGAAATTTTCCATTATATTTTGGCACATAATTGAGGCTCGAGTTCATGAATAAAAACTCTGGTATCCTTTGAATAGTCCCAAATAGCTAGCAGTTTTAAGTCACATAATCTAGACGGCTAATTGATGTTTCCACGTAGAGAAAATACTCACCCAAGAATCCTCTCACGTAGTAACGCGATTGTTTCATGGCTTATTTGGTTCCCCATCCTGCTGGAAAAGAACAGAAAGTATCCATTTTAGGTACAAAAAAGAAAAAAGTTAACAGGATTACGGTATACTGCATGGTCTGCAGGCTATAGTTCTTGCGTTAAGTAGATATTGCAAATTTTCAGCAAATGATATTTGTGTAAAATATCGTGCATACTTGTCAGCTGTTTGTCTCGTAAATTCTCAAGTTGATACCACCTTGGATAGTTGGCTAGCGACAAAAGGAGATGAGAAATAATGAGCAGTACCTACCTAAGGCAATTAAGAGGGACTTTTTCTCTGAGGGTTTAAAGTAATTAAATCACCTTAAACATGGTAAGAATGTCGCGATAATGTTGGACGCTATCCAATAGTTCATCAAAGTTCAGCCGCGACTTCTTCCTCAAAAAGACTGTAACCTTTATATTCACATTTGAGTTTAGCCGTCTTTGTCGTACATAGAGGCAACCAACATATTTCTCAACCAAGATAAATATTAAGCTGATCTGCTTACGCTTGATGATACCTTGGTATTCAGCTCAGCTTTGTCTTCGTTGGAAGAGACGTATAAGCTTTAATTGCTGTAACATAGTTGGAAAATAAAAGTTCTTTTTATTGTTAAATCTTTAAATATTCCTGGGCACAGGTCAGCACAACACAGCTTTTGGAACTGGAAGGTCATGTCGGTCATGCCAGTCCATGCTTAGTAATGTTCTTTATATTGAGCTCCAAACTCCAGCCTCGAAAGCAATCTTAGTTTTGTATGCATCATCCGTCTATTTCAAAATCACCCGTTGGACATAGTTGAGTTTTTTAAGACATTTGGGTCCTCCACCATTATACATATTGAATACTAAGTATAATAAGATCTGGCCAGTTCAGGAATTTCATCCGAGAACCTCTGCAATCATAGCATGATCTTTGAAAAGGTTTTTTAGTAGACTTGCTACATTCATCCTGTACGCTGTACTGACTATTGCATCTTCTACGTCCAGATGCAGATTTCAATGTAACTTACAGTGTAATATTAACTTTAGGTAGGATGTACTAAACTCTAAGCTTGTTCTTAAATTAGGTTTTACTAGTCCGTCTCTCTGTGCTTTTCTAGTAAAGCGGCGCACGAGGGCAACCTAACTCTGGGTTGACAATTCTCTAGTTTACATTCATTCTCAAAGGTTTCTTAGATCCCTTGTCGGTGGTGTTTCTATAGACTTGTCCATGAATTGCATTGAAAAAACAAAAACCCTCAAAAAATTGCAGAATTCTAATTCTATAATAGCAATCGCAATATCTCTTGGGTGGGATACTTTCTCGTATACTCTTACTTCCTTCTCTTCCCATGACAATAGTGTGAGAACGATTATTTCAAGCCATTCTTAGGTATCCGCCATGCCACAGTTTATTTTCAATGATCGACATGTAACTCGCAAGCATCGAAACTGAAAAGGACTTCCTGGTTAAAGATAAGGAAAGGATAGGAGGATATTAACTTTCCATATAGACATAGAGGCTCTAATAACCAGATCAGGTTTAAGAGATGAGCAAAACAACTGATGATAACTGCGGAAAACTGCCAAAAAATATATAGCCATAGTTTTTGACTCGGCTGCTGGGAATCCTTCAATTACTGAGGTATTCTGCAGGCGAAAGGGGCTACTAACTAAAAATTCAAATACCACCCAAAATTTGTGATCAAAATACAGTATTTTTCAAGAAACAGTTGAATTTCTTCAGGTAGTTAGTCCCGTAAGTCCCGAGTGATTTAAGAATTTAAGTAGAGTTCATTTACTGATTAGATACAAAATTGCACAGTTTTTAACCGTTTTTTCAGTTTTTTTTAATCTTTTACATTTTTTGCTTTCAATCAGCAGCTTGGAACAATAGAGACCGAAATGAATATGTAATTTTATAACTTTCAGATAATTGTTAATTGTTCAAGACCCAATTAAATTGAACTCGCTAATCAGGCATATGAACCTGGCCTCGGATTTTTTGGTTTTCTATAATTTTTTTAAATGCGCACGGCAGTGAGAAGCAAAGTTTAGCAGAAGTTTAATACGAGAAAACTGAAATGTACATAGATTTTAGCTACAAGTCGACAGAAAGAAAGCCATTATTAAATTGCGAAGTTGGAAGGATACATGTAAATTAAATCAGAAGACACAACTATAATCGAAACTGCATAAAACAAAAGCAAAATACATAAATGTGGAATATTCTGCTTATCAATGCATTTTACGATTACACCTGCGATCCTTCTTAAATCCATAGAAATAGCCATAGAAAAATAAATTCAATTTCCCACTGTGTACCTAAACAGCTAAACGTTTTCCTATCACCATATCGCTTACAACTTCAGAGACCTAATCTATGAAAACTGTTAAAACAAATGAAAATTTTGTATAAAATAGAATAACTGCAATAAATACATGAAAAAATAAAATCGGTTTTTCTTTAGAACATTTTTACGGGATAATCACGGATTGGGAAGGATAATCCCAGTCGATGAATAACAGTACTATGCGCTGTGGCAGGACTTTAGCACATAACTCGAAATTCAGCGAAATTTGATGTCATCGATTTCGACGAGCTAATAACGAGAGGAATCCACATGCAAAATTTCGCTACGACAAAATCAATGAATTTCGATATCTGCAAAAAACTGTTCCCATAAGCAGTTTTTTTGCATTTGTCTACAATTTATCTAGTAAATTTTTGTCAGAAACTGTTTTAAACATCTTTTAATTCTTCTAATTAATTCTTCAGAGCTCACACGTCCAAACTCGTTAGAAAAAAATTTCAATCAAAATTTCGCCTATAAATTTTTTTTGACAAATATGAAATGTCACCGAACTTGACGATGGATCGCTCATTCGACGAAGGATGGGAACAGAAAAAGAGGCTTAAGGAAATTTTGCAAAAAATTCACTGGATAAAAAATTATACCAAAAAAACTGCTCCTGGAACGGCTTTTTGCACACATTTCGCAACTCAGCGAATTGTATAAAGCGAAATTTCGTAGTTATACTATTCCTCTAGTTATTGCGCATCCAATGAGCGCTTACAGGTCGAAATCGGCGAGAAAAAAATTTCAGTCAAAATTTCGCAAAAAATGTGAAATGTCACCGATCTTGACGATGGATGGCTCATTCGACGAAGGATGGGAAAAGAAAAAGATGTTTAAAGAAATTTTGCTTAAAAATTCTCTATATAAAAATTAGGCAAAAAAAAACTGCTCTGGAATGGGTTTTTGCACATATTTCGCAACTTAGCGAATTTTACACCGCAAAATTTCGTAGTTATACTATTCCTCTAGTTATTGCGCGTCCAACGAGTGCTCACATGCCGAAATCAGCGAGAAAAAATTTTCAGTCAAAAATTCGCAAAAGAACATGGGCTATAGCCTACAGATTTTTTCATGAAAAATGTGAAATGTCACATAACTTGACGATGGATGGGAAAGGAAAAAGATGTTTGAAGAAATTTTGCTTAAAAATAATTCTCTAGATAAAAATTAGGCCAAAAAAACTGCTCTGGAATGGGTTTTTGCACATATTTCGCAACTTAGCGAATTTTACACCGCAAAATTTCGTAGCTATACTATTCCTCTACTTATTGCGCGTCCAACGAGTGCTCACATGCCGAAATCGGCGAGAAAAAATTTTCAGTCAAAAATTCGGAAAAAAACATGGGCTAGAGCCTACAGATTTTTTCATGAATAATGTGAAATGTCACCGATCTTGACGATGGATGGCTCATTCGACGAAGGATGGGAAAAGAAAAAGATGTTTAAAGAAATTTTGCTTAAAAATTCTCTAGATAAAAATTAGGCAAAAAAAACTGCTCTGGAATGGGTTTTTGCACATATTTCCCAACTTAGCGAATTTTACACCGCAAAATTTCGTAGTTATACTATTCCTGTAGTTATAGCGCGTCCAACGAGTGCTCACATGTCGAAATCGGCGAGAAAAAATTTTCAGTCAAAAATTCGCAAAAAAACATGGGCTATAGCCTACAGCTTTTTTTATGAAATGGGTTTTTGCACATATTTCGCAACTCAGCGAATTTTACACCGCAAAATTTCGTAGTTATACTATTCCTCTAGTTATTGCGCGTCCAACGAGTGCTCACATGTCGAAATCGGCGAGAAAAAATGTTCAGTCAAAAATTCGCAAAAAAAACATGGGCTATAGCCTACAATTTTTTCATGAAAAATGTGAAATGTCACATAACTTGACGATGGATGGCTCATTCGACGAAGCGTGGGAAAAGAAAAAGATGTTTGAAGAAATTTTGCTTAAAAATTCTCTAGATAAAAATTAGGCAAAAAAAAACTGCTCTGGATTAGGTTTTTGCACATATTTCGCAACTCAGCGAATTTTACAAAGCGAAATTTCGTAGTTATACTATTCCTCTCGTTATTGCTCGTCTAACGAGTGCTCACTCGTCGAAATAGATTAATTTTGTATGAGAAATGTGAAATGTCACCCCTCTTGACCAGAGATGGCTCATTCGTTGAGGATTGATAATAGAAAGAGGAGAGTAGAAGAGTTTTTCTTGTAAATCTACTAGATAAAAATGTAAACCAATTTCCTTTAGAATGAGCTCTTCTTTGGCTAGATCGGTGATAAAAAAAATGATATATTTGAGTGGTAGGCGTGGAATAAGAAGAGTGGCTGGTATGGGGGAGGGGGGTTAGGATACCACAAGGTATATAGGACAATAATTTTCTGCAAACCATTAAAAATGTCCTTTTAAATTTTAATTCTTTATTAAAATTATTTAATCCATAGCAGCTGCAATAATACATAATAACTGTTGAATACTATTAAATTATATACAATTCTCTTGTTTCCAAACAAAACTATAATTAAATCTTGCTTTTAACTGTAATTAACTAGAAAATTTATAATTATGTGAAAAATGTACAACTTATGCTAGAAAAACATCTAGAAAATATTTCTCTTCAACCAAATGTTTTTTTTTGTTCCTTTTTTTTTACAAAACCGTAAAGAAAGCAAAAAAATTTAAATGCAAACAAGAAATTTTATGAACTACTCTTCTTCGTGTTTTCTTGTTTTTTTTTTAAGTTAGAAATACTTTTGTGCAGTGCTTATATGGTACAAATACAAATACAAATCGTAGAAATTCGTTTCTATAGTAATTTTTTTGCTAAAAATTCTCCAAAAAGTTAACTGTTTCTTTTTTTTCAATATTAGTTCTAGTCTCCCAACTACAAATATGCGAGTGTGGATGTGTGTGTGTAATAGTTTGAAAATGTTAATTTTTGTTGACTAGAAAAATTAACTGAAATCGCAGAAATACGAGTAAATGCAATACGAAATGTAAAAGTTATGCGGTTTTTGGTTATATTCTTATGTAAATTACGAGGAGCTATTTGTTTATTATTATTATTTTTTATTTTTACTTGGATTAATTATCTACTTACTTGACGTGATATGATCGTAATGATACATGCACAATATGCATAACACTGTTGCTAACTTTGTATCACATCTGGGCACCGATCAGCAAATTGTACGCAGACGAAACAGCTTCACTAAATTCTGTTAATTTCTATATGTGAACTAAGTGGGAATTTTAGATGAAATGTCGTCTACGTAGAGTTTTGTGATCTGGAGACTAATTATTATTTTGAAAAAGGGAGGAGCTTCAATTACAGAAGTGATTATGTTTCTTTAACGTTATGAATGAGAAAATGGAAGAGATTTCGTCCGCAATTTTTAAACGAGTAGCTCGTTGTAAGGACCTCGAGGAACACTGACATCAGTTAAAAGAGATTCTAAATTAGATTCTACATTTATTAAAATCTTTAGAGTTAAGTATTAAATTAATCTGTTGGAGCTTTTTTCTTAATCAGACACGTGCAGCAATGTCATGTTCAATCAAAGTAAACACAAAGCAACATTGCAATGAAAGAGCAAACAGCAAACCTTACGCGAAATTTCAAAAGGTGCATTTGAAATGGAATAGGATGATAAAAATTGAACTGCTATTAAATATTTCACATGTATGTGTGGTTGTAATGGGTAATGATTAAACATTGGTCATCGACGAGATTCGAACCTCAATTCATTTAAATTTTCTCTCCTCCTATCAACTGAGCTATCAACGCCGTGTAAGATTTCATATAAGTTTTCTTTTGATGGAGAAACGTCGAAAACTAAGCAAGGAAACTGATCAGATTCGAACAGTTTTGCTTTTATGCCTAACCAAAACTGGATCACAAGTCTTTGATGCTAGTTTTAAAAATAAAATGGTTTAACATTACTTTATGATGATAAGAAACCGAAGGACGTCCTTTCAACTAGGACTAAGTATGCCGAAAATATTATTGATTTACACAGTTTCTATTATGATTGGAATGTCGTTTGGAACAGTTAAATTAATGTTAACTGACAATTTGAATATGCATCGTATTACAGTCAAATATATTTCACGGTTGCTGATGGCTGATCAAAAGCGTATCATCGATTCAAAAGGTGCCAAGATCTTCCTCAACGGGCCAATATTGACCCAAATTTCATTTCAAGGATAATTACAGGTAACAAGACTTTGGATTTATGGGTAATGATGACCGTGAAATAAGACAACAGTCGTCGAAATGAAAAAGTTTAAATTCAACATGTCCCAAAAAGGCAAGATAAGATAGAAATGCAACGAAATCAATGTTGATTATTTTCAGACTGGGAATCAATTCACCTTACCCTTTAAAATCCAAGTTTTTTTCTTATTCTTCTTCACTCCTCTTGAGAGCAAAGGGCTTTTACATATGTAGGCCTCTCTTCACCTTAGATTATATAGCAAAAAGGATTATTATTTTATTATTATTATTATTATTTGTGGAGGGATGCAAACAAGACTCATCTAGTCACCGCGACCTATAAGATCTTTTGTGATATTACCCCTAGATGCCCTAGAGCGCCCATTCTAACTTAAGGTTTTATAAAGCCTATGATGTTCTTGGGGCAAAAAGGATAGGCTATAAAGGGCATTTCTCTTCATGTAGCAGAACCGCGTCAATGTGCTCGTTTTAGTCACGGAGCTAGGAAAAATAAAAGAATACTTGAAAAACTGTAGCTGCGAATAAACGAAATTTAATAGAAGAGATCCCATTACATCGCAAAATTTTTAAATTTATAATTTTTTTAAATTTCTACGAATTTTCCTAGTGCGTGCCCCATTTATCTTCTGATAATATTTCTTGACGTTGCCTTTGTATGGATGACATAATTTAAGGCAAAGTAAACAAATAAATAGAAGCGCTCAAAATTGTCGAATTGACACAAAATAAGGCGAAGCCCTCTTTACAGTTCTCCCTGTGTCAACAAGTGTATCTTGTGCTTATCACACATACACGAATTTTACACAATATATCGCTTATCCTGATATGATATGATAATCTAAGCTCTTCACCAGATAAACAGTCCGTATCCATATCTGTTCTCCATGGCTGGGTGGTTAGGCTGGCTGTAGTAGCTATCCCAAATATAGGGCTGCCATGCGTTGTGAATAATGAAAAGCATATTGTGTTCGAGGAAGCTTTTAACTTGTTGTAATAGATTTTCTTTGAGTTGACCGCTATTTACGGTGAAAGTCTTAAGGGACCCATACACGGTCACGCATGTTGGCCAACTCGAGTAGGACAACGATGTTGTCATACAGGTTCAACCGTGTGTGCCTGTTTGACGATATGACACGTAGTATGTCAAGCGGTTTGACGAAAATCAAGTTATTTAGTCTGATTTTTAGGGGTGGGGCTACCTGTTTGACAACGTATTGTACTGTGCAGGACGATGTTTGTCAGGCATTCGTTATTCTTCAATGAACTCTATTGAAGAAAAGATAACAATTTTAATAGTTCTAGAAGCTCGTGATATGTGTTCCTGTCCTGATGTTGGACAGCATGCTTGACATTGTGCGGAGAAAAAGTTTCCATGTGTGACACAACAAGTTGGATAAGATGTTCGCGGTGTATGGGCCGCATTACATGAATATTCTTATAAATAAAAAAAAAAATTTCTCTACTTCCCCGGAATACTGGATATTATGATGCTGCAGAAAGAGAGGGATGAGAGAAAATTTAATAGGTAGGGTAATAGGTAATTTCTGAAAGGAGAAACTAACAAAGTGGAAATGAAGCTAGATAGTAGAGAAAGTACAGAAACGGTGTCATGGGTGGGATTCGAGCCCACGATCCATAGAAGAATAGTCAACGCTCTTATCAACTGAGCTATTGAGGACTTATGATCCGAGTTAGCTGAGTTATTTCAGCTATTTATTTATGTAGGTAGGTATTTCTCCTTTCTTTTTAGCTTTTCTTTAATCCATGAGGAGAATATAAAACATAGAGATCATCTTAATCCTCATTTGCCTTGTAAAATTGAAAATTGAAATTGGAAAAAAATCAACCTTTTTCCAACAATCTAGCTTGCGTGGATATGAAGCCTGTCAACATTTAATAGAAGTTGTGTCGTTACATAGCATATGTAGCGTATTGATACACCGAAAAATATCGTTCTCCTGACATATAACATGGACAGGAAACTGCAAGGAAATCTAGGAATACATGGAGAAAACTCTTTTGATTATTAAAAACATTACTTATAGCCAAATTCTATGGAAACTTACTTATGGATAAGTAAAAAAAAAAAACCGAAAACTTTTCCTAATCTTCCTAATTCATGACAACATGACAACAACACAATTCAACAACTGTAATTACTTAAGTCTCCAATTTTTTTGAATACATTTTTGAAAATTTATGATTTCCGTTCACTAAAGTACTCTATTTTTTGGTAATTGCCTATTTTAAAAATCTACGCTAGTTTACATACATGTAATATAGTTTTTACTTTATTGTTTATATTAAATTTATGCAACTTACTACACTTATGCTGCCAACCAACAAAAACAAAAAGGAAAAAAAATCAAATAAAATGAAAACTAAACGAAATAATAATTCCCAAACTAAGAATAACTTTTTTACTTTACACTTTTTTTGTTTTTTTTTTTTTTTGTTTTAAATAATTTTTATGAATTTCTCATTTAATGGGAAGTTCATATTCTCAGAAATCTATCAAGGTAGCTGAGAGATAACAGTGATAATAGAATTCCGCTCATAAATTGCGATAGAACAGATAATCGCAGCACTGAACTTGAGGACTGTGCTTCGGCGGGACTGTATTCATTGGTGCGATTCGAAACTGTTAACTTGGCGTGTAATGTTAAATTTTGCGGTAGTATCGAGCAAACATAATCACCGCTGTCAGTTTCTAGTGCCTTTGGAATGGTTAAAGTATGATTGATGGGTTCAAGTTTGTATCGATTGTTTATTGCCTTCGAACCTTGAGTGATTAACAATTTATCCTTATACCATAAGACATCATTATCAACTGCAAAGATATTTTTTAATTAGTATTAATAATGTATGTATGGCTAGGTTATATGTATGTGTAAACAAACTTGTTATATCCTTTGCAGAACATTCCAAAATAGCATCATCACCGGGCTTCACTTGACGTGTATAATCAGTTGCGATAAATGATGGCGCCATTGTTGATCTTAGGCTAGATACTGTTGATTTATCTGGGCTACTTGAAGGAACACTTTCATCATCGTAATGATAGTCATCATCATTTGGATAATCCTCACTCGGTTGAGGTTTCGCCAAGCCTACAAAATGTAAGAATA
This sequence comes from Dioctria linearis, assembly GCA_963930735.1. NCBI lineage: Eukaryota > Metazoa > Arthropoda > Insecta > Diptera > Asilidae > Dioctria > Dioctria linearis. The sequence continues at coordinate 21,730,073 of OZ005740.1, forward strand.
AGAAATAGAATAAAATTTTTATATTAATAGATTTAAAGAATTTGAATACACACAAACATACAAACACACACAAAATGCGAGTACCCAAAGGTTCAATCTCTAGGCCTAACTTGCTTTCTCTATTTTAATATTATACTGATGGTAATAATAATAAGAAGATAATAAGATTTGTATCGGTACATATTTTGTCAATGTCAGGTATAGTGTCTGAAAAATTATTTTGCAGAAGGATTTGGAGCAGTATCCAGCGTCCCTGAGGATATTATGATCGCAGCCTTAAAATTCTGGCTCAGCTGCAGGTATCTTTCCAACTACCCCACGATCCTCTATACGACAAAGTGTAGACGACAATGCAGCGTAAAAGATTTGGATCAAAAATGAAAACAGAAAACGTAATGTTCTCGTGAAGCTTGTTTTTTCTTCCCTCTCCCGGAGCTACTCTCGTTGATCATGAAAACTGACTAGGTCCGCTCCTCCACATATCTTAGGTACATAGGGGCTTCGAATTATGTGCCGACGATGCCATGGGCGGCTGGGGAAAAGCGCTCAGAGGATCACCATCATCTTATCCTGCATCAAGTTCGAAGGTAAGTGCTGTATAATCCCTACAAGATTACATGTGTATTTATGTTTTTTTGTTCATGGCACGAATTCGTTTTTTTTTTCTATGATGTGTGGTAGTACAGATTCTTGTTTCTTAATCCACCCTACACTCTCTGCACTTAGCTGAGGTGCTAGCATGCCAGTCAAAGTGAGCTATCATCTTCGGCTGATAGATTGGACTACACATCCACCAGTACTCAATCAACATCAAGTACCATAACAAGGATCACTGATAAAGTTATAATGATTTTTTGACTCCTCTGATTTTCGACACCAATTGACATGACTATAATTTTCGTGCTTATGCTTCTCCTACCTATCTCCTACCTCTAACTTCTAAGGCGAAAATCTAATCTAGGTTAGAATGGGAATCACACACTGTGCTTAAACCGTTGACTGTTCTCATGTAGAAATGAACATAATCCAACTCAGATACTGAGAAAAAGGAGATTGCTATCTGCTCGGCTATCAAAGCCTTCCTTTACAACCTTCAAACTGATGTTGAAGTGTAAAACTGCCCTGAATACTCCTTTTCAGTGTAATAAAATACTCATCCTAGAGGTATCAGATTACAGTAATATACTCGGAAATAAAAAGGTGGATGAGCTCGCTCATCTTGGAGCTGTCTGGGAGCTTTCCTTCTCCACAATCGGGGGATTGCAACAAAACACCTCAATTATAATATTTTGCATTGGGCCGATTGACAACGCAGTCATATTTAGTTAAATGATCGCTCGGGTAGAGCCAGAAAAGAACTGTGATCCGAATGTCATCTCCGTAGATCAATGCAAGCACCTTTTACCCCCATTGCTTGAGGGATTTCGATTGTCGTCACAGTTTACTTCAGGAAATCGCGAATGGTTTCTATCTCCAACGTCTAAAAACCAATTCTTGTGCTCATCTTGTCCTCCGCTTCGTTGTGAGTGATATAGTGCCATGAAATGCTGCCACAATTTACTTGATTTAATGTTACTTTCGATCATGTCCATTCGCGTTATTCGGGCAACTACTGTTAATCTTTGTCGAAAATCGCCTCCCACAACTACCACTTTCCCTTTATATGGAAACTCATTTGCGCAAAATTGGAGAAGCTTGTTGCTGCATCTGATTCCCCAGATTTCATCAGAGTTGCGGCTATTCCAGTTATAAAGAAGAACTGGTTGGATTTATATTTTTTATCAGTTATACTTAAGTTTATATAAAAAAAGCCTGCTGGAATTTTTCCGCGTTACAGACAAATTCTAGGTTTTTCTTATATTTTTATTACATACACCCACCGCGAAAAAATATTGCCCCCATGCTGTGAATTATATTTTTTCATACGAATTTCGAGAACCTACAATAAAGGCATTTTTTAAGAAATTTCAGGAAACTGGAAATATTTTTAGGAAAGAGGAAAGCGGTAGGAAAAAAATTACAACGGTTCACGATGACAGACAAAAATACGGCGAATTGGTGTACGTGATCCTTTCAAAACTGCGCCACAAGTTAAGAGAGAAATAGAAGAGACTAGTTCTTGCAGTCTAAGGGCCGGTTTCACAGTTCAAGTTTAAACTTAAGATGTGGTTTAAACTCAGTTTATCTCTTCAACACAGTTTCACAGTGGTAAGTTAAACCTCCTTCAAACTTAGTTTGAACCACCAAAATTGAGCGTTTAAAATCAGTTTATCTTTAAATGTGAATGAAGTGACATTTCGTGCGTGTCAAAGAGACTTTACTCATTCTCGAGAACGCGTATACTTAGAGAGCTGAAATTTTGTACATGGTGTTTTCATAGTAATAGCAAAGAAAATTTCAAAAATAGACTAAATCGGGCAATCTCTTTTTGGTGTTTCAATATAAAAATTTTGGTTTTTTATGAATACTATGAAAAGAATCAATCTCAGACATTTTTATTGTACTAAAAACTTCTTCATCCTATAAAATTAGTAGTAATCATTTTTACTGTTCGGAGAACCGTTCTAGAAATATAGGATTTTCCAATAAGGGCGAGTCGATGTTGAAATGAAATAAAACAAGCTGTCTGTGAAATATTAACGAAATTATTTATTTATTTGAAAGGCACATATATGCCATTATGTATATGGAATGTGACATCGTTCAAATGTCCGGCGCGTCCTCTCACGTTGGCATGGATCCGAGAGATCCAACTTTAAATGACTCTGCCGCATAGATCCGGATGAATTTGGGCGATCGCCTTGGTTATTTTAACTTTGATATCATCGGTCGGTTGCGGTTGGCATAGACCTGCGAGCTCAGAAAACCCCACAAGAAAAAGTTTAACGGGGTCAAATCGCACACCTCTATGAGAGATAACCATACCCTCAAAACGTTCATGCAGAAGGTCCTTCGTGGTGTTCGCTGTATGGCAGGTAGCACCATCCTGCTGGAACCACGTTTCGTCCGCAGCCATACCGATCAATTCGGTCCAAAAGATATTGGTTATCATAGATCTTGTAGTGCTCGCCGTATACGGTGATGGCATCACCAACCTCGTTTTCGGAAAAGCACGGACCAATGATGCCGCCGGCCCAAAATCTCGGCCAAACAGTAACTTTTTATGGATGCATTGCCTCCCGGTGAACCTCGTGTGGGTCGGCGTCGTCCCATATACGACAATTTTGCTTGTTAACATAGTCTTTCATCCAAAAATGCGCCTCGTCGTTAAAACTGATTTGCACTCTTGCACTGTTGCACTCTTCCAAACACTCCGAAGCCCAATCAGTGAACAAACGGCTTTCCCTATGCCCACTAACTCCTGGGTCAGTTGGATCTTGCACGCAAGCCAGGCTCAAGTCCCGGTGGAAAATTCGTCAAGTTGAAGTCTATGAAAGACCTAGTTCATGTGCACGGCAAGGAATTGACCACCTCAGGTTCTCCTGCATACTTTCACGGATAACGGCGATGATTTCTGTAGATCTGGCGTTCCTTTAACGTACGGGTGTTCGCTGATTGTTTACCGATCCGGGCATATCAAATTTGGTCACTAAACGTTGGAGAATCTACTTTGAAGGGCCACCGCGTCTGCCGTAAAATGAGCGCAACACGTGCAACGTTTGCACAAACGATCACTCATTTTGACAATAAAGTTTTATTATTTGGACGTGCTGCTCAATCGGGTCTTCTTCTTCTTCCAGGGGGGAGGGGGCAGAGCAACGCAAGGCCCCTTTTAAATATAACACACACGACAGGACTTGGCCAGCCTTACAGTTATCTGTTGCGTCAGCCAAAAATATAGACTGCCTTCCGTTGAGACAAACAAAATAACGGAAGCATTCGTCACTCGGGATAGGTGTTTATTTATATTTTTATTTTTATTTTTTTTCCTATTAGTGGTAACTAGATTTTGTTTTTATTTATTTCACTTTCTTTTTGATTCACTCCCGCACTCCCGCATGAACAGATGGGAGAGCCTTTTATGTTGATTTTGTGGAGGTGCTCGTTGGTAATTACATGACCAAATCTAAGCCTGGTTGTGATTGTGATGATAACGCGAAGTAGCCCTAGGCTGGAAAACCAAGGCTTTTTCCCCACTGACTGCTCTAGGGAGTGAAAAGACCTGCCCATCGGTGAGCTGTTCCATTTAGTTTGCCAATCGCCGACCTTATCCTTCTTTAGAATAATAGGAAGAAGTTCATTTGGATAGATTGATATTTCGGAATCCGAAGAGCTGCTCGGGACATCCCTAGCCCGAGTGTCTGCAAATTCGTTTCCGTCTATTCCCATGTGCTGCTCAATCGTGTCACTTGACATCGTAATTTGGCATCAATGGTTGAATAATAAACAACAGATTTGACTGACGCCGAGAAAACAACATGGCCGCCACAGCCTGTCAACATCGAGCCGTCCATTTTGGGAAAACCTTTTATATCCGAAAAACCACTTCAACGATCAACCTTGCACTGCTTGGCCTTAGACCAACTCTAGCTTTTTTACTTGTTTTTTTTTCTCTCTGAAAATCGTTCATATATATTATATTATATGAATTTCATCAACAAAATATTAAAACGATTTCCAATTACTGCGATAAATTAAAACAAAAAAATTAAGAAAAGTAAGAAACTGAAGAGTGCGCAAAATTTTTTGGCAAACAATTTTTGTGTAAAATTTAATATAATATTTTTGTACTTTCAGTATTTAATTTTTCCCACGATTTTGTTCGAAGAGACGCGATTATTCCCTTTTCTCTTCTACAATTTCAAAATTCCAACAATTCGAGGCAAAACCTTGTGCCATATTCAATAATAAAACAAAAATCTGTGCAGAGGCAATCTAAGAAAATCACAACAATCACTTTGTACAGAGATATTTCAATATCTATAAAAGCCCGCCGCTATCTTCTTAACTAGATCTCAAATTTCCATGAAATCATTCACAAAGCGAAGTAAAAAAAAAAAAATATATTGCTGCTGTGCTTTTGTTGCAAAAAAAAATATGCCTAGTAACTTCCGCAATATGCGCGTATATAATTAAAGAATCATTTGTTATTATGTATGTACGTATACTTCATGTAAAATACGCGAGGCCATAATATAGATTTACTTTACAACATATGGCTTAGGAGGACCGACCGACGACGACGCGCAATGAGGAAAAGTTTAAGAAAAGAAAAACTTCAAGAGCTGTTCTTCTTCGTTCGACAACCTTCAGGAGTCAAGAGAATTATTTAAACCAGATGTTTCCACCAAGAAAAGTTATGGAAATTATTCATAATAGAAATAAGAAAAAATCCAAAATATATGGGGGCACATCCGTTGCAGCATGGAAATAATATTGAACTGGTCGAACTAGAACTTGATGGAAAAAAGAAAAATTCCCAAAATATGGTCGTGCGATATTGTGTCCTACTCAGAAAATTTAAGTGAAAGTTTTCCCAAAGTTTTCTTACAAAAGTCATTTTTTATTTTGTTAGAAAACATCCGCAGAGACTGTGTTTGAAAGATGGTGGTAATTCGCCTCAAATAGAAAATCTTATAAAAAACATTGCGGTTCCAATTTCTTAGATTTCAATTACAAGACTGAGATTGGAGCTCTTACCGGGAGTAAGTCAATCATTGATTATTCACTCCTCCTTACTACATATACACGGAGACAAAACATTCACAGACCGCAAACTGTTATAATCGTCGTCTTCGTTTTTTTTTCTCTTTTATTATACGTGTTAATCTGGCGGCGTCGGCGCAGTGTCATATTTTCAATTGCGGCGGCGTGCTATACTTTTATACAGGTACGTTATTGGATTTGGATCGCTGATGGGAAAATAGTGTCAAGCGGATGAATTCATTGCCGTAAAAAATATCAGGCAGGAAATCAGGTTTAAAATTCATAATAAAGCGCCACACTTATGACACGATGTTACTTTTGAATATCTTTTGCAGTCAGTAAAGTATGAATGGAAGGTGAAAAGATATTTGATTTTTGTTGTAGCTGTTGTTGTTATTTATTGTTTAATTTAGGTTCCTATTGTTCGAAGACAAAAAGAAAAGAAAAAAGATTTTTTTTTTATTAAATTGGAGCAATAGATCAAGAAGACAGTGTGATAGAAACCTATAGGCCAAGCCTTCATGGAGTGTTGGATAGTAGGATAACAGATATCTACTAACTAAGAGTCGAATGCTGTAACTCAGGATGAATTGGTGGTGGAAAGTCTTTCGTGATTTAGTAAATAGAGAGCAAAACAATTATTTTGTAAGTAGGTACAAAATATATCCGCGTCACAAAGATCTAACATTCTGCCAAATTTCAAATTCCTACGTCACGTCGTATTTGAGAAAAACATCTGTGACAGACAGGCAGACGGAAGCAAGAGCGATATTATAAGGATTCCGTTTTGTTTTTCCTTTTGAGGTACGGAATCCTAAAAAGATTTAAATATACCTCAAGGCACTTTCGATGCAATTAAATTGGCAGCTGAGTAAAATACCGTAGACACACGGGACATATCAATGATCATTGACGGAGCAATGATCATTGCATAGCTCGTGTGTCACTGCATTATTGGTGCAATTGTCATTCGTTTTTCGTCATTGCACCAATTACGCCCCTACAAGCTCATTCGTTTACAATTTTGCATTGCTTGTCATTTCGTTTAGCGATAAGCGCGCTTTCAGCGGTGAGGAACTGCAAATTATTGGAAAAATCAGCTGATTTTCCAGCCATCACTGTCAGATGTCATTTGTGAAATTGGCTGATACATTTTTCAAGGTAAATTTTGCATGTTTCCCAAATTATTGAATTCTTTAAAAAAAATTCAAACAATATAAATGGAAAAAGAGACGAAGAAAAAAGCAAGATTGTGGAAAATTGCTGAAAATTATAAGTTGTGCGAGCTATGGCGCATTTATAGAAAAGATTTTAGAAAGGCACGAAGAAACATATCGCAGATATGTCAGTGAAATTTAAGGATATGGGAGTAATCGCCAGTATGCACAAGTGACACATTTAATATGTCAAATCTAGTCTGTCAAATTTAATTACGTGAAGACCGTCATTGCCTTGTGCTACCTCAAAACAGGAATGATAATTGATCCTATTACGTAATTGAACCAATGATCATTGATATGTCCCGTGTGTCTAGGGTATAAGGCGATTTGAGCCAACCACAGTTAACTGAATAGACTCCATGCCTAGAAGCAGGAGGACAACCACAACTCTTGATAATTGTGTAGTCGCGATCACTGCAGCTAAAGGTAGATCACAAGGAGAAATCTCTCCTCTCATGTGGTGTTTAAACAAAAGTATAAACCCCAACAAAACGGTTATCGCTCCATTCACGAGAAGAAAGAAGCTTTCACTAATGGCTACTCTTCTTAATAATACAGAATTGATAATTTCAGATGAAGTTAAATTTCTGAGGGTCACTTTAGACAAGAAACTTATCTGGAATTCGCATCTGTCCAGAGTGACGGAAAGAGTGGTACGATTTCTGTACACGTGTCGTTGCTTCATCAGACTCATGGTCACCTACATATACGGTCCTCGCATGGTGGCCAAAATCTAATCAGAAGAAAACAAATCACACCCAAGGTGGATTTTGTAAGACCATTCGACATGGTTTTGGGTGACCGAGAACAAAAGCGTTCCACTAAACCGTCCCTACAACAAGGATCGCTGATGTGTTACACAGATGGTTCCGAAACGAACGGCGGAGTCGGAATGTGCGTATACGGGCCCATATGCCATATATCAAAGGCCCTGTGCTCTACCCATAGCCTATTCCAGGCCAAGGTATTAACCGTAGAAGAATGCACCAATACTTGCATTGAAAGAACCATAAATGGCTCAACAATTAATATCCTCTCGGACAGTCAAGCCGGTCTCAAGGCACATATCAAGCGAATGATTGTCTAGGAATGTCTGCAAACCCTCAAAAATTTATTAAGAAGAAACAAAGTTATCCTAATGTGGGTACCTGGACACGAAAGCCATAAAGATAATGAAATTACTGACTAAATAGCTGGGAGAAGAATAAAACATTCATTTATTGGGAAAGGCTACAAGGACTTCGTCAAGCAAAAAAGTTTATCAATACCTCTGGCGAAAAAACAAAAGAACTCCTATTTCTTAGGAGAACAGTACTCAAATTGATTACAGAGCCCTTTTCAGGCAATTGCCCATTGAGGTATCACCTATACAAGATGGGCTTGGCTAAGACTTCATCCTGCCGCTTCTGGCAAGATGCTCATGAAACCTCTCGGAGCACCTGTTCCGCACCTACGAAGCATTGGCCAGACGGAGATTATTCCACCTCGAACATGCATTTCTTCCACCAACCTACGTGCGCAACATAAATCCCCAAAATGGTTCTAGACTTTATTAACAGTCTAAACCTAGGAAAAAAGTAAATTGAACGAGGACTCACAATAGATTTTTCAGGTTACGGTTATTGCGAGGCCACATCCGTCCACAAATCTAATCTAGATCTGCTAGTTGCGCAGGACCTTAAATGTTCAGGTTCAGACTACGTTTCTAAGTAACGGCAAAAACTTGGTTATTGAAAAAAAAAAACAAGTATATTTCTCTTTGTTACACACATGTTCAATTTCCTTAAATGCTACATGCAGTTCTTGCTTTCAAAATTTGGATTCATATTTTATTTTATTTTTTCAAATGACGCCTACTCTCTTTCTATTGTGAACAGCTGTTCAAGATGTTTATCTTGTTAGTATTACGATCGCGGCTTGCTCAATGTTGGAAATTTTCTACTCTCTGGCCCTACTTCTGTCAACAGATTTTTTTTTAAATGTAAAAAGCGAGTTGCAAGGATGCATGAGAAAGGCTAGGCCTGAAGTTTGCTTGGATTATTTCTGCTTTCAGTATTTGGCACTTCAGTAACTTGTGCTCTATGCAAGCAGCTCTTGCTCTTTCTTCTCAATTAGAAATTGGAATGCCTTCATATGGACCAGTGCTAATATTCCACACATTTTTTTTATTTTTTAGCAGTTTGATTTTTTTGTACTTGTAGTCTGTCCATTTCTGAGAAAATCATGCACAAAAATTATCAATTTATGCTTTTATAATAGCGTATAAACAGTCTGTCACACCTTTACAGGATTTTTAGGTGGTTTATTAGCTTTAAGCCATCATTCAGTTTCTTTTCCAGGAATTCCACTAAAAGCCTTAGCTGAATCTGATTTATTTACTGAGCCTGCAACTGTTTTACATATGACTTTCAATACCGTCCAATATTTATAAATATATGATATAATAAAAGATTTAACAGCTTGTGAATTTACATTATTTCGCAAAAATTTGTGGTGTCGTACTATTATTATGGGGGATGCGATCAGAGTTACATATCAAGTTACATGAAGCAAGAACGATACTCCAGCAATTATTTTCATTCGATATCGATTTACATGATTTTAGCCCAGCTCCCAGATGATTAGGATTGAAGCAGCACCCGATTTTATTCTCTAAGATTTTTTTTTCTGAAAGCCTGGCTTATGCTGCTAATAATCCAGCAATCATTTGACAATTCATATTGACATGCTCAGAAACGACATTACACAGTTCGGTCTCCTTAATACTTTATTGGGAAAAGGTCTGCTTAATCGCGATTGATCTTTTAATTTTACTAACCACACATTTAGCATACTCGATGATTAGTTTACAATTTTTATATGATCTGGATTTTACTATTTACTTTTATAATAAGATACATATCCTTAAAAGTTGATATATGTATATTTCAAAAAAATTACAGTAATTCTATCTACCAAAACCAATGGAGAACCTCTGATATGTCAATCTATTAATAAAAAAAAAATCCTTTCAGAACCTATCAAGGTCTTAATTACATCAGCTAGAAAAAAAAGGAAGAAACTTTCCGGTATACACAAAAATATTTATTAATGTCTATTTTTGATAATCCCAATCCATTATCTTCGTTCAAATGGATTACCTTTAAAATTAAGAGAACAAAACAAATTAGGAGCTATCCCCAAATATCAAAAGCCAATTTTTCGTTATTCTAGCTGCTAACTACCTCCCTAAAAAGTTTATGAAGGAAAATTAATAACTCATTTTCGAACCCTTGGCTTAGCATTGGCAGTATACACCCAAGTCGAGCCTAACATCCGTTGGTATCGATATATGCAAAACCACAAAATATCGATTTTCAATGCTATGCCTGCCAAAGGTATCTTCATAAGCCAAACCAAAACAGCAACAACAACAACAAAAACGCAACGGCGTTTCCTCCAACCCCAAATATTGGTAAATGAACAGCAGACACAAAACAAGGGGGTAGTAGTCGTCACTGCTGGCTGGGTTCTATATGTTAACAGCTTCAATTGGATAATTTCCCAAAAATTTTCCTTTTACATACCTACAAACATGCATAAAGTAAACGGGAAGAAGAAAAACTACAAACGCCAGCCCGGAAGTTGAAAAGTTTATCCCTTGTCATTTTACTCCCTCAATTTTCATAGTTACTCCCTTGTTTTCGTGCACCTCCATATGGGATGAAGTGTGTTGACAATATTCACTTACAGACTTCTCCTGCTACACGACTATCACTTCCATTTGCAACTCAACTCCCACAACTCAGTGTTAGGTAGGTTTCCCACAGTCCCCTTCCTGAGAGTTCTTATTTTATTTATTCAAACTTGTTCTATACATTTTGGATAACCTTCGGCCATTAGATGGATGCTGAAGATGAGATGAAGGAGAAAATAGAGTGAAGCCGCCAATGAATTCATGATGCTGCGACCAATTTAAATTTCTGCCGAAATTTGAATGTAGTTTATATAAAAGCAGCAAAAAAAAATATTTCTGTGTGCTAAGGACGATATCATCAAGGACAAGACAACGTTTTTTTTTTTTTTTGCCCAATTGACTAGGGTGCGGCCATTGTACATTTAGCAACGTGTCTCTGAAAATAGGGCGGTGACGAAAGGTTTTTCTATTGCCTTGTTGTTAACTCAACTTGATGGATGCTGGTGACCTCAATTTTAGTAGCTCTAAGCAGCATCCATAGCCTCTGACGTTTAATTATCTCCTGCTGAGTGAGTCTCTCGGGTTGATTACGTTTGTAACTATATAGGTATAGCTGTCATTCAGGATGCAAAGTTCTTATTGAAATGACTTCTTTCCACTCGATATAAGATTTCACTTGCAGATGCTTTGGAAGACATGCTGAGTTTGAAAAATATTTATTGAGAATCGTTATTTACTGAACACACACACACACACATACACACACACACATGCATACATACAAATTTACAAAAATAGTAAAAATTGCCTTGAATCGGTTAAAAGGAAAATAAAATGGGGAAAAACGAGGGATACTCGTCACGCGATCGTTCCTGTTGTGTCTTTTTTTCAAGTCATCCAAATTGACCTAACCACGCCTTTGTAACCTTTACTGATTTACGATGATGAAATTCTTTAAATCTCTTTTTCGATCTATATTTATACGACTGACGTGTGCTAGGTTAAATTTTAATTAAAAAACAAACAAAACAAAAAATAAAGGTTTTGTGAAGTGTTACGAATTTTTTTAAACTTCGAAATTTAAGGATTTTAAATTTATTTTGATTTTTACAGCGTTGCCAATTTTTTTTTTTTTTTTGTAAAGAATTTAATTTTTAACGGAAATGAGAAGTATAGTTTTTTTTTTAATTACGGTTAACCACTTTCCATAGTGAGTGAAATTATGGCATAGAAAAAATTTTGTTCCAGCCCTAGAGATTTGAACCCAGGATGTTTGCTTGTCGGCCTATTTATATTTTTTATTTTTGAAGTTATCCTAATTTTGCTGAATTTTCTTATACGCTTATTTACCGGTATTTACCGGTAGGCCACACTTATTTATTGTAAATATCAAATTAATAAAATTCATTTTTTTATCAGCTATTATTAGTTTTATTCATTTATTTTAGGTGGGTGGGGGGGGGGGGGGGGGAGGTGCCCTGTAGAGATATAAATATGTAACTATATTTGGCAAAAAAGGAAGGGACCGGTGGTCAGGTACGACTTACCCGAGTTACAGGGTGATTAAAAAAAATGTTATCAGTTATCATGAAAAAAAAGCTATCACATAACAAAGAAAAGAAATGTCTGTATGAAATCGACACTGGAGATGAAAAATTGATTTATGATGATAATTCCAAATGCACAGATAAACTCCGATCAACCATCGATGCACATGCGCGAAATTCATGGCGATCTCCTTTTCGGCAGCTTTCTAAAACGGACAGTCGTTGATTAGAGTTTGGCATCAACCAACATCACTAGCACTGAATATATCCATCAGTGCGGAATTATTGGTGTTGGTATTATGGTGAAAGGATATAGATTTACAAAAATATATATATTTATTTACTCAATGGAAACAACTTAAAATTGCTCTAACAAAAATTTTCGCTACATTTTAGATGAAATATAAATATAGCCCCCCCCCCTCTTTGTTTTTTTTAAAATCATACAAGTTGGATCGTGGTTAGAAGTGAATTTTCGTATTTCTTTTTAAAATAGTTCGTAACTAAATTCGCCGGTTTTTAACACAACCAATCCATCGTTGCTTGACATATTCTTTGCAATCAGATTTCCCCTTTCAGTTCTTTGGATCATGATATTCTTTTCATGACCTATGATTTTGTATTACAACATGACTCAACAGTGAAGAATTTCTACCGCGACTATAAGTATATTGATGTAGCAGCTTTGACTGAGGAATGCAAGGTACTTCCTTGGGATGAAACATACGACAGTGTGACAGTAAACCAACAAGTTGATATCTTCTCCTCCCTGCTCAGGTACTTGGCGGATAAGTACGTTCCTGCTAAAATCAGGCGTATACCAGGAGCATGCTATCCGCGGTTCTCGCCCCAGGTGTGTTCACTTATTGCAGAGAGAGAATTCCTTTATCAACGCTTCAGACGTTTAAAAACAAATGAAGCACGAATACTAATAGAAACTCCAAGAGACGTTATTTCAGTGCTAAGTTTAACTTAGACCAAATGCCCAAAGTACTTTGGCGCAATTTACGAACGTTTGGTGTTTATGGCATTGATAGTGCAACTTGTAATTTAAGCCCAGATGACCTGAATTCGCATTTTTTAACTTCAAGTGTCTCATCTACAAGTAACATTCCAAGCTCAGAGCTACTTGAGTCCCACAAATTAACGAGAACTGTTTTTATTTTGGAGGAATTGATTTGGAGCAGCTGATCTCTGCTATTTTCTCATTTAAATCGGAAGCTATAGGACCTGATTCTCTACTACCGCCCCTTATAAAGCTATTACTTCCCCTGATTGATAAGTACATTCTTCATATCATGAATACTTGTTTTACATCTTCTACCTTTCACAACACATGGAAAACTGCTATTGTCCTGCCAATTACTAAGAAGGCTAAAGCTGAAACTCTTAGTGACTTTCGCCCTATCAGCATATTGTCATTCTTAACGAAAGTTCTAGAGAAGCTCATATATAGGCAAATACTAGGTTGGATTGAATCTAATAAGATGATGACTCCTTGGCAGTCTGGTTTCTGTCCATTTTGCAGTTGTGAAACTGCTATATTAAAGGTATCAACTGATATAAGACAATAATTTCAGTACCCTTGTCCTCCTTGACTTCTCAAAGGCATTTGATAGTGTCAGTCATGAATTTCTTCTTTCCAAACTTTCATCTGAATTCAGATTCAGTGCAACCGCTATTTCCTTGATAAATAAGTTCCTCTGTGATCGCCATCAGCTAGTTAGGGTGGGCCATAATTTTTCGGCCTTAAAGGCCATCTCATGTGGTGTACCTCAGGGATCTGTACTTGGACCTCTACTTTTTAGCCTGTTTATTAATGACTTTCCTGATATTGTTAAATATGCAAAAATTCACCTATATGCTGATGATGTACAGCTCTACCTAAGTAGGCCAATTGGCCTCATTGAGGACTGCATCGAGCGTATTAATCTGGATCTTGAGAGGATTCATGAATGGTCTGTCTGGGTTGCATGGGTTACTGCTTAACCCTGCAAAGTCGCAGTGTATCTGTTTCTTTAACCGACCACTGGACGAAATTGACATACCTGATATATTCCGATAACTCTTCTGTCAACGATCACTTTATCTCAATGTACATGAAAAATTTGAAACCACAAATTTTTGTATGGCAACCCTAAAATGGAGCTGCTCAATTTCACATATATTGACCAATTTTGTAATTTATATTTAAAATTATAACAAAAGAATGCAATGTATAAAATTTTAACTCTCTATATTTATGTAGTTCCACACAGTGTCTGAACTCACATCTTGTTTCAAATCAAGGTGACTTCCGGTATACCACGCAATTGCTTCAGGTGAGCTGATAAAAAAATCGTTCTACATATTCACATTTAGCTATTTAAAAATTTCCCTGAATAACTCAGTACAATTTCTGTGTCACCCTATACCTATTGCCTGCACGTTCTCTTTCATCAGAAACAAATCAAATCCCAATACCTATAATAGGTTCAACACAAAGGTAAATTGCCTTACACAAGCCAGATCACACATAGAATTACATACTACCTATACATTTACACTTTAGTAACCCGACCTGCAATTATTTGGATCGTGGAAGTAGAGGTGCACTAATTTAGTATTTAAGCAATCCAGTATAGTGAAACTCAAACTTTTTATATGGCAGTACTACGAAAGAGTTGTCCGATTTTAATAATAATCTATGAAAATAATTCAAATTTTTTAATTCATAAGCTTCAGAATGTTTTTACGAAGACGAATGGAACTACGGACGGACACAGACAGAAAAACAAATGGACAGAAATGCAAAAAATTGACATGATTGCGCATCTGATCAATTTTTTGTATCTACCATCATTATTTCTATGCGTTAGAAGTGTATGCTTTCATCCAAGCTATAAACATTATATATATATAATATGGCAACACTAAAAGGAGTTTGGAATTTAATTTTGTACCTGGGATTGCCATATGTAAAATTTCAGCTCGCTAAAAATAAAGGAAATTTTAGAAGTTTTGCATAAATGTATGACAAATGGAATTTTGTGTATGGCAACACTACGAAAAAGTTGTTGGTTTTTGAACATATCAAAAAAGTCGAGCTAACGTTTTTATAATATTAGCGTTAACGAGATTTCAGCTATCTGCTTAAGGCATTTTCTAGCAGTAGCACCTGTAAGTCCATTATCCAGAGAATTTTTGTTTTTTTTACCAGAGTGTCAGACAAAGAATCCTGGCAAACTACAAAAGCAGCAAAGGTTTCTAATCTCTGGTCACATCAAGAACAACTTCAGCAGTTCTTCTTTACCTTTACTACTTAATAATGGTGAAGCGATTGTGGACTCTCTGGATAAAGCTAATATTTTGGCTGCTAGATTCGCTTCAAATTCTCGTCTTCCACCCACTTCACAAAATCTGTTTCTCATCTTCCATGTGGAACCAATACACATCCGTCCGAGAGATGTGTTCAAACGGATCGACGTCTCCAAAGCCGCAGAGCCTGATGGTGTTTTGTCCCTGTTACTTAAGAGCTGCGCCTCATCCTTGGCGAAGCCTCTGCACAAACTATTTTACTTGTGTTATTCGACAGGAAAATTTCAAACTTGCTGGAAACTAGCTTACGATAAGTCTATTCCCAAGAAAGGTGAGAGTAGCGATCCCTCAAATTATCGACCAATTGCATCACTTCGAATCTTTCAAAGGTTTCTGAATCTATCATTAATTCCAAATTAATAAAGTATCTAGAAACTAAGCATCTCATCAACGATCTCCAATATGGCTAGAGACTTGCTGATTTTTCTTACGGAACGTTGGAACCGTAATATCCACAATTTTGATAAGTCCAATCGTTGGCCTAGATATTTCAAAGGGCTATGATAGAGTCTGGCATCCAGCCGTTCTAGCCAAACTTAAAGCATTTGGTCTCTCCCCTCCTCTTCTATTCTGGATTGAAAGTTTCTTATCCGGTCGCCTGAACCTAGACCTCACTCTATAAATGCCGGTGTGCCCCAGGGTTCGGTTATCTCTCCGACTCTCTTCATAATTTTCATTAATGATCTGCTTTCCCTTACTTTCAATCTCATCCATAGTTTCCCCGATGACAGTACGCTTGATTTCGCTTACTCCTTTGACACTCTTGCGGACTCCAGATAGAATGACGCATATGTCAAACGAGATTGCATAACTAGATCATTGAATAACGATCTTGACAATATCTTCGCTTGGGGCAAAGTGAATCGTGTCGAATTCAATGCATCTAAAACACAAAGCTGTCTCATCTCTTTAAAATAAGATCATCACTCAACCACTCCCATTTCATTTAATGGAGAACTGATTTATAATACACCGTCTTTATGCATTCTTGTCATTAATATTTCCAGTAAGTTAAGTTGGACAGACCACATCTTCTCTGTTTCCAAAGAAGCATCGAAATTTCTTGGATTTCTGAAAAGGTGTAAGAAATATTTCAGCCCATCAAATCTAGCGCTCCTCTAAAAGCCCTATATCAGACCTAGAATGGAATACAATTCCCATATCTGTGCCGTGGCTGGTCGCACAGCCTCTGCTTTATAATATATTGTTCAAAAGAGAGCCTTCCAGCTCATTGGCGATTTGACAATTAATTGTCTATCGACACACTCGAGCACCGCCGCATGGTCTTTCATAGTCAATGTTCCGATGAAATATCTAGAATGATTCTTGCACGCAATACTCGTGCTACAAACTGCGCACATCCTTTTACCCTTAAAATTACCTACGGCCTTACTGTAAAACTCCGTTCTGTTTTTTTATCTCGAACTGTGCCAATGTGGAACAGTCTACCTTTTTCCGTCTTTCCTCCCGCATACAATCTGCGAAAGTTTAAGAGTGACATACATCAGCACCGCCGCGGCTTTCCTCAGATTCGCTAATTCCTTTCCCTATTTCCTTGCTGACATGCTGTAAAATGACCTATCGCACTCTGTACCCAAAATGTAATTCTTTCTCAGTTTTTCAGACTGTTTCTTAAGCATATCCAGCAAATTTTAAATCATCATCATAGGGTGTAACGTTCAGAAGTTACAGGGTGATCTAGAAAAACGTACCTAAAGATCTTTAAATTGTGTTATCTTGAAAACCGTTAGAATGCCCGCCCCCCCCCCCCCCCTCCCCTCTATATACAATTTGTTGCTTGTCTAAGCATGACCTATCCATAGCCTTCGGGTGAAAGACCACATATGGGACACCCCCTGTATAATAGTGACAATCTCAATTTTTGTATATGGCAACCCTTAACTACAAAGGAGTTGCCCTATTATACTCATATATATAGAAACTTGATCTTACTTTTTTCATAAATAACTGTTGAGACAATTTTAGGTATCTCTCGAACAAAAGTATTTTTATAATAATTAAAATCGCGTCAAACTTAGCTAAGCCGTACACCTCTATAAAAGCTACACCAAGAAACAATTTTTAGTGACCAAAGGTGACGGGTTTTATAAAGGGTATATAATGGTTACTCGGTTATATAAGAATTTGATTGGTTATATATATTATATAAGAGTTTTATAACATTACCAATTGGTGACGAAGTTATATTAGAGTTTTTTTTTAGGTTACTGATGGTTATCATGGAAGTAAGTTACTAAAGGTTCTATAAGTTGGTGATGGAAATATTTCAATCACCGGTCTATATAACTTAGAGTAATCATTACTAGAAGGTATATAAAAAAGTTTTATAATTGTTTTCATCATCACGTTATATAACTAATTGGTAATAAGTTTTTATTGCAGTATTCGTGGTTACCCTTATATAACCCGACAACATTCAGTAAGGTAGGTGACTTTAATAAAACTTGGGAACTTTCGGTAATACATTTACTAACTATAAAATATCGTAAAATTTTTTGGTGACCCTGTAGTAACTATGGTAACCGTTATAAACACAAATTACTTTTAATATCGAATGGAGCCATTATAAAACTATCTTTATTTATTTATGACGTTTTAGTAATGTCAATTTTTCGTATTTCGCCATTTCAATATGCCTTTATTTTCCCAAGCTTTGGGGCAATACACAACCTAGGTCTTTTTGACCTGCCTCTTCAGTTTGCACGGCTTTGTAATGACATTCGTAAGACATTCACAGTAAGATTTTAGTTCCAGATGAATTTCACCACGCATATGACGAAAAATTCTAATTCTAAGATGTAAAAATATTATACAAATGCAATACAAAAAATATCGAAATTCTATGTCTAGATAGGTTGCGTAAATATTTGCATTATATTGTTTTATAAAGGTAACGAAAATTATTTGCCATACCATTTCAATCACTAAAAGAACTCAATCTGAGAAAATTCCATTCCAAGTGTTGTGGATACGTTACCATCACCATTATAAACAAAGTTTATAAAGGTAACCGAAACATTAGGGAAAGGTGCTGTAGCTTGGTACCTTTTTTGAAATAGTCTCTTTTTTGACAAAACTAATGGGACAAATCTTAAGCAACCGATTATTATAGATTGTCTAACCTATAACCTTTCCAATTAGTCGAATATGCATAGTTAAAAATTTATATTTCAGGATATCTGAAAGGAAATATGAAGGTCCTCCTTTTGGTCCAAGGTACAACATGCAGCTGTACCATAGACACTTAGGTATTGTACCTTGGACATATTCAATTTACTAAGTAGAAATGATGGTTTATCAACAGAGTTAAATTAAATAACACTCTTAATTCAACCAAAAATAGCAATATTCGCAAAGCAGGTTTTTTTTTTTTACATCTCCGTGGTGAAAATGTTTGAAGTGTCCAAGGTACATACCCCTTGCAAGAGGAACAAAACTGCCTGTGAAATATTTTATGACGCACAATTCACCACATGATGCACGATTTATAATAGTACATATAAACAAGTTTAACCTTAGTTGGAGTCCGAAGATATAAAAAGAATAGAACTCCAACACTATCAATTCTTAATCACTGGAAAATATTTACTTTTTTCACGACTTTTCTTTAAAACGCAATAACTGCACATTTGTCCGAAAAACTTATTCCCAGAATAGCTTAAGTGACATCTGTTGATTAGTCAAATCGTATAAAAGTGCGTTTATTTAGGTGGTAGCTACAGTCCGTGTGGAAAATCAAATGACCAAGGTACAGCATCTTCCCCTACTGCAACCACTGCTATAATCAAAATAAATTAATCGAGAGTACCTACACTGGGTTACATAAGAAGGTTATAACAAGGTAACCAAAATAATTTTGTTACTTCATTTTATATAACCTTTATTTATATAACGTTACGTAAATCAAGTCACGGTAAGCTTTATATAATCCTCCATTTAAGCTATATAAAAGACTTATAGTGGTCACAAAGAAGTTTCGAGTACTAGTCTATACAGGGTGTTTCCCACTAGGAGGTCAGTAGAGCGGGAGGTTATAGTACTCATTTAGACGAACCAAAAATTGTATGGCAGGGGGGGGGCATATCAACCGTTTAGGAGTTAGAGGGTGATTAAGAAAAAAAGCCAGTTTTTGACAAAAGACCCTGTATCTTATAAACTACAGGGTGTGTGGACACACTTAATAGCTCATTGTATGCAGAACTTCATGGCCTTTCCAAGGACTGCTCAACCACCTCCACAGCCCTCTCCAATCATGAATTATGGTTGTCTAAACTAAAAATTTCGGATTTTCTTAACTTTTTTTTTAATTTAACCTCTATTATTTTTGAAAAAAGGTCGTTAACATAACTATTTTTTTATAAAAACTATAAACTGTAGACTCTCCTCTTTAAGTTGACCTATTACACCCTATGTGTTAACTGTAGCCATTAAGCAGTTATTAACTGATAACCTATTCAGGTCACACCGAAATTAGACGATATTTTTTAAAATGACGTGCTAAGGGAACAAATTATCGTTGATAATAGGTTTGAGAATAGGTTTAGAGCTAATAACTCTTAAAGAGCTTCAGATAGGACATTGGATGTAATAGGTCATATTAAAGAGAAGAGTCTGCAGCTTACAGTTTTTATAAAAAAAGTTATGCTAACGACAGTTTTGCAAAAATAATAGAGGTTAAATTAAAAAAAAAAGGTAAGAAAATCCGAAATTTTTAGTTTAGACAACAATAATTCTTGATGGGAGAGGAGTGTGGAGGTGGTTGAGCAGTCCTTGGAAAGGCCATGAAGTTCTGCACACAATGAGCTCTTAAGTGTGACCGTACACCCTGTAGTTTATAAGATACAGGGTGTTTTGTCAAAAACTGGCTTTTTTTCTTAATCACCCTGTAACTCCTAAACCCCCCCCCCCCCCCTGCCATACAATTTTTGGTTCGTCTAAGTGAGTACTATCAGCTCCCGCTCTAGTGACCTCCTAGTGGGAAACACCCTGTATAACCTAAGTTATATAATTTGGTAATGGAAGCCTTACGGTTATTATTCCTTGGGACGTTATCCTTTTGTCATTCTGCTCAAATCAACTACTAAACTTTTGCAAGGTATCCTATAGATTTCAGTTAAATTGCTTAATATCAGGAAACAGTTTAAGTTTGATAATAGCAATGATATTAACTGTTTTAACCTTTTGGGTATGCCATTTATTCTCAATAACTGCAAAAACAGTCGTTAAATCATGGATGCAAGCAACTAAACCACAAGCAATTCATGAATGCACAAAGATTTCCAAGAAAACCAAAATAATGAGCCTTTCATGATGATCATGTCATGAGAATGTTTTCAGTTAAACATCGCTCTAAAATTTTTCAACATGTGTCAACTGCATATTTCTCGTCACATCTGCAGCAGTCACCAGCTATAAACGGTGACCACACATGATACTTGCCACAAATCGTTAAAATAAAACTAAAAAATAAAAAAATAAAAAAAATAAATTAAAAAAAAAGAGTAAAAATATCGCGCTTGTTTGTTCCTCAATTAATTCACTCAACCCGCACCGCACCTTACTCCTTTGATCATGGAAAATCGCAAAATTTTACTCATTGCTTTGTTGTTGTTGTTCGCCACAATTTACATTTATCTCAACGTACTGAGATACAAATTTCTGGATGCTGTGAAGCTGCGGCAACACGGCCATCACACAAGAGCACTTGATGATTGCTAAGAGTTCACTGGTTTTAATCTGTATATGCAAAATTAAATAAGAAGACGGCACTTGTGATTGGATGAAGCGAAAGCAAAAGTAAAAATTTATCATCGACTTCAGGAACTCCAGGACAGGCAGATTTAGTTCCTATCTAGTGCGTATACGTATAGCCTTGGGTATTGGATGGATGGAGGCATGGGTTATGAGATTGGTGGTGGTGGGTACCAACCAACAAAGAAGTTCCATAAGAACTGAGTCAGAGGCAGAGGTTTTGTGCAGCGAAATGGTCACTGAATTGTATTCTCATAGCTATAATTCATGAAGACTTACTGCGGCTTACTGTTTTTTTGTTTTCTAAGATGATTCATCTATATTCCTTCTTGGGGGTTTCGTTACCATATGCGTGGGGTACGTACATACCTCTATTATATATAAAAAAAAAAGCTTTTTAAACTTCAATGGTAGCTACCGTCACTCTACTTTATAGTAGAGGATAATAACAACAAATCACAAAACTACATATATACGCAAATGTCGCCTAGTTTTCTATAATCGGACAAAACTCATCGCTTAAGTCAACAAAGTTCAACCAATCTTATGAAAGAAAAGTGTAGGAGTGGATAGAAAATTGAGCTGAAAATAGTTCCAAGTTCAAAAGTCTGTCCAAGAGCTGCGCTAGCCTATTGAATTGAGTAATTTCTATGGGAGACAACAAAATAATGTCGTCGTCGTCGTCGTCCGTCGTCGGTGAAAAATAGAGCAATTTTATCAAGCACTTGGAAAAGAATAAAAAATTGTTGTGTGTCAGCAAAGAAAAATGTGGTCTAGGTCTAGCGGCTCTAGAGAGGTATATAAACAGAAGTATCGGTCGTCGGTCGTGGTTCATCATCATGATTGTCATTGTCCTCCTTTTCCTCCTACAACATTTACGGGCGTCTATACTAGAGCTAGATCAGATAACAAGGACGGCTTTAATTGAACACATTCAGAAAGGGATGAAGATTTATCGGAGCTGTTCACATGCTTCTTGTCCGGAATCCATTAAAATCCCTTCAGTTCATAATTGGATGCGTGTGTTGTGTGTTTGTATGCCTTCAAAATAAACACATTCTCTGCACATATTATTCCGCGGTGATGATGATGATGACTAAATTAACGCTGACGCTACTAAGTCGACTTCGTCACCCTTTTACGCTATAGCCTTAAATGATAATTTCTAAACCATTCAATGATAAATATTCTAATGAACATCTAATGGGGGATATGAGTACACGTCATGTCTAATAAAGTTATTAGAAACATGATTCTTTGTGGCAGTACAGTTGTATAGGTATAATAATTGTTATCCTTCCTTGCTTGCTTGCAAACCTGAATCGAATGCCATACCGACTCGTAATCAATTTCTATTCGACGAGAGTGCAACAAATTCACTTTAATTTTATTCGATAACATTTTATAGGCTCAACGTGCTGTGATGAAATTCTTAAGGTTCCCCCCAGCTGTATAACATCAAACAATCTCTCATTGGACATTAGTATTGTAGGCACGTTAAAAGTGCTGTTGGCCGTAATTTATTAACAGCTCGCGACAACTCACTAGAGAAGATTGTCTAGGCTTACCCATAAAGAGTATATATATATATTATGTAGAAGCATAAGTTGTCTGCATAAAATGAGCAAAAAATATATGCAGTATACCAACCTGCCCGCAATAAATCCAGGTATCTGTACGCGCCATTCGTTTTGAATTTGTAAGTAATTGAGTTCAATGTGATCGGATTGTATCGAGTAATTGCAGAAAAAGAAAAACAAAGAGTGTTACTACAACTTTGCTATAAGAATATTGGGAGGATAAATGCTACTCAATATCCTCGATGGAGACAATCTGAAAGCAAACCTGATTTTTCAATCAACTGAAAGATAAGAGGGTCTATACAGGTCTACATGTAATGAAGTCTTGCCGACTTTTATTTTGGTTTTCTGTTAATTGTAGATTTGTGAAATTTAAGAAAAAGGACAATTACCCAAATAGCTGGATTACATTAAGCGTGGTCGTCGTCGTCGTCAAACGCTGAACAAAACGCCGGGCAAGTTACATTGAAATCCCCACTGGGCAGCAGCGCCATTCATCAAATTTACTGGATTGCAATAAAATTGTTAAATAATAATAAATAAAATTATTTTCTTTCCTTTTAAGTCCTCGTTTTTATATCCTAGATGAAATCTAAAGGATATACTAAGTTTGTCCTTCCGTTTGTAACGCACAACAATAATTATGGTAGAGCAAAATGGATTGGATATACCCACGCATAGTATTAAAAGTTATTTTGATTTTTGCATGTCCATCCGTCCGTCCGTCTGTGCGCATGATAACTCGTAAACGCGTTCACTTAGAAAGCTGAAATTTTGCACACGGACTTTAAAAAAAAAAGTAAGATTTATTTCGAAAATGAAATAAATCGGGTAACTCCTTCGTGGGGTTGCCATACCGTTTCGTTTTCCACTATATATTTGGACGCTGCCTGAGAACGCGATCCATATAGAGCTGAAATTTGCTACATGGTGTTTTTATTATCTAGCGAATAAAATTTCAAAAATGGACTAAATCGGGCTACTGCTTCTTAGTGTTGCCATATAATAATTTTGGTTTTGTTACATATACTTTGAAAACGATTAGTCCTAGACATTTTTATTGTACTAAAAACTTCTTCAGAATAAGAAATCCTATAAAATTGGTTATAAACATTTTTTATGTCCGACGAACCGTTCAAGAAATATATGCGAAAAACATCTTCAAAAATCAAAATTGTACAGACAGGTGACCATACGATATTTCATACGCGCATTCATCTAGGGTTTTTGACCAATTCTAGCTTTTTTACTTCTAATTGCAAAAAATTAAATATCATTTCATTTTGTCATGTTTTTCATAATAGATTTAGATTTTGCATATTGGTAGCAATGGAGCGCCAGCGCTAAAATTAGGATTAGACGATATATATTTTTGATATAAAACGACGATCACGCCGGCGGTGGCATTGTTAATGTAATTTAGCCTTATGAATGTTAATGGCAGATTCATAGTTTAAGAGATTGCGGATGGCAGCCCTATATGAACTCATCTTTGACGAATATCCATGACTGGAACGAAAGGTATTGTCTACAAATCATGTAGTATAGCACTAAGAGAACAGCAAATATTTTTGGGATACACAATTTTCTCAGAAGCCACAAGTATTCCGTGGAATAATAACAGTTGTCTTGGAAAATCACCGTGAAGAAGAAAAATTGCGAAGAGAGGTTGTAGAGCAAATAAAACTAAATCTAAGCTAAGTATCGCGAAATGGGTAGAAGTGTCAGTTAGAAAAGTTCAGCGCATTATATAAAAGTGTTCAAGATCTTCAGCCTTTAGATGATAAGACAACAGGTCCAGTTGACAAAAAAAGTCGAGTCAAGTGTCTTGAGGTAGATTGATATGAAAAAATCATTATCGATACATCTTATTGCTCGAAAATTTAAAACGAGTCACATAATGTTTCAATGTGTGAAGAAAAGAAACAATCTAAAGACGTATAAAAAGCAAAAATTGCCAAAAAAAAGTAAGGAACAATTGGAGAGACCAATTTTGCGAGCTCGTAAATTTTAAAAAACCCTGACAGCTGTCTTGTTTTGGATGAGGAACCGTATTTTAAAATGGATCTTTCGACACTACCAGGCCCCCAATTTTTCATCGTTAAAGTTGGTATAGTACTTTCCGATGCAGAGAAGTCAATTAGAAGAGAAAAATCTCGTCCAAAAAAATTATTGCTTGGCAAGCTATTTGTCAATGTGGCCTCAGGAGCAGGCCGTTTTTCGCAAAACATAGACGCTCCGTATTATTTTGGTCCGATTTATTCAGCTGGCACACCGTTGAGTGATACAATAAGAAGTCTAAGTGTGTGTGTGTGTGGCTTGGTGGGGGGTGGGGTGTATATGTGCGGGCATACGTTCATATGGGTGGGAGGGTGCATCTCTCTACGTCAATGCGTTCTCAGGAAGTGCCCACATATATAAAAAACGAAATTTTTGTATGGCAACCGTACGAAGGAGTTACCCGATTGTTCCTATTTATGATGAACTCAATCTCCCTTTTTTTTAAAAAGGCTCATGTACAAAACGCCAGCTCTTTACCTCGACGCGTGAGGTAAATACTTAAGTTTTGTATTTCAACACGAAGAAAATATTGCCCGCTTTGCTAAACTTTTGGACCTGTATTTGCAATTTTTGTGAAAACGCCGTGTACAAAATATGAACTCTCTACGTCTACGCCTTCTCAAGCAGCTTCCAAGTACATAGTGAAAAATCACAATTTTGTATGGCAACACCAAGATTTAGTCCATTTTTGAAATTTTATTTACCATTGCTATGAAAACACCATGTACCAAATCTCAGCTTTCTACGTCGACGCGTTCTCAGGCAGTGCCCAAATATAAAGTTAAAAACGAAATTGTTCTATGGAAACCCTACGAAGGAGTTGACCGATTGGTACCATTTTTGAACTTAAATTTAAATTTTCTTAAAAAAGGCCTGTGCACAAAATTTCAGCTCGCTACGTCGACGCGTGAGGCAGTGTCCAAATATGTATATAGTGAAAAACTAAGGTCTTGTATAGCAACACCAAAAACGGATTGCCCGATTTGGTCCATTTTTGAACTTGTATTTGCGATTTCTATGAAAACGCCGTATATAAAATTTGAGCTCTCCACGTCGACGCGTTTTCCAAGTATATATAGTGAAAAACAGTTTTGTATGGCAACATCAAGAAGGGGTTGCCCGATTTAGACCATTTCTGAAATTTTATTTACTATTGCTATGAAAACACCATGTACCAAATTTTAGCTCTGTACGTGTTCTCAGGCAGTGCCCAAATATATATAGTTAAAAACGAAATTTTTGTCTGGCAACACCAAGTAAAAATCTATTTTTTTCGTAAAAATACTCGTACATGGGTCGAGCATAACTGAGGGTATATCATCAAAGTCAGGTTAGGTTAGGTTAGGTAAGAGGGGTGCCGCTAGACAATCAGTCAGCCTCACTTAGACCTCCAACGGATCCATTGTGCCCCTAAACCTCATGGGATAACCCTTCAAGCCGCGGATTTATCCTGCTTCCTTGGCAAACTCAGGATATATCCAAGACCTTTAACCTAGATCCATCCTGCCTCACTCAGAAAACTCAGGATGTCTCTAAACTTTGAAGCTCCCCAGACTTGAAAAGAAGTAGCTACCTAGTAGCCTACCTCTTTTATTCATCAGAGCGGGGCATTCGCAAAGCACATGTTTGACGGTTTCAATTTCCTCCGAGTCCCTACAACTCCTGCAGAAATCGTTTGCCGCTATTGCCAGTCTTCTAGCATGGTTCTCTATGGCCCAGTGACCCGTCATGACCCCTACTAGATTCCTGGTATTTGCTCTGCTGCTATTAAGCAGTTCCCTTGTCCTTTTCCTGTCATATGCAGGCCACAATTGCCTCGGAATATGACAGGTATCCCTGCTGGTCCATCGGAGGCCTGCCTTTAGATAGACGTCCCTGGTGATTTCCTCTTTTAAAGCTCCGATTAGGATCCTCACGTAAGCTACAACTGCGGAATAATCCTATTCGGAGCCCTTTTTGGCCAACTCATCAGCCATCTCGTTGCCTGAGATATCCTTATGGCCAGGTACCCAGCTTAGGGTCACCTTGTGCCTTACAGTCAATTCCTCAAGCCTTGTTTTGCATAACTGCACCAATTTTGATTTTACCAGCCCAGCATCCAGCGCCCTGATGGCTGCCTGGCTGTCATCAAAGTCAAGACGTGAGGTGAACAAAACCAAACACTATAACTTATTAGGATTGAGAGAAAGCTTATTATCAATTGACCATCTGTGGTCATTTTGCAAATACTATCCTCAATCAACTCAAGAGGTCTGCTTGGAATGCAATGGAACGGCACAGGCGTATAGATGTAACTGTACATTATGTACAATATCACCGATAACATTAATGTACCTACTAAAGAGAAACGGTTCTAATTTCGATCCCTGCGGGCCCCCCGGAAACAAAGGTAAGATGTAGGAAATAATATCATTAACATTTACCTGTTGAAAATGGTTTGTAAGGAAACTTGACCGCAGAAGAGTAGTAGTGTATGTGGCGACGTCCATATTAAATATTTTTGTAACTAAATACTTTATGATTCCCACTTCACTCGATATCCCGTTTCGTCGATTTTTTACTAGTTACGTTTGCGACAATTAAATTAAGGAGCCTTTGAAAATGATAAAAAAAAGTTTTGTCTTTGTAAAAAATAGTCTTGTCAGTTTCATGTAGCCGAAAAGATAATTAAGTAAGTAAATGAAAATAAAATAATTGGAAAAATGAAAGATATTTTTTCTGTAAAAGAACAAGTTTATTATAACAAGAGGAGCCACAAGCAGTTCTGCTAGGACCCCCTTAAGTACATAACACTATCAAAAGCTTGAGAAAAATCCAGTAAGACCAGTACGACAATTTCATTAGCATCAAGAGCCAAATGGAGATCGGTAGATACCTTTAGCAAAGTAGTCTCACAACAGTGAAGTAGGTCTGAAGTCAGACAATCTGACAGGGAAAGCTTTCTTAGGTACACGTACGACCTTGGAAACTTTTCAAATATCAGAGAAACAGAAAGATGACAAACAAGCGTTCAATATATTGCGGATATGTACGGAAACAAAAGCTTTACAAAGCGGGGATTGACTTCATTAAAACCAACCGATGACGTTGATGACTATCAAATGAAAGACGACTTTTGGCGAATATATTTCAGAATGACAGTATTGGAGGATTCGAATTTCCTTCGGTTCCTTGTTCGGATCATAACATCATTTTGCACTGATCACTGTATGCAATGGAAGGCCCCCCGGTAGTTCGATAGGAGAGTGATTATAATTAACACATCATATGGCAGCATTCTGTTATTACCTACGGATGAGGTATGAAAAAGTTTGATATTCCGGTTCCTTCTAGGAATCCTAACTCCGTATTGCGCTGAACACTGTATGCAATGGAAAGCCTTCTATCTATTGGTGGATAATCGAGCTGTATGATCTTTTCAATGAAAAGGCGAAATTCTGCGGAGAATTGGAACAGTTTCTGGTGAAAAGTATTTAGGTGCGAGCTTCGATCATCGGTGACCAATATTTGTTTTTGTTTTTACTTAAATCATCAACGATCGTCAATATGTTCTCTGTTCTAGCCGATCAATATATCACCTTATGTAGTATCTTGCCGAACCCTTAGAACCACTCGCAACAGAACATCTACAGAGCTTGAGCTTCGGAACTAAACTTTAGCCAGTTTTTTTTAATTTTGTTGAAGTTTTCGGGTGTTATAATGACTATGATGTGAAATCGAGGCTTCTCAATGAAAAGTTAAAACTCTGTTGGTTGTGGTAAGTCAAAAAATTACAAATAAAAATTATGAAAGTTCGAATTTTATCAGTGACCCATAATTTTTTATCTCAAATCCCGTCAAACATAGCGTCAAATACAAGTTCGCTCATAATGGACGAAAACTAAGCAAAAATCGTCCGATATTCTCATAATTTCTCAACAACGATCCGCCAAGTCTTGGTGTGATCTATGAAGATGTAAAGTTTTGTGATCGTTCTGGTTTTCAAAGGATACACTTTAAGAATATAGCTAGGAACGTTAGGAAAATTATTTTCAACAGTGATTTATTGCTCTAATTAAATTTTTTTTTAATTACTAAAAATGCATACAATTTTCATAGAATTATTTAATGATCCCATATGACGAAGAATTTATATTATTAACAAATTCTATATGAGAAAAAAAATCCCTTATAGTTCCATAAATAATGCACTTAAGCAGATTTTATCCGCACCACCACTATAACATTCCATAACCGTTTTAATTTAGAAACTTCTCCAAAATGATCCTATTTTTAGCCATCCTCTAAGAATTTCCTTCACGCTTTATGTAACATAAACAAAACGCGTCTTACAGCTTGAGAATATTATTTTTGACGCGTGTACGTTTCGAATAGCGGCAGTGCGCGGGCCGGCCTAAAAGTAGATCTCATTAGAAAGGGCAAACAAAACAAAAAAAATGTCGCCAGGCGTAGATTTAATTTATATTGTGTGTGACCTACGTTACCTAAGTGCTTTCCCCACTGCACAAAATAATTGGGTTCCATATACTTTCTGTTGTGACTGACTGATTGAAGCTATTCAAAAGGCTCAAGGGCTAATTAAATTCTTTCCATTTCCAGCCATCCATCCGTCCTTTATTTCACAGCGATGATAAAAAACAAACGTTTACCATCTCTCTCTCTCTCTCTCTCTCTCTCTAGTTATGTCTACGACAAACGTTCCTTGAACTCCTAAGAAATTGTTCACAAAGCTCTCCTTCATAAAGTTGAGGACGCAAACGGAAAACCGGCAACAATAGCCCATTCAGAGAGACGTTGTTGAGCCTCTGCCTTTTTTTTTTATATATTTTTTAAATGAGGCTTTCTCCTTGTAATCATGCCTCATTTCAGCTCATATATGATGCTTTAAAGAAGTCATATGGAGAGTGCCCACATCTTAACGTGGATTATTTGGATTTTTTCATTCATATATACTTCTACCTCATATCCTATGTGGCACTGGCCTAGTTAGGTTCGTATATTATATCCAGCTCACATGAGTGCACCTATAAGATCTACCTATGTTAGATTAGAAGTTAAGTTTCTTTAACAAAACTCAAGGCTTTTGGATTTTAGTCCCGGAGACAACAAAAAAAACTGTTTATTTTGGGAGGAAGTTTATATTTGTCTAATTCCAGAATGAGTTCTCTAGCCCTGATTTACGCCGCGTTTTATGATATTTGATGTCTTCTCCTGTTTATGTAAATTGTAGAAGAAATTTTTATCGCTTAAATGACTTGGATATGTATGGATTTTAGGCCTGTGTCGGTAGAAAATAATATTCCGCCAAGATAAGGCCTACACGAACGTGTACTTTGGGGCGAATATTCATTGCGCAAGCTAATAATGATTTCATTTCGTCATAATGTAATTGTTCTAGAGCACACTTTGATTTATCATCATGGGCTCAAATGAGCTCTATACATGGTAATTTCGTGAATTTTGAGAAGAACCTATGTTGGAATGATGACACGACGATTAAATCCAATTACATACTTGGATGAATCCCTCTAAAGGCGGATGAATTCACGTCAAGCTGTGAGGAATTATTTGATATTTTGCCAAGTCATGTCATGTGCTTGGGAGTGAGCTTGAAATGTGGGCACCTTGCATTGGCATAACATATTTTCATTGGATGATTTTGATCATCATGAGTAATGTTAAATGTTCCCATTTTGCCCTAGGGTAGGTTGGACAGGCTCAATTTCCCTATAAAATGTAATAGCACCATGTAAACATAAACTTTCATTGCTGTTTGAGGCATTTCGTGTTTCTGTATAGAGCTGCTCTTAAATGGAGTTGTTTTACTGTCCATCGCGCAAATTCATTTGAATAAAGTAGGAAATGAGAGTATAAAGAAAAAATTGAAAAAGCAATTTCACGGCCTCTTTCGGAAATATTAAATTGAGATATTCGAATTATGTGCATATAGTAGAAGTTGCGTATTTGGTTTTTATGGCATTAGAATTAATATTAAGAAAAGTGAGCTTTTTGCTAAGATTTATAAATATTTTATTGACGAAATCGGTTTATTACATAAAATATAAAAATTGAAGAGACTCCAGAGAGTCCGAGAGCAATCCTATAAATTAGAATATAAAAAAAGATTTCTGATAATTTTATAAGATCTTTTGTGACATTACTCCTAAGTGCCCTACGGCGCCCATTCGAATCTAAGGTCTTTAACAAAGTCTATGACATTTTGGAGCAATTTTTGCAACATATTCTGGCAGTGATAATGCCTCTTCTAGATGTCTTAGTCTTATTCGGCACAGTCATTAATAGTCACACAGGACGCGTTCAGCTGTTTTATCGTCTTCCATACAGAAGCGACAGGTCTCATAATCGACCTTACCCATCTTTTTAAGATGATATCTAAGTGCAGGACAATGCCCAGTAAATAGTCCCATTATGAGCCTTAATTTCTATCTGCTGAGCGTGAAGTATACTTATGTCCTCTGTTGCAAGTACTTTATGAACTTCTTCGTTTGTCTCAGCCCGGGATATATTTCCATTGTGCCATTTTAATGCTGTCCTCCCAAAGACTGATCTGTGCTAAGAGATGGGTTTTTGGGTGTCCAAAAATAGACTCAGGGTTAATAATTGGAGATCTGACTCTTTCCTTTGCAAGGTGGTCCGCAATCTCTTTGCCCTTAATGCCTTCATGTACTTAGAGTCAAAATAGTAAGGGATCTAGAATTGATCCTAGAGGATCCTACCACGACTATACAAAAATATTAATTCTTTTATCTCGTTTATGTTCAGAAGTACATGCGGGTTATAATAGCATAAATTTGACAGTGGCTGTTCACCCAAGTTCGTGTTTTGTGTATTTTTTTTTAATTCATTGAAGCAGTGAAAACAATCAGTAAAATGTTTTTTATAAGAATTCTAGAATTTAAACTTCCCACTCAATTACCGTAAGAAAAATTTTGAAAATTTATTCGCACAAGGATCTAATTTTTTCACTATATCGAGTATTTAGGGCGTTCCATCTAGAGGTTAAATAGATTTAAGAATATTTTATAAACGAAAATATTAAAAACTAATTTCGAAATTATAGAAGATTTTCGAATTTTTTGAAATTCTAAATTTTTTGCAGAGCTAATTAATGCAGAATGTTTCGACTCATAAAGAACATACCATCATTAAAAATTATCCTCGGCGCCAAAAGACATAAAAGATTTTTGTTTATTAAAATTTTGTTTTGATACGTTTGGAATTTTCCGAAATTATATTAACAAGAACGAGAAAAGACAGTTTTGAAATCCTCATATTTTTATCCCATTTTCAAAGAGTAATTAGGTCACTTTTATCTCGAGAACTGAGGGACGAACAAGAAATTTAAGTACGGAATTTTCAGAATTTAAAATCTTTAGTTCTTTTCTGTATCATTTTCCCCAAGGACTTTTGGTATGCATGAAAAAGAAATCCAAGGTAATGATATACAGTGTTTTTTTATAGAAATATTTCCAATATATATTTCCTATTTTTTGGACACCATATGAAAAAAAAACGATCACTGAGCGGGTGTAGCCACCAAACCAAAATCAAATAGCTGATCGCCATAATCTTTATCCCAATGTTCATTAAATTACAAATTAGGAACGTTTAAATCGTAAAATCTCATCCAAATATCATAAAATGTGAGGTTAGATTTTGCTGGTAAAGGAAAATACTATAACATGTATGAGTATTGAGTATAGTCAGTCTGAAACATTATCCAAATTTGATGACCTCAATTTTGATGAACTGAATTTAGTTATGACATCTCTATAAGATATAAATTAAAAAAAATATATACGATGACTTTAATGAGTCATATCTCAAAAACGATCCTGAACACCATCGCAATTTTTTGTATATAGATAAGGCTTCTGCTTCGAAAAAAATATACAAAAAAGAAGTACTAGAAGTTCTCAACAAAAATAATGTTTTGATCGGTGCTGTTATATTTTTTTATGAAAAATATAAAGCATAAAGCTTCATTTAGCATTTGAATCAGAAAAATTGGTAGGTCCGCTCTCGAGACCTGATTTATTTAAAATAACGTTTCATCGTATAAGATCACGAAATTTCCAAGGTATATAGAAGACAAGATATTCCCATTAAAATTTTCACACATTGCAGCTGATAGCCTATGACGTAATTCTGTGACTAATGTATATACATTTTTATAAGAAAGACAGAGAGAGGAGAGAGAGTCTTGTGTTCTCAGTGCCGTACTATTCTATGCATTTCACAATATTACATCATCTAATAGGGGAACATGGTTCTTATGGAAATACCTTGTATTCTATATACCTTGGAAATTTCTATTCCCCTTAACGAAAAGGTGGGGCGTGGCAGGTGAAACAAAAAAAAATATAAGCGAGATATTTTGGTAATCTATAAAAACTATGAAAGTTTCATCCAAATCGGAGATTGTCGGGTTCCAAGGTGATCGGTTTCGTATGAAATGGCTGTATAGTGTTGGTAAAAAAAAATACACACTACAGGAAATGAGGTAAAATTCAGAGATCTTCGGCATTTGATAGTTGCGCAATTTTCCATTATCTGTTCATATTTTATTTTTGCTATAAAAATTTGCGAAGTAAATTCTACGATTATCTATACCTGACTGAAGGATCTCTTAATTCCATCTCTGCACATCAATCAAACGCGCATGTGTAGATACTAACCTGCAAATAAATAAAGAAAATTATTATAAATTTTGCTAAATATCTGACTATGAAAAAGTTATAAATAATTCAAAAGCTCTATCACGGAATCGGTCATTTAAAATACTTTTGTCTTTGAATTACTTAATAAGAAAAAAACAAAAAATATTTGCATTCACTCGCTTGTCGTCAATATTATGCAAATCTCAGGTGAAGATTGCATTCCGGACAAGACACCTCTTCGGCATTATTTCGCTGCACTCATCCGCCTAATTGCATTTTTGCGTGACAGCGTTCAATGCATTTGTGCACAAATTTATGTCCCATCTTTATGCGTTACAGCATTTTGTAATTAACATAACATTGCAACTGTAAGTCACATACATTTCATATATACAAGCAATTTAAAGAGAGGGGGATAGGATGACTACATAGCTCCGCTGCATTCATATTGTATGTACACATTTACTAATATTACAATTCGTCTTACAATACCTCATTACCTATGCTCATACTTAGTATAGTTATTAAGTATTCTGATCATGCTCGAGAGATATTTTTCTCGACTTTTAATTAAACACTCACAAAACTTTGGGTCAAAAGTTTTAAACGCAGTGACTTTATTATAGTTGATGTATATATGAATGTACATATGATGTAGGTGGGAACAATTCACCCGCAGACGGTCCCTTTTATTCCACAACTATATATGTGGAGTGTCACCCGTGCACAGCGGACTGAGTACTTGCTTGCGGTAATGAAGTGGAACCAATGGTTCTATGGGGCCGCAAGCTATTAAAAAGTTGTTGACCTCAATAAATTACTCGACAGCAATTAAACTTGAGAAATTTAATAAAATTGGAACTCTTTGGAAGACAGTTTGGAAGTCTGGAGGAGGATGGTTCACTGTTCCACTACTATGTATTGCACGCGCTTAATTCAATGATTCACTACTAATTTAATTCAGATCTCCCTCTGCTCGAAATTTCCGTTTAGCAAGGGAAAGGATAACCTAATGATTGCCAAATATTGAATTTTCGTATTGCATTCAATTCTATACCCAGCCATAGGTAGACTCTGACTACACTACTTCTATAGTCCTATATAATACTAGTCCTGTGCTCATCGTACACTCGGAAATCTTCCAATTTCCGAAATTCTCGTTTTGGCACAGCATCCTCTCTTCAGTTCAATGAGCTCAAACCAAAGCCAAGTTAGAGCTGCGGGAAATCAACAAAAATTTAATTTTCCGGGCACGATTATGTCTGTGCAATTCCATCTTTCTTACCCTGACATAACTGGATCAATAACCTCTTTATTGTGGTTTGTTGCCATCATAAAACCCCAGTAACCCCATCGTTTCTGGGGTCGATTTCCTAATGGTGCGCATTCCTATGGAATGCACCCAAACCCCGGCATAAGTGGATAAAGAGATCTGCAGCAACATCATTTTTATGGCTGTCCAATGCGACAGTGTTCTTTTAAAAACATTGATTTCATCTTTTTTATTTTTTCTTTATCTTTTATTGATCCTCATCCGCATCCTTACTTCCCTCCACTTATATAGGTTTGAGAAATGCAAACTATACAAACAGAAGAGGCAATAAAGGGATGTCGCAAACGAATAAGTGTCAAAGAGTGGGAGGTAGCAGTTGAGATTTGTTGGCGTTGGCGCCTGTATTACGGACGAAAAGTTTGAAAACGACTTTTTGAAATTGTTTTTTTGTTTCTTTCCCTTTTTCCAGTTTGTAAGATGCTTGGAGGAAGGAATATTACATTGCTGTCTTTGAGTAGAATTTCCTTCAACCACTTGTTACCTTTGATGATTTTTTTTTATATCCAGGTGAAATAATGGGATTGGAGATAAAAAGTGTCACTTACACTGCAAAAAAAAAAAACTCCTGAACGGCAACTGACACTAATGAGGTTGACATCCGGGCCAGGATGTATATTCGCCTTCTACAGGAATTTTTATTGTCTTTCGCTTTAGTAATAATCTAGAAAATCCATTATCATGGGTTCAAGGATTTTCCTATAATTAATTTGTCATAGCCTGACATACATAGGTTTAAGCAATTTCTCTAAAATTAAGATGGGCGACTTCCTTCTTGAACGGATGACTAAATCTAATGTGGAAAGTGATTTAGGGTCTTCCCATTAATTTTGATTGTGTTAAGAGATTAGGAATGATTACAGGTGATGTAGAAGGATGACCTATTTACATTATTAGAGCGGTTCAGTGATTAATGTGTGTATTTCGATCTGAAATGTTTTAAATATTTTAAAAAGAACGAACCCAATTTTTGAGATTAGGGTAAAGTATACAAATTTCCGCATAAGATGTCTTCACGTAAGGTAAAATAAGGTATGTTTGCGTAGATGAAAAAACATATATAGTGGAACATATGCATTTTGTATAATAATACCATAATATGTATATGTATTGCTGTGCACCCTTATACATATTCATATTTTTATTGTCATTACTTAGGGTACTTGTAATTAATTGCAATTGCTTCGTAATCGTGATAGTAATCAAAATATCACGAATTAGAATAATTTAATTGTTAAATAAGTAATTGATCTTTGATACCTTTATATAGTTTATTTTAAATACTTTTAATTACTCTTAAATATTTTTTTTTAACCAGGCGCACATTTATGGCATTTAAGGGATTTATGTTTTGGTCTTAAAAAAATCTTTATAGGTAAGTATTTTATTTATTTTTTTTTTCAAAATACAGAGAATTTAATATTGGTTGGGTGAAAGGATAACCGAAAAGCACCTGTTTTTTTTCGTTCTTTGTATCTATTACTTTATTGGATCAATAAAGTGTTCCACATATACAGGCACCATAAGACGTATTTTTTCTATATTTTTACTCTCAAGAAAAATATAACAAAATATTTCCAATCAAACTTGAGAAAGACATTTTTCTGAGAAAATTTTGATGTTGTTGGATAACAAAGAAAAACTTGCTATTTGGAGAGATTTTAAGTTAAAATGACGATAACGCATGTGACTCGCACAACGATTATGTATTTAGTACGAGATCGGCTTTGCGTGCTGAACCAAGGCAATTTTGGAGGTTTGTTAACTCTAAGCGCAACTATGACGGATACCCTTCATCGTTTCGACTCGGTAACTTAGACAGTGTGGATCCGTTAGAGACTGCCAATCTTTTTGGTGACTTCTTTAAAACTGCATTCGTGATAACCACTGTGATATTAGTTATAATGATTTTACCCATTTGACGAAGCTTCCGCTGACTTCTCTTCAACCTAAAGACCTGTTTTTCGATGAAGCGTCTGTTTCCATGTACACTTCAAGCATAACTGATAGTTTTTCTGGCGGTCCGGATGGCGTTCCTTCCGCACTCATAAAACATTGTGCTACGTCCATCGTTCCTGTTTTGTGTTATTTATTTAATTTATCTTAACTTGTGGTATTTTTCCGAAACAGTGGAAGCTTTCTTTGATTATTCCTTTGCACAAAAAGGGCAATAAGAGCGACATTTTTAACTACAGACATGTCGCCAATTTAAGTTGTATTGGTAAGATATTTGAAGCCATGGTTTGTAATGTTTTGTACTTCTACTGCAAGCCCTGCCTGTGCTCTTTTCAGCATGGTTTTTACGACTAATTTATTGGAGTTTACTAATTTCTGCATTTCTGCTATTTAAAACGGTAAGCAAGTGGATTGCATTTACACGGATTTCAGTAAAGCTTTTGACCGAATCAATCATAAAATTTTAATTCACAAGTTGACTGTTCTTGGTTTTCATACTGTCTTTGTTAATTGGCTTCGTTCTTATTTATCTGATCGTACGCAGCGAGTCATATTCCGCTCAGCCCTTTCTGACGAAATAGATAATACTTCCGGCGTACCACAAGGTAGCCATCTTGGACCACCCCTTTTTATAATTTACATCAACGATGTATCTCTGATTTTGGCTAATTCAAGAATTCTTTGCTATACTGACGATGCCAAAATCTTCCGCATTGTTTCTAATGAAAACGAGTGCAGATTTTTAAACTCGGACTTAGACACCTTTCATAAATGGTGTGCTATTAACCGTGTTCCTCTTAATATTAGCAAATGTACTACTATGTTCTTTTCTCGTAAAAGGAGGCCATTGGAATTTAATTATACTTTAGATGGATGCTTATTAACTAGACTTGACAAAACCAAAGATTTGGGTGTCTTCCTTAATACTCGTCTTTCCTTCGAACATCATATTAATTCAATAGTGGCCAGGGCTAATGCTACTCTGGGGTTTATAAAGAGATGGTCAAAAGAGTTTAATGATCTATTCATAACGAAGATCCTCTACTGCACATTCGTTAGACCCATTTTGGAGTATGCCAGTCCTGTCTGGTCTCCCTTCTATTCTGTATATATAAATCGCATCGAGGCTGTGAAGCGGAGATTTATCAGATTTGCCCTGCGAGGACTTCATTGGGACAACCCTATTATTATGCCTCCATATGTTGATAGACTTACAACTCTTTCCATTAGATTCTCTTGAGAATAGACGTAAAACTTCCAGAGTTGTCTTTGCATTTCAGTGTATACATGGAGTGTTAAACTCCCCTGAGCTCTTAAATACTTTCAATATATCTGTTCCTGTGCGCTCCTTGAGGAACTGTGACTTCTTCGTTGTTCCTCAGCATCAGCCGGTTTCATCAATGTCTCGTCTCTTTAACCGCCAGTTTGATTGCATTGACTTTCATCTTTCAAAAAGTCAAATGAGAGATCAGCTTAGTTAAAGTTACTTGTTTTTCATTATTATGGTTATATCCATATGCTTTTGTTATTTTATTGTTATATTTCACTTTTGTAAACTCAGTAATCAGATCATTGATGAAGTTCTAAATAAATAAATAAATAAAACACAAAAATATACTTAAAAGTAAATAAAAGTAATAAAAAGTATTTAATTACTAGAAATCAATTACATTCAATCACTTCTTTTTAATTCAAAGTATTTTGATTACAATTAGTACCATTACCAGGTTTAAAGGTAAATACAGTTTTTAATTACCAGTACCAAGATATGGTAGGTACATAATGATAATGAAAAATGTAAAATACAATGATAATGGAGACAGTAATTAATTAATTACAAATTACATTTTTAAATTAATTCTAAATTGATAAAATTTTTTGGTTAATCGGGGCTTTCAACTTTATTGCTAGGAAAGATAAAGTGTGTATGAATGATTCTTATGAGTCTTCTTATCGGTCAAAGAGAAAAAATATTTGCCTTCATAATGGCGGTAATGTGATTTCAAGGACATTTGAAAGGATGGACCTAAGTAATCAGCAAAATTGCGAACATTTAGAATTCATTAGAGGGATGATAGTATTTCAGTTCGCTAACTTTTCCATAATAAAAACTTCAGAATATTCTGGAAATTTTAATGTGACCTGTATAACGGGGCTTTATAAAAACAAAGTTCTAGACAATTTAAGGGATCATTCTGGTTAAGATGCTCAAAAAAAGGTCTATTGTTGTAAATTTATCATTACAACTATTTGTTGAGCTTAAAACTCGAAATACATAGAATATTTTTTTTTTTACTTATTTTAAACACTTTTTATACACAAAACTAACAGGCAAACATAACTCCTCGAAAAGTATAGATGTCACTAGCGACGTTAATATAGCTCATCGAAATTATTTAGATTCAGTATGACTGTCACTGTAGCGCATTCCATGGAGAAAAAAAACGAGGTTTTTTTGCACTGCTTTTAGCAAAAAAAAAAAAAAATAGTAAAAATTAAAATTCTAATACGGTTATGGAACGCGCTGAAGTTATTCATGTGTATAGAATACGTGGTTAAAATTTCATAAGAATCGGTTCAGTGGTCCCGGAAAAATCACCGCCGCCGACCAAAAAACGCGTTTCAAGTTTTTTTTTAATGAAAGCGATGTTACTGTAGCCATTCAAACGTTTCAAGATCCCTCTTGACTTATCAAATTTACAGCAATGGTTCAATTCTAAGAAAAAAAGGAAGCAGCTGTTTGAATTGAATAAATAAAGGCACGAAGAGCGGATTAGACAAAAGACGGGTCTACCGAGCAGATTAGACAAAAGGCAGGTCGGGCGAGCACGCTCGGCTTAGGTAGTAAAGATAACAACCTAAAAGAATAACATACCTTGTTGGACAGCTCAGATCGTTCTAAAATTTTTATACAATACTTTTAAATACATACATATACTTCCGAAAAATGTATAAAAAAACGATTTTTTGAAAATTATATACCAGAAGCTACATTTACATACAGGTGGCATAATTAAAAACATCTCGGTAAATTTGATTCATTCCTATGTGCATAGTGAGATGTAAATCAATATTTCTAAAAGATACAACTATTAACGTACTATTGTTATTCTGAGATCTTTGGCAAGGTTACAAATAAAAATCAAGTCTTTAGCGTAAACTAAGAAAAATATGTCATATCTTATCCTCTTCCATTGCTCTTATTAACTGCTTTCTCATTAATTGTTTCTTTTCGCCCTTTTTTCTCTACTGTCTATCTTTAAAGGAGTTCCTCAGAGTTCCGTACTAAGACCACTTTTGTTTTAGCTCTTATATAAATAATGTTTCAGCACTACTGAAGTGAGATATCTTGGTTTCGTAAATATTTAGAATGAACGCGTGCAAGATATGCCCCGATTAGTCTAAATTGACACAACTCTATGTACACATCTACTGAATAAACAAATAAGGACTTTCCTAGTATATCCATTCTTGCTTAACTTAATTCCTTAAGAAACAAAGCATGTGCTTACAGCATTAACAATAAATAAATTATTACTTTATCTAGTCCGCCAAGTACCTGGTGGTTTGAGCTGTTATTTTAGGGATCAACATGCTCTCAGAAACTCATTAATGGAATTAATTCACACTAAGCCGTAAAGCACTCACCTCAACAGTAAAACATTACCAAAAGCTCTTCGAATTGTAAAAGGTAAAAATATATTCATTATTCTATCGTTCACAACAATGACTCACTCGCTATCAACTGATGTTCCCACATTATGAGAACAAAGCAAGGTTAAAGTTCAAGGGAATTTCTTAGCATCACAGTTTCCTTTTTTGTTTGATCGTCTACTGCAACAGCAGAAGGAGAAGAAAATTTGCATATCGAGTGACTGCAAAATTATAAACGACCAGATTTCATCCAAAAAAGGAAAAAGCAGATGTGAAAAGTTTTAAAACGTTGCAATGTGGTTCACAAAGAATTGCACACACTTTACAGAGATAGGATGAGTGGGTGCCATCTTGAGGGTACTTGTTGTATGCAGGTACAGAGCAGGTCGTTGTACGAAGAAAAGGTTTTTCTGCCTTGTAATCCTATGGTGTCGTGACATCTTATCAATTCCTTACGTGTACATTAACAAAAGTAGTAATTCAATAGGCGGCAAAGTGTTCTATAAATTGTGGTTATAGATTTATCGAAAGGGAAAAAATTGTTATTTTTTTCTGCGTTTTCCTAGTGAAATCTTTGAAAAGGGAAAATAATAAAATGCCCAGTGACAACTAGTGAAATTTCAAGATCCTAAAAAGTATGATAAACGTGATTCTAAATTACCCGTTTACCTGGTGGCCCATGAAGTCAAACAGATGTTCAGATTCAGACCAATTGGTCAGATAGTTCCCTATCCTCGTCAGGCTTTGATGATTTTCTGTTGATACAGTTGTACTCCTTGCTTGTCCTTTCTGGCCAATTTTAGGGTCATATGTAGGCTTTTGATCAATACAACGACCACAAAAGACGAGTATATGTTGAAAAAAAAAAGCCAGATGGTAGCATGGGCGTAAGCGGTCAACGAGGGTTCAGATTAGGTAAATGACAAAATTTCAGGGATTTTACCCGAAATTGGGAAAATTATTGGTTTTATGGATTCTTTTCACGCTCATTTATGTAGGATTACATGTGTTACTTTGTAGTACACGGGGGTGGATTAAGAGAAATAAAAGTAATTTTATGTGGATATCTCAATATGTAAATTTTTGTGTGTTTTGTTGATCTCTAAGATTGATAGGGTCGGTGAGGTATAGGTGGGTTAGAAGGGCCAGTGAGCTCGAATTTCGAGAGGATAATATTCAATTGGAGAAGTTTCATTCATTGCAAAAATTTAACTTAAGTTTACAACCAAAATAGGAACTGAGATATGTTAACACTTAGTAGATACTTAACGATGTGTGTCATTGCACAAAGTAGATGAAGAATGTTTTTATAATGCCTTCAATTGTTCGTAAAAGTGAAGAATTGAATATTTTTCTCTGAATGTTGAGATATTTTTTTACTATTAGCCGTGTAATTGGATTAAACTACATAAAGCGGGCATCTAAATTTAAAGAATTGCAAGAGTTATATCTGAGAATCGTGACAATTGAGTTCTTCTCTTTTTTATCCTTCGTAATCATGATATCATCAGCTCCAAGACCAAGGTAATCCAAGCCTGATTACATCCATAATTACTAAGATCTCAAGCCCTTGCAGCAGTACACGATCAATATGTAAAAAATACCCGCCAAAAATCTTTTCGCATTACCGAATAAAACAGTGACTTCCTTTGGTATCTCTCTTTATCTCTGTATATCTTTCTCGGTTTTGCCCGATTATTCATAACGCACATAATATATTCCCAGCTTCGTATGCATTGGAACATAACTTTTCAACTAACAGCTCATAGACATTTAAATCCAAGAATGAAATCTCCTCTTCCTTTCCGGTCGCATGCGGTGTTCCACAGGGATCTATTTTAGGACCATTTCTATTCTATGCTTATATAAATGATTTTAGCGACGCAATTAAAGATCAGAAATACACTAATACATATGTATATGCAGACACTGTAAAAGTTTACCATGACCATTGGAACTGTTTAAAGAGTACCTATGTAGCGACACTTAGCGCTGTTTTTGAAGCAATAAATGAGTGATCTAGTACTAATATCTCCTGATAAATCCTAGTAAATTTAATTGTTAAAATTAATAGCACTTAGAATACTAACATTCACGCTCCTATCTACTAAAATTTGTTGTTGCTTTATTTAAAATCTATAAAAGTAAAGACAATGGAATAAAACTCGTCTCTTATCCACCATTTTTACAAACAATTTCCGAATCAAATTCCAGCGAATTACTTTTGAATAAGATTTAATGAAA
Source organism: Dioctria linearis (assembly GCA_963930735.1). Classification (NCBI taxonomy): domain Eukaryota; kingdom Metazoa; phylum Arthropoda; class Insecta; order Diptera; family Asilidae; genus Dioctria; species Dioctria linearis. The sequence goes on from OZ005740.1 coordinate 21,772,797, forward strand.
TGTTATGAAACATAAAAATAAAAAGTGAAGAAATATCTGGTTCTGTCTGGCAATCAAATAAATTTCCTTGGCTCCTCTATATAATACACAAACACACACTCTAATCATTACGCGTCGCGCTGCAGTAATAAATGCGAAAAACTAAATAGAGGAAAAAAAAACTGGATGCCAGAAGATCTCTTGCGTCTGCAACACCAGTCTAAATAGTCGTAAGTTGTTAACAGCAAACTAACAATAGAGCAAAAACATCCTCACGTGAACTTCTAACCGATTGACAGACATATCCCATCCGATCCTCAAGATAAAAGTCTTCCAGAGGAGTTCGAGAGACCCCCAACCATATTATGAGGTCTAGAAGTGGCCTCGGCAGGCGATAGTAGATCAGAATGAGTGTCTCGTCTTGAATTTCACTTCATTTATGTTTTTGTTTTATTCGATTTTGCCATTCAACACGAACGCGACAAATTGGACGATTTGTTGGCGCACTCAGTTCAATTTAATTTTATTGAATAAATACGTATCCAAGAGAGGCGTGCGGAATTTCCGTAGCGTGCAGAGGAATTAATGCTGTTTGCGTTTGCACAGATGAGAATCAGCAGCAGCCAACAGAGTCAGCTATTTGCAGTTAAACTAACTATAAAATACAGCGGCTAGGCTATATAGCTCTAGATTTTGTAGAGGGACGAGAGTATAATTGGCGGGAAGAATTTTTGCAGCCGGACGTATCTACCATGAAATGAAATGTGGAACCTTTACATCCGGTGGCAATAATGGCATAATATGCGTGCCAATTCGTACAGTGTCGGCTTTTTAATTAAAGTTAAAGGCTGCACTGACAAAAAAAACGAGTTTTTAAGTGTTAAGCGATTTTAATTTTTTAATTTATTGATGACAAATATTTTGGAATTTTTGGTGCTTCCTGCACACATGATTGAGTTAATGCAATTTTCTTGATTTTATTTCAGCTTAATCCGAACTAAATTAGTTCTTTACAAAATAAATTTAATATTCTTCAAAAACTAATTAATCTTTTCCAAGGTTTAATTTGAAAGGAGCAATTTTAATCTGAGATGCAACATTTGTCATAGCAGTTCGCGACCTTAGAACTCTCGCATTCTAATTAATCGCGGCATCAATTAGATAAAATTGACGTTAAAGTTTAATTTCCTTATTAGTCCAGTCATTTGATGTTCAAAAAGGAAGTTACTTGGAAAGGTCTCCGGGAGTTTTGAAAATTGGTATTTTTATAAATTTCGCTGTGCTCCTTCCGAATTTCCACTTTGCCACCTCATATGAAAAAAAGGAGCCCAAAAACAGTTTTTTGGCAAAATCTCCTTTCCAACTCATTTTACGATGAAAATATTTATGAAATAAATTAAATTAGAAAAAATGTCATATAATTTATGTCTTAACCTTTTTGTTTTTGTAAAATGAATGGTTTCAGAGTACGAACACAGCAAAGTCTACTTCAACACGCGTATTGACATTGAGCCGGTTTTCAACGCGTAGTAAAACATTTTTCATTAATATACGAACTACGCGGAGTAGACTCTTCGGCACTCGTACACTGAAATCATCTATTTTACAAAAAAAGGACATAAATTATAAGAAATTTTCTCTAGTTTAATTTATTACATAACTATTTTCATCGTAGCATGAGGCGGAAATGAGATATTGCCAAAAAACTGTTTTTGGGCTCCATTTTATGAAAATGGCGACGCGAGCGGAAAAGATACGAGGTGGCAAAGTGAAAATTCGGAAAGAACAGTCGAAATCTATAAAAATACCAATTTTCAAAACTCCCAGAAAACTCTCCAGATAGAGCACCAAATGATTACTATATAACTTGTTTTCTAATTCATAATTTCCAGTCATACACTGTAAAAATATTAGGACTATTCTCTAAATTTAAGACAACATTTTCCCTAAAAATAAATGTAATTTTCTCTGATAGAAAGGGAAAATCAGTTTAATTTCGCCAAATCAATGAATTTAGGTATTTGGTACTAGAAAACTTATAAAGTACGTAAAATTCCCGAAATGTTAGCTCTTTTGGATATGAGGAAGAGAGCATTCAATAAATTAAGTATTATGCTGCATTTTTAATGGAAACATATTTTCGTTTATATAATTCACACATTGTTTTTGAAAAGAAGTCATATATAGCTTTTCAATATTTTGTTTAAGCGTTCCCAGTGCACCAATATAACTTCCATAGTACTTTTTTATTATAGACCATAAGAAAGGAGCTATTCAGCTCATTCTTATGTTTTTTAAAAGGGGTGGTCTTCTATCACCTTCACCTATTCCCTACATTTTAGGGGGGGGGGGGGGGGGGAAACAAACAATTTAAAATTCCCCATATTTTAGGGAATGCTCCCTACATTTTAGGGAATATTCCCTAAAATGTAGGGAAAAACATAAAAAAAATATGATAATTCCCTAAGGTTTAGGGGGGAAAAGTTCTTACCACCTTGGTGTTTTAAACATATAAAAATAAATAAACTGTATTAGAGTATTAATGATAAGAAACACTGTATATAAAATAAATAATAACTAATAAAATAAATAAAAAACAGCTTAGGCAGTTAATGTGGATCTGCTCGAGAATGTTAAGATATCCCACTGCGGAAGAAGTGTGATAATTTGACCTTTTCCTTCGGAGCATATTAGTGGCTATGTGGGTAAACACAGTAGAGTGGCTGTAAGCCAAGAATTGCTTCAAGTGTTCCCTAAGGACATGATGTGAAGGGGCCAGTCGACCTAAACAGGTCATGCTTTTCACCTTATCGATGGTCTTCTGCTGAATATCTGCATCGGTCTGTGCAACTAGGTGTTTGCCCTGAAAGATCTATAAAGTAATCTTGGGACTCAGAACCCACTTTTTCTGAAGAGCTTTTGGCATGATCCGAATGTTTACATAGCTGTGTTAGTTATCATTTTAAGGTGGGGATTCCAGGTAAGAAGTACTCCTAAATATTTGGCTTTTTTGGAATATTCTAGTGAAAGTCCAACTAATCTAGGAGCTGGCTACTAGAAGCTCCTTTTCTGCTGAAAGGGACTACCACCATCTTAGCTGTGTATATTGATAGCCCCATATTCTAGCACAATGTAGTTACTATGTTAAAGACAGTTTACATAAGCTCGGGTAATAGCTGATCCGAATTTCTCTGTAACATAAACGATAATGTCATCAGCGTATTCTTGCGCCTTGAAATACAACCACAACCAAGAGCCATAGTATAGTGGAAGTATTAAAATTTCGCCAGTGACTCTGATTGTTGTGGATTCCCCGGGTAAGGTAATTGTTATGCAGCGTTTTTACAGCATAATGTCAATCTATATGACGATACAGGTTTCTATACTTCTATCTTCGATTATCCTCTTGATCGAGTCAAATAGTATTACCAATGGAATCTTATATTCCCATGATGGAAAATAACAGCACCTTCTTATCCTGTGAGGCTTTCTCGATATTCTCTACTAGACTGCTGATAGCATTCCATGTGGCTTTTTCGGATTGGTAAGCACAGTGCTTGGAATGGAACAGTGTGGTTTTAAATGCAACTGGCAGATCTGAAGTATTTTTGAATATTACATCTTCCAAGTACAACATCTTCGTCATTTTCATCACCTGATTCTGATCAATTGATTAAAACAGGAAGTGATGCTAATTCCTCAAGGTCTATGCAGTTTACCAAGTTCACAACCCAAAACATAAGATCCGTTAGCTTTTAAATCCTTGTCCATGAACTACTGCGACTGAATGCAAAGAAGTGCCAACTACTCAACGGGCAGGCGCCCAAATTTGGATACATATGTTTTATTAATCTTGCCACAAAGTCGTTTCTGCATGATTTGATCGACGTTTTATACCCCATGGTTCTAAATAAGCAAAAAAAAACAGTAGTTACAACTTAATTGCATCAAAGTTTATATACGTTGGGGATTCACATAGAACTAGACAGCATGAGATTTCCTAAACAAACCATTGGAGAACAATTTTCGGGACCATTTTAATCGAAAGAGTGTGGTCGAATTAGTATGACCACATAAATACTAAAATTTTGTTAAAAAAATTTCAGTTAGAGCTCGCGATTTCCAAGGTGGCGCTATCAAAGAAAAAAGAAGAAAAAATATATCACGGTCTAAAAAGTCTGTGTAATATTACACAAAATTTTTACAACAGAATTTTAGCAAAATTGCTATTTGTGACTTGAAATTTAACACAAATTAGGTAATCCCACAAATTTACAATTAATTGTTACATTTATTTTATTTTCTTGAAATAATCCATACGTTTTTCGAATATCATGTAAAAATAAACACAACAGTGAAGGACTTTTTGCATGGTTAAATGTATCATAAAAAACAAATTTAAAAATTTTACCAAAAATTTAAGATGTACTCATTTTTACACCTTTCAAATTTATTTCGAATTCTGCTCTTAACTAAGTTACACATTATATTTTAGTGTGACAACGTGCTACGTGGAGTGTAAATTTTACTCTGTTCGTATATTTTTTGCTTCAATCGAAAAATGTATGCCGCCATGAATTTTAAATTATACAACATTGAAAAGAAGTTCGACGGCTGCTTGAATAAATTGAAATAAATTATGCTATTTTCAGGCAAATGTTAAAAACTACTACTAAGCTTATTTCAATAAAAATTTCAATAATTTTATTTTAGAATTTATATGAAAAGCGTATTAAAGATAACGTCGAGTGAAAAATTTACTGCTTCTCTTGCAATTTTCCCGTCAGAAGGTTAATAAAAATTTCATTTCTCTTGTGTAGTTTTTTTACTCGCTATCGGTAACAAGCTTCCTAGAAAATATTTTTAAATTTTGTGTCAACATTCAACGTGGTTTTTGATAAATAAAAAAATAAAACTGTTTTGAAATTTCAAAATTTTGATATTGTTAAGTCATAACTTTGAAATGGAGGGAGGGGAGAAAAGCTGACAGCTCCAGTGATTATAAAAGAAAAAGGTAATTGTCATCGATGATGATTCATGAAATACGTAGAAAAACCTTTGAAGGCATATTGCTACTAAAATATGTGAGGTGGTAGGGGGAAATATGTGATTTTTTTCATAACTCGATGTTTTGTCTCAGCAGATCTGAAAGTTTGGATCAAGTGTTCTGGAAGATTTATATATCACTGCCAAACATAAGGTGCCAAGATGGCTCAATGATTTAACTTGAATTCTATCCAGAATGTCGTCTTGGATTTAAACCGGTGTGGTGGATGATTTATATGTGACTCCTGCCAACTCTTTCATGCTGCAAAAAAAACTATCAAAAATGGTTGTAAACACTGAAGTAGGTGATTGCTTGTCTTCATTTTCGTCAAGTACTTTGAAGTGAGGAGCATTTACCCATAAAGACCTTTGTTCTTGCATAATATTTTGTTCGAGAATAAAAAACAAAAGGGAATAGAAAGATGGGTAGTATGATATGGTTGCCTGTAACAGTCTAAAAGTGCTGGATTGATTGGACTAACTACTGGGCCCCCAACGGGTTCTCATAAATGTAATCAAGTATCAATTTCTTTCTTAAGAATTAACTGAGATAATTTTCTTCAGAATTTTTATGCACATTAAGACCCGTAAGCACCAACGAAGATAATTTATTTCCTGTGTAAAGATTATTCTTATCCGAGAATATCCCCTCTTGGCTTTGGACGGACAACAGCAACTCGTGTAAAAGAAAATCATGTGTTTTGGGTTATGTGGCATTACTTTCGGACATTTTCGATATGCCGAATGAAGGACAGAGCGGTGACGGAAAAGAAGCCTGAAAAGCACAGGGCTGCCAAGGTGAAAGGTGTATAAGAGGAAAGCATGCATACTTGATGGAAGATATTTGTTGATGAAGATCGCTTTGTATCTCCCGAAGTAAAGTGGCCACCGTAGTAAAGTATGAATGATTGAAAGATATCATAATACAAAGAAGTTAAGTGCTCACAAGGCGAAAAATAAAATCTGCGAAATAAAATACGAGATTTTTATGACTACGTGGGTACTGTAGTAGTTACCTTGCCCCCGTTCATGTACAAAGAAGTTAAGTGCTCACAGAAGTCAGAATAATAAAATCTCAAACATAGCTCCTTGGGCAGGGGAAGAAGGACATAGTAGTTGATGAATAATTGATGAATAATGGAAATCAAGTATGTATGTTAGTAGTGCTTATATGTCGAGTATGCATGGTATGCTATAAGATTACTAGTGTTAATCTCTAGCCTCTCCAGACTTGAATCCGGGCATATCTTAACCTTCGCTTGGTTCCCGCTGACAGCACCTATTAAGGTTTGTGTTTGCCTGTATAGGATATATACAATCTTTTTAGACATTGCAAATAAGATCTTAGGCCCGAATGGAGTAACCAGTCCCATTTATTAAAAGATATATGTATACATGTAAAGATACCACTGGGAGTACCCATGATCTTATGGTGATGGACTACGAAGCCATACCAATTGAGTAGCCGACATTGCTAAATTGGTACCACGGGGTTGAGGAGCCTCAGATAGTGCTACTATAGTAGTGCTATTTGCCTCAACACGGAGAAGGCCCCCTTTGTGGGAGCATCATGGTAGTTGTAGTGGCCCATATGCGGACAGAGAGACATTGTCTGAATCTGGATGACTTAAGCGGCCATTCTTCTTTGAATAGAAGAATATGTCCTTTTGTATAATTAAATACTGCGTTCGAGAATTTGAAGGTTGGGTCTCTTATTAATGTATGCTTAGAGAATTCACTTTTGGCGTGAAGCTGGGCTAAATCAACCGGGTACCTTGACCCACAGATCGGCAGAGATTTTAGATGGGTTTCACTGCGACCAGTAAGTCCAATGTGAAGTATGCACTGACAAAAACTGATACTCATCGAGACAGAATATAATATATTCTGCCTCATGAGGACACTGTGTCGCCTAAATACTAATCCGTGCATTAAGACTGCCGTCAGTTTAAGGCTAACAGCTAGGTGCTCACGTTAAACCTCCGACAGATTTCTGTCTCCACAGAGCAACCCTGTTTTAGTTCTAATTTTAAATTTTGCAAATTCTAAAAAAAAAAAAACAAACAATTTTATCTATCATTTATGATTAGCGGTTCGCTATATAGCATGAAATCTAACATTCATAGAAAACGTTGTCATTGCTCGCCTTGTGCTTGGTTCAGTAAGAATTAAGTCAAATAATTTGGGTTGTTTGCTTCTTATAAAAAAGTTTGTCGTCGTTTTCCCGGGCCAGTTTGAAGAGCCAATTCGGCCCTACAAATATCATATACTTTTTTCTTTTTTTTTACAGCTAAACATACACCCTATGCCCCAGCAAACATTACGATTGGCCTATAAATCGCTTAAGATTTCTTATTGCCACAACGAGCATTTTTATTGCCGGCAATAATGCATTTTTATCGCTTACCTTTAACTTGACGGGAGTAAATGTTGCATCGCATATGAATAATGTAAGCGAATCATTCCATGATCGCCATGGCGATAAATACTCTTATCTTCTTGCATTTGCTTTTCAATCCCCAGTGAATCGCCATTTTATCACTCACATAAAAGTTATTTTTTGTTGCCAGAAATATATGCATAATTATCGCTTTCGTGATTCATTTTATTATCGTTATGGCAATAAATATTTCTATATTTTTGAGTGTGCAATTTTTTTTGCTTTTCCTGCTTCTCTACTCTACCGCACTTGAAGAAATAACAACTCTAAATGATCAGTGATCTAGGGAATAAAAATGCAATAATGTAGCAATAAGAAAGCGATTCGTAAGGCTAATAGTATTATTTCCGGGAATCTAATTGATTTTAATTATTCTCGAGCTATCACTAAAACATCGCCTTGGCAATAAAAAGGCAGCACAATTTTTTTTGCACTTTTTATCGCTACAGCAATTTATCACCATAATGTTAGCTGGGACCAGACTCATCTAAAAGGAATATGCTTTACATAGAAGTGGGATTGAGGTTTTACTCTTTCGAGACGATACAGGCAATATTTAAATATTTATATACACATGGCAAATTTTTCTACAATACTGTGGCACCCACAAATATATTTTGCATCACATGTCAATTCTAATATTCCGAATAATATTCCATAAATAAACAACTATCAAAAAGGGAAAAAATTCAGGAAAATGTGGGCGTGTTTGAGCCATTTCGACCTCCAAATTTTAACTGAATCCCATACCAAATTAATTAACAAATTAGATATACCAAAAATTATAATAAAAAGGTATCAATTTTTAATGTAATCAATCTTCATTCAACGTCAGCTCGTTTTATTCAGAAAAAAATTCAAGTCACAATCTTGTGTCCAATGCACAAACATTCAAAATTCAGTGTGTGATATAAAAGTCTCAGGAAACTTTCAAATTACCGTCAAAACAAATTACAGTCCGATTGGAATCTTGAGAAGTTCACTGACTCTGTCCAGCAAAATCGTATCTTTTCTCTAATTCCCTGTGACAATTTGTCCTAATTTCTTACTTAAGAAAAAAAAAAAATTACGATGAAAACACGGGAAAAATTCCTCTTCAGATCACAGAACACAAGCCGACTACAGCGAACCCCAAACGAGAAAAATGTTTCACTTGAGTAAATTTTTGGTGATTTGTCCTAGTTTTTCTTTCGTTTTTACGACGACGCGACACGTTCTAATTTTGCAATTGAATTCTTTCACGTATTAACCGCTTTCGAAATTATTGTCATCGTCATTGTAGTCGTCGGCGACGCTACTGCATTTTTTGGATATGGATACGGATGCGTCGCAAGATATTTGGGATTGCGAGAAATAATAGTGTTTTGACCGGAACGAAAATTTATTGCTTTCTTTCTAAGTAGACTTTCTTATTGTGCAAAGAAATCAAATTTCGAAATAGCATTTTTTTTTCTTCGTTTTGTAATTAGGTAAAACCTAAATAGTTACTCATGGGAACTCCTGTTATTATAGCAAAAAAATAAAAGTCTCAAATTACTGCACAGGGGAGAAGACAATTTACAAAGGAATCCAAATGGGAATTGAATTGCGAAATCGAAAAAGCAGATGTCCATTAAGTTTTTATTTTTGTTTTTTTTTTGTCTACATTGTATGAACGCCTTTTACCTAAAAAGATAAAATGAAAAGCAAAAGATAAGTGAACATCGCAGATGGCATGGTCTAGGTCAATGGGTCTGACTCATATAGCGAAATCATTCCCATTGCGCTAAAAAAAATTTCGATAATTTTGATATCTTTGGCATAGTTTACGCCTGGTTCTGTGAACTATTTCGGGCTAATAAAGTATCTTGTGTTGTGGATGGTTAGCAAATGATTTATTTAGAGGGAGGAAAGTGTAATTTATTTTTAATTTTTTAATCTCGATTCGAAAATACTTCAATTAAAAAAATTTCACGGAATTTGGCAATAAGAAGGAGGCACTAAATTGAAGTTATTTATCTATGTATGTAACTAGTTTTCGGCAGGCACTGACATGAAGACCCAGGGTCACTAGACGGTTAACAGAGTCAGGACCCCTTTTTTTAAATAATTGAACAAAATTTTTTTAACGTACATCGACCTTAGAAAATAAATAAGTAGACTTAGCAATATCAGAAATATGGTAAGTACGAAATTATATGCAAAAAAGTTCGTTGCTCAGATTGTCATACTTTCTTCTCTGCAAAGGAACGGATTATCTCACTATAGTCTACAGGCTGCATTATTTCTGACTCTATCTACAGCACAGAGAGTGAATTGAGCCTGATTTCCTCTGTGGTGGATCTTAAATAGTTCTTCAATCCTTGTAGCGCTTAAAACCGCCATTCTTCCGAGCAGTTTGGCCCTGATGTACATCCAGAGCGCTATTTCCACATTTGGTTAAATGTGAAAAAAGTATTTTTGCAGGATGTATTTCAATAACTCCAGGGAGAATAATTGTTTTTTTCATGTAGCCTCAGCAGACGCAAATGAGTTTACACAGGCAGACACTCGTTTTCCAAAATCCCGCCTAAATCTTCTATAGATAGGAGGTAGGAGGCGTTCCGTGGGTCCTCGAGGGTATCTCGAGATTCCAACCTATGTAGCTTGATGAGAAAGTCAAACATTTTAATCAAGTTCTCGTAAGCAGAGCCACGTCTTTGTAGTTCTGCAATCAACCTGTCGATATTGAAAATGAATCCGTCTCTCTCGGATAGTGCAACTTCGATCACTTTCCTTTTATTTCATCAATTGAGAATTTTCCGCCCCAAAATTTTGAAATCCTGCTCCGCCTATTAGTAAATCCGCCCTTGCAGCAACAATAAAGTGAATTAATTTCTTTTTTTTTAATTTTCGGTGTTGGATTCCCTCCATGTATACCATTTCTGCCCAGGCGGGGCCCTAGGCAGAAGTTCGCCGTGGCTTTTCGGAGATTGTTCGGAAGTTTGAGGAATTCTGATATAATATCTTTGTGAGATTAGTGTTTCAAATAAGTGTTTTATGTTTTGTTAATTCAAGATCTGACACTTTGTGATTCCATTTTATTTTATAATTTTAGGATATTACTAATGGGATATGTGGCAAGAGGTACATCGGGGGAGTTCTGTCTGCCGGAACTATTAGCAGAAAATTCATCGTGGAATGCGAAATATATTTGTGTTTGGACTAAACATCCTCCACTCCGCAAAAAAAAAACATCAAAATTACATACTGAGTTTTGAATGAAGAAATGTAATTGTTTTCCTTTTTTCTTCATTTTCATGGTCATGCCGCCTGGAACAGGGAATGCCTTCGCCTCTCGGATTTTTTTCCATGGGATGGCAGATGTCTCCAAAATTTGTATGATGTCGGGGCTGGTCCATATCCTTTTTTTTTTTTGAGATCAGCCAGAATTTCTGTATTTTTGTTTTTGCTTAATTCCTTAGGAATTTCCGTGACTTTCATGTTTATTGTGGGAGTTATATCATTTAGGTTTCCGGGCTGACTTGGCATTGTATTGGTTGGTTTTCTACTGGGATACTTTGGCTTTGCAAGAATATAGTTGGGAGGTGACTGTGAGCTTGTTAGGTCCTTAATGTGCGCTGAGTTCCGAACCATTGAACGAGATTCCTTTAGTTTTTTGGGGTGGTCAACCGCCTTGGGTGCTTTGCCTAGCCTATTGACACTAGTTGGTGAATCGTTGGCGAGAACTGCCTTTTTGATATCAGTAAATGTTTTAAAGTGCAAATCCCGCAGTGGACTTAATCGTTGTGCTGTAGGTAGCTCTTTTCTTTGTTCTATTTTTTCACTCAATTTCACTATTTGGGACCTGTTGATGAGTCGACCGAAGACTTGAAACTTGTCACCCAAAATATAATGAGTTGTGTGATGAAATAACAAATTAAAAACGTTTTTTAGCTTTTGCTATATACCGGAGAATCCAAAAAAAGTTTCTTCTTGAACAAATAAAACAGGCTAAAAGGAATAAATTTCCCAAGGAGGTGAAAATAACCAGAAAACGAGAGTAGGTATACTTTCCAGTATAGTTAGACAGTCCTACCACGTACGTGAGCCACTTAAATCCGATTATTAAAATAAATAAAAATTAAATAATAAGTGACCCAGATAACAAAATGGAACATGTTTTGAAAAGATACTGTTTGGACACAGCCGATTGGCTCCAAATCGGTAAGCTTCATTCAATTGTGTTAAAAATATTCCACTGGACGTGAATAGAATATATTTGAAGCATGCATTTTGGAAAATCGAATTTTCGTTCCTGCCTCGGTACAGCTTACTTTTGGTTTATTGAATAAATTTTTATTTTATTTAAATCAAACAAATTATACAAATTTTACTTTTTATGCCTTTTTCAATTTTATATTCATTTAAAAACGTCCCAAATATGGGTTTCATCCATATCTATTTAATATAATTTTGAATACGTTCTGAATATATCCTTTCGATTATCATACGATTATTTTTGACCGACGTCCGAAGATTTCACTAGGCTCGGCAGGGCGGACATGAGTCTTATAAAAAGCATATGGAAATAATACGTATTTTGATATCAATTCGAGTAGTCAGAGGATATGTTCTCATATCCTGTGGAACATATCGAGAAGATGGTCAGAACCTGTTCTGTGTTATCTGGGGAGTAGAAATATTTGGATAACCTTAATACCAAATATTGTGAGTGAGAGCGGGTAATTATTATAGTATCTTAGATTTATTATTATGAAACTGGTAGATAGTATTTGGTGATAACACTTGCGTTCCGTCCGGACAATACAATCTATAGTTCACAAATTTCCGAAAAATACTTTGAAACACCTTGCTAATTACAAAAGGTGAATTAGCTATAGATAGGCTTTTGAATTTGTAAAAATGAGAAAAAACAAAAATGTAAACAGTCTAATGAGAAGGTCTGTTAAAATAGCACCAAAAAGTACAAAAAGCAAGAGAATACACTTTTTTGCCCTATATATATATATTTGATCTGCATGCAGTCTAGATAACCCCCTTTTCCCAGACCCAACCCATTTTAGGTCTACGCAAACGGATGGACAACCTGGTGCCGAAATCACTAATCCCACCAGTAGTATCAGTGCGGGAGCTATTCTCTTTATGGCTGTCAAGTCAACATAGGACCGACTTTAATCTCAGAACACCTAGCCTTCATCTTGATATCATGCCAGTTTAGACTGACATCGGGACAGCCTGGGCTTAAAGAAATTATTTAATATCAGAACGCAACCCGCCGCCAAGTCGTCATAGGGACAACTGGTTTCTAGTCCAGGTATTTTATGTATAGAATCACTCCAGCCCCACAACGAATGTTTGGATAGCCAGCAATTGGACCGTTACCAGGTCAAAAGGGCTGGGCGGATCAGTCACTGCAATTCTGCTTTCAAGAGATCAGGTGTCAAGTAATCCAATCCACAGAATCATATTTTCGAACCACCCGTTTCAACCGAAAAATGCAGTCAAATTCACTGAAATTCTTGTAGTTAGTTCTGCTAGAAATTTCTAATATTATACAAAATTATCATGAAGATGCTTTCAACTATCAAAAATATGATTCAAACTTGCTACGGCGTCTAATGGAAGAGAAAAAAGATAAAAAAAACAATTCCACTGCAAGAACTGCTATAATTTATAACTTCTTTCTAATTTTTTTTACTGCAGTTTTACTTTTACTTTAATCTATGCCTAATAGCTTTCCTTTACTTTCAATTCTTTTTCTAATTCACTTATTTTTTGGCTAAACTAGTTTCACGTATTGCTTTGTAGATTGGCAGTAGATTGCAATAAAAGGTAATTGTGAGTTTCAAAATAAAACTACTAAAAAACACCACTCTCTCGTTCTATGCAGTTATTTATGCTGTATGTTTCCCTGTCTTCTTAGGCAAAATGTCACCCAAGATGGTCAAATTATTTTTATAGTCAAGAAAAGGGTAATAGAAAATAAAATGTTATGAATGCAATCCAATCGATTGACCTATTTCAAAAGTATATGTGCGCACTCAAATAATCCACGCTAAATTAGGACATCCTTTTTTTTCTAAATACTTCAGTTGTGTTTCGTAATAATAGCTCACCTTAATTCTAATCTAGTTTTAAATATCTCCTAGTAACATCTACAATCTACCGAAAACAATAGAAAATCAGCTTTTACGCCCTACCGCCGCAGTAGCTACTATTAACCCACATGGGGATATAAATACGAACAAGGCTAGTGTTTTTTTTTTTGTTTTTCTTAGTTTTGTAACGAAACCAAGCACTTTGTTATGGAAAGTGATTAATTCAGTTTTGCTGAAGCATTGCACGTTATCTACCTATCTAAGCGGCAATACACAGGAATTTATAATTAAAAGTATAGCGGCGAGACATACATAGTTTGTACCAGCATTTTTGTGATCAATGATCCTGGAAAATGTCATAAATCACGTGTCTTTTTTGTTTTTTTTTTTTTTTTGTATTTGATATCAGATAGTAGATGAAGAGTAAATAAAAGGGCGAAACTTTCTGACCAAACGCATAAAGATTTTCCGCTGTGATAGAGCGTGCGCTACCAAACGTAATAGAATTGGACCGGACTTGACTTGAATTTCTATGCAATTTTCATATAGTTCAACTCGCAGGAAAAATAAAAATTGTTTCGCATGGGTCACTGCGGTATGCATGTGTTCATCCAACCATGAGATGTTTTACTCTATACACTATAATTAAACAAAGAAGTGTGCTAATGAGCTAACTTAGCGGCATATTGTAATAGAATGTATCCAAATTTTTTATAGTTGGTTATTCAGAGCTCTCAAATAGTTACTTAGATGGAAGTAGAATTAGATTGTCCCCACATCGCATTCAATATAAAGGCGGCTAAAGCAGCTCATTGTGCTATACTGCTAGAAACCCCATCACCAAAACCATTCAGGCCTCTTAATAAAGCGAATTAGAATTAGATCTTGGTAAGGAAAATATTTCAATTAATCTACAGATAGGGAGGCATACCCTAGACTAGAGTATCCAGTTTGGTCCGGGCGAAGGGCGGACAAACACACAGAAAGTGTTCGGTTTTCTCAGGCTCTTCTTCCAGGCAGGACAGATACTCAGGGCTGTCAGCAACTCCCATCCTTGTTAGATGAGCGTAAAGCTAGCTGTGGCCGGTGATGCCAAACACAGTTCTACATTGTTTCCTTCCGAGCCCCATGAGAAAATCAGAGGAGATATTCCTATTGGGCCCATCAACAGTTTTGTACACCTGCAGGTTCTCCCATCTCGCTTTGATGAGAGTCCCGATACTTGAAGTTAGATTTAGATTTAGATTTAGATTTTTTTGGAGAGTTTCCCTTTACAAATACGACATTTTGCTTATATGTAGCGAATAAAGTAAGCAATTCAACAAACAAGCTCACACCTATGTACGTTCAAATTGTTTTCTACTTTAAAATATTTTAAAGGCACTATAAGGCCAGTAATTAATTCTGTGTTAGTTTAACAATCAAGCTTTTAATTAAGTAAAAAAAAATAGTTCAACAAACAGGCTCTTAGTTATCTTCAAAATCTCTTTGAACTTTACACTTTAAGGCTAGGTTTGATTACTTCAACGATCAAGGTCTTAAATTTATTTAAATTTATTTCTACTTTACACTCTTTAGGAAGACTATTCATCATAAATGAACATATTTTGTGTTTTTGCTTTCCTACAGGCTACGATTCTAAAGTCGTCCTTATTCCTTAAATTGTAACCAACTGTTTCGCTGATATAATGTATAACACTTCTTAAATAATTAGGCAACAAATTATTCTTGAGTTTAAAAATATATAATAATACCTTGAAGCAAATTCTTTGTTTCACACTCATCCAGCCTAATAATTCTTTCATCCCCGCAACAGGCTCCAATGTACCACACTTCAGGATTATACGCATCACTCTATTTTGCAGTTTTTGTAGTCTGTTTACTGTTGTAGAATTTCCACAGAAAAGGATAGTAGCGCAGTAATCAAAGTGTGGCAAAATAATGGTGTTATACACGCACAACGTTGTATTAAGATCCAGAGAGTTTCTGATTCTTTTCAGGAACCCAAGCTTCTTCGCTATCTTACAACACAATTTGTTTAGGTGTGGTGTGAAGCTCAGTTTGTTATCTATTATAATTCCAAGATATTTGACTTCATCTAAGACATCTATACTTGATCCCTGTATAGTTAAAGACAAGTGTTCACTGCTATTTATTAACATGCAATTTGATTTAGACATATTCAGCTTTAACTTATTCATGTTGATCAACATTGCGATACTTTCTATATCCTCCTGCAATTTTTGTCTACAGTCCCTGAAGTCGTTCCCGGTTATATACACCAACATGTCATCCGCAAAAAGCACTACTTTCGAAATTTTTACCACACTAGGAAGGTCATTATATATAGCACAAACAGCAGCGTACTCAGGACTGCACCTTGTGGTACCCCAATGTTGCATCCTACGGGTGTCGAAACATTAAACTCTAGTTTTGTCACTTGCGTTCTATTTTGTAGATAACTTTGGAACCATTTATTTTCTGTTGCCTTGATGCCATACTTGTCAAGTTTTTTTAGTAAGATGGTGCGGCTAATTGTTTCAAATGCTCTCTTAAGGTCTAAAAAGACTGCAATCACAAACTGTCCAACGTCAATTTCCTTCTTCCACTCCAGAACAATCAAATTTAAAGCTGATTCGCAGGAATGCTTAGGCCTAAATCCTGATTGATGTTCAATCAGTAAATTGTTTTTACATATATATTCTTCAAGCTGGATCTGCACTGCTTTTTCGATGATCTTTTCTATTACCGGCAGGCTATTAATCGGCCGTATTTCTTCACATTTAGTTGTATTTTTAACTTTGGGGATTGGCGTTATGTGGGCTTCCTTTAACCCGTCCGGGAAGACCCCTTCCTGCATTGACTGGTTTATAATTTTTACTAATGCCGGCCCTGTGAACTGAATACTATCTCTTATCATGTTGATATTTAGGAACCAGAGATCATTGGATTTCTTTAATTTGCTTAGAATTGCTCGCAGTCCATCGATGTCTATACAGTTAAACTTGAATTCGGTAGTAACCTCAACTCCTGTATACATATATGGTACAATTGGTATACTCTTTTCTATACTTATAGTACTCTTAACAAAATCGGCATTCAATTTTTCGCAGATTTCTGGGATATGTTTAATATTAGTACCTTCATACTCAATTTCTTTAATGTAATTTCCAGTTCTTGATTTTATTAACGTCTTCAGTATATTCCACATGCCCTTTTGGTCACCCCGTTTTGAACTTATTTTTTGCTTAAAATATGCATTCTTCATTTCTACCGTTCTTTTCTTATAGAAATTTCGGGCAATTATATAATCTGTCCAATCTATTTCGCTTCTCGTTATTTTAGCTTTTTCGTACTTATGTATATATTTTTGACTGCCTTAGCTGTTGTAGTTCCTGGTTATACCATTAATTTTTGTTGCAGCTTTTTACTTTCCTTTTTACTATCATTGGTGCTATGCTACCAAAAAGAGACTCCTTTAGTAGTTCTGTGCATTCATTCACATTTTCAGTACCCATAACATTATTGAAGCTTAAATACTCCTTCTAACTGCGTTTATAAATAACTCTTTATTGTATCTAACGTATTTTATATCTTTAATATTACTTACTGTTTACAGCATTTTGCAGTCTAATTTCAATTTTAATCGACTCATGATCACCAATATTAGTATCCTTGTCAAAGGTTATATAAAGATTTCTCTTAATATTAGTAAAAACCAGATCAATAATAGTGGATGTATCCTTAGTTATCCTAGTGGGATTAGTTACAATTTGCTTCAGATTGCTGTCGTTGCAGATTCCGTACAGCGGCAACGACTACGGCGGGTTCCGAACCAAAAAATGGAACATTAGAGCCAGCCCTAGCTAAGGCCGTTTGCCCATCAAAAACGAAAACGAAAACACTAAACAGAAGAACACAAATTTTGTCCTAAACTAACAGAAATTTGCCACATTACATGTAATAAAATATTGGATATTTATTCTAGTTACAGTTTCAATAAAAAAATATCCATATTTAGAGCTTTAGATATTTCAGTTAAAACACATTCTTATGTTTATTCGTACGAGAAACAAATTTTCGTTCCGAACTGTCAAGTAAATTTTCGTTCCATACTACGTTCCACACACGAACGAATATTCTTTTCGTTCCTACATACCCCCATTTCCGTTTATTTACATTTGATACAAACCCAACCAAACTTTTATTCGTTCGTTTTTGATATGTAAGCATACACGAATTTTCAGTGTGGAACCGTTTATTCGTTCGTTTTCGTTTTTCGATGTGTAAGCGGCCTAAAAGGTGAGCCCTTTCATTTCCCATGATCCACATGTGAATAGGAACCCACTGAAGTGAAACTTTTTTGTGGATACACAACTTGTCCACAGACGACCTGCAAACCTCCAAAAAATTAGATGTTATCCGAGGGCCACTCAGAGCCGTCAAGGCTGTCTGAGTATGCGAAAGGACAGCAATGTCTTTGCCTTTGATTGTCATATAGAGGGCAATCTTCACTGCCATTGCTATGGCGAAGACTTCAGCCTGGAAGACAGTGGTGTGTCTTCCAAGTAAATAATCCATCCCAATGTCAGGTTCAGGAAAGTAAACGTAAAGTAAACGACTTTTGAATTTCGCGTTTTGAATTTCGCATTTTAAATTTCGCCCTTTTGAATATAGAATTTTGAATTTTATTTTTCCTTTTGTCTTATGCTTTTTCCAATCGCCTTACGTCTTCCGCTATTCGCCTTTTGCTCTCCGCCATTCGCATTTCGCCTTTCGCTTTTCGCTTTTCGCTTCTCGCTATTCGCCTTTCGCCTTTTGTTTTTCACCTTTCACCTTTCGCCATTCGTCTTGCGTCTTGCGTCTTTCGCTTTTCGCCTTTCACCTTTCGCTTTTCGCCTTTCGCATTTCGCATTTCGCCTTTCGCTTTTCGCCTTTCTCTTTTCGCCTTTCGCCATTCGCCTTTCGCCTTTTATTTGCCTTTCGCCTTTCGACAATCGACGCCCAAAACGAAGCTCTGGTACCGTGGCATGCTGTCCACGATGCTACTCCTATTATCTTTTGCATTTTGATTTTGCTAGAGCAGATTTTGAAAAATTGAAGTTTATACTAATTGATTGGTCTATATTGTTTAATATTTCAGATGTTGATGCTTCTTTATTAATTTTTACTTGTTTCCTTGGCGCTGTACCTATTCGTACAGCTAGAAACTTTAATTGTACTCCTAATTGGTTCGATGACAGTCTACGTAATTTACGAGCATTACGCAAGGCATGGAGAGTCTATAGTAATTCTAAATCTATTAGTGATTATAGCAATTATTCTTGTCTTACAAAACAGTTTAAGGAGGAGGCTCAAAAGGCTTACACTTCTTATATAAATAACGTTCAATATAATATTAAATACAATCTTAAGTATTTATGGAACTTTTTTAACGCTAAGCGCAAAGAGAGCGATGGTTATCCCAGCAGCCTATCCTTCTTGAACAGTTCTAGTCATAATCGGCCTCTTGTAGCTGATTATTTTTTCAAGTCTTTCAGTGTTGACATTAGCAATTCGAACGATTTTTCTTATGTGTCGTCTCGCATGTCTAATTGCTCTAGCTTAGATATTAATATTCGGTGTATTAGTGAATATATGTTATGTGAGCATATTCGTGAGTTGGATTCTTCCTGTTCTGTTGGACCGGCTCAATAAATTTTTTGCAACGCCACAGCTTAATATGAAATACTTAAATCATCCGACGGAAGAATCTGAGACCAATACTGGTAGCAATTTCTCCTTTCGTTGTATAACTCTTGAAGAGTTTGGGCTTGCCTTTTATTCCATTAAATCTAATGCAACTGGGTCTGATAACATTAGCCCTCGGTTTTTACCGCTATTATATCCAATAATTAGTCAGTATATATTACATATTATAAATACACAGTTCCTTCACTGTTTCTACATTTCCTACTGCATGGAAAATGGCGGTTGTGTTACCCACTGCGAAGAAGGCTTCACCAAAACGTTTCTCTGACTTCACGCCAATTAGTATTCTTCCCTTCTTAGCAAAGGTCCTGGAGAAAACTATGCACGTGCAAATTCAAGAAACTACCTTACTGAAGGTTAATACAGATATGGATGATGATAAAATATATATTTTGGTATTATTAGATTTCATAAGGGCATTTGATAGGGTTGATTATAGCAAATTACTCCATAAATTGGAGGCTCTTTACCGGTTTTCATCATCTGCATATTATCTTCTCAGAAGTTATTTAATGGCTAGATATCAACAAATGAAGATTGGCAACAATCTTTCTAGATGCTTACTATTAGGATTGGGTGTGCCGCAGGGTTCTATTCTTGGCTCACTGCTTTTCAGTATGTTTATTAATGATCTTGTGGATGCTGTTTGTGATATTCGACTGCATCTGTATGCAGATGATGTACAACTTTACCTGGAGAGACCCATTGGGTTAATCCGAAGACTGTGTAGAGCGAATTAATTGTGATCTAGCACGTATCTCACAATGGTCTGTGAAAAACAGTCTGCTTTTACTATTTTGTATGAAACCTTGGAGTTGTTTTAAATTCTAATATGAAGTGTTGTAATTATACTAAATTCCAGTAGTCTAAAATATACTTCACACTAAGGAGGCTATGTTTTTCAGCAAGCATTCTGCCATCGCAAACACAACTGAAGTTAATTAAAACTCTTCTACTCTTCCTCTCTTTAATTTTCCCACGAATGGACAGTGTTTGTAAGCGGAAAATGAACGTTGCCGAAGGTTTATTTTTGGATTAAGGCGGTATGATAATGTCTCCCCATTTAGATCTCTACTCGTGTTCTGCTCACACTCTAACACTCTATAGTAATCTGACACGAAGGATTCTAATTTTCTTATTCAATTTGATTTATACCAGAAATCTTAAATGTTTTTTTTAATTATATTGAATTCCTGCAATCACCTCGACATCGAAATATCATGCTGCCTCGTATCAATTACAGTATCGTAGAGAACTCTTACTTTATCCAAGCTACTAGATTATGGAACTCTCTTCTTGCACACATTCAGCGTGAGGGTTTTAGGATATTAATAGAGGAACGCTAATGTGTTTAATTAATAGTAGATTTTTTTTGTTAGTTGCGTAATTGTCTTTACTTGCTCTTATATTATTTCTTACATTTCTTTGTTTTCTTATTTTATTTTGTAATCTTAGTTAGTTTTAGATTTTCCTTTTTTTCTTTTTGTATTTTATTTGATTATCCGTTTTAGCAGTCCTAGTGAACTTAATTAATTCTTTTATTTATCTGAATTCATGTTACCTATTTTTTTTTAATTGTACTCTAAAAGATTGTAAATCTTGTGTACTCTCCTTGTTTCACATAGAATAAATTGAATTGAATTATTTTTAGCATTAAACATGGTTTGATTAAAGGCAGATCAACATCAACACCTTTAGCATGCTTTATTGCTAATACCGTTGAGAAGCGGTTGTAAACTGAATGTATACCGACTTCTCCAAAGCCTTTGACAAGCTTTTCCACAGAGTGCTGCTGCTGTTAATGCTGTTAAAAGGAGCTTTTCTCCGTTCTTGGTTGATTGTATCTCATCTTATTTAAATGGTAGAAATTTTAAAGTCCTCTTCAGAAAAGTGCTTTCAAGTGGTGCTTGTACGCAGTCTGGAGATCCTCAGAGAAACCATATTGGCCCCTTATTTTTTATCTTATTTATTAATGATCTCATATCGGTGATAAAATTCTCTGGAATTTCAATATATTCTGACGATGTTAAAATCTTTAAACAGATTCATTAACTGAATGATTATGTACCTACTATTACAGAATGACGTATGTGCTTTAAATATATTACGTAAACATAATAATTTATTTCTTAATATTCTCAAATGTAATGTTAATGTCATTAGCCGTAAGTTTTTTCCTTTTGCGTACCACAATGTTCCTATAAATATAGTAGACCAGATTAAGGATCTGGACATTGTCTTTTAATCAAAACTTACTACTTTTTCCCGCCATCTTGATTATATTATTGGAAAAGCCTTTTCAATGCTTGAATTTGTTAGATGCTGTACAGAAAAAGTTTTTACGTTTTGCCCTTCGTCGCCTTCCATTAATAATAGGTTTGAGCTTCCACCTTATTCTGATTGTCTAGTTTTAATTAATATTACGTCGCTCCATAAGAGGCGAGAGTTTATCTTGTGTGTTTTTATTCATAAAGTTTTGAGACTAGATTCATAGATTCTCCTGAAATTCTCAAATCTATTTCGTTGAATATTCCTGGGTAGAATTTTGAGGCACCGCGATATTCTTTTCATCGAGAGTTATCGAACAAATTATGGATTTTATGAACCCTTCCGTAATATGTATAGAGTTTACAAAAAAATTTTAAATTCTTTAGATTTTAATATTGATACAAAAGCTTTGGAAAATTGATTCTTTGAGGGGGGTTTTGATTTATTTCAATTTTGTTCTTTCACAATTATTCATCATGTAACTTTTCTTTTTATATATGTATATGTAAGTGTTTATAGATGTTGGCTAAATAAAAAAAAATGTACTGGAAACTACACAACCTTCAATGAAATTTAACACATTTAGAAAACTAGTGCTGTTGCACACTTTAAAACCAGGAAGTAATTTTTTCTATTTTTTTTTTTTTTTATCCAACAAAATCTTTTCACAAATTATACATTTTTCTGACACTTTGGACACATTTTGAAGCCTAGAGTATTGCATTTCAGACATACCCTGTAGTTTTCTTTAAAAAAACAAAAAACACCAACATCCTCATTACGACGGTGTAAATCTAAAGATGACTTTTAAAAATCAATCAGCAAACACTTTTACGGCAATTAATCATTCGGCCGGCGTTGGATGAAAATTAGATATTTACAGGCAGTCAAACATTGGCTGATATCCTCTCATATATGATGAGATGAGTATAGAAAACAAGCTCAAATCGCGGGTAAAAACCAACTTCTCTACATCTGCTATGATCATGCAACGTCAAGATCACTGTCGATTTGAATCTCATAGTTTGAAGTAGGTACCTACATATATCGCCACATATAATCTGGGCTGTGGCAGCGTGGCCATCTATATCCTCTGAAAATAGACGCAAATGCATATACAAATCACCGACCGGAGCATGTCTGGCGCTCTCCTCTATCCCGCTCAATTTAAACAAATAAAATAGAAAAAAAAACGTCCAACGAAGATTAATTTAAGAAACTTCTTCGAGTTTTTATTTTTAGAGGTTATGTCTACCGGCGAAGAAATCATTTTTTAATTTGATTTTTCTTTGCTCTGGTGCTTGGTTTGCTTGGATTTATTGTAGGAATGGAATTCCTGTCAAAGATAAACGTAAAAAAAAATTAGGTATATTAAAAAAGCAGGGGTAATCCCATCCCATTGACCTATCCAGTGGAGGAGAGCATACCTACTATATATATCTTCTATTCTGGATGTATCACGCATTCAGAAAAATCTTCATCAGGAAATTATTGGGTAATATTTTTCTGTAGAATAGAAAAACCCACCAATTGTAAGTTACTCGTTTTCTATCCTATCTCTAGCACACTTTCATAAGGATCACCCTCGATGTCTCTGGAGTTGAAATTTAAAGTGCTGCTTAAATTTTTTAGATGGATTACATAGCATAGAATGAAGTTTCTTCTCCTCAACCATGTGCACCAACCATCATGTTCACCAATTAATACAGGCTGAGTCTAACAATTAAACCGATACCCAACGCCTATACAAAAGTATAGAATGGTAATGATGATGAGGGCCTGCGCGTGCACCCTGCGCGATTTACTATTTTCAGTGTCTATAGATCATTTCTGGGGAGACGGGTGAGAGTGCTCCGTTTTAATTGGGACAAATATTTTCTTTATCGGATCGCGAGTGATTCATGGGATTTCATTGAAGTAGCAAACATTTTATGGTTGTGTTCCAGAATTTCTGTTGGACTTATCACAAAAACAAAACTGGAACTGGAGATTAATAAAATTCTCATTATAAAGTGAGGAGGAATCCGTAATGATGACAGCACTATGGCACGCGATTAAGTTATTTCGAGCCGCTTTTATACTCAAACGTTATAGGCTAATAAATGAGATTAGGTATAGGCGTCATTTCTATAAATGAGACTATGAAATTTGTGGTTAGAATAGAATTTTAACGCCCAGAATTTCTGGAATAAATTTTTGTTTCTTTCTTGGAATATCTTCCGTTCCTACACTTGTTCTACACTTGGATATGATCTAAGGGCAATGGTGTAATGGCGACAAAAGTGAAGTTTATTTGAAAAATAAGACCAATGAAAAAGTTAACAAAGTTAGTGGATGTAAAGCAAAAAATAAAATATGTTGCAAATGTTTTATACTTTATTCGAAATATCCAGCAAAGGGGGTAGTTGTACTTGGGTCAAATATGGTAGTCTCCCATAGTTCACCGATAGAGAGAACTGAATTTAGCGATGATTTCCTTTAAAACCATGAAAATTCCTTCACAAATTTATGGTGTTTAATCAAAAGTACATATCTCCAAAAATTATGTTTTGGAGTTATGGATATCAAAGTACTTGAAAAAAAAAAATTCTCTGTCCTTCTGTACTAGCTACATGGTTGCATACCTCTTCAAAACGATTCAAATTATGGGTCCAAAATGCATAACTTTAAAAAAAAAACTTAAAAGTAGCTCAAAGTAAATTTTTGGAGATATGTAGGGGAGTGTTGTCAGGGCTGGACACCATTTTACTTTTCCCCATAACTTGCGTTTAAGGAAGAATTTGGTTAATCAAATCAAATCTCTGGAAAGGTCTAAGAAAAAGGAGCACTTTTGCTGAACATTGCAGATTGATTGAGTGAATAGTGAAAAAAATATAGTCATTTAAAAAAAACATGAAATGCTGTTAAGGTTGGCCAGTCGACGAAAAATGTGCCGAAATGATTGAAAATGGCCTGAATTTTTTGCATTTTCTGTGTTTTAGCAAAATTTGAACGGCACATTGTCCGAAATCGCATATCCAGCAATGCGGTTATATTGACGCAATACAAATGCACTTCTCTCTTGCATTGTTCTAAGAGGGCTTTTCCGGCGCTTTTTTGGTTGGCATCTTCCTTTGGTGCTGGACATTTTTAGGGCGCCTTCCAAGCACACAATCACAGTGGGGCAACTCTGACTACACAAAGTGGCTAACCTTGACGACAAACGCCATTGCCGCATCACCTGACATCACAACAAACATGTTAGAGGATTGAATTTTCCTCTTGGTATATTTTCAAGCATGAGTCACACAACACATTTACACTTACCTTGATGATTGCATATTTTCTCCTCACTTTCTAGTCGTATTCACTGCTGCTAAAAAAAAAAAACTTTTTTTGGAATTTCAAACCACTCTACGTTCACGCTCCAAATTTGTAATGTCACGAAAAGTTTGCTGTTAGTGAGAGAATTTTTTTCGCGCTCGAACATTGGTGGCGCTAGTGGTCAAAACAAAAAAATTCGCAGATGGTCGACCTAGACGACAGACCAACCCTGACGACATTCCCCTACTTTTGACTAATTAACATAGAAATATGAAGTGCAAATTAGTTCGGTCCATTTTCAAAAGATGGCTCCGACTGTTATGAATGTGTCATAGTGACAACTGATTTCGGTGGTTTCAAAGAGGTTAACTATCTGTCAATAATAATATTCAGTTTATACCACTTTGAGTTTCATAAACAAACCTTCACTATAAGCAGCATTTGCGGGAGGTTTTAGTTTTCTGCTTTAATTGGAAGAAAAGTACACCTGAAGCCAATCGAATTCTTGTGGAAGTTTATGCTGACACTTCTTCAACTGATAAGTCATGTAGGGAATAGTTTCGACGTTTTAAGAATGGTGATTTCAGCGTTGAACAGCGTTTGACTCTGGACAGTAAAAAAAAAATCGAAGACTCGATAAAGATCCGAGTCAAATGCAAGAGGAACTTGCAAAATCATTGGGAGTGACTCGACAAGTAGTTTCCGTACGATTGAAATCCATGGGAATGATTCAAAAGTAAGGAAATTGGGTGTCTTATGAACTGAAACCGAGAGACGCTGAAAGGCGATTTTCCCTTACGAGCAGCTAAATTCAAAGGCAACAAAGAAAGGGGTTTTTTTTTACATCGGATTGTCCTTTGGGATGAGAAATGGATATTCTACATTCTATGACCCCAAGACGACTAAAATACTAGCTATGCCTGGTCAATCGTTGCCATTGTCCTCAACATCAACACTAAACCCGAATATAGATGCTTCGAAGGTCATGCTCTGTATACGGTGAGAACAGAAGGGTGTTGTATACCATAAGCTACTAAATCCTGGCGACTCCATAACGGGCTATCGGAATCGGCCTCCAATAATTCGTTTCAGCCGTGCATTGCGAGAAAACCGATCAAAAACGTGATAACGGTCGGCGTCATGTCACAAAAGTCGTAAAAAAATAGTGGGTTGTTTTACTCTCAGGACATTGCTCCTTCTGATTACTGGTTGTTCTGACGGATGTAGCAAGATTTGACAGGTTACCGATTCACTTCTTTTGCAGAAATCGAAAATTGGCTCCAAACTTAGATTGCTTCAAAAGGCGGGACATTTTTTTGAAAAATTGTCTGAGGGGTGGGGAAATAGTAGTAGCCAGCGATAGACAATAATTAATCTGTTCATTCATTTTGTTCTAAAATAAATGCATTTTTGAAACACAAAAAAAAACGGAACTAATTTGCAACCCCTTCAAACGAGTAAATCAGGTGAATCATAGACTGCAAACGTTTGTAAATGGGTATCAACACCGAATCAATAAAAACAAAAAAGTTCGGTGAATTGACCATATTTTAAGCGATCTAACCGACGCAAAAATCTAATGAAGAAAATTGAATTTAATAAGAAACATACTTCTATGTACGTGTGATAACTTCAACATTTTAAAGCACATAAAACTTGCTTTGTACAAATTGAAAATCTTAATTCTTGATAAGTTGCCAACATTTTTTTTTGCTCGCTTCAGTGAATTGAATTGAATTGTAATGAATTTTGTTATTGAGATAGAAGTATGGGTGTAATTAGAAAGAACGAACGAGCTTTAGTTCAGTTAGTCAGTGAAATTCGAGGAGCTTTTGGGGAATTTGCCGCTTCTTGGTAACCGGCTTATCAGTTGAGGTGGGGTCTTGTCACCACTGCCTTACTGAATGCCATCTGAAGTCTCGAGAGATCGGAGCTAGTCGTCGGTGTCTGGATACACCTAATTGCGAGGGTTCAACGTTCGAGAGGTATGTTGCTGAAAGCGGCAGCACCTGCACCAAAAAATTATAGGAAGCCAAGTTTACTTGCTGCTGGGAATTGTCGTAAAGTTAATGTTGTGGTCCAGATTGCCCTGATTACAACCTGGATGGGAATTCGTATCTTGGTTGCATTCCAAAGTTCTCGAGTGCTGAGATTTCGATATTCAGTGCCTCGAATTAGTTGGGATTCCACAAGTTCAGGCAATGCAGCTAATAGGCTAACGCAGATTAGCTAAGGCGGCCTGCTGTCGATGAAACTGAAGCGGCAATAACAATAATGAAGACGAACTGTAAGTTCTGCTAGTGCTGAGGTAGTCAATCTCTGCGCTAACGACAGATCCTGGTGTTGGGAAGACAACTTCAAACACAGAAGTTCTGTGAATTAAATCGCTAAAATAAAGAGAATTATATATGGATTTATCTTTTATTCTGAATCTCTATGATATCCGGAGGTTGTATCGATTGTTAATATTTTTATTTTACTTCTGAACAATTATTTACAAAGGCATGAACATAAAATGATTGCAATAGTCTCTGGTTGGCAAGCTAATGAATAAAATTTATTTTTAATTATCGATATAAAAATCGAGGTCTATTTATTAGACCTTTTCTAAGTCTCAAGTTGCTTTCTCTTTAGGTTTCCAAAAACTGTACAAATTTCTTTATGGTTGCTCAAGGTCGTTTATGTCGTGCAGATGACACTATCAAGCCACCACAAGCTAGCTTGTAAGTCTAAATAAAACATTTGTAATAAAGCGTATTAATCTAAACCCAAGAAACTGGTAAATTTTTATTTAATTAAAACCCTACATACTGCTGGGCATATTAATTTACAAATCCTATTTGCTGGAGACCAAGCCAAAAAAAGGCAAATAAATAAATTTATACAGTCCACATCGTACCTACATTTCATGGTCCTTCGAGCCGGATAAGTTTCTGATAATGCCGAGGTGCATAAAGGTATTGCTTGCACTCGTTTATTAATTTTTTCACCATGTACACATTTCTTAGATGCGTCGGGAAGTATCTTGGGTTTTATGTAAAGAATGTACACGAATTACACAAATAATTCGATTTAATTTTGCACTGTGGTAGTCCTTCATCCCTTGATCCTATTTGTCTGTCAATATCGTCACTCATATCAGCCGGCAGTCCATCTAGGCTCACTGATTACTGAAATCGAGCATATCGGCCTCCAGGTGATGAATTTATTACTTTTCCAGTTTCTTGATATAGATTTATATATTTATTTTATTATTATTATTATTATTTTATATTTTTTATGCTATGATATTTGGCTCGGCAATTTCTACCGAATAAATGCAATTCGAAGATATTTGATGATATAAGAATCTGTTGACTGGCAGGACAGGACTCCATTATGTGAAATACAATTTCGATTTCGATTATCACAACTGTTTAAGAACTAGCTTAAAGCGTGCACCATTGTTCGGGAATTGTTTACAAATTAATTCTTTCGCGCAAAAATGATCACACGCTTTCTCATCATTTTGCTCTGCATTCTGCTGGTCCGCAGTCTAACAGAAACAGCACAAATTGAAAAATCATCGACTGAATTAAAAGTGCTCGCACAAAACCGTATCTTGTGAAGAGATACCGCCTAAGCACTTCAACCTTCGAGATATTAAAATTACGTGGCATCGACATAATTTTAACTTTAAAAAACTTTTTCATACACATTCAAAAATTTAATCGATATAGGTATGTCTTACGATTCATCATTCGTCATATACCCCTCTACCCCCTAAAATATGCATATATAACCCTTTGATGTCATCTAGAGCATAAAAATCCGTTGACAATTCCTTATGAGATTTATATGTACCTATACGATCAAAATCACTATCACATAACTCTTTTAAGTCGTACACACCCTTTGTTCTCACGTCTTTCTCACCTTGAACTTGAATATCACCGCATGAATCATAAAAAACATAAAATTCAACGGATCCTCTTTCATATATCCTTTATGTTTTAAATGAGGCGGACATTTGTGAATTCATATTTGAATTTATGTGTATAGCCAGGACCATAAGATTTCTATTCTTAAAATCAGGCGCTCGGCATGAGGTAAGTATATCAAGGTATCATCGCAGTAAACAGGTATGTGTCTAGCTATAAAGATATCTGCAAAAAAGAAAAAAAAATTCAACGCTAGGGAAACCTTTTTTAAACCTTCAGAAGAAAAAGGGATCAGCTGCAAGGAATATGAGAATTTGCATTCTGGCAGGAATGTAGATGTATGTATGTGCGTTTGTAGACAATGTAGACGGGATGCTTTACATTAGAGAAAGGAATTTTGATTTTTGTATGGAAAAACATTTTTTTTTTGTTTTTTGTATGGATATCTTACCAGACCGAGACTTCTGATTTTTATTCTTTTCAGATTTTTTTTATATTTATAGATACATCCTAAAACATTATAAGTGATCTGAGCATAAGATCACTACCAACATAATCGCTGATAAAACATGATTGACGTGATCATAGTGCATGCTCTATAGACTAATTTTTACCTTTTTGGTTGGAAACCTATAAATATCAATCCGCTTCCACAATATATGAACGAGCAAATTGCTTTGGATCATTTTTTTTTTTATTATTTAATAACTTCTATCAACTTACAGACCCCTGACTCAGAGGGTTTGTGTCTGAGCGCCTGAGCGCTTGAGAGTGCCGTTCGTGATGAAAGAGTTTTAGGGTAGTAAACGTGGATTTAGAATGAGTGAATATGGAGCTTTACGATGGGGTAAAATTTTCTTACGTGTTGGGGGGTTTTGGGCTGGGAGTGGTAACTATCACCCTTGGGGCTGTCCAACTTGGGACGAGTGTGATATGAGTCGAGATTCGAGAGTAGAGTTTCGAGAGTAGAGTTTAGAGAGCCGATTATCGAGATTCATATTTCGAGAGTCGAGTTTCGAGATACGTATTTTAAGAGTCGACTTTCGAGAGTTGAGATTCGAGAGTATGACTAAAAAGCATAAAATAAAATATATTAAAAAAAAACTTTTAAAATAAAAAACTTTTGTAAACAAAATGCACTAAAAAGTAAAAAATAATTTTTTTCTTTCTCAGGGATAATAAACAAGAAAAGTTTGATGCAAAATAAGAAATGCTAGAACTCAGATTAAATCTTAAAAATTTGGGCATTCATAACTATAATCACAATTAACTAACTGCAAATCATGCCCAAACTCTTAGAGTTAATCTAACTTGTAGCATTGTAGAATTTTATTGTTAATTGTATTATTAGTCCAAAATTTTTGAAAATGTGTTTAAAGTCTCTAAAATTTATAATGTTTTTTTTTACGTAGGCTTTTAGTGCATCAGAGGGTAAGCGGTGATCGATTTCATCATAAAATAAGTATGTTGTGGATTTACTAGAGATTTCGGGTGGCAATTTTGTCCCCATATTGCTCGGGTCGCCCGGTTGTGTGGTCTATGGGCTCGACTAGGACTGGTGGTGCCTTCGTCGTCAATGGGACGATAATTTCCGCTTCTGTTTTGAATATATTTACAAGGCAACAGTCAGGCATCCACTTTTGGCATTTCAATGCAAGAAGTATAATGAACAAGATGGATGAATTTCGCTTGATTTGTGGAAAGAAAAAGTTTGATGTTGTTATGGTAAGTGAGACGTGGCTTAATGGTGATCTCCCTGATGGACTTATAAATTTCCAGGGCACCAGGGCCCGCAGATTTAGAGATATGCTACCCTTATGTGATTTAAATGTTTTAAATGATACTCCAACCCACTTTTCTTCTTCACAGCCAACACTGCTTGACCTTTTCATTGCTTCACGGAATGATCTGACTCTATTTAAGAACCAAATGTCACTCCATAGCTTATCCCATCATGATTTAATTTTTATCACTTATGATTTACAGGTACCAGCTAATAATATTTCTCGTAAGTTTTATCGGGACTATAAAGGAACAAATACTTACCAACTCTCGAATGAATGTCTAATCATGCCATAGAATGACGTGTTCTTCATAACTAACCCGGATAACCAGGTAGAACTTTATCGCTACCTTTTCGAAAAATATGTTCCATTAAAAACCAGTAGGGTCGGAGAACATTCACCGTGGTTTAATGCTAAGTTACAAACTCTAATTACAGAACGTGACTTTCTTTATAGAAAGAAGAGAATAACTGGCGATCCGAAAGGTTTTCATAGATATGCAGTGGTGAAAAGGATTGTGACGAAAAAGATAAGAAAAGCAAAAAAAAGCTTATTTTTCGCGTAAATTAAATATTGATCTACCTCCTAAAATACTTTGATCCAACCTTAAAAGTAGATGAGCTACAAAAACTCAGACCAAAACTTCTTGAATATCAGCCCCAACGGTTTCAACACAGCCTTTACTACAAATGCTAATTTTACATCTACTTTGTTTCAAAATATTGAAATACCAAATGCACAAACATCTAGCTTCTCCCTTTCTAATGTACGTGTAAGTGACGTTATTAACGCAACTTTTTCAATTAAGTCGAATGCTACAGGGTTGGATGGGATCTGTCCACGTTTCTTAAAAATGATACTACCTCTCGTTATTCAGGAGCTGACCCATATTTTTAATTCTTATATAACTTCATCATACTTTCCCCAGATCTCTCTGTTGGTGATTTTCGGCCAATTAGCATCACATATTTTCTGTTTAAAATTCTGGAAAAGCTCGTGACCATGCAGATTATACCATACTTGGAGGAGAACGAAACGGAATGGTCATAGTACTACCACCGCTATTTTAAGGATAACTGATGACATACAGGAGGGAATTGATAGGGACTATCTGACTGTGCTGACTCTTCTGGATTTTTTCAAGGCTTTTGATTCCGTCAATCACCAACTTCTTGTGAATAAACTTCGTAACTTCGGTTTTTCAGAAGCCACGATGAGTTTTTTCGCAAGTTACTTAACGGATAGATTCCAGCAAGTGGAATTAGATGGCCAGTCTTCTTCGTTTCTTCTAGTCTTGGCGGGGGTTCCTCAAGGTTCATTGAATGGCCCCATTCTGTTCTCCATGGTTATTAATGACATCTATGAGTCCATAAATCATTGTCATATATGCAGATGATATACAACTTTATATACAAAGGCCATTGGGACTAATTGAGAACGCTGTGTTCCGGCTGAATGAAGATCTGTCTGCTATTTTACACTGGTCTCATGTAAATCAGCTTAATCATGTAAATCAGCTTAAACTGAACCCGCAAAAGTGTATTGTTATTTATAAGGAAAATCTTGATACCTCCTGTTTTCCCCGTATTGAGATTGGCGATTCCATTATTCCTTATGAGTCTCAAGTTAAAAATCATGGAGTTGTAATTAATAAGGTCTTTGATTGGTCCGATCATGTTAACATGTTGACAGGAAAGATTTATGGTGGATTGAGAAGACTCTGGGTGACTGCTCATTTTATTCCCCCATCAACTCGCATGAAACTTATCAGGGCATTGATGGTTCCTATTATAACCTTCAGCGACGTCGTGTATGCCGGCCTGGATTCCAATAGTAAGCGCAAGCTTAATGTGGCTTTTAATGGCTGTGCTCGATACGTTTTTCTTCTTAGGAGATATGACCATATTTCACCATACTCGGGAAGAATGTTGGGAATTAGCTTGGATGCCCATTTTCAATGCAGGATTTGTGTGTTTATTAATGAGCTGCTTTTCTTCCGCCAACCTCAATATTTGCATGAAAAACTCTGCGCATGGGAACATCAGAGAGGTCTAATAACCTTGTTTTGCCACGTTTCTCTTATTTGCTCACGAGTCGTTCGTTCATCGTCGGCGGTGTGAGGATATATAATCAGATTCCTGTCGAAATTAGGCGGGCGGGCGTTGCGGGCAATTTCAAAAAATTTAAAGTTCATTTATTTAATTATTTATCAACGGGGGAAGATTAATATGAACAAAATTTATGATATGTTTATGTTTCCTTAATTATCTCTTATCTCTGTTAAATCTCTTATAAAATTTTTATTAATTTTTCTTCGGCTGTAGCTTACCGCTTACCTTCTGGTGCTTTAGCTTTCATTTGGTATTCTTGTTTTTTTTCCCGGTGATGTTTCCTTCTTCTTTTTCTTCTTATTTAATTATTACTTATTACTTTTACGTTTTTACTTCTATCTTCTACTCTCATAGTTTATATATTTATAGCTAAAATCTCTCTTTTAATTGCGTTGTTTAATCTTCTCTTTTATATAATTTGCATTTTTATATTTTCATTATTCTCTACCTTTATTAATAACTTACTGTAGTTCTAGTTGTATTTTACGTTATAATTAAATTAAGTCCTATTCCATTAAACTATACTTTCCTTGTGCTAGTTTAAGGATTTATTTCATGTTTGCACAATTTGCGTAATAATAATAAATAAATAAATAACTAAATTTCTTATTTTGCATTAAACTTTTCTTTTTAGTGCATTTTGTTTACAAAAGTTATTTATTTTTAAAAGTTTTTCTAACAACATATTTTATTTTTACTGATAAAGTACGTTTTTGATGATATTGACATAAAAAACGAGCCATGATTAGCTCAATCTTATCGGAATTTAGTATCTAAGTATTTACCTAAATTTCAATTTCCAAGCGAATTAATCGAATTCAAGTCGAAAAAAGAATTAATATCCTCAAAGAATAGAGATCCGTGTTGGTGTTAATACTTTCGAATCGTTCAGATTAGACAAAAGTTGCTTGTGTATTGGCCGAGTTAGAAACGTTTAACATGGTAGCAGATTATTCGAAGTTTTTCTAGATATGAGGAAACCTTTTTTGGCGGTGAATTTCTATGGAATAATGGATGAGAGCGGTTTGTTGAAAGTAGAAGGAAGCTTAAGTGCATGAGAGATTTTTTCAGTTAGGGTAAAGCTGAAGCGCAAGTGTTGGACTGATAATATCGAAAAGATTGTTGACATTTTTAAACCTGGATAAAGTAGGTCTTGTAACATTTCCGGATTCCCCCGCCACACCTTAATGATCAAAACCTTATATTTTAAAAATAACATCGGTAGAGTCAAGATCCTGCGGGAATGCAAAAGTAGAAAAAAATTAGAAGTTTTACTAACCTAATGCTCTTTCTCTGATTTTCTCTTTGAGCTCGGAAGGAAATAATGTAGAAGTGTGATTAGCATCATCACCAGCCACAGCTCCCTTCACCCTCATCTAACAAGGATTGAAGATGAGCCCTGAGTATCTGTTCTGCCTGAAAGACTTTCTGTGTGTTTGTCTGGATTTGCCTATAGCAGGCTGGATACGATTGGGTCTGCCCGCCTATCTGTGAATGAGCAGAAAAACTTACCTCGCCATGACTTGATGTGTTTCATCAAGAGGACTGGAAGTTTTGGTGAAAGGGTTTTTAGCAGGTAAACACAATGGAACGCCCTAACATCCATGCTTGGGGCTTGGGATCTCTCACTCCCCTGCCTAAAAAAAACCTAGCCGCCCGCACGGAGCGAATGCATTAATAACCAACATATCCTTCCCTTTTAATTCTCAAATTGTTATCATTCTCACAGCTAGCTTCTCCCGTTGTTGATCTATTGTATACATATTAATTTGCAAATCCAATTATTCCCGTATAAATACGAATAGCTGATTGGAGCTGGTTTAGTATTTTTTTTTTTAGGTTAGACAGATTACTTTCATATCACATCTGACTTAACTTTTATACATTTATGCTTGTCTGGAAGTTTGCTACCACCCTATGAAGTTAGATCCTATTATACTGAAACAGAGGTGAAATAAAAATTTAAACAAAATCCAACGAAATCTGACAGCATAATATAATCGACAATTATACATTTGGTGTCCCAGCACCTTACCGATATAATCCAGACTGACATTTTTATATGTTCTAAGAGGTGAATAACAACAAACTAACGGTAATTAATAATAGGTATGACTAATATAAACCAGGGTGTACAAACATAGGTACATATAACATCATACTCTGGCCAATTATATGTGATTCTTGTGATCACTTTGTGTTAACTTTTCTTCTCCATATGCCATCTTTGTAAAGTTAGATGGAGTGACGTCACTACAGAAATGTAAAAAACTTATTAAGCATATCTTGTTTTTTAAATATGTACCATATGATGACAAGGATAACGTCATATTGACTAGACCTATGGTATTTTTTAGCCGCTCCAAGAGCTTATCAATAATAGACATCAAAGAAATGGAGAGACCACTACTTCTAATAACTATGTTTTTGCTAGCATACCCACAAGTGCACCACCGTACAAAACTAGCCTTTTCAGACCACTTGAATAGGGATCATGAGAGATAGTGATAGATACGCAAATGGAATCGTTGAACCATCTGCGCAAGAAAGTAGCTCGAACGTGCGGTAGTACACTCTAAATCACCCACGGTATTCTATGGTTCTGGCAGTGTTGATCTTTCCCATGGATCTGATCTCACTTACATGGAATTTTATCTCTGTTCTCAGCATTTGAGTCCCGTCTCACAAGGGTTTGAATGATCTATCGGTTTTCTTTAGTGTTTATGTCCATCTACTTGAATTCCAGCATTTGTGTATTTTTCTATTCGTATACATATGTATATGCACTCTAACGAACCTGTATATAACAAGACCCTTGTAGAACTAGATAATTGTAAAGTTTTTCTATATGAACATTTCCATCGCTTATAATTCACAGTTACTTTTTCAATCAATATTATAAATTAGGGCAAAAGAGATTCACTAAACACCGTCATCCGACCATCAATCTACAACCTGATCATCCGATCCAAATATTCTAGAAGTTAAACTGGCTTGTCCGCGAATCCTAGAAAATCCGTCCTCGCCTATTCTATTGTCAGTACGTAGAGGCCAGTAAGTACGTAAACGGAGAACTAGTAGTAGTACGTGAACAACGGAGCCCGCACTAGTTAGTATGTGTGCAACAGAATCCACTAGTTAGGACGTATACAACGGAACCCACTAGTTAGTACGTGTGCAACGGAACCCACTAGTTAGTACGTGTACAACGGAAAGCCCTCCTGCTCTTGTCAGTACGTGAAATGCGGATAACTAGGGGTAGTACGTGAGGGACCAAGCCATTGTGCTGCGGAAAGATATTCCATCGTACCTCTCAGGTAGCTTTAGTCATTTTAATACTTACTTTAAATGTTTTACACTTATGTTATGGACGTAAATAATAAAGCAAGAAATAGAACTCAAACCAGCTGTTGTCATTTGGACCCCTTACTCCACTGAAGCTACCCAGAATTAAAATCCACGCACACGCACAGCACCTATGAAAAGTGCCTAACAGGATTTTTTATATGGTAATAAGATGGCCCTGATATCTAGTACTTCAGACTCAGTAAAAGCCTCAACTGCTATTTCAACATATAGGAGGGACACAAACACATCTCTTTTTACGAACTCCCAGTACATCGTCCGTTTACGTTAGCCTTGAGTGTTCACCCCCCATAAAAAATTACATTGCATCTTCCATCAGTCCTAAAGTGAAACCTACAAGGAGTATTGGTCAGGCCAAGGTATATAGAATACAAGGTATTCTCAGAAAAATTTAGAGCTGTGACGTGTTTCGTCCTATAACATATAAAGGGTTTTCCAATAAGAGGTGTTATTTTAATTAGCCCGCTATTTCGGTAGATGTCACTTTTGGAGGTGTCATTTTTTGACATTTGACAAGTAGAAACTACGCCATTAATAAAAATGGAACGATACATGATTCAACAACGCATTGAAATTATTAAAATTTACTATAAAAATGGTGAAAATGTGGCAGAGACGGTTCGTAAAACTCAAACATTTTTGGGTCGTCGTGAAGCACCTTGTCGGACCGCAATACAGAAATTGGTAGAAAAATTCGAGCTGTCGGGACAAGTTAATGATGTGAAGAATAAAACCCGTGCACGTCGCTAAAGAACAGACGAGAATATTGCTGCTGTAGCCGAAAGTGTTGAAGAAAACTCAGTTTTGTCCATTCTTCGTCGTTCTTTGGAATTAGGCATTCCACAAACGTCATTACACCGTATTTTGCATAAAGATTTGGGTCTTAAGGCTTATAAAGCTCAGTTAACACAAGAACTCAAGCCGGCCGATCATCAACAACGTCGAGTCTTTGCTAAATGGGTCCTTGAAATGCATGAAAATGATCCGGAATTCCATCGAAAACTCATCTTGAGTGATGAGGATTATTTCCACCTCGATGGCTTCGTCAATAAGCAAAATTGTCGCATCTGGGGCTCGGAAAACCCAAGAGTTATTGTTGAAAAGCCTCTCTATCCTCAACGTGTGACTGTTTGGTGCGGTTTATGGTCCCGCGGGGCCATTGGACCTTACTTTTTCGAAAATGAGCCAGGAGCAACAGTTACGGTGAATGGATTGCGCTATCGACAGATGATTGATGATTTTTTATGGCCGAAATTGGATGGTATTGATCTGGACAATTTTTACTTTCAACAAGACGGCGCTACGTGCCATACAAGCAACGAAACCATTGATCTTTTACGGGAAAAGTTTCCGGACCGTGTTATCTCTCGAAGAGGTGATCACAATTGGCAACCGAGATCTTGTGACTTAACACCTTGCGACTTCTTCCTTTGAGGCCACGTGAAAGAGAAGATCTACGCCAACAGCCCAGCGTCGATTCAAGACCTCAAAGATGGAATTCGTGAGGCTATCGAGGACATAGGGCAGCCACTTTGCGATTTGGTTATGGAAAATTTCATGAAAAGGATATGGTCCTGTAGGCGTGGTCGTGGTGGTCATTTGGCTGATGTTATTTTCCATTATTAACGGCATTCCTTCCTCTTTATAATGAAATAAAGATCCGATCATTTATCTCAAAAAATGGCGTTTTCTTTGAATATCAAAATAACACCTCCTATTGGAAAACCCTGTACATTTCTATTGAAAGCACAGAGAGAGGAGAGAGAATATTGTGATCTCTGTAGCATACTTTCCTATATATTTGGACACAAATGGCGGAACATGGTTCTAAATGAGAATACCTTGTATCTCTGTACTGTGGGTCAGACATCTCCTTGAAACCGTCATACGAGAAATTACAGGAAAAGGTAGCTAAGCTAGTTATTAGTCAGAGTGAGATAAAATGGGGTCACAGAAATAAAACCTGACTTAAATCAATTATACTCGCTGTTGTTGTATTTTCTTTAAAATTATTTAACTCCGATTAACGGTCATGGGTCAAAAAGCAAAATGGACACAGGTGAATATTTGCAAATCACAGTGAACTACTACCTGACTGTTCAGTTTTAATGAATTTCCATTACCGCATACAGAATGCTTCATGATCATTGAGTCATCATATCACGATTATTCGTCTGTCTATATAGTGCGGGTAACTGCCTCATAGAAATGTAATAGATTTCAACCGGAAATGTTATCATAATCTCCATAATAAGAAAGAACTGAAGGATGAGGCTTTAGATTTTTAGATGACATAATCGACGATCACTATTAGGGCCACACACTGCAGACACTCAGTTGAATCTTATCGACACCACTTTGCCGCCGAATCCATCTGGAAGATCCCTCAATTTATGATGTCTGTGCGTCTGTTTTCAATGATCGTACTGGAATCATTCTCCTCTGATCTTACATACTTACATATATGATGATCTATGATGTTTTGGATTAATTTGAATCGAAACTGGGTCCGATGCAATTATACGAATGATCGGCTGTAGAATTGTAAGATATACGAGATGAAGATCACTAGAGGAATTATTTCAGCACTTAAAGTGCACTTGTGCACTGTCCATTGATAGTTGCACGTAAATTCATATCTTTCTAGCACGCTGCTGTCCTCACTGGATTGATATAGTCTTTTTATATTCGTGTGTGGAAGTGACCCTTTTATTTGGTTAATTGCTTCGAATTTGATGTTTTATGAAAGCGAAAAACTTATATCGAATTTTCTGCTCTAGTTTATATGAATTGAATTTATAGATAGAAGTGCAAAGTAATTTTCTGAGATTGTGGCATACACATGCAGAGTACCAACTTGTTTTTGTTGTTTTATGTTTTATTGAAATAATTAAATTGATCACTGATTCGTGCCGATCATTGAAGACTTCATGCCAGCAAAACCTTGGCACTTTAATAATGAATCTGCCAAAAAAGTGGCCAGCAGTCAATCAACTTTGATTAATAGCCGTAGCCAGCTGGGTACCTTCATTGAAAAGAGCTTTGTGTACTTGTGCTGCTTGTACAAGTACCTACAACAAGGTTTTATTTTGGTTTTTTTTGTTGTTGAAAAGGTGTCATTGAACGTAATTTCAAATTACTTATAAAGTAAAAATGGTATTTTATATGAGAGAATTTTGAGGGTCCACAGTTTTATATACATAGTTTTGGTGGTAAAGTTTAATGGCAATGACATTAATTTTTTTTTCGCGTAATGTTCATCCTCTTTAAATTGCCACATATAATAACCAGAAGAGGAAACATAAGAATGAATATACTTGTCAGGGGACACGAAAAAGGTAGAAGTTCATTTTCGACACGCCTAACATATACAAACTTGGCCTTACTGCGACTTGTGATTCCATAAAACTTTTTTTTTTTTATAAAAAAATGTTAAGTAGGTCGCCTGTTCATTTTTTAAATGAGACCAAGTGATCTCTACAAGATTTAACGTATTAAAGAACATATATCGTTTGGAAGTCTAATAGACATTGGTAAGATCAGTGATCAACCATGAAGTTGAATAGCATTTAAAGTTCAGAAATAATTATCTTGAATCATTGCACTGAATACCAACCTTTGTTACCAGTCGATGACACGCGATAATTGTTGCACACTCGAATCTAATGAGGTCATCTATTCACAGAAGAACAATTCAGCAGTATAAAGATGCTGATAGATGTGATTTAGAAATGTTTGGTGAACTGGATACGGTTCCACTTCAAACTCAACCCTTGCACCTTATCTTAGAAATATCACCGCTATTGATACGACAGTGTCCAGGTTACAATGCTGGCAATGTTTTAATCATCCTGGAAATTTCTACGATGGAACGGCAGAATGAATAAATTTCGTCAGACTTGTGGAAGACTATTCAACAAAAAAATGAAATTGAATCGCCTAGAATTGGACTGGTGAATTTATTATTAGATGAAGCGAATGCATAAAATACGAGAAGCTTCACGGTGAATATCGCCAACGAATAAAGCTTGTCAAAGTATTGAAAAATTATCCAGCGACTAAGCTAGCTTAGGTTTGGTTAGGTTAGGTAAGAGGGATGCCGCTAGACAACCAGCCAGCCTTACTTAGACCTCCAACGGGTCCATTGTGCCCCTAGACCTCATCGGATAACCCTTCAAGCCGCGGATTTATCCTGCTTTCCTTGGGAAACTCAAGATATATCCAAGACCTTTAACCTAGATCCATCCTGCCTCACTCAGAAAACTCAGGATGTCTCTGAACTTTGAAGCTCCCCCAGACTTGAAAAGCAGCAGCTACCTAGTAGCCTACCTCTTTTATTCATCAGAGCGGGGCATTCGCAAAGCACATGTTTGACGGTTTCAATTTCCTCCGAGTCCCTACAGCTCCTGCAGAAATCGTTTGCCGCTATTCCCAGTCTTCTAGCATGGTCCGCTATGGCCCAGTGACCCGTCATGACCCCTACTAGATTCCTGGTATTTGCTCTGCTGCTATTAAGCAGTTCCCTTGTCCTTTTCCTGTCATATGCAGGCCACAATTGCCTCGCAGTATGACAGGTATCTCTGCTGGTCCAACGGAGGCCTGCCTTTAGATAGACGTTCCTGATGATTTCCTCTTTTAAGGCTCCGATTGGGATCCTCACGTAAGCTACAGCTGCGGAGCTATCCAATTCGGAGCCCTTTTTGGCCAACTCATCAGCCATCTCGTTGTCTGAAATATCCTTATGATCAGGTACCCAGCTTAGGGTCACCTTGTGCCTTACAGTCAATTCCTCAAGCCTGGTTTTGCATAACTGCACCAATTTTGATTTTACCAGCCGAGCATGCAGCGCCTTGATGGCTGCCTGGCTATCAGTATATATGCAGATATGCCGTGCGGGCTCTCTGCACATGGATACCAATGTTGCCGCCTGATAAATCGCTGTGAGCTCTGCCTGAAAAACACTGCATCTGTCAGGCAGTCTATAAGACTCGTGCCACTGGAGATCTCTAGAGTATACTCCAGCCCCTGTGCCCGCACTCGTCTTGGAGACATCCGTAAATATTGAAATATCGGATGTAACGACCACCTCATTTCCCTCCCAGTCACTCCTGGTGGGTATCGTTGCATTGATACCTCCACCAAAAGCCAGGATGGGTACTTGATAGTCTGTTTCTAACCTGCAGTCCCTACAGTCTACCTTCTGGAGTATATTGGAGTGCCCAAAACCCCTATCCGTCCACCAGCCCCCCGCTCTCAGCCTGACAGCACTAGTTGCCGCCACACCCATAAAGGTCCAGAGGCAATAGGTCAAGCATGACCTCCAATACCGCCGTGGGCGTGGTGCACAGACACCCAGTTATACCCATACAGGCGGCTCTCTGCATTTTTGACAGCACATCAAGGTTACAGTTCCTCGTCAGTGCCGTCCACCAGACCGTAGAGCCGTAGCAGAGGATGGGCCGAACTATGGCTGCGTACATCCAGTGTACCACCCTGGGTTTTAATCCCCAGCATTGGAAGTCTGAAATTTTGCACCCGCTTCTTTCTTGTAAAAAGGATTAGCTTCGTCTTCGAGGGGTTCACCCTCAAACCACTATTATTGGCCCAGCTATCCAGCTTAAGCAGCGCGCACTCGAGCCTTTCGCTAATAGTAGAGAGAAATTTGCCAGTTACCAGGATGCATATGTCATCCGCGTAGGCAACTACCTTAAAACCCTCTCTCTCTAACTTGATGAGGATTTCATCCATTACCAGTAGCCACAGGAGTGGTGATAGCACCCCCCCCCCCCTGTGGTGTACCTCTATAGACTGCTCTTCTGACAGTAGCGTCACCTGAACAGGAGCTGATCTTTCTACTGAGAAGCATTGAGTTG
Organism: Dioctria linearis; assembly: GCA_963930735.1. Lineage (NCBI taxonomy): Eukaryota > Metazoa > Arthropoda > Insecta > Diptera > Asilidae > Dioctria > Dioctria linearis. The sequence goes on from OZ005740.1 coordinate 21,814,718, forward strand.
ATCCAGTCACATAGACACTTATCAACACCCACCCTTCTCAGTCCATGAAATATAGCCTCCGTCTTCACGTTATTGAAAGCCCCCTCAATATCAAGGAAAGCACCTAGAGTGTACTCCTTATACTGTAGGGACTTCTCAACAACAGACACCACTAAGCTAGCTTAGTGCTCTGACTTATCTGAATTGTTCTTCATGGAGTCTATGTAAGAGGGATATACATTTTTATGATAGTAAATGACCTCAGGTTGCTAAAAGCTGAAAGAAGACCTATCAACTTTAACAAACGGTGAATTGGTCATGAATCCATGTCCAATCTGCTTCATGATAAACTAAAGTAATTCATAAAGGCACAAAAGGTGTAAGCCTACCCTTGGAACTCTTCATTATCTCTGGGGTCCTTCCTCTTAATCGTAGATCTTTTATCATCATTTTCTAAGTGTTTTTTTCTCATCGTCTAAGGTTCTCTACTTTTTATCATGAGTTTTATTATTATATTATAAATAATAGTCCCATATTTCGTCGTCTATCTTGGATCTACTCATCATCTTTTTAAGGTTCTTTCGTCGTCATCATGGACGTTTATATCATCATATCTGCGTTTCTTTCACTATTATTCGAGGCTTTCTTGTCATTTTTTATCGAATTGGGAAATGATGCTTAGCCTCCAAAATAGAGAAGACATAATATGAAATTAATCTGACAGCGAAAAATTCAAAAGGCGAACATCTCAGGGCACATAATTTCAGAACAGCTGACTTGTAGAATAGAGGCTACTTCATAAAAAAAACAAAAAAAACACCACATGATGAATGGCAAACATTTTTACCTTCGCTACATTATGTTCGTTAAAAGCTTTAGTAAACAAACGGCCTTCTCTCATTTATCAAAACTAAAAATAATTGCAACAAATACGGAACTGAAAAATTGCAATATCAATTTTAGTTATAATTTTATAAGTAAATCTGAAAAAATCAACAAAAAATCATAATTTAAGATAAAAACAAAAATAAAAAGCACCAAAAATATTTGCGTGCTCTTCCAAGCAGAAGATTACACAAGAGCGCTTAGCAATTTTTCATTTTCAACTTTTTCCACATTCAAAAGCAAATTTTCCTTTCCAATAATTTACGAAAAAAAAAAGAAAAAAAAATACTACAATTCCACATTTCCCTGGCAGAAATGTAATTGCTTTTTACAAAAATTTTTGTATTATGCAACTTCGAAGTGTTACGAAATTAACGTAAAAGAAAAGCTTCCGTTGGGCTCCTCTTATACTTGAAACTTGCAACTGTAATTAAAATTTCATTTATTTTACCGTCGAGTTATGTACATTGGCATGTTTGAATGAATGTAGGTACATATTTACATCAGCTTGGTGGTGGGTTAACCTCATTTATGATTCATGATTTAATGTGATTCTGTTTGCATTCCTTCCAGTCCCCCAATTAAGGCGTGTTATTAAATCAAAAGTCAACAAATCTGTTGAACTCTTAAATTACATGAAGGCGCCCAAAAGAGAATTTGGTATACCAAGATTGTTTTCTTTTTAATGATTTTAATTGGAACCGAAGTGGTGGCAACTATTTAAAGCATAAAGGTCATTCTCTATGATTGCTTGAATACTGTGCAAGATGAAAAACATATTCATTTGCAGTGAGCTTTAGGATACTCAACAAGTTTGTGCAATTGCTTAAGGATAGTACGAAATTATAGATTATACCTTCAATGGTTGCTCAAGGATAATAATAACCTTTATGCACACAACATATACAACAATTCCACTCCTAATCTAAATAGCATACTTGTTTCAAAATTTTAACATATCTATACGCTACTATGTAACATGTAGTAACAGTTACCACACAGTTACGAACAATGTGTAAAATTTTACATTTTCTTATTTTTGTTTGTTTTTGTTCTAAAAATATTCAGTATTCTTGATTTATTCCATCGAAATTCATGTTATAAATAATCGCAATACAGCTGATTATACCTACCATAAAAATGTTAGGTTAATTCGAATGCGATTTGCAAATTTTGCCTGAGAACGCGTTGACGTAGACAGCTGAAATTTGGTACATGGTATTTTCATTGCAATAGTAGGAATAAAATTTCAAAAATAGACTAAATCGGGCAACACCTTCTTGGCCTTGCCATATAAAGCTTTGGTTTTTCATTATGTATTTGGAAAATACGCGAGAACGCGTCTACATGAGAGCTCAAATTTTGTTCTCATAAAAATTTCAAATAGAAGTTCAAAAATAGACAACATTTGGTAACCTTTTCTTGGTATTGCCATACAAAACTTCGGGTTTTCCCTATATATTTGGACACTGGACCTGAGAACGCGTCGACGCACGTAGAGAGCTGAAACTTTGTACACAGCGTTTTCATAAAAATAATAAATAATATTTCAAAAATGAACTAAATCGGGTAACCCCATCTTGGTATTGCCATACAGACCTCTGGTTTTCACTTTAGGGTATAATATTATTGGTCTTAGACCAATTTTAAATTTTTCTCTTGTTGTTTTAGAAATTTACCAAAGAATTTTTCTACAGAACTTGTATGCATTTATTAGAGACCGAGTGCAACAACAACGGTCCGTCCAAAACATATAGATAGGCATAAATGAGACACGAAGAAGATTTCACGTCTGACAGACTAAAATTTATTGAAAATGATTTTAATAAATTTACAAAATGCATTTTAGAGCAAAAAAAATGATTGAACTTTTCGACCCAGCGACCATACTGATGAGACCTCTCTGATCGCTGGGTCGAAATGAGATATGCATATTAAATCCTTATCACACGGGGTATATAATAAAATATAAAGAAAAAAACTGTTTAATCTTCTCACCTATAAACTCATACACTTTAGTGAGAAGAGACAGGGGCTATAAGAAATGACGATGATAGGGAAAGCAGGAAGATTAGATTGGCATACCCATCCTACTTATTTTCCAAACACTCTATATATTTTGAGATTGCTTTGAAGGTGTTTTCGTAATGCAGGCATAACTGGGAAGATCCTTTGTGTATATAGGATTTATAGATTTTTAACATATTCATATTTCAAGCGGTCAGATCCAAACGCTTTGAGTTAAGTGAATGTATGAACCTTTGAAATTTTGCAATTAACAGTTTTACTATCCAACGGACCGTACTAGAAAGAAGTACGAAAAACTACTCAATCGATTTAGCTAACATATTTTCTAAACAGGCGCATTCATTTAGAGTCGATATCAATAAAATTAATCTTAGCTTTTTCCTATAGTGAAAAAAACTCTTTTACAAACGAAAAATCTTTTAAAAAAAGAAATTTCTACGTAAAAGCAGGCGTTTCGTATCAGCACAAACCGTATACTCATCAGTACGAACTTGTACCTGCCTGCCGTATACGCCAAAGTGAATAGCCAAGCATTTAAAATAATTTTTAAGTGTGAATTCCTACAGTTTGTAGCTTAGAGTTTGTTTGTCCTTAATTTTGGTCTACACACCAAAAGGTTGGACATTTCTACTGGTTTCACTCAATTTGAAGTAGAAAAGTGCAAAAATAACTAATAAACAATTTCTTTTTCATATATAAAAATGAGAGAGATATGTGGTAGAATATAAATTCTAATAAAAATTTTTGGGTACTTAATTTGAAAAAATCAACTATTAATATGGAAAAGAAAGATAATAACTCTGACATTTGTTGCTATATATTCAGGGGGGGGGGGAATGATATGGTAATCTAGGCAATCTATATATATATAAATCCTAGGCTAAAATACATATAAAATCGACCACGTTCCTTGCAAATCAGCAGTAGGAAGTGAGTTCGACACACGAACTGTTCGAGCGAAGAAAGAGATCTCCAGAATGTGTCGAGGTATTAAAATGTTCTAGAAGATCGCATGAATATAAGCTCCTTGTACGTAGGTAGGATTTTTCGAATAAATAAGTTTATGAAGGAATATTAATAAATGAAATAATGAACAGAGCAGCCAAATAGAGCGTGCCGATGTCAAGAAACATGGTCAAAACGTTTGAGCCCGAAAAAAAATCGCGTACAGTCGTTGAAAGCAGCATTTAAGTTTCTTCAACAGACTGCGTCTAGATGTGGAAAAATTACGCTGGCACTGGTAAAATAACGCATGAATAGTGTTTCGACAAGCTTCAATCGTAATGACCTTGAGAGGATATTAGCCGATAGCCAAAATCTGCGGAGACCAGTGTTAATTCCACGAACGATATTATTGATATGGTTATAGAACGTCATTGAGGCATTGAAATGAACTGCCAGGTTCCTCACTGAACCAGTATATTTCAAGATTTTCGAATTTGAAAAGACTTGGAGGCAGATCATTAGCATCGATAGTTCCTCTAAACATCGCCATAGATTGGAATTTATCAAGATTAAGTACCAAATGGTTCTGCCCGGCCTAAGTTGAAACACCTAACTAAATCGGAATTGATGCGATCCGCACCATTGTCCATGAAACCTATTGCACGTGGCAAATATAGCTGAACATACAAGTGAATTCTGCAATCCTCAACAACATCTCGGAGGTCATTAATGTAACTACAAAACACAATGAGCCTAGAATGGATAAGTAAATAGGATGTAGACCAAACTGCTATCTGTTTCTTTTAAACTAGAATTTCTAGCTTAAATTCTTTCTAAAATTCTGATGAGTTTTGCTAAATCTTGAACCTCTTTATAAAAATTACAGCTGTTACTACCGAGCAGCGCCAGTCACCAATTATACTATACAGGGCGTTTCCCACTAGGAGATCAATAGAACGGGAGGTGATAGTACTCACATAGTAAACACACGAGGTGTAATGGGTCAAATTAAAGAGGAGCGTCCGCAGTTTACAGTTTTTATAAAAAAAAGTTATGTTAACGATCTCTTTTCAAAAATAATAGAGGTTAATTTTAAAACAAAAGGTAAGAAAATCAGAAATTTTTAGTTTACACAACCATAATTCATGATTGGAGAGGGGTGTGGAGGTGACTGAGCAGTCGTTGGAAAGGACATGAAGTTCTGCATACAATGAGCTCTTAAGTGTAACCGTACACCCTGTAGCCCTGATTTAATGACAGTTATAACCTTCATTTAACCTTGGTTCTTATTATACAAATACAATTAAGATCACATTAAATGTTGACATTATTCAAATGTAGTTTTTGTCCTAAAATGAAATTTATTTGTGAAACTAAATCTAAAATTACACAGCAGAACAACAACAAGAAATACATACTAATTTTAATCTAACTACTGACATCAATAGATGGCTAACAAAGATTTATTCATTTCTCTTATTATTCTGGGTGCAAAAGACTTTCAAGCAATTAGCTGGTGCCTACTATACCTTCTAAAAACTTCCAACGATTCTTGATTCAGAATTCATGCGTGAAGAAACTGGCGAATTTTCTACTAAATTTGTAATTTATTTTAGGCGTATTATGTCATCTAGGATTCGAAGATCTAAAAAAGGCGTCAGTTTTAAGAATGTCAACAAGGTGAATAAATCTCTACCCAAGATGCCATATTGGTTCAAATCACTTCTAGTCACGAGCCGGAGCATCGCTCGAGATTACGCTTACTCAATATAAACGTAGCCTTAACCCTTTGATGACGACGACGGTGCGCTGGACGGTTTCTTAAGATTATTTATGGACACAGAATTAACATAAATAACTATTTTTTTGAAATTTTAGTGCTTTTGATTTTTGGAAAATCGCTTTTAAGGTTTTTCAAAACGTGGAATTTCGAAACGAGGAGGAACAATTCGATTCATTTTGCTCCACTTAGGAAGTTCAGTCGACCTTAGTCGTTGCTCTAGGTATTATGGGAACGTCCAATGAATTATTCTCTAAGAGTTCCTCGAGTCTAACGATTTCTTCCTAATCTGCGTCACTTTCCTCCAATTCAGATTGAGGCGAGCGATCATCTTCGCTGGGAATATATGTGCATTGTGAAGGCGTAAAATCCTCATCTTTTAACGAAGAATCCCCCAACTGTTGTTTCACACGTTGAATGTTCTTTGCATAGGATATTTTTGTCTAATTTTCTAACAAATAGAAATAATCCTGAATAAAGGGACAACAAAGAAGCATAAAATTTTCCGTTAACTCGATAAAATTAGTAAAGCTTGAATTTTTATATCTCCAGCGCATGGGCGCGTGTTCAATATTTTACAGCAAGGTGCCAACTGAGACAAAATTGAGAAAAAAGAACTTCTCACACATATAGAAAAGATCCAGAAGTACTGTGAAAGAGTGAATTAGCACCACCACCACCACCACAATAGTTTGCATATAGTTCTCCCAACAATTTTTTTTTTTAATTTCTTGGGACATATATCTCATTAGTCCTCAAAGGTTAAGGTGCGCCTACACACATAAAATACATTCCACAAATGTTTGACAAACATTTTTCCAGCGTTTGTCAAACATTTGTCAAACTTTTGTGGAATGTTTGACGGATGTGGACGCAAATATTATAGAACGCCTTCATGGTTTTACGTGAGCACCTGCCATTATGGCTTAATCTCACGGCAATCTTAATGCACGGACTGAAAAGAAGTTACAATCAACGCCCTTGAGAGGCAGAATATAATTTATATTCTGTCTCAGCAAGTATCAGTTTATGTCAGTGCATGCTTGACATTGGACGTACTGATCGAAGCGAGACCTACCTAAAATCTCTTCCGATCTGTGGGTCACGGCACCCGGTTGATTTAGCGCAACTCCACGCCGAGAGCCAATCCTCTAAGCATACATTAATAAGCGACCATCCTTCAAATTAATTTTGTCAAAAGAACAAACTACTCTGTTCGCCTAAGTCATGCAGACTCAGATAATCTTACTCTGCCCGCGATATGGACTACCACAATCACTACGATGCTCCCACAAGGGGGCCTTCCCAAGTTGAGGCAAATATTACTCAAAGAGCTCTATTCGGGGCTCCTCAACCCCGTAGTACCAAGTTAGCAATGTCGGCTACCCAATTTGTATGGCTTCGTATCACATGATCATACGATCATGGTAGTCCCAGTGAATCTTACATGCAGATCCTTAAACGTTACTGGTACCTCCGTTCGGGCATTAATCATATTAGCACTTATAAAGTGACAGCAGTGGACCACGAGAAGGTTATGATCCGCCCTTTAGGCTAGCAGAGGCTTGAGACTAATGCCAGTAGTCTTATAGCATACCAAGGTACAAATACCAAGCTGCATACTAGGTCATATACGCGCTAGGCTTCACTAGGTACATGCACAATATGACCTAGTATGCAGCTTGGTATTTGTACCTTGGTATGCTATTACAGTTATAGATTCTTAAAAAAGCTCCAATTTAATCCAAATGAAATGGAAAGTTAAAGTTTGTACAGTACTTTGTCAGTTTTCAACAGCTGTGGATACTTAGTGAGAGTTCGTTTCGAAATTTTTCAATAATAAAGTCTTAATCATGAATGAGAAATGGGGCAAGATAAATATATTAAAATTAATGTAAGCCCTGGTTTCGAAGGTTAAAAATAAACATCTAATCTATCTATCTATCTAATAGTACCTACAATATGTCTAGAATATTTTCGAAAAGTTTCAAGTCAATCGGAGTAAAAGTCTAGGAGAGAAGGACTTTAGAAATTATCTTCTTTGGGCTAGACTGGCCGGGAGCAACGCAAGTATATTGAGGAGGATGCTTAGCTATTTTTTGTCTCTCTCTCTCGCTCGCTTTTCTCACTTTCTAAAGGTCACCTATTTTAAATATTTTACTATATAATATGCCCTGGAGATTGCAGCTGCAGCAGGATCTTAGCTTTATGGACGACTCTATGTAAGTAAAAAAAAAAAACATTTTTTTTCGTTTTATTCCTACTTAAAACTTTACTCGTTTTTTTTTTTTTAAACACTATTCGTGAACTCGGTGGACACGATTTCTCGAAAATGAATGCACTGATATTAGAAAATAGGACTGACTAGTGACTGAACGGAGTTTTTTTTTATGTCGATTACAACTAATTTTACAAGACTATACGTAGTGTAAATTGTACCAAAAGTTATACTTTTTTGCTTACAACTCTGCCAGAAATTCAAATTTAAATTTTATTTTAAATCCTTCGTTCAGTCACGAGCTCTACTTATCTACAAACAGAAAAAAAGTAAAGTGGGTTTTTAATTTCTGATAAGGCTATCATGAATTATCCTGCCCACCACGAGGCCAGCATTTTATTTATGGGTCTCCGGAAACCAGTTCCCACCAGCTGAATTTTCGAAATTTTTTAATTAATTTTTCTTTTAAATATTCATCAAATGTTGCTAAATTTTGAATCAAATATTTTATTTATTATATAAAAGAAGAAATAGAGAAAGTATGACTCTTTAGAGCCTTCGAAGCCCTTGTAACCCCTGAATAGAATTACAATTAGATACATGCGAAATTTCGAAAACCGGAAAGATTGTCAATTTATGATTCATTAAATCACGTCCACTGTACTGTAATCTTCTGTCTAAAAATGTTCCTCAAACGCTGAGGCAAGTGCGACGAAAGATGCTGCAAGGCAAGTTACTTCACTCGAAGAATACATGATTAAAACTAAAAACATTTCGAAAACATTTTTCACATGAAATATTCTATCAGTTGTTTGGCAAATATTTGACAAACATTTGACAAACATATGACAAATGTTTACCAAACAATTTTTTAACTGTCTTTAAATTCTTTGTCAAGTGTGTGACAAATCTTTGTTTTGCCAATGTCTTTTATGTGTGGATGCACCTTTACCTACAGGTCATAGGTAAATTGTTTATTTTCAGCCAAACTCACCCTAACTTTCCTACAGAAAAATAATTTTCTTCCAACTATTTGCTGGCTACCTATGTTTCTGTCGGTAGAAACAACCGATATATAAAAGTACTTAAAACGTGTTCTTCTAAACTTCATTTGTATTTAAATCTCAAGGCCGTTTATACAACCATATATAATTCAGCCCAGATTTAAATTTATCACACAAAAAAAGACAAAAAATTTTCAAATAACGCAAAATACGCAAGATAACAACAAAAACTTTGGTAACAAATTAGACACAAAATGGACACACAATATATTTTTTATAAATCAATTAATAAAAAAAAAGCATGAAAACCATAAATACATAAAAAAAAACGAACTAACTCAAAAAATATTTCTTCATTCAAATAAAAACAAGAAATTTCCCCCAAGTCCTTGTCCAAATGGCAAACAAATCACTTTCTCAACACATAAATAACGGAAAATTTGCATAAACACAACTGAAAAGTCCTGAATCGAATTATTTTTAAATTTTCCGCAGTTGCTGTGCGGCATTGTTGTGATAGATTATGTGGGTACGTACCTACCTACCTACATTACCGCTAATTAAATTTAAAGTTTTGTTTACTTTAATTTATCAGGAAAACATTTTTATTTTTAAATTTCCCCTGCTTCGAGAGTAAATCTTTTTTTTTCTTTTTTTTTCAATCAAACACTTACCTGAGCTTAAGAATCCAAGGATGAGTAATCCACTGAGAAGACACCTGCAGTATTCCAAATTCATGTTGTCTGTCGGTCTGGAGATTTTTGAAGAAATTGTTTTTTGGAGAAAATCACTGGATATGCACACAAAATTCACTGTCTCCGCGGTTGTAGAAAATTCGATAAATTCACAAAAACAAAAAAAAAAATCGAATATTTTTACAAAATCACAAAAAAAATTGATTTTCAATTCTTTTTTTTTTCTGCACTTCAAATAGTTTCACAAAATTTTTGAGTAAACTTTCGTTACAAAAATTGAAATCTTTCGTTTTCGATTTGAACTGAACTGAACTGAACTGCCAAAAGTAAGCTTCCGCGTACAAAAATCTCAACCGCCTCAGAGAAAGACAAAAACTCGAATGAACCAAAACCAACGAGGAGCAAGAAATGGCAGTGAACAGCGGCACAGCACAAAGAGGGAAAACAGCAATGCAAAAGCAGCCGCTAAATGAATTGGCAGTTGGCTTTGGCTGGCATGGCATGGCATTTAGCAGTTTACAGCACAACAGCAACTCTGAGTTGAGTATCGTGCGTGGTGGTGGTGGAGCCGGCAACTCTAGCTTCTTTTCTTTCATGTTGCTGTGCTTTGATCGCTTCGCTGGTAGATGGTCTGTCTGCTGAGATGCCTGGTGGTGGTGCTAGATGCTGTATGCTGCTAACTTCTGTTAGAATTTTGATTTGGTCTGTTTCTTGCGTTTGAACTCTGCATTTCCTTTTCTGTCCCAGGAACATGCATTTCCCGTTTTTGTTTGTCCTACTTCTCCCCTTTACAGCTCTACGTTCAGCTGTTATCAATGGGAAAATTTAAGAGGTTTGGGGGGATATTTTAATGTCTGCTTCAACTTTAGGCCAACTCAGTGTAGCACAATTTTTATCGTTTAGCACATTTTGTCGTCAATCGTCTTGCCGCCATTAAACTATACGAAAGCGCGTTTTAGACGAACGAGAAAAATGGCTTTAAAGGGAAGATATTTGAGAAATAATTTAGAACGAAAATTACACTCGTTACGAAATAAGAACAAAGGAATCAAAGAGCAATGATACCATAATGTTCAAATTCAAATTGTTTATTCTATGATATACATATAAGATATAATATCTCATTTACATGTACAAGAAACAGATAATGTATTTAGAAAAAAAGAAAAGAAAAAAGAAACAGGGAAAGAGAAAAGCAAATCTGAACTTAATTATAAGCAAGTGTTAAATTAAATGTATGAGAGCATATGAATAATAACTCAATGAAATATTTCATTTACGTACTGTACAATTACTTATAAATGCTAACAATTGGTACCTCAGAGAATAGTTGTAAAAAATATATACCTATAATACAAGGAAATAGAAATCGCTCGAATTTTTTAAATTAAGTGCAGATAACGAAAGGAAAAGTAATCTACATATTTTTATATATTTTTATAGTGCTCGAAAAGTTCAGCTTTGAAGGCGGCCAAATTGTTTATTCGTTTGATTCCAAGAGGCAAGGAGTTCCAGAGATTAATCGCGTGAACATAGAATGATCTTCGGCTCTGCATGACGGTATGTCTGGATACGATTAGCGATCTTGACCTGGACGATGTAGCAAAATTAAGTTTTTCAAACAGATACCGAGGCTGCTTGTTGTACATTAAGCAGAAATGAAAGAGTACTGTGCGGTATTTAACATATTGATCCAAACTGCAGCCCAAGATATGGTTGGTAAACGGGGATACATGATCGTATCGTTGAAAACGTAGCGAGCACACGAGTTAAATGCAACTTTAAGTTTGCGCGAGCATACTGCATTCATACAGCCATATACATTACCACTCCATACATAATTAAGGGTACCAGTACCAGCAAGGTTTTAACAAGCTTCAGTCGAACCTGTTGTAGCGTGAATGAAGCAGATGGTCACATGCTACGTAAGCCGCCATAGATTTTACCCACCACTGCATTTACATGTTCATCCCAAGTAAGTGCTTTGTTCTTAGACAATCCTAGATTTTTAATGACATCAGAGTAGGGGACAGTCATATTATTAAGAAAAATAACCGAGAAATCGCGAGTATCCAGTCTACATTTGTAAATAATAGTAGACTGAGATTTCACTGGATTAAGAGTCAGGCCATTCAAAAGTGCCCAGGATGAGACGGCTTCCAGATCTTCATTGACTCTGCAAATACTATCCTCTAGTAGCCCAATGGATCGCGACAGGTATAACTGTACATCATCTGCGTACAGGAGAATGTTTGAATGCTGGAGTACTAATGCAATATCATTTATAAAGAGTGCAAAAAGAGATGGAGCGAGAGTAGATCCTTGTGGTACCCCACACCTTATCCAGATTGGGGTAGAAAGAAGCCCATTCACTCGGACCCTTTGATCTCGATTAGATAGATAGCTGCAGATGAGTTTAGTACTCAGTGAGGAAAACTTGAAAGTATTGCAAAGTTTACAGCATAATTTTGCATGATCAACAGAATCAAAGGCCTTGGAGAAATCAAGAAGCATTAAAATGGAAGCCAAGTCAGAGTCCACAGCAATTCTTATATCATCAGTGACTTTAAGGAGAGCTGTAGTGCAACTATGATTTTCCCGAAAGCCGGACTGCCAAGGGATCAAAAGATTTTCAGCAGTTACGTAGTTCATCATTTATGCCAGTTCAGAAGCTTTTCAAATATTTTGGAAGTGAATGAGAGGAGGCTTATTGGGCGAAAATCTTCAGGAGACAGAGCACTCCTATTTTTAGGAACGGGGATTACTAAGGCTGATTTCCACAGAGAGGGGTAGGTCTACCTCCACCTACACATAGAAGTGTTAAATATATGAGTAACATAAGGGAGTATGTGAGGTAGAATACCTTTGAGAAAACGTGGTGGAATCTCATCCATACCCGTAGCATTAGAACTGATCGAGTATGCAGCCTTTAGCACTTCATCAAAGGCGACACGCCCAAAGTTGAATACACCTGTACTATCTTCCACACTAGCGGAGGGTACCGGAACTGCTGCTCCACCATCAGCAGCCTGAAAAGGTAGAACTTGGATTTATAACAAAGAATCTATTTAAATTGCTAGTATCCAGCTGGCATTCGTTGTTGTGAGATTTTCCAACCCCAATTTTACGAAGGTTTTTCCATATCTCTTTAGGTGGGAGTCTTGTATTGAGCTTAGATTTATAATAGTTTACTTTGAAGGTACGAACAGCCATTGTGGTAATATTTCTTAACCTACGAAAATGATCCCAGTTTTTCTCGTTCCGATTTCGTCTCCAAAGGTGATATAAATAGTCTCGCTCTGCTATTAAATTGGCAATGTGTTTGTTAAACCATGGAACATATCGATGGCAAGTGAAGAGGAACATGCTTTTCGTAAAGAAATTTCACCAAGGTGTTGAAGTGAGCGACTTGATCGTCAGGTCTGATGAGAGAGAAAACTGTGTCCCATTGGAGAGATGGAATGTCATTGATGAGCTCACTTAGATTAATACGGTTGTAATCTCTATAACTAATTGAAGTAATTTCATTCAACGGTGGAGACTGAAGGTCGTAAGTTAACAAGATGAGGTCATGGAGTGAAAGTCCAGGTACAGAGAATTAATTGAAGAATAACACCTTATCACGATCAATAAGAGAAGGTGTCTCACCAGCAAAATGGGTGGGCTCATTTTGATTAATAACTTGAAGGCCAATGCCACTGACATCCCCCAAGAAATTAGCAGAGATGTTATCTGATCCTAGGATGTTCTTATTAATATCACCAGCAAAGATAACATTATTATATTGGCTGCTTAGCCTCTCCAGAATGTTAAACAGTTGTGCAATATCATTATTCCTGTGGGGATTATAGGCACAAACTAGCATGAGTTTTTCTTGACCCGAAGTAATTTCAAGGGCGATATATTCACACATTCCAGCAGTTGACTTCTCTATAATACGAACGTTAATGGAAGATTTAGCGAGAATAGCAACACCACCTCCACGGCCAGTTGTGCGATCTTGTCTAAAGGTTTTGTAGCCTTTAATTGTTACTAACTCGTTAGGCGTATGTGGTGCCAGCCATGTTTCATATAAACAGATGAGATCTACCTGAGCAACTCCGATCATAAACTCAATTTGATCAATTTTCCTAAGAACACTTTGGCAATTCATATGTACCACTATTAATCCGATCGAATGCTTGTAAAAACAATTTAGGAGGATACGATTATTCACACGATTGTCTATAGAACCCATTATTGCTATACTATACTAAGCATAGACCACCCGGGAAAGGGGAACTTTCAACACTAATATAATCAAAATATGTAAACCACGTTAAAAAATTAAACTGCATCACCCGTAAGTTCATTACTAATATTAAAAATTCCGGGTTGGCTCGTATTTTACAGGAATACTCGAAGGTAGGTGTTTCATTTACAACTCTCAGAAATGCATACCTGTTGTCAGCTTCTCAGTGATCCTCTTACGAAAATTTTTATCTGATTCATCTCGGTTGTAATTACAGGAGAAGAGTAGGGCTGCGATATGGAAAAATAGGGAAAATCAGATGTGAGCATCTAGCGAATCTTAAAAATTGCGTTTGTTTCATTTTCGAGTAATCTCTACACAAAAAATTATTTTATTTATTTATTTTATTCATAATGTCTAGGCGGTGTAATAGCAATCCTTATAATTTTTGTTATGTTTGTGGTACATTTACTCCGTTGGATAAAGGGAAAACTATAACTCCTACACTTTGTGAACTATACAAAATGTATTTCGGGAGACCTGTAACGCACCAAGGCAAGCCATGGGTTCCACACGTATTTTGTAGAAGTTGTACTAAATAGTTATATGACTGGAAAGTGCATAAACGATGAAGGATGCCATTTGATGTACCAATGATATGGATGAACAAGTAAATCATAACAACGATTGCTATTTTTATAAAAATAAAACAAGGGGATTAATTTTGCATAAAAGAAGGAGCATTGAATTCACTGCACCACGAAGACCAAAACCCCATGACGAAACTTATTCAATTACTCCGGTCGCAGAAAGCTCATCACCAGTAAAAAGTGAAGCTAGTAGTGTAGAATCTCCTATCGATCGAAGTCTCTGAAGACATCGAATTTTTGCCGTCAACGTCCACTCAATCCCATTTAATCATCCAGGAAGAATTAAACGACTTAGTAAGAGACTTAAACTTATGGAAATCACAAGTAGAACTTCTTACATCACGCCTTCAGCAGTGGAATCTTTTTGTAGCAGGAGACTAAAGTTACTTTGTTTCGTTATTGTCACGAAGATTTTGTACACTTTTACGTATGATGGTGATTTAGTGTATTGCAAGGACATTGATGGTGCTTTTGAAAGTCTTGGAATAGAACATAATTCAAAACATTGGAGACTGTTCATAGATTCTTTTAAGTCTCAAAGCGGTACTTCTCCACAACGGAAACAATTACCCTTCTTGGAGGATATGTGCTGACTTAAAAGTTATCGATGATGTTTGTTTTGGGGATGTAACAAGGTTACACCAAGTACTGTTGGTTTCTATCTGTGGGATAGTCGCGATAAGGAGAATCATTATATTAAACCGGATTGGATGGCAAGAGAACATTTTACGCCAGGAAATCAAAATAGTCAATAAAGAAAAATTCATAATACCTCCTCTCCACATCAAATTAGGTCGAATAAAAAACTTCTTGAAGGCTATGAATCGTGAAGGAGAAGGATTCCAATATCTTCGGGAACAGTTCCCTAAAATAACTGAAGCCAAAATAAAAGAGGGAATATTTGTTGGTCCTCAAATCAACGAAGTAATGGGAGAGCCAAATTTCGAAGCAAATTTAAATTTAGCAGGAAACAAGGCATGGAGAACTATGGTTGCAGTTTTAGGAATTACTAAGGAAGTTGAAAATTACAAAACGTGGAAGACATGTTGGAAGTATTTAGAGTAGCCTGGCTGCAAAATGTCATAAAGGTGCACTATCATTTGGATTTTTTTCTTTTTTTTTTTAGAAAACATGAGCGATGTCAGCGATGAACATGGAGAACGGTTTCATCAAGATACTTCGGGTATGGAAAGGCGTTACCAGGGCAAGTAGAATCCCGTTATGCTAGCAGATTATTTTTGGAATTTAAAGAGGGAATTCATAGATGTACTTTATAAAAGAAAATCAACAACACAAAAATATTTAATTAATGAATAAATGTACTTAAAATTTTCACATATTTACTTTCATTAGTGTCTAAGACACCCGAACAAACTTTAACTTATGACTATGGTACAAATTATTCTGGAGAGAGGCCCTTTTTCAGAATCAGTTCAAGTTAATTCGGGTATCCAAAAAAACTTTAAATTTGTTGACCAATGTTATTGGTACGCTAGTACCTAGTCCATGGTTCAAAATTACATCAAAATTTAATTTTTTTGATAGACATATTTATAGATCTGCACACTACATGGGTTTTGTTTACTCTTTTATTGTTGAGTGTATTTAAAAAATTAAATTACAATTTCTTTTCTTATTATTATTAAGCTAAGCCCAGAGGACACCTACGATGCAAAGTAAAGCATGGCATCAGGAAGGAAATAAAGGAAAGGTCTAGAAGACGTGAGGAGAGTGTTGGAGGTGCTCTATTAAACCATCGCAGATTGTAAGCTCAAGGAAAGACTTAAAGATCTAATCATACAATCACGTTTAACACACACTGCATTCGCAGTGGAGTTCGCACGAGTGTCAAAGGAGTAAGTGAAATCAAGGAAACTGTTATCAGGAAAGTTATGGATGGGATTGAATTGAAAGTAAGAGATAGCAGATCAATAATGAATAAAAGTGTTTTAGTTTTCCTTAATGAGTATTAAGAAGAGAGACGTAGAGATAACAGAGCCCTGGGGCACACCGTCATTTATAGGATGAGAGGTTCAAATGTAACGCCATTTAATACAACCCATATAAGGCGACCAGATAAAAAACTTTCAATCAATCAATAATAGAAGAGGAGGGGAGAGACCAAGTGCTTTAAGTCTGGCTAAAAGGACTGGATGCCAGACTCGATCAAATGCATTTGAAATGTCTAGAGCAACGATTTTAGACCCATCAAAATTGTGGAGACTAGACTAGACGATTCCAAGCCGTTCCATAAAAAATTAGCAAGTCTCCAGCTGAGGGATTAGATCGGATGTGAAATTTGGGGATCGTTTTTAAGAGTTAATGACAGATTAAAAATTCCTAGAAAGAATCGAAGTCATTGGAATTGGTCAATAATTTGAGAAATCGCTATCCTCACCATTTCTGGGAATAGGCTAAACGTAACTTGCCCGAGCAATTTGGAAAGTGTCCTGTCGATAAGAGAAATAGAATACTTTACGCAGAGATTTAGCCTAGGATGCGACACACACAGCTTTTAATTAACAGGAATCAAGTGTTGAGCCCCTTAACGACCGCGAATACATCACTCGTATGGACGTATATTGGCTCTTGTAAAATGTCGGTAGAAGGCGGGAATTTGAAGCGAATCTTGCTTTATCCATAATTAAATTTGTAGAAAGTTTTATTCCAAAATCAATAATATCTTCAAAATCATATTTCCAGTTTTTTTTTTTATATAATCAATTTCAGCATCTGCGCAACGGCAAAAACACCAACCATCAACAAGTCAACGGCAGAAGCGCTGAAAATTCTTTAGGCGTACCCGTCGAATTAAGTAACGGCAAGGAAAAGTGTGCTGCTTTTATGTTTTGGGAACTTTCGAAAACAACTCCGTAAAAGTTTTGAAGTTTGGGAATGCAATTTTGAACATTGACGATGAAGTACCTACATACTTGAAATTAGGTAAGTAAACTAGGAACTTTATCAAGGGTTGGTAGGAAAGGTACGCAATCGAAGAAGCAGCACTGGAACTGGAAAACACATCGATAGTAAGATTCAAGCTGGTTACTTTCTTGAACCTGACATTGGGTTGAAGTACTCACTTGGTAGGCTCACCACTGTCTTCCAAGCTGAAGTCTTCGCCATCGCAATGGCAAGGGCTATCTGCACTGCTATGGAAATCAATGGAAAGGTCATTGCTATTCTCTCGGATAATCAGGCAGGGCAGCCTTAATGGCTCTGAGTGGCCCTCAGATAGCATCTAAGTTACAAGGCGACTGCAGGATGTCAGTGGATAAGCTGCGTTTTCACAACAAGGTGTCCCTTCAGTGGGTTCTGCAGCATATATGGATCATGTAAAATGAAAGTGCTGACCTTCTAGCCAGGTCTGGCTCTGATTCTCCCCTCTTTGGACCGGAATACGTTCATTAAACGGATGTTCGCATCAAACATCGGCAGCGATGGACGAACCTGAGCACTTGAAGGTGTACAAATCTTTTTCGTAATAGGCCTAATCGGAATTTCTCTGACTTTCTCTTTGGGGCTCGGAAGGAAACAATGCAGAGCTGTGGTTGGCATCATCATTCACCACAACTCGCTTCACGCTCATCTAACAAGGATGGGAGTTGTTGGCAACCCTGAATTTCTGTTCTACCTGGAAGGAGAGCCTTACTTCACCTAGGCCTGATGCGTTTCATTAAGAGGACAGGAAGGTTTTGGTGAGAAGATGTTCTAGCAGGTTAGTACAATGGGTCGCATTGGCCTCTATGCTTGGAATCTTTCGTCCCCCTGCCTAAAAAGAAAAAAAAAGTTGGTAGGTTTTCCAAGTATCTTTAGGTATCACTTCGTCCATGTGTTCTATGGGTGTCGTATACTCGCCCTTAAAATTTTATTTAATTGTCCAAACTTATGAATATCGTCTTTTAGATAGATCTGCACATGGAAAAGTTCAGATGATCATTCGAGTAGCTCTAATGACATAGGCTGGACAACAACAACAGCATACCACAGATGGAAGTGATACCAAGACTATGTTTTTACTACTTATTTTGATAAGCGACTCTAAGAAAAAACGTAAACTGAGGATGGCATCAGAATTTTTTCATTCTGTCTTTGAATGTTCCGAAGTTGGAAATGTATAGCGCTTGTAGCTAGTCATGCAAGAAATTTTGGGGGCGATTGGAAGAAAAACATTTCCTTTGCATTTATCTAACCTTCGCTTTTTTCTTTCTTCTTTATAGATTTCATTCAACAGGACTTCATGTGTCTCATAAAGAGCACGGCGGTAAATATTTTAGTGAGCACCCACCAAACAGATTCTTGACATATTCGATTTTCACTAAATTGTCAACAAAATTTGGAAATAATGTTTTTTTTTTCTTCCTAAATATGAAATTTCTATGCATTCCTGAAAGGATTCATCCACTAGTATACCTACTAATAAAATTGCTATGAACTAAAATTTCATAAAAGTTCACTGTCCCAAATTTATGAATAATTCCTCCGAAATAATTTTTAATCCATTCATCAAAATAAAAAACAAATCATCCAGGTGCAGTAGAGAGAGCACTACACTGGGACATTCACGCAACTGAACTCAATCTCTAGGTAGATAGATACAACGAACTAGTAGAACTCAGATAAACTAGCATCAGAGCAGAAATAATTTGGAAAATGGGAAAATCATGTTTTTCCGAAACAGGTCAAGCAAAAATGAATCCAAAATTGTTGTCACATGTCACAGAGGATTTCCACCTGCATAAATAAGTTTTTGTGTGAGATTGAAATCAAAATCGATTTTAGTTCGAATTCTTTAACAGGTATACCATGCAAAATTAGTTGATGCTTCTTCGTTACATGAAGAAGTGTAAAAATTAACTTAAAAATGAAAATAATTACGAAAAGGTTTTGAGCAGAAAAACAGGGACTCCATTGATTCCGAGTTTGGTAGCTGAGATAAAAAAGTGTTGTTGAGATTGTCTGAATAACATTGAAGTGTTGGGTAGCTATGATGTAACTGAACTGTGAGTCAGCTGAGTGTAAGTCACTTTTTTGCTGACCATGAATTAAGGGTAATAAGCGTAAGTGAAATATCTAATAGGCTTGCCTAGCCCATCGATAAATCAAAGGCTCTTGAAACACACGCTAGAATTAATCAGCAGCGTTCACTCAAGAGCCTTTCATAATGGAACTCATAAACTAACCAAACAAAAGCCGCAGGGATTAATCCATGTAAGGAAGGGGTGGTTGGTAAGCGGGTTATTGCAGTTCCATCTTTAATTGCTACTCGAAAGTGTAGAAACTACTTGGTAGCGGAATTTAGTTTCTACACACCACAAAGACACCTCACCTTCTTTATATTATGCTGCTGCTGCTGTTGCTCCTACTTCTGCTCCTACTACTACTACTACTACTACTATGAATCTATACGACAGAACTGGAGCAAAAAAGGAGAGGAAAGGAAGTGCTGCTCCTCTTGTGATATTCCTTTAGACAGTTATCAGATGTAGGTATACAACTGTGCAGGAAGACTGATGGGAGGACATGTTAGTGGCAGAACAACAGTGTCGGGTTCGAATAGTTTAACTTATACTTTGTAGGGAATTGAGGTTAATAGGAGCCACAGTTGCCCACCACATCGGGTTGATCTTATTTCCCTGCTGTGTTTGCATGCTTTTGACATCATCAACGCTAATGGAGATTGAGGTGACACATGACTCTCCTTAGTTTCTATATAGAGTCAAGAAATCCTGGAAAAGTATAGGAAATTATAAAGTTTGCTATAGGTATACGCAGTATAAACATAGGAAGTTGGCATGTAGGTACATATGTACTTTTATACAGGTACAGGAGACTGGAATCTCTGGAGTAGACAAAATTTATAAATGTCCAATAGAAAATTCATTTTTGGTTTCCACAAGTGTTGGCATGAATAAAAATTAGGAGGAGGACAAGGAATTTAACTCTAAATAAACTTTATCTCTTACGCTTCTTATACCTTTAGTAGAGGATATAAATGCCGAGCTTTCAATTCAAAGTTGTCAACACCTGGATTGCATGTATGCTGGGCTGAGGGAGTGCAGTCTTTATCAAAGGCCACTTAGATAACAGGTGACCTCTGAGAATTATTAGAGTGTATTTTCTAGTACTATACCCGTACATCACATCAAGTAAGCGACAAATGTAAATTGAATTGAAAACATTAACGACTCTCGTTTATTGATTCAGGCAGCAAAAATGAAGAATTTGATACGTGTCTTGCGGCTTGGAAATGTATGGTTTCCGATATTGTGATGTTATTGTGTAAGGAAAAAAAACAGAAACCCTACGACATACCTACAGCTACTGAAGGCCGTACATAAAGAGGTGGTGGGACCTCCATGACACCCTCCCCCCCCCACCTCCTTCACAAAAAATAGACAAAAAATTAAAAATTTCGAAAGAATCGATTTAAATGTTTTTAGTTCTGTTCGCGTAGTTCTCGTGCAAAAACTTTCTGGGTAAAAACAATTTACTCGTGTGGTGGGAGAAATATGTAAAAAGTACGAAAAACGAATTTACTTTCTATAATAGTTAATAAGCCAACAAAATTACAAAACTTACCGAACGAAATCTAGTGACATTGGTACCATTTATACATCCCTGAGCAGCAATCACATATCGACCATACGATCAAATTACATGTTGCTTTATTTTGATTTCGCACTTAGGAAAAAATGCAAAATTTTAACAGAAAGTGTTTCCACAACAGTAATGATATAATCTTGTATTTATTGCGGTAAAAATTTCCTTCGTAAAGCCTTGAATCCGCCCGTGTCGTTTGAACCCAGCCTCGTCAAAATCCATTGCAAAAAATTCCAATAAAATTTTTTCAAGTAAAGTCAAAAAAATTAGTTAATTTTTTAGTGTTTTAGCTGGGTCTGTAAAGTACTTAAGTACTAGTACCAGTACCAGGACCTGGACTTACATTTTTTTAAGTATACAAGTACTGGTACTGGTACTTAAAACTTTTTCATGTACAAGCTCAGGTATTGGTACTGGTACTTATAAATCCCATATAAAAGTACCAAAGTACGCACTCTTTACAAATACCGCCATAGCGCAAGTACTTTGGTACGTATAGGGTACTTAAGGTCACACGTGGGATTTATAAGTACCAGTACCTGGACTTGTACTTCAAAAATTTTAAAGTATTAGTATCGGTACTTGTACTTGTGTTGTCTTGCACTTTTAAGTCCAAATCCTGGTGCTGATACTTGTACTTAGAATTTTAACTTTTACAGGCACCAAAGCTCGGGGGTTCAAAAACTTCAAAAAGGAACTCACGGGCTCTCGAGAAAAGCGAAAAATCGAAATTCAATTTACATCAATTTGTAGAAGAAAAATTTAGAATATGCGAGAACCTGGAATTTTTTTGTGATTAGCGACTTTGACCAGTTACCAATATCAGAAAATCGAATTTCTATTCATCGACAGAATGACCATTGCTACGAATTTTCGGTTGTTGTTTTGTGTGAATTTTGGCCCTAAAAAGCCTACGTTTTTCAGCTTGTGAAAAAGTTTTCCTAAATTCAATTATTTTCCCTTGGAGAGTAAAATGTTCCGAAGTTAAATTAAAAAATAAAAGTTATTTTTTACTGTTTTCACGCACTAGTGTTTTTTTGGGTAAGATGTTTTTTCCAGTTGTTATTGCCGTTGATAGAGGAAGTATTTAGGAGGCTTGAGGAATATTCGAACCATGCTCCTCTTCACCCTCCTACTTACTTCTTTAATTATATTGAAAGTCTTTGGCTTAAAGCCAGGTCTTTCTGTAGGAACTATGTTCGGCATTGTGTGTCTTCCGTAAATGGACACCGCTGACTTGTAGGCTAACTGCGAAGTCTGGAGGACTGGTTTAGCAGCGCCGTCTTGAAAGTCCACTTAATGCAGGTAGTTGATTGGTATCTTGACTATTCGCTGTGTAGTACATCTGGAGGGTGATTCTGATCTTTTGTCGTACTATTTAGTCGTGAATTTTGACATATTTTGTCTACTTTTTTTTCTCAACACAGTTCATTTTGTGTCTTCACTATTATATATCACAAAATAAACTATTATGAATTTTCGATGAACAAACGTAAAAAAACACGACTAAATATACGACAAATTAGTCAACTGCTTCCAGAGGTTGTGACAAAAATTTTACACTGGTAAATGGAAATTCTACACCTAATTACAGCATTACAAATGCTTAAATTCAAAACATTATTTTGAATTTGTAATGTGAAGTGTCATTTTCAGTTCATTCTACGTCATGCAAGACTTTATTTTGACATTCAAGTACGACAAAAGATCAGAATCACCCTCCTGGACGTCTGGATTACTGGTTGATCGAATATTCAACCAGCAACCAGATTAATGATGATCAACTTCGGGACCTGAAAAGAGTTTGAATGCCCCGAGTTCGCTCGAGTGAAACTGAAAACTGACACAAGATCAATTTGTCGGGCAAGTGACCTTTTCGGTCCAGACTATCCCTATCACAGCCTGAAGGTGCACTGAAATCAAGCCAATAATATGTCGTCTTGAAGGTTAACGCAGGAGGAGTAACAACGCTGGTGTTGTCTGCAGTTTTGATTCTGGTAGGCTGGACTGGACCAATTCGACCCTATGACGGTCGATGTCATGGGCTTGGGCATAGCTGTAGTTATGTTAGATGTTATGTAGATTGCCAGTCTGTTGGTTAGAGGAGGGACCTAATATGGAAAGAAAACTTATCTCGGAGGCATAAAATTAAACATCGGCTAGTATAGCGATGAGGTGGCTCTGTGGATTTTTCTTTATTTTATATTGATACTGTTCTTATATTTCTTTACTCTTTTTTTTTATTTTCCTAGCGTGCCGATTGACATAATAATAGGTCTGTTCGCGTACTCAGTTTTGGGACAATGCATTGCAATGAACTACCCAATTTCCGTACATGAGTTTTGCATGCGTCACAGCTTCCACTCTCGCATGAATTTACCCAAGTTTTTAGTTACTGCACAATTTTTGCAAGGAAAATTGACAGCTGACAGAGGAAAAGTTAATTTTTTTAATTTTCTGAAAAGTTCTTAAAGCGCAATCAAAATGTCGAATGAAGATAGTTTAAGTATTCAATGCTCTCATAGGACTTTTCAAGACTGCAACAAGTTAAAAAAACTAAAACAATACTCATTCGAAAATGTTATTCCACACTTCTTCTTCGTCTTGTTTTTCACGAAGTTGCATAAAAAGCGATCCCTTACTTTTTCACGCATTTTATATTCTTCCTCACACCACTCGAGTAAGTTTTTACCTTACCCAGAAAGTTTTTGCACGAGTACGCGAACAGACTTAATAATAATTTTGATTGTTTTTTTATTTACACTAAAGTCAGCAAAGTATTACTAGACGCGAATTTCGAAATAAATTTTACCAGGGGGGTGATTCTGAGCCTTTGTCGTAATTTAATGTCAAAATATACGCCTAAATGAAATGAACTTTTCTGCTGATTTTTGTGTGTTTTTTTTTCAGCTCAGCAAGCCTTGCTTTACGTAAAATGAACTCAAAATGACACTTCACATTACAAATTCAAAATATTATTTCGAATTTAAGCACTTGTATTGCTCTAATTAGGTGTAGAATATCCATTTACCACAGTATAAAATTTTTGTCACAACCTCGGAAGCAGTTGACTAATTTGTCGTACTTTTAGGCGTGTATTCTGACATTAATTCATTGCAAATTCATTTTAGTTTATTTTGTGGTTGATGGAAAGGATAAGGCAAAATGAATATGGTGAATATAAAAGTACAACAAATTTGAGATGAAATTTCAAAATATGTGACAAAAATATACGCCCAAGTTACGACAAAGCGATCAGAATCACCCCCAGGTTTACAAAGTGGTTGGTCAAAAGTTCGGAAATGTACAACAAATGCGATATCTTTTTACTGGCTCACCGATAATCAAATTCAAACCTTACTTCATATAGTAGAAACCAAATAATTAATTAAACTTGGCACTTTCTTCACAATTCTGGACAGAATCAATTGAATAATAAAGCTCAGAACGCATGTGCATAAGAAAAATCTAAAATCAATTAAAGTTAACCTTTTTATTTCTGGGTGTGACCATTATTTGCCCGATAAGATTAGTCTGCCAAGAATAGAAACAGTGAGTTATCTGAGAAGTAAGAGGGGGAGGAAGAGGGGAGGGGGAGTCGTAAGACGGAGTTTTCTCTTTGATTTGCATGCACATTTTTGCGCGGTAATTTTTGGGCTTGGCTTTGCTTGGGCTGTGTAGAAAACTTTGCATCTATATTTTGCTTCTTTTAAATTTGCCGACTTTAATCTGTTGACCTCGTCGAGTTCGGGTTCCAGTATATTTCATCAATACAGCTGTTGTCTTGCTTAATGAAACAATGTCGCCAATTATGCGGTTGAAAAACTTATTTTAATTTTTAATTTAACACTTCTAGTCTCAGCGGCGGCGCGGCTATTTTTTTGTTACTTGCATTTGTTCTTTTCGATTGCTGGTAGTTCCTTGGATGCTATTTGCTTGAAAAAAAGAAAAAAAAAACGGGCCATTACGAATTAGAATTATTATAACTGTTATTCCTCCAGGGATCCGAAAAAAATCATCATTCTTTTGATCGTGTGAAAAAAAAATCTACCCCAATTTTTTATTTTTACTTATAAAAATATAAAAACAAAATAAATTCCGCACATCAGACAGACCCTAGACTCCAATATTTTTTGAGCCAATAGAAAATGAATGGGGTCTTGTCTTATTCAAATGGGAAGGGAACTATAGGTAAGGTACTAAATCTTTTAAATAAATAACAGATTCCTTCTTCTCGTTCTTCCTTCCAAGTGTACATTTCCGAGAAGGTAAAAAAAAAAATGATCGAGGAGGGTTGCAATATTTGCTGCCAATAATTTGTTCATTTTTTGTCCTCACATTCATAATAATTTCCCCGGGGGCTTATCTTTAAGGTTAACTACTGTGCAATGATCGCCGCCATATACTTATCCAACATACCTCGGTGATCCTCTTAAGAGGCATAAATCAATTTCAATTAGGTATTGTGTATCAGTAACTGGTAGGGTTGCTTTACCGCAGCTCACTGCTATTATTCTTTAACTAATTGCGACCATTTGTTGCCTTTTGGCACGATCATTTTCATATAAATTGCGAATTTTTATCGTGAAGTGTTTGGTCGCTCAGATAAGATCATTTGTCACTTTTGATAGGGTTAACCCTTTTTCATGTAGACCACCAGGTATACTGGTGCTATCATATCTAATATATCAGCCATCACGTTTCCAATCACGTTTATGGCGCGATCAGACCCATCAATTTTGAATAAAATGAATGAAATCAGGCAACCAATCGTGCTGCCATTATACCTCACTCGATTAAATCAAATTCAAACCGAGATTTTATAAGGATTTTATATATTCATATGAGGTGTCTCCAGCTCCAGTGTGGTAATTCTTAGGAATTTATGATGTCCAGACAAGAAAAACACTTCTCGCATTCTTTCATTCATCAGGATGATTCATATACGAGGATAAGGTCTCCATGAATACAACTTACTGCTAAATATAAAGGCGACGATCCTCCCACGGACGAACCATAGTAAGATGTTAAGTAAGTAGAGCTTATCACCAGAGAGTATGTGTCTAATGTAAGCAAAAAAAAAAATTTTAGTTTATTAGAAATAAAATTATCAGAGAAATCTGCAGATGCAGACTCGAAGTAGTCAGGGAGAATACACATGTAGTAAAAAAAAAATAATAATAATAATAATATTAAGAAAATTTCAAGTGAAACAATCACTGGACGTGCCTGAATCAATAACAATCGTAAAGTGAGCTTGGCTTCTTCAAATTACTGCCTTCCTTTAATATTTGGAGACTCTTTATATATATAGAAATTCTCGATGTCGAATGCTTTCGAATGTTCGTGTCTCGAGCAAGTTTCTACCAAGAAACGTGCTGCTAGACTTTTTATTTTATTTTTATGCACATTAGGCTCATATCAGGCTTTGATGGCTTAGACCAAATTCGTTTTGTATATTTTATTTCCCCTGAAATCTTAATTGTGTGATAGAAAAAAAATTCCTTGGTTCTCATTCGCCTTTTTTAATTTCATTCATCATGAGGAACATAGGACAAAAACAATTGCTGTCCAGCTTGCGGATTCTATTCTGATCCACGATCTGCCAGTAGCTGTGACCTCGACTGGTACGGTTCTATTCTACACCTTGTGGTTTTTAGATCTTCTATTGCGGATTCAGTATCGTCATCGATGTCGTCCTGGTTATTTTTTGGAAAAAATATGTAGAAGATTTAATTTCTCCTACGGCCATCTAGACCTAAAATTTGCCCAGGAATGTGTGAGGACGGGATCAGGACAATTATACTTGAATTTCTATAGTCAAAGAAAATTGCTTTAAAAAATACAGAACAAAATAATGATTACAGGGTTGTGCGCAATGATAGGATTGGACGTCGAAGTGGTGGGGTGAGTATTTTCATAAAACATTTTCTGAGTTAAAAGGAAATTATCTCTTCTGAGTATAAGTTGAATGAAGTGGAATATATTTTTTCCGAATTAAATTCAAATAATGTAAATTGCTTGATTGGGGTTGTTTATAAACCACCACTCACTTAAGTCACTCAGCAATGACTTAATATGTATTGCTCATCAATACCAACATATTATTATTGGAGGGGATTTCAACTTGAATTTTCTCGCGCCATCTAATCTCGGCAACTCCTCCCAAATTGTATTGGACGCACTCGATTTTCACAGAATTAATCAGCATCCAACTTACTTTGCGTGCAGTGTACCCTCCCTTTTAGATCTATTTATTACTGCCGATATTTCAAGAGTTTTGTTTTTTCAACAGATTTCAATTCCTCGCTTATCTGATCATGATATGATAATGTTTACTTATGACTTGCAATTCGAAAGGGCCAGTTTACCCACATCATACTCATACTACAATTACAATGAAGTTGATATTAATGTTCCTTTAGTTACTAGGACCGTAGTAAATCCACAATGTCCTTGGTTTTCATCACATATTCACAAACTTATATCAATTAGAGATTTTTCTTATGCCAGGTGGAAGAGATATAAGTTAATAGCATTTCTTCAAGAATATCGCACTGTAGTAGTATAGCTATGTCGGTTCTGGCGCATTTTTTGTGAAATTATTCTAAGTCCAAATGACGTTTGGACTTAGAAAAATTTCGATAAAAATTGGTCTAGAACCGACATAGCTTTTTGTGGGATATTTCTGAAAAATTTTATTAAAATTTTTCTAAGTCCAGAAATGACATTTGGACTTAGAATATTTCTGAAAAATTTTCGAAATTTTTCTAAGTCCAGAAATGACATTTGGACTTAGAAAAATTTCGATAAAAATTGGTCTAGAACACTTAGAAAAATTTCGATAAAAATTGGTCTAGAACCGACATAGCTATTATGTCGGTTCTGGCGCATTTTTTGTGAAATTATTCTAAGTCCAAATGACGTCACAGAAAGTAAAAATTTTGCTTGTTTGGAAATATTCTAAGTCCAGGAAGCTTCAATTTGTACTTAGAAAAATTTCAATCAAAAAATAAAATAGAACCGACATAGCTATATTGCGAAAATAATGTTAGTCCGGAGGCTCAAATTTTTTGGGTGTTGTGAAAATATTCTTAGTCCGGATGGAATAAAACTTTATGCAAAAATTTGCAAGCTTCTTGAAATATTGTGTGATAATAAATTTTATCAACATTATTGTTTATCAACGTTATTCTTGAAATATTGTATGATAATAAATTTTATCAACATTATTGTGGTTTGACCAAAAAATTTTTAAGAAAATGAATTTTCGGCTGAAAAAGTTTGAACAAAAATTAAAACCGCGACATCCGCATATTGTTTTGTATGATAATTTGTGAGGAAGTTTCAAGTGTGGTTTTTATTATCATTTTTAGATTTTTAAAGAGCAAATATTCAGAATTTGTGGTAATATTATCAGTGCGAAATTTAAACTTTAATTTTTAGAGGAAGTTTCAGGTGTGGTTTTTATTATCATTTTTAAATTTTTAAAGAGCAAATATTCAGAATTTGTGGTAATATTATCAGTGAGAAATTTAAAGTTAAAAAATTTAAGGTAACATCAGTATAAAAGTGTGTAATTGTTTGTATTATAATGTAGAAGCTTTCAAGTTACAGAAAAGTCAACAGTTATTTAAAGAAATGAATACACCTCATGTTATTGACATGATAGTGGCTCAGGAGCAAGAAGATTACCTGAACTGTCTTAATTGGATTAAGATAGAATTGAACGACCTAATCCACCACTTGCAAGAGGGAGGAGTGCTTACTGTTGGAGATACGGAAGTACTTCTATTGAACATAGTCCGAATGGCTGAGGAAATGGTTTTGGCAGATGTGTCTGAAGATGATATTGAAGAGATCTGGAACCTACATGAGTCTATTTTTTATGGTTACAATAGTGTAGATTGTAATGATATTTTATTTTTAAGGTATTGTATTAATATAGTAAGTAATGAAATTAAAAGAATAAAATGAAATAATTTAAACATGAGAGGTTTTCATATGACATTAACTTCTACAATGTTTTAATTCATATTAAGAAAGAATTGGGAAAATATATGTGGTTTGGCTTTCATTCCTTTTGTCTATTCAAATTTGCTTTTCATTCTGCTCAAACTTACTTTTCAATTAATTTTCAATTCTCAACGAATAAAGTGCTGTACAAATCCATTTAAATAATGGCTCCTAGGTCTGAAGAATTTTCAAACAGTTTTGCTGGTACAAATGGTGAAGAAAGTGCTGAAATAATGTTGGGTGATAATATAAGAAGAGAAGTCAATCGTATTGCTACGGTATATCAATTTCTTGATATAGTTCATCTACTTTGTGTTGAGGATATGCCTAATGTTGACGACCTTGATTACTATTTGGATAATGGATCACCTGTAACATCTGATGACTCGGACTCAGATTCAGACATGGATGATTGCCAAATAACTATATCATTCCATCACATTGTTTCGGACAATCAACTATATTGCATTTCTTGTGCAGTTAGTAATAATATTTCCGCTGATGAGGAAATATTAACTAATCGGACTTTTGTTGATTTGGATGATTTAGCAAATTATTTTTTAAATAATATTAAAATATGTGTTTGGTGCAATAATAATATAGATTATACATTTTTTTAAAGTAAATAAAATAAAGTTAAATAAAAAAATCTATTAGTTCTTCCCCACCCTATTCCCCCTCCATTTTTCATGATATATAAGCATTGAAATTTTTAAACTTAAGGCAATTGTATACATAACCACTTCTAGCAAACACTAATCTCAAAAAATGGATTCCTATACTGAAGTTGCTAGAAATATGGTTAAAACTCTAAAAGAGGTTATACCACTGCTTAAAACTAGTGATTTTCTTGAGGTGAAAAAGTGGTCAGTTTATTGTAAAAAAAATATTCGTTTAATGTATCGAGCATTGAGACTTGCTAAATCAGTGGGTGAAAAAAGGAACATTGAGACTAATATTGGGCATATGAAAAAGTTTATGGAGCAAATTAGACAATTGCTTCATAGTGGCAGTGGTTTGAAAGATAAAGGAAAAAGTGCATCGATTGTGTGGAAAGATATCAACTCTGCTTTTAAGAATCGCATTCGAACTGGTGTGTTTATAAACTATAGATACAAAGATCCTAAATTGTTTTTGCAACATGCTGGAAAGATGTTAGTGATACAATTGAAAAAATTTTTGAAAAAGTTCAATACAATTAAATTAAATTTATCATTTTGTTGTGAGTTTAAAAAATTTACTCCTGGTAGTGTTGAAATCCGAGAATATAAATATTTAACAACACCAAATGAAACAATTGACATTGGAAGTGATTTAAAAGAGATTGTGTATAGCTTACAAAATACATTATTAGCAAATTTAGAGGAGTTTCAAGAACGTGATAGTGGTTGGGCATTAAGTGAGATTATAAATTTAGCAGTAAACCTTAACAAGTATGTACCACTGAGAGGTTCCTCATATATAGATCTACCATCACAAATAAAAAGAAAAAAAGCTTGTGTAAATATTAAAAATGTGGATAATGCCTGTTTTGCTTGGAGTATTATAAGCGCTTTATATGAAACTTCTGTAAGTTCCGATCGTCCAAGCTCTTATCCATATTACGCAGATATACTTAATTTAAATGGCATTAATTTTCCTATTCAAATGAAAGATGTATTTAAATTTGAGAAAAATAATAACATAAGCATTAACATTTACATACTTAAAAAGCGCAATAATACTTTTAGTGTTATACCAACGAGATTAAGCAAACAAAAATTAAATCAACATGTAAATCTGTTAATGCTTCAAGATAGATATATAAATGGAGATGAAACTAATGATTCTGTTGCTGATGATAATGATGATGATGATGATGATGACGCTGAAATGAACCATCATTTTTGTTGGATAAAAAACTTATCAAGATTAGTATCATCACAACTAACGAGGTTAGGACATAAAAAGTGGATATGTGATCGATGTCTTCATTACTTCCATAGTGAGGCTAAACTTAATCAACATACTACTGATTGTAATCAAATCAATAAATGTAAAATAATTTTGCCTACAGAAAATCAAAAGTGGTTATCATTTCAAAACTACAATTATAAACAAAAGTGTCCATACATAATATACGCTGATATTGAGAGTTTGCTATGTCCAATTAATGTTACAGCTGGTCATACCACTAAGCGTTATCAAAAGCATGAAATGCATAGTATTGGTTATTATTTCGTATGTTCTTATGATCCAACATTAAATTTTTATCATTCATATCGTGGTTCTAACTGTGGAACATGGTTCGCGAATGAACTTAAACAGTTGGCTGAAGATATTGAACCAACATTTATATGCGAGATTCCAATGGATGAGATTAGTGCTGAGCTTAACTACAATTTAATGAGACAAACGGTATGCCACATATGTGAAATTGTGTTTACTGCTACTGATGTACGCGTTGTTGATCATTGTCATCTAACAGGAAAAGTGCGAGGAATGGCACATCAAAGCTGTAACCTAAATTTTCAGGACAGTCGTGTAATTCCAGTGGTGTTTCACAATTTGAGTGGATACGATGCTCATTTCATTATTAAGGATATAGCTACTGCTTTTAATGGTAAGATTAATCTGCTGCCACTAAATAAAGAGAGATATATAGCATTCACAAAAAAGGTGGATGATTATCAAGCTACGTTTAAGTTTATCGATTCATTTCGATTTTTACCATCATCTATTGAAAAGTTAGCATCATACTGCGATGAATTCCACTTAATAAAAAATGAGTTTCCCAATAACTATCAACTCCTTTCACGAAAGGGTGTATTCCCTTATGATTACATGGACAATTGGAGTAAATTAAATGAAAGTCAACTTCCATCTAAAGCAAATTTCTATAATAAACTTAATAATAGCAATATCAATGATGATGATTATGCTCATGCACAAAAGGTATGGAATGCATTTAATATTCAAACACTCGGAGAATATTCAGACTTATATTTGAAAACTGATGTTTTATTATTAGCTGAAATTTTTGAAAACTTTCGACATAGCTGTCTACGAAGTCACAGATTGGATCCAGCTCATTACTTTACAACACCAGGCTTAAGTTGGGATGCTATGTTACTATATACAAAAGTAAAATTGGAGCTAATTACAGATATCGATATGTTATTATTCATTGAACGTGGTATTAGAGGTGGTATAACTCAGTGTAGTACTCGATACAGCAAAGCTAATAATAAATATATGACTGATTATGATTCACACAATAGAATAAACTTTTTAATGTACTATGATGCAAATAATCTATATGGATGGGCCATGGCACAGTTTTTACCAACAGGAAATTTTAAGTGGGTTAATAATATTGATATTAAAACTATTCCAGATGATTCAGAGGTTGGTTATCTCTTAGAAGTTGACCTGCAATATCCACATGAAATACATGATCATCATAAAGATCTACCATTTGCTCCAACTGAAATGAAACCGCCTAAGTCCAAAAATTCAAAGCTATTGTTAACTGAATATAATAAAGAGAGATATGTTATACACTACCGTAATCTTAAGCAATGCCTAGATAAGGGGCTTATATTAAAAAAGGTGCATAGAATTTTACAGTTTGATCAATCACCATGGTTAAAAAAATACATTGATTTAAACACCACTTTTAGAGCGGCTGCGAGAAATGAGTTCGACAAGAACTTTTTTAAGCTTTTGAATAATGCAGTATTCGGAAAAACTATGGAAAATGTCAGAAAACGTGTGGATGTCAAACTTTTCACAAAATGGTATGGTCGGTATGGTGCTAAAGTAATGATTGCTAAGCCAAACTTTCACAGTCGAACTATATTTGATGAAAACTTAATTGCAGTTGAATTAAATAAAATTCAAGTGTACATGAATAAACCTATCTACGTGGGGCAAGCTGTGTTGGATATATCCAAAACATGTATATATGAATTTCATTATGGATACATGAAACGTATTTTTGGAAATCTGTGTAAATGTCTCTATACTGACACAGATTCTCTAATTTATGAGATTACTGAGAAAGATCCATATGAAATAATGAAGCGGGATATTCATATGTTCGATACTAGTGATTTTCCTATTAATAACATTTATCATATATTACAGAATAATAACAAAGTACCAGGATTGATGAAGGATGAACTTAATGGACGAATTATGACAGAATTTATTGGATTAAGAGCTAAAATGTATAGTTTAAGAGTTGAAGGTGAAGATTATGTAAATAAAGCTAAAGGAGTTAAGAGTTATGTAACTAAAACATCAATATGTTTTAATGATTATAAAAAATGTTTGAATCAATTTACTGAAATTTATAGACAGCAGAATTCCATACAATCTATAAATCATGATGTTTTTAGTATAAGTCAGAATAAATTAGCCTTAAGTCCTTATGATGATAAGCGCTATTTAATAAATGGTTCTACAGATACTTTACCATGGGGCCATTATAGTTTATTGAACCACTAGATTTTTTATATAGTATTATTAATAAAGAAAATTTTCATACATTAAAAATTTTTATTTCAATCCTTTAATAATCCTTAATTATTCCCATCAGATTAATTACTAGTCTTATAAATCATTTATTTATACAACAAATTTATAATATTTCATTTTTATTGACCCATGAATTGTGTTTTGCAGAGAACCCTAGCCATTTTACAAAAAATTTATTCCGTTTCTTCTTCAATACTTTTTCAACAAGGTAATTATGCGGATATTTAGTCTTTAGTAGTTCTTTTTCATAAAATCCTCCTTTGATTGGATGTCCCTCATAATCCTCTAGAAGATATGTCACCGGACTCGTGTTTTGTATGGTTTTAATTTTAAAGATCTCAGTTGTCCAGTTCGGTGTGTACCCCTTTTCAAATATATGTTTGTGCTTGCTGATGCGAACATAGTCATCAACCTTATATTTTGCTACCCCCACTATTTTTATGTGATTGTATACTGTTTGTAGTAGAATATTTTTATTAATGTGATTAACATCGGTGGGGCGCGTTTTAATGGTCCTATGCTTTTCATTATTGTATTCATGAACAAGATTGTGTACAAAATCAATCCAACGATAGGAACCATTCTTACTAAATTCTTTCCACATCATACCTTTCAATGTTCTATTAAATCTTTCAACTATTGAGGCTTTCATTATACTAAAAGTCGAATAGTGTTTGATTCCATACTTTACCATTAGTGTCTGGAATATTTTATTATAAAATTCTTTACCATCATCTGTCTGCAAATGTTTAGGAGTCCGACCGCTTTTTAGAACTTTTTTCATTGCAGCCGTTACCTCTTTTCCAGTTTTATTTTTAATGGGCTCTACCCAAGCATATTTTGAAAATGTATCAATCACTGTTAGCAAATAGTAGTATGCATTATTTTCGCGAACATAAGCACCCATTTCAACCAAATCTGCTTGCCAGAGGTCATCCAAATCTTTCATAATGACACGACGCCGGGGAAAATTTCGACGAGCTGCTTTATGCAGCTCACTCACAAGGGCCTCTTTACTCATTGTTAGCTTTGACTATAAGAGATTCTACATTTATTAACCCTCGTAAGTTCTTTTCAATGTCTTCACACTTTGTATCAATATAAACTTTTAACTTTTCAAATGACTAATTTATGTGTGATTGGGTCAATGTTTCCAGTTTTTCTCTAGTTATTTTAATAATATTATGTACATTCGCAAGCTCTTCCTCTAATTCACTCTTAGTTGTTTTTGTTTCTAAACTACTATGGGATTTGCATAAATCTAAATATTTATCTATTGCCTCATCTATATATAGCTTGTTTACAGCATCACTATCTTCTTCTGGATTTTTGAGATTCTTAATATTGCTGAATTGCATATCATAGTTGTTATCTGATGTTAACAGAAAACCCACTCCTGCAGGTCCGGTGGGGCCTCTTTCGCCTGGTGGTCCAGAGGGACCCCGTTCTCCTCGAGGTCCAGGAGAACCTCGTCCAATATTACCATCTCTTAGCGATCGTCCGAACTTATCAACAGTCATTTCGTGAATAAATATATAAAAAAGCGGAAGGGTGCTTTTATAAAATTAAATCAGACTCCCTTAACTCCTCAATAATGGAAACAATTTCATTGTTATGACTATTATTCCCGGCTACTTGAGAGCCAATTAAAAGTCGTAATCTGTCTACCAATTCGTTTGGATCATCCCAGTAAACATAGTCAATAGCCTCTCTGGGAAGCTTCATGAGACCCATACCTTCATGATTGATAAATTTTCTAATAATTCTCTTATATTTAGGTCCTTTACTACCTTTTATTTGCCCATCTGCACTATAATCACGTCTATGGGCATTAGAATCTTCCAAGATTTCTCGATAATTAGCCAAGTCTTTTTCACCATATAATCTGTTTGATGGTTCTTTCATAAAAAGAAGTTCGCATAAGCCAGCTGTTATGTTATAGTGCTTCCCATTAATGACAAAATTTTGTGCATCAATGTCAATGCTAGATTTCCCAATTTTCCACCTCCCATTATCCATATAAACACCATAAGTTCGGTCAATTTTAGGACTTTTGGCTTGGTAAAATCCTAAATATTTATTAACTAACCCAGTTGATAAGTTGAGGGTGGAATCTGATTTATTAGCTAAGGTTCTTGAATGAGTTGGTGTTCCATACTCGTCTTGTGATGACATTAAAGAAGAGTCTCTATACTTTAGTGGTGTGCTTGTTGGTTCCATTTTCATATACATTTGTTTTGGGTTTAACTCGAAGCCATCATAATCATCATCATCATCATCATCATTTATTTTATTTTCCTTTTTAGGTTCTGATTTGATATCAGCATGAAGTCCCTGTTTTACTTTTGTTTCACTTATAAGCTCTTTAAGTGGTTTTGTTATGGGCTTAAATGTTTCTTCAAGTTGAGATTCAACATCGATTCGCCCCGTTTTTATAGTTCGATACTTTTTCTTGATAGCATTCCTAGTTTTAATAATATTCCTAATTAACTCCCTCTTATTACCCATTTGTATTGATAATTTTTTTCAAAACCGATCTGGTCTATTAACACCTTTATTAACTGGTCTGTTAACAGCTTTAACTGCTTTCCTAACTGCTTTAACTGATCTGTTAACAGCTTCAACTGCTCTCCTAACTGCTTTATCTGATCTGTTGACTGCTTTAATGGATCTGTTATATTTATACGGAAATAAATGTATCGAATCCCTGACGGTAACGCCCCCTGCTTAAGGGGCTGTCTTTGTCTACTACCAGAAACCCATATTTATCCTTCCAACACTTAGCACACATATCTCGGAAAGTATCAAAGCTCATATCCGTATTCACATGATCATCATAAGCATGCCTAAGATTTGTATCATCTTGTTTAAATAAAATGAGAAAGTTGGCATTATGTCGTACCAAGTGTTTTGGTATATGAGTATAAGTTTGGCAAAGATAGAAACTATCAATGTTATTATGTCGACCCATGCAAAAATAAGATCGTATGTTGTCTTGTTTCCCACAATAATACTATATAAAAAATCTAGTGGTTCAATAAACTATAATGGCCCCATGGTAAAGTATCTGTAGAACCATTTATTAAATAGCGCTTATCATCATAAGGACTTAAGGCTAATTTATTCTGACTTATACTAAAAACATCATGATTTATAGATTGTATGGAATTCTGCTGTCTATAAATTTCAGTAAATTGATTCAAACATTTTTTATAATCATTAAAACATATTGATGTTTTAGTTACATAACTCTTAACTCCTTTAGCTTTATTTACATAATCTTCACCTTCAACTCTTAAACTATACATTTTAGCTCTTAATCCAATAAATTCTGTCATAATTGGACGAATTATTAATTATTAAAATTATAAAATTAAGTTCATCCTTCATCAATCCTGGTACTTTGTTATTATTCTGTAATATATGATAAATGTTATTAATAGGAAAATCACTAGTATCGAACATATGAATATCCCGCTTCATTATTTCATATGGATCTTTCTCAGTAATCTCATAAATTAGAGAATCTGTGTCAGTATAGAGACATTTACACAGATTTCCAAAAATACGTTTCATGTATCCATAATGAAATTCATATATACATGTTTTGGATATATCCAACACAGCTTGCCCCACGTAGATAGGTTTATTCATGTACACTTGAATTTTATTTAATTCAACTGCAATTAAGTTTTCATCAAATATAGTTCGACTGTGAAAGTTTGGCTTAGCAATCATTACTTTAGCACCATACCGACCATACCATTTTGTGAAAAGTTTGACATCCACACGTTTTCTGACATTTTCCATAGTTTTTCCGAATACTGCATTATTCAAAAGCTTAAAAAAGTTCTTGTCGAACTCATTTCTCGCAGCCGCTCTAAAAGTGGTGTTTAAATCAATGTATTTTTTTAACCATGGTGATTGATCAAACTGTAAAATTCTATGCACCTTTTTTAATATAAGCCCCTTATCTAGGCATTGCTTAAGATTACGGTAGTGTATAACATATCTCTCTTTATTATATTCAGTTAACAATAGCTTTGAATTTTTGGACTTAGGCGGTTTCATTTCAGTTGGAGCAAATGGTAGATCTTTATGATGATCATGTATTTCATGTGGATATTGCAGGTCAACTTCTAAGAGATAACCAACCTCTGAATCATCTGGAATAGTTTTAATATCAATATTATTAACCCACTTAAAATTTCCTGTTGGTAAAAACTGTGCCATGGCCCATCCATATAGATTATTTGCATCATAGTACATTAAAAAGTTTATTCTATTGTGTGAATCATAATCAGTCATATATTTATTATTAGCTTTGCTGTATCGAGTACTACACTGAGTTATACCACCTCTAATACCACGTTCAATGAATAATAACATATCGATATCTGTAATTAGCTCCAATTTTACTTTTGTATATAGTAACATAGCATCCCAACTTAAGCCTGGTGTTGTAAAGTAATGAGCTGGATCCAATCTGTGACTTCGTAGACAGCTATGTCGAAAGTTTTCAAAAATTTCAGCTAATAATAAAACATCAGTTTTCAAATATAAGTCTGAATATTCTCCGAGTGTTTGAATATTAAATGCATTCCATACCTTTTGTGCATGAGCATAATCATCATCATTGATATTGCTATTATTAAGTTTATTATAGAAATTTGCTTTAGATGGAAGTTGACTTTCATTTAATTTACTCCAATTGTCCATGTAATCATAAGGGAATACACCCTTTCGTGAAAGGAGTTGATAGTTATTGGGAAACTCATTTTTTATTAAGTGGAATTCATCGCAGTATGATGCTAACTTTTCAATAGATGATGGTAAAAATCGAAATGAATCGATAAACTTAAACGTAGCTTGATAATCATCCACCTTTTTTGTGAATGCTATATATCTCTCTTTATTTAGTGGCAGCAGATTAATCTTACCATTAAAAGCAGTAGCTATATCCTTAATAATGAAATGAGCATCGTATCCACTCAAATTGTGAAACACCACTGGAATTACACGACTGTCCTGAAAATTTAGGTTACAGCTTTGATGTGCCATTCCTCGCACTTTTCCTGTTAGATGACAATGATCAACAACGCGTACATCAGTAGCAGTAAACACAATTTCACATATGTGGCATACCGTTTGTCTCATTAAATTGTAGTTAAGCTCAGCACTAATCTCATCCATTGGAATCTCGCATATAAATGTTGGTTCAATATCTTCAGCCAACTGTTTAAGTTCATTCGCGAACCATGTTCCACAGTTAGAACCACGATATGAATGATAAAAATTTAATGTTGGATCATAAGAACATACGAAATAATAACCAATACTATGCATTTCATGCTTTTGATAACGCTTAGTGGTATGACCAGCTGTAACATTAATTGGACATAGCAAACTCTCAATATCAGCGTATATTATGTATGGACACTTTTGTTTATAATTGTAGTTTTGAAATGATAACCACTTTTGATTTTCTGTAGGCAAAATTATTTTACATTTATTGATTTGATTACAATCAGTAGTATGTTGATTAAGTTTAGCCTCACTATGGAAGTAATGAAGACATCGATCACATATCCACTTTTTATGTCCTAACCTCGTTAGTTGTGATGATACTAATCTTGATAAGTTTTTTATCCAACAAAAATGATAGTTCATTTCAGCGTCATCATCATCATCATCATCATTATCATCAGCAACAGAATCATTAGTTTCATCTCCATTTATATATCTATCTTGAAGCATTAACAGATTTACATGTTGATTTAATTTTTGTTTGCTTAATCTCGTTGGTATAACACTAAAAGTATTATTGCGCTTTTTAAGTATGTAAATGTTAATGCTTATGTTATTATTTTTCTCAAATTTAAATACATCTTTCATTTGAATAGGAAAATTAATGCCATTTAAATTAAGTATATCTGCGTAATATGGATAAGAGCTTGGACGATCGGAACTTACAGAAGTTTCATATAAAGCGCTTATAATACTCCAAGCAAAACAGGCATTATCCACATTTTTAATATTTACACAAGCTTTTTTTCTTTTTATTTGTGATGGTAGATCTATATATGAGGAACCTCTCAGTGGTACATACTTGTTAAGGTTTACTGCTAAATTTATAATCTCACTTAATGCCCAACCACTATCACGTTCTTGAAACTCCTCTAAATTTGCTAATAATGTATTTTGTAAGCTATACACAATCTCTTTTAAATCACTTCCAATGTCAATTGTTTCATTTGGTGTTGTTAAATATTTATATTCTCGGATTTCAACACTACCAGGAGTAAATTTTTTAAACTCACAACAAAATGATAAATTTAATTTAATTGTATTGAACTTTTTCAAAAATTTTTTCAATTGTATCACTAACATCTTTCCAGCATGTTGCAAAAACAATTTAGGATCTTTGTATCTATAGTTTATAAACACACCAGTTCGAATGCGATTCTTAAAAGCAGAGTTGATATCTTTCCACACAATCGATGCACTTTTTCCTTTATCTTTCAAACCACTGCCACTATGAAGCAATTGTCTAATTTGCTCCATAAACTTTTTCATATGCCCAATATTAGTCTCAATGTTCCTTTTTTCACCCACTGATTTAGCAAGTCTCAATGCTCGATACATTAAACGAATATTTTTTTTACAATAAACTGACCACTTTTTCACCTCAAGAAAATCACTAGTTTTAAGCAGTGGTATAACCTCTTTTAGAGTTTTAACCATATTTCTAGCAACTTCAGTATAGGAATCCATTTTTTGAGATTAGTGTTTGCTAGAAGTGGTTATGTATACAATTGCCTTAAGTTTAAAAATTTCAATGCTTATATATCATGAAAAATGGAGGGGGAATAGGGTGGGGAAGAACTAATAGATTTTTTTATTTAACTTTATTTTATTTACTTTAAAAAAATGTATAATCTATATTATTATTGCACCAAACACATATTTTAATATTATTTAAAAAATAATTTGCTAAATCATCCAAATCAACAAAAGTCCGATTAGTTAATATTTCCTCATCAGCGGAAATATTATTACTAACTGCACAAGAAATGCAATATAGTTGATTGTCCGAAACAATGTGATGGAATGATATAGTTATTTGGCAATCATCCATGTCTGAATCTGAGTCCGAGTCATCAGATGTTACAGGTGATCCATTATCCAAATAGTAATCAAGGTCGTCAACATTAGGCATATCCTCAACACAAAGTAGATGAACTATATCAAGAAATTGATATACCGTAGCAATACGATTGACTTCTCTTCTTATATTATCACCCAACATTATTTCAGCACTTTCTTCACCATTTGTACCAGCAAAACTGTTTGAAAATTCTTCAGACCTAGGAGCCATTATTTAAATGGATTTGTACAGCACTTTATTCGTTGAGAATTGAAAATTAATTGAAAAGTAAGTTTGAGCAGAATGAAAAGCAAATTTGAATAGACAAAAGGAATGAAAGCCAAACCACATATATTTTCCCAATTCTTTCTTAATATGAATTAAAACATTGTAGAAGTTAATGTCATATGAAAACCTCTCATGTTTAAATTATTTCATTTTATTCTTTTAATTTCATTACTTACTATATTAATACAATACCTTAAAAATAAAATATCATTACAATCTACACTATTGTAACCATAAAAAATAGACTCATGTAGGTTCCAGATCTCTTCAATATCATCTTCAGACATATCTGCCAAAACCATTTCCTCAGCCATTCGGACTATGTTCAATAGAAGTACTTCCGTATCTCCAACAGTAAGCACTCCTCCCTCTTGCAAGTGGTGGATTAGGTCGTTCAATTCTATCTTAATCCAATTAAGACAGTTCAGGTAATCTTCTTGCTCCTGAGCCACTATCATGTCAATAACATGAGGTGTATTCATTTCTTTAAATAACTGTTGACTTTTCTGTAACTTGAAAGCTTCTACATTATAATACAAACAATTACACACTTTTATACTGATGTTACCTTAAATTTTTTAACTTTAAATTTCTCACTGATAATATTACCACAAATTCTGAATATTTGCTCTTTAAAAATTTAAAAATGATAATAAAAACCACACCTGAAACTTCCTCTAAAAATTAAAGTTTAAATTTCGCACTGATAATATTACCACAAATTCTGAATATTTGCTCTTTAAAAATCTAAAAATGATAATAAAAACCACACTTGAAACTTCCTCACAAATTATCATACAAAACAATATGCGGATGTCGCGGTTTTAATTTTTGTTCAAACTTTTTCAGCCGAAAATTCATTTTCTTAAAAATTTTTTGGTCAAACCACAATAATGTTGATAAA
Source organism: Dioctria linearis (assembly GCA_963930735.1). NCBI lineage: Eukaryota > Metazoa > Arthropoda > Insecta > Diptera > Asilidae > Dioctria > Dioctria linearis. The sequence goes on from OZ005740.1 coordinate 21,856,612, forward strand.
ATTTATTATCATACAATATTTCAAGAATAACGTTGATAAACAATAATGTTGATAAAATTTATTATCACACAATATTTCAAGAAGCTTGCAAATTTTTGCATAAAGTTTTATTCCATCCGGACTAAGAATATTTTCACAACACCCAAAAAATTTGAGCCTCCGGACTAACATTATTTTCGCAATATAGCTATGTCGGTTCTATTTTATTTTTTGATTGAAATTTTTCTAAGTACAAATTGAAGCTTCCTGGACTTAGAATATTTCCAAACAAGCAAAATTTTTACTTTCTGTGACGTCATTTGGACTTAGAATAATTTCACAAAAAATGCGCCAGAACCGACATAATAGCTATGTCGGTTCTAGACCAATTTTTATCGAAATTTTTCTAAGTGTTCTAGACCAATTTTTATCGAAATTTTTCTAAGTCCAAATGTCATTTCTGGACTTAGAAAAATTTCGAAAATTTTTCAGAAATATTCTAAGTCCAAATGTCATTTCTGGACTTAGAAAAATTTTAATAAAATTTTTCAGAAATATCCCACAAAAAGCTATGTCGGTTCTAGACCAATTTTTATCGAAATTTTTCTAAGTCCAAACGTCATTTGGACTTAGAATAATTTCACAAAAAATGCGCCAGAACCGACATAGCTATACTACTCACTGTTCGAAATCGAACAACTTTTGCAATAAGAAATGCTAAAAGACAATACTACGCTTCCAAGCTAAATATAAATCTTTCTACCAAGGTCCTTTGGAATAATTTGAGGAAGTGTGGAATTGCTGGATCAAGTAAAAATGAGTGCACCCTTGATCCACATGCTTTAAATGTTCAATTTACATAACCTAGAGCAGACAATGATATCAATGAATCGGATCCTGACTATTTCAGCAATGATCATGAATCTAATTTTGATTTTTACCGAGTTACTACAAGTGATGTGTCGACAGTAATGTGTAGTATTACTTTTAATGCGACCGGAGTAGGATGTCTGAATCCCAGATTTATCAGATTATGCTCGGCTTATATTGTTCAACCTCTTGCTCACATCTGTAATATATGTTTTTCTACCATGACTTTCCCAGCTGCTTGGAAATTTTCCAAAGTTCCCAAGAACTCCGTTGGAGGTAGTGTTGAGTATCGTCCTATTAGTATACTACCTTTTCTCTCGAAAATTGTAGAAAAAGTCATGTACCTTCAAATCTCCCAATTTTTACATTTAAATAAGTCTCTACATGACTGTCAATCGGATTTTAGCATTTTCTTCTCAAGCAGTTAAATTGATTTATAATTATCTCAGTAATAGGTCCCAAGCAGTACTAGTAAATATGTAGATGCCAGTCCTCATTTCTTCCTGTCTTAACCGGTGTGCCACAAGGATCGATACTCGGACCCCTACTATTTTCAATTTTTATCAATGATATTTTTTCTCAAGTTAATCATAGCAAAATGCATCTATACGCTGATGATGCGCAATTATACCTCTCTAGACCCCTTGGCCTTATTGAGGATGCTACTAGCTGTATTAATGAAGATCATCAATCAATTAACTTGTGGTTCGTATCTAATATGCTAAAGCTGAACCCAGCAAAATCCAAATGTTTGGTCATAAATCGCACAAAACTCGACGCAGAAGGATTTCCTCCAATTATGATTAATAACACAGTCAGGAGCCTTGGAATAATGTTCAATTGTTTATTTACGTGGGATGACCACATCAATAATATTGTTAGTAAAATTTATGGTGGTTTACGTGCGCTATGAGTATCTAGTGATTTTATTCCTGTTTTAATAAGGTTTACTGATGGTACGTCTACTTTTATTACCGGTATTTACTTACGGCTGTGAGGTCCTTGGCAAACTCGATTACGATAATTCCCATAAACTTGAGATTGCTTTTAACTCTGTGGTTAATAATAAATAGTAGCATTTTCAAGGCATTAACGCATTTTCAAGGCATTAAATCAAATCTACTGTACTAATTGTTGACTCCATCTCTATTCTTTCTTAATTATTAATTCTTATTTTGGTAATATTAGTAAGTTTCTTAGTAATATGTAATCACTTCTTATATTTAGTATTACGCATTAATAACTTTAATTAAATACTTAAATATGTTATTCCTTTTCTAATTCTCAGTGTACTATTTTTGTAATTTATTCTGGCTTGTGTACATTAATAAGATATTTTATCTTACGTGTACAATTGTTGCAAATAAATTGAATTTGAATTTGAATTTGAAAAATATATGTAGAATTTGAGGGGGTAAGTTCAATGCTGTGGCATCAGATGACACACTAATGTCGATCTTAATGTTTTCGATGCTTGGGCACCAGGTGACACTAATGTCGATATTTATGTTTCGCTCGCAGGTAATTTGTGTCTTATTATTATCTCTAAGCATGGGCAGATAAATACACGAAAATAAATGTTCGATGGAGTCACGATTTATTTTAAAATAATTGAAATATAACTAGCAGCCCAAAGGTACAAAGATTCCATTGACTATGGGTGTGGTAATTTTGAGTAGTCACTCTTGAAAATTAAAAATGAAAAAAATCAAAAGCTGCAAAAAGTTGGAGCTTGAACACAGCCGTCTGAGTAAAAAGGTAATTATCTCTGATTACGTTCCATTAACGAAAAACTGCTGAAAATTTTTAGGTGAAGGAACTCCATTTAAACTTAATTGCTAACTACCTATCTAACTTACCCGACATAAAAATCTTCCACGGCTTAATGAATTTAATGTAAAAGAAGCGGTCGGAATTTTTAAACTCTCACAAATTGAAATATGAAGGAGTCACCATCATCAAGTGCAGACCATAGAGAAGGACTTATGAGACTCTATCTAAAGTGTGACAAATTTCAAGAATTATAAATTCCCAAAATCTGTTTAAAATTTCTGCCATGCCCTGTGTGTTTTGCAACTCTCAGAACAGTTTCAGTGTGCAATTGTTAAATGTTTATTGAATTTTTCTCTAGTTAATCACGAGTTAAATATGGAGTGGAATGCGCGATTAGAATTATTGATTAGCGCAGAGTAGTAGCAGCAGCAGCAGCAACAGCAGCAGGAGAACGGGTAGAATTCATTCAATTGCTAAGATGAACGTGCCAATGACAGAATTGGCAACATGACGGGTTTGGACTTAAAGCATGTTCCGGTGTTTTTCAGAAATGGAGACGTGTTATTCTCTGTTCAATACTCCTCCAAAGATGGACTTACCTATAAATTCTATTCGTCAAAATGATTTCTTGAATTTCACTCTTGACCGAATTTACGCTACGTCTACGTTAGGTTGCGGTAGTTTTGCGAGCACGTGAAATTATTTTTCAAATTCAAGTTTTGATTTGGATCACATTAAAATTTGGGCGACATACTCACAGGAAAGCCTTATAATTATGTGAAAAAAAAATTATTTCGCTTAGTTTTCTGGCACTTCGAAAAAAAGGCTCAACTATGATGAGATTAAGTGACGAAATTCGCTATAAAATTAATTGACTTACATATGTATAAACAGAACATAATTTGGCTATCAAAATTTAGGCAGGCTGGTAGTAATTATGTGAAGGTTTAGTATCATGTAAAAGTCAGCGAAACTTGGCGAAAACCTATTGAATATCAGTTTTACCTATGCTTAAATGCAGGGAGTTTGGTATTTTCGTAATCACATTTGTGGTAACTTCCAGGTCACTTGATCTGATACGGGGTGAGGCAGAATGCAGTCCCTAGTTCCAAACATTTACTGATATGATACGGGCTCCAGTGGAGGTAGAGGGATAGAACAGGTGCCGTTAGGTCGGGGTAACAACGCCGTTTTCAGTAGACAACATGCGGTGGACAGGTGAACAACGGGGTTTTGTTGTGAAGACCATTTTCAAAAACGGGAAAAGTGTAGTGGCGACGCTGAGGGCCTTTCGCACACAGTTCAATTTAAATGGTAACGACAGTGTTCCTGACCCCAAAAATGTTCGGAAATGGAACAGTAATGTAAGGACGGCGGGGTGTGCATTTCCTAAAAAACCATTTGTGTCCTGATAGGCATAATTGGGCCTTATATTTTTGAAGTATGAAACTCAACTGTAACTGTAAATTAAGGGTGCTATTTTGAGTTACTAGTGAACTTCTTACGACCCAAAATGGAAGAGTATGACAGGAGATATGACACAGAAGTCTTCTGGTTTCAACAGGTTGGAGCCACAGCCCATATTTCTCGTCGTTCACGCGAATGTTTGCATGAAATGTTTCCCGGCCACTTAATCTCTTTACGAGAGGATGTTCTATGATCTCCTTGCTCCCCATATTTGACCCCTTGTAACCTTTTTCATTGCTCTACCTCAAAGCTGCGGTTTACAAAGTTCGACCTCGAACACACCATTGGGGACGTAGTCACCGGAGGTCCACAAGATACGCTGGCAAAAGTGGGGGAGGGGGGGGGGGAACTTTGTTGAAGGGCTCAATATGTGCATCGTTCGTCAAGGCCGCCACTTGGACGATATATCTTTAAAGTTAACTAAAAAAAAAACTGGCGTAATATGTACTTTTTAAAAAATAAAAACCTTTTTCTTTTATTTTGAACTGTTTTTTTCACAATTCATCCGCCAAGTCAGGGCTTGCATTCAGCCCCACCCTTGTCTCGTCCGCCTTAGAAGATGTACTCCCAGAGCGTCACTGACTTGGGATTTTTTTTCAGTATGACTAGTGTTGTGAAGTCCTCCGGTAGATTTAAAATGCTTGAATGGGTCACTCTTTTTAGCTTGTTGGGAATGAAGATTTTTTCGGGAGACTTTAGCTCTTGTCAAATACTTTGTTGTTGAAAATGTCGATTGTATCATGGACAGTCTCTTCTCGATTGGAAGTGAAAAAGTCTCGACTATTACGAGCTTGGAATGCTTATTCGAACCTCCCAATATAACTTTTATCTTCTTTTTAAATAAAAGTGAATTTCTACCGTTTTCAATATTCATTAGAGAGAGCCTCTTGAAACATGTTGACGACAGAAGGTCTTCCAGATTCTTCTCGTAGATCTTTTTAGTTCATTATTAGTTTTGGCTTTATTTATTGTTCCACTACGGCCTATGTTACTTATCGGTTGAAAGTTTACTACTACACATGACATGGCAATTGTTTTCAAATGAGATCAGAATAGCTAAATTTAAGTAGCCAGTCTACTTCGAATTGAGACCTGTTGATCCCTCTGTTATGTTTCCACTAACTAATCGGACTTCTGGAACGTACTTATTGAGACCACAATGTCGAGCTAGATGAGTCTGCACATACCATTTCCAGATTTGGGTACTTATGAACATATTAACAAGGGTTAGATCTTGGACCTATTTTCTCATCAAGCTTGATTTTTTATCTTGGCTTAATAACTGAGCCATCTCCATGCAGTGCCCAATTTTTGCAAGACATCAGAAATTACAAAGGTTTTGGTAGATTCTCAGGAAAAGGCAAGATTTACATAGTCCACCTGGGCTCTCGAATTTTGCAGAGCTTGTCACCGAGTCCATAAGTGGTCACTAAGCATGAGGAACACACTACAGAGCTACAGGCCGAGGTGTATGCCATACTGTCCTGTGCTAAAGAGTATCTCTTTCTCCCACAGTCAGATAAAAATTATAACAATTTCATCTTCCACAGTGAAAGCACAGCTCCTGTGGGAATGCCAGAGCGTCCTTAACAAACTCAGTAGATCAAATCGGTTTAGCGTGATCTGGATCGCGGAACATCAAGGCTTTGCTGGCAACGAGAAAGCTTACGAATTTGCTAGACAAGGCTCAGCTAAATATTTGATCAGCACAGAAGCAATGTGCGATTTGCCCCAGTGTACGGCAAAGGGGACCATTCGCAAACATGTATCAGAGGGCCGGCAGTATGTATTAGGAGGAGCATCGTAGGACAAAACCATGCGTCTTATGACGATTTTGTCTATGGAAATGGCGAGTGAGCTTTTAAGGTACAGTAAGACAGACGTTAAACCCTTAGCTGGTCTGACGATTACCAGTCACTTTCAATTGAGACAACACCTTGTCACTATTGGCGTGGGCTCTGATCCTACCGGCAGACTGTGTCTGGAGGATGATGAGACTGCTTTACATATCTTGTGTGAATGACTTATACCCGGCGATAGCTGCACACAGAATGGAAACCGTTGGTAAACCACAGCTGGACCTCAGTGAGTTGGCGAACAAACTGCTCCGCGAATTCTTAAACCTGCTCAAGAGGATTGGCCTGCTTTAAGAAGATGCAAGGGTGAGCACAATAGGCCATTTCCATGACCTCTCATCTCCACCTTTAAACCAATCAACCAATAAATTGAGACCTGGGAGTGATTTTTTTTTCTTTTAATAAGAAGACAAATGAGCGTATAAGGCAGATATAGAACAAAATGGGGTGCAACAACCTTGTGGAGGGTTTACATCCCAAGAGGAACTAAATTGGCACAATTGATTGTGGCAATACATAGCAACCGACAATTCTTTAGATAATGTTTATAAATTTGAATGCAGCAAGCTGAGATCCTGTCCAATAAATGAATCCAGCAAGCAATCTTTATATTTCACCCTCATCAACAAATGTATATTAGCGTCACAAGCACATCATATCTCCTTCAATAGGGTATCAAAAATAATCTCTAGTGAGCGAAATAAAGTGGCAACATATCCAAAATGCAAAATAAAATAAAAAAACAAATTGGGACACGGTAACGTCCCCTGGGAATATTGGTCATATTTTCACAGGAAAATTAGGTCTCAAATGTATTTTATTTTTATTTTTTATTTTTTTTACCTACATAATGGCAGAGAGAATTTCTCTAAAAGCCCTCGCGTAGAGCACATTTACCTTTCACCAAATTTTCAACTGTCAATAATTATTCACATCACACGATATGGGTCGCATAGGGACCTACATAGTACGTGAAAAACAATTTTTATTTCACATGATTTAGGATTTTTTTTGTCTTGTTTTTAAATTAATCCAACTCCTCTCTACCAGGAGTTTTCATCAGAACGACGGACAAATCGGGCGCTCCATAGATGATTTTTCAATTTATTGAAATTTTTCAGATATCATATAACTTTCAATTTTTCTAAAACATGATTACACCACTTAGAAGAGATTCACCCATCCCTATAAATCCCTTAACCAGTCAACATTGCCTCGTATTTTTCAGGATATTTCCTAGAGTTAAAAGTCATTGACCTGAACAACATCCCGCCCATCCAGTAAGGAGAGTTAGTTATGTGGAGATGAGGTGTTTTTTTTATTGAAGTACTGAACATGATAAAATGGATTCAATCCTTTACTCAAGTAAACAGGAAATGGAAGAGCTCTGCTTGAGAAGTCAATTTGATACAGTTTCAGAGGGGTAAATGCTATGGAGCCTGGCAGGTATTATAGATAACCATTGTAGGTATGATTCCATATGAGAGTTCTTGTGTCAGCATTGACACTCACTCATGAAATCCATAAGTGCCATTGGAAACACCTGAATTTATGTGGAATTATAATTATAAACCGAATGCATAAGCAATGAGCACGTATATAGGGAATGAATAACTCTCAACGTCTAGACGCTACCTAGCTTGTCCCCCAGTGTATACAGAATTGCTTCCTTAATTTCTTCCCAAGATTGTCCATTGTGCTGAGCGGTTCTTGTTCTGCAAATGTACTTGAGACGGCTCATTTTCCCTCCGCGCTACTTTCATAATTTCTTTCGCGATATGTTTTGCATGACAATCGACAACGAATGGGATGGGACGAAATGAGACCCATCTATATAAAAATCTCAGAACTTTTTCCCGGCTTGACAGTAAAGAATGTAAGTAAAGTCAGACAAGCAGACAGACATACATACATTCGTAGATATGTATGAAGGAATGGGATATTTAAAAAAGCAATTGTGGTGCACATTTGAATATGAAAGTTCTTCCGTAGTCACCCAGGAATACATTTGAGAGTATGTAGGACATGTAACAAGGAAAATGGTTTTCAGGACTTTATAGGCTTGTAAGAATCTAAAGATTGCCTTGTTGGAGGTATATTTTCCGTGCATTTTTTTTCCTTTCCTACATATACATACATGTAGTATTTATATGTATGTGACAAGGAAAGTGCGAGGATATTAAATTTATTCATGCAAAAAATAGAAGGCACACAAAACTGTTTATTTGAATCTGTGAACTAGAAAAAGGTCATACCTAAAAGACAGCAATTATTTTACTTGACAATATTTACATCAAAGTTGCCATAACATTTTCTGGGAATATTTTTTTACCCGGAAATCTAAAATTGTGTAAACAACATTTTGTCACTTATTAATTTTTTAATTTAACAACATTTTTACTGAGACATCTATTTTACTTCGACATCTTTTTTACTTCGACAACTTTCTTATTTCGACAACTTTTTTTACTTTGATAACTTTTTACTTCGTCAATTTTTTTACTTCTACAACTTTAATCTGACTCTGACAACTTTCTCAATTCGTTTCTATATCTACCGCAAAACGGATTGTGGGGATAAATCGGAAAAAAATAATAACAGGCAAGCACCAGATGAAAAATTTAATTAAAGTTATAATTAAGAGAGAAAACAACAAAATAAGTAAAAAACGAGTTTTCAAACAAAACTGAGGCCAAGCCGCATGAAAAAGTAGAAAGAAACTTTTCTTCACACACAGAGGTGGACTCAGATTTTTTGATTGGCACATTTCTCTTTAATATTCTTTCTCTTCATGAATCAAATCACTTATTACCTCTGATTGATCATACTGAAATATATCGGTGATTGTCAGCGAATAAAATCTGAGTCCACCTCTGTGTGTGGAGAAAAGTTTATTTTCTATTTTTTCATGCGGCTTGGCCTCAGTTTTGTTTGAAAACTCGTTTTTTACTTATTTTATTTTCTGCCTTTTTCACGTTAACTAAATTGTTATTACGTGCTGCATGGAGATACTTTAAGACAATTTTTAAGTCATGTTTGGTGCCAATCCGAAAACAAAACTTTTTCGAGTATCAAATCGTTGAAGTACTGCAACGGTTTTCTGAAATTCAAATTATGTTTTAAACAGCGCTCTTTAGCTGTATTCCAACTTGATTCCATATAACATGAAATTTTCCCGATTTTCCATGTTTCCACAGAATTTTCCTATTACTATGAATTTTTTTTAAAAATTTACATGAATTTTCCTCGATTTTTCATGCAAGTTTTCATGATTGTTGAAGAGAAAGTATTGATGCCAGTAGGACGGAAAAAATGATTCCGCATAGCTTATAAAACTTTTTTGTTAGAAAATTTACCGGAAAAGTCGGAAAATTCCGGAAATTTTCGGAAAATTTTCCAGAAAAATGGGAAAATTCTGAACTTTTCCTGAAACAGATTTATCACTAATCATATCGATGAAAATTTTTCCGATGATTTTCCCGCTTTTCCGGGTTTTCCATGGAGTTTTCCACAAAAGCAACTTTATGCAACTCATTTCGCTCTACAACTTTGTCTTAGGTTGCAAAACGCTCAAACGCTTCCTTGGTCAGAAAAACTCCGGAAAAGCGTTTTACATGAATTTTCATCGATTTTTTCTGCAAGTTTTCACCATTGTCGCAGAGAAAGTAATGATGCCAGTTGATAGGGAACTTGATCCTGCATAATTTAGAAACCTTTTTTACTGGAAAATTTTCCGGAAAAGTCGGAAAATTCCGGAATTTTTTTTCGGAAAAATCGGAAAGCTGCATTTTTCCTGAAACGGATTTATCACTTATCAAATTTGTACCAAATTTTCAAATGATTTGTCCCGATTTTCCGGGTTTTCCATGGAAATTTCTGGTTCAATAGATAGATAGATAGACATGAGCCTGTGTGTCAAATTTCAGCTCGCTGTGATGACGAAAAGTGGGTCTACGAGAGTGTCGAAAATAGTAAAAAAGAAATATACAGACAGATAAATTCGTGTACGAGTTAAAGGGACAGGCTGGGCTGGCCTCAAAAATTAGACGAGATAAACTGAAATTGCGAACGGATTAAAAGTGTTTTTTGCGACTTTCAGCGAAATGTGACTTCCTAGCGGAAAATATTCTTCGCCAAAGTTATAGATAATAAAAATATCTAAGTTTTTCATGTAAGGCATTTTTCAACATAACCTCAAATTTTTCGTGAAAATGGCGGAAACCCGATTTTTCAGTTTTTTATGTTTTTCTCTTGTAAAAATAATTCAAATTACATGAAATTTCAAATTATTTTATTCAAATATACCTAAAACAGATTACTCATCATTATACTATTTATTTAGTGAAAAAATTGTCAAATATACGTTAATAAAATTGCCCACTGGGCCAGTGAGTCTTAATTCTACCTTACGATTTTCAGTACGGTACGCGGTATTGCCATGACAAACTTAAGTTTCAGGATGATATCCGCCATTTTCTTGAATTAAATCGGTTCAAATTTAGTAATATTACATTAAAGTAAAATCTCTGTCATTGAAATTTTTTCCATTATTTACATAAATAATAAAAAAAAAAAAATCATGAAAAAAATTTAAAAATTCGTGATCCGAAAAGTTATGTTTTAAGTTTTTCTCAATTTTAAGCGGTTTCTTCAAAAATAAACCATCAACATATATAGACCAATTTAAAGTAGACATTTCAATGAATAAAATGAGCCCAGATAGAATATTTAAATTGATACAAAAACACCAATAAAGTTTTCCGTGGTAGATTACCTTCATCACGAGGAACATTTTCCGCTAGGAAGTCACATTTCGCCGAAAGTCATAAAAAACCAACTTCAACCCTCTAAACACCACCCATTTTGCAATTTCACTTTATCTCGTGTATAATTTTTGGTTCTATAGAACTAGGGTATAGCCTAGATAAAATCTAATGGGTATACTAGATTTGTTAATCCATTTGTAACACCTCGAAATAATGATGGTAGAGATGGGTGTCCAACGAATAATATTAAAAGTTATTTTGATTTTTGCATGCCCGTCTGTCCGTCTGTGTGCACGATAACTCGAGAACGCGTTCACTGAAATTTTGTACACGGATTTTAAAAAATAGAAGTAAAATTAAGTTCGAAAATAAGACAAAACGGGTAACTCATTCGTGGGGTTGCCATACAAAAATTTCGTTTTCCACTATATATTTGGACACTGCCTGAGAATGCGTCGACATACAGAGCTGAAGTTTAGTACATGGTGTTTTCATAGTAATAATAAAAAAACTTTCAAAAATTGACTGAATCGGGCAACCCCTTCTTGGTGTTGCCATATAAGAATTTAGCTTTTTTACATATACTGTGATAATGATCACTCCTAAAAATTTTTAATGTACTAAAAACTTCTTCAGAATCCAAAATCCTATAAAACTGGTTATAATTCCACTTCAAAAATCAAGCTTGCATAGATCGGTGACCATACGAAATTTTATACGGGCATTCATCTAGCACGGGCTCCCAACCCATAGATCGCGACCCCGAATGGGGTCGCAACGGGTTTTCTGTGGGGTCGCCAACTTACATAGTTAGCTAAGAAAAATATTCACCATACATAATGCTATATCAGACATGTCCGTAAACGTTAAAGAGAAGCTTTTAAATAAAATCAAGGTTTCACAATTGTTTTCTCTTCAAGTTGGTGAATGAACAGACGAAAGCTCGTCTGTTCAGTTGTTGGTGTTCGTGAAATATATTCATTCAGATGATATCAAAGAATAGTTCCTATTTTGTAGTGGGCTTGAAACTACTACAAAAAGTGAAGATATTATGGAGAAGATAACTACGTTTTTTGAAACTGGAGGATTAAAGTGAAAGAACGTATGTGGGTTTTGTACGGATGGTGCACCATCTATGCTTGGGTTAAGATCAGGCTATCAGAAAAAAGTAAAACAACTAGCTGCCCAAACAAGGGAATCCATTGCCTGATTCACCGGTATGCCCTTGCCAGTAAAAATCTTCCAACTCCTCTGCAAGAGGTACTTGATTCGCTGATAAAAATCGTAAATTACATCAAATCTGGAGCTCTTAACACCTGTCTGTTTAAAGAACCTTGCAAAGACATGGACTCTGATCACGAGGTTATTCTTTTCTACAAAGCAATACGCTGCAAGCACTCCAACAGGGGCATCCAGAGACAAACAATGGCGGTAATGCTGAAACATCCAGAAACTCGAGACCAAAAAGCTGTGCATCTGCAATCTTTCCACACAGCCAAGTCTTGGACAAGCAGACCACGTCGAAATTGGCATTGCAGGAGAGAAACCACCTGAAATAGATTTTTTGGAACAAAAATCCTGCAGGACACAGAAAAAGTTGCAGATTAGTCAGAACATAAGGAACAAGGTGCACACACATAATTCCTCAAATATATCGCTGGAGAAATGCGATTTCCTTTATTTTCATCAAATAACGAAAGAGTTTCGAACCAATTTGAAAATTAACCAAATTGAAAAAAAACTGGGGTCTGAAAATGTCAAAAACACAAACAAAAAATTTATTTAACAAGCGCTGACCTTGATGACACATTCCTTTCACCCAACCTCCTTCCACAACGAACGAAACCGAAAATATTTTACCCCAGGAGCACTACTTCCCCCCGCTGGAATACGAGGTCCATTATAAACAATGTTTTTTTTTACAATCTACACAAAAACTGCGGCAGCTATTAATCTCGGTAAAATAATCGAAAAGTAGTCAGAGCATGAAATTCTTCTGGCATACGAGATGTATCTGAACTGAACTGATTTCTATATGGATGTAGGTAACTATAGCTAGTTTTCGTTATCCCACGGTGGGGAGGAGACGGTGGTTTTGTAAGTAGAGGATGTGAGGTGGTAACTCTGGTGGTTGTTGTATAATAGTTCAAGAGCCCTTGATTTATATACTCTTCCACGTGTTCAAACTAGAAACAACAACCAATGAATTTTCCCTGCCGTAAGCTAAGCTTAGTGTGTTTGTTCATCACAATCGAGATAGCTTTCAGGAAGTGAATAGTTTGTGTCCCATTATGGCCAGGTGTTTTATCTTCCTTTATTAATGGCTAGAGCTCCGTATCAGATTTAGTTTGCTAGTGCTGTGCTTGATGTTTTTTCGTTCCAGATCCATGCAATAAGGTAGACTGAAATTTATATTTGCTTAGACAGGAGGCCGGTCTTTAAGGAAATCCATCTTTACGAACATCACATCAAAGAAAAAAAAGGATAAACTGTTCAAACTTATGCTAAAAACAAAAGTCAGGACATACCTTTATGTAGATAAAATTTAATTTGGAATTACGTTCTTTTCTGCTTCATAATAATGAAAATTAACTTCCAGTAACCTACCTGCCTCTAAAGAGTTCCAGATATCTACATACCCTCTCTTCCTACTTAAAATACATCCAGAAAGTGTTAATGAACTCATTTTCATCCTTAATCCCTTCCCCTCCCCGTAAGCATATCACAACATTATGCAACCCATAATAATGCACAAAATTAAGTAATTAAAAACGTGCAGCAATCTCTCCGGGTAAATATCTCCAGTTATGTGTTGCTGGGTGGTATACCCGCAGAAACAGCAGCACTAAATGCAGTCATTTAGGTCTGATTTATAAGAATTACAAAATTTAATGGATCCAGCGTTAAAACCACCACTCAATCCACCCCTTAACACTTGTGTGCGGGTCTGCTTATGCTAACCGCCATTATTAGAGGTGAAACATGCCCAAAACTTTGTCCACCCTGAATTAACTAAATCCATCGTTTAGCTGGAGAGAAGAGTATACTTAAATTGTGTCCCATTATCCCTTTGCAGTGATATTTAACCTGCTTATTTCACCCAACCGCCCTTTATGGCCATAGTGCAGACCTTGTATATAGGTGTGCTTGATTCTCTTGGGTATTGCATACACGCGTGATAGTAACTCAAGCTCTGTGTCGGCAATATTCAAAGTCAAATAAATTCAAGGATCAACTCCTGCCCGTTCGTTATATATATAATAATCAAAGAGACCAGTGTTGAGGTAATCCTTGTATTTTTTGCCAATTAAGGATGGAAAGAGACGTGAATTATGTGTATGAATTTAATATACTCAAGGCTATAGCGACTTATAACCAAGAAGGCATATGTAAATAGGATAGGATCACCTGTTGTTGGGCCAGTGTAGATTGGGTGAAATGATGTATGCGCGTGTGTCATTTTAAAGTTTAATTGGTGTTGAACTTGTTTTAATACCTTGTGGTTTATAGACGACTAGATGGAGAGAGAGAGAGAGAAGAATGAGTAATGCTGTAATTGGATGTATATAATTTTAGATAGATTCTAAGCTAGGTACCCACATTCGTAGTGAGCATCCTGTTACAAATAGAATGTTTTAGCCAGCCAATGGTAGGTGCCAAAGAAGCTCATGGAATCAAGAATTAAAATTTTATTTTTTAGTACCAACGACACCTTACACTTACTCAGCATTTATTTCCTGCAGGTTTTCACTGTCTTCAGTACGCTTTGAAGGTCTTTACGAAAAGCTGCTGCAACTATAGTTCGAATAGCAGTAATAAAAATAAGAAGAATTTAAGTATTCTGTTAAACCTGTAATTTCTTCTAAATAGAGGACTTCGCCGAATATCGAAAAAATTTGTTAAAGTTATGCACTTTTGCAGAACTTAAGTGACATTGACGAAGTAGTAATAAAAAGAAGAATGTGGAATTTACAACTGATCTCGAAGCAAAAAAACATGTCCAAAAGGTTGCAATTCAGGGGCGGATCCATCTGAGGGGCGCGGTAGGCGCGCCAATACAACGTCTCCATAGCTGCAGGTCCTGATAGTTTCAAGTCCAAGTTAAATAAGAGCTGCGCCTCATTCTTGGCTAAAGCTATGCGAAAACTATTCTACTTGTCTTATTCGACAATTCCAATTCGATCCATTCCAATTGCTTGGAAACTACCTTACGTTTAGCCTATTCCCAAGAAAGGAAAGGGTAGTGATCCCTCAAATTATCGACCAATTACAATCACTTCGATTATTTAAAAAGTTTTTGAATCTATCATTAACTCCAAACTAATGAAGTATCTAGAATCTAATCAAACCCACAACGATCGCCAATATGGCTTTTCTTTGTTTGACTTTTCGTATGAAACGTTGAAGTCTTAGTTTTCTCAATTTTGGTGAGTTCAAAATCGTTGCCCTAGATATTTCAAAGGCCTATCATAGTGTCTGGAGTTCTGCCCTTTTAGCAAAACTCAAAGCACTTAGCCTCTCTCGTCCTCTTCTATTATGAATGTAAAGTGTTTTATCTGGTCGCTTAATACGAATTATATTAGATGGCGTGACATCTCAATCTCAGACAATAAAAGCCCGGGTTTCTCAGGGCTCTGCTTTCTCTCCATCTCTCTTCTCAATTTTCATTAATGATCTGCTTTCCCTTACTTTCAATCCCATCCATTGTTTTACCGATGACAGTACCCTTGGTTTCGCTTATTCCGTTGACACCCTTGGGGACTACAGAGGAAACGTCACATCTGTCAAACTAAGTTGCATGATTAGATCCTTTAATAACTACCATAATAATATCCTCGCTTGGAGCAAACCGAATCGCATCGAATTTAATACATCTAAGTTCCAAAGCTGTCCCATCTCTTTAAGACAAGATCATAATTTGTCCATTCCCATTTCTTTTGGTGGAGTACTGCTTAACGTTACACCGTCTTTATGTATTCTTGATATTAATATTTGCAGTTTGTTAAGCTGAACAGATCACAGCTTCTCTGATGCCAAATAAGCAACGAAATATCTTGGATTTCTGAAAAGGTGTAAAAAAAATTCTAGCGCTCCTCTACAAGCCCTACATCAGACCTAGAATGGAATGCAATTTCCATATGTAGGCCGGAGCTGGTCGCAGAGCCTTGGCTTAATTGGATATTATCCAAAAGAGTGCATTCAGTTCATTGGCGATGTGAAAAAAATTTGTCATATGGACTCAATCGAGCACCGCCGCAATGTTGGTTGCCTTTCACACCTATATTGCTACATGCATGATCAATGTTCTGATGAAATGTCTAGTTTGATCTTGGATTCCTCCATGTAATACTGGCACTGTAAGCCGCGCACATCCTTTTACCCTTAAAAATACTTTCGGTCGTGTGCGAACGTGGAACAGTCTCCAATCTTCTGTCTTTTCTTCGGCATGCAATCTGCGAAAGTTTAAGGGTGATACACATCAGAACCTTCGCCACCCTTCTCATATTACATAATTGCTTTCTTTATCACCTTCTTGCCATGCTGTATTTTGCATCATACTTCATAGGATATCTCCTGAGCTTGGCTTAATAATATAAAAAAACAAAAGAAGTCACACTTTCTTAGCTTGCCGACGAAGTAATATACGTACATGGTATGTATTGCATCTATTGTGTGACTGCTATTTTAAACTGCTATGTAAACTTTTAATTCCTGTGAATTTGAATAAAGTAGGTTTCCCTACTTTTATTAAGTAAAATGGAAATGGATGAAAAATGAATAATCTAACATCCTCTTTGACTTTTCGGAGCGGCAAAGACCCTTGAGCAACTTTCATCGTTGCGAGTGGTAGCCACTTGCTAATCTGATCGACTCCTATTCTTTTAAATGATAAATTTTGTGCATTTGACATTTGCGAGTGGTGGCGAATGTCTTCAAACTTTTGTTCAGTTTTCAGCATAAACCATTTTTAAGCAATACTTGTGCCCCCCCCCCGCCTCTCACCAGAATCCTGGATCCCCAACTGGGTTGCATTCTGACAAAGCTGAAAAAACGTCTCACTGGAATTGTTCACAATTGTCTCCTAAATCGAGACCCAAAATAAGAAGATCTACGAAATTCCACTTCAACCATATTCTTCGATAAAACACCCAATAACAGACGTGGCGACATCTATGCACGTCAAGCTGGTACCAGAAACAGGCCAGCTCTCTCATTCCCCACAATTTAATTTATCTCATGTAGCAGAGATTCTGCATTGCAAATTAGGAGCTGCTTTGAATGCATCTTATTAGAGTCATTACAGCAAGCTTGTTATTTCAGAAGGTACAGATTGAAGAAGGAAAAACACCAGTATCGACTCTGTATCTGTAATCAATGAAAAAATGCAACTGTAGCGAGTTCAGAATAACTTTCATTTCAATCCGATAGTACGATAATATTGCAGAAAATGCAAAGGGTAGTGGTAAGGGCCAAAGGTTGGGCTTAACCTTAAAAGCGATCGTAGCCAATGTGTATTGAAGATTGCATGTAAAAGTTGAAAATCGCTTATTTATTCTTACATCCATAGTGGCCAAATTTTCGTCTTCTAATGAAGACGGTTTTTGAAAATGCCACGAAGATTGCGTCGAGATATAGAGTTGACCTTTCTACTTCATCTTTAGTTAAGAAGGCTTTACGCCGAAACGTATAACGAATGTCAGAAAAGGTAGCAAAGAGTTTTAACTCTGGCAAGATTAGTTTCGAAGCCACTAACGGCAACAACTATAATGTCATCCACATAATATCTGAAAAAAAATTACGTTCCAAGAGCATCTTTACTACCTGCCGCAGCTAATTACTAGCTAAGAAAGATTTGGTTAGGCCGTCTGGTCAAATATGGTCTACGAAATCAAATGCTTTAAAATGCTTTCTTATAAACCATCCAAAGATAAAGAATATATTGCTGGAAACCATGAAGATAACACACAAGAGGAGGTATTGTCCAAAATCCAAATTATCAATCAGGTCTACCGGAGAATTCGATTCGATCTAGATTCCATCGAATCAAGGTTCTTCATATAGCATTTTTTAATAGTAAAATTAATAGCATCGAATATTCTTCAGCGCCAATCAAAAATAACTGGCAATTGCTTTCTATTTAATTTGATAAATCTTCGATTCAATTGTATTAAACAGTAGAAAATGCTCCTTAAAAAAATTCGATTCGATATAGATTTGATCGAATCGAATTCCCCGGTAGGCCTGAATGACTGTAGTCACACAAATTATCAATGACTGTAGTCACACCACCACCCTTCAAAAAGAACCCCCCACTTAGAACTTCTGTTTTTCAATTAGCCTTCAAGAATCATCGAAAAGAATTTAATCGGCAGCGCATGTGCAATTTTGCAACACGTTTTCATAAAACATTCTGTAAACAAGATTTCTACAATGGCCGGACTGCGGTGCGGCACGCTGTAGCCAATCGTCAGCACATATTGCAACCGAAAGTAAACATGATCATGCCGCAGAGGAAATGCTTAAGAAAATAAACATAAAACCGCATCATGATAAGATTTGAGAAATTATGCTAAATGCTTCGATAATGACGTCATTTCGAGGTTACGCCACACAAACTGTGACTGGACTGAGGCTAAAACTTCGTCATGTAGCAACGAAGAAAATCTAAGTACTGTCGCGATCGTGATTCAATGATGGCCATGATGATGTTACCCTTACCGACCGCAACCAACCATTCAATGCGCTCCTTCTTGATCGCGCCTAGGCGATGTACATAATTTATGACTGCGCACTCATTTAATTACCAATTAAATCTTTTTTATTAACTCCATGCAAATGCAAATTAATTTCCTGACTCCAACCGCGCGCATGATCGACGGAATATCATCCCTCTTCGAAAATGCTGCCTTCTTGTTTTATGCCCATGTATTCTTAGGCACAAAATGATAGATGTTAGCAGCACTTCATCTTACTTGTCGCAGTATGGGTTAAATTGATCGTAGCTGGTTTAGGTATGTAAGGAAATCTTCATAAGTTTTGTTATTTTAGTTGTTGTTATTATTCAATGTTAGTTAATGCCGTGCTTTTTATTAATTCGCAAAGCAAGGCGTGAATCACTTTTGTCCTAGTAAATTTATTTAAACTTATAGTTAGGGGCTTAAGTAGCACGCTGATAGAATAATTTTGTAAAAAAAAAAAAATCAAAGTCACAATATCGTAACATGATTCCATGACGAGATCGTAACAGTTACGACACTGTGACACGCAATGTGTGTACTTTCAAATTTTACAAAAAATTGCAAGTGCAAGCTTTTTGTCATCTGTATCCAGGATATTCTCCTGGAGCAGCATGACGAAACGTCGTACGGCAGGTGGGGCACCACTTGTCCGGCACCGTAAGTGAGTTAGTGAGGTACTAGAGAAGTTTCCTCTTAAAGCGATGTGGATGATGTGTTTATTGTGTTTTGAGTTTGTATTCTATTTCTGCTCTTGTTCGTCTTGTGGTGCTTGTCTGATGTGCGTTGTTTGTTTGTTTTGTCTTGTCTGTGTCCCACTCTTCTGAGGGATTCTTTCTCTTTCTTATATGTATATCTGTTCTGCGTAGCAGGACAGCGCATTGTGCTAAATTGTGAAATTATATGCATCCAGTTGCATTTCAATATGGTCAAACAAAAATATTTAGGGGTTTTGCCGTGTAGGCTCCTACTTGGCGATATTTAACGTTTCGTCCCAGCCACAGGACTCATCAGAAGTTTTCCTACTCAAACGTTCAGTTTGTACATTATGTGCGAATTCCTGCACAATATCTTCGTTATCTATTCTTATTTTACAGGTTTTATGACTATTCACACTATACTATAAAACACGCGTGTGCCGATTACATGATTACTTGCGTCGACGTGCTCTAGTTTTCTTATATAATCTAATTAATTGTGATCGACCTAGATACTTACGAGAATTTTTCCAGTTCACACTATCACGACGTAATAGGAATATATTGCTTCCACGTTTCTATAAATCTTACATGGAGGGTTCTTATCTTATCCAAATTTCCCGTCTATGGAATAACCTTCCTTTGAATGTCCAAACTGCAGGCACTATCGGAGTATTTAGGCGGCACATGGAAATACTTGTAGTATAATATTTATTACTCCTTTGCTATTATGAATTATACTCATGATCTCCACAGCAGAATTTACGGTAAATTTTTAAATTTAGCTCTGAAAGGAAACTAAGTTCTTATAGTAGCCCTTATTATATTTAATTTTATCTTTTTTACCTTGTTTTATAATTTAGAAAAATTGTTTCTGTATATTTCTTTCTTCTGTTACCCTTGAAAACTCGATCTCTAGCACCTTTAAATCTAATGTACGAAAAAAGATTATTAATTCTTGTGTACAGTATTCCTAAATAAATATTTCTATTTCTATTTCTATTTCTATTATTGCAACCCTCATTTGCAAGGACATTCTTGTGATTGCAAGTGTGGGTTACAGAAACGCACATGTATTTGTTATTGTCGCTTGGTGGGGGTCTTTTTGGCGCGTTTATTCCACCAAGGCATTATCCCTAGGTACTTTTCTAAGCCTGCGGGTCATTAGTAGTATTGTCTTTGTTATTTATAGTTCTATTCTTTATTATATTTATTAATATCCTTATCTTGTTATGACTATAATCTATCAGTTCTACCAATATTCTATTATTAATCTCTCTATTATTTCAGCATCATTCTATATATTTTTTCTACGTTGTCTTCTCATTCAACAAAATGAACATCAGCGTTACCAACACCATCATTTTTTGCAAAATTTGATATTTTAATTAATTATTAAACGGGAATGTTCACTTTTCGTACAACTTTAGGCCTGACACCTCCAGACATAAGAGATATCTAAAACGATGCATTATGATACTCTGAACATATTTTATGAACAATGTTTATTTCTATCTAGCGGGTGAAAGCTTTGGCGATCGGGTGTAGCTTGAGTGAAAACGTGGACTTTTTTATATCTCGTGATTGTGTGGAATTGGTGCATCATGGAAAATGACTTCCTATGAGAAAAATATTCACAACATAGCACTTATGGCTATGGAAGAAAGAATTGCAAAAAATATGCGAAATGTAGTAACTATGGTGACCAAGTAACCCAAGTGCATGAAAATGGGCTTTCTGGTTGCAAAAACGTCTCAAGAAGGTTTTCTGAATCTGGAAAAAAAAGTACACCATCCGATAGTACTCGGTCAGATCTTTCAATTGATATGTAACATGCACTATTGGAACCATCCCCTGTCGGGGGCTCCTGCCCTCAACCCTAAAAGTATGCAGAGAAAAATATTCTTCTACGAATTTTAGCTGGTAATGAGCTGAGTCGAAACCCGTTTTTCGATCGGACATAGCGCTATCGAGTTAGAGCTGATCTAAGCTGGGAAAAATCTAGTACCTCAGTTCGAATAAAAAAGAGGAAAATTCTAAAACAATGCGTATTGGAATGGCGATAAATTTAAATAGATATTTAAGCCCCGAATATAGGAGTGTGGGTACTCAAACTTTATCTTTGAACCTAACGAATTCGGTGCTGTAGTAGATTTTCAAAAATGTACAATTGCAGGCCCCCACCCCCCAGCTTTACCCCACTAGATAGAAATAAACATTGTTAATAAAAAATATTCATAGTATCATAATGCATCGCTTAAAACATCTCTCATGTCTGGAGGTGTCAGGACTAAAATGGGCATTCCCCTTTGGTCACTTTGCGTAAAGATTGTTACTAGCATGATACAATATAATTAAATTCACAGTAATGACACAATATTTCGTCTTGTAATATTTAAGAGTTACAGTTTTCAAATATCGTGAGAATATTTATTGATTGTTGAGATAGCCCTCAGATGTTATCCAAGAATACATCAAATACAGAGACTGAACTCAAATATCAAATAGATTTTAACTATTTCATTCGAAACCCGAAATTCTCCTATACATAGAATAAAAGTAGAGATAACTCTTTAGGACTTTTTACCGGGCTAAACTTGTATTTGTTTAAGAAGAAAAAAGTTTTTTAGATTCTCCGGTATATAGCAAAAGCAAAAATTTTTTTTAATTTGTTATTCCATCACACAACCCATTATATTTTTGGTGGCAAGTTTCAAGTCTCATCAACAGGTCCCAAATAGCGAAATTGAGTGACTTGAAAAACAAATGAAAAAATAGAACAAAGAAAAGAAATGAAAAAATGAAAAAGATTGAGAAAAATAGAAATAAAATTTTTATTAAAAAATATAAGTTTACCCCGGTAAAAAGCTCTAAAGAGTAATCTACTTATCTTCTTTTCCTCCTTGGTGTAATATAGGAGTTTCTGTCTCATATAATTCACACCCAGAATTTTTTCTGAGTTTATATGAGAGGAGATCAATCTGATCTGTTTTCAAGCGTCTACAGCAGGCAGAAAACTAACCTGTACCGATGAGTGTAAGGTTTTTTGCTAACACGAAACGCTTCTTCTTCTTCTTTCTTTTTTCAACCCATTGCGGGTTCGATTCGTTTCAGTTACAGGTTCGATTCGTTTCGAATGAATCTGATTTTTTAAATTTTTTTTAATTTTTTTAATAAAATTTTTATTTCTATTTTTTTCAATCTTTTTCATTTTTCATTTCTTTTCTTTATTCTATTTTTTCATTTGTTTTTCAAGTCACTCAATTTCGCTATTTGGGACCTGTTGATGAGACTTGAAACTTGCCACCAAAAATATAATGGGTTGTGTGATGGAATAACAAATTAAAAACTTTTTTTAGCTTTTGCTATATACCGGAGAATCTAAAAAAAATTCCTCCTCGTGTGAAAATCTAAAGAAGGAAAATACTTCGCCGAACGTAATAGTTAATATCAGCAATCAATCTGGAGCATTGTTAAGAAACAGATCAAAAAGCACTTTAACAGCTCCCAATTGCATGTCGGTATGTACATAGGCGAAATGTGCATAAAATGGAATACAACCGTTTTCCATTTGACAAATATGGCAACAACCTCAAATGAAATATGGATGGCACACTAGTCCCAATCCCAACATTATCTGGAACGTCTTTGCTGTATTCTTTAGTACTAGCTTTACCCATCATAGTGGAGTAATTGATAAACCCAATTTTAGTTCTATTCTTCCGTCCTCAGGAGTGATGTTTGGGGTATATGCCAAACTTGATTTAATGCTGGCCTTGATGGAGTGCGGCCATATAATCTTGTAAATCCCTTGTCACAGCAAGTTCTGTTTAGGTCGACTGTCTCTTGGAAAATACCTATACCTTCCGGTTTTCGTCAAGGCAGCCATCTTGGCCCGCTGCTTTTTATCTTATATATTAACGATTTACCAAATGTTATTAATCTATCTGTTACATGCTGATGATGTTAATTTTTTTAAGAGTGTCGATAGCTCTATTTGTTGCTGCGCTTTGTAATCAGACATTGACAGTTTCTTCATTTGGTATAGTAAAAATTTTATGTACCTAAATATAAATAACTTTAAAGCCATTAGCTTTATCCGTAAAAATTCTCCACTACTGACTACATATCTACCATATCAATGGTTACGCTCTTGATAAAACCAATGAAGTCAAAGACAATGGGGTACTTTTAGACACCAAACTTATGCCCTAGACAGACAGCGCTCTTAATGAAGAAATCAGTAATGAGTACTGCCGAACGTGTCTAGTTTTGCTCCCGTGTTCTTCCGATTTTCAGTTCAATTTTTCCATTTTCGCGACTTTATTAGTTTCAGTACCTACATAATTAACATATCTAATGTGTGATTAAATTAAATAACTTCACATATCGTGCAAAATTTTCAAATTATTCGTACCTAGCGGTGTTTATACGCTATTGTTCTGTAATATTCTTCTTATCTGCTGTAAAATGTCTTCAGCCAACAACGTTGCTAAGCAAAAAGAGAGCAAGAGTCGCGACAAGAGCGAGGACTCTTCCAATGCTCCTCTCTTACGCTCTTCAAAACAAGCAAATAAAGGGGCAGCTCCACATAGTGGCGCGGTATTCCCTAGTGCTTTTTGTGCCGATGAAATTATGGCAAAACTGGTGGAGCTTGAGAACCGTGTTCTGTCTAAAATGGACAAAATGTTCAGCATAGTCAGCAGCCGCATATCTGCCTTGGACGGTATTGTAAACTCTTTGCAGAGGAATCTTGAATCGACTTGCAACGAGAACATCGAAATTAAAGAGAGCTTGCAGTGTTTACAGCGCTCTTCGGATATTCTGATAAGAGGCATCCCTGAAAAAAGTGACGAGAATGTGAACAAGTTGGTCCCAGAACATTTGTTCAGTGATCGATCATCAGCTTTCACCGTATACGTCGGCTTTCCGCTTGAGGCCCAGATCAGTTCAGGAGGGACGTCATCGTAAGCTTGATAATTGTGAAGTTCTCTTGCGCTGCTGAAAGAAAAGCGTTTTTCTCATAAGTTTGGAGTCGTCGTCGTATTATATTGAGTGATTTGGAGGGGTTCACTGTAAACAGCAAAATACTCTTCAGCGAAAGCGTCTCCTCTGCTACCAATGCTCGCCTGCGAGACGCTATAAAACTCCGATCTGAGCAGAAGATTTTCTCCACGTTTACTAAAGATGGCATTGTACACATCAGATTGAAGAAGGAGGATCGTACTTTGATGGTCAAAAATCGGGACCAGCTGTTGTCCATGTGCACATCTACCAGCCGTTCGGGCGCATATTATAGGCATATTTTTCAATTAATGGATTTGTTTACTACTTGGTTATTTAATGCTTGCTGCATTCTTCATTTGTTTATTTGCCTAGATAATTTTTTATTATTTTTAGTTTTACTTTTTGCTTCTTATATAGTAGTTTTCTCTTTTTCCTTTTGTTCATTTAACCTTTCTTATTTTTTCGTTTCAATTTTTTGTGTGCCGGTTGCGGGATTAGAAAATCATATTGCGTATAGCAATGTACATAATTTTGCCTATTAATGTTAGCGCTGTGAGTGTGAAGACATATGTTTTATTTAAAATGAGCCTTGCGATGTAGCCTTTATGAGTTCCAATGAGATTCAAAACAGGGTGAGAGTGCCGTAGGTCGAATGGTCTAAATATCTGCTGCTTGAATGCTAGCAGTCTGAGATCTAACTAAAATGGATGAAATGTTAGACATTTTTGCAGGTTCTGATATCCATGCTATTTTGATCAGTGAATCTTGGCTGAACTCTAACATCCCCTCACCTCTTTTAGCTATTCCCGGTTATAAACTTTTTCGAAATGACAGATTACATCGAATGGGTGGAGGGGTAGCTGTTTTTGTTAAAGATTGTCTGAAGGCCAAACTTATTAATTATTTGAGTTTACAAAATATTGAATTTGTTTGTATTGAAGTTGACAATGGTTTCGACAAGTGTATGTTATCTTCACTTTACTGTCCACCTAAAGTTTTTAATGTTGGAAATTCCGAGGAATTTGCAAATATATTCACTGACCTTACTCACAGATATTCCAACATCATAATAGGCGCTGATTTCAATGTAAACTTGCTTTGCAAGACCACCAGGTCTGATGAGTTTAAATTTCTTCTGCAGTCCATGCACCCCAATGTCATAAATGAACTCCCAACATACTTCAATACAGGCAATCCATCTCTGCTGGACATATTTGCTACTTCCGACACGGATGCGGTGCTGTTTCAGAATCAATTAAGCCCTCCATCGACTTTCGACCATGACTTTCCGTTTTTAACTTATAACTTTTCTATCAATCCAATTCAGTTAAGGAATTCTTTTACATTCAGAGATTTTAATAGTATTAATATGCCTGCTCTGGTTGCAGAATGTGCAACTATCCCTTGGATGTCTGTTAATTATTTTCCATCCGTTGATGCTCAAATTTCTTTCTTAAACTCAAATCTGTCCTACCTTTTTAATAAATATGTTCCTTTTAGAATTAGAAATTAAGGGATTGATTGTTGAACGCGATTTTTTACACCGAAGATTTTTGCGTATGAGGACCGAAGTTAATCGTGATGCTTACAAACACATTAGAAATTTTACTAATACTAAAATTCAAGCGGCTAAGCGTCGGTACTTTGAATCAAAATTCGATTCCAATCTACCGCAAAGAAAAATGTGGAAAAATCTCAGAAATGCTGGCGTGTTTGGCAAAGGTGTCTCAGAATGTGATGCTGATCCTGATTGCCTTAATAAGTACTTTACTTCTCATAATATCCCTTCCTCATCTAATTCAGATGTTACTCCTACCACTTCTTCTGAGGTCCCTGATTATCTGGCATATGAAGGCGATTTCAGCTTTAACTGTGTTGATATTGTCAAAGTAGTTAACGCCATTAATGCTGTCAAGTCTGAGGCAATGTGATCCGATCAAATATCGCCTCGTTTCATAAAAAAAATTTTGCCCTGGCTCGTCTATCCTATCCTCCACATTTTCCGAGCTTGACATCCTCGGAATTTCCTAGACTTTGGGAAAGTGCGATTGTGCTGCCCCTTGCTAAAGTTGCATCTCCTAATGGCCCAAGCGATTTTCGTCGAATTAGTATGTTGTGTTTTTTGTGTAAGGCGCTGGAGAAGCTTATTCATGAACAGATCTTACTTTATTTGGAATCAAATCAATTGCTCACGCCGTTGCAGTCAGGTTTTCGAGCTAGGCACGGCTGTGATGCTGCCTTATTAAAGGTAACGTCCGACATTCGTAGAGCTCTTGATCAGAATCACCAGACTGTCCTGGCACTCCTTGATTTTTCAAAAGCCTTCGACAGCGTCAACCATTC
Source organism: Dioctria linearis (assembly GCA_963930735.1). Lineage (NCBI taxonomy): Eukaryota > Metazoa > Arthropoda > Insecta > Diptera > Asilidae > Dioctria > Dioctria linearis. The sequence goes on from OZ005740.1 coordinate 21,883,107, forward strand.
CAAGCTCCTTACTGTCTTATTAAACAAATTTGGATTTTCTTCATCTGCGGCATCACTTATCGGTAGCTTTCTTATTGGACGATCTCAGCAAGTCAAAGTCAAAGTTATTTTCAGTTTTCTTTTCCATTCCCTATGGGTTCCTGTTTTCTATGCTTTCTCATTCCCTGTACTGCTGTTATACCCTAGACACACAGCACGAACTAATGAATCATTTGCACTAACTATTCATTAAAATGCTGTGTGTCAAATAGTATATGTCATTATAGCTCGAAAATCAGATGATAATGAAGTACACTAATGAAGTGTTTTCCTCCTTCATTATAGCTATAATGAGGAAAAATGTGCTAGATTTGGCATATAATGTAAATCTGGAGCTCCGCTGTGCATCTGCCGATTTGAAAAATAAGAAGAAGAAATGCAAAGAAATGCAAATCACAAATTATATTATTAATATTTTTTTAAATATAATGTTTTTCTCATTTGTTAATTGTTAAATTCGAAAAATAAACAAATGAAAACAAAGTTTATCGCGTTAATTGATTCATATTGCTTCTTTAATGTGATAAGTTCATCAAAGCCAGTTTGACAGCTCAACTTAATTAAAGAAATGGCTGTGTGTCCGCAGTTTATAATGAATCATTATAGACTAATGAGTCGTTAGTTATTTCTTCATTAAGAGTGCTGTGTGTCTAAGGCATTAGTTGTTTCTATTTCTTATTTTCAAGTTTCAAGTTTTTTTTTTTGTTTTATTATCAGTTTTTTGTAGTCTTGCTTACATTTCAATTGCTTATGATTTTTTAGTTTGTCATTTATAGCTTTAATCTCTTCTTTAATATTTTCTTTTTTCATTTATTGTTATTTTAATATTAATTTAGCATTTTCCTTAAACATAAGTTTGTATCATCAAAGATTTCAACATCTGAGATATTTTATCCCAATAAACAATTTGAATTTGAATTGAATTTGAAAATAACTAACGACTCATTAGGCACACAGTCATTTCTTTAATTAAGTTATACTGTCAAACTGGTTTTCATATACTTATGACATTAAAGAAGAGATATGGATCGTATTAACGCGACAAGCTTTGTTTTTATTTTTATTTTTTATTTTTTCAATTAAACACTTTAAAAATAAGAAGAACATTTTATTAAAAAGAATATTGACAATATAGTTAGTGATTTCCATTTCTTTTCATTTCTTCTTCTTATTTTTCAAATCGGCAGATGCACCGCGGAGATCCAGATTTATGTTATATGTCAAATCTAGCACATTTTTCCTCATTAGATCTGGTACAATCTGCCTTCGTCTTATCCATGGATTGGATGTGATAGACTTTTCACTCCTGCCTATCGGAGAGTTGTCAAAGGACAGTTTGAGATTCAAATTAATTTTTACTTGAATTTCATATTCTTTTTATTTATCAATAATTATTGTTTCAAATTCAAGTTGTTTTAAACAATTCTGATTCTAGTTCCAGGATATGCAATATACAATAGGGTATCTATCATATATTACATGGTGCCTAGTATACCCTGGAACTGTAAGAAAATTTGCCCCAAATATAGATTGTTTTTAGAGGGGGTGGCAACTAACACATTTGGCCCCCTCAAAAATTTCCTAGATGCGGCACTGGCTTTTAGTATACATATGAACTTCTTAACCCAGAAATACCTCAGAGATCTGTGCTAGGACCATTTCTGTTTAGCGTATTTATACATGATATCCGTCAGATTGTGAAACAATTTGGATAGATTTTGAGAAGGGTGAATGTCGCCTTCAATGATTTTATTCCATTTGTCTTTGGGCTGCACTAATTTGACCATGTTTTGCTTTATAGACCGCAATTACTTGTCTGTCTATTAGATTAGATTAGATTTAGAACTAAGCGGGGCGAGTGCCCTTCTTTACTGTTCCTCCAACAATCCCACTCTTCCTAGTAAAAGCAGTATTTTTTTTTAATGAAGTTTCCTCAAAGTTGGCAGGCTTAAAGAAATATTGGCTGTCTCTTTACCTCTCATCTAAAATACAGAGAATTCGTGACATTACAGACTTGAAGCGTAAACGCAAAGCATGTGTTGTGCACTCAGTGGTTTGAAATTTCAAAAAAAAGTTTTTTTTGGTGCTGAGTAATACGGTTCCTGCTATTACGAAACGCCCGCTTTTGCATAGAAATTTCTTTTTTTTTCGAAGAGTTTTCGATTGCAAGAGCTTTTTCCACTCAATGTTTGATTGTGGTGTCATGTCATGCGGCAATGACACTTAAATTCAAGTTTGGCCACTTTGTGTAGTCACAGTTCGCCCATTGTGATTGTGTTCTTCAAGACGGCCAAAAAATGTCCAGCACCAATCCCAACTTCAGCTAAAGGAACATGCCCGCCCAAAAAAGCGCAGATATAGATATCTTTGTACAATGCAAGAGAGAAGTGCATTTGAAGTGCGCCAATATAACGACGAGCTATTATGTTTGCCGGAAATGCGACTCCGAATAATGTGTCATTCAAATTTTACTAAAAAACACAAAAAATGCAACAAATTCGGCTTTTTATTTTATTCAATTAATTTTTCCGTGTCATTTTCAATCATTTCAGCACATATTTCGTCGACTGGTCGACCTTGACAGCATTTTACTTTTTTTTTTAAATGCCTATATTTTTTTTCAAATTTTCACCCAATTATCTGCAATGTGTTCCCCTTTTGCAGACCTTGTGCTTGGATTCACCAAATTCTTCCTTAAATGGAAATTATGGCTAACGCTGAAGACATTCCCCTACGTATGTATAAAAGTTATCTAAGTTTCATATACTTAGTTACTAAAAATTTTATTCACTATTTTCTCGCATTTCTAGGTCCTAGAAATGTGATGTTGCTCTGATTCATTTCTCTCAGAAATGCATTTAATTTCCCATTCACCGTATAGAAATTCTTGGAGCAGCACCCTCTTACCACCTCGCTTGGCCTTAGATTGTGCTCAAAATGTTGATAAAATTAAAGCACTCATAAAAGTCTTCATTTTCTCTAAAACATTATGGTTTCATACGTACATACTTACATAAGTATTTATCTAATGATAATAATAATATTAGGAAGGTATACTTCTCCCTTAATTCAATTACAAAAGTAGCAAAATTCTAAAATTGGGTCAATGAACAAAACCCATAAAAATATCACAAATCCTCATTTCTCTGTCAACAATGGCAACCTTTTCTCGTCTATAATGATTCATAAAAAGAAATTTCTTTTCAATCAAAAGAATTTTCCGAATAGCGTGTGAGCTCCGATTCTGTAAGATAAAATCCTTATGGGTGGTAGCAAGGCGAGAAATACTGTGCTCGGTGGGTGAAATTTGTTACCGATAAAAGCCGGAAGATAGGTCAACATATCACACTTTGCAAGGACACGTACGGAACTAGGTTAATAAGTAAGTTATAGTGCCCACCGGGACGAGAATTCCGCTATTACATTTCATAATATTTTCTCACAATTAATTGACAGGTTTCTGTTGTTGTCATGCAATTTAGGCGCTCCCACATTTTTTCGCTGCCACAATAAAAAATTTGAAAACTTTTTGAAGAGGAGATACTAAGTATGATGTAATCCGTGAAAAAAGGTATAATGACGATAAAATGTTGTGAATTTTTTTTTTTTTAGAAAATAATTTTTTTTCGTATAAAATCGTTTTGCTTTTCACACTTTTTATAACCTAGACTAGATGACATCTCATAGGAAGGTATTAAGGCTCTGATTCTGATTGCAATGCATAGAAATAATAGTACTAAAGCAAAAATGGAATTTGACAGGTCTTGCAACATGTGACCAAGCGTTATTATGCAGCAAAATTCGTACGGCACCCATTGTCCTTACTTTGAATCATTCCTCATGCTTTTAAATGTTTTGCGACTGTTGCGTGATTAACTGCTTGCTGGCTGTGTTGCGTACTGGCCCTGCCTCCTGTGTATGGCGGCCGAGGACGCTTGTGTGGACTGCGATCCGGAAGATGGCGAGCCTGGAAAGGCTTGTCTGCTTGGGAATTACGAGCTCCATGCGATCTACGGCTACTGCTGCTCTTGAGGTCCTACTTAATCTGCCACCCCTGTATCTTGTCATTCAGGCAGATGCCAAAATGGCTGTGTGCAGATTGCGCTCACAGAGATGTTGGGAGGACGGCTGGACTTGCTCTTCTCATTGCTCTCTGGCGTATGGGATGGACTGTATGCCACGTGATGCGATGGTACCTGAGCTTCGTTTTGGGCGTAGCTTCTCTGTGAGCTTTCCTGTAAAGGAATCGTGGACTGAGGGAAATGCCTTATCGAGCGTTCCCCGGTGCGCTCTAAAAATTTTCACCGACGGCTCTCGAACTAATGAGGAAGCTGAGGCGGCTGTCTACTTTCCTGAGCCTGATATTGGGATTGAAAGACACACCACTGATATGCAAATCAAGTAGAAGGACATTGCTATCCTTTCGGATAGTCAGACAGCCTTGATGGCTCTGAGTGGCTCTCAGATAGCATCTAAGTTTTTTTTTTTTTTTTTATTACAGAGCTATCTACTCACTCCATCTCTCTAGTCAGACAACTTTTCTTTTTTTTCTTTTATTTATTCTTTGAGTATCTCCTTTTAGCTTTCCTCTTTATATTTTATCCTTTTGACTAGTTATCTCTATTACATAGTACTCCGTTTACACGTTATACTATTGTAACATTATCTAGTGCAAATTTCTTTAACAGTTTCTTGAAATTGTGCACTTGCTCTGTTTTCTTTATTTCATCATGCAGTCCATTGTAAATGGGTACAGCTGTATGCTTTAAACTGTTTCTTCTCCTGTCAGTTCTAGCATAAGCCAGTCGTATATGGTGACGCAATCTTGTGCCATGGCTATAAATCTCCCCATGCTCAATTAGGCTTATGTTGTACTTTATCATATTATTTCTTAGCTTATATATCATTTTCGCCTTTTCCACGTAAATTAGTTGCTTTGAACTTAGGAATTTAGTCATCTCATACAGGACAGTCGTTGGTGTAAGGCTATGTAAATTAAAAATGGACTTTATGGCTCTATTCATCACTCTATGCATGCAATTTATTATATTATTGTTACATTGTGACCAGTTGATTATGTTGTAGGAAATTATCGACAGAATAAAAGCATTGTAGATCAAAATTTTCGTCCGATTGTTAAAAAAGTGTCTTCTTCTCATGACCCCTATTAGTGGTGCCACTTTTTTCCTAACGTATGTGGTATGCTGTTTCCAGGTCAAGTTCTCATCCATTATCATACCCAAATATTTTATGGTTTCAACTCTTTCAATATGATTTCCTTCCACTTGTAGTCTCATGTCCACATTTTGCTTGCCTCGCTGTTTAAAGGCCATATAGCTCGTTTTTGATGGACTTATTGTCAGTTTATTGCCATATAGCCATCTCGTGTATCTAATTAGGTCTTCATTTACTTCCACTGTACAGAAGCAGAGTATCGTCCGCATATATATAATATTCTGCCATCATGCCAGCTTCCATTAAGCTCTGAATGTACAGAGAGTAAAGGAGCGGCCCCAAAATCGAACCCTGTGGGACTCCAGTTTTCATCACCTCTTTCTCACTGTAACAGTTTCCCACTCTCGTGCAGCACTGCCTGTCCTTCAAGTAATTGTTTAGCAACTGTTCAGCCTTTCCTCTAATTCCCAGTTCACTTAGTTTTTCAATTAGAACCTTATGATCTACAGTATCAAATGCCTTCTTCAGATCCACAAACACTCCAATGACATAGTTACCATAATCTAGCTCCTTGTTACTGTACTCCATTACATCAGACAAGATAGCAGTAGTGTTACTTTGTTTTTGGAAACCATATTGTTTTTTGTCAAAACCCCCATGGCATTGTATAAATTCCGTAAGCTGATCATGGATTAGTCTTTCATATATTTTACCAAATACATTGAGGAGCGAAATGAGCCGATAATTATTAGAATCCGTTTTGTCCCCTTTTTTGAATATTGGCAGTATGCAAGTTGATTTTAGACAGGCTGGAAATTCCGCATTCTCAATACAGTCATTTATTATTCTCGCTAGTAATTCCATTATAATATCTTTGACATTTTTAACCGCCATTAACCGGCCTAATAAAAACACCGTTTGACCTTGTAGCATTTTTTATTACTTACCTATTAGCACCACACTTAGCCTCCAGTTTTTTCACAAGTAAGGGGCCAACATGTATAAAATGATTGGTCAGGTAATTGTCAATTTGCTGTTTGTCTTTGATGACATTAACGCCATCTTTTAGTTCACTGATACGATCGTGTCCACTCCCCGAAGCACCGTTCCTTATAGATTCGTTAATAGTTTTCCATCTCTTTTTTGCGACACTTCCTGCTTTTTGCATCCTATGTTGGACATAGTTCAATTTGAGCCTTCTTACATTGCCTGTGATGTCGTTCTTAATTCTCTTGTACTTTTGTATTAGATGTAGATTAACGGACCCATTTTTTATTTTCTTATATATTTTATTACGTTGTTTTATTTTGTTTAATATTTCTGTCGTAATCCAGCTGTTTTGCCGAGATCTAATCACTTTAGTGTCTGTTGATTCCTGCTTCGCTTTTTGTATTATATCTACAAGGCTGTCAAAGTTTAATATATCGTAATTATCAACTGCATCTCTAACCTTAGTTCTTAAAGCCTGTGTTTATTACCTCCACTTTTCTTTTGGACATTTTGGTCTGTTTATTAATGCCTTCCTAATCGAAGTTATTATAATGCGATGGTCCAGTTGGGGCCAATCTTTGAGCTCCAATCTATAGTTATATCTGTCAAGGTTGATATTGGATACCACATGGTCAATTAGAGTGCAGCCTTGTTCAGTAATTCTTGACTCTAAGTATAATTTTATTCATGTCCGTTGCGTTATTGCATGCTAGTGTCTCCAAGTATTTCCTAGTTCCCTCATTTTCCGTAAGCAGGTTTATGTTGGTATCTGATATTAGCAAGCTGTTTCTATATTTAGACAGTATTGCATCTAGTGCTTCCAGAAATAGCTCACCATTAGCATCTGGCGGCTTATAGTATGTAACAATCGTTAGGTTCGGCACAAAATCAACTAGCTTAATAGGAATCACATTGAACTGCTCATATATCCCTTCTAACGGTTCCTCCGTTGTAAATTTTATAGAATCACTTACATAAATCGCTGTTCCTCCCCCTCTCGTAATAGAATTACGACAAATCGGAGTGTATCCTTGCAGGTTGAAAAACTGAGTTTCACCTTGTCTAATCCAGGTTTCTACTAGAATCACAATATCAACGTGTCCAATCTCCTCAATCATCAGTTCCAGTTCCTCCAATTTGTTCCTTAGACTCCTTATGTTGGCATAAAATATCCTTAAATCGTTGTTCCTTATGTTCCTATATCTTGGACTTCTTTCCATATTTAGGAAGTTTTTTCTTTATTATCTAGTATCTCTGAGTAATAGTTGATTCTCTCCCTCAGTCTGCTAATCATATCCAAAAGTTACTGGGGGATTGCAGGTCGTCTGTGGATAAGTTGTGTATCTACAACAAGGTGTTACTTCAGTGGGTTCCTGATCACATGGGGATCATGGGGGAATGAAAGGGCTGACGTTCTAGCTAGGGCTGGCTTTGATGCTCCGTTCTTCGGATCGAAACCCGCCGTAGATGTTGCCACCTCGAGTGTCGGGTCTCTCATCAAACCGAATGTTCATAGAAAGCATCAGCAAATATGGGCGAACCTGAATACTTGCAGGTGTACAAAACTGTTTCTTGATGGGCTCAATAGGAATATCTCCGATTTTCTCATGGGGCTCGGAAGGAAACAATGTAGAGCTGTGGTTGGCATGATCACCGGCCAAAGCTTACTTCAGGCTCATCTCACAAAGATGGGAGTTGTTGACAACCCTGAGTGTCTGTCCTGCCTGGAGGGAGAGCCCGAGACAACCGATCACTTTTTGTGTGCGTGGTGTCCGGCCTTCGCCCAAGGCAGACTGGATACTCCAGGGTCTGCTCTTCTATCTGTTGATGAGCTGAAAAACTTCCCTCACCAAGACCTGATGCGCTTCATTAACAGGACATAAAGGTTTTGGTGAATGGGTTTCTAGTAGGACAGCACAATGGGCCGCTATGGCCTCCGTGCATGGGACGGGGTCTCCTGACCTCCTGCCTGACTAAGAAAAAAAACAAAAAGTGTAGCCTTTCGGAAGGTAAGGTTGACGTAGAGAGCTGAAATTTTGTACACGGCATTTTCTTAAAAATAGTAAATAAAACTTCAAAAATTAACTAGATCGGGCAACCTGTTCATGATGTTGACGTACAAAAATTGATATTTTTTTACATATACTGTGAAAACCATCAGTCCTAGACGTTTTTATAATAGTGAACAGTTCTTTAGAATATAAAATCCTATGATATTGTTTATAATCATGTTTACTGGCCGACGTATACCGTTTTAAGGTCGATGCACACTTACCGGCACAGACAAGCAACATATTTTTATATGAAACCATAAATTAACTAATTCACGTTAACCAGCATCGACAGATACCGGCACGTTACGGAAACTTCATTGCCGGTCGCTATCTGTGGCTGTCGGTTGCTGGTCTAGTTGCAAAATTAACATGTACCATAGTTTGCGCGCGATAGTGCCTTAATTTAAAGCTTCTTTTCGTTTTATGTCAAAATGGTGACCATATGAAATTACACACGAGCATTCCTCTAGGGCAGCGTTTCTTTAACTGTGTTCCGCGCACGATATATAGTAAGAATGGATAGGAATGTCAATTGTACGCAATAAAGGGTTTTTACAGCCTGTTCAAAATATGTGCCAATTATATATCAGTGGTTCTGCGGAATATTGGGGTTCCGTGCTGATCACTGAATAACATTCGTTTTCCTTTACTAATGTCAATAGTTAATGCAAATGGCGTAACGCCGCCGTTGATACATTTTTGGTATTTTACAGCGAAGGCGGCAGGGAATCACCGGAAATCTTGGTAACGGTGATTCCCCGGCTCATTTCTTTATTGATCGCTACACATAGAATATGCTGCAGATTTAAATATCTACCCGTCTTTTGCAGCCAAGGGAAAAGGTGAGTGCATTTTTTTAGCCTGCAATTTCGAATTGAAAGGTCTATTATTTAATAGATATTGATTGCTTAAAATTACTTATTTGACTGACATTTTTACAAAAATCAATGAGCTTAATTTAACCCATCAGGTCAAACAAATAAATGTATTTACTGCTTTTAAGAAAAAGATAAAATTTTGGACAATTTATATGCGTTCCAATGAGTTTGATTGTTTTCTAACAATGAAAGGTTTTCAGAAAAGGAAGGGTTTGAAATATAGAAAAAGCAATTATTGAAGAAATCTTTCAGCACCTGAAAGGTTTGGGTGAGAGCAATTTATCAATATTTTCCAAATAAATAGAGGGTCAAATATCAAAATGAGCTGTGGATTAAAAATCCAGTTATTGCCAATGGACGACCTTCCACCATGTCAGCAGAAGAATACGAAACTTTTATCCAAATGACATCTGATTCAACCTTTGATTACACACGCCGCAGTTACTTCTATTCAAGCTTAAGTTCGATTCGATAGCAAAAGACGTGAGTTGTAAGCAAATTTCAGCCGAATTCATTCATGGCCAACTTCAGTCTCAACACAAACTTTGACTTTCGCTAAACACGCTCATACAAATTTGCAGACCTGGCATTAGCATGTGCATGCCAAGTCGTAAGATGTGCATTAACGTGTGTAGCGGCCTTAAGACCAATTATAATTTTTTTCTTTATTCTATTAAGAAATTCGTTTGCATACACGAAATCTACTAAAATTATGAAGCCAACCGATATCTTATTTCTAGGGAACACACGCTTAACGTTTTACGGATAAGAGGCATTCGGGGAGAGAAAAAATTTCGAAATACCAATTTTCGAACGGAAGCACAGGCAGCATACCAATACTTCAGCAAGCAAATAGTTTCGGTCATTTTAAAATTTTAGAGGAGAATGCCCATTTTAGTCCCTACACCTCTAGTCATGGTCGTAAACGATTCATTATGATACTCTGAATATATTTTATTAACAATGTTTATTTCTGTTTAGTGGGGAAAAGCTGGGGGAGGGGTGGGGGGCTGGTCAAAGTTGAATTTAGCACATTTTGGAAAATCTAGTACAGAACCGAATTGTTTAGGTCCTGAGAAGAAGTTTGAGTACCCACACCCCTACACTCGGAGGCTTAACATACTCACTCTTTTCGAAAATCAGTCGTTTTATTCGAACCGAGGTACTAGATTTTTCGCACTTTAGATCGGCTCTAACTCAGTAGGGTTATGTCCGATCAGAAAACGGGTTTGGCTGTTCATCTCAGCTCATTACGAGCTACAATTCGCAAAAGAAGAAAAATTTTCTCTGCATACTTTTAGGGTGCGGGTAGGAGCACCCGGCAGGGGTGGTGGTTCCAATACGATATGTTGCATATCAAATTAAAGGTCTTGCCGAGTACTATCAAGTGCGTACCTTTTTCCTAATTCACATCCGATCCGATCGCTAAACTAAACTAAGCTAAACTAAAATATGCTGAGAGTATTAAATGCATCGTTTAATACTAATAACTCTTAAACGGCTACAGTTAGTTAGCACATAGGGTGTAGTAGGTCAAATTAAAGAGGAGAGACCAGAGTTTACAACAGTTTTTGTAGAAAAAAAGCTGTCATAGTAAGAAAAAAGGTAAGAAAATAAGAAATTTAGTTTAGACAACCATAACTTCTGAGAGGAGAGAAGTATGGGACTGGTTGAGTGAGCAGTCGTTGGAAAGTTCATGAAGGTTATGAACTCTTGACGGTGACTGTACACTTGTACTTTTTAAGATACAAGATGTTTTGTGAAAAACTAGCATATTTTTTAATCACCCTGTTAATATGCCGCTCCCCCCACCATCATACAAATTTTTGTTTATCTAGGTGAGTACTATTACCTCCTGTTCTATGGAAAACCTAGATGGAAACACCTTGTATAGTAGCACACGCTAAGAAGTTTATCATATTATACAATATACGCGCATAGCTGAATTAATTTATTTTTTTTTTAACAAGATTTGCTACTTATTTTAGTTATAAAAAAAAATCCTACAATTTATCGCTGTCTCTAAAACGGTCATAGTTATAGGAGTACAGCAATATAAATTATAGGCCCTTTTCTGTGTACCTACTGAAACTGTTTAGATGGACAATTTTGATATCATTTCATTGCTTTTGATTAGAACAGAATGTAATTGACAAATGCAAACTGATAAATTAGTTGGCCCAAACCAATTCCAATTACAATGTTGCTTCAATCTATGTTTCATAAACAACAAGAAAATAAGTCACGCACCGCTAATGGATTATAAAAAATGATTATAATCAAAAGCTTTTGTTTTAATTGTCGCACATTATCATCAATATTACAAATTACATGAATCAACTCTAATTATTGCCCTTAAGTGTATAATATCCTTCCAATAGTTACAGATAGCTTTTGTAATAAGAATAATGTCGCGACATAATATAATAAACATGTTTCTGGAGAATCTTCTCATATTTTGCTTTGTTTATTCGAAATTGTTTGGTCTAATAACATTTAACATTGATCGAAAGCGACTAAAAATATTACCAAGTAAATTTTTTAACGCATACAGTATTACAGTGAAAATAGTAATTGTCCTACTAGTTCCGTTATTATTCAGATCAGAAATTATTGCTTGCCACCAGAACAATGTTGTGCAAAACGTTTACTATGGCAACACTATATTCAAAATGATTGCAACATTTGCAACATTCTTTATTCAATGGAAGGAGAGAAATGATTTAATCGATATTAGTCAAGAAATGATGAAGTTGTTTGTAATTTTTTCAAAATATTCGCAAAACTCCAAATATAACAAGAAGAAAGTTTTGGTTTTAATGGCATTAAAAGTTTTCGTTATTATTATTTTTACAGTTAATACCATATGTTTACCCGGTGAACTCAATCCAAATGCTAGTTTTATATTTTTATTCGGATGGGGATATCAAATACACATAACAACTCTCCTCTACGTTGTTGTGCTTCATTTCTATATAATAATTTTGTGTGCTGCGACATTTTTCGATTCGCTTAACTGGGAACTTATAAAAATTTTGAAAGAAATTGAAAAAACTGTGATTGATAAAAAACGACGACATAAAGCTATGCTGGATCAGTGTATATTAAGTGATCGAATAGATGATGTAAGTGAACTTTATGGTAAAATTTTTACCGTGGTAACTCGAATAAGTGAAAAGTTGAAATTTCAAAATTTAGCTGTAATCCTTACGACCTATATGAACGGTATAGCGGTATTATTTTATTTATATATAATCAACAAAAGTAATGATTATGGTATAAAACTTTACATTTATATGTATTCAATAATTGCGGCTGCCTACCTAGATATGTGTCTAGTGATTTACGTTAGTAATTTGATGATGGAGAATTCACGGAAACCTCGAAAAACACTTGAAAATTTTCTCATCGATGGAAGAAAATTGGATGAAAGGCTTGAGCGAAGGGTATATGATGTTTGTTTTTTTATATTATGAATTTTTTTAATTATTTTTTCCATTTTAGATGAATATCTTCAATTCACAAGTATTTTCGAAAGATCTGTATCTCAATATTTGTGGAATGTTTTCACTCAACCATGAATTAATATTTTCAACATTTGCCTCAAGTGTAACAAGTTTGATTTTGTTGATTCAATTTGACAAAGCTAGAGATTAGCAAAACTTTGGAACGAGCGTTGGTAGAGCATTGTTTTTAAATAATTTTTTGTTATAATAATATAAATAGAATATAAAATCCGAGCAGTTTTTGATGAATATGTGGCGACGCGTTTGTTTTGGTTCGTTCATTTCTAGACTCATCTTGACCAACCACCGAGTAAACCGGGTAACATTCAACGTAAAAATCATCGCTATAAGAATACTTTGTTGCACTTAGAAAGCCATAGCTAGGTTGGTTTAGAATAATTTCTAAAAAAAATAAAAACAATGTAACCGCTGGAACTAGGCATGTGCAATCTAGTTACTTTTTTTATGAAAAATATTCGTTTCTTTTAATTCGGTACTTTCTAATTGGGTACTTTACGTAAAATACTCTTTACATCATACTTATTAATTAAACAATCATTTTGTGAAAAGGAGTATTTAATTAAATAAATTAAGATTAAATAAAATAATAAAAGTCAATTAAATTCAAGAATTGAAAAACAAAAAACAAAACATTTCAACTGAAAAAAATATAACATTTTTCAGAAGTAAATTAATAGTTTTTAAGAATTATTTTGATTAGCATGGAGGAAGATTAATTTCTCAACATTTTCCGGAAAAAAACAATTCCTTCTATCTCTTCTAACTGGTTCTGCCGTCGAAAATATTCGTTCAGAAACAAAAAAAAAAAAAAATTGCAACTGATCCCATTTTCTTGCAATTTCGATTTGCTCTAAAGAAATTAAGTGGATGTAACTCATGCTGGATTCTCTGATAGTTTTGGGGAAACTAAGAATTTTATTTTATAGAAATTATATACTCCTGTCAGCACGTTGGCCAAAGCAAAATTTATCTTTTTCTTAAAAATTTGAGGTAGGATTATCGGATATACAAAAAATTCATTATTTTGAATAACTGAAAGGATCGAGAAGTTATTCAAGAAGATTTTACCATTCGGATAACGTTTTGCTCCCTTAATTTTTGTTCTTAACTCATTTTGTCAGTCGCACTAGAAACAGTGAATAGTTCTTTCATTCATGTAAAAATCGCCTGCATATATTTCTTTGTTTGTTCCAAACGAGAAATTTTTCCAGTTTTTTGTGGCTGTTTTCTAAAGTCTAGTCTAGTATCGAGTTCGAGTAAAGTGTCATGTTACAATCACAAGCAAAAGTTTTACTGATTAGTAGTAGTACAGTACAGGGTACTCAGTTAAAACTAAAGGTTACGTCTGTATAAAATAAAAATATATGATACTACAAATACTTCACACTAAAATCGCTATTTTGACGTATATTAATTTAGAGAAAACAAAATAATTCATTTTTGTATTTTAATAAAACAATTTTACCTCTTAGAATTGGAAAATGTCAAACTTTTACCAGTCATTTAATGCTTCGCGCATTAAAATGCCTAGTAAAATTCAAGTAAATAAGTAAGCATTTATTTCCCATTAGTACAATAAGACAAAAGCCTTTTATTAGTACTACTAAATTACACTAGGATTAGAGTCAATCAAAGCGATGATAGTTTCTATCGATGGTGAAAATAAAAAAAAAATTCATTATTCTAAAACTACTACTAAAAAATAGAAATGAGAGAAAATAACAAACAAGAATAGGAAAATAAAAGAGAAAAGAGAAAAAAATAATAGTAAAGCAAACCAAAATAAAAATGAAAATATAAAAAAATAAGGGTAACTAAATTACGAAAATTCGGTAGCGAACAAAAGAAAATAGCACAAGAAAACAAAAGAAGAAAGATCCCACTGCAGGTGCCGTCAATTGATTGCAATTGATTAGGAAATCATTATCCATATGACGTGTGCTGTCAGAGTAACCGTTTATAGCTAGAAGCTGAACGCTCGTGCTGGATGGAAGCTGGAAGAGCGTTCCAAATGCGAATAGTTTGAAAAAAAGTAAGAGGCATTCAAAACAGAATATATAAAGCGAGGTAATAGCAAATCGCAACGTCTGTCACTACGCAAGAAGTTTAAAAATTCATACAGATAAGCCGGTCTATGCGTGTTCATTATGTTATGCAGGAAAAATAATGCCTTCCGTTGGAAATTTGTTTCCATATTCAAAATTATATGGCGAAAAGGAGAGATGTGATCATGTCTACGTAGCCCAAACACGAATCTAATGGAATCGTTGTAGGCTACTTCAAGCTTACGCTTACAGCGTGAATCGAGTTTGGGGAAGATAATTGAGCCATGCATTAGATGCGGTAATACCAGGGTCGAAACCAGCCTTATGCGATGGTTGGTGGGAAGCAGATCAGCATACAGCCAGAGTCGACGAAGCACCCCATAAACTTTCCTCAGGATCATTTTAATATGGTCACAACAACCAATTTGAGAATTGAGTATAATGCCTAAGTTTTTCACTTTCTATACATATGGTATGGTTGAGTCATTGAGTTATATCGGAGGAAAATGTGAGTGGAGTATTTATGTATACTCCCGGGTAGCCAGATATGACATATAAATGACAAAACAATGACAAATTTTTGTCAATTGTCGACAAAATTATGTGACAAATATGATTTGAAACTGTGGCCACGGTTGACGGCAATTGTCACATAATATGTCACATAAACCATATTTAAGATTGTCACAGTAATGTTAATAAATTCTGTGACATTTGATTCACTTATATTTGTGACATTTAAATGTCGACATTTTGTCAAACTGTAATAATAGTATATAGGTATTTAAAATAGAAGTTTAAAAAAATACACAAATTTTTGAAATTTTTTTATTTTATTATTAACATTTTAAAATAAAATTTAGTGCAGCGTCCTCAGTCCTTTATTGCGGATAATTTTATGATATCTGAAAGCAAGGAAAAATAAAAACAATTAAAGCTAATTATAAGAAGAATTAATAATATTAATTTACCTAAAATATTGCGAGAGAAATGTCAAAGAGTCGGTTAATAACACGACGGACGGCGTTTTCAATACTTTTCCCTTCGATAATTTTAACACACAATCAATCTCAAGTTAGTCCAGCAAAATTAGTCATCACACAACAGAAATTTGTCACATTTTGTTGACAGTATCTTTTGAAATTTTTTTCAATAAAAAATGGTGTGAAATCACAATATAAATGTCAAACTAATGTGTGACATTTCATTTTCACAATTATTTCTACTTTTTATTGACAAATTTTCGACATTATTTTGTGATAACATTAGGTCTGTTCGCGTGCTTTTTCAAGTAAAAACATGAAAAACGTCAAAATGTATGATAATGAGAGAAATTGAGAGTGTCACTTCCAAAGTACGCGAATGGCTTCGAGTAAAAACTTGTGTAACGTCAAAGAATTAAATTGGATTTTAATTATTTAAATTATTGAATTATTGTGCACTTATTTGGAATAATGAACATGCATGACGGAGAAATACTTTCTGCTTTATTAACGAGTGATTCTAGTAGCGAAAGTGATTTGGAGTAATTGAAAATGCTTCTTAATGACGGAGATAGCGAAGAAGAAATTTTGTTGAATGAGCTGGTTGAAAGTGGAACAAAACGAAAAAGGCAGTGCATTCGGAATTATTTAGAAGAGGTAGTGCCTTCCTAAAATGAAGAGGAATTCAGGCGTCATTTCAGAATTAACAAAACCCTGTATGAAGAACTCTCCAAAAAATATGAAGCATCTGAACAATACCAGAAGCTACGTTCTGCTAAAAGGTGCTCTGCAAGAAAACATCTAGCAGCATTCGTGTGGTTTTCTGGTCATGAAGCTTGCAGTTTTAGGGACTCGGCAGATCGCTTTGATTTATCTTTGTCAACGATCAGCTGCATCATATGTAGAAGGACAATATTTCTAAGCTATCTTGCCCCCTGTATAATAAAGTGGCCAAATGAAGAAAGAAAAAAAGAAACAAGCTCATTTTTCCAAAATAAAACTGGTTTCCCAAGAGTAATAGGTAATGAAAAACAAACTTTACATATCTAAATACATTATCTAATATTACGTATATATCATCCAGGTGCTATACATGGTACCCACATTATAGATAATAGATACACCAAGCAGCGGAAAAGACGACTACATTGATAGGAACGGAGATGTCTGTGCTTACAAGCCCTATGTGATGAAAGAAGAAAGTTTGTAGACATCTTTGTAGGTTTTCCTGGCTCCTCCCATAACAGTTGGGCTTTCCAAACCTCTTTCATAAACCCTAAAATAAAAGGCCTTAGTGGAGGTGAAGTATATTTAGAAATAGGAAAAGTGCTTTACTGACACAAACTTTTTGATTTTTCATTCCAGATCTTTATATATTAGCTGACTCTGCTTATCCCTGCATGGAGCACTTGTTGACTCCATACAGAGACAATGGTCATCTTACAAGATCTCAGAAAAGATATAATACGACACTTAGCTCAACCAGAGTGATAGTAGAACATTCGTTCGGAATACTGAAGCAAAAATTCCTACAGTTGTATTATTGCAAACTAAGGGGGATTAAAAAGCTTTGTCATTTTATTAAGGCTTGCTGCGTGCTACATAATATAGCGAATGAAAATGATTTGGATTTCACAATGGAAGATACTTCACAAGAAGAGGCGGACAACATACCAGACTCACAAGCTGAAGATAGTTCTACAGGAAAAACTGTTCGAGACCCAGTTTGTCGAGAATTACAAGAGTCGCACTGAATTAAAAGTTTACCTTTACGGAAATAAATATTACCAATTCTGCTTTCACAGGATTTATTTAGTTCTTTTATTTTTGTTTCAAAACTTAATTTAATGTCACTCACAGTCACAAATCAGATAGGTAAGAGGAGCATGGAAATATCCAACTTAATACAAACTAATTTTTCATTTGTAGAAATTTTTCTAAAATTTCGCACCTTCTTTCTGCCAGCTGTTCTTTACGCTTCCCCCGGTCTTCCTTTTCCTGGAGAAGTCTAAGAATCTTAGCATTAAACTGTTTTTTCTCTTGCCTCATTTCTCCCAACTCTTGCAGGATATCGGCATTTGTCGAGCTTATCCTCTTATGGCTTCGAGTCAACAATATATAAGTAATAGCTGAGGTTGACGGATGTGATTCCTGTGAACTTACACCTGCTTTCTGTATAAGCTCACTTCTGATAACACCATCTCGCTCATCATTTCCCAATATGTACTCTGGAAACACTACTCTTTTTTTCTCCATAATACTATTCATTTCACTGTGGATGGGATAAATGTGGTTACATACAAAAAATTGAAATAATAAATATGAAATATGTATTATTACTTTTCAAAAGGACAGGTCATTCTATTCCTTCCAGTCTGACCATTCTGGACCTTTGTTCTCTTATACTGCCGCTCTAAACCGCAAATATTTGGCCTCAATTTGAGTTACGGAGAAACCATAACGCTTTTCTGCCAGTGGATCCTTTATCGCTTGCCACATTTTCTATTTTGTTTTGAGCTTCATGCTCTTCCCTACTTTTGGGGCCATTTGTTTAATGAGCACAATCAGCCGTTTAGTTGCTGCCTCCAGCCATACCTGCTTTGGAGGCCCATCATACGTTTCCTCTTCTAGCTCCTCCATTGGTACAAAATCTTCAATGGCTGTTGAGGAGTTTGGTACAAAATCCTCATCAATCGTTGAGGCGTGTGCCAGGTGTTGTACAACAACCTCTTGCAAATATTCTGGATCTGTAATAAGGACGTAACATTTTCGTAGCACATAGTACAATAAACAAATTCAATTTACCACTTTGAATATATTGGAATGTTCTTGGAGAACATTCTACTTCTATTGGAGGAGGAGTAACAGGTTTTTCCATTTTTGTAACAGTAAAAACTTGAAAAATAACTGAAAACCGCGACCAGCTGTCAAAACTGATACTTTCGAAGTTTTTACTCGACGATTTTTCTCGAGTTAAATCAAGTAATAAATTGCACGGAGGGGAAAGTGACGCAAACAATTTCTCTCTCAATTTTCGAGTACGCGAACGCCTTCGAGTAAAATCTTACAAAAACTTTTACAAGTTTGTACTTTCAAGCTAGTACGCGAACAGACCTATTACTTGGCTACCCAGGCTGCCATCTATTACATAAAAAGGAATCCTTCAGTTTTTACCGGTGAACTCCGTATTGCACTAGTAAAATCTTCAGTAAAATTGTTGCTTGCAATTTTACCAGTACTAGAATTTGTATAGAAATGTTACATTTTACTCGGATTCGATAATAGGTTCAAAGGTATTAAATAACTGGGAAAATTTTGACATTTCCTATTTTTATGGGAATTTGCATTTTTTTTTTTTTGAAGAGTTAAAATTGTTTTAAAAAAATCTAAAACTGAATTACTCTGTTTTTTCCAAATTAACATATGTCAAAATTTTATTAGTCATTTTAATATGAAATATTTGGAGATTGCGTTAAATTTTACTTTTCCCGAACTCGATACTATGGTTAAATACTTATTAGGTTAACTTTGGCACCACCACTGCAGCTTATTGGTAACCGCCAGTGTCATACTAGTGATGAAGAACACAAAAAAAAAGGATTCAGTACCTACTTACGTGAATAACTGGGAAAAAAAAGTGTGATCAATCCTGTTTGGTAATCATATATGTACAATATTTAAAGGCATGAAATTTAATTGAAAACTTTAACCGGGAACCTACGTAGAACGAATTGTAGTTATTTGATTTCCGTCGTTACATAGTATTTATATAGGTAATGGAATACCGAATTTACTATGAAATGAACATTTTGACTCAACTGAATATGAGTACAAGTAACGAATAATTATTTGGGTATGTATTCGGTACGCAGTTTTTAGAGAAGTAACTAATACTTTTGTACCGAATGATTACTACCCACCCGCACATCTCTAGCTGGAACAGAATGAACGTATCAATGCCGGATGGAAATGTCACGCAAAAGTTGAATGTATTTGAAATACATTAATGCGCAAACAGTGAACGCAGTTACCGCATTTGCCGCAAGAAAGTTGGTCAAGTTTCAACTTTTATGAAAGTGCCGGATTGAAAATTTTTGACAGCTGAAATTAATTATTGAGCTGCGGGATATTTCAAATGTTACTCTTATTATTCGCACAAGTTTTAACAATAAAAAAATATCCACAAGCAGAATATTGAAAATATGAAAATTGTATTGAATTGTCATTAAAAAAAATTCATTCTGGGCAGCACTTTATTTCTTGAGTTTTTTGACAGTTAGCTGCGTGTTTACTCCGGCATTGATCCGTTCATTCTGTTCCAGCCATAACGAGTTTTTTGTTATTGTTGAGATGTCATTGAGAATACATCTTGATACAATGCATATGCTCTAAAGACTATTATTATAATGCCAGTTTACAGCTCCTTTATTCATCAAGTAATTCTTGAGAGTCTCTCGGACTTGCACACCTGTTTTAGCTGGAGCATTAGAGCTATGCCCACGGTATACATACTAACAAGGTATGACTATCCGGCACCATATATTCGCCATTTTCGGTGTTAGTCGATTCGCATGACGCGTTCCTTAAAAAGTGAAAAATATAAAGTTTAATATTTATGTAAATTTATTCAACTGGATCCATTTAAAATCTTAAAATAAGTACCATTTTACTTTCTAAACAGAAAGATAAATTGAAGGAAGATTATTAGAACTGTATTCCACATTTTAATTTGCCACTAACCCCACTTTTTACACTTCGTTATGATGCAATGCAAATTTGCCATACATTTGAGAAAACTAAGATTACCACTAACTATTTTCAGTATAGAAATAATAAAAAAGATCTTAAATAATCAATTAAGAATGTAAGTCACAAGTATTTCAGTCTTATTTTGCATTTTTTATCGATAAAACTTTCTTGGAACTTTGTTTTGATTCGAGCTGATTTCGCTGAAATGAGATTTAAACTAACAAATTCAATGTATATTTATGGTAAGAAACGCATATTATATTTATTGTAACAATTTCAATGGATCCAGTGGAATAAATTTACATAAATATTATCACTTTATTTTTCCAGTTTTAAGAGTCGATTCGTGTGACGTCACACGCACTTGACAGCCCGGACAATCATACCTTGTTATTCTGTATATCGTGGCTATGCCTAAACAATTTACAAGCACCGCTATCATTTGCATTTATATCACGCCACATTCCCATAACAAGTGTTCCATCTTCAAAGTACGAATCGACAAACGAAGCCAGAATATATTTGTTGAGTTACCCATGCGAAAACTGAATCCAAGAGATGTCACCATATCTCCTGAAGCTAAATATCTACGATTATATTATGTATTCAAAACTTTTACAATTATTATTATTCTAACCTCAGGGTTAGAGCTAATCTTTCATCCGGTAGAATGCTTTCCCTAACCACATTCTGCTTTTTTAATGTGAGGACTCACAAGTGCTAGCAACTCTTCAATATCCTTAGGAGTAATCCGAAAATAATTGAAAAATTATTCATTTCTTCCCTCATTAGGATTTCTCTCTCTTAATTCCTGTACAAGCGTTCTATATGCTCCATGGTCTTCTCTTCTTCTATAAATATTTCGTACACAAAATCTTATTGCATTATACTTTTTGGGTAAAACTGACACCAACAATGTTAATTGCAGTGTTCTTATTATCCTTATTATTTTAGCTCTTTGTTTGCACTTATAGTCAATATTCGCGTTTTAAAAATACATCGGCAACCATGCGACGTTTTTCAATTTTTCAAGCGAGTGCATATTTAAAAGTTCCAAACGATCCTCATAGGGTGGAAGAATTAATGAATTTCCGCTGAACAGACTCAATACCGTCGATGTGTGTATCGTAAAATGAAGACCCGACCTGTCTGGCGTATTCAAGAAGGGGTCTCTCAAAGCAAGTGTACAAACGTGGTGGGATTCGAGAACTCTCGAGGCCAACGATTGATAAAGTCCAGTATAGAAGTACTCTTTGATACCATGAAGTTTATATGGGAGATAAAATTCAATATTTGGTCACATTTGACACCCAGGATCCAGGTCACAGACATAACTAACTCGACGAATCGAGGAATCCGAAAACCCATAATCATAAGTGATAGGTTTTTGATTCCTGTGGAAAGTCATAACCTCACATTTATCAATATTAAGTACCAAATTATTACTTTTGCACCAATCGTAAAATTTGTGGAGGTCACCCTGTATCAGTTGACAATCATTAAAAGATTTAATCTGAGCGAAAAATTGTATGTCGTCAGCATAAATCAAGACCTTTCAGTTCTTCACGACAGAGACAATGTCGTCAATAGATAGAATAAAGAGCATCGGTTCCAAATGACTCCCTTGAGGTACGCCGGATGAAGCTTTCAAACTCTAGAGATGGAATGGCTGAAATAAATTTGGTATGTTCTGTTATCATCTAAATATGACTGCGTCCATTTTAGGGGAATATTAGGGGAAACCCATACTTTTCCATTATAAACACAATCTGTCTGGTAGCCTTTTTGCAAACCCGCCAATGGTATCCGAGACGAATTCCAATAAGTTGGTGGATGTAAATCTGCCCGAAATAAACCAATGTTGGTTTGAAGAAAGCAAATTCTTACAGGAAATTAAAATAAATGATTGATTCAAATAATTTGAGTATGCAAGATATTTCGCAATAGGCCTATAGCTAGAAATATCATTTTTACTACCTTTTTTTTTGATAGGTATGATGAAAGAATTTTTCCACAGCTGCGGAAAACAACCACTATCGAGCGAATTTTGGAAAATAATTCTCATGTGGGTCTGCTAGGGAGAAGCAACATGACTTCAAAAAGTTTGGAGGAATCCCAGGAATTCTGAAGGCATTTGGAAGCCCATGAATATGATCAAGTATATCTTCATGTATAATTGAAGGGAATGTGGTGAATGAAACGTCATTGGAGTCGTTCATATGACTAAAGTTGCTTTTACGAGGTTGGAAATTTGACTAGGGAAATGTATTTTCAAAAAATGAAGCAAACATATTGCAAATTTCAGACGAAACATCACTAGCCAGAATCTTTGTACCTGTTGTCGGTTTTTCTTCATATTAATAAACTTAAAAAAGTTACTAAATAATTTATATTTTATATTTATATAGGATGTGAGGAAGTTGTTGTGACTTATAATGTCTTTGCTCCTGATATAACTCTTCCACAATTTATTCTTTCTATTTTCAAGACGTTTCAGTTCTTTATTTAACCATGGCGGAGATGCTTTAAAGATTCGTTCACGCTCGCGGGGACCGCAAAAAAAATCGAAAAGAATTATGCCAGAATTATGCAAAACTTAGAAACATCTTCATCAACACTATTGCAAAACAGCAATGTGTTGAAATAAATCAATAGAGGTAAGTCTACTGGAAAGTTCCGAAAAGTCATCTTTTCTAAAATTGAAAACTACATTGTGTTTCGTCACAATTTGCTAGGTTTTCGGTTTCATGGCAATATGTAATTAGTAGAGTGGGGTGGTATTTGTCAAGAGTAGACATTAGGGGCTTTTTGCAAGCACTGTCTCAGTGAGATGATAACTGAGACAAAACTTTGCGCAACCGTCTCAGTTGTCTCAGTTATTTCAAACCAAACAGCTGATTTGCCAATTTTGACATTAAAATAATCTTGACCACAGAAAATGGATAGTAATAAATTTAGCAAAGTGTTGTTAGTTTATTCAAATAGATCACTAAATTTTAATTAGTAACTAAAATCACAAAATAACGAAAATTCAGTTTCACTTGTCTCAGTTGCTCAGTCGTTGTGTTCGATTTTTGTAGTTCAATATGGAACTAAGACAGTTCACCGAAAGTGCAGTCTCAGTGAGCCAACTGAGAATATCTCACTTGTCTCACTGAAAATGTGCTTGCCGAGAGCGCCTCATGCAAACGCACTTTGACTTCAAGTGTATACTTGAGTCAAGTAAATGACAAAAATTTTAAAAAATTCATGTAAACGCAACTGCAGTACTTGAACCTTTTTGATTTCTGCGAACTATGAAAACGGCAAAGAGGAACAAGAAGAAGATTATTGTTTATAATTCCAGGTTCTGTCAAAAGTAAAATGTCACTTCCAGTAAATTAATTCAACCAAAAACCCTGCTTGAGTTTCAAATGGATTTCAAGTCAAGTATTCATGTAACGTACTGAATGACGCAGATTACATTTCACATTTGAAATTAATTTATCGTTTCCTTCCTCTCAATAAAAGATTTGTTTTGAACTGATTCAATTTGGTATATTTCAACGTAGTACTAATACCAAATTATTCTTTCAACCTACACTATGTACGGTGTATAGTTACTCAACTCAGTCCTCTCTCCTTGGTGAATAAAAAAAATTAAATCAACTACTTAATACCAATAAAATAAGTAAAAAACGAGTTTTCAAACAAAACTGAGGCCAAGCCGCATGAAAAAGTAGAAAATAAACTTTTCTTCACACACAGAGGTGGACTCAGACTTTTTGATTGGGACATTTCTCTTGAATATTCTTTCTCTTCATGAATCAAATCACTTATTACCTCTGATTGACCAATACTGAAATATATCGGTGATTGTCAGCGAATAAAATCTGAGTCCACCTCTGTGTGTGAAGAAAAGTTTATTTTCTACTTTTTCATGCGGCTTGGCCTCAGTTTTGTTTGAAAACTCGTTTTTTAATTATTTTATTTTCTGCCTTTTTCACGTTAACTAAATTGTTATTACGTGCTGCATGGAGATATTTTAAAACAATTTTTAAGTCATGTTTGGTGCCGATCCGAAAACAAAAATTTTTCGAGTATCAAATCGTTGAAGTACTGCAACGGTTTTCTGAAATTCAAATTATGTTTTAAGCAGCGCTTTTTAGCTGTATTCCAACTTGATCCCATATAACATGAATGTTCCCGATTTTCCATGTTTTCCACAGACTTTTTCTATTACTATGAATTTTTTTTTTAAATTTACATGAATTTTCCTCGATTTTTCATGCAAGTTTTCATGATTGTTGAAGAGAAAGTATTGATGCCAGTAGGACGGAAAAAAAAAGATTCCGCATAGCTAATAAAACTTTTTTGTCGGAAAATTTTCCGGAAAAGTCGGAAAATTTCGGAAATTTTCGGAAAATTTTCCAGAAAAATTGTAAAATTCTGCATTTTTCCTGAAACAGATTTATCACTAATCGTATCGATGAAAATGTTGTCCGATGATTTTCCCGCTTTCCCGGATTTTCCACGGAGCTTTCCACAAAAGCAACTTTATGCAACTCATTTCGCTCTACAACTTTGTCTTAGGTTTCAAAACGCTCAAACGCTTCCTTGGTCTGAAAAACTCCAGAAAAGCGTTTTTCATGAATTTTCCTCGATTTTTCTGCAAGTTTTCACCATTGGCGGAGAGAAATCAATGATGCCAGTTGATAGGGAACTTAATCCTGCATAATTTGCATTGCATTTTTCCTGAAACGGATTTATCACTAATCAAATTTGTACTAAATTTTCAAATGATTTTTCCCGATTTTCCGGGTTTTCCATGGAAATTTCCGGTTCAAATTTTGATGGATTCAATTGTCACGCGACATGAACCTATGTGCCAAATTTCAGCTCGCTTTAATGACGTTAAAAGTGGGTCTACGAGAGTGTTGTAAATAGTAAAAAAGAAATATATAGACAGATAAATTCGTGTACCCCTTTAACTCGTACAATGGCCTCAAAAAGGGAGTACTTTTATAAAAGAAGTAGTACTGAAATACGCTATCAGATTTCGGAGTACAAATACTCCGATCAGAGTACAAACAACAGCACTGGTCCTCACAGATCTTTTCTGGACAGAGACGAAAATATTCGAAGGTTTTGGTACCGTTCTGAAAGAGTTGCCAATACCATTTCCTAAAGAGGATTAAGATGAAGTACTAGTTATTCGCTAATGTGGAAGGCTCCCTCCCTTCAGTCGCAGTTATTACGGATGCTTTGTTCACGGATTGGTTTGGAACACTTGATAGGAATAGGAGCAAGATGCAGACGCAGCAACGTCAGAAAACAGAGCAGATATGTTAGTCTGTGGACACATCGTCTTTATACAAAGTGTCGAAAGATTTGGGCAACGGTCATTACCTCCGTCTGACCACCTGCGGAGGTGGTTGCAATATACCATAAAATGCATATTCATTTTTACAGTCTAGGCACTGTTAATATTTCCTTTTGTAAATTAAATTATCTTTGTCACTGTTGTTTGTTATTTTCTTATTAAAATTATTATTACTTTCGTTACACATTTAATTTATTATATGATATTGGTATGGCTTTCTTTATGTAGACCTTCCTTCTATTATACATTTTATTTAATATATTTATATATTACAATGTTATAGCTTATTGCCAAATTATTTTGTCTGCACATTTTTATTTATTGTTCTTTTTTTTCATTATAATTTTTCTTTTTTATATTTAAATTTCTTTTTGTCTGTATCTCTTAACTATATATATATATATATATATATAATATGAAGTATCGGAAAACTCAAGATAATCCATTGTAATTATTGAATACTTTTCTTTCTTATATAAAGATATTCTTTCCGAATTCTTTTCGTAAGATTCTGGACAAGGATGCATTTTCACACGTAAAAGAACTGAACCTTGTTCAATAATCCATTTTGGTGTATTTAAAAAATTTTGTATTAATGAAGTAAACTCACAAATGTTCTCTTCTCTACAAACTGTGTGATTTGGTTCTAGCATTAATTGCAATTCCTTTCGATAATATTTTTCTATGTTTCAATACTGAAACTGTTTACAAGGACAATTTCGATATCATTTTATTGTGTTTTATTAGAACAGAATTAATTGACGAATGCAAACTGATTATTTAGTTGGCCCAAAACAATTTCAATTACAATGTTGATTCAATCTATGTTTTATAAACAACAAGAAAATAAGTCACGCACCGCTAATGGATTAAAAAAAATGATTATAATCAAAAGCTTTTGTTTAATTATCATTATCATCAATATTACAAATTACATTAGCCAACTCTCCGCCTCTATCCTGACTATTGTCCTTAAGTGTATAATATCCTTCCAATAGTTACAGATAGCTTTCGTAATAAGAATAATGTCGCGACATAATATAATAAATATATTTCTGGAGATTCTTCTCCTATTTTGCTTCATTTATTCAAAATTCTTTGGTCTAGTAACATTTAACATTGATCGAAAGCGACTAAAAATATTACCAAGTAAATTTTTTAACGCATACAGTATTATAGTGAAAATAGTAATTGTCCTACTAGTTCCGATATCATTTAACAATTCAATATATGAAATAAATGATATCCTTCAGAACAATCTTGTTCGTAACGTTTACTATTGCAACACTATATTCAAAATGATCGCAACATTTGCAACATTCTTTACTCAATGGAAGGAGAGAAATGATTTAATCGATATTAGCCAAGAAATGATGAAGTTGTGTGTATTTTTTTCAAAATGTTCGCAAAACTCCAAATATAACAAGAAGAAAGTTTTGGTTTTAATGGCATTAAAAGTTTTCGTTATTATTATTGTTGCAATTAATACCACATGTCTTCCCAGTGAACTCAATCCAAATGCTAGTTTAATGTTTTGGTTCGTGTTTGTATATCAAATGAATATAACAATTCTCCTCTACGTTGTTGTGCTTCATTTCTATATAATAATTTTGTATGCATCGACATTTTTCGATTCACTTAATTGGGAACTTATAAGAATTTTGAAAGAAATTGAAAAAACTGTTATTGATAAAAAACGACGGCATAAAGCTATGCTGGATCAGTGCATATTAAGTGATCGAATAGATGATGTAAGTGAACTTTATGGTAAAGTTTTTACCGTGGTAACTCGAATAAGTGAAAAGTTGAAATTTCAAAATTTAGCTGTAATTCTTACGACCTATATGAACGGTATAACATTATTATTTTATTTGTATATAATCAATAAAAGTAATGATTATGGTATAAAAATTTACATTTATATGTTTTTAATAACTGGGGCTGCCTATCTAGATATGTGTCTAGTGATATATGTTAGTAACTTGATGATGGAGAATTCACGAAAGCCTCGAAAAACACTTGAACATTTTCTCCTCGATGGAAGAAAATTGGATGAAAGGCTTGAGCGAAGGGTATATGCATTTTTATTTTCTTTTATATTATATATTACTTTAATTATGACTGGGTTTTTTTTTCATTCTAGATAAATATCTTCAATTCACAAGTATTTTCAAAAGATCTGTATCTCAATATTTGTGGAATGTTTTCGCTCAACCATGAATTAATACTTTCAACATTTGCCTCAAGTGTAACAAGTGTGATTTTGTTGATTCAATTTGACAAAGCTAAAAATTAGAAACTGTTGGTAGAGCATTGTTTTCAAATAATTGTTAGTTATAATAATATAAATAAAATATAAAAGCCGTCCAACTTTTGGTGAATAGACGACTTTCTAGAAATAAATATGCGTTTGCTTTAGCTTTAAATTGTGTTCACTTCCATCTGAAATGATGAATTTAAATTCGAAATTTATTTAATTAACTCTACACAATTAAGTAAAATATGAATTTAGTCTTTTAGTCTGTCGCATGCTGTCCTGAGCGTACTCTAGTCGCCCGGACAAGCAACTAATGCGCTATCTGATATTACACTACTCTAGTTCAAGTAGAAATTCAGTTAGAACAAGAGAAATGAAAAATATTATACAGATTTAGTCCAGTTTACTATATTTAAGGATATTTTATAGAAAGATTTATATTTTTTAATGAAGATAGGATACTACAGGGACATTCAATAACTGAAATATTGTACTAAAATGTAATCTTATAATTAATTTAGTAAATTATATTAGGTAAACTTAAAAATTAGGCCTGGATACTTAGACAATTTAAAAAACTAAACAAATAAATATGAATAAAATAATGAAAACTAAATCATTGTAAAATAAAAAGGTAGGGAAATACTAATGCTAAAATAAATATAAATGGGGATATAAATAAATATGCAAGTACGAAATAAAATATATTAAAAAAACTCTTAAAATAAATAAAATGCAAAGTAAAAAAAAAAATTTTTTCTCAGTGATATAAACAAGAAAAGTTTAATGCAAAATAAGAAATTCTACAACTCAGATTAAATCATAAAAGTTTGGGCATCTATAGCTATAATCACAATTGTCTAACTGCAAATTATGCCCAAACTTTTAAGATTTAATCAGAGTTGTAGAATTTCTTATTTTGCATTAAGGCTGAATAAATTTGTAAGCATTTTGTTCCCCCTTTTTATTATTTTCCACAGTTTTTATGATATTGATTTGAACCTTCGACAAAATATTAAAAGCACTTCAGTTCAAATGCTACCGGACCTAGATTTTTGAAAAAAATGTTGCGTTTTATTTTTTTTAACTCAAAATCCAATGTTTTTTTTCTAACACCCCTAAATACTTTTATATGTACACTCCAATTATTATAATTTTTCGTACATAGGTTTTCCAATCATATTTGTAATGTAAATGCTAACGGAGTTGTTTTTCCAAATTTGTTATCATTTTTCATGTTATAATTACTTTTATAACATTACAATTGAGACTCCTGTAAATTGAATAAAATTTATAGCTACAGGTTTATTTTACGACAAGAATAAAGATTGAAGTAATTTTATTCAGTAGACCAAAAAACGAATAAATCCCGTAAGTAATTTATTTCATAATAAAACCAATTTATAAACCTTTATCTCGATAAGAAGTGAATGATTTATCATTTTAATTCTCAAAAGTTTTTTGTGGTGACGACAGGATCTAGTAGTCCCAGCAAATACTCGGTTTTGTATATATGTGCATAATTTTGAGCAGTATTTTGTAGGCATTTTTTGCTAGGCATTGCTAATGTGATTAGAATGAAGCTCACGCTACTACTTCATAGTCAAAATTTTGGAAGCTCGAAATCGAGAGCTTTATTTTTTGCCATTCAGCCTTAAACTTTTCTTGTTTATATTACAGAGAAAGAAAAAAATTATTTTTTTAATTTTTAGTGCATTTTATTTACAAAAGTTATTTATTTTAAAAGTTTTTTTAATATTTTATTTTATACTTTCTCGAAACTCGACTCTCAAAATTCGACTCTCGAAACTCGCCTCTCGAAATTCGACTCCCGAAACTCAACTCTCGAAAATCGTCTCTCGACCAAATTGGACAACCTCAAGGATGGTAGTTACCTCTCCGAACACGTAAGAAAATTTTACCCTATCGTAAAGCTCCACATACTCATTGTAAATCAAAAAACCCCATCCACGTTTACTACCCTAAAACTGTTCCACACCAGGAACGGCACTCTCAAAGGGTGCTAGTTACCCCCCCCCCCCAAACCCAACATGTAAGAACAATTTACCCCCATCAGAAAGCTCCCCATTCATCCGTTCTAAATTAAAAAAAAACCTATGGAAATCCATCCACGTTTACTACCGTAAAACCGTAAAATTCTTTCTTTTGTCACGAATACCTCCCCCACCTCAAAGCCCCCAACACGTAAGAACATTTAGGAAAGCTCCCCATTCACCGATTCTAAATCAAAAAACCCCATGTAAATCCATCTACGTTTACTACCCTAAAACTCTTTCGTCACGAGCAGCACTCTCAGGCGCTCAGACTGTTATATATGTCAGTGGCTCAGACACAAACTGAGTCAGTGGTCTGTAAGTTGATAGAAAGTTATTAATAAAAAGCAATATAAACTATTTAAAAAAAGAAAGTAATAGCAAAATATCATAGTGGGGTATATCTAAAGCAATAAATTGATTGATTTCTACATAATTTGCATCATTCACATCTAAATTCTAGGCAAGTCCTTAATAAATTTAGAAAACGATCTGCCAGAGCTCACACGCTGAGCACCAATAAAAATAGAACTACACCTTCGAATTGATTAGAAAACCAAAGCCTTCGAATTGATTAGAAAACCAAAGTCATCTTTTTGGAGGGGAAAGAGACTTCAAACTTAAAAAAGAACGTTCGTCTTGAGTGAAAGCTGTACTCTCATTTCACAGCGAATTGGGTAGAGTTTAATAAAATGCAGAAACTCTGTAATTTTGTTGAAAGATTCACTATTACCATTGATTATTGATATATAGATGTGCACAGAATCATTGACGTTTTAGAAACGAGATGTCACTATTTGCCAAAAATGTGATGGAAACTTTTATTTAATGTTAAAAATACAATTTTTCCAGCATATAATATAAAAATGTTTCACAACTAAATCAAAACTCCTTACCAGTCATTAATAACCCTTTTATTAGAAGTTTTAAAGCTGGAAATAACAAACGAAAGAGATGTAGCGACATCTCCTTTCTAAGACGTCAATGATTCTGGGCACATCTATTTATAAATAATCAATGCTATTACTTTTTTTTCTCTAAAAGTAAACATTTTAGCCTATAAATAGGCGTTAGGATTATCGTTTATTTTATATAAATTCTTAAACATGAAACGTTTTTGTTTTTCCATAATGCGCAATGCTAAAAGGTTTTAAACGACATGTTTCTCTTACATTTGCATTTTATAACGCCATGGCCTGTAGTAAAGAAGGCAATGATGTAGTAAATACATACATAAATATCATACACGTGTTCAAAAACTTTCGTTGCTTCTGTACTACTGCACTGCACTAAGTTTCAACAAACCATCCTGGAAAACCTAATCGTATGTCGCGTCATATTGTTTTGCATTGCATTCGGCAGCAACCCGTGTGAATCCACAGGCGTTGTTAAACCGTGGCCAGCCACGGTTGCTTCAGGCTCTGAAACCGATCCGGTTTTAACCTGATCATATGTCGCTGCCAACTTGGGATTTATTGCTGCCCTTACTCCTGCGCAACAAATAAATAAATTTTCCTTGCTGCAACTGGAAATAAACAAAATAAAAACTAAATGAAATACACACATAAAACCAATCCCTTAATAATAACTTTATGTGAATAAAATCTCAATAGTTTTTTGTACAATTCATTTAAAATTTGCTTAAAGGTAAAATTATATTCGCTTAGAATTACAAATTTTGCTAATAATAGGTGTAATAACTACAGACATACATGCATGCTTCTCCTCCTTGGATTCTCATTAGGCAAATTAAGAGACTTTAAAATGCGACAACCTCAATGAAGTATTTTTGTGTTCTTATACACTTTACATTCAATTATACATTCTTAAACACTAAATTTCAGTTTAATTATTTTGGAAAAATAAAAAAGATGTGTCTACAAAGTATTTACATTTTTTTTTCATTTTGTTCGTTTCATTAAAAATTGACATAGTTTTTATCAGAATTGCAACGCATTTGAATTTTTCTGCTTTTTTCATAGAAATGATGAGGAGTTTCACAATTATAGCTACTATTATTAATATTTTACAAAATTTTAAAGTTCTTACTGGCGTTGATTTGATTTGTAGTCGGTTAGCTCTGTTATTTTGCAAGAAGAATTCTTCAGTAATCGTTATTTGTGGGATTAACTAGTATTTCACTGTGTTTCTTTCCAAAGTTGTTAAAAACAAAAAGTTTGAATAGATAAAATTATAAAAATTAGAGAACTTAGTAGAGTTGTTAGGGTCAAGCGAGAATAGATTCAAGGTGCCTTAGTTGTATGATTATTCTAAGCCATATTGGACGAGGTATCGTGTCATTTGCGTACAACAAGACAAAAGTTACATTAAAATTTGTAAGAAAGGTTTTTGGGATAAAGATGAAAATATTATGTCCAACATTAATGGTCATCGCTCATACAAAGAAAAAAAATCAAACTCCAATAAACTTTCCCGATGGTCAACATAAGAGAAGTCCGCGTTTGCGTGAATTTTATATTGGACCTGTTGCAGTATGGTAAGAATACCCAAGCGTCCATCGAGACATGCAGGTTAATAAAAATCGTTATGTAATAGAAAAAAAGTTCTAAATAAACTAACAAACTGCCTACCATCTCTGTTTTTCCTTGGCCTTACAATCTGCGAAGGTTCAACAGTGACATACATCGACACCTCCGCCACTTTCCGTATATCTCCTTCGTGTCATTCTGTACTTTGTTTGCATCATAAGGTATCCCTTGAGTTTGGCTTAATAATAAAAAAAAACACTTTTTTAAGCTAAACAAAACCAAGTGCATATTTGGTGGAACAAATTTTCTGTATATCACCGTTAGAGCACCCTTTAAAACGTTTACTACATAAAAAACATGTAAAACCAATCAGATGAAATTTTACACCCGCAAATCGAATTAAATTAAAAAAAAAAAATATTTTCTTGTGCCCAAGTGATATTTTAATCGCTTATAAGGAATTTAACTCATTCCGACTTTAATTTTCAAAAGTTATTCTTATCTAAATCCTGCGTATAGACAATAGAAACGGAGCATGGTAAACACAATCTTTACCTTATTATTTCTGCTGTGATTGATTCCATTTGTAGCCAACATAAAAACATCAAATGGCAAAACATTCAGTAAGCAATATTTTGCGTTGGTAGCTCCAACCCAGCCATAGGGCGAAAGAGAAAACTATAAAACTTGTGCCATTCTTTCCTATAGGAAAATGGCAATACGCTCAGTCCATTGTTATAAGTCAGTGCTGTCATCAGGATAGAGTTCTTCTGTTTTTCTTTGTTGCCTTGTGGTCGAAAAGGTAACTGATGCTCCTCAAAATATTTCTTCTTTTACTCTAGACAATATCGTGATCGTAGCCAGTAGGTTTCCCCATCCTATACATAGTTGGACATAGTACCTACGATGTGGGTGGAATGCAGTGAACTTGATTAATGTCAACTACGGGCAAGACTGTCTCAGTATCTTTTACCAAATTGATATACGGTCAACCATAACCTTTTAAAAAAAAATCTGAGGTTAATAGGAGAT
Organism: Dioctria linearis; assembly: GCA_963930735.1. NCBI lineage: Eukaryota > Metazoa > Arthropoda > Insecta > Diptera > Asilidae > Dioctria > Dioctria linearis. The sequence goes on from OZ005740.1 coordinate 21,916,741, forward strand.
TCTAAGTTTGATTTTTGATGTGTACATAGACATCATCACAGAGAAAGCCTGAAGGTAAATTTGAACCATCCGCAAATCGTGCGGAACATATGGAATAATTTTTATGGTAACGCAGGGCCAATCTCATTATGGTAAAATCTAATTTAAGCAGTATAGAGAAAATTACTATCTGCCTAATCATCATTTGTCTCATTATGCGCACAGAACTAAAAGCGAAATTAGAAATCCTGTTGAACCCCATGTCTCTGACTAGGAGATAAGAAGATTTGGCAGAAAATACTGCGTACAGAATGAATAAAGAAAATTTTCTAAGGAAGAGCCTTATTAAATTTTACACTAAAGTTGTGGATAAAAATCTCTCAACTAATGTGTAGTATCATCAGACCTTATGCCGATGAGCTTATCATCGTATCATATACATAAAATGATGGAGGGGCTTGAAATTTTTCGACTTTTCGCCAACAGAAGACTAGCTCGGATAGAAAAATTGGTCTAAAACTGAGACGAATATCAGATATGGATTTGGCTATATATCAAATCGAACTAGACTATAGATACAGTCCGAAACTATTACCCAACTAACGATTGGTTTTATAAATAAAGCTGTTATGTGATATGTTCCAAATTTAAAATAAAAACCGTAGGTAATATTTGAACCAGGTGGAACGAATCATGCATTGCTTATTTGAATGCAACTTGAATAGCATTATTAAACTCGAACAGAACAAAATAATAACAGATAAATACAAAAACCAAAATGCTTTTCTTCTCACTTGACACTGAATCGCGTGGGTTAATACCGTAATGTCTATTCAGTCAGAACTACACAACATAAAAGCACCATGCCTGTACTCACTTTTGAACAGCAATTCCAACAATTGGAACGAAATATACATACATAATTGAAAAATAAGAAAATTTAATAAAACTAAAAAAAATCTACATTGAATCATAATCGTACAAAAAATACACGTGTAAATAATAAATTGCGCAGCTACATTAAAATAAATTCATAGTAAAAATCACCTGTATATAATGGGCTGACTTCCTTAAATCGAAATATTATCGCTAAATTACCCCTACATATCCTAAAAAAAGATTAAAAAATTAAAATGGTAAGATATACACATTATTACAGCCAATAATATAAAAAGAAATAAAGAAAATACAAATTCCGTACATAAAACGTTCGCTTTACACTCTACATTTTTCCTACCTAAATCTTGGGAATTTTGGTTTTGCAAAATTAAATTGTGAGAAGATATCGGATCGACTCGACACATAATTTTGCAAAAACTTTTGAGAAAAACTTAAAAGTTAAATCTGATCGTTACGAAGTATATCATCTACAAAATACAATTATTCTCTGCATCGTTCAATCTATACAATCTTATGTTATCGAAATTAAGTATGCATGCGCGTAAAAGAAAGATATTCGAAACTTCACAAGTTTTCAAAACTAACTGCCAACAAGTTTAAGCCAATTTGTTTTTTTTTTGTTTTTTTGTTACTTACAAAAATATAGTTGAAATCTTGCATTTAGTTTTATGAATTTATCTTTTCATTTATCATAATGGCACCTCTTCATTATTTCAATTTAAACCCAACAAATAATACTACTATTTTCATTTTTGTTCTATAGTTTGGAGTTCCACAAAGTAACCCAACCCTATTAGGCCTGCTGTGATTTTGTTTTTTTTTTTTTTTGTTCTTTTTACTTCGATGAATTATTTGCAGAGGCCGTTTTATATGATTGTTCCACACATATACATAATATCATTCCTTGCAATTTAATTAATTCTATTTTAGTTGCGTTTATCGACATTTTTGTTTTTTCGTTTATTTTTTGCTAGGAATGCCTTAGTAAAAAAGAAAACAAAAATTTGTTTAAATGTAAAACGGCATAAGAAATAGATTTTTACACACGGCTCAAAACATACTCTCAACCTTTTCTCTCTTACTATAAACTTATTAAATCAAAACAATATTGGGTTTTACGCACTTATATCATGACATTTTTCTTTAAATCTGTTAGAAGTTCTGTATCTAAATCGTCTGCTTCCAACAAATCAGTGCAAATTTCTCCGTTTATCAGATTACTATCTCCTCCAGGACCACCATTTACAGAAACTATATTATCCAAAGTGGGTGGTCGTGTAAACTCCTCACGAGCTCTTTCTCTTTCCCGCACAATATGCGGTGCTTCATTAAATTCATCTAATTCATCCATTCCTTTTTAGAATAAAAAAAAAGGAAATAAAACAATATGACAATTGGTCATATAAGTCATAATTAATTAATTAATAAAGAGTCAAATTTAAATTGCAATTAAAATGTTTGCATCACCTGCATAATTTGGCCCAGCCAATAATAAATATTGTCCAGCTCGATTTGGCCACAATAGTCCTGTCATCACACAATAAGCGAGACAATCAGCTGAATTAGTGATGCCTAATAGAAGTTTATATCTCCACATTGGGCTAACTTGTAGTGCAACGATTGCAACAATTGGCAAGTAAATGAACCAAACCAAACTAGATGCACCCAAATGTAGCAGAAAATCTAATTTTTTTGAAGAATGTTCGTATTTCATTGTTGTCCGTAGCTCCCATAAGAACCACATCATAAAAGATGTTCTGAAAAATCACCGTAAATATGTAAAAGTTTTAAGATTATTATAATTTTTTTTTTTTTTTTAGATTTTGAGACTAAGGACTACCGCAACTATAAGGCTTTAAAAAAAAAAGAACACTACTTTTAATTCTGTGACAATTGTTGGTCTTTAGTTTTCAGATTAGTCACATCGACTGCTTGCTGGTAATAAAAACCGGAAATGAGTATTTAATCTAATATCATTAAATGATTTTCTTTTTCAGTGGGACTCAAACCCTTATCCATAGAATCATAAGCATATATGTTATAGATTAAGCCATGAAGCAAGGACTACCTAGTTAGTGGCAGAGAGGGGTACA